>CM056200.1:89057391-90307391 GCA_029692085.1 Gymnothorax javanicus | reverse complement strand
AATGACAAAATTTTGGAGTCATGGTAGATGATGTTTGGAAAATTTTATCCAAATTTTATCTCAAAAACTGAATTTTTTACAGCATTTTGAATTTCGCTCTCATGCGAACAATTGGAGTCAATGCAAAAATGACACTTTTAAACATCAGTTTTTCACTCGTGGAGCCAATAAATCATTGTTAAAAACAAATTACCAACATCTCCATGCTGTCTGGATGCAATTTGTGTATTTTCGGATTTTTGTCTTAATAACTTAATTTTTGACAGCCGTTTGAAATCTGCCTTTACACGCTAACAGCTGCTGTCTTGCACACAGGTGACTGGCTTAGTCAAATTGTGAAGCTACATGTGACATTTCCATTTGCCAATTAGCTCAGTGAGATAGAGCGTAGTCTCCAGTGGCGGGTCTAGAACAGGGAATTGGGGGGGCACAGGCACGTCCCTTTTAGTCCTGGCAAGTTCTCAATCATTTTCCTTTATTGACACGTTTTCCAATTATCGTAATTGGCAACTGAAGACACGGTTTCTCTCCATATGCGATCTAACAGCAATGCAATCATGGGCTAAATTCAGTACAGAAATATAATTTACTTATTAATAGGCCAATGCTTCGCGTTGATTGAACTGGTCCGCATTCCAATGAAATATCGCCTTTCACTCTCGGTATTGCATGGGTTGATTTAAAAAAAAAAAAAAAAAAAAAAAAAAGTGGCACTCGGCAGTTAAATAGGCTATAAAACGCCTGCAGCTCAAGCTATTTGCTTGAGAGTCGATAGGTATGCAATTTTGAACTACGTTGATTTAAATACAGCAAATACGCGTCAATGATCGTGATGAATGATCGTTGTCTTACCTAATCGGGGAGAACAAGCAACACCTGTTAAGTGTGGAGTGCGCTGAGAGTGAACCTTTTGTTAATTATGAAAATGACTGAGAACAGGTCAGGACTAATACTTGTTTTAAACAGATGTTTTGTGCACCCAATTCTCAGTTCTGGCGTCGCCACTGTTGCCTACCGAATTTAGCCCATGCTTTCATCGCTGTTAGATCGCATATGGAGGGAAACCGTGTCTTCAGTTGCCAATTACGATCATTGGAAAACGCGTCAATAAAGGAAAATGATTGAGAACTTGCCAGGACTAAAAGGGACGTGTCTGTGCCCCCCCAATTCCCAGTTCTAGACCCGCCACTGATAGTCTCTTGTGCCAGAAACTGTGAGTTCAAGCCTCAACTGATGTAAAATGCACATTAGAATGCCACCTTTTTTTCATCTTCCTACACTCTGCTTGTTGCTCAAAATTGCCTAATTTTGCCTAGAATTGCCCGGCCCCGACCATTGCTGCGCAGCAGCTATAATGATGATTGGTGTCACCATTAATGGACGTAAGAAAATGCCTCATAACTTAGTGATACAGGGTACAAAAATTCTATCTTAAATAAATAGCTGGTTCATCTACTGATAAGTCTTAGCAACTGAGCGAATAAATGTTTGGTTTCTAACCAGGCAAAGTAAACTGTAATGGGCTCCGAGTAATCAAGCTTTGAAAGGTGAGGTTTCTGAGGGCTTAACACACCTCTGTCAGCATGTGGTCCTGCAAATGTACAGTCTACAGTAACCTCATATAAATCATGAAACCTTAAACGTAAAATAGGTTTATCCTAGCGTTTCTATTCCAGTGAACAATATGTTAGTATTTTAAGGTTTGCATCTGTGTATTATTCTTGGTCAGAGTTGGGCATATTTAGCAATTAACTTTTTTTTTTTTTTTTTGAAGGTCAACCACCATTTGAGGCACGATGATTGCAGAAAAAAAAATATTTACAAATATTATCCATGACAGTGTACTTGCGTGCCTTCAGGATTCTCATGGAAATTTAAACCTTTATAAACTTTTTTTTCATCAATAAGAACAACATCTTTGATCACTGGTGGTCACTTTCATAATGTGCTGTTTTTTTTTGTCTTGAGTCATTTATAGGTAAACAAATAAGTGAAAGAAGGGAAATGGTTTTCCATCTGTTGCAGTTACAGCAGGACTAGGATGTTAAAAACAAGTGAAACTATTTGATGATCACTTGAGGGTGATTGCAGCAAAATGTTCAGTTTTAAATCAACTCATGCTGTATTTACGGCATGCTCTTCCCCTGTTGGTTCCTGTTGTTTAAGTGCGGTTAACACTGGCATTTGACTTTGTGTGAGGTCCTTTTGACAGTAATACAAAGGTACGTAAAGCTTGCTCCATAAGCCCTGTTTTGCACCAAAAGGAATTCAGAAAACCGGGCTTGTTTTGCATGGTGAAAGTCCATGTGATTGCGGCGAGGTTCTTAGCAATTACAAAAGCTGAAAGCTGAAAAAAATGAGGATCAAACCATTCTGTTAAAAATAAAAATGAAAAAGTCAAAGCCTTATTGAGACACAAAAACGGTATTGAAACAGAAATCATGCACTCCAGTACTAACTGAAATGGAAAAAAAAAAAAAAAAACGTGTGGAAGCAGCCTGCATTTATCAACTTGACAGCTATCGTTCCTCTTTAAATCAATGAAAAATCTATGAACAAATGTGAGGATGAAAAGTGATCTGGGGGTCACATGTGGACCAAAGCTTTCGAATTGATAAGAGCACTCATGTCCCTGCAAGATTAAAATAAAGTAGCTACTGAAGGAGACAACAATCTGATCTTTTCACTGTCATGGATTTTGTCATGGTATAATAATTCCGGGAGCTTCTATGATGAACCAATGTTACTGACAGGCTGAAGAAATTCAGTTTTTGTCTGTTAACAAAAAGATAACTTTCATGCTTTGCATTTTTTTCTTCTTTTCTTTTTAAAACTGAAAATGAAAGTAAGGCTGAATGCAAAACTGAAATGAAAAATAGTGTAAAAACACGGAACTAAAATAACCTTGGATTGCAGTATCAAGAGGATTGACGCACAAAATGCGTATTTCACTGGACATTTCTGATGGCATTGTAGGCTCTTTCTCATTTGCAAGGAGGCTTCCTATGGCTGTGGTAACTTTTTATGATCTGCCATTCATAGGTACTAGGTGTTCAAAAGCTAACTTGAAATGAAACACTCTTTCTTGGAAGCATCATATGACTTGCCCGGCATAATGAAACACTCTTTCCCGGAAGCATCATGTGACTTGCCCGGCATACATTGCAGCGCGATGTCATTGGTTGCTATGGACGATGTTAGCTTCCTGTCAGTTTAGTTTTTGCTGCTTCTGCGCTCCGAAATCATTGCAGCAAATTTTTCATTCAATATCTTTATATTTGAATTAAAATATTTGACATCTTTGCAAGCAATTTCCTGCCTCAAAAATAATCAGAAGTGAACTGTATGATAAAATAATGCATGAAATTTATAAAACCTGCAGTTATCATCCTGTGTCTGGAATCTAAATAGCAAATCCCCATTTCGTCACAAAAGGACTGTTTGATTTCCTTAGGAATCACTTGGCGTTAAATTGAAATTCCAGCCAATCAAAGTACATATACGTTACAGTCAGATTGTGAAACCAGTCATTTCATGAAATGACTCAAAATTTCAGTGATTTCATGAAATGGCCAGCGCTAAACTTCAGGCATTTCACAAAATGACTGGTTTTACAATCTGACTGAAACATATATCTGAGCTTTCCTTAGATCCTACTGAAATGACACCGTCCCAAGCATTTATATTACCTAAAAATGCTGCCTACATTGGATGCTTCCTTGCAAATGACAAGTATTCAGCGATCCACAGGTATATATCTGTTGGTCACTGTGATGTCAACGTATTTGCTCTCTGAGGTGAGTGTTTCCCGCATCTTGTTGCCAACTGCCACTGCCATACCGCCTTATTAGAGTGACAGGTGGAGCAGTGGGCATGATGTGCTATAGCATTGCCTGGGGATTGCATTGGGCACATGGCACATTAAAGAGTTGGACAAATTCAAAGTGAACCATGGATTCATTATCATTTTTTTTTTTTTTTTGCACCTGAATCGTAGACTCTTGCAATTGGCCTAATTTAGTATTTTTGCCTGCCTCACCATTTCAGACCTATCTCTAGTTCAGTAAACCGGCAGTCATTAGTTTAACAAAACGCACTCGGGTTCGCCATCCTATTCTGCACTCTATTCGTGCTCTTGTATGCAAAGCTTGTCAACTACGCACCGGTGTCTTTACTGAAATGCACTTTTTAACAAACTGTATGGAAGCCAGCCAGAATCCATCTCAGAAAAAAAGGTGACAATCAATTTAGATGCTTAAATCCAAACGTTCTGCTGTTTTCTTTTATGTTCTTTTTATATAACCAATTTCTCCTAGTTTGTTTGAAGATTAAACTGAAAACTGTGCATACCTGACAGCCATTAACTAGACTAATATGCTGAAGAATGCAAAAGACGTTGGATCGTATTGCTGCATTTTTCCTTCTAATTAGGAGTGGGCATGAAAGCAGTACTACTGCCACTCCTGACACCTTTATTTGCCGACAGGTATGAGGCCTAGCAGAGTGAGATGAATAAACAGAGAGTGAGAGCTCCTGCATTACTGGTCCATCCATATTAATGCACAGCTCCTCTCAGTCCTATGCAGTGTGATGTATCGTTCCATCGAACCCTCTTATGAAAGCACGTCACTGAAGAGCTACAGTCTAATCAGTATGTATATGAAATGTTTTGGAAGAGGAACTATGTCAGTGTGACATATACTGTACTTTCCGTGCGTGGTATTTGAAGCATGCACTAATGAAAAACTGATAGGAATCCAACAACACTATTTTCATAAATCAGGAGAGGTTTTCTCTGGAGTTAATTAGTGTGCTCGCCAGGTTTGCCTCCCTGTTAACATGAATAAGCCGTCTGATAAGAAGCATTCCACAGTCCAATTTAATATCCACAGCAGGCCTTTTCAGGGCTGTAAGGTGAAGGCGAGGCTAAGTCACAGCAGTGCAGAATGGAGGACAGTTTCTGCTTTTTAAAAACGACCCCCCACTGTCCAATACCAATATACAACAAGCAAAAAAAATTACTAACATCAACCCGGGATGCTCTTTAGAAAAGAGATAATGTTCACTACATTAGGAATCTTCGACTGAAATGGTTTTGTTGGGTATTTGCTGTGGTAGGCATTTTTTTCACCACTAATTAAATTTGACACATCCTGACCAGAAGGGTTCATGAGAACATTCATGTTCTGCATCTTTTACTCAGAGGTTAAAGTTTAAAGGGCTTTGGTTGTTGTTTCAAATGTTTAATTTGGCCAAAAGTTGTGCTAGAAAGGAAATTGAGGACATGAAACTGAGGTCATTGAACGGGCAGGAAGAACGCTTAGCAGAGCCGCCGCAAGCGTACGCTGAACTTTGGTACTGAGCGTAATGGTAATTAGAAGCAGTGCTTTGTGCACTACATTATTTCTGTCTTTAGAGGGGATTGGACACTGGTGAGCAGGCTTGTCTCAGTGAAGCTGGATGCTGATGTATTACTGTATGTAAGAGGTGCTACAGACAGAACACAATGTATGATTCCGCACCCCTGCAGTTCATTGGCTATTCACCCAGGCTGCTCATGGAAATGGTCTGCCATCTCAATGAAGAGGTGCTTCCTGAAAATGGAAAACAGGCTCTTTCCACTCTCTTATCCTCTATTTAAACTCACTGTTTGACTGTAGTTCTCCGGAGCCTGTAGGATTTGAGTTTTTTCCTCAAGATTTTCTTTTGTATCCGCTTTATCTTGTGTCAATATTCACCTTACCCGCAAAATTTTAGGACACATTCCTAAATCAGGAAAGAGCATAGTGTGCCATTAAACTGATTAAGAGTTCCATCTACAGCAATTCTTCCAATCTGTATGAGACCATGGAGTTCGGTTTTGGTCCCTCATGAAGACTCATTGCTGTCGATATACCTACTACAGACGCACAAAAAGCAGCGCAAGTTATTATTAGTTGCATTATCGCAGTGCATACGTGTGTATTCTTAAAATGGTTTCTGGTGTATCTCCAGTATTGAATATTGATTTGAGGAGTGGTTCTCTATATCCTGTTCCTTCATCAAAAATGAAGATCTCAGTAGAGATATCAGAAGCATACTGTGGGGAAAAAAAAAAAAATCATTATTATACGATAAAATGAGCACATTTTAAATTAGTATAAAATGCATTAATGGACATTTACTGTCAGTAAGCACAATGGTTGTGTTATTCTGTCTCAGAAAGCTTTGGAGTATCAGGACTGTGGCAGTGTTGTGGAGTATTGAGGGAACTGGCCTTTCATCGCGAGCTGTTGGGATTGATTTCTAACTGGGCACTATCATTGTACCCTTGAGCAGGGTACTTAGCATAAATAGCTCCAGTAAATATCCTGCTGTTTGAGTAGGTTTTGAAAAATTCAATCGGTGTAAACCACTCAGCAGAAGAGTGTCTGCTAAATGCCAAAATGCATGGTGATGTAACATGCCATGTATCACTGATGCATTAATCATCAAAGGCTTTAACTTTGCCGATGGACCACTGGGGAGTTTTTAGAGGACCATTTGGGTTCCACGGACCAGAGGTTGGAAATCATAGCGCTGCATTTACATTTATATTTTAGTCATTTGGCAGATGCTCTTACCCTGAGCGAAACACATTCTTCATACACAGACCATTTATTATGCTGGAACAGCTCAGGATAAGTACTTCGCTCAAGGATACAGCACCAATCTGGCACCTGGAAATCGCATCAGAAGTCTAGCCACCGGGCCTCACCATTATGCTGCTCCATTGTTGGTCTGGGCCTAACCGTTATGCTTTGCAACGGCAAGTAAAGTCGTTATTTTTATTTATTTATTTTTTTGACAGGTGAGGCCAGCGCATCCACAATGTGGGACAATAATGCCTGGGTCTACTTCTACGACAATGCCACAGAGGGGGAGCCGCCCTTCCTGATCCAGGATTTTGTTCACGCCGTCCAGCCGAACGCCAGGTTCATCGTGATGCTGAGGGACCCCGTGGAAAGGTAGAGCAGCTGGACTTCAGACCTGCTCTTTTTGCACTGTATGTTTTGACTCGCGTGGGGCGCACCAGCTGTGCTTCCATCAGCATTTATGCATTAACAATTCTGCAATCCCATGTGTGAATGATTAATGAGGCTGTGGCTCCATAAAAGTCACACAGTGCTACTTTTTTCCTGAATTAAGCAATCTGGAAGGCGGTTTGCGCTCAGAAATAATGGAAACAAAGGCTTCCGAGCTTGGGCCTCTGGCGAATCGCCAATTAGTGTCGCTCATTTTTGCCGCTGCTGAGGACAAGCATTGGGTATTAATTTAACACATAAGTGCATATGACACCAAAGCTACCATGTGCAAAGACTAAGATGTTTGTTAAATTAATATTTTAAACTTTTCCGTGTGGCAAAACAATGCCTGTAGCTTATGATATTCTCTGAACTTGTGTGTAAAATGATTCCAACACTTAAAATAATTACTTTATGCAAAAAACATATTGTCCCTCCTTCAAAATTCAATTGATACTTAGTATACTGTATAATGTCAATTTTTATTCTTTAAAAATTGTTGTGAAGCAAAAACACATCTGTACCCTGGGAGTTCATTATATGAAGACCACAAAGGAAAAACTATCCAAGTCCAAATTTTGCATTTTTGTATATTTTATATGTATTATTATCATTATATTTAGAATAATATATGATAATATTACATATTATTATAATATTTTATATTTTTTATATTTTTACCCCGCCCCGCCCAAAGGGTGAGGGAAGGGGTATTGTTTTCGGTTCCGTTTGTTTCTGTGTTTGTGCGTTTGTGCGTTTTGTTTGTTTCTGTCTTTGTGCGTTTGTGCGTTTTGTTTGTTTCTGTGTTTGTGCGTTTTGTTTGTTTCTGTGTTTGTGCGCTTGTGCGTTTTGTTTGTTTCTGTGTATGTTTGTTAACACTCTTGCGGCAAAACTAACGGCCAGATTCACCCCAAATTCGGTTTAGGGATTGCCACTGACCCAGAATAGATCCCTATTGAATTTCGTACAAGTAGGTGAAAGTATGTGCGAGGGGCAGGGTTTGTTGTGCCTGGCACCACTTGTTTGCATATTTTTTCAGTCCTTTGTTTCTAAGATCGTTTTGAATTTTTAATTCATCATATCTCCACAACTTGAAAATGTGACCATTTTTCCATTGTGGTCTTCAAATATTCTAGGTCCTGCAACATCATATACTTATTTTTCAGTGATTATGGTAATATGTATTTGCAAGCTAAATCCATGCAACTTAGGAATTGATATTCATCAAAATGGTTAAGCGTCAGATATAGGCAATATTATGTTGTCTTAAGGAGATTAAAACCAACTCAGCCTTCATTATTCAGTCCTGCATAATCAGAGCTTCAGGTGACATTGCTGGAATGATAATCTTTTATCTGCACTTTCATCTCCACCAGGCTGTACTCAGACTATCTTTACTTCGGCATCGCCAACAAGTCAGCAGAGGACTTCCATGAGAAGGTTTCTGAGTCGCTGCAGCTGTTCGAAGGGTGTTTGGCCGAATTCTCAATGCGCTCCTGTGTATACAACACTACTCTCAACAACGCTATGGCTGTGAGTGTGTGTGTGTGGGGTGGGGGCTTATAAACAAACCTCTCTCATCACTATGATCTGTGCGACACGCAGGCGTACAAACAAAACAAGATTGATGAGGGAGAGACAGCACAATAAAGAAAGGCAGAAAAAATAAACAAGAAAGAGGGTTTTGATAAAGAGAAAGACAGGGGGAACATGAGTAAGTAGGGCTCATTTATAGAAGAAACTGAAAGAGATGGAATGACACAAAAACAGCGATGTTGGGGAAAAAAAGTTACTTGTTTTTCCTCATAGCAGCAGTGTGCTAGCTGAAGGCACAAACAAATCAAAGTGCTCAGTGTAGACACTGGCAGCACATGCGAACCACAAAACCATTCCAAAGCTGGAGCCATTTAAAAGAATGTTCCGGAAGGAAGGTGGGAAATGCAGTCAGTACTCAGCTGGCCAGTCGGTGAGGGGTTTAGCGGAGTGTTGTCTGTGGTCAGTTCCCCTCAGAGAGAAGTGAAATACTTGTGGCGGACCCTGGCGTAGACCTAACGGCCAAACTCCCACTGTGCACTGGGGCAGCAGGGATGAGACTGTGGTGTTTTGCCCACTTTACTGCCAGCCTCATGCAATTTGAGCCTGCCCCAGGCCTTGGGTCTTTGGAAATTTAAGTCTTTCTGAGGGAATTCATGCTTTATTTCTCCTCACTTCTGGTCAACAGTTCATACCCTAAGACTGAAGTTTTCCTCCTACACGTGTCATGAGTTGCTCCTCTCAAATTTTCCTTCCTCCAGTGATCTGTTATGTAGCAGAGATGGTGCTTTGTATGGTGAAATAAAAATGGAATAAAGCTGGATTGTACTAGAAATTTGAAAGAAAAACAAGAAACACTGCGGAAGTTATGGAGGCCACAATTACAGTCCAAAGGCATAATAGAATGTAACAGTGTAAGACAAACAATGGTAATATGAAAAGTATTATTATTGAACCAAGTTTTAATATCATTAATTATAATTGCAATTCATTACAGCTTTAATTAACTTCATATTGCAGCATTTAGCTGATGCGCTTACCAGGTAAAGTAACAAGAAAAACTATTGCATTTTTACATAGTATCAAGTGGGCATTTACTGATGCGATTTAATTAGGCATTTTGCTCACAGATGCTGGTTTGATTCATCTATGAATCAAGCCAGCCGTTTTCAACTCACACGTCCAGCCGTATTCCTTATACAGCAAAGGCAATTATTCAGCCTTAGACCTACTACTAACATTATACAGTGTCTGCACAGTGTCTTGTTTCGTAATCAACTTCAACATGAATCGATGTTCTGCCTGCAGGGGTGAACAAGTGGCATATTTATACCAGATCACAAACCCATGCCCATGCCTTTGCATCAGATCAGATGTATACTCATCTTTTTCACGTACATGTTTTAGCAATATTGACTAAATTCACAATAACGCACGCCTCATTTACAGACACTTCGCAGGGATGTGTTTACATTTTGCCTAAGTCTGCTGTAAGAACACAGTTTTAGCATTTGTGCATGGCGATCGTGCGGTTTTTATGCATGTACCTCTGACATGAGCAGATACTCCTGGTAATTGTAGGGTTATAATCACTCTGCACTGGAGTGTGCGCTGAGGGCAAACCCAGTCCAGACATTCTTTCCATGCGGACGGCTTGTGGTCAGGCTGCCGGAGGGTTCATGGTCACGCGGGCCTCTGCGGAGGCGATCCGTGGGCCGAGCAGGCAGGCCTCAGTGACTGGGCCGTAGTGCATCCTGCTGCTGTACAGTAACATCATTGACTCTCCACATGGCACCACCATCATAGTCCACACCAAGCCCTCTGATTTTAGGCCATTGAACTGTGCATAAGTGCTGAAAACCAGGGCTGTGTTCCCTGTGATCAGGGCTGCCTGGCCCTGATCTGTCAGACCCTATAGTTCTTCACATCACATCTCATTCAACAGCTTGAGATGTGTATGCCAAGGGTGAAATAAAAACCTTCAGCACTGTAGATCAGTGGGAAAGATTTGGATGGTGCCCCCTTAGATCTATCTTGCCATCAAGTTGAAATGGGTTGTGTTTGGAGATGAGAGAGACTGCACGTCTAACAGGAGGTCTCTTTTTTTGCCTCCAGGTGCGATTACAGGTGGGGTTGTACATCGTGTACTTACTGGACTGGCTGACAGTCTTCCACAGAGATCAGATTCTAGTCTTACGGTTGGAGGACCATGCTTCAAATCGGAAGTACACCATGCACCAAGTCTTCGACTTTCTCAGCTTGGGTAAGCATATGAGCTATAAGCAGTGAGCCAATAGCATCCCCCATGTGAGAATCCCATTTCTTCTTCCTGTGAGTGCCTCTGTTTAGCTCTTGTTCAAGAGGTGCCGCAGTCTTATCTGTCCCACAGGGCACCTCTGTTTAACTCCTGCTGTGTGAAAATGGGAAATTTCCCTTGCTCAGCGTGAACAATGGTCCTGACACATCTGGCTCTCAATCTGCATGAAAATGTTCAGGAGCTCATTTGTAGGAATTAGTCAGTGCAGGGGGCTGAAAATGTGAAATGGGAAAATGGTTTGAGCATTGGAATATAGGGCCCAGATAAAACCTGCAAAACAACCCTGCTGTTTCCCGGCCTTCTTTGGCACCCCCATAACCAGGGTGCATGGTGCCCAAAGCTATGCTTCACTTCTTCAAAAGGATGCCATCTCAACTGGGTGTGAAATTACTGCCACAGAGCTTGCCTTTTCGTTGATTGCAGCACACTGAACTAATTTAGCAAAATTTCTTGCTCGGTCAGTTTTACTGCGCTGCACTGCCGCACATATTGTTACTCCAACTCTTGGAGGTTTACCCTTGAAGGCTGTTGGGGGAGCTCTTGTAATTTTCTGTCCACTGCAATGAAAAGCTCAATGAAAAACTCCATGATAAATGTGACTGTAAACAGTGAAAGGATGTCATTAGTAATTTTTTGAATGCGCGCATGAATTTTGACTGCAGGCCCTCTGACGGAGCAGAAGGAGGCAGAGATCACCAAAAGCCCTGCGTCCAACACCAGGAGGCCAGCCGATCGGAATCTGGGACCCATGCTTCCTGTTACCAAGGAGATCCTCCGGGATTTTTATTCCCCGTTCAACCAGAAGCTGGCCAAAGTGCTCCGAAACAATTCATTCCTGTGGGAGGGCCATCCCAAACACACGTGAATCAGTCACAATCTAAAAAATCGTAACAGAATGATTTTTGTGGAGGCCCGAGAATGCGTTAGTGGCACTATCTAAAAATGGCAGCGAGAATCTGTTTATATTTAAGTTATTTTAACTTATGAAGGAGAGAAGAATCACTGATACAAAATTGCACAGAACATTTTATGATTTTCAATCTTGTTTTTACATTACTGAAGTGGGGCAAATTTTTCCTGTAGGTCATGTTTGTTATTTGTTTTAAATAAAATACTACATGATGATCAAGCAGCCCACTTTTATTTATTTATTTTTACATCACTGGAGACATAACTTTTTTTTTTCGAATGACTGCATCAGCTATAACGGTACTTATAATAAATTTTTGAGTAATAAATGTGTACTGGTTCAACATTTATTTAGTTAGTATGCAAATTTACTCAGATCCTTCAAGTGTTTATATAACATGAGACATGCATAATATATTTTGGATGAAGAAATTACATAAATTATGCAGCCTAATTCAGGCAGTAGTTGGTTTATAAAGAGTCATGTGTTTTGGCTGACTTAGAGTTTAAGTATGAAACATTGATTCTACAACACTTCCACCTACTGGCTAAAATGCAGAAATTATTCTCCCAGTTCGCTGGGGCCACCTGCACCACCAAAGTCACAATGACTTGACTTATCTTCCTGGCTACCTCTGAGAAGCATGGAGCAGGAGTCCATTTTCAGTACTCTATTGTCAGAGGAGTGAGAACACTTGTCATTCTGTTGAGATTATACAGAATGGTAAAGAAATATTCATCTTCTCTTGCAAATGAAAATAGTCATGATGGACCTTTCTATAACTGGGGGACTCTTTTTTTTTAAAAAGGGCAAGAGAGCGATGCATGAATCTACATCGTGGAATAGAGCTACACCACATCATAACACTAATAATACAGTAAAACAAAATTGCACCACGTTTGGCTAAATTTTAAACATCACTGGTGCAGTATTAAAGTACAACATATTTATTATAATCTTACTGCATGGTGAATTGATAGTTAACAGTAGTTACTTTTATTTTACTTTTTTTTTTTTGCTAGAACTTCTTTTTTTCTATACTGGATGAACCAGAAGCTACATTAAAAAAAAAAAAAAAAAAATCAGGAGCAGTTAGAATTGCTTGTTCTTGATTGGTTTTGATTTTCCTCAGGGAGCAGGTAGGTAGTTTGTGAGTATAATTGCCTTAAACAATGGAATTCTAGATTCACTCTGGCTTTAAATATCCGCTTTTAGCCATTACAAGCCATTTCAAAGTCTGTTTCTTTGTGACATCACGTGCTGAAGCCACTGCCCAGAGGCAAGATGGACTGATCAACTTCCGTCAACCGTGTGTCTCCCAAACAAGGATGGAAGTTAGCCTTGAACTAAAATGGTACGATGCATTGGTAAGCTAAAGTACAATGCTTTCCTGAAACAGACATACCTTGTTTGTTTGGCAGTAATTTGAACCATGTTGTTCAAAGAACGTTTCCAGATGTGTGCCGATCTGACTTTCTCTGCAGAAGGTTTGCAGAAACTCACAACCCTCGCAATATTATGCCTAAATATGACAGTTGTGGCCAATATTACATTACGTATACATTATTTAGGCTATTAATATTGTTCTTATATACCAATAACAACATTAGTCAAACGGCCTAAGCTGTCATCCCCGAGAGCAAAGGGAATATCAGCGAAAGCCCTCAAGGGAAAGCTCCCCAAAAAGAAAACCTAGCAACAGTATTGCCTCAGACAGCATGGATGACATGATTAACACCAATAGAATATGAAGGTTTTGTTCAAACATTTCAGTACCCCATTAAATTATTATAAACTGAACCCATTCTCATTGGATATCCTCAGACTGCCCATATGTACTCATGAATAATGAGTTATTACTGAAAGGGGAACTGGTGGTCAGTTATCCATCTTGAGAAAGAGAATTGTAAGGCAACTGCTGATATTTATTGCCTTGTTTCTCGGAAAAATATACATCTATAACAGATATTAACTTTGAATAGCTGGATTTTACAATCATAGATATCTGTGATTATGGAACCAGACATCGCATCAGTTTGTTGATACTACCTGGCATAGTTCCATACGTAGGCATACAGCAGCCCCTATCCCGAAGGTTGGGCTGATCAACCATGTGTGGTTTTGTTTACCTTTATCTAACTACCAAATATTTTTCTCATGTGGCTGTTCTATTACACCCCCTCTGTATCATTTGCATGTGGGATATGGTTTAACCTCTTGAACTCAAACGTCCCCAGTACAGGAAGCGTAACTTTGGTCGCATAGTCATTTTACCGCTTAACGGGAAGACACTGATAAAATGGCAACCATTTTTGGCAACTATTATGACCACCAATGACTACCATTACTAGCTATCATGATGGCTATTTTTACTAAAACTAAACACAATTCCAACACAAAGCGACTAAATGAGCTCGTGGCAAAAACACCCGAAGTGCATGTTTTGCATATGTGGTGCTAGCGAATCTGGAACTTCATTCTACCGCACCAACTGAATATCACATAAAAGGAGAGACTCTACGGATTCTAATCATACAAGGTTTATCGCTGTACAACCAAAACACACTGAATTAGCAACCAAAAAAGAGTAAGAGCAAAAATAAACTGCACTTCGAACAGCCTTTACCATGAATTATGCCATACCTTAGCTGTCTTGCGATCGAGAGGATGACAATTCTGCTTGCATTCACTCCAGGGTCTCTTTGTTGCTGTGATATGATTGCTGACAGTCCCCAGGTAACTCATCCTGTGCAGGACAGTTCTTGTGAAAACAGCAACAAATCAACAACATGATGTCACAAACAAAGTTTCTTACGAGAGAACCAAAGGTCTAATGGCGCAGACCATTAATAATTTAAAGTTCTATTAAAATATGGATATCAGAGTTGGTGCAGAACAAACACAAGTAAAAATAATTTGACACAACAATTATAATTAAATGTTCCTGATATGGTTCAAATGGCAGACTGGTACAGTTACCATTAATGTTCTGATATTTTTCTGTCGTATTCAGCAATAATTGATCATAAGTGAGAGAATCAAATGGCAAAATTTCAAGGTTATATTGCTTACATTTCAGGCATATGGTGGAACTCAGGTGTCCCAGGACATTAATTCATTAATTTATTATTCATTAATAATACAGGGCCCAAAACCAATCCAGCTCTCTGTCTTGATCATATCTAAAGGCATATAAAATTTGAAAAGGATCAATGCTATAGTTTTTTTTATTTATCGCGTTGACACGTAGAATCTGTGGCTGATGAAATAATGATTCCATAATATTGGCAAAACCATTTCACCAATATAATTAACAATTTAATCAGCAAGTATTAAAAATAGCAATCAAAATAAAAAAGCAATAGCCTAATAATAGGCAACAGGTCTTGTGAAAGAGAAAACATAAGTACTATTAGCTAATTTAAAGCATTTAGTGACATAGGCTCTATCTGTGACTTGTGTGTGCATTTTTTTTAAATACTAGTAACACTGCTACCTGGTCTGACAGTAAAAAACAAAGAGCAGCAGTTGTGCAGAGGGATACAGGTGTATTTTCTGGCTTACACAGACTACTGAAAATAAGAAACAGGTGAAGGCAGGAAACAAAGGGAAAAGCAATGCAGGAAAAATAATTGAACCATGAGAAACAATTAAGGGAAACAAGAAGAAAGAAACCATTAAAGTGGGCTGGATTGCAGGAAAAAAATAATGAAAAAACTCTAGACATAACAAACATACACATGGAGGACACATTCAAAGCTGCCCGTTGTATTTATTTATTTGTTTATTTTTTTCAGGACTTAAAAATTCAATTCGGAGAAGAAAGAAATGGCAGGAAATTAGAAAAAAATTATTCCAGTGGGCCATGGATGGACACTGCAGAGGATGTGAGGGGACAATGGCAGGACTGTGAGAGCATCAGTAAGAGGAATGCCGCAGGTCTCAGGAGGGAGTAACACAGGACTGGCGGTGGAAGCACCAGTCTGCCTCCTTTTACTGATGAGGAGGTGATAGTTTTGTCCATCCTAGGCCCAGAAGCGCTGCAGGGAGTCCCTGGGGTCATAGATATCTGTGTTATGTACTGTGCCTTCCACCCCCTGCCCATTTCATCATAGCCCATTAACATCTGGCCCCCAGCAGTTTGATCCACAGGGTCTCTCAACAAAGGTCACCTCGACACTGCTCCTCAGCATTTGAAAACCCTAACAAAGAGCCCCTGAATATCGGCCATCCCCTCACTGGGCCCTCTCTGGTGTGGACATCAGTCCCACAGGGCTGCACTTTCCTCTGGATCCCCAGTATCCCCTGTGTCCAGGAGCTTATCCAACTCCACCCATCTTGCTAACTGCACAACATGGCCATTGCAGCAAATGTCCAGCAACCTGAAGATGAGGATATCTTCGTAGAGTTTGCTGAGGATGGCCATGCGTCCTGCAGGCCTAGAAGTATGACAAAATGTAGTTGAACATACATTTAGCCACAGCATCCCCTCCGTGTCATTTAACTGATCCCACTGTCCTCCTCCAAGCCTGCTAGTTTCATTGAAGTTTTCCTCTTATTTTAAATCTAAGCCACTAATTTCCCATTATCGCCCCTTTTTTATAATCCATTTTATTTACTTATTTTGTTATTCTTTCATGTATGAAAAGATATAAGGATTTCTACCATATAGCACAGTCACAAGTGGGTAAATAACATCCTCTCCTATCCATTACAGTAAGGCTAGGCTATTATGTTAAGGTTTGCAGCAGGAACAAGTTCCCTGTACTGCCAGCGATGGAAAGTTGCCAACTTGAATGATTTACCCCACCATCATACCGCCGTCTTGAACCGTTAACCCTCCATATGTCATGTAGAAAGTTAGCCAACTCTCACTTTACTGGTTTAGCCACAGAAACACCTTGAAATAATATTAGGCTACTAGGAGAGAATGTTTTACCTAATGTTGACAGCGAATGCACTAATACTACTAGCAATGCTATTTGATCGATGCAACTATACTCATGAACAGAGCAATACTTTTAAAAAGTGCTTTTAAAAAAATACACTTTAAAAGCACATGACAAAATATGTTTGTTCGGCAAAATTATAGCACGTTTTCAGCTTACTCACATTATGACTATACCTCCATAGACTGCATCGACGACACAGTCACCAAGAGCTATAGTTTGAACTGCGCAACATAACAGTGTTTGCAAACATTCGGTCGAACTATGGTCTTGGGAAACACCTGTGTTGCTTAATGATGGTTTGTAAGTTACCAACATAGTTACCTCAATAGTACAAACTATGGTTTTGAGAAACACTTGCATCGCAACTGCGTGGTTCCAACTATGCAAGTTGCAAACATAGTTAGCAACTAAGCTTTTGGGAAATGTACTCTAGTTAATCAGTTCCCTCATTATTCTTTGTGGTACTTCTATCTTGTAGTGTCACAAAGTACAAACTTTGAAATTGCTTGCAATGGCTCATTGGCTGTGCCCCTTGTTACTCAATACGGAGCCTTTAAGAACAGAAAATGCCTTATGATTAATCAGTGGTGGCTGGTAAGCTAAAATTAGAGGAGGAATAGACCATGTCTTTAAACTAATGATTGGTCTTGACCTGTTTTCAATCATTTATTTTTAAATTGATATTATATGAACTCCGAAAACAGTCGAGACTATCAGATGTGAACAGTTCTCCTTGTTTACCACTGAAACTCTAATGATTCCCTGAAGTTTTCCCTTAAGTAGTATCAAAGTCAGAAAACATATTTTTTTTCATATTGTTGATCAATGTCATACATATTCTGTATCTGCTGACTGCAGTGCTTCACTGAAGCTACATAACACTAATATTGAGAGAAACGTTCGAACTAAGGACGCCATGTTTTTATGGCCACAGACAGTATTAAATTGACTGGAAAATGTCCTTATCTTGTACATCATTTTCTAAATATTTCCATTTAATTTAGCAGGACACATCTGGAATTGTTGGAAACCTTGGGATCTCAACTAGAATTTAAAATAGGCCTAAAGTTCCACAGGCTTGAATGCAGCAGCTGCATTTGACAGACTCATATATGGGCCCACAGGCTTTAAGGGGTTAAGAAAGTGGTTTATCTTTCTAAAATACTCATCTGAATAAATTTACTGTTTAGTCGCCACAACATTGCATTTCAGGCAGGACTCCAGAGTCAAATTCAACCATTTATAACAGAACAGCAAGCATTTCAGTTTGGCAGTGGCTGAGCACGCGTGACACAAGTCCCTGAGATCACAACCACCCAAGCAGAGCCTGAGATTCTTTAGATTTAAATTAATGAATACAACGTGAACAGCTGCTGCTTAAGATAGACAATTTTATTTACGAGGGAGGAGGCTAGGGAGGTGCAGATGAGATACAGATCTTCAGTAGTCCAGAGTAGAAGCGCTGTAGAGGGCACGGAGCCGGAGAAATCAATGAATGCTGCCTTGCTTATAAAAGCTTGCCAACTGGGTGGCAAATGTTGAAGTCAAGAATGACTGGACAGAGGGACTTCTGACTAGATCTGACTTCCATGCTTGCCTGAACTAATGCTAATGCTCCCTTAAGAAGGAAGCTGTGTGCTTAACTGCCAATATATTATTCTAATCACTGGAAAACAATGGATTGGCAAGCTGTCTAACGTATGTTCCTGATGTCTGCCTGTACATGGCTGGGATTGACTCCAGCTCTCTCATGACCCTGATGACGAAGAAGCGGCTTAGATAATGGATGGATGGATGGAAAACTTTTTAATCAAGGAAAATGATTTAACAGAGGTCAAGACTACTTATTATTTTCAGCTGATCAGCAGTCAATGTAATTCACACAGGGCATGCCTCAATGTTAGCTCTGAAAATACTGCAGTATTTCACCACTGATACACATCTGTTTGTACACGGTAAACATTTTGATGGAAGTTCAATTACAGAACACATTCTAGGTAATAATGTCTTATCTTTGCAGTTACTGCCTGTGAGTATGGTTCTTCATTTGCATTTAATTTCCAGTTTAGACTGTTTGGCTCGGGGGAAGGGCGTTGCTCAACGGGCTCAATCGCAGTGTACTTTTTAACTCCATTTTTCCAGATGTGAGTAAAAATACCAAACCTTACCCTACAAACCACGGACTATTGACAACACTTGCTTGTCAAGTAACCAAACAAAAGGCTGCCCACATGTTCTTGTAGTTTTCAAATGATAATTTCATTTATTAAAAGGAAAAAAAATTTCCAACATGAACTGGTCCTCTTTGAAAAAGTAATTTTCCTCTTGGTAACTCAATCGGATAGTATACCAATTGCAATTGACCATTAGATTTAAAAAAAAAAAAAAGGCCAGAAACACCCAGACTTGATTACTGCCAATCCTGTTGAATCTAAACATCACTTTAATCAAAATTTATCAGATTTGAATGTTTTATTCTGTGCTGTGATCAAGAAATTCCAGATTTGATGAGAAAGTTTTTGAAAATAATCATTCTGAAAAGGGTTTCACAGCTTTCCCGCAGCTCCAGTGAATGACAGTGAGAAATGGAGAGAACTTGGAGCAGTGATAAATCTTACCTCTCCTACAAAGCGCACCAGCTCCCCCTTGTGGATAAGAAAACTTCCTAACTACCCTCCGAGTTCCTGTTTCTACTACACTGAACAAAAATATAAACACAACAGTTTAATCATTTTGACAGTTTAATCCTGCAAAATAATTTCTGTGGTTGACTTCATAGGGTACAATAAGTGACCAAGGTTGTGTACTACTGCTGTGCATGCATTTCAGTACCTTTGCCATATCATTGTCAATTTCATGCCCTTTGTCAAAATTAACCCTTCAAACAGATGGGACCGGATCCATATTGAAATCAGATATTGAGATCAGGTATGCTCAACCTTGTCTTATAGTCAGTAAAAGGCCACCCTATGTACGGGTGGGTGTGCGGTGCCGGTCTGAGGCCTGGACACACCTGCATTTTTTTGATTATAAGTAATAAAAGAAGTGAGCATCTTTTGTTATGCAGAAGCCCCGGCCGCTACACATCATTTGACATTATATATAGAGGTAAAACTGACTGGGCTTCACAGAGGGCAGAGTGCTGTGATGTTAGCTGGGTGTACCCGGGTTTTTCACTGGCACTGTATGTATGCTCTCATTTATGTATTGTTCATATTCACTGTATGAACATCAGAAATTGTTATCGTCTTGTTGTAGGTTTAATTTTATTTTACTTACATTTTTCTGAAGTTACATGTGTATTAAATTTTATTTTCTTATAGATTTTTATTATTTTAGTTATTTTATACATCTTATTTTTTCCTATTATTTTGTTGTTTTTGGTTCCATCTGCCTCTTAACATTGCTCTGTAAGTTGTATAAAACTGCCTTACTGATGTCTATACAGGACACAATAAAAATTAATTTTAAAACAAACAAACTAACTAACAAATAAATAAATAAATAAAAGGCCATCCCAAAAGTCCCAGTTCAGTCATTTTTCAAAATGCCATATTTGACTCAAAACCTTAGGGGCATGCCATTGGCATGCTCAATGCAGGAATGTCTCTCAGGGCAGTCGCAAGGGCTCATAAGTTGTATGTTTCAACAATAAGTCACCTAAAATACCATTTTTAAGAATTAGGCACAACAGCAAACCGCCCATATGCGCAACCATGCAAAAAAATCCCTACCCAAGACTGCCATATCCAGACTTTCGGTCCCCAAGACCATGACCATTTGTGCAATTTTAACAATGGACCTCTTTCTCTTTATCATCTCAACCACCATGAGATTCTGGTTTGCTTGTTTCAATCAGTATTGAAATTTATTTCAATATGGTCATGCAATCTGCCAACACTCTAAGTACAGTGAGTTTCTGAATGTGGTCATATTAATCATTCTCACAATCAGAAGTGTTGCATTTATATTTTTGTTCAGTGACACCTCCCATTGCCACTCCCCTGGTCATCCCAATGCGAATCACGGTCAGATCTGTTTAACGAGGCTCTTTATTAAATAGGCTGTGTAATTGCTGAAACTCAAGTGATTTACTCCCAGTAAAACACTGCTCTCGACTACCTGTGGTATCTGTCTTAAAGACTGCCTTAATAAATGTGAGAGCAATCATGAACAAATCTTAATGTTAAGATTTTTTTCTAAATCTTATGGTTTAGATTTTCTTTTTTTGTGTGAGAATTTTGCCAACATGCAATTATCCCTCAACAATTACTATTATTTCGTCCCTCAACAAACCCCCCCCCACAGTGACCGCACAGGTCCAAATAACTACAGATTTCAAAACTTTCATTCCTTTGCGAGATACTCAAAGAGATTGTCTTCCAGCAATTTGGGCCTTTTCTAACCAAAACATCATTTTTAATCCATTTTCCATGCAAAATATAGCACTGAGTCAATATATCAAGAAAAATGAGCTGCTGCTACCTGCAAATGCTAAAAACTGTGCAATACTAATGTTGTTAGATCTCAGTCCCACCTTCGACACTGTAGACCACTGAGCATGTCCTCACAGGAAAAATGAGTGGACAGATGTAAATGTATGTAGCTAAAAACAATCTAGATGACTATTTAAAGTGAGCTGAGGTCTTTAAGTTTTCAGGGCTGGTGATTGGAGAGGATTACTGGTTGTGTGCAATTGTGGAACTTCTCGTGGGAATCCTGGGTTAACTTCTTGATTCTACTAGTTTAATGTTTGGTACTGTGAGCCATGATCATTTTTTAAAGACGACAACTGTTTTAAAACCCATGATCGCCTCAGCCTCACCTTAAACACTAACCTTAACCTGACCCTAAAACCAACCTTTACCATAAGGATGCAGCAACTTTAATTGATGACCATTTCTTTATGAGTGCCTTGTGTGATGAGGTAGAAGCTGGCATAGACCAAAAGCCACTATGAACTGATCTAAAAGCAATCAGCCACTAAGGTCTTGATAGAGACAGAGGAATAACGAAAACAAAAAGACAGGGAAATGATTCTAAATATCCCTTCTCAAAATAAAGCAAAGACTTAGAGCTAATAAATATAATAAAGAGCTAAAAAACCTTAGAGCTAATATCCTCTAGCTGTTACCGGCTCTCATGTATAGACGACAATCAAGCAGAGAGTGGGTGCCACTTCCCCATATACGTATACAGACAGAAGGAAGGTGATTCGAATCATCAATTAACCTGCTCTGGTAAGGCAGACACCTGGAAAGGAATTCGATAGCTGAATGGCAAAACATCGGTAACACCAAAAACAAGTAAAAATAGAAGTGGACCTAAAACAGAAGAAAGAAAACAAACGATCTCCCCAAAATCCTGACAGGACTCCCCCTCTAAGGAAAGGCCCCCCACGTTCCCCCAGGACCCTGTCTACGAACTCAAAAATTAATTTTGGGTCTAGAATATCCCTGGAAGAACCCAGCACCGCTCCTCCGGGCCATAACCCTCCTAATCGACCAAAAACTGCACCCCTCTTCCCACACGTCTTTCTGCCAAAGTGTGACGCACAGTGTACACTGGGCTCCCCCCAACCATCCGTGGCAGCGGTGGTGGTGGTTTATCGATGGGTGCCAGAATGCTTGTGCTTACAGGCTTTAGCCTGGACACGTGAGAAGTAGGGTGAATCTTAAAAGAATGTGGGACCAATAACTGAACCGTAACTGTGTTAATCTTCGTGATAATTTTAAAAGAACCAATGAATCAAAGGGCTAATTTTCATTACTCCACTTTCAAAGGAAGATTCCGTGTTGAAAGTCACACCTTTTGGCCCAACCCATATGATGGTGCTTGATGGTGTCTCCTATCGGCTGCGTTCCTCTGCCTCCTTGAAGAAAGTAAAAGAGAACGGACCTTTCTTCAAGCTGACCGGCAACTACAGAGAAAGTGAGTAACAGAGGGAACCTCGGAATACCTCTCTAATTCTGGGAAAAGAGGAGGCTGGTAGCCCAGCTCAGCCTCAAAGGGTGAAAGGCCCGTGGAAGAATTGTACAGCGAATTATGGGAGTATTCAGTCCAAGCAAGATAACAGCTTCAAGACGTTGGATCATTGGCTGCCAGGCAACGGGGCATGTTTTCCAAAGACTGATTTACTCTTCCCGTCTGCCCATTAGTTTCTGGATAAAACCCTGATGACAGACTCACCGACGCCCCTAGTTGTTTGCAAAAAGCTTGCCAAAACAATGCTGTAAACTGTGGTCCTCGATCTGTGACCATATCCTGTGGCAACCCGTGCAGTTTTGAATTTCCTGAGAATTCCAGACCAATTTTACCAAAATGAAAGTACGAAAAGGAGGTAGAATCAGTCCCTCTAGCACCTCCCGTTCAGCTAGAGAGACTTCCCATCTTCCATTCAGCTCAGGGCAATGTGGCCAGATGAGCCCAGGCTTCTCACACTTAAAACAAATTATTCGCCTTCACTCCGGTTTGCGAGATTGACAGATGAACTATCTGCCTGCATCGGCTTGTTATGACTTGGTATGCCTAAAGAGGGCACCCGAACCGAATGCAAATTCTGAGACAAAACTAGACACTTGCCAGAAGAAGCCTTTACCACTTGTTTTTCCATATCATGCTCATTGACCCAATTATCACTCCTGGCAGCTGTTCTAACCAAGGCATTAAAAATTTGCAGGAGGTTCCAAAGTGCCCATCCCATCTTTCACAGGTTCTGATCGCACATGAATAAATAAAGTCATAAGAGGGGCTTCTGGCCAACCTGTCTCACTAGCCAAAGAGTGGAAAAATTTAGAAAACTCAGCCACAGTATTCTCTCTCTAGCGCATATGCATCAAATGGGTAGCCACATCTTCTCTCGTTCACCAATGTTGCAAACTAGCTGTGATCATGGTGGCAAACTAAATATAAGAAATAACTGGCTAGTTAGCTAGCTGACAAGAAGTAAGATAGAGCTACTCCATACAAAGACAGTTCAACTCACATTGCAAGAGAGAAAATTCTCCATCATTGAATTTCTCCTCCAAAGAATCAATGGTGTCAGGCTTCCAGTCTGTTCCATTCAGAATAACTGCCATTTTCCATCCCCGAATCACATGTCCATTCTGCAAATATAAGCTCAGCACTCCAGGGTTGGTTCTGGATGTCTTTTTTTCCAAGCAATCACATCAATCTCAGTTGCGCAAAGTTGAGAGAATACAACCTAACTGCTATTATGCAAGTGTTTAAATACTTTTCTGAGGGTCGAATCAATGTCTTTCAATTCCTGAGGAAAGCTTATATTGTCTGGAATTGGATAAGAAAACATGTCCGAAGGTAATTACTGAAAGAGTTTCGCGTAGGTGTGAACAATAGCTGTGGTTTACACAGATAAGCCTGAGCAACCATTGCAGTGACTGTATTTCCATGAAGGATTGTATGAGGCTCTAAAAAATTCTTTGGGACACAGATCTATACGTTAATCCTTGGTTGGGAATTACACGTTTTAATATGTGATGACTATAATTGATAGTAGAATGACATAGAATCAAAACCATGGTGAATTTTTGCTTCAGAAAACTGATTTTTTAAATTACAGAAATGAAATACCATTGGCTCTCTGTAGCTGAAGTGGTTGCTACAAAGAACAACAATTTTTTTTCTGTCAAAAGAGATTTTTTTTTAACTGCTGGGTAGATACTATGGGCAAGTATATTGAGCAATTTGCACATCACGTATAGCTGAGGAGTTTAATTCATGCCACTCCCGGAAAACAGGGATGGGACTTAACTTGTCCATATTCTAAACCAGGGCTATTCAACATTATCCTGCAAGGACCGGTGAGGGCCCAGGCTTTCATTCCAGCCAAGGACTTACACACCTGATACTACTAATCAAGCTCTTTAGCAAAGACTATTGGCGTTGATTAGTGGTGTCAGGCGTGTAAGTGCTTGGTTGGATTGAAAGGCTGCACCCACACCGGCTGTTTCTGGATAAGGAGTTTCTAAACCGAGTTTGAGCTTGGCTTGCTCGTAAATATTCAATAACTGATCCGAGTGTGCCGTCTAGTGATAGAATAGTGTAACTATGTGCATAAATACAGCAGCTTCATGTCCGCTGGCGTCTACATCTGCTCAGAGGGGTTAAGAAGGTATAGATCCGGTTACATCTGGCATGAATCCAACACAGCTGTGTACAAAACATCACACCTCAAGCTAAATGATTTGGAGGCAGTTTGATGGTGTAAGGATTCTTTGCTGCTTCAGGGCCTCAGTGGCTTGCCATAATTGACTGAACCATTTTGCTTTCCACCCAAAAATCCAGTTTGCTCTCCACCAAAAAATGTTCAGTCATCAATCATGATCAGAAGCTGGACTGCCATTGAGTTATAAGCTGCAAGACAAAAATCCAAAGCTCTTGAGCAAGTACACTTCTTAATGGCTTCAAAGATCCAAAATTAAGATTTCAGTGGCTTTGTTCATCAAGATGCTGCGAGAAGGCATTTAACAGGCTCCTCCATTGTGTCCGGATTAAAGCAATTCTGCAATAAGGGTGTGTTAAAATTCCCCATCGGAGACAAAAGACTGATTTCCAGTCATCAAAAGTGTTTAGTTGCAGATGTTGTTAAGATGTTAGAAAGTATCTTTTAGATGAACCTGTTATTTTGGATGAGCTGAAGAGAGCAGCAGAATCTCTCCAAAAAGATAAGTCTCCTGGACTTGAGGGGATCCCCCCAGAATTATATCTAGCTTTATGGGACATAGTGGGACAGCTGGTTCTAAACTCAATCAATGATGCAATAGAACATAACGCTTTTCATAGAGACCAAAAGACAGCCATCATTACCCTTCTTTTCAAAAGTGGAAAAGACCCTTTTGGATGCTCAAGCTATAGACCCATTTCATTAATTTACAGAGATGTAAAAATGTATGCCATAGTGTTAGTTAGACGGCTGGATGAAGTAATTGATAAGTTTTGATCATTTTGATCAAACTGGTTTCATGAGGGGCAGGTTAGTGGCTGACAATGTTCGTAGACTTCTACACATTATTGATATGGCACAAACTATCTCAAGTGATTGCGCCGCTTTATCTGTTGATGCTGAGAAGGCCTTCGATAGGTTAGAATGGCCATTTTTGTGGGAGGTGCTCAAACAGTTTGGATTTGGCCCAAAGTTTATTTCTATGATACAGACCCTTTCTAACTCGCCATTAGCATCTATACTAACAGGGACTCATCAGTCCCCACCCTTTAATTAACAGAGCGGGACGAGACAGGGCTTTCCTCTCTCCCCACTCCTATTCGCACTGTCTTTGGAACCTCTGGCACAAGCTGTCAGAGAACATAAGCAATTTCTCCCATTAGTGTACATGGTTCGGATCATTTTATCTCCCTCTACGCAGATGACATTATACTTTTTCTCTCTGATGTTGAGAACTCAATCCCCTCTGCGTTGTCTTTGTTTGATGACTTTAAGGATGGCTATAACATAAATTGGTCGAAATCCACATTATTTCCTATTAATCCGGCGGCTCAAAATATTAAACTTCCTCCATGTATCCCCACCAAAAACATCATGTTGTATCTTGGTGTTAAAATATGCACAGCTCTGTCCAAAACTGTTCTTGATAACTACACAGAATTGCTCCAGAAGGTCAAAGGTGATGTGCAGCGATGGAGTAATCTATCTGTCTCTTTACAAGGAAGGATTTCTATTATCAAGATGAACATATTACCCCGGTTGAACTTTATTTTCTTTATGATCCCAGCTCCCCCCCCCCCCAAAAAACTTTTTGATGAAGTCCAATCTATGATTTCAAATTTTTGTGGAAAGGTAAATGGGCAAGAATTAAATTAACCACTTTATAGCGTCCTAAATCGAGTGGAGGACTGGCACTCACCAATTTAGAATTTTATTACTGGGCCTTACAAATCCAGCCATTACGTACTTGGGCAGACAAGAACTCAAAGGTTCCCTGGAGAGTTATAGAGGCTGCCATAGTGGCACCTTATAGGTTGCAAGATCTCTTATACACCAAGCTGAAACACTGGAACCCAAGTCTCAGACTCAGAAGTATAATATCACTCTCCCTTTTAGTATGGAACAAACTGCTGGGCTATATGCCCAAGTATCATAAACTATCACCACTTTGGAACAATCTACACATCTTAACCGCAGGCAAACCTTTCATATCCACTCTGTGGGCATCTAAGGGTATTAACACTTTACAAAATATATATATGATGACAGTGGCCTTCACTCATTTCAGGAATTGCAGCATAAATTTAACCTTCCAAGCTCTTCATTTTTTCTGTATTTAAGATTGCGGTCATCATTGAAGGCATGTGGTGTCCCGTCTGATGTACAAATATGAACGCACCGTATGTCCGACTGGACAAACAGCAACCAGTGTTCTCGGGGGCTGGTCACAAAAATATATAATTCCCTTACAAGAGCAGTGTGCCAAGCACTGCTAATTGAACGTGTCTGGGAGTTAAGTTAAGTTGCCTTTCACCCAGACTGGCATAAAATCTGGTTAAATATAAATAACACATCTCGAAATCTGAGCCACCAGTTGATCAACTTTAAAATAATCCACAGAGCTTATGCCACTCCTTATAAACTTTACAAAATGGGACTGATTTCAAGTCCTTATTGCACTTTGTGTTCAAACTCTTCCACTTGGACAGTATTACATATGTTTTGGGAATGAGCTGAGGTGAATATGTTATGGATGTATGTGTGTAATACTATGGGGAAACTATGTGGAACCACATTTACTCTAGACCTCTGTCTATGTCTGTTGAATGATGACACTGCTTTCAACAATACATTGATAAATAAATCCTTTTTTGCGGTTTTACAGCAGCAAAGAAAACTATTTTGGAACTCTAGGTTTATCAGGAGATTAATGTATTAAGATTATGGCTGATAAATGTTCAATATATGGTGAATATGGAATATTCAATTGACAGGGTTAACAGGGTGAAGGCCAAAACATTGGCTATTTGGGCAAAAACAGTGGTAGATATCCGGGACATTCTCAGACAGCAATGATGTATATATTATAATTGTGAATTATTATTATTTTTATTTCTCTACTTATTTTTCTTTCCTGTTTTTTCATGTGTTGTGAATTTTTCCCTTGGTGTTTATTTTTGTTTGTGTCTATGATGATGACGGTGAATGTTTATGTGTTCTTGTTTTATGTTTGTCTGCTAAAACCAACAATAAAAAATTAATCACAAAAAAAAAAATGTTAGAAAGTTTCCAGGGGCAATTACTTTTTTCACGTGGATGATGTTTATGCCGGATATATTTCCTTCAATACATATAATGATCATTTAAAAACAATTTTTGCTTTATCATATTCTCATGTTTTTAAGTCTGTGTCAAATACACTTAATGCAGTGCAAAGGATTAATTTGTTACAATGAAGGCTCTGCAACCCATTCTGACAAATATAATTTTACATTTTGTGAATATAGTGGACTCATTAACTGAAGAATGTGAGGCACTTGCGCACAACAACCAGTTGGCATGAATATCGAAGCACTGTATTGAATGAATAAAAATTAATTTTTCAATTAGATATTAACGTATTTCTGTGGGTGATTTTGAATTCCCCTTTTGGACACAAGGGCTGACACTTAAACCCAGACTGAATAGTATGCCCAAAATTTGGAATGAATTTGGAGTTTCATTTGTTTATTTTGAATACATTTCTCTCTGGAATAGTTTTAAGGAAATTGAAAATGATTATAAGTGCACTTTGAATATCTGGTACTGAGATGTAATTGCAATCACCACAGTTTCTTACATTCTCATGCAAACATTCATCCATAAAATGAAAAAATTTCAGATACTCAGTTGTCTTTAAAAAGAGTGCTATGGTCTTATTTGAGACTCATAGTTATTTTCAAGAAATAAATTGACAAAAATGGCATCACTTGGCCTACAGAGTACAGGGTATTTTACTTTTCTTACAGCAGGGGGCAGAAAATGACTAAATATTATTGTCATCTGTTCAGTGATTCCAGACCTTTGCTTCAGTTCTTCCTCATAAAAAGACCAGATTAATGGTGCCCCAAGTCTGATATTTGTTTGGAGTTGTTATCCTAGGTATAACATATTATGGGGTGATTTATTGTTTTAGAAGCCTTTATGTGCAAGCATGCTGCAATACTGCAATCTTAAATCCTGACTGCTTAGCTACAAAGCTAACCATAAAAGAGCTAGGATCACAACAAGGTGGTTTGCATCTTCAGCAAATTTAGTTGAGAAACTTGCTTGATTCTAGTGACACCACCATACTGACCTTATTCTGCAGAGAACAAATGGTTCTCTGCTGGGTAAGGTAAAAAATATGGATGCAGTACAGAAAAAATATCCAACACAATGCTGTGTACCAGCTTATTTCTCTCTAATTGGGGAGAGCCAGTCATACACTTATTACCTGAGCACATTTCTTTCTGATGTGCATGGTTCAGGGGGGAGATTTTAATTGAAATACTTTCTTAAGTTTTAACGTGCATCTACGGGGATAAAATTCCATTTTTTTCTGTTTTTGAAGAGGTGGAAAAGATTAATGAGGAAATCCTGGTTAAAAAAGCACGCATAAATTTGCCTTTGTGGCTTCTCTTTTGAGATTGCCCTCCTCCATTTGAGAGAGAAAAGAGCACACCCCGAAAGTAAACCTTTGCCTGTGCATTAATCATTTTTGGCAGTTTGACAAGTACAACAGTGAGGAGAGAGATACTACTATCGGCCTAATTGGATTTTCAGCATGAAACTGATAATATTAGGAGGAAATATATGAAATATCCTGGAACCCAAGATGTGAACTCATTGAGGCTGAAAGCATTGTCCTGATATCTGACATGATTGACATTACACATGGGGAGGTAACCAATTTTAAGTTCAAACGATTATGATGTAAGCTTGAATTCTAGTCCAACTTTGTGGTCACATGAGCAGGAGCCTGGCTAGCTCTAGGGCCGCTAGTTGTTGCAGAAATGTGTGGATGTCCTGTATCCATCCACTAAATGACAACCTGGCTCGATCTTCAGTCATGGGATGTGCCAGGTAACTGGATATGCCGGAGTCCAGACAACCACTGTGGCATGTCAGACCCTCCTGTTTCTAGTCCAGGAAAATCTGATCAGCTGCAATGTTCAGTTGTGAGCCCTATTCAAGGCAAATTTGGGCTTGAATCTACTCAGGTCAGTCCTAGAACTGTCAAATTAAAGCCCTAATGAAATTCCATACTGAAATTCCACAATACTGATCTGGCAACTCATGCAAAACGATGACAGCTGTCTCCTCAGTCCAGTCTGAGATACTATACTGTTACAAATCTGGACAGAGGAGCCAAGCATTGATCACAGACTAAGCCGCAAGGGCATCTTTAGTAACAAAGCCTCTTAATAACATGGGCTGGAAACCTGAAAAGCAATAAACATTCAGAAGTGGAAGAGCAGACTGAGGATAAGGAGGCAAACAGGCTAGCAGGGAAATACAAAAACCAAAAACTTAAATATACAACAATTAACAATGTGGGAACAAGTGTGCAAAGTACGTAGAAGAAGCATAAGCGGAGGGGTAATGAACAAGACAATAATTGAATAACTAGAGACAATTAACAAAACAAAACCAAACCTGATGCAGATGGCTAGACTGCGGGGAAAACAATTAACAGAGGATTGGGAAGTGACAGAGCCCCTCACCCCCAACCCCTCAGAAATGGGGGGGCGGGCAGGGCATGAAGTGGAAGGAATTTGATCGGGCTGGACAGGAGCAGCTGGGGCGGCCGAGACTGGACAGGGGCATCTGAAGCTGTTGTTCTGGAGGGGTGGAGCAGGGGCAGCTGCTGAAAACACCATCTGATATGGGTTGTGGCAAGGGACATCCTCCTAGCTTGGGTGATAGCTGGAGACAGCCTCCTGGCTCGAGTAGCAACTAGAGATGCCCACTTAGCTCAGGCGGAGGAGGATGCCCACGGGGCTCGGGCAGAGGAGGGTGGGCCTGCCCTCTGGAGTGGGCGTTGGTGTCTGGACCTAAGGCTTGGTCACTGAAGCAGATGCAGGAGCCTGGAACAAAGGTGTGGGCGTTGGGATCCTGGAATGTGGGCTCGTTCACTGCCATTGAAACAGCTGCGGGCACCTGGTACAAAGGCCCGTTCACGGCTACTGGAATGGCGGGTGGCACATGGCATTAAGACCAACTTACTGCCAGTGGAATGACCATGGGCACCTGGTACAAAGGCCTGTTCAGTCACTGGAATGGCAGCTGGCACCTGGTAAAAAGGCCTATCCGCTGCCACTGGAACGGCCATGGGCACATGGCATGAAGGCCCACTCACTGCCACCGGAGTAGCCGCGGGCACCATGAAGGTCAGACGTAGGAGGTGGACCTCTGTCAGGATCAGGACTGGACAACAAGACACCACAGGATCAGGACTGCACGGCACAACCTCCAAAAGATTGGAACCGGATGGTGGACTACCCACAGGATCAGGATTGGGTGGCAGAACACCCTCAGGATTCGGACTATGTATCAAAATGCCCACTGGATCTGGACTGGCCGATGGAAGACCCACATAATCAGGACTAGGCAATAGGACACTTACAGGATTGGAACCCGGTGGGGGACTACCCACTGGATCAGGACTGGGCGGTGGGATGCCCTCAGGATCAGGACCAGGCTAGTTGCCAGAGTCAGGAACGAGAGTTAGAAATGGAGACCCCACTGAGCTAGGGACTGGGGTTTAAAGAGGCAGCAGCACAGGCTTTAGACTGTGGGCCAGCTGGGGCTCAGGACCGCGGGGCATCTTGGGCTCTGAACCATTAGACAGCTTGAGCTCTGGACCGCTGGACAGCTTGGGTGCAAGTTTACGGGTTCACAGGGCAGCTAAGATCATCGAGGGCTGTGTTTTTTTCCTGTGGTCGTTCACCCTGATAACATTCCCTGGACAGGCCAGGCCAGGCCCCAGAAAAGGAGCTAGAGGCCCCTGCAGGGCAAGGGCTGGAGCTGGTGGCTGATGCCTGGGCTCCAGAGCCAGGGGTGGCTGCATCACGGGCAGGGCCGGCCCAAGGATTTTGGTGGCCCTAAGCAAGATTTTGTTTGTGGCCCCAATGGATTGCGTTTATCAGTTAAATTAACGCACTGTCTCCTTGTTAGTTTAACTGTAAGCGGAGTCCTGCGCGCATGTAACTCTGGTTTATAGTTAACATTCACAGAACCTCTGTTATGAACTGATCGTAAAATTACAGTGAAAATAACTGGCAAAAAAGGTGCCAGTTAAAATAACTGGCAAAAAAAGGTGCGAGTTTATAACAGCGTGCTTACTCCAGCCTTAAACCCGGCTATTTTCAAACTCAGGAAAAAGTCATATCAAGCGATGAACCAATCGTGACTGGGCACATCACTTTCGTTTCTTTGTACTTAACTAGCTCTATTTTGATACCAATATTTTGCGTATTTTTGATACGATCATAAATATATTTAGCTAATGCAAACAGTTGCTGATAGCTATATGCTGGAATAGGACCTCAAGCAATTTTTTTCTGCTTTTACTGTAACGTGTTCTCTTGGACGCACCCAGCAAAAAAGACTGTTCTTTACAGCGCTCAATGTGCTGTTCTGGAGCTGGTTTGAGCGTCTGTACCAACTACAATATTGGAAATTCTTTCACTGAGTTTGACGCGGAATTATTCTTTTACTTTTCACATTTCTCTGACGTAATATGCAGCCAGAGAGCCCTCGTTATCCCCACCCCGCAGTTGATTAATTCCCGGCTGCAGAGTTGAGCTTGACCACCCGGCTAGCTTACCGGCTAGCTTATTATTCAGTTTAATAACCTGCTGATACAGCTGACGGTGTTGCCGACATGTCGGATACGACGTGAAAGTGCTCTCATTATGCTATTTTTAGAATAACTGCAGTGCTGTGCGCTAGCAAGAGATTGATTCATTTCATTCAATCAGATTAAACAAACAGTCACATTATAACATACCTTTATCTTGTGTTCTTCTTTCCATCTCTATTTTTCTTTTTTCCGTCCTTCAGCACCACTCCTAAATTTTCTTTTAGGAGCCATTTCTAATGTTTGTAATTTCCCACACTAGCAAAATAAACATTGACACAACGTTAGCCAGAATGCCGCGGTTGCCCACTGCTGCCAATGTCGTGCCACCATGGTTACGCACGGAGGAGTGAGCAGCAAGTCACAAACTGACTTTACTTTACTGTTTTATTTTTCACTCCTGTACTAATACGTCGGTTTAAACTGATATGTTACCGTGATTGTAGTGTATTAGTGTATTGTTGGAATAAAGAGAGGGTCAAAAAGTCAATCACATTTTGATCGTGTGGCCCCTTCTAGTGACTGTGGCCCTAAGCAACCACATAGAGTGTTTATGCCAGCAGCCGGTCCTGATCACGGGCTTTGGTGCCATGAACCGAGAGATCACTGACAGGGAGGCCAGCAGGTTGGCCCAATTATAAGATGGATACTGTATACTTCATTGAATTCCATGGGATAATTGGTCCTCTGCATTTGACCTAGCCTTTAGTTAGGAGCAGTGGGCAGCTACAGAGCAGCGCTGGGGACCAACTCTAGTTCTAAAGCCAGCTCCCTGATCAGTTTTCCTGTAACACGTTTTTCTGGATGGGGGAAACCAGAGTACCTGGAGGAAACCCATGCAAATATGGGGAGAACATGCAATCTCCACACAGAATGGTCATGGCCGTCTGGGACTCGAACCTGGAGCTTCCTTATTGCGGGGCAGCAGTGCTTACCACTGTGCCACCGTGCCACCCTAGACCTTCTGCCCAGAGGGCCAGCAGGCTGATGGGCAAAGTGGGAACCCCCTAGGGCCAGGCCGATCCCTCGACACTGACTCCACTGGTCAGCCTGCTCTGAGTTGGCAGCAGGACAAGGAGCTGGGCCAGGGGCAAGCTGGTAGTGGGATGGCCGGCTGGATGGGAGGTCAGGCTGGCAGCTGACCGAAGGAAGGACTTGCTGCAAGATGGACTCTACCCCTTGATCGCCTCTTTGCGCCAGTCCACATAACATGACACCATGCTACTCAAGTTTATATTCTTAGCTCATTTAAAAACACAACCATTCCAAAAAAATTCATTTTTCATGATTCATTGCCAGAAGACACTGTTTTGTTAAAAAGGGAATCATTTTTCTGATTAGCGTGGGGGATTTTGGCAAAATATGCAGACATCTGAAACAAATATGGAATATCATGCTGTATTTGTATAGAGAGCTTTGTAATGCAGGCCAGAAAAAAAAAAATATGACATTTGATTGAGTCATCATTGATTTTGCCAGAGAAATTGGTTTCTTCTGTGTGAATCCTGCAGTGCATGTTGATTTTGGAATGCGTTGAACCTGCTAGTGTGTTGAGCATAAAAGGAATATATGAAACAGCTGCAAGAAAAACAGCAACACGGTCACACATACGCTCAAGTGTTACGTGGCACTGCTTCTGCTGCTGTAGCTGTGGCTTGATGTTCATATACACCATGAAATATGACTAAGACAAGTGATTAGTTATTGTTTTGAAAGAAGAGGGAGAATTTTTTTTTAACCCAAATCAATGAAGTTGCCAGGCTTGGATGACAATATTCTTAGGAAAAAAATTTAAAGAAATATATGTTCTGTCTAGATGATTTTAATATGGACGGAAAAAATGATTTTTTTGAAATCATCTTACATTATATAGGGTGCCAAGTAAGGATTATTAATACATGGCATTTAAGCAAAGTTTTCAAATTCTGTTAGCATGTACTCTGACTCTGCAGCTGAGCCATCTTTTGGCGCAGAAGTCAATGTGATTATTCTGAGTATTTTGTTTTACCAGGACCAGTTCCCCTCCTTTTAGGTTGCAAGTATTAAATAATTATGCATAAATTAAATTCGTAGAACATAAATTACATTACCTCATGATGAGTGGGGTTTCAGACTTGTGGAAACTTTATTTTATATCTTTTGTATTTTTCAGCGATGTAGAAGGTTCTCTTGGCTGTCTGAGATGGGAATACCATAATACTGCCCACAGGAACTGCCAAGTGGAATTTGTGACATTCATTTAATTTGAATTATGATCTGTTAAAATTGATAGTTCAGTACTGGCATGACATAGGCAGAATGTGACATGTGGGTCCAATCAATTATTTTTAAAAAGTCACGGTTTGTAACAATGCAGGTTAAGCATATTGCTTCAGGGCAAACCACCATTCTCTAAGTTACAGCTTCAGTCTGTACTCATGACATAGCAAGCATGTCTTTCAAAGGGCTATTTTGCACGCAATAAACAAGGGTGCATTTAGATTGCTAGGTTGAGGTGATGAGGTGTCTGCACACACATTTAAGAGTGCTTTTCTGTAATTATCAAATATGTTGCGAAGTTCGCAAAAAATCGAAATCTATTTTTTGTGTTCAAATGATAGCATTTGATGACTTATATCTACTGTGAAAGTTTGGGTCTGATCAGATAAATATTTTGGGAGAACGAGAGCCTAAAAGGATTACGCGGACTCGGACTGTCGTTTTAGGCAAAATTTACCATGCTTGACATTTTGACAAAAATATGAAAACAGCGCATGGTTCTTAAAAGCAGACAGATCTAAACCAAAAACTGAGATATTTTTGAGTAATTTGAGTGGTTTTATTAGTTTGTGAGACAAAATGGGAATATTTTAAGGATTTTTACTTTATTTTCATTTTACGCTCTGAGTTTTCAGCGGTCAAATTTGACGGCTTATATGCCCAAAAGTACGCAGAAATTTTCAAATTTCAAACTTCGGAGTCGAAGAGTAATACATTTACTTAGTATTCATGAAATAAAATTTTTGGGCACTGCGAAAACAAATCTCTGGGGAGACCCGATTCAAACTTGCGTTTAGGGCACGATTCGGCACTCTAAAAACTTCCTGGGATCTCGACCCGGTGTGACATATGGTTCTGAAATACTCGATTCCCAAAGACTTAGAAACCAGTACAAGGACTTATAAGTTTAAAACACTTTAATAAGCTGCTGTAACACTTACAAGCGTCATTTTGTGCTGTAGAGTTCAATTTTGAGCTCAGCATTCCTCGGTAACTCCATCAAGTACGTCCTCTACAAGCAATAACAAAGTAAACACACTTACAGTTCCAACACAAAAATATTAAAACTCAAAGGAAAATAGCTTCATTTCAACCTAAGCAGGATTGAAAATCAATACCAGAGTAAGTCTGTACCTTATGAGGACGATTTACGGGAAATTTAGCTGCATTTGTAGGCATATTTGTGCCGATCTGTATATCTGCTGCTAACTAACTCGAGTTTCAACTAAATGATGAATCACGTGTCTTGGAGGAATGCGTGACCTTGTCCACAGGGCTACCGCGCTTTTGGGTAATAATGCCCGGGCAAGAAAAAAAAAACTCAAAATCGGAAAACCAAAAACAAAGTTTTCCTGTACAAGATTTAAACATGATTTTTTTCAATTAATATAAACTCAAAAATACTATGCGCCTCGTCCAAATTGAAATAATTGATAATTGGGGGACTGCTCGGGCGCGACTGCCCTAAATTTTTTACCCCCTAAAAGATACGTGGCATGAGCTGCACAATTCTTTCCAAAGGAAAACTAAAAAATACGTTTCTTGGGCGCTAAGAAGCACCCAAAAACAATGAACTTGAGTGTATACCCCGGGTATACCTCGGGTCGCGATTTAATCCCTAGAAGATATGACGAGCCTCCCTGAACGGTCAATATGGAAGTAACCCCCTCTCCCATCCCCGGGTGTTTGGGACAATGGCTGATCGAGTATCCTGCACTGAGTTTCATAAACTTAGTACTAAGGGACAGACCATTAGATTTTTGATTGGGGGGGCAATACCCCCACAAAAATTCGAGCACAGTTTCAGCAGTGAAAAGAAACATCCTGCAGAGCATTTCCACATAGAAAAATATATCGTGCAAATGAGAAGAAAACCTGCAAAGCTGTTAGCTTTGAAAAAGAAATCGTACACAGAAAAATTGCCCACCCCAACCCCCGTAAATATCTAATGGCCCGTCCCTAACTAACTAGTGTAAATCTATGTGCATGAGCAGTTCTTGATAGTGTCCTCGATCAGAGACACGTAGGGCGCTTTGCGTTTCCCTTTAATGGATGAGGTGTCGATCTCAAGAACTTCGCAGGTCTCCTTCAGCATCGGGATGGAGAGTGCTGTTGGTTTCCCCCTCGCGCTCAACTGACACAGGTTAATTGACTTGACGACAATTGGGTGTTGGAGTTGGCACTCCCGCAAGACAACGTTGCGCAATGAACAATGCTGTTTGGGTTTCCTGTGGCAAAGTCAAACAAGGTCAAAAGTTGTCACGCATTCCTCCAAGACTCGTCATTCATCATTCAGTTGAAACTCGAGTTAGTTAGCAGCAGATATACAGATCGGCACAAATATGCCTACAAATGCAGCTAAATTTCCCGTAAATCGTCCTCATAAGGTACAGACTTACTTTGGTATTGATTTTCAATCCTGTTTAGGTTGAAATGAAGCTGTTTTCCTTTGAGTTTTAATATTTATGTGTCAAAAGTGTAAGCGCGTTTACTTTGTTATTGCTTGTAGAGGACGTACTTGATGGAGTTACCAAGGAATGCTGAGCTCAAAATTGAACTCTACAGCACAAAATGACGCTTGTAAGCATTACAGCAGCTTATTAAAGTGTTTTAAATTTATAAGTCCTTGTACTGGTTTTTAAGTCTTTGGGAATTCAGTATTTCAGACCCATGTGTCACACCGGGTCGAGATACCAGGAAGTTTTTAGAGTGCCGAATCGTGCCCTACACGCAAGTTTGAATCGGGTCTTCCCAGATTTGTTTTCGCAGTGCCCAAAAATTTTATTTCATGAATACTAAGTAAAAGTATTACTCTTCGACTCCGAAGTTTGAAATTTGAAAATTTCCGCGTACTTTTGGGCATATAAGCCGTCAAATTTGACCGCTGAAAACTCAGAGCGTAAAATGAAAATAAAGTAAAAATCCTTAAAATATTCCCATTTTGTCTCACAAACTAATAAAACCACTCAAAGGCACTCTTAAGTCAATAGTAGGCCTAATGAAGTGTCCTCCTGGTCCGGGGATATTCTGGGGCTGTCTTCCTTCTGGACCAATTAGGCAATCAAAAGTTTCGGAAAAACAAAATGTTTTAAAGGAGCAGTGCTTAGGATCTAGCAGCATCTAGCGCTGAGGTTGCAGATTGCAACCAATTGAATTTACCTCCGTTAACCCCTCCCTTTCTAATCGCGGACTGGAGTTACGGAAGCCTTCACCTGCCAGACAGTTCGGCAGGCGCTGTTATCCAATGCGACAATACATAGGCTACAACTGCTACAACTCCATGATGTCAACCTCGCTCATAGCTGGAAAAATAATAGCGACATCAAGAATATAAGTGCTACGTGATACAGTCGCATTCCCCTGTAATATAGTCTATTGTGTCCTTACCTGCTGGGATTTGGCTTTCCTCAACAAACAGATCAAAATAAATCAAGTATAGCACAGCTATCAGGTTAACTACAAGCATGATCACAGGGAGCCCCCCTGTGTTTAGCTGAAAAAGGCCCATGTGTAAATTCATACTCTTGGGTGAAAAATCAATGCGAACTGCGTAGGTCAATAACCATGCCCTCAGATTCATAATCCGTGCCGCCTGATTACAAATTCAGGCCAACGGATTTGTACACCTTGCGCTTGGATTACCAGTCCGTGAAAGAGTATTATGCATTCAAAGGGGCGTTCGAGTGGTAAAGCAGGCAGACATGCAGCAGTCTGTCGATGTAGGTAGTGTTAGCTGACAATATGTTCATGCTAGTAGGCTACGACATACTGTCAAAGACTTCTATCAAACACAAATCAACTGAATGGAAATAGAAATGCCACTGCAAAGTTTTTCTAGCACTTTTCACAACTCAAACGCTACATCAAAGATTAAATAAGAGTAAGAATTGACGAGCAGGTAACTGTGATTAGCGTTCACTGTATGCGCAGCCATTGCACTTTTCTGAGTCGGAGGTGTTTTTTTCCCGGAGTTCCGACCACAATGGTATGCAGCATAATCCCGGGGGGGGGGGCTCTGTAGGCTCAGAGGTCGCATTAACCGAATATTTTCCGTCATTGACGGATTTTTTTTGAACAATGACGGAACATTTTGAAGGCCGTCCGTCATTTTGTCAGAATGTAATTCACACCCCCGTCCAATTGGTGGTGGGTGTCATATTGTCTCGAGCATTGTCTTTGGTCTGTATGACAGAGATGCTAAGTCTCATGCATTCGGTGTAGGTCTCATGCATTTTTTAGGCTTATTCACCGTAGTCCACAATGATTCAATGAACGCTTATTAATGAGATTATCACGCGGAATTAAAATCCTTCTGCATTGAAGTTTCAGTTTCATAAAATAAATATAATAAAAATAATAAAAATAAAATATAAAACCACCCTTCAGCAATGAATGGAAACTGATGTGCTGGGCTGACAACAAATTCAGTTGGTGTAGTGATTAAGACCACAGTGTATGGTGTGTTTGAAATTGCTTTGTCCACAGGTTCCCAGGTTCGAATCCCGCTGCAGACACGAATGTAATGTCTAACTTAACATGTAAACCTTTGATCACAGCCTTATTGAGGGAGGAGAGAAAAAAAAGGTCATAAGAAGTTGGAGAGATCGTACACAGAGTGAATGTCATGAGGGAAGAGCACGGTGGCGGAAACTGGAATTACCGCAAAAAATTTTTTTCCTCGCGCCGCATCTACCCCATCCTTTTAAAATTTTTCCCCCATCATTCTAAACCCCCTTCTCACTCATATAACCCCCCCAAAAATATTTATGCCCCCTGTTAAAATCGTTCTGGCCAAAAAAAAACCCCAAAAAAGTGGAGGTTGTGTATGGTACTTGTTCCCAACGTTGAAAAATGTTGCGAAATCAACGTTGATTCATCTTTCAAAATCAAAACATAATTGAACAGTGATTCAACTATGATCTATGACGTTGATTCAACGTTGTGTATGGTACTCATGCCCAACGTTTAAAAAATGTTGCAAAATCAACGTTGATTCATCTTTCAAAATCAAAACATAATTCAACGGTGATTCACCTATGATCCATGACGTTGATTCAACAGTGAAAAAACCTTAAAATGCCAGCTGGGACGGCAGAGGAACGTGAATGCCACTAAGAGGCGAGAGGCGAGAGACTCAAGCCGAATGCGTGAGACTTGGCATCTCTGGTATGATCCTGTATTCTTCATATTTTTGTAATATGATCATTTGCTCTTCATTTGTAAAATATGCTGCTCTGCTGCCAGTAGACGATTGGTCATATGCTACAAACGCTGTCTCCGTTATGTGAACACGCAGATATCTAGGACGGGAAGGCCCTGGTTGACATAACGAGTTGATAAGCAGCTTCGTAGGACCGCTTAGCGAGACTGCGGTTGTTAGGCTTAGTGAAGCCCAGCAATAACTGAAAGCATTGTTCATTTGCGCACTGTTACTGTGTGGGGGGAGAAATCATTTGTTATGTTTTATAAAGTTCATACAGCAGTAAGTTCGAAAATCCACGCAGTGCTGTATTTAACACAGTGCGCAATGAGTGTCTACATGAATCACTGTCGGCATCAGCTAATGCGAAATCTATAAATTATTCTGTTCATTTTATTAAAAAAATAAAAGATTATCATTTTAAAAAATGAAATTACAATGACGGATAATAATTGATTATGACGGAGTTTTTATGCCCCTGTCCGTCACAATGACGGACAATCAGAAAGTGTAACGCGACCTCTGCTTAGGCTACTTGTGTTGGTAACTATGCCTATGGCCATGCTCTAGCTAAAGCAAGCACACAACACATAGCATTTACATTGGCAGTCTACATTACCTGTCCAGCAGAAAACAGGTGACTTCGGCATCACTGTTAAAATGTTTGTCCCTCATCAGCGACTTCCATCTGGGAAAGGCCACACCAATTCTCACCCTTGTTTTCTGTCGTCGTCTGTCTCAAAGTCGTTTTGCGTCATGTTTTCTCTTCTTTGAAACGGATGGTTCGCCCTCCCCTGCGCTTTCTTGTGCTAAATAATACGTATGATCCTCCATTTATCAAAGTTCTCTCCACTCTACAACTCTCACAGTGCTCACGACACAAAATGTGTGGTCAGCCGGCTGCAAACTATTTATCCTCCTCTTCGTATTTCGTCTTCACAATAGCGAAAGGCTGTCTCTAGTGCGACTGTCTAGTTTGTTCGTTCTGGGCTACTGTAGAAAAAATGGCGGCACAACATGGCAGCCTCTACAGAGGTGGACCTGCTCCCATGTAGGTTTAGAGGGCTTATTCTAAGTGAAACGAAACTCAAAGATTATTGTTTTCATATGATTATACACTACTAAAAAAGTAGTTATGAATTTTATATTCCATTTCTGCCAAAATATCAATCTAAATTCTACACACTGCTCCTTTAAAGATGGAGGCACAGGGCTATGAGAAACAATTTGCCCCCCTTCTGATGTCTTCTGTTTTTGCTTATTTGTCTGATTTAAATGTTTGCGATCATCCAACTGATTTTAATATGAGACAAGTGGTGCCAGGCACAACAAACCCCGCCCCTCGCACATACTTTTACCTACTTTTCCTAAATTCAACAGGCATCTATTCTGGGACAGTGGCAATCCCTAAACCCAATTTGGGGTGAATCTGGCCATTAGTTTTGCTGCTAAAGTGTTAACAAACAAACAAAGAAACACACAAACAAACCAAACCAAAAAAAAAAAAAAAACCCTTGCCCTCCCCCTTCAGGCGGGGCGGGGTACTAAAGACAATGCGAGTAAACACAAAATGTAGCTTTTACATGATTGTTTGATTTACTGAAGGTAAAGAGTTATTCAAAATCTATATCACCCATGTAAAAAAAAATGCCTCCCCAAACCTACCCTAGGTGGCAACAACTGGGGTCTACTGAACGTGACAACTAGCAATGATCACTGTGTAGGAATTTGGGCCCACTCTTCTTTGCATAATTGTTTCAATTCAGCCACATTGGAGGGTTTTTGAGAATGAACTGCCTGTTTAAAGTCACCCCACTGTATCTCAGTCAGATTCAAGTCAGGACTTGGTCACTCCAAAACCTTCATTTTGTTTCTTTTGAGCTATTCAGAGGTAGACTTGTTAGTGTGCTTCAGATCATAGTTCAGCGGCATAACCACACAGCACTTCAGCTATAAGTCACAAACTGATGGCTAGATTTCTGGTAAAGAGCAGAATTCATATTTCCATCAATTGTAAGTTGCCCAGGTCCTGCTGCAGCAAAGCAATCCCAGACCATCACACAACCACTACCATGTTTGACTGTTGATACGATGTTCTTATTACGGAATACTGTGTTAACTTTATGCCATGTAACGAGTCCTATGTCTTCCAAAAAAAAAAAAAATAAAATAAAAATTTACTTTTGACTCATCGCTCCACAAAATATAATCCCAAAAGTCTTGGGGGTTAATCAAGGTGGTTTTTTCTTTTTTTGGCAAATGTGTGCTGACCCTGAGCATTCTTTTCGGTCAGCGGTGGTTTTTACCCCTCGGCCGATGGCATGTCGGCCGGCCGAGGGGTATTGTCGTACCCTGCGGCGTCCGTCTGTCTGTCCGTCCATCGACGACGTTACCGCTCTAGCGCCTTCAGGTTTGCTTCTAGGATTCTCATTTTTGAGTGGGTGGTACATCTACACATGCTTCACGAACCTATCGAATTCCGCTCATTTTCTACTCTTAGTTTGGCCACCAGGGGGCTTATTGTGAAAAATGAAAAATTGCCATAACTTCCTTATTATTTCAGCTAGAATGCTCAAATTTTTACTGAAGGTACATGGGATCACCCTCCATCACATACACAAGCGTTTTTGATTTCACCTACTTTTTACCATTTTCTAGGTCGAATAGCGTACATGCTGCCGATCTTTAAATTCAACGACGTTACCGCTCTAGCGCCTTCAGGTTTGCTTTTAGGTTCCTCATTTTTGGCTGGGTGGTACATCTACGCATGCTACACGAACCTATCGCATTCCGGCCATTTTCGACTCTTAGTTTGGCCACCAGGGGGCGTATTGTGGAAAATTGCCATAACTTCCTTATTATTTCAGCTAGGATGCTCAAATTTTTATTGAAGGTACATGGGATCACCCTACGTCACATATCACAAGCGTTTTTGATTTGACCAATTTTTTACCGTTTTCTAGGTCGAATAGCGTAAATGCTGCCGATCTTTACATTCAACGTCGTTACCGCTCTAGCGCCTTCAGGTTTGCTTCTAGATTTCTCATTTTTCGATGGGTGGTACATCTATGGATCCTTCACTTACCTATCGAATTCCAGCCAATTTCGACTCTTACTTTTCCCACCTGGGGGCATATTGTGAAAAATGAAAAATGGCCGCGCCAAGGTTATTTATATCAGCGCTTGGCTTGATTTCATATATTATTTCTGCATTCAGAATCCAACTAACACCCGATTCAACTTACATACGCAGCCGAGGGGTCTTAAGTGTGATTAGCACGGAGTAAAAACATGGTTGGGTACCCCTGCATTAAAGCAAGGACGTGTCTTATCATGGCATTTAAGATTTATGATGAGCCCTCGATGTCTAAGTCCAATTCCTACTAAAAAAAAGTTGTCCAGATTTGATCACATAATCATCCTTCAACATCTGACAGCCCAACCGTATTCCTGGGGATTTTCTATCATGTTTTCTCTCTAACTAGGAAAGCACTCCACATACTGGAGTTGGAGATCTCACTGAATTATTACTTAACAAGGTGTGCCAAATTAAGGTTGAAATGAAAACATCAAAGATAGTAGATGTCCAGAAACAGAGATGAGCAGTACTGTTTGACAAGTGCTTTACTACAGAATCTCCAGTTTTCTATGCACAATATAATTCCCAACGCTTTCACTACAAAAACTAGTTTTCACAATACATACTTAAAGGTGCACTAAGTCATTTCCCCAAATTTCTTCTTCGCGTTAAGCAGCACCCTGCTCTTGATCTCTACTGTGACACCCACCAGCATGGATGAAAAACGGCATGTTCGCGCCTCACCTTTGCCCCTGCGAGCCCCGGAGGCCACACTGCGCTCATTTCACGGCAAAAAGTTAAACTCACTCAATCACCGTTTTTATTCTCACCCAAGTGATGCAAGAAATGGAGGTAAGTTGTTTGTTGTTGCCTTTTCATCATGTCATTTATTGCAGCAGCTTCTTTGTAAACAAGCAGCATGGATGATGTTACTGTTGTCATTTTAGAAACCTTTTCTTTTTAGTTTACCTCATAACATCAGTAAGCATTTATTATGTAACGTTATCGTTATTCAGAAGGACGGACCCATGTCTAATAATTTGCCTCCGAGCTTTGTTGTTTATAATCTTTATTTCTCGTTGCGGCCCAAAAATAGCTGTAGCTCTGCTGACAAAATAACAGCAACTCAGCGAATATTTTAGATCTTATCTGACAAGTTGCCGACGTCTACAATTAGTCTAAGCTGCTCTTCCACCGAGCGCAAAACGAATTTTTCGCGCGACAGATTATATTCAAAGTCAATGCAAAGATGCGAATACGTGCAAGTTAGCTTTTACAGGCTGAGCACTCCCATTCGGACGGGACTAAAATAGCAGAGATGCTCGAGTAAATATTACATTATAAAACGGGTGCTTCCCATCCTTAAATGTGATTGGCTGAGCCGCGTTCCATGCCGGTATAAAATCAGTGTAACCCACTGTATTCTGAGGCAGACCGCAGCATAAAATATCCCTGTGCACCTGGCCTAGCAACCAACTACTCTGCGCTCAGCTGACTCGTTAGGTTACGTTTGTTTCAAGACTTTTAGCTCGCTATTTCAGTGTTAGCGAAGTTTAGCCTTTTAACCCGCTAACCAGTTGGCTATCTACCTAGCTAGCTATAACATTATAGAGTTCGATATCGCTTTAGCTTGCTAGCGACGTTGCTAACTAGCTCGCTAATTCAGTATTAGGGATAAATTGTAGATTTTTTTTCTTGTGTGTTTACTTTATGGGCTATGTGTAGGGTAACCACATCCATTGTAGTGAACGCTAGCTAGTTGACAAGCTGGCTAGCAAACTAATGCACAATTCAACAAATTTGCCTGGACACCGGCACGTGTGGAGGACAAAAGTCAATCTTGTTCCCTACTCTCGCTGCTGGTTGTAATGATATGGCCGATCGGCGCAAGTTGAGAACAAGGAAACTCTAAAACCGAAACCGAAATGAACGTAAAATTATTTAACGGGGTCTTCGGAGACCGAAGAGACATTCCAAATAGCCTGCTTTCATAGTATATCTACATTAACGAGCCCAAATAGCCTGATGTGACATGATAATGGCGCTAGATGAAAAAGCAATCTTAGCGTCTGTGTTGCTTGCCAACCGTTCTGTCCTCGCGATCTTGCTTGGTGGAAGAACGAATAGTTCTCAATTTTATTGTTGCATTATTACCAATAAATTGTTGATTATTTTTCTTGTGTGTTTATTTAATGGGCTATATATAGGGTAACCGTTTTATAAAAAGCAATAAGCCCCTTGAAGCAGTGGTTACAGTGATTTTATAACGGCGGAGAGGCGTTCGCCGTTATAAAATCACTGTAACCCACTGCTTCAAGGGGCTTATTGCTTTATTAACCCCTGCCGGAAAATGAATCCCATCTAAATAGGGCTACTTACCTATCCAGGAGAAAGCAAGCGACTTCGGCGTCACTTCGAGGCCGTTCTTTTGCACAAGGTTTCTCCATCTTTCGAAAGCCACTCCGATGTTGACCCTTGTCCTTTACCTTCTCTGGTCTCTGAGTTGTTTCCCTGCGTCCTGCTTACGCTTTTTGTATCTGACTGCTTCAGACCCTGCTGAATAGCGGTGGTCTTCCATTATTTTCTGGATCTAGACTGCAATGTGTTACACCTGACACGGAAACAGCACTTACTAGGCACGGGAGCAGCTCCAGCCAATGATTTCGAAGCTCGTCTGCTTCTGCGGACATTAGTTTTTCCAACATGGAGGCCTCCATGTAGTCGTGGCCCGCGACATGTAGAATACAATAGCTCCTTTTCATCATATAGAGCAATTTGACTCCTCATCTCATGCGAGTGTACATAATTTTAAACATATTTATTTAGGCAATTATTCATTTTTATTATTTTTTGTTATGTATTTTTTGTTGAAAAAAAAAACTTAGTGCACCTTTGAATCAATATGAAGTAATAAAAAAGAAGCTCCTTTTTTGCCATTCCACGACTAAATTCCTGACAAGGTGGGAGGTTCATATTGCTGGGGAATTGAAGGTCCCAAGATCCCCTCATTACTGTCTCACCGTAGAGATTCACTAGACATAAAATTAATGTGCGTATCAAGACCCTGCCAGAGCTGTAGGCTGCTGATCTTTTGAACGGTCCAGTTTCTTCGCTTTTCAGAGCCCATTTTACAAGCCTGATGTTTTTAAACTACTCATACAAGAATGGAAACAATTTTATAAGTATGAAGCATACATCTATGAAAATACTTGCAAATGAAAGCTGAAAGTCCATCTTATTAGTAACTAGTCCAAGTTAAAGTAAAATAGATAGTTGCAATTTATAAATGTTTGATTATGAATGTCAATGACGTCTCAGAATGACTTGGGAGCTAGCTCCTATTTATGAAAAAAGGAAGAATACATCCATGTATGACTATCATTAAAGATTACGTTTTACTTTCAAAAGACTAAGGGATTTTACTAGCTAGTACTGATTGGTGTTAAAGTGCATGAAGCAAGTGACAATCCAGCGACTTGCAAACTCAAAGTAGGGAGTATAGATAGGTCACACACGAGGTGGGGTTAAATGAAGCTTAGAGCAAGTTCAGTCAGGAAGACCCTCCTTTACATGTTCTCGCCAGTCTATTTTCATTTAATCTGCTTTCACTCCTAACGCATGCTTTCATTCTAGCTGTGATCATGCGGGGCCGTCAAATAAATCAGCTGATCTCATCCATCCAATATACTGCAACACCTACATTGTTGGCCTATCTTCTCGGGGCCGTCTTTTTAAATATGTCTCTCTGCTTCTAATGCACGCAGGCTGCCATCGCGTGCACCCTCCACCTCCCCATCGCCGCCCAGCCTCGGCAGGTTCATCTGCTTCATCTTCAACAGTCACCACCACCACCACCAGTGTCCGGACTCCATGGGGGGATTTATCCAGCTGCACCTCAGGCCAGAGGCTCCACAATTGCGAAATCTCCCTGTCGAGTCCGAGCACCAAAGACTTAAAGGCTCTCATCACAGCCATTAATGTTTACCGTTACCAATTCATTGGTCTGCCCTGTTTGAACTATGAGATGAGACAGTCGGGGATCAGGGAACTCACAAGACACAAACCAATCAAAGGGGACAATACTTCGAATAGACCCAAGTTGCTGAATGGGAGGAGACACAGAAGGTGTTCACGCATGGGTTGTGACAATTCATTTACATAAAGCCCGCCAGGATTTTATCAAAATCCACCCTCAACCTTGGCTTAAAATAGGATGTATGAAAAGTTTTTTTTTTTTTTTTTTACTGTAAAACATATTATTATGATATAGCCTTCCACAACTCAGGTTTTAAAAATGCAGCAGTGAGACACATGTTCATTGAATGCAGCTTCATAATCAACAAAACGTCACAAACAAGACATGGAAATTGCAAAATTGAACTGGGTTAGCTTTTATTTTCTGTATCACATGCCAGGCTGCACACATGCTGGCAGAAAAAACATGTATTTATAACAATCTTCCTGCTTTACTTAATGTCAACTTGACTGTTCCTCATATAATAGAAGTGAAATATTTGGAAACATGATCCTAGCTCATATGTCTCACATATGTCTGTATTGATCAATAGAAATAATCCACATATGCTCTGCTTTGGCTGTCGCTAAGAGAGAAAGTCCTGGGATCAGGATGAAGTCAACATTTATATAACCAGGGAAAGTTCCATTGAGACTGTGTAGCTCTTTTTCAAGGATACTGTGGGAGAAATGTCAGATATGGCAGTTTTAGGTGAGGAGGGATAGAAAGAAGTAGGGGTGAAGCCCCTGGAGGAATTTTGGGATTAAGGGCCTTGGTCAAGGGCCCAGCAGCACAGTTCTTCCCACCTTCATCTCTCCACATGCAGTTCAGAATTCCAAGCCCTACTGGCAGTTTGAACCAGCAACCAAGGCTATTCTGCTTCCTCAAACACTATGGGAATAGGGAAGGGCTCAAAAAATTACTACTATAATGTGTTCTCTCACTCCGTTTTCTCACTGCATGTTGAGGGATTTACTCTTGAGGATATTGCTTGAACAGATGTGCACAGCATCCATATTAATCGTCCCCTGACCTTTTGTTCTGCAATGCTTTAATTCTCAATGTGCCATTAATGCTCTCGAGTGCTTTGTACAGATCAAACATATGCACATTAATATTCTGCTTTGTCTTAATGAAAACACAATCGAGCCTGAGGCCAAGACTCAGAGCACATTGACGACAATCAGTTGTCGCTCACAGGTGTTATCAGCTAAGAGTGCCCAAATTGTCTCCCAATTCAGCCTCCCAGCTGGGTCATCAATGAGTCAACAGTACTTAGCCAGAAAATAAAGGCTTCATTGCAGTATCTGCAGAAAGTATTTCTCGTTTTAACTTCAGAACACCCTGTGTATTATTTTAGTGGTCATTTTCTATTTTGCGTTGAGAATGCACTGGAATAACAAATATACAAATAAAACTGATTTTAATAAAAAATTACATTTTATTTATGTCCACACTTAGACCCTCTACGGAAGCCTAGAGCGGCCACATATTTTCTTTTTTATTTTACTGCCGTTTTCTTGTGATAACGACATTTTGTTATCTCGATATAACAAAGTCCATTTTCTCATGATAACGACTTATTGTTTCGTTATCTCAATACAACAAAGTCCGTTTTCTCGTGATAGCGCATTAATTTATTTTGTTATCTTGATATGACCAAGTCCGTTTTCTCATGATAACGCATTGATTTATTTTGTTATCTCGATATAACAAAGTCCGTTTTCCTGTGATAACGCATTTATTTATTTTGTTATCTCAATATAACAAACTTTTGTTTCCGTGGGATAATTATTTTCTCTGATGATTGGGTGCTGGTTCGCTCCATCGTCCTGATTTCAGCCTTCAGATGCCACTGTCTGGTCCAGGTGTGTCCCAGCTGGTGAAATGGCAGATCAAGGAGTAGGCCTATTCATTAGCATATAGATGGCATCTCTAACAGAAAGACACAATGCAATTTTTGCCTGTGTTAAACCTTGATTGAAGTATATCCTGATGCGCTGATCTACGGAAGCCGAGAGCGGCCACATATTTACTTTTTTATTTTACTGCCGTTTTCTCGTGATAACGACTTATTTTGTTATCTTGATGTAACAAAGTCCGTTTTCTCGTGATAACACATTGATTTATTTCGTTATCTCAATATAACAGAGCTTTTGTTTCTGTGGGATAGGCTAATTATCTCAGATGCTTGCGTGCTGGTTGCGTCCTGATTTCAGCCTTCAACAGATGCCATTGGCTGTAGCTGTAGCCTACTGGTAAGTTACACTAAACCTTATGTCTAAGTGCTAAATGTTAGTTTGTTTATGACTGGGCTGGGTTTGTTTAGGGGAGGTTGACCAACCAGCGCGCAAGCATCTGAGATAATTAGCCTATCCCACGGAAACAAAAGTTTCTGTTATATTGAGATAACAAAATAAATGAATGCGTTATCACGAGAAAACGGACTTTGTTATATCGAGATAACGAAATAATAAGTCTTTATCAAGAGAAAACGGCAGTAAATAAAAAAATAAATACTTGGCCGCTCTCGGCTTCCGTACCGATCAATAATGGATAGGCCTACTCCTTGATCTGCCATTTCACCAGCTGGAACACACCTGGACCAGACAGTAGCATCTGAAGGCTGAAATCAGGACGATGGAGCGAACCAGCACGCAATCATCAGAGATGATAATTATCCCACGGAAACAAAAGTTTCTGTTATATTGAGATAACAAAATAAATGAATGTGTTATCACGGGAAAACGGACTTTGTTATATCGAGATAACGAAATAAAAAGTTGTTATCACGAGAAAACGGACTTGTTCATATCGAGATAACGAAATAATAAGTCGTTATCATGAGAAAACGGCAGTAAAATGAAAAAGAAAATATGTGGCCGCTCTCGACTTCCGTAAAACCATCGTTTTTATTTCCCACACGTTTTTTATCGGGTTATATTTCACATAGTCTGCGACACTGTAATAAAAAAATGAGCAAGGGTAATTATTTTATTTAAACTTTTTTATGATTTTAGATGATTACATTTTTTTCATGATTTTACTTGATTTTATGATGGGTATCAAGCCAGATGTTTTATCAAGTACCCAGTTATCAAGAAATGTTCTTGCTGATCAGTGAAACTGCTTTCCTCACAAATGGCACATGGGTTTTTTTCTTTTGGAACGTATTAAATGCTGCTGGTTACTGAGCCAGTGATAGAACTGTTAATCCAGTGAGTTGGTCCTCCAACAAAATACACCCGGAAAGGTCGTTTGTCAAGCAGCTTATTACGACCTGAAATTACGTTTAGGAGTTTACATTTAAGATCAAGATAGCACAAAAAAGTGTAAGCACTTATTTCCATTGTGGTCCTATTTATGACTAGACAAACATAGAAAACTGAACTAGAATTACAAAACATTTACAAAATAACAAAACCAAGAAATTAAACTAACAAGAAAAAAATAAAAGGCGAACAAACACTAGTGATGTATAATAACAAAAATGACAAACGTAATAAAATCACTATAGACTAGACAGTAAGACTAGACAAGGAATAACTAAAAAATTAGTAATATATAAAGCTGCTGGATTCCTGACCATTAAGATAAGAAAACAGATGATTTCTGACAAAATTTTAAAATGAGACTTGCTCTTAGTATTTTGGATGTGTCTGGGTAATTCACTCCACAGTTTGGTAGCAGTATATATAAAAAAAGTTGTTTTACCAAAGGATTTGACAGACGGTACATGAAGTGAAAATTGGCTCGATCTGGTATTTATACAGTGTATTTGATTAACTTTACGAAAAGAACTGGCTAGGTAACTGGGTGAATGATTGTGGATGCGGATTGTGGATGAACCTAAACCTAATCCTAACCCTAATCCTAATACAATCCCTAACCCCAACCCTAATCCTTACCCAAACTGTTATTTTAAGTGTAAATATGACTGAAACTGTATCTGGAATTGAAACTGTGACTGTAACAGTACCTTCCTGCTGCCAGTACGGGCGCGATTTTAGGAATCGCTCCTATCAGAGTAAATGAGAATAATCGACCTATTTGAGCATATGGTTGGAGGACAGGTTGAAATTTTTGCATGCAGCAGCAAGCCTTTTTTGAGAAGCTTACTGACAACAACACATTCTATTCTTTCAAAAACTTGCGAAAATATTTTAACTGACATCCTCAAGGTATTGCATATGATCCATCCATGTTCAACATTTTGCCTTATCATCTCTGAAATCAGCATTTTTTTTATCTAGATAGCTCTTTTAACAATTTTATTCAAATAGTTATTTGACTTTATACTAATGGAAGCATTTAGCGAACACTTTTGCACTCTTTTCCAGTACAAGCAATCTTTTTATACAGCTGAGTATTTTCTGACGTAATTCAGTTTAGTTCCCTCGGCCAAAACTTAGTAATTGACTCCAGACACATTTCATAAACACTTTAATTATGAAAAAAAAATATATATATTATTTTCATTTTTGACAGGGCTAGTAGTGCTAACCTTGCTGCCCCTGACTGCACACTCTGGCTTTAATTAGTGATGGTTTTTAAATTTTATGTCAATTTAGTAGCTAGCTAGTAATATTTGGAATTCAGTTTAAATGTAAACAGAAATTGGAAACACTTGCCTGGCTAGCTAGCTACAGATTCTCATTGACAATGAATCGAAGGCACCACTCCTTGTATCTTCCAAAAAGCATAGTAGATCCCCTTTAATATGAATTTTGTTGACAAACCTGCATTATCCTGACCTAAATTAGTAATTAAACACAGTCAGACAAAAAGCAGATTGCACAAGTTTTTGTCTATCGGAGCTGGAATGTTGCCCTAAAAAATAAGTTGTGAGTGGAGATGTTCTGATGCGGAACGGAACAATTCTTTGGAGCCTGAATGTGATGTAGGAGGGGAGCAAAATCAGAATGGCATATCTTATGAAAAAAGCAGCCCACAAAAAACTGACAGGTTGTTTTATTTCACAGTCTGTGGCACTCCCGATACCAAAATGTATGTGCACAAGCACTGAAAAAGTGAGTTTTTCATAATATGTCCCCTTGAAGTATTTTCTGACGTAATTCAGTTTAGTTCCCTCGGCCAAAACTTAAAACATGAGAGTTGCTAGACCAGTGACCAAGATATACCAAAACACTGGTGAGTTGACAGAAGTATTAGTACATGTAACACTGCTATTACAACCAACAAAATAGTTTTCAAAGTGCATGGTGCAACATAAGTGCTCTCAAGCCAAATGTTTTTCTGGCAGGTGGATCATATTGTGGATGCAGTAAGAGTTGCCTCTCTCTTGCTCTTTCCAGATTACACTGAACGACTTTGCACAGCAGCTCAGACCACCCCAAATGAAGGGGGTTGGATTCGTGGCACCTCATTACACGACTGATTCAGTATGAGAGAAGCCCACTAGTTATCACATGTCCAATTTCATATTCTGGCTCCCAGTGAGAAGGGTAACACCTACCAGCGGCTCCAATTTTCTTTTTTTTTTATTTGGCTGGGATTGCCACAAAAGCCTCACCCTTTTAGTCTTGCACTAGGCCTTGCCAATCCCAGATGGTGCAGCATGAAGCATCCATCTAGAGTCTGGCAAGGTGTCTTTGAGACACAAGTGAGAAGTCAACCATACTTAAAGCATTTCCAGGGTCACACACATATTTAAAAGTTTTGTTCTCTTGCATTCTCTCTCAGTTTAGTCTTAACTGTAGCCAGAAATTAAAATGTTTAACTGCTGACTTCAGTGTGCGTATATCTAAGAAATGTGTTAGCAGTCATTCACAGTCATTCTCATTCACATTAAATATTATAATCCACAGACAGAATATCTACAAAAATGCAATAACCATTACCCAATAGCTGTTCAGGCCTTCAGTGAATATATTTAATGTCAATAATATGAAGTATGAACCATAAATGTAAATTCCAGATTTTTTTTTCCAGTCATAAAATGATCTCACTTGGAACTTGAATCCATTCACATAGTGGAATTCATCAGTCTGTATTCTCAGAGCATTTCAAATTAGAACTTTGTTTCATATAAATCAAAGCTTATATTTTCCTGGATTGATAGAAAATTCATGGCTTTCTACTTGGCTTGAATTTTTACTGTAACTCATACTGCCAGCCGCACAGACCTGTAAATCTTAAGCAGTTCAGACTAAATGAATTCAACACAACATCAAATGTTATAGACCTGCATTTACTGAATTCAAGAAGTTCAAGTTGGTTTTACCTTCAATTAAATTTTCTTTAACCTTTTAGCGCATCCCTGAGATATGGGTGCTCTGTCCAAGGTCAGGCTAACCAGATAGTAGTCAAAATAATTAATAAAAGAAGCAGACTAATTATATTGAGCTAGAAATTTATTAGCAGGCCAGTAAGTCAATGTGAGTTCAGTTTGATCCAGAAGTCATCCTTAATTGCTTCATTATTAAAAAAGAAATACGTGCTATATCAGACTCTGAAGTTTGGTCTACAAACTCCGCACACGGTACAATGTTTCATTTTTCACATCTGCATCTCACTGCCATACATTTGGTTTCAATGATTTAGGGAAGATTATTTTTTGGTCTGTTCATGCTAACAGAAGTAGGTCATAAATAAAATAACTCTGAAGTCAGCAGGAAGACAGTACATATTCCTGGCTTAGGGTTTAAAACTGGGTTCCAGTTAGACAGTCGATCTACTCTTGTTTCACTAATTCAATATTAAAGCAGTGAATGATTATTATTATTATTGTTATGATGATGATAAATAATAATAATAATAATAATAATTATTATTATTATTATAAATATTATAACAAAGTAACTATGACAATCACATTCTTTCTCCTGCAAATGCGTGAAAACTTCTCCTGACTTATGTTTGTTATTGTGGGCTTTCTTGTGGTCATGCCAATTACAGCATCAAGTGCTTTTCATTCATGAGGTTAATGAATATACCTGCAAGAATGCAAGCATGCCTTTCTAATATTACACTCCATCACTTGAGGCTAGTAAACTCTAAACTCAAACAGTTACATAGCTTCAGCAGCGTTGTGCCCATTGCTGCAGAATGCTGTATCTAATACATGCTCCCGTGGCCCAGTGGCCTGCAGTGTGGGCGACCCGCCATCGGCGCCTGCTCCCTTGAGTTCCCAGAAAGGCTCCACTCAAGATCCACAAGTTCCTAATCCTGATTTACACCAAGCTACCCTTCTTTGCTTTCTGTTTACCCCTGCTCTTAAATCATTAAAAGCCAGTAAAAACACATTTGTGCTGATTGTGTTGCATTTGAGTCCTGCCACTCCATGTGACACTGTTTCGATTGTTGACCTAAATAGCAGTGGTGTTTGAATTTAATCAAATAACACTGTACAGTCTCTCTCATTATAGCCTAACTTTCTGTAAATTGGATAGCTTTTCAAACAAGGATTTATGGCTTTACATTTTAAGACAACAAAATCTTCCAAACTCAAATACAATGCAACACCATTTCATTGATGAAGCCTCAGATGCTTACACAGTCAGTAATGATCAGTGGCGTGCAGTGGGGTTTCAGTCAGGGCTAGCAGTAAATAACTGCAACACCCATGCAACATCCAACCATGACAAGGTGAAATTGTTAAATAACCTAAAAGATGAATGCGTTTCTATTGAGTTGATGCTCAAAAAAAGAGCAGTGGCGAAAAATGAAAAACTGAAGCAGGTCACACGTTGCAATTGCTCCACTGAAACGAATGGCTGCCCATGGGCCAATCACTCAAGCTTATTTGAATGACAATGCCAAGGCCAGCACAAGAAACTCCGTTAGCCCTGGGGTGTTCTGTCGATAACACATCAAAATTTGATTGGCTGATGACACGGTCACTCAACGTTGTAACCCCAATAGCAGCGTCCAGCTTCAATTAAAGGCTAGCAACGCAACTACTGCTGGCCCCAGCAGAGGAAAGAAGCTGTGATGCGTTTATAGGATATAGGAAAATTCTGCTCAGCTCCACAAAATATAACCATTCGTTTTCTGGATAAAGTTGCATTCTGGACAAGTAATTGACTCCAGACACATTTCATAAACACTTTAATTATGAAAAAAAAAAAAAATATTATTTTCATTTTTGACAGGGCTAGCAGTGCTAACCTTGCTGCCCCTGACTGCACACTCTGGCTTTAATTAGTGATGGTTTTTAAATTTTATGTCAATTTAGTAGCTAGCTAGTAATATTTGGAATTCAGTTTAAATGTAAACAGAAATTGGAAACACTTGCCTGGCTAGCTAGCTACAGATTCTCATTGACAATGAATCGAAGGCACCACTCCTTGTATCTTCCAAAAAGCATAGTAGATCCCCTTTAATATGAATTTTGTTGACAAACCTGCATTATCCTGACCTAAATTAGTAATTAAACACAGTCAGACAAAAAGCAGATTGCACAAGTTTTTGTCTATCGGAGCTGGAATGTTGCCCTAAAAAATAAGTTGTGAGTGGAGATGTTCTGATGCGGAACGGAACAATTCTTTGGAGCCTGAATGTGATGTAGGAGGGGAGCAAAATCAGAATGGCATATCTTATGAAAAAAGCAGCCCACAAAAAACTGACAGGTTGTTTTATTTCACAGTCTGTGGCACTCCCGATACCAAAATGTATGTGCACAAGCACTGAAAAAGTGAGTTTTTCATAATATGTCCCCTTGAAGAACAGCAGGTCCATGGCCCCAACTTTATGCAGAGTAGTAAAACTATAGAACAGCAGGTCCATAATTTATTTTTGGGTAGTGTAGTATACTTTCTCGACAGCTGGTGCACAGTTCAGATCTTGTTCTGCTCAATGATTAAACAACAAATACAGCAACAACTCCATTATGGAAGGGCTCACATCAAAAGCAATTTATGTTTTCACAAATTTTGGAGACTTTGACTGCATTGTTTTGTTTATTTAGTTTTGATTAAATCTGGACACAAAGAAGAATACAACTGAGCATGGTACACACACAGAAAAATTGACGTTAAAGAAAATGGCAACTGGTAGGAGGTGTTAATCATATACAGTATGATATGTCAAATGATAACATTCTACACTAATATAAATTATTTGTGGTACACAGCAATAATACATGTGGTGTACAGAAATGCTGATTTCAGGAGAGAAACTTCACTGAAACACGTGCTTTGAATGGCAAACAGACCGTTTGCTCTCCTTTCATATTTTGCTTTGTTCTGGTAAATAAAAAGCTGGGAAGATAACAGGTAGGGAAAGGATGACAGATCATTAAAGAGGAAAGAAATCCACTCCCACACCAGTATTTCACATATTGCTCACCCTTCAGACTTTCCGAAAATAATGAAATAAACTTTCATACTATGGCATGAGGGTAACTTAGCAACAGTATATGAGATGCTGCGTTCGATAGCCATCCCAAATGTACGCAATAGTGCTGGGCAAATACACTGTACATTGGTACGACCTCAAAAGGATATCAGACACGTCAAATCAGGGATGCAGAGTCTTCAGAGCGAGCAGTTTCTAATTATACAAAGTTTATTTTGTGCCATATACAGTATGTGAAACTCATTGAAAATGTTATTCTTCTGAGGCTATAACTGATAATAAGGCATAAACTCTTCAAAGGAATGGGGAAAAATTTTTGACCATCTTGAAAATGCTTTAATATCTCTTTCTGCTTTCCATCAGTTTAACTGCAGAGAAAATTTGGATGCTTTCTCCTTTCTATGGGCTAAGACATCTGACAAACTGTGGTGCTTATTCTCTGGTTAATTGTACAGCCACACAAGCAGAGAGAGGATTGAGACGGTGCACTGCGGTGCTCATTCTGTAACCTGTCACTTGGCTCTTTGAAACCCAATTAATGTGGCATTAAAGGAAAGCTGCAGGGTTTAGTTCTCAATTAGGTAAGTAAGTACATGCTGTCATTGAACGGACTAATCTTCATGCCAGTCAGGACTGCTATGGATGTGGGAAAGTATTACCCAGAATTCCATCATGTCTGGGCTAAAGAAGACCGCTGGTTTACCAGCATGCTGGAATTTGTAACAAGGTAGACATCAATGGGAAAAGACATACATGCACAGACACACACATAGGATATGGCTACACTAGCTACAGAATCTTTCACTGAAAGTATGATTAGGATAAAGAGGTTGCCTAACAGTGAAGCTGTACACATGAGCAAGAAGGGCTGGGCACCATAGCATAGAATTTTCCTAACAATTTCTGCTCCCAGGCTCCTAGCAAGGGCTATTTCATGTGATGTTTCCTGTGTTCACTTTGAGCATCTGCAGCTACTTAGCCTCAATAAAGATAGTGTACAATATAAATGCATTATTCATGCATATATGTTTGCACTATTTCCTTCTTTCACTTGAGGAACATACCTGTATGATAATGTAATATAAATCCTGCTGAATGATCAGTAAATATTTGCAAATGATTATTAAACAGAGTAAACAGTTTGTTCATTACTTCCTCAGCTGTACTGTAATTTACATTCTGTGACTGAGGGTCCTTAGTTTGTGAATTCAGCAGGTGGCGCAGTGGACCAGATTTATGGGACTAGCTTTAATACTGTTTTTGTTTGTACTTTAGTTACCAGCAGACCTTTGGATGCTTTTTCCACTTAAAGAGCAGCATTTAAATCTTACAGTAAAGGATGGGAAGGCACAGCTCTGTTTGTGTAAGCGCTCACGGCTGTAATCTCTCAGTCTGGGGAAACTGTGAGTTGGTGCAGTGAGCGGGGGAACCCCACGGAGAGCTCCATAAATCAGCCACCAAGAAGAGGCTTCCCTGGCTGGCGAGTGACTCACCATCACCAACCGCTCATCTTTTAAAACAATCGCAGCCGTCCTCCCACCCCACTGTCCCCTGTCCGCCTGCGCTGCCTCCTAATGGCCGCTTCCATTCACAGTTGCTTTCAGCGGATGACTGCGAGTGTGTAGGCGGAAGACCAATTTCCACCAACCTTTACTGAATGCTCTGCATGCGAGACCTCCCCACCCCCGAATGAAAGGTGTCTTGAAACAGTAAGTTTCAATTGTATTCAAAAGGAGCCGTCCATTCTGCTGTGTGGGAGAAGGTGCAGATTGAAAAGAAAAGGCTTGGAGGATCCTGTAGACATTGCCAACTGTACATTCTTCACAGATTATGCAATGAGAAGTCAATAGCCAAAGCATATGCATTGCCTAATTGCACTCTGGCTTAGACCTAAACACAGTAGAAATTAACCTTCTTAGTACGAGCACTTGATAAGAAAGTCACTGAAGTGAAGGGCCATTGTGCAGTGGTAGAGAGAAGACATTTTGTGATAGATAAAGTGGCATTGGAGTGATGGATAACTGCACGTTCTTAGCCGTGTGTTGCATGGCAGGCAGGCACAGAAGCCAGTGATGTGATGGGTTTTGACACTGCGGCAGAGCGCTGACTGTTCTAACATGTCCAGATATTGCACAGAAGAAAATTTTACATTACCTCAGCTGTTTGCTTTTATGGAAGCAGAGCTGCGTCCAAACGGTTTTTGGGAAAGAAGCTAAAGCAAGCGTCACTTGAAAATGAAGTTTGCAGGGAATGCCAGGGAATGTTGGCCCTCTCTTATAATAAATCAACAAAGAAGAAGCTGAATCCGAGCCCTACAGGTCCATTCCATTACATTTACGATCTGTTTTTGCATGTTCTTTATGTCACGAGACAGACAGAGCATGTTTTTTTTTTTTGCTTGCACATGGTATTTTTTAAGAGTTTCATGAAAGGAATAGTTATGACTGCTGGGTGTATACATTGAATAGCTATCAGCTGACCGATGTATTTGTTATAGAGAACTGAACTTCTCAATCACCCATACTGCTGTAGTCACCAGTACTGAGTGACAAGTGCGGTCTATTAGCTCCTTCTCAAGGGAAAAGAAAAGTTCACTCCAATTACAGCTCTGCTGTGAGTGGGAGATGGTAATGAAAGAAAAGATTTATCAAACTGCTTTTCACAGCTGCAAAGAAAAGTGGTAATGATTTGAGCTTAAAGATATTTCAGAGAAGTATTGAGAGTTTGGGAGTTTTAAAAACAGTTATGCCCATTGGTTTCATTTGCTCAAAAATAAAAAAAAGTTGAGGAAAAAAGATCAATTCTTTCTGAGAATTTTTAGTGCATGAACCACCTGCCAAAATCCAAAGCAGAAAATACCGCTCCTTCTGTTTCTGTCTCCTTTTCTTCCTCTGTCTGTGTTTCCCTCTAGCTCACTCTCTCCCCCATCTCTCTTTTTTTTTTTTGCAAAAGAAGAATTTAGTTTGTCCCCCTCCCAGTTCCTCAGCATTAGTCAGTATCTCGGAGCTTTTGGGGGAAGTTTGGAGAACTCCTGAGCTGGAGTGGGCTGAGAGAGCAGCCCGCAGCAGGCTTTGTGGAGACAGGACGGGACAGCCGACCATGTTTTTCCCAAAGCAAAGAGGACGCTGTCACTCGCTCCTGACTCTCTCCCTACTGGGGCTGTTGGGATTGGTTCTGGATGTTACCCATGGGCACGCCGCCCAGGATGAGGATTACTACATGCAGGAGCTCCTCTCCCGGGATCTATCCTCGCGTGTCACAAGTCCCCAGGGCCCAGCAACCCCCTTGTATGAGGCTCCAGAGTCTCAAAATGGGAATCGACCCAGCCCCAAAGCCAAGAAAGCAGTCAAGGACCAGAGGGAGAAGACCAGTCAGACAGATAAACTGAGCAGTGATGCTAAGACAGGTAACCACTTCCTGCTTTGAACTGAAGTTCTTAATTTGTCTTCCCTGGAGGTGCATTGTGTAGTGCAAAGATATCCATTTTCATGAGTATGAAGACAGGAAAACAGACATACGCACAGACACGCGTACAAACACACACACACACACACACACACACACACGAACACGCATACAAACACACGCACACACATGCACAAATGTTGGTTTCTTTATCAAAGGTCAGGCATTTTTTTTCCTTTTCCATTGTAGAAGCACAACTTCAAAGATTAAAACCTTCATTAAAAGAAAAAATACATAAATATTTCACTATCTATATATGTAAAAAACATGACAAAAATGGAATGGAAAAAATGTCACACAGTCATAATAATGTTCATTGCAGTCTCTCTTTTGTGTGTTGTAATGCCCATGAAGAATTCTAACCACTCGGTTCTAGAGCCCCTCATGCTTACCACCAATGACTAATACTGTGGTCATAATTAAAATGCTTGGGGTAATCCCCGCCAAAGCCACAGATCACAAGTAATTATGCTGTTTGGGGTTACCATTTTAGGAAGTATTTGTGTGCCAAAGTCAATCTGAGTGGTTAAGAGGTATTTTATTGTTTATAAAAAACCAGTAAACCAAATAAAAAGGAGTCTTGGTTCAGAATGCAGAGTGAGCTGACAGGGATGGAAAGGCAATTGGTGAAATATTATTATACAGCATAATTTTGATGTATGCCCTAAAACTAATCGCTTTTTAAGTCCACAATGTTTGTCCACAATATTTCAGCTAAGCGCTCAGAATAGAATTCCTCTCAGTTATCTGAAAAGTCAACTCTATCTGAGAAGTGAAGGGACATGGGTCATCTAGCGATGACAATTGAACTTAAGTACATGAACTGTTTTTATAATTCTCTGACTCCATAAAAACATATGCCTTAACTTCCTGTGCACTGATACTGATGTACAGTGCGACTCTGAAGGGCCAGTATTAACATGGACATGCCTCTGGCTGTTACGACCCACGATAATTCAATCAAAGGCATTTGTGACGGCACAATATGTACAGGGAAGTAGCTGCGGGTGAGGAAACATAAGTGTGAAATGTGCAATTTTAGTGTCCGATCACAATTTAAGTAAGTTATTAAACCAGCATATGAATCACAACATGCCTCATGTTGTGAGTGAAATAAGTGAATGTCGAGCAGGACCCAGTGTAAACGAGTCTCCCCGAACCACTCCACTTTCCCACCTATACATCCTGAGGTCAAAGGAAAACATAGAGTCATCAAATAGAGACAAAATCACAAGGAATACGTGACAACCGTAATCCCACTGGCCTCATCTCCGCACGTGTAGCAAACTGGTTAGCCTTTGTACTAGAAAACACCACTGATATCAATTGTAAAACCATGACATCACCGGGACAAAGCTCCATTGTTTCATATATTTCATAATGCAGTCCGTCCTCAATTGTTTGTCAGGAACCTGCAGATGAAGTTTAAATTTGGGGAAATTGGGTCACATAACCAAGTGTTTCTCATAATTTCTCCAAGTCAGCTCTGTTCACACAGTGTAGTTTCTTATGGGGGACTGACAGGGGCACAATTCTGCGGAACACCTTACACTAGTACGGGGTGGGTGATGACTACTCATCAATATCAGCTTGCTCTTGGTGGTTGTCAGATGGTAATAGATCTTCAAGAAGAAAAACTGCACCACAGTGGATGAGTCATTTGAACAAATATCTGAAGCGAGTAATTGCAATTGAGCTCCTCAAGATGTTGATAGATTGCCTGGTTGAAATGGAGTTCAGACTTTTTTCATGAAGACCAAGGAAGGATCAGAGAAGGAAACCCTCTAATCAGTGTTGCTAACCAGCTTGAAAGAAAAAAAAAGCCTAAACAAGAATTTGAATGAGTCAGCTAATGCATGCACACACACTGCGTACCAGCCCACCCACACGCACATGCATTCAGACACAAATGCATAACCATAACCACAAGCACTGAGTGGGGGGTACAACATATGCATGTAATGGCAAATAATTCTTTGGAGCGGTTAACAAGAATAGAACTTTGTAAGAAGCAAAATAGAAAACTAAAAATTCAAAACTCAATAATTGAAATAATTTAATATGCTTTAACTGCCCAAGAAGTAAACTAGGGTTGGTTCAAATGGAATAAATGACATAACTGCTTGTTATTACATTGCAAAAAGGACAAACTGAGTTCAGATGGGCAGCAAGGTTTTTGTTTGGATATGACAGAAAGGTTTTTAGTTTGGATGTAAAGTGAATGAATATTCCTAGTAAAATATGATATGTCTTTGGGTAGACTCTTTTTGCATGGGTGCTTGCAATGAAGGTAAGGGTGATGGATCAGAGAGGGGAATGTTGTATCTTCGACAGCAAGGTGGTCCCCAAAAGAAAAATCATATCTAACTCCATGGGGTAAATCAGGAACATGTCAAAACATTGGAGCAAAGCCCATATGTGCTGTATTTGGTCTTCAAGAAAAAAATAAGCTGAACCATGTGGTCTCCAGGCATATTTATGACAATGCACTTTTTATACCAGCTCTCTTACACAACAGGTTAACCTTTTGTACAGTTTGGGAAGAACCCTTAAGTCCAAAAGCATCAAGCATTGAGCAGACAGGAGGGTAATCAGGGGCAGCTGTTCTCCAAAAACGTGTTCAGGCATGGTTGCGCACATGCCGTGACAGTGATACTTGCAGCAGGTGTACATTTTACAGGGAAAACCGCATGGCTTTAAGCGTGTTTTCTTTCTGATGCTCTCCATGGCAGCCAATGCTGTGGCGGTAAAGCTCTGGGGCAGACCGCCAGATTAAGTAATGCCTTGTGCACAATTCACAACCTTCAAGACCTCAACAAAAGCAAAATGCAAGATAGCTACTTATTTTCAAAGTCTCTTCTAAGACTCGCTGGTCCCAGGGTGTCACGCACAACATGAGCCATACCAAAATATAAAATGAAATCAATTCAATATTCCAGCAGGTGTAATAGACTGGATCAAGAGAAGTTCAGGAGAGTTTCAAGTCTCTCTATCGCTCATTAAAGAATCATCAGAAGTTGGTGCAGATGCTTTGCCGAGGATTCTTTTAATATCCTGAATATTGCAAAAATGTGACAAAGTGCTATAGCGTATACAAAGCTTAATTGGTTGTAATATTTCATAAAATTCATTGTGCAATGTGGGAGATTATAAATTCCTTGTGGTGCGGTGATGGAATAACAGCTCTACCTTCATGAGCAGACACTATTTTGCTTTGTAGAACTGTTCTAGAACGTTCTAAAACACAGCTGAGACATTCGGTGTCAGAAAAAAATAGGGAATCTTGAATCTAATGAAAATTGTTTAAAAACAATGGGGAAAACTTTTCACTGGCTAACACGACTTGCTTTAAAAATTTCGGGCAGACTTGTTTTCTTAAACACCTGCTTTTTACTGTAGTGACCTGCAGGTGGGACATTAAATCAATTTAATGGGGTTTTAATCAACTGCAGATAATTCCTATGAGACAATTACAAATTTAAGCTAGAACTGACTGTAACACTTTCCCAGAATGTGAGCAAACCACTTTCCAAGGAAGAGATTTCAGTCATTAAAAAATCATTAGATAGATTAGGCCTTTATCTTTATAAACTTTTGTCAACTTGAAAATAGTTTTTAACAATTATTGTTTTTTCCTAAATATTTTCTAAATATTTTTTTATTCTACAAGAACAGTCCCTGGAGTTAATGCTACTAGAAGTTTGGCAAATTTAGCAATGGCGACACATCAAAGCCAAACAGTAGACCCAAGATCTATCAAATTGGATGCTGAAATAGTGAATTGGCATGCACCTCAAACACTCCCCTCTTTTTGGATGTTTGACATCACAGAAAGGATATTCCAGATAAAATACACCCAATAAAAATATGTCCAACTGTCATTTTTCATTTTCAAGGAGGGACATGTGAATGCATTTTTATCGAGCTAATTGAGCTGTCAGGTGCTCCTGTGCTTCTTTTGTGTCAGTCTGTCTTCTGAGCCCTCCTTAATTGCTCCATTTCAAAACTGGTGTTAACTGTCCGTCTCACCATTCTGAATCCCTTTGTTCATTCATCTAGGATACCTCCCTCCTCTTACTCTAATCAGATCACTCTCAAGGTACAAAAGCATGATAGTTTGAGAGAAAATTCTGTTGCCGCTCTCCACTGGAGTATTTCTTTTGTGTTGATGTCTAAATGCACCGTTTTTCTCTGGCATTTGCTTTTGTGGTTTGCAAGCATTTGACTTTGCATCGTTTCTGTTTTTACAGCGCGTTTGAAGATGTATTGGGCTGTTGCAGCGCATTTGCCCATATCGGCCACCGTACATTTTATAGCCCAAGTTGCAATCTAAAAGTTGGGGTCAGCCACAAATAAGCTTGCACATTCCTATAGGAGTTATTAAGTGTGCTATATGCAACTTTCAGAAATTCCTTGTCATTACTGGCACTGGTGGTTGTTAAGTGAACTGCCGTCTGCATCCTGTTGCTCGCACTCGCACACACGCTCTGACTGCGATGAATGAGGTTAGCTAGCTAAGTAAAGCTACACTGTTATTATACTATTACTAATATTATGTTTATTTTTTAATTGGATTTATAAAACATAATATCGTTCGCAAGCACAATATAGGCTAGTTAGATTGAAGTAATCAATTCTTGATACCATAACATGATACCTTGACTGCATTTATATGATACGCTGGCATGAGCTAGGCATTCAGCTTTATCGATTGCTGTCTAACTTTCCTGGAGAAGCAGTGATGTTGGAATAGTTATATTTTCTGGATGATAATGTTAACAGATGGGGAATAAGAGAGACTATAATAAATGTGTTGCCATACTTAATTATGGACATAATAATTTCCATCAAAACTCTCATTTCGCTCAATTTCTGTGCAGCATAATAAAAGATTATTTTCATTGTCAGCTAGCTAACTTTAATGTACTGAATGGGTCTGGCAGTCGGTTGAGACAACAATAATTTAATCCTAAACTAACATCAGTTATAGACAGATTATAAGAGTGGAAGTGAGTAAAGTTAGACGGAGACAATGCACATAATGTACAGAGCAACAGACGTTTTTGGCATTATCCTGGAACATGCTCAATATATTCATCCTTTCATGTATGATTGTAGTTTTGTTGTATCATTACAGCTTACCATTGTTTATTTATTTCACTGTTTTTATCATTGGTTGTTTGTTGATGGTAGCTAGAGTTGCACACTAGCTACAGTAGGCAAGCTGAAGAGAGGCAGACTAGGCAGTCGGGAGCGTGCACAAACTTCACTTCCATTGGAATTTTCCATAAAACTCCTGCCCAGTACCTCCACTTATAAATCCATACACAGGCTGTTATAGGCAACCAAAAGTTCTCATTTTTAAGTTACGCAGCAGTCCATTCATACATTGGCAATAGAAAGCAATTCATTGATGTAAAAAAAAGTTGCACATAACACCTTTACGAGTGCACTCTTGTGGTTTAGATTAACATTTGTGAGTACTTAAATTATCCTCTGGGGGGGAAAGAAAACAGCAAATCGCTTTGGCTATAAGGGGCATTTATAAATGCTGCCTGGAAGTCCTGGCAATTTGGCTTGCATAAATAATGTCCTTCATTGATATGCTTCACTCCTGTTTTCATTGATTAATAGTGACATCTCTTATCTAGACTCAGTGGTTACATGCAGGGTAACTCCTCCTATATAAGATTGATCACTTATTAAAGTTTATTCTCTCTCCTTTTATTAGTTTTTGTGTTTCTCCATTATAGTCTCTCTTTTCCTTGCTTCTACTGATGATGTAGCCTCCATGATAATGTGGTGTATTAGTAATTTGCCTTGTATTAAGAACACTGCATAGTTAGGCCTGAGTTGATAAAGTAATCGTCATACCTTTTTGGGATGTTTCTCAATGGAAGGATACAATTAATTCTTTAAGATGCTCCAAACAGGCAGCATTAGTAAGAATTCATACTTGTCAGGGAAACCTGGTAGAGGAAATGTTGCTGAGGATCTACTCTGATTTGGCAGACATTAAAGCTGAAGTTGGTACGATTGCTCGACCGAGAGGACTTAGTCAGATTTTTGAACAAGTACAACTTTCTAGCCCCTCTCCTATTTGCGCTGAGATCCAAACCAGTCTCTCCCTCGATTTTTCGTGCACATCCGAAGGCGCGTGCTAATGATCTGATTGGTTAGTTGAGCCGGGAGCGGTAGAATTTCGCAGATTGCATTACAGGCTGTGGGTGGAGATAAAGTCGCAGATTTTTTTTCTAAAATCACCTGATTCATATTCGCATGTCTAAGCATAGTGACAGTTTCAGTAAATACGACCAAAAAAATCTTACCGACTTCAGCTTTAATGCATTCAGTTTCTTGGAGGTGCATATTGTTCGGAAGCTTAATATGGTCTCAAAGGGAGATTTGATAAAACCTAAGTGGCTCAGCTAGTGAATGGTGCTAACTAAAACTGACCAGCCTCGAACCAGGAGTCTATGAATGAAGTTGACTTGCTTCTGACAGATTTAGTGGGGCTTCCAAGGATGTTTGACATGCTCTCGTGGAATACCAGTGAATTATCACCTCCCAATGACATCATTGTAGCTACAGGTTAACAGCTGCCATCAGAAGAGATATATGCTTCTGTTGTTTTCTGTATTGACTTGAACTGAATGCTCTGTCGCTTCTATGGATATCAATCCCTTTTTTTGCAGGCAAATGGACTGAGAATGCCTTTGACTTGCTATGCACGCTGATTGAAGCAGTGCAGATTTTACTGAAGAGGTGTATGTGTGATGCCAAATTAAGTGCCAAATCATTACACAAAAACCCACATGGTTTCAAAGGGAGCAGGTGTAAAACAAAAGAACCTCTTACGCCAGATTAATTCCAATCTGATTTGTATGAAATCGGGAGAGACTGAATTGTCTTACAATCTCAATGTAATAAAAGTTTGGGAAACTCTGTCTTTTGAATAAACACCTCCTGCATTTAAGTTCCTGTTCAGCATCACTCATACTTTTGACATACAGTCATGAGAAAAAGAAAGTACAATCTCTTTCAGTTCTGTAGTTTTGCGTATCAGGACATGAAAAAAAAAATCAACTGGTCCTTATCCTAAAATTAGGAAAATCTAACCTCAGGTGTAAAACAACACACCAAAGATTCCACCATGCCATTGTTAATTAAACCCAAATTCAGCCAAAATGCAGAAGTCATGCATGAAAGACTAAGTACACCCCATGATTCACTAGCTTGTAGAACCACCTTTAGCAGCAATAATATGAACTTCTCATTTTTTGTATGATTTTATCAGTCTCTCACATCATGGTGGAGGAATTTTGGCCCACTCTTCTTTACAACATTGCTTCAGTTCATTGATGTTTGAGGGCATTTGTTTATGCACAGCTCTCTTAAGGTCCTGCCTCAGCATTTCAGTCTGGACTTCGACTTGGTCATTGCAGCACCTTGATTTTTTTGTTTTTCAGCCATTCTGTCATGTATTTGCTGGTGTGCTTGGAATCATTGCCTAGTTACATTATCCAATTGTGGCCAAGCTTTAGCTGTCATATAGATCAGTGGCGGCTGCTCGTTTTGCAAAGAGGGGAAGCTCATTTTTGGCTTACATTATAAAATATGTTCATTTATTCATACGTGAATTCGGCCCTTCGTTCCTTCTCAAGAAAATGGTCTGTGACCCTGTCGTACCAATTGGGCATTTTTTCCAAGGACTTGACCACTGTCCTGTCAATGGCCAGCAGAGCTAGGCTGCTTAAACGGACTTGGCCTATTGTGTTGCGGGTGTAAGACTTGAATAAATGAACAAGCTAACGAAACTATATTAAACTCGAACAAGGAAATGTGAGAATTATATTAAACTGAAACAAGGAAATGCTATAATTGTGTTTTATTTACAGTGTGTTATGTGTACAATGGAAATGGGCTATAGCGCCAAGCAAAGACCAAGAAATTAGCTGTACAGTTTGTCTCTCGACTTCTCTTGCTAACTCTGCAATCAGACTGAACAGGAAAATGCTCCAGTGCCTGCGTATAGTTCAAAATTGCTGTCAATCAAAAAGGGATTCAGTCTTTAGACAGATCCTCCAATCATCATGCAGAAGCCCAGCGTCCAGGCCCGCCCACTGCTCCGTTGACTCCCAGAGACGCTGATGGTGCGCTCCAGGCAACTCGTAACCCGTGATTTACCGGTTTAAAGTGGGTGGAGCTACCGTTAAACCTGTGAATTCACGCCGGTGAACTCGATTGTGCTCAACGTACTCCGACTTCCTTGTTTGATGTCACGCAGCTCAACTGAAATGGCGGCACCGGCTTTTTTCAAGTGAAGTCAAGTATGAAGTCGTAACTCGTTACTTTTACCTGGAACACTGTGAAGTCGTGACTCGTAACTTTGAAGTCGCGATTCACAGGTTCAAACCTCCGCTGGAACGCAGCATGAACGTCTGTGGGAGGGACAAATCCAGTGACCTTATAGTTTTGCTGTAGTAAAAAAAAAAGTCTCATAGAAGTCCAGAGACGCCGAGCTTCAACAGGTTTAATGCACTGTGACACTAGGGGAATGTAGGAGAAGAAAATCGTGTCAGTCGACCTGCGATATGTAGCTGATTGTGAACAAACTCGTCTTAGAGTTGAATGCATTGTAACGCATTTTAGTCAATGAAATATAAATACAGCAGTACATATTTGACCATTTATTTTTTGATATTTTAGTGGAAGCTGAGCTTCCCTTGCAGTCTTAGAGCAATCACCTCTGGTACAGATGGTTCCATGTTTGACTTTAGAGTACTTTGGTACACAGAGGAGTTCATGACTCAATGACTGCAAGGTGCCCAGGTCCTGTGGCTGCAAAACAAGCCCAAATCATCACCCCTCCACCACCATGCTTGACAGTTGCTATGAGGTGTTTGTGTTGATATGCTGTGTTTGGTTTGCATCAAACGTGGCGCTGTGCATTATGGCCAAACTACCCCACTTTGGTCTTGCCTGTCCAAAGGACATTGTTCCAGAAGGCTTGTGGTTTATTCAGATGCAACTTTGCCAATCTAAGCCATGCTTCCATATTCTTTTTGGACAGAACAGGCTTTCTCCTGGCAACCTTTCCAAACAAGCCATGCTTATTACCTCTGCCAAGGAGGTAATGTTTTTGCTTCTGTTTTTTAAAATTTATTTGGTCGTCGAAATGTCACTTCGTTCCGTTAGTCGTCTGTCTGTCTGTTTGTTAGCAGGATATCTCAAAACCGGCTTCATAGATTTTAACCAAACTTTGCAGGATGTTACAGCAGCACAACAGGAACAAGTGAATAAATTTAGGCATATCTAGGCCAAAGTACAGCTGAGATATAGGCCAAAGTACAAATCCAGCTACGCTGGCGGAGATTTGAAGTCTTTCCAATGGGCCGGATTTCCAATCGGCGTGCTTTTGGGTTTTGTTGCCACCTGGCGGTAGAATGCAACAATACCCTACATCAGTCAACGAAAATAACTAATGCACAGAGTTTGCCTTGACATGGCGGAGGTATGCGCTTTACCGAGTGCCCTTAAGCAGTATTATATTATCCAGTTGTCCTAGGCCACACATTTAAAGTTCTGAGGCAAAGGTCAAAGTACTAAGTAACTTTTCACCACGTTAGAAAATTGACCCTAGTCTCGAGTCAGACACCAGATGATTTTGACAACGGTCCCACTAGGCGGGAGTCATTTATTTGTTTGTCTGTCTGTTAGCAGGATATCTCAAAAACGGTCGCATAGATTTTAACCATATGTCACAGGATGTTAAAGTAACACAAGAGGAACAAGTGAATAAATTTTGGCATATCTGGGCCAAAGTACAGTTGATGCTGGTGGAGGTATGGGCTCTCGCGAGTCCAGCTCTAGTTTTTCTGAATTGTACTGTCATGAACTTTAACATTTAACATATGAACTGAGGCCTGCAGAGTCCTAGATGTAGTTATTGGGTTTTGTGCAATTTCTCTGAGCATTGTACAGTCTGAATTTGCTTGGATGCCTACTCCTGGGAAGATTGGCAACTGTCCCAAATGTTTTACACTTGTGAATAATCTTCATCACTGTAGAATGATGGACTTCAAATTGTTTGATGGGCAGCAACAATTGCTTCTGATTACTGATGTCTTAAACGCTTAAATGCTCCAGAGCAGCAAAGTGGCAAAACCTCTGCTTTTTTAGAGGTGCTCACAGTTGCTGATGATCAAATAATAAGGTGCATTTGATCAGCAACACCTGGCCGCTAATTACCATCTTAATTCCTATGGAAGCAGCAAGGGTGTACTTGGTTTTTCACACATAGCTTTCGAATTTTGACTGAATTTTTGTAAAATAAATAATGGCACAGTGGAATCTGTTGTGTGTTGTTTTACATCTGAGGTTAAATTTACATAATTTTAGGACCTGATTAGGACCAGCTGATTTTTTTTATGTTCTGATATGTAAAACCATCGAACTGACAGAGGCGATACTTTCTTTTTCTCATGACTGTACGTACACTAGGTCAAAGGACCTACAGAAATACCCTGTGCATCATCTCTGATAATTGACTGTGTTAACAAAAATGTAATGATTTCCCCAAACCCAGGGAAACCTGGAAATAAGAAAGTTGAGAAAAGCAAGAAGGGCAATTTGAAGACACCAAACAGCATCAGTGAAGGAGAGGGACATTACAGGCCTACCAGAGAGGGTAAGTGTGAGTGAGAAGAAAATGATTCAGTTTTTTGACAACTGGTTATGAAAATTCATAGGATTAAAACTTATCCACTAGTGTGTATGCAATTTTGTCAAGCTTACCTTTGTCTTACATCGTGCTGGAGTTAAAGTTATGCTCCCCAATGTTTAGTTTTGCTGTAGTTTATTGTATAGAGATGAATGACATATCAGACTTGTCTGGGAGAGCCGGATCCTTTGTAACAAAATATTTTCATTTGAATACTGCAGAGGAATCACTCACTTCCAGTTGCATGAAGTCATAAGCACATCCCTCTCTTTAAAAAAAAAAGTCTTACCTTCTATCCGGCTGCTATGGATCATGTTATAATTATTCTGCAGAAGCCAGAATCAAGATGGGATGAATGGGATGTTTTTGTAACTTTGGCAGTTATGATTGAAAAGTATAGTGTTTAAAGGAAATGCCTTATTGCATCAAGGCAAGTATCTTTGCAGACAGTAGCTAAGAATCTTGAAAATTGGTCAGCAATACAATATCCTTTGGGGAAAAGCAGGGTACTTCCGAGCAGCTGTTGCTATGGGGACAGTGACACAGTGAAAAACCAAGCAGTAGCTCATCAAAATCTGCAAAGAATTCGCAGGAAAGTAATACCAAACAATTCACGAGAAATGTTTAGGTGGCAAATGTTGAAAAGGGAGGCAAAACATGTGGCTCAAGTCACATTTTAGATTTGGAAACTTCTGAAGCTACGTACGTACATTCATATTATGCATATATACAGCTTGATCTTACACCCTGTGCAAAGCATGACACAAGTGGCTTTGCTAGTTTATGCTATTTGCGTAAATAGCAAGTGCACTTGCATCAGAAGGAGCGCCCATGGGTGTGTTGGTCTTAAAATGAGGTCTGGTCAGGCACATTGTTGATGTGTTGCTATCTTGAGGCAGGAGAAAGCAACTGCGACTTAAACAAAACGGGTGCATTATTTAGATAGTATTATGCACCCTTGTAGGAGAGTGCACAGCGCTCGTACTCTTTGCTCGTTTCACACACAGGGACGAGCAGCAGTGCACAAACATGCAAATGATTAAAAATAGAAAAATAACAATGTGAAGGAATATTATTGTGTGAATTAAGTTACTTAAAAATAGGTGTCATAATGGCGGGTGTGATCAACTGCACGCCCGTGCAACAGTGTGCCCCATTATAGAATGCTCAGATGTTTTTAAATTGCAAGGGAACGTAGTCAATCAACATCCAGGCAATTCACTATTCAAAGTGCAAGATTACGCATTTAGGTATTGGCAAATTATTCAGGATAAAGCCAGGATTATTTTATACTGGCAATCTCTGTCATTCTTGCATTCTTACAGGAGATTCCCCTAACAGCTACAGCTCCAGACATGGCATATCATGCCTAAAACTGCATGGATTTCTATACATACAGTAATATACTAAGCAACAAAAGCAATGCAAGTTAGCAAGTTAGATTATGCACTTGCATGGTCAGCAAGGCAAAGTGAATGCAAACCAAAGGAATGTTCAGAGGAAAGAGTGTAAATCTCCTGTGATCTGGAAAAACCTAGTATGTGCGTCACTTTTGGTAGAAACTGAGTTTAACCTTCATTTGCAGTAATTAAAAGTGGTAAAAATCTTAAAACACTAGTTATAAGTGTCATTTAAACTTTCAAAATCAAGTTTCTATCATTTTTTTTCTGTTATAAAAAGTCCAGAACCTAAAAGTTTTTGTTCAATTGCGAGATCTTTGCCACTGATAAACTTACTAGGTTTTTCCAGAGCACAGGAGAAATGTGCATGTGCAGATAATAAATAAGATTATTTTTCTAATTATTATTGGTAGTTTCTGGTCAGCCTTGTGTTAACTTGCAGTTCTTTTGTTATACAGTATAGAGAGGACATTCTTCAGTATTTTCTGGTGGAGAGCAGAATGTTTGGCTCCATCAATTATGGCAAGTTGCACAGGTCATGAAGCAGCAGAGCAGCCCCAGATCATCGCTCAGCCATCACCATGTGTGACTGATGGTATGATGTTCTTATTGTGGAATGCTGTGTCAGCTTTAAATCAGATGTAATAGGACCCATATCTTCCAAAAAGTTCCACTTTTGGCTCTTCAGTCCACTTAATATTACATCAAAAGTCTTGGTGGTCATCTAGATATTTTTTGGTAAACCTGAGGCAAGCCTTTGTGTTCTTTTTGGTCAGCAGTGATTTTGGCCTTGCAGCTCCCTTTACGGATGCCATATTTGTCCAGTCTCCTTCTTACAGTGCAATCATGAAAGATGACATTAACTAATGCAAGTGAGGCCTGAAGTTCTTTAGAAGTTTGTCTTGGTTCTTTTGTGACATCCTTGATGAGTTGTTGATGTATTCTTGGAGGAATTTCGATAGGCCGGCCACTCCTGGGAAGGTTCGCCACTGTTCTGAGTTCTCTTCATTCGTAGTTAATGGCTCTCACCATGGTTTGCTGCAGTCCTGCTGTCTTAGAAATGGCTTCGTAACCCCTTCCAGTCTGATAGACGCAAAGCACTTTGTCTTACAACCCCAATTCCGAAAAAGCAATTAATATATAAGAGAATCAGCTGAAAGAACATTTAGCAAGTAATTACATTAACTGGCATCAGGTGTGTAACATGATTGGCTATAAAAGGGATGTCTTAGAGAGGCTGAGTCTCTCAGAAGTAAAGATGGCCAGAGGCTCTCCAACCCGTGAAGGCTTGTGTAAAAAAATTTTGGAATACTTTAAAAACAACGTTCCTCAACGTCAAATTGCAAAGGCTTTGAAGGTCTCATCATCGACAGTGCATAACATCATCAAAAGATTCAGAGAAACTGGAAAAATTTCTGTCGAAGACCTTTACTGGATGCCTGTGATCTTCGGGCCCTAAGACGCCACTGCATCACTCACCAGCATAATTCTGTCATTGACATTACTAAATGTGCCCAGGAATACATCAAGAAACCACTGTCCGCCGTGCCATCCACAGATGCCACCTAAAACTCGATCATGCAAAAAGGAAACCATTGTTGAGCATGATCTAGAAGTGTCGCCATGTTCTGTGGGCCAAGGCTCATTTAACATGGACTGTAGCAAAGTGGCAAAGTGTTCTGTGGTCAGACGAGTCCAAATTTGACATTGTTGTTGGAAATCATGGGCGTCGTGTCCTCCGGATTAAAGAGGAGAAAGACCACCCCTCGTGTTATCAGCGTTCAGTTCAAAAGCCAGCATCTCTCATGGTATGGGGATGCATTAGTGCATATGGTGTGGGACACTTGCATGTTTTAAAAAGCACCATGAATGCTGAAAGGTATATAAAGGTTTTAGAGCAACATATGCTCCCCTCCAGATGACATCTATTCCAGGGAAGGCCTTGTGTATTTCAGCAGAACAATGCAAAACCACAGGCTGCAGCTATTACAACAGCATGGCTTTGTAGTAGAAGAGTCCGTGTGCTGACTTGGCCTGCCTTCAGTCCTGATCTTTCACCGATTGAGAACATTTGGCGCATAATTATATGAAAAGTCCATCAAAGGAGACCCAAAACTCTCCAGCAGCTGGAAGCCTGCATTAAACAAGAGTGGGATCAAATTCCAATGGCTAAACTCAAGAAACTTGTCTCCTCAATGCCCAGATGCCTCCACTCTGTGTTAAAAAGAAGAGGGGATGCTACACCATGGTAAACAGGCCCCTGTCCCAACTTTTTTGAGACCGGTAGCAGCCATAAAATTTGAAATGTGCTCATTTTGTGGATAAAATTGTAAAATTTCTAAGTTTCAACATTTTCTATGTTATCTCTGTTCTATTTTGAATAAAATACTGGCTGGTGAGATTTAAAAGTCATTGCGTTTTGATTTTATTCACAATTTACACTTTGTCCCAACTATTTCAGAATTGGGGTTGTACATCGGGGGCCTGTCTCACAAAGCTGGATTAACATACCTGGGGTTTCCCTCAGTTACCCAGCTGCACTTAACCAGACATCCGCGGTCTTGATTATCGGTCTCACGAAGCCCGTTATCAACTCGTTAAGTGAACCCAGGAGTTTCCAATCTAGATCTGTGCTCGTGCACATAAAAGGGGCGGTGTTAACTCCATTTGACCCATTGCATACCATGGAGAAGCCGCAGAGAGCAACTTATTTCTCGACGGAGGAGCAAACAATAATTCTAAGGATGTATGAAGAATATAAAGACATCATTCAGGCAAAAAGCAACACTGTTGCAGCTGCCAGAAGCCGCAAGGAATCTTGGCAAAAAATTGCCGACTCTGTCAATACGCAAGTTACTGGGATTGTAATATTAAATCACCACTGTGTGTCTCTCAAATGTATGTGCCCGTTTTGATTTTCTTTTATTCTTTTTGACAATTTAACCTCATTTCAGTTGCAACCCCAGTGGAGCCAAAAGGGCTTGGGAGCAAGTAAAAAAATAAATACAAGAACATAGTTCAAAGCGGTCAGTAAGTTTATTATAATATCTTCCAGGCTACATTTGATGTGAACAATATACACACACAGTCTACACTACAACATGCACAAAGCTTTACCTTTTACGCCGTCTCTTTGAAGAATGATCACAATGGAACTGATTTGATATTGTGTACAGCTCACAGGAAAAAATATGACGAAAAGACGGGAGGGGGTCCTCCTACACAACCGTACACTCCTGCAGAGGAGTTGGCCCTATCTTATAATAAGGGTCGCCCCATAACAGAGGGTGTGGAGGGGGGAGTATCATCAGACCCTGGTGGAGGTAGCAGCTCACAAAGCACGGCATATGTACATGGTATGTTTCAGCGCGCCAAATGTTAAAACACTGAGCTGCTTTTAAAACACAATTATCCTTTTATTGTGAAAGTAGCTTAAGTAACATGTAGTTGTTATTATTATTATTATTTTTTTTTTGCGCAGTGGATAGTAAGACCCTCACTTTAACGCAGCTACCTCCACCCACACAAATGCCGTCCTTGATAGAGGTAACAATAAATTCAAACTGTCATATACATTTACAAACAATCTGTTGCTGCTGATCATATATTAGAGAAAAAAAAAAAATCTTTTGCCACTTCTCATGTAGGCCACTCTATCCCGAGTGCTCCTCTCACTATCTGGGCGGCTTCCTCCGCGGGATTCTCAAGAAATGGGCTGGCCATTTTTCCAAGACAATGATTGGCCAGTAGGTGGTTTTATATACCGGCTGAGATCTTATCCTGAACTTAACCTGCTTCGGAGCAGGTTAGGCGTTCTGCATAAGTTACCGCGGCAACGTACCCCACTAAGAAGTGACCCAGCTCCGTGATACAGAAAACCCAGGGTTAATCCAGAAGTTATCTCGCTAAACCGAAATCCAGCTTCGTGAGACAGGCCCCTGTTCTTGAATATCTTTAGATCAAGGCATCATACGCAGCTTTTAGCTTACTTAACATTGCCAGACAGGCTCAATTGAAGTGATTTTTAGATTCAACCGGGCTGGCAGAAATTATGACTAGGAGTGTCTAGTGAAATTAAACTCAATAATAAAATTTGTTTAATTGGTTGATTTAGGAACCAAGCAGGTAATTACTTTTTCACATAGGGCCAGTTAGGGTTGGATGGCTTTTGTCCTTCAATAAATTATCTCATGATTTAATGGTTGAATTTTGTGTTTACTTGGGTTATCTCTGTCCAATATTACAACTAAATTGATTACCTGAAACTTTAAAATGTTACAAATATGCAAAAATAAAAAAAATTGGAAAGGGGGCAAATACTTTGTCACAATACTGTAATCCAAGATGGCTGCTAATAAACTAAATACATATTTTTAGATGGACAGACAAATAATAATGAGAATATTGCTATGATGAGAACAGCTTTAATGTCATTGAGTCAAAATATTTATTTATTTATTTATTTATTTTTTGCTTGACATAGCACTGAATGCAGTGTAGGCGCTGGGAAAATCAATAAAACTAGATTGGCAGAGTGAATTGTTCCCCTCATCAAGCAATCAGTAGAAAAAGTTTTTAAGTGCAGCATGACAGACAGCATGACTTTTATTTCCGGAAAATTTATTTCAGGAACTGATTCAGAAGAGTATGACAGTAATCTGTTTTCAATTTTTTAGAGGAAGTGAATCATTTCACATAATTTGACAGTGGACGTAAGAATAATTTTGACTCATGATAACAGCTGTTACTCTTTAAAGAGCTTCTGTAGCTTTTTTGCGCAAGTAGTCTTCAATGGTTGTACTGCATTCCTTTCTCAGTATAATGCTTCAGGTGATGGGAAATGCCGTTATAAATGATTCATAAAGCCTGTGTCACAATGAAGGAAGCAAGAGTGGGTGGTTGTGACTGGACGCATCATCTTATGTTCATTTCATTGCAAATAAACACTTGACGACTTCAGAGTTGATGTTCTAAGTACACATTAGGCTGTTACAAATCCCATTGCATTTTATTTTATTTACACTTCAACTGCACATCATTCAATTCTTGAACTTGTACATTCAATAGTTTATTCAAAATATTTGCTTACTTCAAACTTGATCATTGCACCAGATTCTTAAAAATGTTGGCTCAGGGAAAATTTAGGACATTGTTATGGATTACAGAACAGATTACAGCATTTAGGGTGCACTCATTAAACACTGCTAATCAAGCTAATGCTATGCAGCAGTTCACACTTGTCGCTTTGCTTGCAACAGTAAAGGTGTGTTTATACCAAATGCTTTATTCGTGCAAATTTGACCGTGAGATCCTTTATATTTTTTTGCTTTGAAGATTTGCAGCTCTGTTCGCCACAACATTACATTCACTTCTATTGAAGGTCAACTTGGTAGAGGATTGACACACAATTTCACACTGCCGACCAATAGCATTGCAACTTGAGCCTTGTTTACACTCAAGGAGCGGTACCTCCAGGATCCTCCAAAAATCAACAAGATGGTGATGGTAATGTTGCTATGGTAACATCAAAACCATTTTACTTTATGAACATGGTGCCTGCCTGAGAATAAAAATATTCACAAAACTGATGATGTCATATCCCATGTTGAGCTTGATCATTATTGTTATTTATTTATTTTTTAAACTGTGTCACTAGGGTTATTTGATACAGTCAGCTCACTAGCTACAAAGCTAGTGAGCTAGCTAGCTTTCCCACTATCTCAAGCAATGTAACTGCGGTTTAAGCATGTAGCTGGGTGGAGTAGCTGGCCAGTAGAGTAGTGTAGCTGTGCAGAATTTGCCATTTGTACCTAATGGCTGTCATTGCTGCTTTTTTGTTCTTTTGCTGCCTATGCTGCTGTTTCGTTTTGCTACTAGGTTTGCAATGCATTGCTGGTAGCGCTTTTCCTTGGTTAATTTGTTCTGTCATGCATTATCTGTCATTGCTTCCATTGTCAATTGGCAGCATCTCAGGAACCTGGATTGATGCTGTGATCAGATGCATATCTAAATTGTGTTAAAAACGAGTTGCAGCTGGAAAGTTGCGCATGAACGCCCCTTAAATTGTTATTCTGAGTCAAAAGTCCAAAGATAATTTTGATTCCCGAGTGGAGTTCCTCCAGTCAGTCAAAATGACGATTAATGGGACAGTTCCAGCCTCCAGCTGGGGACATGATTCCTGTCTGAATCTAGGACTGCAATTCCCGCAATACCGACGGAATCCATTCATCCCACTTGCAGCTTCTATGCAATCTTAAGCCCAGTCATCCAAATATGCGGGTAACTTTAATTTTGCTATAAAATTCTGCCATTTGAGTGCAAAATTACTGACCTTTTGGGTTGATTGTGGATATATTTGTTATTATAGTAAACACGATCTCCGTCTTTTAAAGGAATAGACAACGGAATTTCAAAATACAGTTTGGAAGATAGATCATGTCATAAACTAACGATTCATGCGAATGTTTGAACATATAGAGCTCATACAACTAAGTTATCCATCTCCGAAAGTCGGTTCTGAAGCAGAATTGACGATTTCATAGATGCCGCCATTGAAAATATTTCAACCAATCAGAAGAATCCTCGCGGAGATGCTCTGACGTCACATGGGCACAGCGCGTTGAAGCTATACATGGCGAGTGAGACTGCACAAGCATTGGGATAGTTGTTAAATTATTCACTGTTGTCACCATTTTTCTTTTGCCAATGGACATTGTTAGTCACAAACAGACCCTACTATTCATGAAAATATTCAAGAAGGCTGTTTGAAGGCCGAGAGAGAACAATATGCCTGCGTGTACAGCGGTTGGGTGTACATGTAGGACTGGTTCAGGTCAGCAGCATGGCCGCACGTTCTATGCTGCCGTGCAAAGTCAAAACACCGTAACATCACATTTGGTCGAAAATGAGTCATTTTGCAGGTATTGAAGACCTCTTTTATCATGTGGATGAATATTTTGAGTTGATTTGATTGTTTTTATGAAAAAAATCAAGGTCTGTGTCAACAGTAACTCCAAAAATCCCACCAGAAACCATGACAGAACGCCGTAACTGCAGTTACTGTGCTTAGCCTTTGTTTCGGGACGCTGACGTTGAGTTAAGGTACTTTGGCTTTGTTTAGCCGCGCATCAAAGCATTGTTACTTTACAGCCCTGAAGTTACGGTCAGTGATAGTCGGTGCAGGCTCGCCTACGGCTCACTCACACACCTCCCTGTTAGCTAGCCTGCCTGTCATCAGGCCCATAAACAATTAAATGCACATCCTACCTTTTCTTGTAAACCGATAAAATCCATGCCAGCCACCTCATCTGGAATTTTTTCCACGATAATCCACAAGCGTTAGAGTAAATATTCCTTAGGTGCTGCGTGCGAGCAGATCAATTCTTTATGATCAAAACGAGTCCGCAAGCTAGGCTACCCAACGTCCACTGTTGGTTGCAAAGCAAACTGTTATAAAACATTCCGGCTATGAAACTTTTTTTAGTCGATTGTAAAATGTCTAGCAGGAAAATCCAATTCCATCATTATACATATCTACTATGTCAGGCACATCATCAGCGATGTTTCCACAATAATCCACTGTTAGAGCAGTTCCTTGGATGCAGGCGAGCAGACCACTTCTTTATGACCAACAAATCCGCAAGCTAGTCCTACCTAACGTCCATAGTTTGTTGCAAAGCAAATCGAACACACATTCCGCCCGTAAAACCCTTTCTTCGGTTGATTGTGTCCGAGTTAAGCTGCTTTCACATCAGATGCGAAACGAATTTTTCGCACGACAGATTACATTCAAAGTCAATGCAAAGACACGAATACAGGGTGTATTCGCGTCTTTGCATTGACTTTGAATTAAAAATAATTTCCTGTATTTATTCATACTGTATAAAGCAAAGTAACTTATCTCCTGGCATTCTGTTTCTGGTGCCGCACACCAAACTAGAGCTATTCGCTATCATGAAGATATGATGTAATGTCACCACAGCTCTGTATAGCAACAATTAAATGTATCTAATTCATTCTTAATCATTCAAAACAAATGTCATTGATGGTTAGGCTTTAGGTAAGTGCTCTTCTAATGGTCTTGTGTACAGAAAACAGCAACCAAATATTGAATTTATGCAAGTTCACGGTAGAAGACCAAATGCGCCAACAGAAGAGTAATGAAGAGTGGAGATTCACCCTTGCGCCCATGTGACCTCACACATCGCCCTTCCGGCAGGCAAAATGGCAGCTCAGTAATGGCCTTCGGACTGCCACACAAAAACAGCTCACAACTTTTTCATAAATGGTCAAGTATGCCTGAAATTTTTCTCATGGGCTCTCAATATTATAAGCTATCAACCTATGCATGTACTTAAATTCCGTTGTCTATTCCATTAAAAAATCTGTCCTGGAGTTTGCTTGGGGAGTTATTGGATACATTGAGCGAAGTTTCCGTAAAGATTCATCATACTGTACTCTCACCTAGCCATATTTCTGATTTTACCTCTCTATGGAAGCACTTCTTTTACAAATAACATAAGTCCTTTTTTCAGTAAAGCCGTGTGTACCAGGATTTGACACTTGCTTTAAGTAGACCGGAACCATTGAGCAGACTCTTCACAGGCCATAACTCACCAACCTGAAGTCAGTCAAACAGCCATTGCCAGCAAGCAAAGACGGGTCATAAGAAAACTGCTAAATCCCATGCTTTTAATTTGTTCTGAAGTTGACTTTTTTCTTTTAGCTGTCAAGTGCGATACGCATACAGGCTCAAATTAATTTCTATGTAATGATTTCCTGATTATTGGAGTGATTGTAAGACCCAATTAAGCTTAAGTCAATGCATCCCTTAGCTTCATAATTTGTTCAGCACAATAACCCCCAAAATTACACCAGATGTGTGTTTGGTCCGTCTGTGCTGCGCCACGGCAGCGCAGCCGATAGGATTCACTTTAGTCAATGTGTGTGCTTACAAGGGATCCGCTGCATTGTATTTCTTGTCCGTCCAGCTCCGGCAAACCGGAGCCGAGCACAGCAGATACGCAAGACTTCTATTTTGGCCGATGCAGCACTTCAGCACAGCAGATCGATCGGCACACAGACCGAAATCGGCGTTTTTTTTTTTTTCAAAATCCGCGTTGGCGCCAGTTCATATTGTAGGCTAGGACAGCAATTGAAGTAAGAAAATATGTAGACTGAACTTCATTAACAGAACACTTTCCAAACAAATGACAAACTTAACACAAACAGGAAATTAAGAACATTTATAAATTTAATAGGCTACATATCCATGGTAGAAGCACAAAATTAAACGCCTCAGCTTAGCCTGATGTGCAAATAGCCTAATATATGTGCCCATAGTGTCTATCCAGCAGTTCATAAAAATGATCTCTTGTGACAGAAAAATAGGACCAAGGGTCCTGTAGCTTACCGGCAAGTAATCTTATAGTGATGATACAAGTTATGAAAATTTCATGTGAAGTTTGACATTTGAATCATTGAAAGTCAATGCAAAGGTCACTAAATAAAAGTTCACATACATTTATAAGACCTTATCTTATATAATCCTAAGCTCTGAATCAGTTTTGGTGATACAAGTCATTGAAAATTCAATGTGTCAACTGTGAACTTTAAAGGTCACAAAAGGTGAAGTATAGGTCAGTAAATGGACTTCATATACGACTTTCTAAATGTCTCTACACAAACCTTGGCTCAATCTGTGACCATTTTCGTGATAGAAGTCATTGTAATTTCACTGTCGAGTTTGACCCTCAAAGGTCACTGACAGTAGAGTTGAATGTCACCAAATGAAAGTTCATATGTGACTTCCTAGATGTCAGTAACACAAACCTAGGGTCCATCAGTGACCATTTTAGTGATACAAGTCACTGAATCTTCCCTAGGTCACATTTGACCTTTGAAGGTCAATATGAAGGTCACCAAATATAAGCTCATATATGACTTCCTGTACGTCTCTAATACAAACCCAGGTTCCATCTGTGACCGTTTTGGCAATACAAGTCATTGTAATTGTATTATGTCAAGTTTGACCTTCAAAGGTCACCAACAGTCAAGTTGAATGTCACCAAATGAAAGTTCATGAGTGACCTGCTTTGAGTCTGTGATAAAAACTTAGGCTCTATCAGTGACCTTTTTAGAGATAAAAGTCAGTCATACAATTTTCACTCGGTCAAGTGCGACCTTCAAAGGTCAATATGAAGGTCACCAAATGAAAGTTCACATTTGACTTCCTATATGTCTCCAATACAAACCTACACTCTATCTGTAATGATTTTGCTGATATAAGTAATTGAAATTTCACCATAAAGTTTGTCCATTGAAGGCCACTGAAGGTCAAGTTCAAGGTCACCAAATGAAACTTCGCACATGACTTCCTATATGCCCACAATACAAACCTAAGCTCTATCTATAATAGTTTTGGCGATAGAAGTAATTGAAATTTTGCTATGTGAAGTTTGACCTTCAAAGGTCACCCAAGGTCAAGTTCAAGGCCATGAAAAGAAATTTCATATATGACTTCCTATAAGTGTTTAATACACATATGTTCCCAATCTTCAATATTTTCAAGCCTAGAAGCCTTTGAAAATTGTAACATTTTCCTTTGACCTCAAGTTTGACCTTTCAAGGTCATCTGAGGTCAACTTTAACACAACCAAGATATAGGTCATGTATGACTTCCTATATGTTGATAATAGAAACTTAATCTCTATCTGCAACCATTTTGCTTCCACGGGCCATTTTGCCCATTCTCCATAAGACCCAATGTTAAAGTACAGCGCCACCACTAGACCCACTTCCGTCGATTCAATCAAAATGGCACTCGCACTGTGCATAAAGTATATCAAGATGAGTTGATTGCCAGATTTAGAAAAAAAGTTATCAGACAGTTTTTGAGAAATAATCTTTTGAAATTTCAAGTCCTATCTTTTTTTTTTTTTTTTTTTTTTTTTCTTTTTATAAATTTGGCATCTCCAATCCCACCCAAATCTGGAATGCCCAATTGGTGAACTATGTACAAAGCTTGCTCGTATCACGACCCTTGCTGCCAACTCAGGAGAGCGAAGACAGTTCACGGCTCTCCTCCGAAGCACGTGCTTGTCAGCCACTGCTTCTTATACACTCATTGGTTGAATCTTCGCAAGTTCAGAACGAGGGCGGAGGATACCCGGACATGAACAGACTTAGAATCTTCCTGACGAGCGCCCGTCTGGCCAACAGGAGGCGCTTGAGCAACGAACAAAGCTATTTAGCTATTTCCCTTTTCCCGGCAGTCCCTTCCCAATTTGAAACCCTGTAGCGCGATGGCCAAATGTGCGCTACTCTGAAAAAGCTGCCGACCACTACCGGTTGGTACGACCGGGGCTCGAACCCGCGACGTGACAGTCACTTCTGCACTGCAACGCAGTGCCTTAACCGAGTGAGCTATCCAGCAGCTTCAAGTCCTATCTTTTAACATTGTTAATATTTTCCTTGACCTTAAGTTTGACCTTTCAAAGTCATCTGAGGTCAACTTTAACATAGCCAATGTATAGGTCATATATGACTTTCTATATGTCGATAATACAAACTTAATCCCTATCTGCAACCATTTGGCCTCCACAAGCCATCTTGCATATTCATAAAGTACAGCGCCCCCACTAGGCCCACTCCCGTCGATTCAATCAAAATGAAGCTCGCACTGTACATTAACGGTACCAAGGGAAGTTGATTGCCTGATTTAGAAAAAAATTTATCACAAGGTTTTTGAGAAATAATTTTTTAAAGTTTCTCAGTCCTATCTTTAACATTGAGGCCAAAATTTCAAGGGCCCATAAAACGGGCAAAAATGATTCAATCAAATATCCGAAAAAAAACGTCTGGAGATATGGTCTAGTAGTATGTTATGGCAAATTTACAGGAAAATTCATCGGGCCAAAAAAAAGAAAAAATATGTTCCGGTCGACGGACGACAGACGCCACACCACTACAATAGCTTATCGGCCCATAGGGCTGGTAAGCTAAAAAATCGTTGCCCTTTGTTGCAGCGAGTTCAGCTATAATAGGCCAAAGGCAGTTTTCTCAGCAACCTGCAGACTTTGCTAATAGAAGAAGCTTTTCTCCACAGCTGCGAAAGCAATGTCCAATAGAGTTTATAGTTTTTTATAGTTTTCCTCTATTAGTCCAATTAAAAGACTGTTGAGGTGTACCCATCATATTTATCGGACTACAAAGGCGGTTGTCACCTAATTCCGCCAAACTGACCTGACTTCATCTCTTCTCCACTGAACAGCTTCAATTTACGCGAGTCGTCACTTGTTTCCCTAACCCTAAACCTAAACCTAAACCTGACCCCTAACCCTTACACCAGCACTAAACCTAATCTTTACTTTAAATTTAACCCAACTGCAAACGGCAAATGTCAGCTTGGCAGATGGAAATAAGTGACTTCCTACAAAGGTGTCCGTTGACAAGCTATTGATTTCCTGAATCATATTGTTGACAATTAAATTGTATGCTTTTTTATAGAAAGCTTCAAAGGTTTTTAACAAGCAAATCATTCTGATAGTTGTTCCGGCCTGATCACATTAATTTTTATAGCCTACTGGCAACATATTTGGCTGGCTTTTAAAGTAAATTTGTTTCCTATTTATTTTTCCTATTTATTTAAGGTGCAGTCAAATTGTCAATGGCCTACAAGCTTAGGCAATGGGTTCATTATCTGGCCTTTTTTTCCATTTGGTTGTATTTTCCTACTTGGCATGGGTGTAAATAATGCTGGCATGCACGTTCCTGAAGTGTAGATATAGCTCATTAAGTTTCTGTGAAATTTATTTCATGAATTGCAAATGTTGCAGTGGTTATCAATGGGCAAAAGAGCCTGGGAGTATCAATCACTAGGAGGGCATTCGTCTCATGACTTGATCAAGACTTCCAAATCCTCAGAATTCTATACCAATGCACCTGTTTTGGGGATTTTTATTTTTTTTTATAATTTGGTAAAATTTGAGGGAAAATTGACATCACCTGGCACCCAAAGATGTTAGCATGGCACCAGGAGAGTGATGGAATGAGGACTCACGTGCAGGAACCATGTATATTTATTAAATAAAGAATGTGTACAAACAAAAACATATGTAAAAAACTTTAGGGGAACAAAAAGGGAGTGCATTAAACAAAAGAGTAAAACAGACTAGGCCCCCGTTTACACGTACACAGTTATTTTGACAAACGGAGACATTTCCCTGTGTTTGTGCCCTTCGTTTACACGCAAACGGAGAATTCGCCTCTGAAAACGATTCGTTCTAAAAACTCCGGCCAGAGTGGAAATTTTGGAAAACTTCGGTTGCAAGTTTGTACGTAAACTGAGAAAAACAGAGTTTTAGGCAGCCGACATCACAGTATGCGCCAGAACTTGCACCTGCGCCAAAAGTGCGACCTATGTTTACATTATCATTTGGCTGTGGTAATCATGGATCATTGTGATTCGTTTCTGTTGTTGCTATTTTCGAGATTCTGATTGGCTAACATGGGCTTGAGCTTATTGTTACACTGCCACCTATAGGTTTGAAATGCTCTTGACGGCATATAAACACGGGTACGTGTAAACGAAAACTTTTCTGAAAACTGATACGTGCGCATGATATTATTTTTGAAAACGGAGACGGTGAAATGTTCGTTTATGAAAATAGCCGGCCACGTGTAAACGGAGTGTAGGACTACCTGCCCATGAAGGGGAAAACTACGGTTTAAATGGAAAGAGGAATCGTGAATAACTAAAGAGGAACAGGTGAGATAATTAACTGAGAGTGCAGAGGGGAAGATTGAGTCATTGATTGAGGGCAGGTAGCCAGGATCTGGAATGCCAAAGGGGAGAGGCATTTCAGGAAATGGCCCAACAAATTAAGTCATTGCTATCAGAAATAAATTCTCTGCCTCCTGAGAATTGGCTCTACTATCGTGTCGTTCTTTCATGAGAAGACCGACTCTGGATAAGGGAGTAGATTACTGTAACAGAAAATATTCGGCAGTCAACCGCACAATGTCTGCTTTGCAGTTTTGTTTATTAACAGGTTAATTTGTCGTTTAACCCGGACATACAAAGTAATTTCATAAAGACTGTGTACATATCATGTCTTGAAAACAATTTGTCTTATATGCTTCATTACATTTTAATTAATGGAACTTCATGCCTTATGCCCCAAGACCAGAACCCCTGGTATCAGAATTCCAATGGGTGCTGGAAATTGAAGGTGATTTTTTTATGTGCTTAGATCTCAAATGAAGTGCTTGAAATGGCTCGTAATTAATGTTAATTGCTTTTCTTTCATAATAAACCGCTACCTGATTGAGTTGTTTGACAAATTGGCCGATGTAAATTGCAACAGTGTAATGTGCCGGAAAAGCTTCAAAAATGCATTTTATAAAGGCTTGAAAAGTGCTTGAATTTGACTTTGGAAAAGGTCAGGGGAACACTGGTATATTCTGCTTTGAAATGACAAATTTAAATTCAAACACACTTTTACTGTATTCCCTGCACCTAAATGTTAGAAATTTTGAATCATTAAAATAGACTCCACATGGTCTTGTAGTCTTTTTTCTGTGCCCTCTATTCTTCTCCACACTTTTGATGTCCAGCGTCCTGATGAAATGGTCTTGAGAGCAGAGATAAAAGGCTTCCTCTTTCTTTGCCCTTATTTTGCACCTGATCCTGTATAGAAACTCCATTACAGACTGTGTTTTTCACCACTTTTTAGCTTACCGGCCCTATAGGCTGATAAGCTATTGTCGTGTTGTGGCGTCCGTCGTCTGTCGTCTGGAACATTTTTAATCTTTTTTTTTGCCCAATGAATTTTCGTATAAATTTGCTATAGAATACTACTAGACCATATCTCCAGATGCTTTTCTTTTTTTTGGATTTTTGATTTAATAATTTTTGTCCGTTTTATGGGCCCTTGAAATTTTGGCCCCAATGTTAAAGATGGGACTGAGAAATGTAAAAAAATTATTTCCCAAAAACTGTGTGAAAATTTTTTTTCTAAATCAGGCAATAAACTAACCTTGGTACCGTCAATGTACAGTGCGAACATTGTTTTGATTGAATCGCTGGAAGCGGGTCTAGTGGGGCGCTGTACTTTATCAATATGCAAGATGGCCCGTGGAGGCCAAATAGTTGCAGATAGAGATTAAGTTTGTATTATCAAGATATAGTGTTACGGCCCCCGTCTAGGGTAAAGCTATAACAGCCTCAAGTGAGCGTCCCCTTTCCCGTCCCCAGAACACGCAATCAGTGCGAAAAAGATAAACAGAGTTTATTACAATGCTTACACGTCGACCCTGGAGAGCTAAAGGCTCCAGAGTGGGCAATGCCAAAACAACAAACAAAAGAATCTGAAAACAAAATGAACTAATTTTCCTCACTGAAAAAACAAAAAGGACAAATCAACTTACCTAACTTCCTAACATAACCAGGAGAAAAGGAATCAAAACAAACGGCACCCACTCCTTACAGCTATTTACAAGTAGGCTGCACGACGTATAGACTGTACACAGCAACTGCAACCAATTCAAATATAGATTATCGTTTCGGAAAAAGTATACAACCCCAATTCCGAAATAGTTGAAACGAAGTGTAAATTGTGAATAAAATCAAAATGCAATGACTTTCAGATCACGAGCCAATATGTTATTTACAATAGAACATAGATAACATTTCAAATGTTGAAACTGAGACATTTTACATTTTTATCCACAAAATGAGCTTATTTAAAATTTTTTGGCTGCAACAGGTCTCGAAATAGTTGGGACACAGGCAAAAAAGGGCTGAAAAAGCAATTAATATATAAGAGAATCAGCTGAAAGAACATTTAGCAAGTAATTAAGTTAACCGGCATCAGGTGTGTAACATGATTGGCTATAAAAGGGATGTCTTAGAGAGGCTGAGTCTCTCAGAAGTAAACATGGCCAGAGGCTCTCCAACCTGTGAAGGCTTGCGTAAAAAAAATTGTGGAATACTTTAAAAATAATGTTCCTCAACATCAAATTGCAAAGGCTTTAAAGGTCTCATCATTGACTGTGCATAACATCATCAAAAGATTCAGAGGAACTGGGAAAATCTCTGTTGCCTAAGGGACAAGGCCGAAGACCTTTACTGGATGCCCGTGATCTTCGGGCCCTCAAACGCCACTGCATCACTCACCGGCATGATTCTGTCATTGACATTACTAAATGGGCCCAGGAATACTTCAAGAAACCACTGTCTGTAAACACAGTCCTCTGTGCCATCCACAGATGCCACCTAAAACTCTATCATGCAAAAAGGAAGCCATTGTTGAGCATGATCCAGATGCGCCGCCGTGTTCTTTGGGCCAGGGCTCATTTAAAATGGACTGTAGCAAAGTGGCAAAGTGTCCTGTGGTCAGACGAGTCCAAATTTGACATTGTTGTTGGAAATCATGGGCGTCGTGCCCTCTGGGCTAAAGAGGAGAAAGACCACCCCTCCTGTTATCAGCGTTGAGTTTAAAAGCCAGCATCTCTGATGGTATGGGGATGCATTAGTGCATGTGGTGTGGGACACTTGCATGTTTTAAAAAGCACCATGAATGCTGAAAGGTATATAAAAGTTTTAGAGCAACATATGCTCCCCTTCAGATGACATCCATTTCAGGGAAGGCCTTGTGTATTTCAACAGGACAATGCAAAACCACATACTGCAGCTATTACAACAGCATGGCTTCGTAGTAGAAGAGTCCGTGTGCTGAACTGGCCTGCCTGCAGTCCTGATCTTTCACCGATTGAAAACATTTGGGGCATAATTAAACGAAAAGTCCGTCAAAGCAGACCCAAAACTCTCCAGCAGCTAGAAGCCTGTATTAAACAAGAGTGGGGTCAAATTCCAATGGCTAAACTCATGAAACTTGTCTCCTCAAAGCCCAGATGCCTCCACTCTGTGTTAAAGAGAAGAGGGGATGCTACACCATGGTAAATAGGCCCCTGTCCCAACTTTTTTGAGACCTGTAGCAGCCATCAAATTTGAAACAAGCTCATTTTGTGGACAAAATTGTAAAATTTCTCAGTTTCAACATTTGCTATGTTATCTCTGTTCTACTGTGAATAAAATACTGGCTGGTGTGATTTGAAAGTCATTGCATTTTGATTTTATTCACAATTTACACTTTGTCCCAACTACTTCAGAATTGGGGTTGTACTTTCAAGGGTCTCAACACAACCGTGCAACAACGGAGATTACAGCAGATTCATTTCTGGGGGCGAGGAAGGGAAGACTCTTAGCACACTGCTTCCGCAAATTCTTATGGCGTCGAGGTTCCGGTCAGGTCCAATCATATGCAGCTTCATTAGCAGGATCACCTGTAAGATAGCAATTAGGCACACATACGTCCTTGGACGTAACAATAGGAAGTCATATATTACCTATATTTTGGAAGTGTTATAGTTGACCTCAGATGACTTTGAAAGGTCAAACTCGTGGTCAAGGAAAATACTTACAATGTTAAAAGATAGGACTTGAAATTTCAAAAAATTATTTCTCAAACTGTATGATAACTTTTTTTAAAAATCTGGCAATCAGCTCACCTTCATGCTCTTTCTGTTCAGTGCGAGTTCCATTTTGATTGAAATGATGGAAGTGGGTCTAGTGGGGGCGCTGTACTTTAACATTGGGTCTTATGGAGAATGGGCAGAATCGCCTGTGGAGGGTAAATGGTTGCAGATAGAGATTAAGTTTGTATTATCAAAATATAGGAAGTCATACATGACTTATATTTTGGTTGTGTTAAAGTTGACCTCAGAGGACCTTGAAAGGTCAAACTTGAGGGCAAGTAAAATGTTAAAATTTTCAAAGGCTTCTAGGCTCAAAAATATTGAAGATTGGGAAGATATGTGTATTGAACACATATAGGAAGTCATATATGAACTTTCATGTGGTGGCCTTGAACTTGACCTTTGGTGACCTTTGAAGGTCAAACTTAACATTGTGAAATTTCAATGACTTCTATCACCAAAACTATTACCGATGGAGCTTAGGTTTGCATTGTGGGCATATTGGAAGCCATGTATGAAGTTTCATTTGGTGACCTTGAACTTGACCTTCAGTGACCTTCAACAGCCTAGCTCAACAGTGACATTTCAATGACTTATATCAGCAAAATTGTTACAGATAGGGCGTAGGTTTGTATTGGAGACATATAGGAAGTCATATATGAAGTTTCATTTGGTGACCTTCATATTGACCTTCGAAGGTCAAACTTGACTTAGTGAAAATTCAATGACTTCTATCACTAAAAAGGTGAAAGATGGAGCCTAAATGTGTATTTCAGACTTATAGGAAGTCACACATGAACATTCAGCTTGACTGTTGGCGACCTTTGAAGGTCAAACTTGACCTAATACAATTACAATGACTTGTATTGCCAAAACAGTCACAGATGGAGCCTAGATTTATATTAGAGACATATAGGAAGTCATATATGAACTTTCATTTGGTGACCATCGTATTGACCTTCGAAGGTCAAATGTGACATAATGAAAATTCAATGACTTGTATCACTAAAATGGTCACAGATGGAGCCTAGTTTTGTGTTACAGGCATCTAGGAAATCACTTATGAACTTTCATTTGGTGGCATTCAACTTGACTGTCAGAGACCTTTGAGGGTCAAACTCGGCATTAAAATTCCCTGACTTGTATCATCAAAATGGTCACAGGTGGAGCCAAGCTTTGTATAGAGACATTTAGAAAGTCATATATGAAGACTGCTTGCTGACCTCAACTTCACCCTCTGTGACCTTAAAGTTCACAATTGACATATTGTATTTTCAATGACTTGTATCACCAAAAGTGCTTCAGAGCTTAGGATTGGGTATTTCAGGGGGTCTTATAAATGTATGTGAACTTTTATTTAGTGACCTTGATGTTGACCTTCAATAATTCAAAAGTCAAACTTCACATGAAATTGTCATAACTAGTATGATCACTATAAGATTGCTTGCCGGTAAGCTACAGGACCCTTGGTCCTATTTTTAGGATTTTGTGACGTATGGTAATTCATTACTTGCTCAGGCTTCTAAATTCTATGAATGATCTAAGCCCATCTGATATAATCATTAACTCTTACTAATTCACCAAACTCAAATAATTCAAACTGGTGGACTTGGGAGGGGAAAGGTGCTCCTATCATTTTTTTAAACAAACCACTATATTTTTCCTTGCTCTTCCATGTCCCGTAATCTGCAGTTGTATTGCCAATCTCCATCTCCTCTGTGCTACAGTTCATAACTGATGCTGAGAAAACAATGTCCAGCTCATAGTTCTCAATGAAACTGTCATCTTTGTCAACGCTATGGGCTGCCTCCTGATCACTCAACTCGTTGCTGTTACCATGCCAGTTGAACAAAGTTCATCCATACAAACGTCGGTATGGTCCTTCCATCTATCAGGAAATGGCAGGTGCTCTGCCTTACACATAGTTACTACACAATCACATAATGGTAGCACAGCCATCATCTGATCTAGGATCTCAATTGTGTTTTGCCTCCGTGTGGAAGGATATCAGTGTGGTCTCCCTGATTATTCAGGAAGCAGCAGGTGCTTTGCCGTACAACTACATGTAGTTTTCCCTTCTTTCCTCTGTTATCCTGGGTTAATCTCAAACAGACGGTTTCCGCCTTTTGGAGCCAGGCTCTGCCCAAGGTTTCTTCCTACTAGGTAGTTTTTCCTTGCCACTGTCACCTTTGGCTTGCTCACTGGGGACTCAGGCCCTATCTGGTGTGAAGCGCTTTGGATCAATCTCAATGTGAAAAGTGCTAAACAAATGAATTGAAGCGTTTGACGCTGCAGGAATTTGCCTCTGATTGATAACCAAATCAAAAATGCAGATAACCAAATCGAAAATGCAAAGCCAGGCATGGCAGTCTCTCATGAAGACAGTGTTTGCCCCACCATTATATTAGGGGGGCTCCCCGCCCCCCCAATGGAACCCCCCGCCCCCCCTTTGAAGGTCGAGTTAATTTAATTTAATTTTCTATATAGCGCCAGATCACAACAGAAGTCATATTAGGTTACCTGTCCTGTAGAACAGGTCTAGACCTTGTCCTTTCATTAAACAAACTAAATAGCCTTATGTTATTCATCATATTTATACGACGGCGTGTCATTTCTGTTTCTGATGCGCGCATACATACGCACACACAGAGACACGTGCGTGCGTTAGTGATGGGTTCAATCATCGAATATATTCGATGATTAGTCGTTTGATCAAACGACCAACAGTTCGATTGCAATATCTAATAATTGATGATACTTCGCAATAAAAATTGCGGTCGAATTTCAATTATTCCCGACGAACTTGTGAAACGTTACGATCGTGATCGCCCTTATGGTATTACGGGATGTATGTAATTCCCAATTCTTAACAACATGAATTGGCTTAAATATAAGTTTGTTGAACTCAGAGCTGTATAATAACGAAGTACATGTACTTTGTCACAGTACTTCAGTTTTTTTTTTTTTTTTTTTGAAGATTTGTACTACTTGAGTTTTTTTTTTTTTTTTTTTAACCAGGACTTTTACTTCTACTCTACTACATTTGAAAGATAAAACTTATACTTTTACTTAGTTACTTTGACACTGGCCACTTTGTTACTCGTTACAAATTAAAATATGAATGTAATTCATCATTTAAGGATTATCTGGATTTGGCGCATTCGAGAAGAACAACCGTGCTCGGCAGGGTATCTTGGTGCAGATGTGTCTGCCAGCGGACACGGAGCCGCAAATTTTTGAACGCAGTTACAATATTCTATCACTACATGGCACACCTGCATCAGTTATTGAATATTCACAAGCAATCCAAGATCAAACCGGTTAAGATTATGGATGAGTTCACTCAATCCCTGTTTTTCAGGAGTTGCTTGAGTTAAACTCCTCAGCTAAGCTTGATTTGCAAACTGCTCAATGTACTTCCCCATAGTATCTGTCCAGCAGTTAAAAAAAGATCTCTTGCTACAGAAAAAATCGTTGTCCTCTGCAGCAACCACTTCAGCTACAGTGAGCCAATGGTATTCCAATCAGAAGTAAAGAAAAATCAGTTTTCTGAAGCGAAAATTCGACATGGTATTGATACAATGTAATTCTACTATTAATTATAGTCAATTATAGTGTTTTTTTAAACTGCCTGTAAACTCAAAGAAGAAGTATATAATGCAGAGACTGCCTGTTTGTTTTTTGAAAACTGCATCTTTCATTCACCTGAAAGTTGATGAAAGAGAACAAGGAGAGAACAATGCGAGGTTGCTTTGCTTCTTTCCATGCATACTATGAAAAATTCTTAGTACTTGCACTCTTGATACTTAAGTATATTTTTTCACAAGATACTTTTGGTACTTAAGTATATTTAATGTGAGCTACTTTAAGACTTTTACTCAAGTAATTTTCTTTTGGGTGACTTCAACTTTAACTGTAACTGCCAGTTATGGTACTTCAACTTTTACTTGGTAATTTTTTTGAGTACTTTATACACTTCTGGTTGAACTCCAAAAGTGGCAATACTTCACTACCATAAGTATGATCTACTCAGCATTAGCGAACTATGTACATGCCAGTACATGTACATTGTCTTTGATATATGCACATAATTGTACTGCATATCCCACGGAGCATGCGGTGACACAAAAACCGATTATTAGTCGATCATCGGTTACATCAATTAAACCAATCATCGAACATGAAGTTACAACCAATTCCCAACACTAGCGTGCGCGCACACACACAAGCACACTCCCAGCAGCGGACAGAGAGAGAGTGGAGGACAACGTGTCACGTCAACTGTCTGAAAACAGGCTGGTCAGGATGTTAACACTCACTCTGCAGTGAGTAGGAGCCGTGTTTAGTTCAAATAATTGTTCAGGTATGTTATATTGTATAAATTGATATATTTATTATCTTGTAAAAATCGACTGTTGTTACTTTTAGTAACACGTGACCATCCAATATGGCTGAATTTTAAAAAAAAATATGAAAAGAAGAGTGGCCCGAAATTCCTCAACAGCAATCTAAAAGACACGCAGCCAGTTATTGCAAATGTTTGATTGCAGTTTTGTCCCCAAGGGAGGCAGAACCAGCTAGTAGGTCTCAGGGGGCAAATATTTTACATAGGTGAAAAAGGTTTTGAATAATTTTTTACCCTTAATGAATGAAATGATCATTTAAACATAGCATTTTGTGTTTACTCGTGTTGTTTTTGTTTTATGTTAAAATGTTTATTATGCTTATTATTTTAAATAATTATTTGGATGAACTGGAAAATTGAAACATGAGAAATAAGCAAAAATAGAATGAATCAAGAAGGGGCATTCTTTTTCACAGCACTCACACTGGGAAGTTTAGTCAACCTTATTTGCTGGAAAATTAGTAAACTAATATATCAATTGAATGGCTGTGTGATGATGTGACCGATTGTTTTCAAAGTATTAATCAGGCTCCTATTTAGAGATGTGGAGATGGCAATAGACAGTAGATTTGACAGGATTCCCATCAAAACCGTTTTTTATTGCACTTATAAAAATGAACAGTTTGGCTCAGTGGTGGTGCTACAGGGAAGGTCATGGGGTCGCCAACACCACTATACCTCACAATTAAAAAGGATTTGACATGATTCCCATCAAAACTGTCTGTGTTTCTGCATTTTGAAATGTTAAATTTGGCAGAGTGGTGGTGCTCAGAAAGCATTACAGAGTCATGACACAACCATCACAGTTAATAACTTCCTCCAACGTTGAAAGCAGATTGGACGTGATTCTCAATATAGCTGTTCAAGTTATTGAAATTTTGAAAAATTAAAGGTTTTGCCTGGTGGCGGCGCTACAGCAAAGGTCAATTGTTGACAACATTTAAAATGCCTCTTCTCTATGCACCAAAAATGATCACAAGAATTGTGACATGATTTCCATCAAAACATTTGAGTTATTATATTTGGAAATGCTAAGTCAGAACTGGTGGTGGCACTACAGGAAAGGTCACAAAAAAATTGGGTCTGTAATCAATCTCCTAGGACTGAACGCGAGAACTTTCATGTGATTCCCATACAAACTGTTTTAGTTATCCCGCTAACACGAAGGACATGCAGCGGCAGCGTCCAGGGTGAATCTGCAATGTCCCCAAAAACTGTGTTTCCAGGATATGTTAATTTACAGCACCTTCGGGAGCCTTAAATAAACATTTTATTGATCTTAACAGAAGAAAGCAATGACACATGAATTAAGACAGCTGCCATTGTTTACATGGTACAACCTTTTCTGTCATTCAAACTGTCATACTAAGTAACGTCTGCTTTTAAATGCTTGCACACTTCATTAAGGTCTAATATACTGCTTATAATTGTATTATTTTATGTGGGATAATAATTACACTATTTATTCGGGCTCTCAGGCATATCAACAGCACACTTAAATTACAGTCTACTCTCTCTCCCTAGAAACAGATTTTCTCTGACAATTTTACAGTTTGTTTAGCTAGGTGCCGGCTTAGAATGGTAACATATGTACATTCTCTGCTGTGCATCGCTTATGTTCGTCTGTGGTCATAATAGATTTTTCTCATCAAAGACATTATTTTTGTTTTACTTGTTTTTTTATGTGTCTGTGTCTGTGTGTGTGTGTGCATATGTGTGTACATGTGTGCATTTGTGCTGACTTAGTGATCTATACAAGTCTTTTTTAAAGACTGTGACTGAGACAGGATGTTAAAAGGCAAGCTGCCACATTGGCTTAGAAAATTAACACAAGATTTTGACCCTGGAACCAATGTGCTGTAAATTCAGGCAATCAGACTGCGTGCTTGGCATTTCCGAAAACATTTTTTTTTTCCGAGAAAAGGAGAAAAACATAGGTATCCTTCCCAGAGAACTCATTGTGGAATTATTTCCTTGACTGCTGTGGCTCCAATGTTCATGTGAGGACAGACTTGGCCACACGACAGCGCTGTAATGGAAACCATGTGCAGCATATGCTGTATGTACAAACAGACATATGCTGAGACGGAAATACCTGCTTTGAAATCCCATAGCTGTGGTTCGGTGAACCCTTTAAGCTGCAGATTCCAGTGAAATGGCTGATAGCTGTCAGGATTTAGACAAAAAGAAGAGGTGAAATTAATGAGACCTCTCAAATGGATTGATTACACTGTGGACCCTATAGGGTGTGAGTCCCTCAACTAACAATGAATCAAAATTTGGAGTCTGCTCCCTAATATGTCATGCAATTTTTTTCAGAAATATAAAAAGCAACTACAGCTGACCATATTGCAAAGTTTTTGGCTTTTTTCTGTATTTTATTTTTGAATCATTTGCCAGAACCCAAGGCTGACAGTGATATTTTATGTTGAAGCACATCTTTCATGGTTTACCGTAAATAATCAGGGTCCATATTTATGAAGTATTTTAAAGTTGGAGTACTGACCTGGGATCAGCTTTGCCTGTGTTCTCTTCATGGTTAAAGGTAAGCTTGATGTCCCTTGAGAGGGAAGCCACCCATATCAAATGTTTCCAATGAAAACAGCTTTCCAAATGCCCAGAGCAATCAGAGGCTTTGTTATCCTATTTTTCAAGGGTAGGAGCCTTTAACGTCTGATTGGCTAAGTGTGTATATTTTAAGCGAACACTTTAACTTCCTAAAAACATTATTTAAGTGTTTTGGAGTTATTTCGCTGAGATTAGACTATGAACTGCTTAGACTGGCCAACCAGTCTCAAGACAAATGAACAATTGAAGTTCCATTTGCATATCGCCTTTTATGCAATTATTACATTATTTTAGCACCCAATATATGCCTTAAAGGTGAAATTAAAAATATTGTTTATTTATTTATTCATTTTTTTATTTGTTTGTTTATTACAATTTTTAAAATTCCCAATCTGAAAAGGTTGGGATGATAAATTAAAATGAAAACTGAAAGCAGTGATCTGTAGATTATTTTTAACCTGTATTGCATTGAAAACGATACCACAGCAATCATATTTCTCCACAGGAATTCTTTATCGTTTCAAAAGAAAAAACCTATTTCAATTTTGATTCTTGTGACATATTTTAAATAAAATTGGGACTGTATTTACCACTTTGTAATGTTGCTATTCATTTTTACAACACAGGGACTGAAAACGACAAGGGTGTATTTTTGTCCCATTGTTCCCAGTGGCGTGGTGTGGGGAAATTTTTTTGAGGAAGCAAAATGAGACAAGATCTCAAGTCCATGTCCTTTTTATTAGGCGGGTATACATAGCCACTTTATTAGCCAATGTAATGTAACCAGAGCACCCAGTATAATGCGCAGTACAGATTCGATAGTAAATTAAAGAAGTTAGAGAAGCATTCATTCGCAGACTCAATCAGGAGATGTTGGCTGGACTGAGGTAGGCTATGCAATTGTGTCACCTATGCAGTTATCCTTTAGATTATTTTACCATCTAACAAGCAATATAATATAATATCAATTTATTATTAATATATTATCTTTGGAAATAATCGCGATATAAGCGATATGATATTTTGCCTTGCTAGTTTTAGGTAATAGGCATTATCTGATACACTGTCTGAAGAAGGTAAAAAAAAAAAAAAAACGGATGGACCTAATGCCTGGCTAAACAAAATACTGCGACATTTTCAGTCATGTCATCAACACTTTTCGAAAAAGTTGGGATGGGGGCTACAGAAGACTTGAAAAGGTATAAGATGCAAAAAAAATACACCTGCAAGCTAATTTGGTTAATTGGCAACAGATCAACAACACGATTGGGTATAAAAAGAGCATCCCGGAGGGCCTCTTTTTAGCCCGCTTGCCCTCTAGGCCAATCGGGCTTATGCTATGGTTAGTTGCCTTCATGGTGGTCTGTCGTACGTCCGCGCGTCTGTAAACTGTATATCTGTATATGCGTGTTTAAAGGATGAAAAAAGGATGAAAATCTAGGCCATGTTCAATTTTGGCCATGTTTGGCCAAGCAGGCGCAGTGGCTTTGCCACTATTTATGTAGATGGCAAGGACTTTAACACTCTGTGAAAGACTGCGAATAGTAATACAATGATAACATTTCTTCATGTACAATACCATTTCCAAAACAGTCAGGATGCTGTGTAAAATGTAAATAAGAACAGAGATGATTTACAAATCATTTGAACTTTATATTTATTTGAAAATGGTACAAAGACAATATATCAGATGTTCAAACTGAGATATTTTATTGTTTTTGAAAATATTTGCTAATTTTGAATTTCATGCCGGCACCACGTTTCAAAGAAGTTGGCACAGGGGCAGGGCATGTAGGACTTCAGCTGCTCAATACTTTGCGGCCTCCTTTGTCATATTTCACATTTCATAATGCGCCAAATATTGTCAGTGGGTGACAGGTCTGGACTGCAGGTCCACCACTTCACCACCCAGACCCTTTAACTACAGAGCCATGTTGTTATAATACGTGCAAAGTATGGTGTTTGGCATGTGGTTGCTGAAATGAGCAAGGCCTTCCCTTAAAAAGGCATCTGAATGACAGTAAATGTTGCACCAAAACCTGTATATGTCATTCACCGTTAATGATGTCTTCATGGATGTGCAAGTTACCCATGCCATGTGTACTAATGCTCCCCCGTGCTATCCTGGGTGCTGGCTTTTGAATCGTGTGCTGATTACAAGCCAGATGGCCCCTCTCCCTTTTAGCCCAGAGGACGTGGCATCCATGATTTCCAAAATGAATTTCACATTTTGATTAGTCAAACCACTGGGCAGTTTCTACTTCGCCTCAGTACATTTTAAATGAGCTCAGGCCCAGAGATGAAAGCAGTGTTTCTGCATTTCGTTTATAAATGGTTTAATCTCCACATGGCAGAGTTTTAACTTGAAGGGTTCATTTGCTAAAACAGTTATGTGCATTTTGATTTATTTTCCTAAATCATGTTTCTTTAATTGTGCACTCCAGGAAATATCAATAAAATTACTGTGGGGTTATTTCAGTAAGATCTGCCAATTTTTTTTTCTTTTCTTTTATTTTATCGACTTTCCACCAGGCAGTTAGAGTTGTGGCGATTGCAGTGTTTTTGAAGCAGTTATGGTGTTTGATTGTGTCACTGATGAAGGGTAGGTCTGAGATTGCTATGTCCTGGCAGTCTGTTTGTTCTATATCAAGCCATCGGTGGTGGTGATGGGTTGCATGGATCCATTTAATGATATATTGTAATTGATTTGCCAGGTAGTAGTGTTGGAAATTTGGTGCTTCAAGACCTCCTTGATGTTTTGGTTGTTGTAGCGTGGTCAGTTTTATTCTGGGTTTCTCATTTTTCCACTAAAATGCTATTATATGTGTGTCTAGTGTTTTGAACCATTTTTTGTGGGTAGGGTTGGAATCATTGTGAATAAATAATTAACCTATGGTAAAACCATCATTTTTATTGTGGCCGTGCGTCCTATAATGGAGAGTGGCAGTGTTTTCCATCGGTTTAAGTCATCTTGTATTGTTTTTAGTAATGGAGCAAAATTCAAATCAAACAAGTCTGACAGCCTGGAGGAGAATTTTATACCCAAATATGTGATGTTACCAGTAGGGAGAGGCAAGTGAGGATATTGTGATGTAACATGAGAGCTATCTCCATTTATTGGTAGGATGGTTGATCGGTTCCAGTTTACTGTATAATCGGAGATCTTGGAGCATATGTTGATGGTTTTTATTAGTTCTTTGATTGAATGATGTGTGTTGAAGGAACAGAAGTACATCATCTGCATATAAGCTGATTTTATGTGTTATATTTTTAGTGCGGATTCTTGCAATGTTATCGTTTTGACGGATTGCCGCTGCTAATGGTTCAATAAAGAGTGCAAATAGTGAAGGTGAAAGTGGACATCCCTGTCTGGTGCTTCTGTGAAGTGTGAAATTTTGTGAGATGTGATTGTTAGTCAAAATTACTGCCTTTGGGTTGTTGTCCAGTGTTTTTATCCACTGTATAAATGAGTCTCCAAATCCAAAATTTTCCAAAGTTTTAATGAGGAATGTCCAGTTTACTTTGTCGAATGCCTTCTCTGCATCTAAAGAAAGAATGTTAGTTTGAGAGTCATTTTACTGAGATATGTTGATCAGTTTAGAAAGACAGCAGGTGCTATTTGATGAATGTCTGCCTTTGATAAATCCTGTTTGGTCAGGGTGAATTAGTGATTGAATGACTGATTCAATTCGGGTTGTTAGTGCTTTGCTAATGATTTTAATGTCACAGTTTATTAAGGAAATGAGTCTGTAGCTTGTGCATTGAGTTGGGTCTTTATCTGCTTTGAGTAGTACTGAGATTAATGCTGTATTCATATGATGGGGAAACATTTCTTTTTAATTATCTCGTCTGCCATTTTGGTGAAGAGTGGGGATAACATTTGCCTAAAGTGTTTATAGAATTCAATGGGGAATCCATCAAGTCCTGGGGCTTTATTATTTGACATTGTTTTCAGCACGTTTTCATATTCTGTGGATGTTAGTGGGACACCAAGGATGTCGGCTTGGTTTTTCGTTAGTGAGGGTAGAGTAATGCTATCTAGAAACATTTCTATTTCAGTTAAGTTTTATTTCTCCCTTGTTGTCACTGTATAGGTCACAGTAGTACTGTCTGAAAATGTTGTTTATTGTTTGTGGATCACTGGTGACGTTTCCTTTTGGGTCTTTGATTGTTGAGATGATTGATTTCTCCTTGTTGCGTTTTAGCTGATTTGCTAGATATTTGCCAGATTTATCATTGTGTTCAAAATGATTACATCGTAGCCATTGTAACATAAATTGAGTCTTTTTATTGATAATGTGGTCAAGTTCGAGCTTGGTTTCTCGAATTTATTTTCATGTGTGTTCTGTAGGGATGGAAGTATATGAATTTTATAGTTGTTTGATTTTTTCCTCCTATCTGTTTTCTACTTCTTTTTTTTTCTTTTTTTATATGTTGAGTATGAGATGATTTTTCCTCTTAGTACAGCTTTAGCAGTTTCCCAAATGAGTGTTGGTGATGCATTTACTGTGTCATTTGTTTCCATGAATAATGACCATTCCTTCTTGATGTATGAAACAAATTCTTTATCTTTCAGTAGTGTTAAATCGCCATCTTGAGTTTGTTTTAGCCTCTGCTTTTATGTGCATTAAGAAACTGATTGGGGCATGATCGGATATGATGATTTGATAGATAGTGAAGTCAGAGATACATGCCATCATGGAATTACTTGTTAAGAAGTAGTCAATTCTTGAAAATGATTTATGGACCGGAGAGAAGAATGTGTAGTCCATGGCTGACGGGTTATGTAGCCTCCAACTATCGCCAAGACCCAGATCCATCATGTTCTGTTTGATTATCTGTGTTGAACGCCAAGTATTCGTATGATGTGAAGTTGTTGAACTGTCCACTGTTGGATTGATGACTATGTTAAGGTCACCACCTATAATTATAATTGATGTTGAAAAATCTTGTAATGCTGCAAAAAAGTTATGATTGAATGTTGGGTTGTCTGTGTTTGGACCATAGATGCTTGAAATGACTATACTGATAATTCCATTCATAATGATGTAGCGTCCTTCTGGGTCTGCTATGGTGTGTTTGAGGATTAGTGGTGTGCTTTTATTGATCAGAATTGAAACACCTCTTTTTTTGTGTTGTATGATACCCCCCTTCCACAGAGCTTTCTGGCTCATCGGTCACTCGTCGGAAGCAAAGTTTATTTCTTTGTTCCGATGAGGCGAAATCGTCTGATGAAGGAACTAAGCTCTGATTTTGCCTGATCGGATCACGCCCGACACGTTGGACACTGACCTGATAGTGGACAAACACGAATCGGATTCATCGGCCTGTGATACGATAGTCTTCTGTGGGTGACTGGAAGAAATAAACTTTGCTTTCGACGAGTGACCGATGAGCCAGAAAGCTCTGTGGAATGAGGGTATGAAGCAAAGTATATTTGATTGGAGTGCTGTGTTTTTAGCTTTACGGGTTCATTGTCTGATAATTTGGTCTCTTGTAACAGACATATATCGGCTTTTAATTTTTTGAGGTTATTCATAATTTTGGTTCTCTTTGCCGGTGAGTTAATGCCACGCACATTCCATCTGACAAACTTAAGAGCCATGAGTCCTGGGTTTGCTTACAAATCTAGTATAGATGTAAACAGCCTGATATTGCTACACTATAAAATCTTCCCAAACAGTATGGACTTGGCACAGGGGGGGACAGACAAACAAAACAAAAGCTAGAAAAATAGGTGACAATAAACAAATGAACATATGAAGACATTGTGTGAGAGAAAGAGAAAAAAGGATCAAGTCAGCAAAAGGCACTGGGGGTAATGTGGTTGTTATAGTAAAGTATTGCATATCGTTGAGAGACAAAAAATAAATAAGAAAGAAGAAAATGCAAGTATCCTCAGTCGAAGAGAGTTCAGTAGGGTAAATATGAACATCTACACATCTGATACACATAAACCCACAAAAAAAGTAAAAACACCTTAATACTTAGAGAAGAAAATGTAAATAAATAAACAAATTGACAATAAAAATACAGTATGACGATAATAACGAAAATAGCATCATAAAATATACTTAAGAAGAGATAGTCTATCAGACGCGCACGCACACACACACACATACACGTTGATATGCACACATAACATCTCATCAAGGTGTACAAATGACGTGCCTAAAGGTGACCTTGGCCTATTTTTTCAAGGTCACTGGCCTAAAAATATCACCAAAAACTTCGACATTTGGCTTCATCTCATCAACTATTTCAGTTACAGGCTCCTAATTTTTACTGGATATGCATCTCATAATGGCCTACAAATGACGTGCCTAAAGGTGACCTGGCTCATTTTTTCAAGGTCACTGGCCTAAACATATCACCAAAAATTTGGACATTTTGTTTTATCTCATCAACTATTTCAGTTACACACTCTTAATTTTCACTGGACATGCATCTCATAAAGTCCTACAAATGACGTGCCTAAAGGTGACCTTGGCCTATTTTTTCAAGGTCACTGGCCGAAAAATATCACCAGAAACTTTGACAATTTGCTTTATCTAATCAAGATTTTCAGTTACAGGCTCCCAATTAGCTCCCGCTGCCCAAGTCCATGCGTGCGTCCGTCAACAAAAACTTTGACATTTTGTTTATCTTAATGGCGGGAGCCTCTGGGGCCGCCAGTGCACTATATTTTAATACAGGTTTTAGGCAATGCTCGTGTTCAATTTATAGACCATTTGACCAGACATGTTTTGTGTGGACCGACATTAAAAGGCCGCGGGCATTATTCACTTAAAAAAAAAAAACCCCGCAGGAAAAATGTGTTGCTCATCTGTTGTTCAGTCTCTTCTCTTGAGATCAATTTGATCATTTGTTTCTGAGTTACTTCTCCTAAGGGACCCTTAGGAGCAAGAGATGAGCTAAAAAGAGACAAGACATCACTAAGACAAAGGAGGTTGAGTTGAGATAACCATTTGAGCAATACTTGAGAAGTGGGATAAACAGAGGAGATCTCATAATTATATGCCCCTGATCTCAACTATGTCTTGGTTATTTTGTAGGAGAATTAAAGAGAATAACATGAGACGAATCTGAGACTTTTATGAGACAAATCTGAGAAGTATGAGCCCTAAAAGAGATCTTACCATTGTATGTCCAATGTCTCTTCGATGTCTTGATTATTTCTCTTAAATGTTGTACTGAAGCTATATATGAGAATGATATCTGAGCCATATTTGAGAAATACGAGAACAAATTGAGAATGTAATTTAAAGATTAATTATCTTTAGTAATTATAATCAACTGTTGAAAAGTTTAACACTTTTATTTGGGTAACACCATTAGTGCAGCATAATGGTGTATCAGTACACCATTAGTATTTGGGTAGCAGCATTTACACTTTTTAAAAAATTAAAACAAAATACAAAAATTTAAAACGTAAATAAGATACAACAAGATGTGTTTGTGAAACACTGATGCCCCCGGATATAAGCATAGTTTGGATTTATAATATGGAAAAGGACCAGATGGATTCGCTTGGACTTGCAAAGGGTTAAATAAATGAATAAATTAGTAAAACTTTTCCAGGAAACTATTGTGAAATCAAAATGATGCCAAGGTGAAGGTCACAAGGTGAAAAATTATGACCTCATCTGAAAGGTCTCGTGTCAAGGGATACCCATGTCAAGTATCAAAGGTCTATCACTGGCCAATCAAAAGTTATTGCCAAGGTTAACGTTTTCGGAAAATGCGTCCAACACCAAGGTCGAGGTCAAAAATGATGACCTCATCCGAAAGGTCTTGTGACAAGGGATACACATGTGAAGTATCAAAGGCCTATCTCTGACCAATCAAAAGTTACGGCCAAGGTTAAAGTTTTTTTGCTGCTGCAGACAAACAAACAGACAGACAGACAACCGGACAGGTGCAAAACAACATGACCCCGAATCTTCGATTCCGGGGGCATAAAAAATTAAAATAAATTAAATACAGAAATAAAAATTCAGTCGTCATCTACTCACCCCCTTGCTGTAAAGAAATCAGGTGTAGTTTTTTAATCCTCAAAACCTAAAACTCAAAAAAAAAAAAAAAGATTTCTTTGGTAATCAGACAAAACCGAATGTAAAAGTATTGCCATAAAAACATAATTCTGCATCCCGGTGCTTGGAGGATTTTGAAGGTTTTTTGAGGATACTTTCATTCGGTTTTGTCTGTGATTACCGTAGAAATCTTTTTTTTTTTTGAGTTTTAGGTTTTGAGGATTAAAAAACTACACCTGACTTCTTAACAGCAAGGGGGTGAGTAGATGACGACTGAATTTTTATTTTAGTATTTAATTTAATTTATTTTTATTCTTGTATCTAATTTACGTTTTATATTTTTGTATTTTGTTTTAATTTTTAAAAAAGTGTAAATGCTGCTACCCAAATACCAATGGTGTAATGATACACCATTATACTGTACTAATGGTGTTACCCAAATATAAGTGTTAAACTTTTCAACAGTTGATTCTAATTACTAAAGATAATTAATCTTTAAATTACATTCTCAATTTGTTCTTGTATTTCTCAAATATGGCCCAGATATCATTCTCATATATAGCTTCAGTAAAACATTTAAGAGAAATAATCAAGACATGGAAGAGACATTGGACATACAATGATAAGATCTCTTTTAGGGCTCATACTTCTCAGATTTGTCTCATAAAAGCCTCAGATTCGTCTCATGTTATTCTCTTTAATTCTCCTTCAAAATAACCAAGACATAGTTGAGATCAGGGGCATACAATTATGAGATCTCCTCTGTTTATCCCACTTCTCAAGTATTGCTCAAATGGTTATCTCAACTCAACCTCCTTTGTCTTAGTGATGTCTTGTCTCTTTTTAGCTTATCTCTTGCTCCTAAGGGACCCTCAAGAGAAGTAACTCAGAAACAAATGGTCACAGAATGATACGAATATGAGAAGCTCAAATTAATCTCAAGAGACAAGATTGAACAACAGATGAGCAACACATTTTTCTTACGGGAAAGTGCTGATTTAATGAAGTCAAAAATGCTCCAAACGCCAGTCTAAATTAACTTAACAAACAAACAAAAAAAAAGACTTATGCCACTAAAAGTGATTAAATAAGCTGGAAAAGCTATACAACCAAGAATTAGGCTACACCTGTGCACCATCATCTACAATCCAAACAAAGACCTATGAAACCTAATTTGAATAGGCCCATCAAAATTGCCTATTTCAGAAAATAATAATGATAATAATAAGCACATCCATTTATTTTAATGTCTGCAACAGACTATATGCCATGGAAGAAAAAAAAACGGGCTTAACTCGGGCTCAGGTTGAGAATTCTGAAAAGCTGTTGGGCTCAGGCCAGGTGCGGGCCCGCACATCTGGGGCCTGGGCCAACAAAGGGCCAAGGCCCGGGCAGGGCTCTACATATACAGCCATCCAGACATCTTTTTTGGGGTGCTTATTTCGGCAAGACAAAACCAAACACCACATTCTATGTGCATTACAAGAACATTACTTTGTGGGAAAAGAGCGTGGGTGCTAGACCAGCCTGCCTGAAGTCCTGCCATGAAGTGTTGAGCTGCTGAAATCCTACATCAACCAAGAACTGGGGAACATTTTGTTTTCATAACTACAGCAGTTGGTCTCCTCAGTTCCCGAACATTAACAGAGTGTTGTTAAAAGAAGAAGGGATGCAACATAGTGGTAAACATGCGCCCATCCCAACATTTTTGAAATGTGTTGATGGCATCACATTCAAAATGAGTCGATAGTTTTCAAAAAACAATGAAATTTCTCAGTTTAAGGGTAAAAATTTCAATTTTTTTTTTTTGAAAATTTCAATTTTTTAGATTTTCACATTAAATAAATAAAGGAATATGGGGAGCCCCGGTGGCTCGTTGGTCTGAACGCGCGTACCATAAAGGCTGTGTCCTTCCCGCAGCGACCTGGGTTCGACTCCGGCTCAAGTCATTTGCTGAATGTCTTTCCCCATTCTTCTCCCCAACTTTCCTGTCTCTCTACACTGTATAACTGTCAAATAAAGGAAAAATTCTTTAAAAAATAATAAAGGAATGCAGTGAGATGCCGGTAAACACCAAGAATCTATGTCTTTTCTCTGCCTCAATTGTTACTTGTGACTTTAAATGCAAATTGCCGAAAATCACGATTTTGACTGATTTTCAACCTTGTGGCATTCATAAAATCATTAATATTCATCTGATTGACTCGAAATTTTGACTGACGTTGTATCTGTTGGATATCTATGAAATGACATGGGATTTTCTAGATAGGTGCATCCCTAGGGGGTTAATTTTGAAAATGAAGCAAGTTGATGATAGTGATTTTTGTTATGGTTACATAGCAGAGCTCATTAAATATTCATAAATGTTCCAAACAAAAAAATCCTACATCATTTCATAGAACTATCTTAAACCTTTCACATGAGACTAATTTGAGTAAAATCTGCCCAAGGGTTATTGAAATATCAGTGCCACAAAATATTTTCAGATTTTATCATTAAAGTGCCATTTCCATGGTAACCATGTAAATTTTTATCAAAATACCACATTTTATGAGGTTAAAATCATGTTGAGTATGTTTATTAGTTTTTACATTGTTATGGTTATTTCTACACTTAACCCGGAAGACCCCTTAAAAATCTAATATATTGTCTTCATACTATTTTCAATTAAAGATAGAGTTTAAATGATTTGCAAGTCATTGCATTCTGTTATATCCAATTTTACATAGAAACCCAACGTTTTTGGTGGGGGGGTTGTAAAAATGATAAATCTAAAATAACGTTTGTGGAATGCAGATTGAGAGTCTGTTGGCCATTTTGTGGGTTGAATTTTTTGGTGACAAACTTGGCACAGCATGGTTCATTTCAGTCACTAATACGTTCTATTTCATTCTCACATCATTTCATTTACACTGTGTGCATTTGTTGGGATTGAAGGCCCATTTAATTTTATTCCTTCGTTATCATCAGCCTGTTAAAAAACCTTGGTTTGTGTGTGTGCCTTTGGCTGGTGCAGTAGGCAGCAATTGTAATTTGCAGAAAGATGCCTTCATCCCAAGCTAAGAAAGCATTCTGGTCCTAGTTTCACAACCAGCAGTGCATTATTCTGACGGATGAAAAGTCCATCAGTGACCAATTACAGTGAATAACGCTGCTGCCTTGGTCACTTTTGTCACACCTTCAGTAATTCCTCAGTAAAGTCTTAATCAAGCCACTCTTTAGCTTTGAATGCAGTCCGGTGGGAGCTGTTTATTCGTTTGTTTATATGTGGCATTTGGATTCAAGCACAATGATCTGTGTAGCGAAGGGCAGTTCAGTAAAACAAGGCAGTTTGATCTCTGTAGTGAAGGGCAGTTCAGTAAAACAAGGCAGTTGATGACAATGAGGATAATCAGCGTACAATATGTATTAAGTACTTTATTAGACTGTGCATGCAATGTACAGTGCAGTATTTGACAAATCACTAAATACTGAACATGGAAAAATCATGGCATTTTTATTTATTTGTTTGCCAATTTTTCCATGATAAAATCTCCATTAACAGCAGTGGGATCTTTTTAGCTGTCTAATGTGAGCCATTTTTACTATCTCTAAATCTACTTTTTAAAATTAAGTCATTTTTGTATTTTCAATAAGTGTGAGGCAGAATTGTAGATGTCACTGTTTTTGCTTTATTAGCATAAATTAGCATTCATTAGTCCCTTCCCCTAAATAAATTACAGCATTGCACCAGAAAGTGGTCTTAATGCGCGTGTATGGTGTTATCATAATGACAGATGCAGCCATTAATGGTGCACAGTACTTACACATGTGCACCATATTCGCAGTGGCCTTCACGTGCGGCACACAGATGGCATTTTCCTTGCGCATTTACTGCCTCACTGGCTTAGTTCCCTCATACGCCCCCCCACCCCTCCCCTTCCCACATACACACACACACACACACACACACACACACGCACGAACACATATCTAATTTTACACTCAAAGAGACAGTAGGATTAATCAGCCAATACTACCGGGTGTGATTTTTCATTTTTGTATGGTTGTCCAGCTCTTCCTTTATCTCCAGTGAAAAGTATGTCTTGCTGGGGAAGAAATCACACCGGAAAATGCACCGGACTGCATTGTTCTTCAATTGCATATAGAAAAACCTTCTTTAACATGATGTCATGGCTTTTCCTTTTTTACAGCAATTGAAGACCATGGTGCTGAGAAGTACTTAAGTCACAAAATGTCTATTTTGAGAAAAAAGGATCTGAATAAGTAGATCCATAAAATATACAAACTGAAGATCCCAGTGCTAAAAGTATTGATGTCACAAAATATCCATTTTGAGAAAATTGAGAAATCGACTTAGGTAACTCTAAAAGTTGTATTCCCATCCTTATCCCACTGTGTATAAAAATGTAACTTAAGTACTTTTAGCACTAATCTAAAATAAAGGTTTTTCAAATACAGGTTTTATTTGTTCATTGTAGTATATCTCACTGTAAATTCATTCAAAGGAATAACCTTTAAAATTCTATGAAAGCCAGGGTAAGCTGGTTTGTAATAGTGACAATGTACAATAAAGACAGAAGGATGCATGCCTCTATTCTTGGAGAAGCCAACTTGACTATGTTTTAGAGTGTCCACCAATGGGATTGGAGAACCTGAAGATTGATGACTTCCAACTTCATGCCTCTACAATGAGACGATATGGACTGGGACCGCACCGTGGACGCCTCAATATACAAGTAAGTGTAGAACTAAAACTGCACCAATCATATTAATGTCCGTTTGCCATTTATGTTACGTTTCACTACTTCTTTTATTGACATGTCCTTTCCCATATATTTTTGCATTAATGGTGTAATTATAAGCAAAACTTCAAATAGTGCAAATAGCAAAGCACACAGAAACCATGTACGTGCTTCCTCTTTGGATACGATGCTCTAATGAGTGGGTATGGGACGATTTACATTCTTCAAGGACTGTGTATGGATCCAGGAGAGCAAAGTTGCACATCACCTGTTTTTTATTTCTTTAAGTTCAAAAATGTTGTTGGTCCCACATGATAAAGACGGCAGTTCTCATGAAATATGTTTTTGGGACGTCCATTGCAAAGGAGGAATATTGTCCCATTACAAGGGAAGCAATTTTTTAGTTTTGACTGTGAAGAAAAGCAAAGAGTCGGGGCTTAAAGTGACTGACAACTTTCATCTGACATGAACTGTAAACGAAAGAACTGCCCCTTAGATGTTACAGAATTCTTTTTGGTTATTTTAAGACAAAGCTCAGCTGAATAATTAATACTTAAACATTCGCATTGAAGCACTCATGGAATCTGCCTTTTTCTTGTTAACGATGGTGTCAGATGTCCTGTGGCTCTTTAACAACAAAAGGTATTTAACAACAAAAGGTAAAAAAGGCCCTCGTTGAAGACCTTAAGTGTCTGTTTTCAGTGACTGTTCTGATGCCCAGCAGCCAAACACACTAGCGGTTTTATGATCTGTGAAGAATCGTATCCACCAGTACTACAAATGCGCTTCTTTATAGCCAAACAAACACAATAGTATTTTTAAAATAGTATGAAAACAACTGGGTCAATATGACTCTTCTGATAGTGAAACGTGTTTAGAATAAAGTCCATTCTGGGAGTTTGGGGGCAAGCTAAAATGGCCATCCACCGTACAGCTCCGCGGCAGGAAGCAGACAGGATGCAGGAGCCAGTTCACCCGGATATAGTATATAGTGCTTCAGTGGGGTACATAGTCATAGTTGTCTTTCACTTTAAACAAGTTGTGGTTTTTTTAATGCTCAGAATTTACTTGAAAAATATAAATAAAAAACATGCTAATTCTTCCTCCTGGTGATGAACACAAGGAAAATAATAATCCTGCCAAATTCCTGAAGTCTAGTAATACTGCATTTGCATTGGAGTCAGAATTGTTCCCAATGAAAGAAATAATCTGCAGAATAAAGCCGCTTTCACACCGAACGCGAAACAAATTTTTCGCACGACAGATTACATTCAAAGTCAATGCAAAGACGCGAATACACGCGAAATGTAACTTTGAATGTAATCTGTCGTACGAAAAATTCATTTTGCGTCCGGTGTGAAAGCAGCTTAATGCTCTCTGATTGTCTCATCATGCAGGATTGTTCAATTTGGGACTAAGTAATGAATTTCACGCACTGTTCAACATTGTATCCATAGACATTTCAGAAAAAAAAAAACCGTTTGTGTCTGTTTACATTTCTCCTCCACCATACTACATGTGATATGTTAGGTTCATTTAGGCTGAGTGGTAAAGCAGGAACTTGAGAAATAAGCAGATGCGAATTAGTTAAAGATACCTGGTCAAAACTCAAATGTTTCCATCTGCTTCCTTTTTCATTTGCAATTTATGGCATTGAAGGGGATAAAATATATGCAGTTATAATAACTATACGTACGTCTACTGTATATAAATATATTAAACAATGCGCATCCCAATGGACATGATTCAACAAAAAGGATTGTGTGTTGAACCAACAGGTGTCCCATAATAATAAATAGTTCAGTTCATATTGAATGTGTATGAAGTATATGAAACAGTTCCATAAAATGATGTGTACACCCCTCACATTAAACCAGTGACAAGTGCCTAAGAAAAACCTGTCTGGGTCACTCAGTCAGTTACTGTTTTCCTTGATGCAACCAAAAAGCTAAGCATAGAAAAGGAAAGTTATGAAAATGAAGGGAAAAAAGATCTTGGCCTTGCAGGAGACAGCATAACCAGAGAGTCTTGTTCATTTTATGACACAGCTTTAACGGTGATTAACAATAATGTATTTTAAAACCATTATGCTAAAATGAGAGTTATTCTGAAAGACTTTGGCCAAATTCAAGGATATGTTATTGCGTTCCAGAGAGAAATGGAGGACAATCAGTTCCTTTTTTAATATTCACTTATAAGAATGGTGAATTATTAATGCAATTCATGCTGACCTCACAGACCCAAAATGCAATTTTTGGAATTACTTTTGAGCAAGATTTGCCTAATATGCTGTGCCTGGCTTCCTACTACATCATGCTGATTTAGAGTCGTCCTACCGGTGGAAATGAATGAAAAGAAGTAATGAATGGTAAATTACTGATGGTTATCTGTCTCCCTCATCTTTGGCATAAATTTTGTTGAATTGAAAAATTGGAGTAGTTACGAGGTGGAAGCTGACATAATGAGCGCAATGGAATGTATTGAGTGCAGCAGATGCCACATCTTTTAAAATTAAAGTTATAAGCACCAATTTTAAAAATACACAACATGTAATCACAATCAGATTGAGGCCATGCCATCTCAAAGAAATGACTGAGATAAATCAAGATTTTTATGATATGAATGTGTCATATGTCACAAATCAGTGTGGATGGTAAAATACACAATGCTTGTACAGTATATGAAATGTGTAAAGGAAACATGACTTCCACTGCAATCTATAGTCAATATTAAGATGCCAGGTTCATTTTCATGAAGAAGGAAATTAATGTCCTCACCTCTCACAAGCATCATACAAAGTGCCAATCGCAATCGCTTATGACACTGTGAAGTCACAGCAGCCTGTGAGGTTGAATATTTTTGAATGGTCCCTATCTATCAACTTTGTGAAACTGATATGGGACATTTTAGAACATGATTGAGCAAATTACGAAAAAAATCTATTTGAGAATCTCCAAAGGCTTATTTGGCGCAGTGTGGGCTGAGGAGGAAGCTTCATAGGTTTTTTTAAAAAGCTAAAAGCCTGTGATTTTGAATTGACTTTGCCATTTTACCTTGTTTATAATAAAAGAGAAATAAAGGATCTCAGATATCACTGTCACATTATTGGAAGAAAGCTTATTTGGTCATTCAATTGCTGTGGGCGGCAGCTGACTTATTCAGCAGAACAATGACATGACCTTCGACAGGGAGATAAGAAAGCTCGATAACTGCTTGCTCTATACTAACAGTCATCTGGTGAATCTTTTGGACTACAAAAACATTCCACTCAAAAATAGATCAGAACTTCCAGGGAAAGTCAACAACTTTCGTGTATAACATGAAGTTCTTTTTTTTTCCTCGCTGGATATTATTTATCTGATCATATCCTCCTTTCAAGGGCAGAAAAAAAAGTGAAATTGTGTCCAAGGAAAACAAAACAAGAGGCTGGAAGTAAACAACAGCAGAGTCTCGCTTTCCTCAAATGACCCTCTAATATTGTCTTTACTATAAAGTATGCTCATCTGGTATACATGTTCCTTTAGCTGTTCTGTTCACACATAAACAACAGATATTTACAAGCTTACTTGTCACACACAAATCTTGAATCTATCAATTAGCAACTTGCCGGGGTTGCACTGCTGTGAACTTTAAAATGCAGCAGTAGACACTGAGCTTTTTGAGAGTATTAGCGGAAAATTTAAATGTCAATGATCTGAAGGATCTCCTTGAAATGTAGGATTCCTTTCCCATGCCATGTCAAATTATTACCATCCTTGAAAGACATAGTGAGCGTGGTTTAACACCTGTTATAACTAGTCATGGTAGCCTATTACATCAAATGACAAACTTTGATTGAAAATATCACATGATGCCAAGAGAACTGGATTTCAACATCAGGGGTGAAGATTCAATTCCCATTTGAGGCAATACCTCTGTATATCTGAGAAAAGTATGCACCAAGTGATTATTGTGTGATGATACGTCATTCAGATGGATAATCGGAAGCGTAGAGAGATTCTGTGTAAAAAAGAAAAAGGTGCAAAAATTTCTCAGGATAAGGATATCTGATGAATACCAACATTTACATGTCATAAAATATGTATAATATACAATACTGTGTAAATGTTTTTGGCACCCTTTTACATGTTTATTTTTTTGTGTCCTCATGAATGTTTCTGTAGCTAAAAAGCACATTTGAGAGAACAGATGTTAATTTAAAAATCTCAAAATGTTTGTATTACATCAAAAACAGTTGATACAGGTACCATGGCCTTGACTGAGGCCTGTTATCAGCATCATCAAAGCTGTCGGGGATTGTCTCAAGTGACAGATACGAGTGAGACTGAGCCTGCAGAAGAACTGTGGCAACATGTTTGGAACTGTCAGATAGCCTGTTCTTATGAAATCATAAAACTTCAGGACAGTGTTCCCAATTTTTCTGAATTTTTAGGGTAGTCACGGCAAATATTGATTTAATTTACTTTGTGGCAGTTCACAGTTCTTTACTGAAATTTTTCAAAATTCAAAAATCTTTCTTTTCATGATGTTTGAAAGCATCTTTGCCTGATGGAATTGTTTTAATTGTGCCAAAACCTACTGCACAGAACTGTACAACATACAGTGAAATAATATGTTACATGATTGTAATGTAATATATTTTCAAACAAAGTTAGTTTTACTCTTTCTAAATGGCTGTTTACCCTGTGATTTGTTCTTTTAGTCTGTTTAGTCTTGCTGTGGTTTGTTTTGACAGTCTGGTTTGTACGAGGACGAATTCTATGATGGGGGCTGGTGTGCAGGGCGGACCGATCCTCTGCAGTGGCTTGAAGTGGATGCCCGAAGGTTAACTAAGTTCACAGGAGTTATCACGCAAGGCAGGAGCTCTTTCTGGTCGTAAGTACAGCCGTATTGTGCCTTCTGTCATTGACAAAACTCATGTAATCAATTCAACACTGAGTAGCATACCCAATAACTTAAGCACTCATCTGAAGACAGTTTCTCCAGTGTAAGAAACTAAACCCAAAAATTATTCAACAAGCTTCAGAAGCCTCAATTTGTTGGAGAAACAATGTGTTTATATTTGTGGATCTTCCAGCCTCAAACAGATGTTTATTGCAGCACAGGCACTTGATAAGAAAGGGATGTATTTGTGCTGCCACTGTGTCTTCATGTTTTTCTTGGATACAGCGTCCACAAAGAAAAAAATAAGTTTACAAATAATGTTCTCTAACTTTCCCTCTAAAAAAGACTAACACTTATTTTTTGCTCTTATCACAACAACAACAACAACAACAACAAGTGGTGCCAGGCACAACAAACCCCGCCCCTCGCACATACTTTCACCTACTTGTACGAAATTCAATAGGGATCTATTCTGGGTCAGTGGCAATCCCTTTACCGAATTTGGGGTGAATCTGGCCATTAGTTTTGCCGCTAGAGCGTTAACAAACAAACAGACAAACACACAAACACACAAACAAACCGAACCAAAAACAATACCCCTTGCCGGTATTTGACATTTTTGATACAACTGCGTGAACACATTTCAGCCATACGCTTGTAATTTCTTAATGAGTTAAACCAGGTAATGTGGATGGAAATTAAATGAAATTGCTGGCAGCAATTCTTCAAGAAGGCACAAAAACTTGCATCAAAAAGCAGAGGATATTAATGTATGATGTGAAATAATTTCAGTACGCCAAGTATGGCTGTGAATTGAGCTGGTGGGTGGAGAGGGTTACAATTGATTCGGAGACTGTAATGTGATTCATACATTGCCATAGTGATAGCTCTTTGGCTGTTTAAAAATGAAAAAGCTCACAAAATTACAAGATCCCTGATTTACAATGAACATCATCAACCATTGGACATTGACACTTTTTTGTTATTTTGCTTCTGCTGACTGAGCCATTCACCCTATCTGAATCCAATTAGACGTACATTTTACACACTGAAGAGGAAAGTGCAGGAAAGAAGTCCCAAAAACGGGCAACAAATTGAAGATGGCTGTTGTACGAGCCAGGCAGAGCATCACCAGGGAAGATCCTCACTGCCTGGTAGCGTGACTAAGTTGAGTGAGTTAGGTAATTTGGGACTTTTTTTTTGCTGGATTGCCAAGAAAACCACCTAAAATTCTGAAGATTACCTTAATTGTTACTTCTTCAACTCGTTATGGATCTCTGCTATATTTCTATCAAGAAAATATGTTGCCAAGTTGAATACTTTGGACACTTTGAGCCTTTAAACACATCAAGAACCCCTTCTTCACTCCGATGACATATTTATGTAAAGTGGGACAGCTAGCAAGGTAAAATGGGACATTGTAATACCCTCCTTCAATCTCCCTCCCCTACCCGGATGTGTACATGTGTGTGAGTGTGAAAGAGAGGGAGAAAGATATGCAGGTGTGCATACATGAACAAACACTTGCATTGTGTGTATGTATGTGTGATTTGCACAGACACATGCATGCGTGGGCTTGCAAGTTTGTAGCACTGGTGGCTAATTCTAGGCTATTGTGGCTGACATGGACTCATTGCATCATCTAAATATTTTACAAAAACTCAAAAATGTCTGCAATGTGACAGGGTAGCGCACAACAGCATAGTAACCCATAATTTTATAGCACCTGGTAGCCCAGAAACACGCAGGCTTCACTACAGAAAAGTTTCCCATCTCGGCGTAATTTTTTGTCCCTTTTCACCTAATGCATTCAGGAAAAAATGGAACAGTCACTTAAAACCCTTTCCCATAAGAAGTGAAGTGTATTGTGAAAATATTTTGATTATAAGTAAATTAATAAAATGCAACATCTTACTGCCATTTTTAGTGTTATACCTGCATTGCTTTAGCTGCTGCGGTCTTGCAGCGGTCCAAAAAGAAAAAATCAACATGCCTCCAAACTTGCCTTGAAAATTCAGGGACCAGTGATTTTTTTTTTTTTTAAGTTTACTCGTCCCATCCTGGTTATCTCAGACAAATAAAAATGATTGTTTAGTGTAATGGACATTTGTTTCAACAATCCAATAACATGTTTGGTAATAGGCTGCTGTTATTTGAAGAGTCCAAGATAGAAAACCTTATTTGTACCATTTTACCTGATGTCCCAAATGACCTGATTTCACCCAATTAGATCAGAGCAGACTTCACAATGAACATTGAATCGTCCAGGTTTATTAAAATCCATGTTGGCCTAACATTTTACTAGTGCTTCCACAAATTAACATACATGCTCTTTCATACAACATCAATTCCGAAATAGTTGGGACAAAGTGTAAATTGCGAATAAAATCAAAACGCAATGACTTTCAAATCACACCAGCCAGTATTTTATTCACAATAGAACAGAGATAACATAGCAAATGTTGAAACTGAGAAATTTTACAATTTTATCCATAAAATAAGCTAATTTCAAATTTGATGGCTGCTACAGGTCTCAAAAAAGTTGGGACAGGGGCCTGTTTACCATGGTGTAGCATCCCCTCTTCTTTTTAACACAGAGCGGAGGCGTCTGGGCATTGAGGAGACAAGTTTCTTGAGTTTAGCCATTGGAATTTGATCCCACTCTTGTTTAATACAGGCTTCCAGCTGCTGGAGAGTTTTGGGTCTCCTTTGATGGACTTTTTGTTTAATTATGCGCCAAATGTTCTCAATAGGTGAAAGATCAAGATTGCAGGCAGGCCAGTTCAGCACACGGACTCTTCTACTACGAAGCCATGCTGTTGTAATAGCTGCAGTATTTGGTTTTGCATTGTCCTGCTGAAATACACAAGGCCTTCCCTGGAATAGTTTTCATCTGGAGGGCATATTTTGCTCTTAATCCTTTATATACCTTTCAGCATTCATGGCGCTTTTTAAAACATGCAAGTGTCCCGCACCATGTGCACTAATGCATCCCCATACCATCAGAGATGCTGGCTTTTGAACTGAACGCTGATAACAGGAGGGGAGGTCTTTCTCCGCTTTAGCCCGGAGGACACGACGCCCATGATTTCCAACAAGAATGTCAAATTTGGACTCGTCTGACCACATGACACTTTGCCACTTTGCTACAGTCCATTTTAAATGAGCCTTGGCCCACAGAACACGGCGGCGCTACTGGATCATGCTCAACAATGGCTTCTTTTTTGCATGATAGAGTTTTAGGTGGCATCTGTGGATGACACGGCGGACTGTGTTTACAGACAGTGGTTTCTTTACGTATTCCTGGGCCCATTTAGTAATGTCAATGACAGAATCATGCCGGTGAGTGATGCAGTGGCGTCTGAGGGCCCGAAGATCACAGGCATCCAGTAAAGGTCTTCGGCCTTGTCCCATACGCACAGAGATTTTTCCAGTTTCTCTGAATCTTTTGATGATGTTATGCACTGTCGATGATGAGACCTTCAAAGCCTTTGCAATTTGACGTTGAGGGACATTGTTTTTAAAGTTTTCCACAATTTTTTTTACGCAAGCCTTCACAGGTTGGAGAGCCTCTGGCCATCTTTACTTCTGAGAGACTCAGCCTCTCTAAGACATCCCTTTTATAGCCAATCATGTTACACACCTGATGCCAGTTAACTTAATTACTTGCTAAATGTTCTTTCAGCTGATTCGCTTATATATTAATTGCTTTTTCAGCCCTTTTTTGCCTGTGTCCCAACTTTTTTGAGACCTGTTGTAGCCAGAAAATTTGAAATAAGCTCATTTTGTGGATAAAAATGTAAAATGTCACAGTTTCAACATTTGAAATGTTATCTATGTTCTATTGTAAATAACATATTGACTCATGTGATCTGAAAGTCATTGCATTTTGATTTCATTCACAATTTACGCTTTGTCCCAACTATTTCAGAATTGGGGTTGTAGATCCAAACCCACTGAATTTCGATTAAAATGGAACCGGTGTCCATCATAGTCTAAAATGATTCATGCCCTATTCACTAATAGGCAATTAACATAGCCTCACCGTATCCCAAACAAATCATGGGGAGGTGGTCACTTTATACTGAAGTGATTTATAATTCGAGCAATCGACAATACTAAAAAAATTTTCGGATCAAGCTTTTTTGCCAAAATTTCTTGCACTTCCGAGACCAAGACGCTTCCGGTGCGCAGCTTGCTAGTGCTTAGGTCTATAGCATGCGCATAATAACACTGAAGATGCCAGCCTGATTTGCAGTTAGCACTGTGTCTCCCGATGTCAAATCTATGGACAACTTATTGGCAGAATTTTGAATTTTGGGGACTTATTCAAACATATTTCTGAATCACTGACAAAATGAGGACTCCTAAATTGTTCTTATTTTACACAAAAGTCTTAATATTTTTTGCTAAATTTTACTGGAGTCAAGAGTATAATAAAAATAATTTGACATACTGTAGCTATATCAGGATCAGCATAGAGAGTCTGATCAATCGTAGTCCACCAATGAAATGGCATTTAGATTGCTTTGAACATGTTCCCGATATGAAGGTTACAAAATCTCTGTGTTTTATGGGCTGACTTGAGTAAACATGCACAGAGCAGTACCACACTCTGTACCATGTATGACACGCTCAGAATAATAATGGTTCCCCAGTTTGGTGTAAATATTATGAAGATCAAAGCCATAGCTCTTTCCATGTCTGAAAAATGCAAATCACTGAAGTTGTACTCTTAACACACTTTTCCCCAAATGTTTCTCACTAACACATTTCTGTGACTCATACAACTGATTGAACTTACTGTGCAACAAAACTGAGTCAGGAAGTCAGGAAACTATGCCAACACAGGGAATGATTTTCTAGTGAGCATTCTGTCGGCTTGCTTAATCCCTCCAACGGTGGCATTCTTCAGGCCCTTGGATGACAGCATCCTGGAGCCCAAGCGAATTCCCTCCCCCCACAGTCTTTCCCATGTGCTCATAAGCCCCTGCACTCACACGTGTGTTTCCTCAGGCCTAGTGTTATCCCCTCCTGAGCTCTTCACAAAGGATTCCAGTGAAGCTCTGCGGTGTGGCAAAACGGATTAGTCATGGTTGTTCACCTTGAATTATTTACGAGCTGCGTATCACATTTCTACACTTAGCTTTTTGCCAACAATTAAAAATGGTTTGTCTTTTCTGAGTCATCGCTTTGATTTGTGACTCAAATGTCAGCGAAAATGCATTAACGTAAGCGGTTTTTCATTCTATATATGAGTGCTGTATCACGTGATGCTGGTTGCACGTCTTGATGGTTTAGAATATGTCTGGGTCTTGATAGTCGAGGTGATCAAACGATTGAAAAAAGTGACCTGACCATGATGATCCCTGTTTGCCATCCTGAGATCTGGCCTCTCATTTTCATACCATGTTGGGTTTCACAAATCTCTGGTCTGGATCTCAAGAACCGTTCATTCTCTGACCTGAGGGATGCTAATCTCAAGGAAGGACGCAAGTCTCCTGAAGGGCTGCGGTGTCTCCTGGTATTTCCCTTTCGCTTCAGTAAGCAGCCACATCTGGTCAAGAGCAAGGATCATCTAATTATGGTGCTTGAGGGTCAAAAACTGCTGGTTTTCCTCCCTCTCTATACGTGGGAGTCAGGTGAAAAGACAGTCTGGCCAATCAGGAGCTCCAATTGTTCCATTTATGAGCTAATCACCAAGGAGAAAAGAAACCAGGGCTGGATTTGGTCAAGAGAAGTTGTAGGTACTCTTAAGCCTTGCAGTGACTTAGATCAATCATTGGTGCCAAAACAGAAGAAAAACAAAATACAGAATTAAACCATATATCCCTGCAACATGTTTTTGTCATCAACAGCAAGGCTTGTATTTTGTCCAAAGAATTAAACCCTTAAAGTTCTTCTCAATGGGTCTCAGGAGGTAAAACTGTTAAACCAAACTTCCTCTCTTTTAAACTGTTCACATTACCCAACATACACAGACCTATTTCAAACTTGTCATGTTTTCTCCTATATTTTTCCTAATTGGGAGTGCAGATGTGCGGTCCAACAGCTCGTTGCAGTTTTCTCAGGCACATACTGTACAGTGTTGCTCCGTGTCAAGACAGAGAGTCTGAATTCCCCGCACCCCCGAAGCCTCGCCCTTCCTCCACCAGAGCCCAGCAGAGAGAGTGTGCAGCGAGGAGTGTAGGTGTCAGACACGCTACCTCCCTGCAATTATGTGTAATAGTGCTGGAGCTGCCTATTCGGCTGCAGACTATGGATCATTACAGGCAGTTAATTAGTGAGCCTCTGTGCGTAAGTGTCAGCATCAGAGAGCCTGGTCGAAGCTGAAAGAAAGAGTTTGGGGAAAGGGCTACTCCTGAAGTAAAGCAAGCTCTGTCCCAGATAGCAATCACCTCCGCTCCGGATCTGCCCCGGCTCTGTGCCGACTCCAGCTGATCCGGCTCAGAGCCAGGGCAGATCCGGAGCGGAGGTGCTTGCTATCTGGGGTGTGTGTGTGTGTGTGTGTGTGTGTGTGTAAAACCAGGTGAGGAACAAGGCAGATGAGCAATATTTCACAATGGGGTTTTTGAGAGTACCAGAGACATGGAAACACACAACTGTCCTTATAGTGCGTGCAAACATGCACATATTTGGTACAAGGGTACACACACTTTCAGTTGAAAAGGGGTCGCAGTGATTCAGTTGGTAAAGTTTCCCACCAGAGTGTAGGCCCTGCTCAGACTGTTGCTAACCTCCCTATAATACTGTGAGGATGTCTTTAATTGACACATGGAGAGTGCCTATGATGAACTGCAGTGACCAGGAGCGGGTGGCACAGCAGTGACTCATGACAGATAACCGGTGAAACGTTTCTTGTCAGTTGCATTGTCTGTGAATTTGAACGGACAGAATGGGGCCTCAAGTTTTCCCAATGACAAATGCAGTAACAATGGAATCTAATGAAATAAAACATAAGTGGCATGAAATCCTGTTTGCGAAGTCACCAGGGGAGTCATCGAGTCAGTGAACAAGTTATGTTATTTTCCTCTAACCGCAGTTGTGATGCAGATGTTACTCTGATTGATAATGTGGTAACAGCTTTGACATTTTTAATGTTACTTTTCATCCAAATGAACAAAGACACACTTGTGCTTCAAATGTATTTCCTACAAAAGCAGAATTCCCCTCTAAATATCTCCTGCTGAAGAGCAGGTGGCTCACACATTTCGGCCCTCATCCAGCAGTGAGGCAGAATACTAAATTCAGCTGGGGTTTATGAAAATGCTATAAAACCCTGATTCAATCTTCTGCACAGGCCTTACATTCTTTGACTGGATTATGTTTCCTTTTGGTGATTCTTTCAGCCATATACGATTTTGAGCTCCGCCTGATAATTATTATCTTTTTTGGATATGAAGTCAGTCACGGCAAAGAAAGTTTGAGAGTTGTCATATCCTGTGTCGTCTTTATCGTTTTTCCAGCAATCCAGCTGTCCTAGTCGCTTCTTCCCTATCATTGATTGTTTGTGGTGTGTTATTTAAGTCACTGGTCTGAGTTCAATCCCCGCTGGATTGTTTTCTCTTCATTGTGTCTTAAGCCTGTTTTACCGTAAGGATCTCTATTCCTTCCGAATTTGGTAAAAGCCTAGAAGAAAATCAAGTGACGATTTTATTAGGGATATCTCCATTTACTGGAATCCTTAAAGTGGTAAGTCTGCTGGTCCCTGCAAACCTTGGAGAAACCTTGTGCGTGAGCAATATCCAACAAGCCCTGTACCCCAAAATTGCTCTCCCAGTTCTGGCCTCAGACCAGTCCTGGACGGCGGTTTCTATATCCCCTGGTCCCAGTTTGCTCATTGCCCCTTACCACTCTACTGCTTGTTCCTCTTCAGTTCTTATATTTCTGTTTGGCCCAATTGCAACTAAACCTCATTATAAAAATTCCTTAAGGGCTTATCTGTGGATCCGTGCCTGATTCCTTCACTGCCACTGTAATGGAGAGTTTATGATGTGTTGTTGATGACTGCTCATTTTGGCTTTATGAAATCCACTGGGCTCGATTTAAATGCCTTTGCAACCAGAAATGCATGCAAAAGTAACATTATTCTCTATTTAGTCGGTCGCGAATGGCATATTTATAGCCTTAACCAAAATTCGTGCTAAAGACCTTGCTTGCATTTTTGACACACTCAGACCATCTTTTAATGCAAACGTTGTTTAATGGTAGTTTCATGGGAGTGAATCCCAGCTTGCTGAGCTGTTCACTCACGCATCTCTCTTATTGCTTTCTCTCCCTTCTTTATTTTCACTTTCATTATGCAAAATGCCATATAAATAATGCCTATGAAATGGTGGTGGGGTCTACTGGGAAGGGCAGGGTAAGGGGTAGTTTTCCACATGAATATTCTTTTTTTGTGAGGGGTAATACAAATGATTGACCTTTTGCGCCCTTGTTTTAATATCGCGAGTGCCGTTTTACAAACTTTTTTATTAAAAGAATATCTAATTTTGGGGCTGAGCCTGATGTTCTTTTTTTGAGGATTTCAGCATCAAAAGTTCTTACGCTGTTCTTAATTTCCCAGTTCACAAATTTGTTTAAAAAATTAGTTTTTCAGTAATAACGGCTCAAGAAATCACTTTTTTAAATTTTTAAATTTTTTTTTTTTTTTCGTGATTTGCAATATAAGCACCTGATAAAGCACTCTCAAGGATCATCAGTTTTGTGGATAGTCTTTCTGTTCTGTTATCTTGATACAAGCTCTTTGTCTCCATACTTGTTCTCAGCCTCAGGATATTCATAACATGTTCTTCATTTTTGACCCTTTCTCAGCCTCAGTGTCTTATAAAACATGAGTGTGTACAGTTTAAATAGCCTGCATTCATTCAAAATGTAATTCAGTTTTTCTTTTGTTTTTGACTCACATTATTGAACCGCTCACTACGTTGAAGTGCAGTTCTCAATGGATTTAAGGAGGCGGTAGTAATGCAACCTAAGGGCTTGTTTTTCACCTGATGAAATTGGCATTTTCGCTATGTACTGGTTTTAAAGGGAGTGATAGTGGCTGACCTGATTGGCCTCAATGAATGTAATCCCTCTCCACATCCACTGGTAATTAATTTGTAGTTGATAAATTTTTCTGACATCAGCGCGACAGTAGCGCTATCGCCTCATGCCATAAAATTTCCAGAATTTGAAAAAATTCCAGCCCAAGTATTGATCTGCGATACCCTGGGCTCTTGCCTTTGTCAACCAGCACATTCTCATCTCGACTTGTCATATATTCACGCTACCTGACCAAGCCTTGATATGCAATGCAAAAGGTGGCACTTGGTGTCCTTATTTGCTGCTTAAGGTTACAGTTTGGGTTAGGGGTTAGGGAGTAGGGTTCATTTTAAACCGGCGTCAAATACTTATGCCAGAAACCTCTTTTTGCTTTGTATATCAACGCATGGTCAGGTAACGTTATTATATGACGCATCGGGATGAGACTGCTTTTAGGTCATTAAATTAGGGCCCAAAATTTCTAATCAAGCAATGGAAAAGAACCATTTAAAAAAATTCTGGATTCAAATTCAGATCCATCCCAAAAATGTAATCACCTATAAGTTGGGTCAAGAGCCACGTCTGATAACATAAGCAAATCTGTCCATGAGTTTTTCCAAATAACAAACAAACAAACGACCATGACCAATTACAATACCTCAGCAGAGATAATTACTTTCCAAAGGAGGCATTTTTTATCTCCTTGCTTGACTTTCTTTGCTTGTTCAACCTTTTGTCTACTTTATTAAAGCCTTGTTTGTTCATTTTGATCTCGTGAATAATTTTGAGGAAAATACATACTAATTTTCTGCTCACAGTCAGGGTGTATTTGTATTTCCTAGAAAACAGATGACTTATTTTGTTTCTAGAAGTGACTGGGTGACATCATACAAAGTCCTGGTGAGCAATGATAGCCATACATGGATGACCATTAAAAATGGAACCAAGGACATGGTGAGTTTCTAAAGACAGAAACTTCTGCACATGCACATTACACAAGCATGCAATCCACCAGTCCAGTGGCACAAGCATTTACTGTTTGTATAAACGTATGCAATGATCAATGCTCTATTAAGTAATGCTCTATGTCCATATATTCCATCAAATGCATTACAAATCCTCAAGGGAATCCTCTTTGAAAATGGTAATTACTTTACTGTTATCATTCTTGACTTTGCTGCATAGCACAATAGAACCTCAGTTCTAGAGCCAGAAGAGGAGCAGTGCTCTGCCCGAAGCGCACAGGAGTTCAGCCAGCATTGCTATGTGGGGGGAGGTACAGACTCTCCACTTAGAGTGTCATGAATCGTAATGAGTACCGTTTCTGGGGTTAAAAAAAAAAAACAACTCATGATGCATTGGCTGAATGAAAATTGGGGTGAGAAGGCAACTCAAAACACTGAAGATGAACATGGGCACTGCAATGAATGTGAATGTGTTTTTTTTTTTTAAATAAAAGCAGATAATATTGTTTTTTTTTATTATTCTCTGTAGCAGGATATTTGATCTCACTGTGCTCTGTGAATGCTTATAGCCATGATTACTTTCATATTTAAAATTTAATTTGACTGTCGTGACACATGGAAATCTGAGACAGCAGGCAGTGCATTATTACACAGTATGTGTGCTGCACACACTCAGATGCTAGATTTTTAATAACTTCAAAGTTCTTTTCCCTGAAAATATTATTCTGAGTGTTTATCCATCATGGTCTTGAAACTGCTTCGAATCAGAACCAGGTCCAACTGTCATTCAAAATTTAAATTCTTGTTCTCTTTAAAATTATTCTGTACATTTGCATAAATTTTCTGTCAGATAAAATATACCTAAATAATCTTGCATGGAACACCATGTGTATGCGTTGCACTTTTTTTAGAAGAGGAAATTGGTCACAAAGATCTTGGAAAAAGGAGCAAATCTTTTTTTTTAGCTTCCCTGGAGTGCCCTAATGTACTCACTCTCATGTTTGTGCCTCAATGATTCTCCATTCCTAGATGACAATACAGGTTCATTTTCATGAAAAATAAATAATGATTCCAAAAGTGAAACATGGAGCCACCTCTTGGGTTTCTGCACACACAGATTTTTACGGCAAACACAGAGAAGGAGATCCCAGTGCTGAATGAGCTACCCGCGCCGGTGGTGGCTCGCTATATTCGGGTAAACCCACGCTCCTGGTACAACAGTGGTGGCATCTGCATGCGTGTGGAGATCCTGGGCTGCCCCATGCCTGGTAAGGATGAATGCAAGGGCATTATTTATGAGGGAGTTGGGGTTACAAACCCCCAAATGTGCCAATAAGAACCAACCCACCCCCCCCCCCCCCCCATAACATAGACATAATAACACCATACCTTGCCCACGATTTTTGCCTTTTTGGAGACCTTGACCTTGACTCAGTTGGGTCCATAATTTTTTCAGATTATTCTTGGACCACTGCATACCTTTCCAGATAATTTTGCAAATTTGACAAACCGTTTGTGCGCTAGATTGCTGACAGATGGACAGATGAACAAATGCAACCAAAAACAATACGCCTCACCATTCGGGCAGCTAACAACATCATCTAAGCATCTTCACCCTGCCCAATGTCCAAACCTTTACGCACTTGAATGAAGGACAGCTTTTGGGAGATGTAGGATTCCCAGTGTTTACATGTACAGTATGGGCAAATCTTGCACTTTTGTACGGTATATTATTTCCTGACACTTAGAGAACAGCCATATGGTTTTCTTGGTATAATGTAAAGAAGTACATGCTACCATTTGTTCAAAACAGCCAGAATCAAGACATAATATATAATGTAATCAATCTGCTGCTTTATTCCTTGTTTTAAAATATTTTCATGTTTCTTGACAGACCCACATAACTACTATCACAGACGTAATGAAGTGACTACAACAGACAATTTGGACTACAGGCACCACAACTACAAAGAGATGAGGCAGGTAGGCTGAGTCTGGGCAATTGATCAACAAATACTGTATAAGAAACTGCATTCACTGGATCCGAAACCTAATTCTGTAAATAGCTACACCTGGAGAATTTGGAGGTCACATAGTGGTGGATTTATTTATTTCTTATATAGAGTACCTTCATTTGTTATCCTGAATATGACTACTTCTAATGTCAGTAAGTTCAATATTGTTTCTTTTGCAAGTACACTGAGCTTCCCACATTGAAAAACAATCATTGTAATATTGCCCTTCATACTGAGGGCCCATTTTGAGAAGAAGAATGTCTATTTAACATGAAAAATTCTTCGGGAACAGGAAGTGTGCTGTTGTATTTCTGCATGGTATTGGTTCAGTTTGTATGAAAAGTATTTTTGCAGCTTTGCATTTTAGGCTTGTCTCACAAGTGCAAATAAAATCTCTGCACAGCAGTATTCATCTGTTCTTAACTCCAACAGTACTTTACAAACAAGTGCTTGTGAATTGCCTGGCTTGAATCTATTACACCTGGCAAAGATTTGAGTTGTTCAGTACAAAATTAATCCTGGTTCATACAGTGGATTACTTATGAGTACCTTTGAATTCATGAATTTTATTTTAGAATCTTGGTTCGTCTATGCATATGCTTGACTTTCATCAAAATTAACTGAAAAGAGTATGCAACAAGTAAAAGAGAGACATTGTGTCCCCCATTTCAGAGCTGTTTGGATAGAGTTTCTCTGACCTACTTTTCTTTACCTCTGAAATCTCAGCTTAGCTTTGCAGTACATTCACTGGAGCCACTACACATGACCACTGAGCCAACTGTTGGAAAAAAAAATGGAAAGAAGAAGTGAAAAGAAAAATAAAATATATCTTTGGCGCTCAACCTAAACAAATCATAACGTCAGAGCTCTGATTTGTAGATGTGAAAATCATTCTTGTTCTATTCTATGAAAGGTCCACAATTTAAAATTATGGACTAGAATCTTGTGTTTCTGGCAGTGATTTGAAAAGTTGGAGGGATGCAAGGAAAGAGGCCAATGATTTATTCACTGTACGAGGTGAACTTGTGGATAATGTTGATGCTATTCTAACCAAAAAAAGAAAAGCAGTTCTGAAATGTGAGTTCTCATTTATTCTAGCCATTCAAAATTCAATTTTACCAGCTGGTTTTTGTGCTGTATGTAGGACAAATTGAATACGGCCCTGGTAGTACTCAAATCTTTTGTATTGGCGACTGCAATCATGCGTAACCAAATCTCACCTGGTCCCGAGTTCGAGTTGTTAACATGTTATGGCGCTCCCATTTAAGGTGTGTAATTGTGTGTAAGGTGTGTAACTCATCGGGGCCTATAAAAGTCCAGTGAAAATTGCTAAAATTCAGAATGTGCAGCCATGCCACGACTGACAGCAGCTCAACGAGAACGAGCAATTGGGATGTTGCAGGCCGGAAGTCGCGTGAACCAAATCGCCCGGCAATTTGGTGTCCACCCAACGACAATAAGCCATCTCCAGACTCGCCTGAATGACACCGGGCGAACTGATGATCGTCCCAGATCCGGAAGACCACGTATTACCTCCCCAGCTACCGATCGTCGTATCCGGACGCTGCACTTGCGTGACCACTTCAGATCGGCAACAAGAACTGCGAATGAGACTCCTGGCCTGTATAACAACCGACTGAGTGATCAGACGGTCCACAACAGACTCCGAAGTGTCAATCTCCGTGCACGTAGGCCGTACCGTGGTTTGGTGCTAACCGCCCAGAGGAGAGACGCTCGTCGTGGGTCACAATACACAGATGCTGGACTATTGCCGACTGGTCTGGGGTCCTTTTTACGGATGAATCTCGGTTCACATTGTCTGGCGCAGATGGGAGATCACGTGTATGGCGCAGAAATGGAGAGCGCTATGCTGACGCATGCGTACTTGAACGAGATCGCTGGGGAGGTCCGAGCGTGATGGTCTGGGATGGTATCTCCTCTACACATCGAACTGAGCTTGAGTTTGTGGAAGGAAACCTCAATGCCATCCGTTATCGCGATGAAATTTTTCGTCTGATTGCTGTGTCCTTCCTTAGATGTCACAAACTGACGCTTCAGCAGGATAACGCTCGACCACATGTTGCGCGTGTGTGCACCGAGTTTCTCCAGACAGAAGGTGTCCAGGTTCTACCGTGGCCAGCGTTTTCGCCGGATCTATCACCGATAGAACACTTGTGGGACATTCTGGATCGAGCGATCCGGACCCGCGTACCACGGCCCGCAACAGTATGCCAGTTGCGCCAGGCGCTAATTAAGGAGTGGAAGAACATTCCACAAACCACCATCAGGCGTCTGATAGCGTCAATGAGGAGCAGGTGTAATGCTGTACGTGAGGCAAACGGAGGACATACCCGTTACTGACTTTGTGAATTTGTGTTTGTTACTGTCTTTCTGTTTTTCGTTACTGGTGTACAATGTAGCTCGGTTGTCACATGATTTATTGATATTCATTTTGTTTAATGTGTCGCCTAAATTTTGATACCAAATTATGTGTTATATGTGTCAAAATAAACTCCTTATTACATTGACTAAAAAATTGCGTTTCTTTTTTTGGTCAGTATATATACACAGCATGTCTGTTCTCTTAGCTCTTGACCTCTGTTGTGCTCCAGATGGTTTGACTTGAACATTGGGGTCAAGGTAAGCAATGATGCAATGAAGTCTGTCTGATCCTCCACATGGCTGTGTGACTCACTAGGGTCAGTGTGATTTATATAATATGATGGAAACTGCTTGCAGTTATTATAATGAGCATCTCTGAATTTTGCACTAATTCATAAAAATAATGACAGTGTGATTTTTAGTTAAATTTGTACTACCGGCAATAGCCAATAGGGATTTTTATGGCATTAAATATTGGGTATTAAGGAGATGTGGTTGGAATGCAACAATTAGCAATGGCCATTGACTTCAGCAAAATAAAATAAAAATAAATCAATAAATAATATAACAGACATTTGTGCATTATCAAATATAAAAAAAAATAGGTAATATTTCTAATCTATAAGGCCTTTGGTGAATGTATACCGTTTTCATAGGGTCAAAATAACGGTAGTTTTTTCCCTCAGGACAAGCATTGCTCATATTGACACCTTTTGTTGGTGTAGACAGCAGCATTGGATCCAGGGGTCATAACATACAGTACCAGTCAAAGGTTTGGACACACTTTGCAAGTGTCACAGCACTCTGTTCTTAAAGAAATTTAAACCGCTTAAGTGCTCTATATAATCTCAAATGGAATCTTATAAGAGATAAACAGTAAGTAATTTGCTTGTTTAAATAGTGTCCAAAATTTTGGAATTCTCAGAAGCCTATTTTGCAAAGTAAACAGACAAATGAGCTCCATTCATTTTCCAACGGCTAAATTAAAGTGAAGCTGTTTTGGGACTTATTGGGCAAAAAGGTCAATGAGAAGCAAACTGTAAGTGCAGTACATCTCTGGGAACTTAGACAGTCGCTCAGCTGCAAAGTGAAAGCCATATAACTGCGCTTATAAAGAAAAAAAAGTGAGTATGCTCAGCAAATATGACAAAAAATGCTTGTCAGTGTGATGGATTCTATAATTAAATCTTTTTTGTAAAATAAAGTGTCCTTATTTCTTTATTTAACAAATATTGTAAGAAAAATGTGGGTAAATCCAAACTTTTGACTGGTACTGTACAGTAACATGGCATAACAAGTCTTGCCATTCTACTATCACTAAACTGTACCCAACACTAAGCATACTTGAGTACTAGTTGGTATCTTGCACTGTATCAAGCCCAGTTTCTGCCTCTTTATTATGACCTGATAAGCTATTCAAAATTGTGACCTTTAACTGTGTAAAAAAACAGACAATCCAGTCACCCGCGACCGCATGGGGGTAGCCGCTTGTTCCCTTTTCACAGTGTTGAAAATTTCACAATTTTCAACATAAAATAGTGCTTTATTCTGCCAATTCTGTTGCCATGGCAACCAAAATCGATAGGTGTTTTGACCTAACCATATCCTATGCCCACACCAAATATCAAAGGAATTGGTTGAAATTTGTGGCCTGTAGAGCATCAACAAGAAAATCTGTACGGACGCGGCGGTGGCAACAGAGAGCACAACCATGAATCCATAATAGCCGCCTGACTTTGTCCATGGTTTTCAAAGATATAAACTGTCTACTAGTATGCTAGCTGTGCTAAATTTACCCTCAGCTAACTTCGGTTAAGGGGTCATCAGGGTAAAGTATAGAAATAACCAAATAATGTAAAAACTAAGAAATAAACATACTCAACATGATTTTAACCTTATAAAATGTAGTATATTGATAAAAATTTACATGGTTGCCATGGAAACGGCATTTTAATGACAAAATCTGAAAATTTTTTGTGGCACTGATATTTCAATAACCCATGGTCAGATTTTACTCAAATTAGTCTCACATGAAAGATTTACGATAGTTCTAAGAAATGACATAGGATTTTTTTGTTTGGAACATTTATGAATATTTAATGAGCTTTGTTATGTAACCATCAAGCAGGCGTCACACTGTCCCGAAATTGACACCAGATGGACACAGGATAAAGGAAATGTTCAAATTCGGATCTGATCGTAAAAACATCGGGCCATTCGTGAGGGCATCTTAAGCCATTGTAAGACCGCCGGTTGAGTTTCTCAAGCTCCGGCAGCAACTTCAAGAGCGGTGGCAAAATCTTTGGCATGCCAAAAAATTTCCGGAAAATCTTGCGAAGGTCCATTTTCGTATTGAATTCGTGTGTCCATTTTGCCCTTCATAAGGCCATCATGATGGCATCTTGTCAAATCGTGTTATCTTTGTCTTTACTTCGTGTGATCGTCGGTGCCATCGGGCATTTTTCGCCTCACGAAGACAATACGAAGGAAACAAGAAGTTGCCTGATTGTCTTAGGAAGGCAACATGACTACGAGAAGCCCTCGCAATGCCATCGTGTAGCCATCGTATTATAATACGATGACATCGAGATGGGACCACGGTGTCGGCGAAGACAGCCGAATTTGAGTAGCTCAAGCGTTTCACATGTGTCATGGTAATGTGGACATATAAAAGACCAGCCTCATAGCATCTTCAGTCAGTCCTGAGCAACTCTACCGAGCAGGCACAACGTTTTTTTATATATGTAAGGGATAATGTATAGTGAGCCGGTAATTGTTGAAAAATAACTCCGGACGGGGGAATAGAACTCCGACACGCAGCTCACTATACATTATCCCACTTAGAGTATGGTTAAAACATTTAAAATATTAAAATATTAATATTATTAGCAACGGACAGCAGCGCAGCGGTCATACCTCTGGAAATAAACACCGCAGAATTTTGGCGATTGACCAATCAGAATCGAGTGTTTAAGAGTGCCATGTTCTAAATATATATAAATAAGGCACAACGGTATTCATGAAACTGATAACTGATAATGAACTTTTTTTAATTTATCTTAACATTTCTTGTTCATAACAAAACAGTAGTTTACTATAGAAACTTACAGTAATCTGTCGTACATTTACTATATTACTCTGTCGTAAATGTGCAAGCCATCGTGTGGCCTTGATGTGTCCTATAAACTACTTAATAAAAATTCACATCTTTTTGTTGCCTTTGTGTGTGGTTCGGGTGCCATCGTGTGACCTTCTGTAGGCATTGTACTTGCTTCGGCTGTAGATTGGCTTTTAACCAAATTCGGTCCCATCGCGCGAAATTCAATATTCGCATGGCCATCTGGTGTCAATTTCGGGACAGTGTGACGCCTGCTTGACGAAAATCGCTATCATCAACTTGCTTCATTTTCAAAATTAACCCCCTAGGGATGCACCTATCTAGAAAATCCTATGTAATTTCATAGATATCCAACAGATACAACTTCAGTCCAAATTTCAAGTCAATCAAATGAATATTAATGATTTTATGAATGCCACAAGGTTGAAAATCAGTCAAAATTGTGATTTTCGGTAATTTGCATTTGAAGTCACAAGTAACAATTGAGGCAGAGGAAAAATGTAGATTCTTGGTGTTTACTGACATCTCACTGCATTCCTTTATTTAGTTTATGTGAAAATCAAAAAATATTGAAATTTTCAAATAAAATTGAAATTTTTACCCTGAAGACCCCTTAATGACTCCCTAGCTCTGCAAACGGAGGTGAACCCAAGTAATCCTGCATCGTTTACTTTGTTGATCCATTTTATGTATCAAATATATCGTCACCCTATTAAGATAATGGCCTAAGTCATTTTTTGACGAAAATTTGTTTTTGGCCTGAATCATCTCTTGCTCTGCATTTGGTGAAGTTTTTTGTGTTTTCCCAAAAACTTGAAAAAAATGACTTAGGCCATTATTTTAATAGGGTGACGATATTAGGCTTCAATCAGATTACTGTGACATCAGATCACTGGACTTGTAAACTCCAGTCATTATGGAGGCGTGGACCAAGTGCCAACTCACTGACGTCACACAGGGGACACTGTTTGGATTGCTGGGCAGTCAAGTCTGAAAACAGATCCGTAATTGCTGCTTAGCGCCATTTGTGCTGCCAAAGAGAACAAAATGGAGATCTTTGAGATTGTTACTTGAAGTATCCTTGGGCATTCATCAGGGCTCATCACCTCATTTGTTTTAATTTTATGAAAATTGTCTTGTGCTCTATATCATTAATCTAGATGCCTGCAAAAAAAATTTAACTGTGGCCTTCTGGCCCTTTAGAAATCTCTCAAACTCCACTGAGTAGCTGTTGTCATTCTCTGTGGAGTCCTTATCAATTTACCACACCTATGGAGTGAATTTACTCTGTAAATCAAGTACAAGCCCTTTGAATCTGCCTCACATTTTATTCACTGTCTTGCAATCAAAAAGTTTCACCCAATCAATTGCCCTTACATATGTACACATCCAGTTAAAGTTTGCAAACCGAAAATAAAAAATGTAGTCTAAGGAGACCTGTTTCGTTTTGATACAATGTACTTCAACACTAACAGTGGAATGATAATAATAATAATAATAATAATACAACCGCAAGCAGTAATTACAGGGTCCAAGCAACGTGAAGGAATTATCCATTTTGAAGCAGACAATAATTCCTGGATTACTCTAGTTGTAAATAGATGGTATACAACAGTCAGGGGAATTACTTGGCTCTTTGTTTTTCTTTCTTTTCTCAGGAATCCACAATTTTCTAACGTAAAATGAAGGACCAGTGTATAGAATTTAGTGGCATCTAGAAGTGCGGTTTGCAGGTTGCCACCAGTTGATTACCCCTCCCCTTCCAAGCCTGGAGGAGGACTCTTCAGTGGCCGTGAGACTTGCAAAAAATACAAAAGGTTCCCTCCAGAGTCAGAGCTTAGTTTGTCCTTTCTGGGCTACTGTAGAAGCATGGTGGTGTAACATGGCCGGCTTTGCAGGAGCGGACCCCCTCTCTTTGTAGATATGAAGGGCTCATTCCAAGGTTATGAAAACATAACAATTCTGATTTTTGGGAGATTACACACAAATGAAAACACACTAATGAATATTATATTCCATTTCAGTAATTTTTAAGTAATCCTGCACAGTTTACTTTGTTGATCCATTTTCCATATTAAAAGGCTTCAACCTGATTACTGTGACATCAGATTACTGTGATTGTAAACTCCAGTTCTTATGAATATTATATTCCATTTCTGTCCTTATTTCTGCCAAACAGATCCCCTTAAATTGAACAAACTGGTCCTTTGCGGTTCTAAAGAAATTAATTATAATGAAATGTTTATTTTGTGATTGTTTTTCAGGCAGCAAGCGTATCATGCACTGATCTTTATAAAAGTTTGTACCATTTGGCTTAACAGTTTACGATGACTTACTGTTTTAACTGTTGTTTCTCTTCATTCAAATTGATGCCATTAACTCTGATCTTCACATGTTGCCATTTATGTCTGCTAGCATTAAGGTTTTTAAATCATAGACCCAAAACTGTGAAATTCCAGTTGTTAATTCCATTTTGATAATTACTCAGTATCCCCGGAGCACTGCATAAACTTGTTACACTTTTCTGTAAAATTGGCTTTAAAATTTCAGACGGCTGGTCACTGGAATTTGAAGATTTTTGTGTGATATGTAATAACAGATTCATTTTATGCAACATTAAATCATAAACTCCTGATGAGGCCCTGTTTAATAGGAACTATGAGCTTTGTTTTATTGTCTTGCTTCGAAGCAGCAATTGGAGTGGGGTTGCAGTGAGGGCATTAATGTGATGAAAATGTGATTGTATTTTGATTAGGAGATACCCTGGAACATGATTGAGGTCCAGATGGGGGGTGAATAATTAGCCTTTGCATTACCTGGTGGGAAGGAGTCTGGGTTTACTGGGTTTCTCTTACAACATTTAGCTTTACAAAGTTTTTTTTTTTTTTAAATGGGTGTTTGTGATCTACCTGAGCCCACTGTAATGGCCGGTAGAATACGGAGGCCAAGAGCAACGACCAGAGAGAATGAGAGTAGCACGGACACAGTACAAACACAGAGAGTAATACAGACCAAATGAAGTACTCGAGCTTCCAAAGGACATGTAATAGTCCGAACCACGGAAGCAAAGCGAGATAGAAATAGAGAGAAGAAACTCCAGTAATTAGAAGATAGAAAGTCATACAAAACCTAACTACAGATATCTTCGGCTATAGTGCTTAGCTACAAGCAGACACTCTAGCAAAGAGGCGTGGCGAACATCCGGCTTATATAGAGTCCGGGGAAGCGCCGCCCCAGTTCAATCAGCCAACTGGGTAAAGAATCCGATTGAACAGGAATTTGATATCGTCCCGGGACGAGAGCCACAAAGAAAAGTCCAAAACACAAGCACAAACAACCAGAACCATGACAGGACCCCACCCCCCCTAAGGGACGGCCCCAGATATTCCAAAAGAACCCCGAGCACGGAACTCCGAAATAAGGGTAGGACCCAAGATATCCCGAGAAGGGACCCAGCACCGCTTCTCAGGACACCAAACCCTCTGGCCAACCTGATAAGCCGGTGCAAAATGGCGCCTCCTATCAGCGGCAGCCTTCCATTAATGCACCGCCATGGAGACAAACAAACAGACAGACGGCTCCCCACCAGAACCAGGGTCGGCCCGCAAGGCCTGCTGCACAACAGACTCAGTATCCCACCGTATGGGAGCCACAATCCGAGCCGCCGGAAAAACCGACTCAGAAATGGGATCACGGCCAGAGCGGTCATAAATCCGTGACAAGGCACCAGGGTTGATGTTTTTGGAGCTGGGGCGATAAGTTAACGTAAAGTCAAAGCGATTGAAAAACAGTGCCCACCGCGCCTGCCGGGAATCACGTCGCCTAGTCTGCTGGACACACTGGAGATTCCTGTGATTCATCCAAACCACAAACGGATGTTCAGCCCCCTCCAACCAATGGCGCCACTCTTCTAACGCCAATTTAACAGCTAACAACTCCCGGTCACCAATACTGTAGTTCCGTTCAACCGGTGACAACGACCGGGAGAAGTAGGTGCATGGGTGCAACTTATTGTCCCGAAGGGGGCGCTGGGACAAAATGGCACCCACCCCGACCTCCGAAGCGTCAACCTCCACCACAAATGGGAAGGAGGGGTCGGGCAAAACGACAATAGGTTCAGAGCTAAGTCGTTTCTTCAACTCTTGAAAAGCAGCCTCCGCTGCTGGAGACCAAGAAAATGACGAGGAATTCCTCTTAGAAAGCGCAATGATGGGGGCAGCCACAGCGCTAAAATTGCGAATAAACCTCCTATAAAAATTAGCAAAGCCCAAAAAATCGTTGAACCTCCTTAACATTCTGAGGGGCAGGCTAATTCCTAACCGCTGCCACCTTGTCAGGGAATAGTTTGATCTCACAATCGTAATCACGATGCGGAGGCAAAGACGAAGCTCATTGTTTGCCAAAATCCTCCGCAAGATCAACAAAATCATCTAAAACGTTGGGAGGTAAACCAAGGTTCATCGCGGCTCCTACACACCAATCTTGTTCAGAACCCGACGCCTCCTCATGGGTAGAAATTCGGGTCGACTTGCCAGAATCTCACTACAGTGAGACCTACAGTCCGAGCCCCACTGGACAATTGGGTTATTTTGACTGCCCCAAAAGGTCTGTGGCCTATGCTTAAGCAACCACGAATGACCTAAAACCACAGGACAAACTGGGGAATTGATTAAGGAAAAACAAATTTTTTCTGAATGACCACTAAAAGGAATAAACATAGTCAAAAAATCAGAGACCTCGGTTATAAGCCCATCTCCCAACGGTCGACCATCCAAAGCTTTGATCGAGTGCAAAAGTGAGAAAGAGCGGATGGGAATGGAATGTTTTCTAGCCCACTCCGCATCCATAAAACAATCAACAGCCCCCGAATCCAAAAAGTCTTTAACCAATTTTCTCCTTTTAGTCAACTTTACTGAACTAAGAGTTCGAAGAGGAGATTGGGTCTGTCCCTCTAGCGCCCCCCCTACCGCCAGAGGGACTTCCCGTGTCCCTTTAAGCTCGGGGCAACTTGGACGGATATGTCCCGGTTCGCTACAATGATGACAAATTATTTGTCTGTGAACAGGCTTACGAGCCCGGCTCTCATGTGAGCCATCAACCTGCATGGGCTCACTAGAACTGGGCATTTCAGTGGGCGGAGTCGGGGCTGGATGCATGTTGTAAGGAACATAAACCCCGTTGCTATCAAGAGCAAAGCAGTACGTTTCTCCTTGTTTCGTTCGAGGATGCGATTATCAACTCGCACTGCAGACCGAACCAACAAATCTAAAGAAACGCAAGGCTCTAATGTAGCCAGAGCGTCCTTAACCTCCTCAGCCAAAGCGTGAACAAAAACTGTCATAAGAGGTGCTTCTGGCTACCCTGTCTCTGTGGCTAAGTAGCGAAGCGAGATAGAGAAATCAGCGACGCTGTCAGCGCCCTGCTTCAAATGCATTAGACGCGTAGATGCGTCCTGACCATAAACATCCTGATCAAAAACATTAATCATTTCTCTCACAAGAGTTTCCACTGAATTTACTACCGGCAATCTATCTCGAATAAGTGGCCCCACCCAAGTGAGGGCTGTGCCGGTCAACAGTGATAAAATAAACGAAACCCGTGATTCTTCATTTGAGAACCGTGAGGGTTGCGCTTTTAAAAATATTTCACATTGAGCAATTTTTCCTGCCTCGCCTCCATATCTTGGGGGTAACTGGAGTTTAGGCTCACGGCGGAAGGTGTACTGATTATGCTTGTGAAACACTTTGTGTAATCTGAGCAGACAATGTTCTAATATTCTTGGAGAGACTTATTAAAAGGCTTTCCTGTCTCTCCATAGCACTCTCCTGAAGGCGAATTCTCTCTGTCAGCTCCGCCTGCCGACTGTCCAAGCTAGAAAGACCCTGACCATACGCAGTAAGAACAGACTGCTGATCAGCAACAACGCTCTCTAGCGTAGCCGCTGCTGGCGACTCCATGTCTGGCTAGAGTGTTCTGTAATGGCCGGTAGAATACAGAGGCCAAGTGCAACGACCAGAGAAAAAGAAAGTAGCACGGACAACATACAAACACAGAGAATAATGCAGACCAAACGAAAGTACCCGCACTCCCAAAGGACGTATAGTAGTCCGAACCATGGAAGCAAAGCGAGATAGAAAAGGGGAGAAGAAACTCCAATAATTGGAAGGTAGAAAGTCATACAAAACCTGACTACAGATATCTTCGGCTATAGTGCTTAGCTACAAACAGACACTCTAGCAAAGAGGCGTGGCGAACATCCGGCTTATATAGAGTCGGGGGAAGTGCCGCCCCAGTTCAATCAGCCAGCTGGGTAAAGAATCCGACTGAACAGGAATTCGATACCGTCCCGGGACGAGAGCCATAAAGAAAAGTCCAAAACACACGCATAAACATCCAGAACCATCACACCCACTTCATCCACTGTGCATCAGATGAAGAAACAAATGGAAACTTAAACAGAATGAAACAACATTAATTAGCAGTTAAGGAGTTTGACCTTTTTTCTTGGAAAGCTGCATGATTTGCACAGAAATGTGCTGGACGAATGTCATCAAAAATTGATTTACTAATCACCGATCCAGCACATTACATCACGCTATGGCTAATTTAAGAGTAACTATAGTCCTTTTTACAGCAATTTTACTATCACCAGGGGGTTAAGTCATTCTACAGAGGATTACTAACAACAGTGGGACTATCCTATCTCCAACAGATGATGAAGGTGGTGAATGAAATGTGTCCAAACATCACAAGGATCTATAACATTGGTAAAAGCCACAGTGGTTTGAAACTCTATGCAATTGAGATCTCCGACAATCCTGGAGAGCATGAATTGGGTAAGAAAAGAAACTGATAACTGGCCATCTCTTACACACAGCATCATCAAATAAAATGAAAAAAAAAGTAATTACATTCATTACACTCAATCTGTTGTAGTTGGAACATTGAACTGTTTTGCTGTTGTTAGAAAGGTTTAGAGGGCAATATATATTTCATATTTGTAACTTCAATCATGCATGGTGTACTTGCTTGATTGTGCTCATGATCTTCCTGAAGACTGTGCATTTGTTTGGCACAGGTGAGCCAGAGTTCCGCTACACTGCTGGTTCCCATGGCAATGAGGTGCTGGGGCGTGAGCTGCTGATACTGTTGATGCAGTTCATGTGTCAGGAATACCTGTCCCATAACCCAAGGATACGGCATCTGGTAGAGGAGACGCGAATCCACCTGCTGCCCTCAGTCAACCCCGATGGCTATGAGAAGGCGTTTGAATTGGTAGGTCTGCATGGCTCCAGTGATCCTAGTTTGCTTTTCAGTCAACAAGCTGTGCCACCTAACCTGTCTGTCAAACGCAGCTACTGCAATCAAACATATGAAACATCATGCTGATTTTAAATTCTAGTGAAGATCCCAAGGTTTCCCGTGATCCAAACTATGCCCTGATGAATTACAGAACAATGCGTATACAATGATATGCAAGATCCAGATATTTTCTACTAGATGTAATGCTGTGCCCATAAAAATATGGTGTCTAAGCTTTCAATATTTTTTTTCAATAAAAGTGTGACATAGCTTCAGTAAAGCGCTGCAACCTGCAGATACAGAAGATGCATGACAACAGGAGAAACAGGAGAAAAAGGAATAAACAAAATGGCTCCCACTCCTTACAGCTCTTTACAATACACAGGGCTGAACGACGTATAGACTATACACAACAACTGCAACCAGTCAGATATAGATTATCTTTTCATAACGAGTTCAACAAATATACGTTTGTACTGTCAAGAATCAACACTGCGCGCAACAACGGAGGCAACAGATGCGTTTCTGGGGGCGAGGAAGGGAAGACTCCGGTCACACGGCTTCTGCAGACTCTTATGACGTTGAGGTTCCGGTCAGGTCCAATCGTATGCAGCTTCCTTAACAGGATCACCTGTGAGATGACAATTAAGAGAACATACGTCCCCGGACGTAACACCCCCGCCAATAAGAACAACATTAAGTTTTCAACTAGAAACATCAATCAATGTTAAAAGCACGAGACAACGCATCAGCAACAACATTTTCCTACCCCCTTTTATGACGAATATCTAAATTAAACTCTTGCAAAATTAGAGACTAACGCATCAGTCTGCCGTTTGCTATGCTCATTCAAGATAAAAACACCAAAGGGTTATGGTCTGTAAAAACCACAATCGGTGAAGAACTTCCGCCCAAATAGACTTCGAAATTTTGGAGCGCCAATAGTAAAGCTAATGCTTCTTTTTCAATTGTACTATAGTTTCTTTGAGCCTTCAGAAATTTCCTCGAAAAATAACAAACTGGGTGGTCAACGCCCATGTCATCTTCTTGCAGCAAGACTGCTCCAACCCCCATTGCGCTTGCATCTACCTCTAACTTAAACGGTAGAGCAAAGTCAGGGCCGGAGAGAACTGGAGTACTACACAAGACGTCCTTAATTCCCTCGAACACAGTTTCGCACTCAGAGCTCCAGATGAAATGCTTCGATGAGCTCAACAAATCTGTTAAGGGCGAGACAACTGTGGCAAAGTTCTTACAAAAAGCACGGTAATACCCGGCCATGCCTAAAAAACGGCGCAAATCTCGCTTATTATTCGGTGTAGGAAAATCTACAATAGCCGATATTTTGGCATCAACCGGTCGTACCTGCCCCTGACCAACCCTTTTGCCCAACTAAGTCACAACAGCTTTTGCAAACTCACATTTAGCCAAATTCAATGTTAAAAACGCCTCTCGCAGACGGCTGAACACAGTGCGCAACGTGACAAGGTGTTCTTCCCAAGTGGCTGAAAAGATGACCAAATCATCCAGATACGCTTCACAATTTTTAACCTCAGACAAAACCCTTTGCATCAAATGCTGAAACATCGAGGGTGCATTATGTATCCCGAAGGCCATTACGGTATATTGCAGAAAATCATCTGGAGTGACAAAAGCGAAGATCTCAGAAGCGCGTGAGGACAATAGCACTTGCCAATAGCCCTTAAGAAGGTCCAATTTTGTGACATATCGTGCAGCGCCAACCCTATCAATGCAATCCTCCATTCTTGGAAGAGGAAAAGAATCGGGTTTGGTAACCGCGTTAACTTTCCGATAGTCCGTACAGAAAGGATAATAGCCGTCTGACTTTGGCACTAAAAGGCAAGGAGAACTTCATGGGCTCTGACTAGGGATCGCCAGGCCATTTTCCAACAAGTAATCAACTTCGGTGTGCATTATCGCCCTCTTTTTAGGATTAACACGATAAGGGGGTTGTTTAATTGGAAGCGACTCGTGTACATCACCCTCCGCCGGACCCGGAACACACTGGAGGTCACCCTCCGCCGGACCCAGAACACACTGGAGGCCACCCTCCGCCGGACCCAGAACACACTGGAGGCCACCCTCCGCCGGACCCGGAACGCACTGGAGGCCACTCTCCGCCGGACCCGGAACGCACTGGAGGCCACCCTCCGCCGGACCCGGAACGCACTGGAGGCCACCCTCCGCCGGACCCGGAACGCACTGGAGGCCACCCTCCGCCGGACCCGGAACGCACTGGAGGCCACCCTCCGCCCGGACCCGAACGCACTGGAGGCCACCCTCCGCCCGGACCCGAAACGCACTGGGGCCACCCTCCGCCCGGACCCGAACGCACTGGAAGCCACCCTCCGCCCGGACCCGAACGCACTGGAGGCCACCCTCCGCAGGACCCGGAACGCACTGGAGGCCACCCTCCGCCGGACCCGGAACGCACTGGAGGCCACCCTTCGCCGGACCCGGAACACACTGGAGGCCACACTCTGCCGGACCCGGAACACACTGGAGGCCACCCTCCGCAGGACCCGGAACACACTGGAGGCCACACTCCGCCGGACCCGGAACACACTGGAGGCCACACTCCGCCGGACCCGGAACACACTGGAGGCCACCCTCCGCAGGACCCGGAACACTGGAGGCCACCCTCCGCAGGACCCGGAACACACTGGGGGCCACCCTCCGCCGGACCCGGAACACACTGGAGGCCACCCTCCGCCGGACCCGGAACACACTGGAGGCCACCTTCCGCAGGACCCGGAACGCACTGGAGGCCACACTCCGCCGGACCCGGAACACACTGGAGGCCACACTCCGCCGGACCCGGAACACACTGGAGGCCACACTCCGCCGGACCCGGAACACTGGAGGCCACCCTCCGCAGGACCCGGAACACACTGGGGGCCACCCTCCGCCGGACCCGGAACACACTGGAGGCCACCCTCCGCTGGACCCGGAACACACTGGAGGCCACCTCCGCAGGACCCGGAACACACTGGAGGCCACACTCTGCCGGACCCGGAACACACTGGAGGCCACCCTCCGCAGGACCCGGAACACACTGGAGGCCACACTCCGCCGGACCCAGAACACACTGGAGGCCACACTTCGCCGGACCTGGAACACACTGGAGCACACAGGACCTCCGCCGGACCAGGATCACTGCTCCCCACAAGCTCCTGCATAAAAACACTGTTGCTCCCCTTAAAATCAGCCTGGCTGGGTCCCAAACTGGCGGCTGCATTCTGTCATGGTTTGGTCCCACTGGATGCAACCTGTAATCCGGCGGGCACTGGGACCTTTGGACCCAAAAGCTGAGAAAGGGACCCACACGCACAGGCTGATACAAAAAAATAGAAACATTTTAATAAACTTATACAAAGAACAAAAGATACTAGTAAAAATCAGGGGAGCAGCGACACAAAACAGCAGGGCTAGGATGCGAGAATGCAGCCGCAATGTTTAGTGGCAAAGCCAGCCCTTAAATAGCCCGCCTTCACCTCCACTTCAACAAGCCACACCTGTAGCTCGCTAAAGTGGAGGTGAACAATGCAGCAGGGGAGGGACTGCAAGGGAAAAACCCTTACACCTTTGTACTGTCAAGAATCAACACTACGCGCGACAACGGAGGCAACAGATGCAGTTCTGGGGGCGAGGAAGGGAGGACTCCGGTCACACGGCTTCTGCAGACTCTTATGACGTCGAGGTTCCGGTCAGGTCCAATCGTATGCAGCTTCCTTAACAGGATCACCTGTGAGATGACAATTAAGAGAACATGCATCCCCGGACATAACAGAGTGCCTTATGCTAAGATACTTAAATCAAATTTTCACATACTGAGATGTAAGCATGGGAAAATGCCTTTTTTAGTTTAAGTCATTTTCTCAATTTTCTCAAAATGGACATTTTATGACTTAGAGCCCTTTAGCACCAGGGTCTTGTATTGTTTTAACTGATGACATGCTGTCTCCTCCAGGGCTCTGAGCTGGGAGGTTGGTCCCTGGGTCGTTGGAGTGAGGATGGCATTGAAATCCATCACAACTTCCCTGACCTCAACTCTGTCCTCTGGGAGGCTGAGGCCAAGAACTGGGTTCCTCGGAAACTCCTCAACCATCACGTGCCCATCCCAGAGTGGTACCAGATGAAAAATGCCACAGTCAGTCTGAAAATTTGAGTGGCTTCCTGCTTTTGAACACTCACAAGACACCAGGATTATCAACCTGTCCTCCAACCATATGCGCAAATAGGTCGATTATTCTCATTTACTCTGATTTATGACCCACAGGAGTGTTTCCTAAAATCGCACCCCTACTGGCAGCAGGAAGGTACTGTTGCAGTTACAGTTTCAGTTCCAGATACAGTTTCAGTCATATTTACACTTAAAATAATGGTTTGGGTAAGGATTAGGGTTGGGGTTAAGGTTAGGGTTAGTATTCGGTTTAGGTTAGGGATTTACGGACAGCGACGCTGACAATGGAAACCAGATTATAGTTATTTAAATGACCGCTAGAGGTCGCTTAACTCCTAAACGTAACTTAGGTCGTAATAAGCTGCTTGACAAATGACCTTTCCGGGCGTATTTTGTTGGAGGACAGGGTCAGGATTATGGGATTAAGGCTGACTATAATATATATGCATCAAAGTAATCTGTCAATGAATGCAAAAGCTTTTGCAGTTATTTGTAAGGTGGTTCAACTTTAATGATTCCCATTTAAAATATTAACTTTGAATTGTCAGGTGTTACAGCAGTCATGGAGTAAAGCTAAAATAAAATGCTATTCAATTTACTACAAAGCAGTTTCTGCAGAGAATTATACCTACAAAGGTAGTGCATCAAAAAATTGTTCTTTAGAGCAATCATTTTCTGTAATGGAAAGATTGCCTTTAGTGCTTACACCGAAGGAATTGGTCACGCTGGTTCATGAAAGGACGTAAGAGGACTTGAGTCCTATCTTTAGGATGGAATTCCAGTCTTAAGGAATTAATATATCACATTTCCTGAGAATCAACAAAGAAAGAATTTCTGGCAAGATTTAGACATTATTTGCTTGTAATTTTGGATGAACTTGTTAAAATTAATGTGCTCATAGATATAGTCTCTCTTGAAGTAATGATGTAAGTACTCTCCTCCTGACATTGTTGAAGGCTGTTGGTCGATTGAACGTTTGCAGTCCTGCTTCAGTGGCTGAGCCCTTCAATTCGATAACTGGAGCTAAGCTTCAGAAACAGCAGAGCAAACTAAAGTACCTGCGGCATTCTGTGCCAGTGTACACTCCAAAATTGATGGAAAAACAATCTATTTAATTTATGAACGATCTATAATAGTGGGAGTTTCTATGATGTTTTAATATTCCCTATTTATAAGAAAATATAGGGATAAAAATAGTTAAAAATAAACAGATCATTTTGTTTTTAGACAATCTGTATGTTTTCTACCTTTTGCCTTGACCTTGAGTTTTTCATGCACAACAATCAATTTAATGGATTAAGAAAAATAATCAACACAGCTGTTTAGGAATTTTGGGTCAATTGCTGATATAGTTGTAAATACTGATCAACTGTGTATTTTTCTGCAAGTTAATTAGTACATCTGCTAATCTGGGTTTCCTCAGTTACCCACCACCTACAGTGACTCAACCATCCTCAGAAATAGCAGCACAGCTGCAAAAAATATAGCTTTGTTTTGTTCAGGCGGGATCACCATCTTCAAAGCTCACAGGAAGCTGCGAAGATTATATTAATTTCCCCCTGTGTGTAGAAAAGCATTAAAACAATGAATGGGCTTTAAGAAAATGTCACCCACACATGAATTGTACTAACATGCTTCAATTTACCAATTATTTGGTTCACTTACATCAGTGAAAGAAAAAAAGAACTGGTAGATTACAACCATCTGCTGTTTGGCTCAGGCTGTTTTTAAAGGGAGCCAAAAGCAAGTTGTTCTCTTAAGTAAATGATGGAGCTGTTATGGTCATTGAAACATTTATAGCTCCCTACATGGCCCTCCCGTGGTGGTTGCAAAAAATAGTTTAGGCCTCAATGTCAAGTTGTTTTTTTTTTAATCAAACTTCAACTGCAATTTCATTGTTATGAATTTGAGTTGTGTGGCAAAAATCCGACCATTAAACTGGTTTTCCTGGCGGTTTCACTGCCTGGGCAGGTTGCTATGGAAACGCGAGCTCTAATAGCCTGGATGGAGAAGATTCCATTTGTGCTTGGAGGGAACCTTCAGGGTGGAGAGCTGGTGGTGACATTTCCATACGACAGGACACGTGTCCCAGGGAGGACCCGAGAGCTGACCCCCACCCCGGACGACCACGTCTTTCGTTGGCTGGCCTTCTCCTTCGCCTCCACACACAGGCTGATGACTGACGCCAGCCGCCGTGTCTGTCACATGGAGGACTTCGCCAAAGAGGACGGCACCATCAACGGGGCAGCCTGGCATACAGCCCCTGGCAGTCAGTCTCCTCTCAAAGTTCTCTCTCTCTGTTTACCTGTTTATCTATTGTTCTCCCCTCAAGTCCCTTTGCAAGTGAATAATCCTTAACTGACATGCCTGGCACTTTCTTCCCCATATACCATTCCTTCTATTACCATCTCTCGCTTTCACTGAAACTGCTTTCTTTGTTTCGCTTTCTTCTACTGCAGTGATCTGTAACTTTTCTTTGTCTCAGACCATATTCATGTTTTTTCTCTTGCACATCTCCTCCTACTGAAACCTAGCTTTGCCCTTTTTTCAGGCCTGTGTTCCAAGATGTCACAGTGTCCTTAGTTTAACTTCATTTCTTGCACTTCTGTCTCCCTCCTAATGAATTATTCATGTACTTTTCTGCTTCGCCAAATGAATATAAATTCCGAGCCAAAAAAAAAAAAAAAAACATTCGAAACCCAAAAAAAAGTGTTTTTATGGAGTTCAAAAAATCTGAATAATTTCTGAATTATTGCTGCAAGGTAACATGGTGTAAGTGAACCATGAAACGGTCGGATGATATGAACTTCTTTCTGTTGTTTAGACATACTATTTATAGAAACCTAAGAAAGAAGAAGTAGAGCGGATGTGGAGTCTCAGCATGATGTCTTAATTAGGCAGTCAGCCAAAACATACATCACTTTGTGTTGACAGGTATGAATGATTTCAGCTACTTGCATACCAACTGCTTTGAGCTGTCCATGTATGTGGGCTGTGACAAATTCCCCCATGAGGCCGAGCTGCCAGATGAGTGGGAGAACAACAGAGAGTCGCTTCTTGTCTTCATGGAGCAGGTACTGAGCAACTGTCTCCAGGGAACAAGCACCCCTAATGACAAGCGGTTCACACACATGGACAAACATGCAAGCACATGTGTACACACATACATGTGCGCAAGCATGTGCATGCACGCATACACACACACACACACCCAAGTATGCGTTCATGTATTCAGCTGCATGACTAGTGTTTGTACGGAGGGTAAACAAAAATCTCAGTGAATTCAATCTGTAATTGACATGGAGGAACTGAACCAGCAACCCTCAATATGAAACATCTCACATATTCAGGGCAAGAGCAGCAGTTTTATTGTGTTGTTTCAGTGCAGAGGACAGGAATAAACAAAGCCTGATACAGAGAAAACAACAATTGTCTTTAAAAAAAGATATTTATTTTGGGGAAATTGGCAGAAAGCAAATATTTTTGTAAGTGTGCATAGGTGAAAGAGAAATGCAAACAAAATCTTTGTTCATATGAGAAAATTTGTCTCCATGGTACACAGATGCCACAGCTAAAGAGAAAACCTTGATAAAAATTACTGTGCATAATGAATCATGTCAGCATATGTGAAAACTGTAAGAAGTTTGTGAATTCTGTTGTTGAGCGGTTTTGTTGAAGAAGTGAATAGACAAAATCACCGCTTACAGCAAAGTGAGAGGAAAACAACAAAATTTACCTAAGTTCAAGCACCTGAAAAATCATCAAATTTTTTTAAAATTTAGAAACAAGGTATGAGATGCACACCTTTAGTGTCCCTACAAAGCGCAAGTATAAGCTTAATTAATTCTGACCGGTTTTAAGAAGTGAATAAAGCATCAACCCCATATGGACATACACATGTACCTATGGATGGATGAGGGTAACTCTATATGCCCCCAGCCATATATGGCAGGAGTATAAAAAAACATATTGAGAAATTGGACATTGATGACAAATTCAGTTTAAATAAACAGAAAATGTTGCACATCTGATGGTCAAGTCTAGAGGCCATAGTTTTAACCCCTCTGTGCAGATGTAGACACTAGTGGACATGGAGCTGCTCTATTTATGCACGCAGTTACAATATTCTGTCACTAGATGGCACACCCGGATCAGTTACTGAATATTCACTAGCAAGCCGAGCTCGAACACGGTTTCGAATATGGACGAGTTAAGACCCATCCCATTTTGCAGGAGTTGCATAAATTAAACTCCTCTGTTAAGCCTGATGTGCAAATTGCTCAATATTCTTGCCCATAGTATATATCCAGCAAATTTAAAAAGAAGATCTCTTTTGACAGAAAAAAATCGTCCTTTGTAGCAACCACTTCAGCTATAGTGAGCCAATGCTATCCCAATTAAGTAATTTAAAAAATAAGTTTTCTGAAGCAAAAATTCATCATGGTATTGATACTCTGTCATTCTACTATCGATTTTAGTCATCACATATTAAAAACGCGTAATTCTCTATCGTGGATTTACACGTAGATCTGTCTCTTGAAGAATTTAGCTTTTTTTTTAGAGCATCATACAATCCCTCACGGAAATACAGTCACTTCGATATTTATTCAGGCTTATCTGCGTAAACCATAGATATAGTTCACGCCCACATGAAACTGTCTCGGTAATTACCTATTGATTGACGTGGTTTTTTAAATCCGATTCCTGACAGTATAAGCTTTCCTCAGTAATTGAAAGACATTGATTGGACCCTCAGAGAAGTATTTAAACACTTGCTTAATAGCAGTAAGGTTGTATTCTCTCAACTTTGCGCAGCTGAGAATGACGCGATTGCATGGAAAAAAAGAGTTCCAGAACCAACCCTGGAGTGCTGAGCTTATATTTGCGGGATGGAAATGTGATTCAGAGATAGAAAATAGAAGTTATTCTGAATGGAACAGACTGGAAGGCTGACAGCATTGATTCTTTGGAGGAGAAATTTAATGATGGAGAGTTTTTCCTCTTGCAATGTGAGTTGAACTGTCTTTGTTTGGAGTAGCTCTATCTTACTTCTAGCCAGCTAGCTAACTAGCCAGATATTTTTTTATTTTCGGTTTGCCATCGTGATTACAGCAAGTTTGCCACTTTGGTTAACAAGAGTAGCCGATAGCCTTAGCATGTGATACTGCATGTGCTGGCATTTTGCTTAATGTGGCGATCTGTTTTAGAATTTATATCGCATTCAACAAAATAGAATGCCTTGGAATTTCGCTCATTTAAAACGCGAACAGCTCAAAGACTTCAGTAAATCCTTTGCTCAGACGACTCCTTTGAATCTAGGGTAGCATATTGCCTGCTTTTTCCTGATGGTCTGTTTTGTTAAAATAAGGTATATTTCAGATATTACTGTGTTATTGAGTTATACTTGCTCCTTATGGGGTGTGAAAAGCGTTTATGCAAGCTTGCGTTTTGATTGGATGATCGGAATTGTAAACGGCAAACTTTCCGTCTCAGATTGAATGTTCTGACAGTAAAATAAGCAGTTCCTTTAATGAGTACGAGTGCTTGCTGATGAGGCTTTATAGAGAAATGGACAAAACTCTGAACTTCATCATGGAGAAAAGGCATGTTTTTGGTTTGGAGAGGTTACTGGTGACTATTGATGTCCGTCCACGCCTGTATTGATAAATATGTGCTAAATTCTGCCAGAAAATAATTGATTCATATTGAACTTCATGAGTAGAAAGTTGATTTATGTTAAAGATATGATTATTTTATGAATTGACAGTGTGCTATTTTGAGAGCTCTGACAGCATGGAGAGCCACTTGGATTGCTTTTATTTGGCTCATAGAGAGCAGATAATTTTAAATAGCCCGCCTATTATATGTCACATGTATTATAAGTCACACAAAGTAGACTTGTGGTCAAGGAGTTTATGATCCTGGAAATGCATTGTTTTTAATCCCAGCCATTTTTAAATTTTCAGTATTGTTTTTTATAATAATTTCATTGATGAATTTTCATGAAGATTTTTTGTGTTTGTGGCCCTCACTCGGAACTAAAATTATGAAAAGAAAGTGAAATATGATGGAATTCTAAATGCTACAAATTATCTTGAATCATTTCAGCCATTTCTGCCCTCTCTGTGAAGCTCAGATCTTGAATTATAATTGGGTAATGCATAAATAGCCATATTTGGCTTCTGCGCAATGGGCTTGATATCAAAATATGATTGTCTGAGACTTTCTTAGAGTGTAAAACAGCAATTTTAGGGAACTGATAAGCATTTTGTAACTACAGAACTTGAATAGTGCACCATTTTGAAATTAACATTATGGGAATGAGCCTAAAATGCTTAAAAATCCTTGCACAATGATAAAATCAAAACAATTGCATAGGTAAAACAATATTCAGTGAAAATGTCAAACGTAAATTGCCCTGACAATGTGGCCTATTATATATAAATAAGCTAATCTGCCTTGACAGGCAGAGACTGAGAATGTGAAAGGACATGTGATAAAGCCTAACACTGTATTTTAAATGAATACAGAGGCTGTAGTCAGCTATCACATAAATTTGGATGTGAACGTATTTTGATTCTCTCACTTGCCAATGTTTTTTTTTTTTTTTGGTTTGGTTTATTTTATTTGTAAAAGGACAGTACACATTAATTAACATCACTGTAAATGTGCCAGTTTTAGCCAATTGGCTAATTCGCAACTGCAGTCCTTCGGCAAGATGTTATGAAACCACAAACCTAAAAAAAAACAGTTAAAGGTTAAAATCAATCATTACAGTATTTACAGAACAGGACACCATGGTAATGCATGATGGCCAGTACTAAAAGCACAGAACAGCAACATGCAGACGGATAGCAATCTAAACATATAGACAGCCTTGAAAGCAGCAGTGTACATGCGTATAATCAGCCATGCAGAGCAACAGTATACATGCACAGTCAGCCATACAGAGCAGCAGTAGACATACATATAGTCAGCCATGCAGAGTAGCAGTATACAACAGGGCAGCAGAACTTGAGCAAAGTAAAATAATACAGTCAAGGCATTAGTCAAACTATTAGGTGTTCGTACATACCAAGCCAAGCAAAGCTGGGAGCCTGACAATAAACAGACATTTAGTAGGTTAGCAGGTTATTAAACAATAGTGAAGTACACAATTAAGAGTGATCGCATTTTTGGTTTTTTAAAAGCCAGGTCTTAAGTTTTTTTGTGAAAGTTTGGTAGGTGGCACAGTGTCTTATTTCAGTTGGTAAGGTGTTCCAAAACTGTGTGGCTTTAACAGCAAAGCAAGATTGACTAAAGGAGCTGGACCTGTAAGGAACAATACAGTCCCCTCTCTGGGAAGATCTTGTAGTCCTGTTATCAGATGTTTTTACCTTAACAAAGGCTCTGAGAGGTGGAGGGGCCATGCCATTTATAATCTTAAATAATAGGCAGGCGTCAGTGTGTTTTGTGAGGTTTTCCCAGCTAAGGATTTTATATTTGCCGAGAATGTGACAATGATGATGAGCATTCGGTTTTCTGTCAAGGACTTTGAGAGCCTGCTTGTACAGAGAGAGGATGGGTTTCAGAGTTGTGCTTTTTGCATGGGTCCAGCTTGTCATACAGTATCTTAAATGGGAGATAATCATTGCGTTCATATAGAGAAGCGCAGCAGTGGACGTAAGACAGTTCCTCATGTATCTAAAATTAGCCAGGTTATATTTGGCAGTCTGCATTACTCTTTTTATTTGCTTTTTGAAGGATAAGGTAGAGTCGAGGATAATGCCAAGATATCAAGTGATGATTATGTTATGCACTAAGCAGTTTATCGAATGAATAGTGCAGTGTCCTAGCTCAAAACTTTTGCTAATACTGTATTTGTCCAGTTTTAGCACGGTAACTAAAGAATCAGAGGAGTGGCAGTGAGACCGTATATTTGGTTATTTAAACTATTAAGCTAATATAACACCCCACTTTGCCTTTTGAGTCATTGTAAAAAGCACTGCAGGTACAAAGAAAGAGTTATACGAACAGCATGTATCAATGCAAGGCTATCAAATAAAACGCGTCAATGGAGAAAGGAAAGGACACTTCCTTGCACACTTACTCCAAGCCGCCAAAAAATTTTTTATTTATGAAATTAGGACAATGTTTCAATCCAACTCGAATCTTGATGACCAGATGAAGATCCAAGTTGGATCGAAATGCTGTCTGCTCATTTCAATGGATGGATGACATTTTACAAATATCTCTATTCCTGATCAATCCATGAACATTAGATGTTTTTGTGGCTCATCATACCAGGAAAAAGCGTTGTTATGCTGATATAAGAGCAAACCTGTCATGGTTATGGTTTTGTGTTCATGTTTATGTTCATGTTTGATGTTCATGATTTTGTCTTTTATTTATTCTTTTTGGTTATTGTTATTCTCAGGTTTTCAGTTCAGGCCATTTTCAGTTCCATTGCACTTGTCTCCCCTGTCTCGTATCTAGTTGGTTCAGTCCGTCTCCCCGGTCTGTGTGCTCACATGCTTTGGGTAATTTCAATGGTTTCTGGTGTTTCATATTATTCCTTCAATTCTCGTTTGCTTCCTTCGCCTTGCTGTTCTGATTACTAACAAGACTAACGTTTGTATTTTGTATCATAGTCTACTAACCCAACTAATCCATGTTTATATTACTAACTCACTAACGAGCACTCTAGTTAAATCTGTAAAGTTGCACCGCTACTAATTAGTACTAATTCCCTCTCAGCAATCACCCTGTTCTAGTCTCCGCCTCTTGCTCAGCTTTACCTATCTCCCTCTGCGTTTCTGCAAGATCTCTCGCACGTGCTTAATTACTTTCCTGCACTCATTGTCTGTGCACTTAGAACTCCCTGACCGGAGCTGTTAAAATGTCATAGGCTGTGTGCGTGATTCCCGTCCGTGTCTTGGCTTTCGCCAATTGTTGTGGTTAGGATTTCCCTCATGTGTTCCTCCCATTGTAATTAGTCTGATCCAGCTCACCTGTTCCCTGTGTAGCATGTGACTTCCCTCCTGTCTATTTAGAGTCCTCACTGCTGTTCTGACTTTGTCAGAACGTTGATCAATATTTCTTTGTGCAGAGCTTCTCGTATGCCATTGATTATTGTTTTGCTTCGACTGTTTCATCCGACCAAGATTCTTGCCATTGCCCTTTTTGTATTGTTTTTGTCTTTCTGGATTTCGACCAATTTTTGTACGACCACGATTTCTGTGTTTGGATGCCCTGTGTATGACCCACTGCTTTGTTTATCGACTACGACTTTTTGCCTGCCGTCTATGTACCGTTGCTCCTCTGTTTTACTGGTTCTGACCCCGGCCTGTCTAGTCGACTCTGTTTTTGGATTTCGTTTTGTGGCTTGGCAATTCTTGTGTTTTTTGGTACTGACCCGGAACTCATTAAAGGCATATGTTTTTTGGATTTCCCTCTCTTGCGTGTGGTTCCTGAACGCACCGTCACAAAACCGCATTGTGTTTTCTAGCATGTAAATAATGAAATAATGTGATTGCAGAATAACTTATGTGTTGTCCTCTATAATCTTAATGAATACATCAATATGGAAAATGCAAGACAACACAAAGAATTAAAATCGAACTAGCCGTAAAACATACTTTCTAGACCATGATTCTTACTAAAGTGATACACGTTTGAAAGCAAATGTTATCTTGTCTTGGATTAAATGGCGATAAATCTTACTGGAACCATGAGGAAGATTCAAAGGGGCAAGCAGTGCTGAGAAATAATTTTTAGATTCGGCTCTGCTTTCTATTTTATGTGTGTGTGGCGAAAGTGAATTCTGAGTTCATTGTCTTTTTGTATTAATATGAAATAGATTTTGATAGCCGACTGACAACACAGGAATTAATCATGTATTTTTTTTTATTCCCCAAGCATCGTTTCTCCACAGTATTCATTTGCATTTGAAAATGTCTGCCTTTATACTGTTTTTATGAAGTTAGACAAATTTTCATAATCAAATATTCCCTGCTTGATTCTGCAACCAGATATGCCAGGCTGGTTGCAGATCAGGTTTTATGGGAGATATGATTGATGCAATGTCTATTCCACCGTTTCAGACTTAAAAACTCAAATTTTTTAATAGTTCTAGGGCACCACCTCCTCATGAATAGTCAACATATAGTTATGTGTTCCAGGTACAAATACAATTGCAGCATCATTTTGACGCCTGTATGTAAGGTTGCTGGCCATCTGCTTCAGATATTCATGCCAATCATTGTACAGAGAGAATGGTCATGGAGTTTTACATATTGTTGTGTAGATAGACAAAGGAGAATTTAAATGGGGGAAATTTGGCTAAGATCAGATTCTGAGGAACAAAATGAAGGAAAATAGCCTTGTTCAGAGCTAAATTCAGTGCGTGGCTGGCAGAAAGCGGATATCCTGGCACTGAAAAATGTGTTGGAGACTGAGCTGTATATGTGACGCACAGATTAACTGAACAGTTATTCACACTTTCCCGCTGTATGTTTGGAGTATAGTGCTATTGAGCATAGAATCCCAGTGAAGAAAAAAACAAACCACAAAAGCCTGGCAATGCAGATTTAATTGTCACTATGTTTGTATATTCACTTTTTCTTTCATCTAATCTTAATTCTTTTGTGATAAAAACCCTAATGGCAAAAAGTGTGATCAAGTTACTTCATCCTGATAATCTTGGTTGCAGTACTTTGCATTGTCAACACACCTATGTCTAAATTTTCCTTCAAAATTATATTATTTAACAGTATGCTTGCTAACAATAATGTATTCATTATCTATTGTCAATCAATTCAGTCTGCAACAGTTGTTTTTCTTATTGATCGCAGAAGGCAGTGGACATAGTAGTAAGAAGACGGGGCACTGTAGACAGGGAGGTGATTGCTATAGAACATTTAAAAAATGTGTGGTGGCATAGGGGAGCATTTTATTTTCCATATTATTGCCACAGAAGCACATAAGAGCTGGGTTTGGTCAGTTTTGTAAATGGCATTTGTTTCTGGTAGCAAAGCTGTGTTTTGTTCATGACCCAGCATGGAAATGGAATTTAAAGGAAACAAGAGCAGCAATTTCTGAAGAAATTGCGAGTGTGAATGCTGAAAGCTGAAGCCACACTGCGATGCTGTCTTGAATACACTAAAGTTTGAATGATTTGAATGTTTGCTAACACCACACTGAATAGCTGCCATGAAAATATAATATTTGAATTATGTAGAATACTTGAATGTTTATCAAAAAAGTGAAAGAAATAAAGCTGAATAAAGAAAGAATGAAAGAACAATGCGAACCATGCCATCCACGTTACTCAGCTAACTTAGCAAATGTTAGCAGTTATGGTAACTATGCTAACAATGCTAACCATGCGAACCACGTTATTCAGCTAACTTAGCTAATGTTAGAGGTCGAATGAAGGGTCTAGAAGAATGCTGATGTTATAGAGGTTGAAAGTAGCACAACAGTTTGAAGACTGTTCCAATGCATTTCTATGGGACAAAAAAAGTGAAATATTGTAAAAAGTATAAATAGTATGAAAGGCAAGGCGAGAAATGAACTTTTCTTTTCAGTCGTTAGCCGGGCAACCTAGAGTTCTTGAAGGGTGGCAAAGACCATTTTAGGTAGTCAAGACATACGCTGTAAAAAAAAAAAAAAAATTAAATTAAATTAAAAAAAACTTATGATTGAGCACTCACAATGTATTTCGGTTTACTTTGGAAAGTTTATACTACCTGGAATTGGATAAGAGCAGTTTGCACATGAGGCATGGCTGAGGAGTGTAATTAATGCAACTCCCTGGAAATCAGGGGTAGGATCGAACGTATCAGTATTACAAACCGTGTTCGAGTTCAGCTTGCCAGTGGATATTCATTTACTGATCCGGGTGTGCCATCTAGTGACAGAATAATGTAACTGCGTGCATAAATAGAGCAGCTCCATGTCTGCTGTCATGAACATCTGATATTATACGGGTTATGGATCTGATCAGAACGTCTCGTTAAAAAAAAAAAAAAAAAAAAGGCCATTCGCAAGTACGAACTCGCGCCATGAAACCCATAATGAGACATACAATACGAGACAGATTTGTGAATGATTGAAAATATTTCAAGTGTTCATTTGATTAAATTAAACTAAGTACATGTCGGCGTTTGCTGATGCGCCACTAAAAGAGCTTCAGTCGATGAGAGCTGCTATCGCAAGCAGAGGCAGCCGGTGGATAGAGAGCTCAACGTTGTCTGCGCGAATAATTCCTCGGAGGTTTAGATTATTTTAATGGTACCGCTGGCAAACAGATACTGTTGACTTACAGAGCCTGTATTCTAATCAGTGAAGACATAACTTCTGCGAATGAACGTAGTGGTAGACAAATACTAGTATTGCAAAGCAGTACATCCATTTAAGGGAGACTGCAAACAATGTCGTATCGCATACATGAGCATATGTTTCTCTTTTAACGTAGCATTTGTAGCGAACTTGTCTTTGCGCTTTGATTGACACAGAAAGCAACATTTTAGAATAGTGGGGCATTAGCTGAGACCTGCAAATAGAAATAAGCAGCGTGGAGAATGAGCTGCAATAATTTCCCTAACCGCAAATAGCTGGCTCGATTCACTTCGTTCTTATGAAGACACCTGTGTTCTAACGAAAGCATCTGCATGGAAACTCAGCTGAGCACTAAGATTTAAAATGAGAAAACCTAACCGCAAAATAGCTGGCTGGATTCACTTCGTTCTTATGAAGACACCTCTGTTCTAACGAAAGCATCTGCATGGAAACTCAGCTCAGCTCACTTAGATGTAAAATGAGAAAATCACGACACGGAGGGCAATGGCAGAAGCGGTGTCCTATTACCAGTGAGAGCCAGGCATGTACAGACAAGTGCACGCACAGGCAATCGCTGAGTCACTCAGCCTTGTTCGCGTACACCTCAAACTCTTGCTTCTCACGCAAAAACCGTTTATCCTGTCAGCAATGTAACCACATCATTCAAGGCACGAGACTTTGATGAGTGCGTGGATGTCTTTTTTATTTCTCTGAGTGATATATTTTTGGAATAACAGCGATCTAAAAACTCTGGCAGTTTGCTGTTCTCCGAAATTTTTTGGGTGATTTTTGAATGGAAGAGATAGCAAAGTTGGACGTGCCTCCTGTCCTTTGACTGTTCCCTGAGCCAAAACTATATGCTTCACGGCTACAAAAATGATACTGCTGTAACAAGAACAAATTTTCCTACATTTTTGTGAAATTTCATGAAGAGGGATTCAAATTTATGGAAGTTAGAGCGATAGAGAAAGAACTTTTTCATTCTGTCTGCTCTCAGCTCCCACTCTAGCTGTCACAGAAGAGTTTGAAGACAGTTTCAATGCATTTCTATGGGACAAAAAATGTAGAAAAAAATTAATATTTAAAAAAGTATAAATAGTACGAAAGAGAAAAATAATAGCAATAACGTCCTGAAAAATCTAAACATTTTGATATATGAATTGTTAATATAGCACAAAGTATGTAGGAGTAGTTTAACGGCGCGCGAAGAAGCTATAATAATAATAAGTATAAAGAAAATGGGCGACATGAAAAACAATAGTGTGAATGCTGAAGTATAAAGAAAATGGCCGACATGAAAAACAATAGTGTGAATGCTTTCAGCATTCACACTAATAATAAGTATAAAGAAAATGGCCGACATGAAAAACAATAGTGTGAATGCTTTCAGCACTAATTAAGCTTGTGATTCTGAATTCTGAGTTGCAAGAAAATACTGTAGCTCATAAGTATAGTGGGTCTAGAGGTGCTGTCTACATTATAAATTGCAGTCCTAGGTTCCAAAGGCAATCTGTATTTCTAAATATAAATGTTCATTCAAAAATGGGAATCCTCCTTTTTGTATTAAAATACGTTGCTCCTCATAGAAAAAGAAATCCTTATAATTCAAAGCCGGGGAGAGTATAGATATTTGACATACCCAGGGCTGAGCCTCACAGAGAGGAAGTGATCTGCAGATTAATTATTTCATCCCTTGATGTTCTTCATTTTTGAGCAAATTTCTACTAAAGTGCTTACTGTTCTTGAACCTCTTCGACTACAGCCGTATTCATGATCTCTTTTGAAAAGTGACACTCAGTAGATTGTACTCCAATAGTCAGAATTACTAAGAATAATACCCAAATTTGTGTAAAAACACGGGTAATGCCAGTTTCTGTCTGGCAGAAAAAAGATTCTGTTTTTTCTTCTTGCCCTGTGGTGCAGCGACAAGGCCTCATCAGCCTAAAAAAATAACAAAGTGATAGCCAGAGGCCTATACAACTGAAGGCTCAAATATAGCAATACTGTTACATAAATGATTTTGCAGTAATGTCCACACGTATTTCAACAAAAAAAATATCTAGATTCTACATTTCCCTCCGTTCCTCGTTTGGGTTTGCAGTATTTTTACAACTTCCTTCTCTCCCGTCCTTTTCCTCATCTGTTGCTGAATTTTCATTCCAATGCACTCTTCCAGTTCTCAGCACTAATGTGTGAACGTATGAGCGCTTCCAAAACTTCTTTGCTTCATTGACAACCCCCTCCCACTGTCAGAAGCTCATGAAGCAATTCAGCCTCATAAAATTAAATCCCTTGGCTACCATACGCATTTGTTTTATGGAAGTTCTGTCCAAATGGCTGTTCGTGTAAACTAAAAGCAGTTGATTTTTCTAATATACTCGAATGTGGACTGAAAGGCTAAAAATGACTGTTTCATTAGATCAGCTCATGATAGCCAGTGGGAACACTTGTTTTGTTGCTAAAGGGTTACTGTATGATCTTTAGGATTGCTATATATGTAAAAAAAAAAAAAAAAAAAGGCTAATTATAGTGAAATTCACCAAGACGTGCGGCAGCACAGTTACCACAATGAAAAGCCACTGCCCCGAGCCAGTCTCGAAACACTCGTTCAGTGGCCCAGGCTAGTCCCTTAGTGCAGCAGGACAGTTACTGCAAGTGGCTTGTGCCACAGGACAGTAAAGTACACAAACTGTTACAGCCCCTGCTGCATATTTGAGAAAGTTTGCGGGGTCCACTCATTGTCAACTTGAACAGCGACTGGGGTGGGTCAAGGGGCACTGCGGAAAAATCATAGATTTTTGTTTAGCACAGTGGTTCTCAACGTCGGTCCTGGGGACCCCATGTGTGTGTTGGCTTTTGTTCCTACCACAATTGCAATTGTAGAACTTTAACAAGCTGTGACTGTATTAATTAGGTGCTTTTCATGTTCAGAGTTGTTAATATATCTCTTTAGTCAAATGTCACATAGGAACATCCATACATGCAATGAAGAATAAAACACCCTTGAAGATAGTGTGTTTATTGCAATACTGCAAGTAATGTCAAGTAACATAACATGTCAAACAGATCAAATTATACACTGAGGAAATCAATAAACCCCAGATTAGGCTGCTGGACACAACTGTTTCAAGTTCGTTCAAAAAGCTTCAGGTGAACTTAATCAGATCAACATAACACAAAACTGGTTTGTTTGTGGACTACATTTGTCATGATGAGCCAAGTAGTTTTCACTAATTAGGAGCCAACTACATCATAAATTTGATTGGTTACATTGTTTTCTCTCATTTTATGCTGTTATTTCCGATATACTGCAATGTGCGAATGGTATTTTTGAAATTCTTGATGGCAAATAGATATTTCTGTTAAGTTGTGGGTTAAGAGGGCAAATAACTGCTCTAAACATTAAATGCACATAATTAAGACAAATTAGCAGCTTGTTAAAATCCTACGATTGCAACTGTGGTTGGAACAAAAGCCAGCACACACATGGGGTCCCCTGGACTGACGTTGAGAACCACTGGTTTAGCATATGCCTCTTACAGTACTTTGTTCACTATTAAATGATTAATAAACAATCGGTATCCATCAAATATGTAGTTTTTTTTTGAGTTATTGAGTTCGAAGGAGAAATTTAATGAGATAAATTCACAGGGATGTTTGCCAGTTGGCAGCACTGTCAGACTGGTTGCAGAGCACCTGGTTTGTGGAAGTTTGTTTGTGCATTGTCTATATCCAGTGATTCCGATGTTATTTTAAGATTTTTAACGGAAACTGCAGAATTTGCATGCATGGGAATAAATTACAATATAGGCTAAAGATTAAGTGGTTCTGTGAGCTGAAAGTTCACATTAAATATTTGGCAGTAAAAACAAATCTGGGGCTTAAGTAAAAAGACCCAGGGCTATAACTCAATAGCCAGTTCCCAAACACACCCCTGATTAAAGGATAATTCACTTTTTTGTAACCGAGATCCTTTTCTAGGTAATGTAACCATCTTTATCAAAAACTGAGGTGGCTCAGTTGGTTAAAACGCCGCATTGCGGAGCAGTTGTGACCACCATGATGCGGGTTCCTTAAAAATCAAACCCCTCCAAGAAGGTGCAATCAATTCGCACACTCTGGAATAGGGTAAATCTGGACTCATTAGACCATGTGACCTTTTTCCATTGCTCCTCGGGCCAATCTTTATGGTCCCTTGCAAAATTAAGTTGTTTTTTCTTTCCCCAGTAAGCCTCACTAACAAGTGGCTTGCTAGTGACCACGCAGTTATTTACAGAATGTTGAATTTTGCTCAATATTTTGCTCAGTGCAGTACATTGTCCTCAGAGTAAAATATAACTTCCCTAAATGACAGGATTTCTAAAACAGAATGATTGACATTCATGTAAACAACATACAAAAATCTTTACTATGTTTAGGGAAGTTCGGCCAAATTAGGAAATCTTTCTCCAAAATTTGACTTTGTAATTGAATTTGATTTCCTATGGTTCCCAAACTTAGTCCTGGGCGACCCCTGTGTATCCTGATTTTAGTCCCAACCACAACTGCAATTGCAGGACTTTAATAAGCTGTTATTTTGTCCCCAGTTAGTATATTTCATGTTTAAAACAAATATTTACCATCTTAAGTCACATTTTGACAGTGTGTACCATGAAGAATAAAAGAATAAAAGGAACACAGGGAAATATTTATTTTTCTACACGGGATGTAATTTATGGGCAAAACATTTTCAATCAGATTAAATTAGATGCTGTGAGAATTGGTAAACTCAAATTAAGTGGCTGATCACATGTGTTTAGAGTTCTTTCAAATTAATTACCTCAAACTTAGTAACTTAAAAATGAATCATAGGCATGACTCTCTTTCGCTAGCCAAATACATTTTTAGTTTTCGTGACTATGTGTCCATGGTTTCACCAATTGGAAATCTATGGATTTGTGGTGATTCTGCCCTGTTTGCCATGTTTATTTTTGAATTCTGCCTTGTCTGACCATGCTCTGTATTTTGTATTGTGATTTAGATGCCTTGCCATGTTTTGTTTTTGCTTTGCCTGTGTATGTCTTCCATATTTCATCTTTGCAGTTTTATTCCGGTCCATGTTTTTGTTTTTCACCATGCATTGCACTTTGTCTCCCCCTGTCTGGTCTCATGTCTTGTGATTGCTCACAGCCCCAGTATTGCGTGCCACTCTTTTGGGTGATTTAATGGTTTCTGGGATTTCAATCATTCCTTCCAGTCTCGTTTACTTCCTTCACCTTGCTTTTCTATATTACTAACAATACTAACAGTTTATTATTTTAGTTAAAGATACTAACCCAAACTAACACTATAGTACTAACTTACTAACGAGCACTAGGGATTGTATAGCTGCACTCTACTAATTGATTAACGACCTCTCAGCATTCGCCCTATTCTAGTCTCCGCCTCTTGTCTTTACTCAATCTACTTTGCTGCAGTTTCAGCGGAACCTCCGTGCTTGTTAAACTCTGTTCTCTCTCCTTTTCTGTGCATGAAAGAACTCCCTAACCGGAGCCGTAGGTCTGTCTGTAGGCTGTCTTCGTGATCCCTGTCCGCGTTTTGGCTTTTTCCAATTTTATGTAGTTAGGAACTTCCTCATGTTCAGCCCTTTGTTAATTAGTCTGATCCAGCTCACCTGTTCCCTATCATAGCATGTGACTTCCCGTTTGTATATTTAAGCAGTCATTTCACAGCCAGCTCTTTGTCAGAACGTTTCTCCTGTGCTGCGACTGTTTATGCCTTGTACTCTCTGTGGTTCACTTCTGACTGGACCGTCCCTCATTACGATTTTGGCTTTATCTTGGATTTGTTTGCATCTGTGTATCAAACCTTTTTTGCCCGACCATGAGTTTTGTGTTTGCTGCCCTGATTACGACTTGGATTACGTCCCTGGGATTCTGATTTTTGGATTGTGGACTTTGTACTGTTGCCTCCTGCTCTGCGGGTGTTCGCCCCCTTTCCTAATAAAACACAAGCTTTTTGGATTACTTGGTTCTTGCATCTGGTTCCTGAGTGTAACCTCACAGGATTATTTTGTTTTCTTAAATAAAAAGAAAATTCAGCAGTTGTTTCAATCATAATGTGGATATGAAGTATTTTTCTTTCATGGCATGCATAGATATCTGTCATAATGTGGTTTACAAGGATAAATAACCACTCTAAACATACAGTAAATGCAGCTAAGTAAGACGAAGTGACAGCTTGTTAAAATCCCATGATCGCAATTGTGACCAGAACAAAAATAAGTACACAAAAGGGTGTCCCTGGGCCAAGTTTTGTAACCACAGACCTACAAAGCTGCCAACACCCACCTTAACCTGTGTCTACAGGCACATCATGTAACGAGCCTGCCCAGTGCCTACAGTACCGAAGGATGCTGATTCAAGCCCTGAATGGTGCTGTAAAGATTCGCTTGATTGCCTTCCATCTCACATGTAGGATTCATTGGGCTGAAACTTTAATTGACTAAAATAACCCTTCAGTCCAGCTGGAGTATTTTGTAAAATTGTGCGTTTGGTATTAAATGGTTCCTCAAATGGTGTGCTGAAGATTTGTTTGCAGACCCCACAACTATGGTACATGGGATTAATTGCATTGAACATAAGTGATTAATTCCATTTAGTCATTTTTGGAATACTGTACATGTTCAGTTCTTTCTTCAGTTTTTTACATCAGAGTTTTTACTCTAAATTTGATCAGTTACAAGAAGTTGGTGCCTGTGGCACAAAAGTTTGCAGGTTCAAACCCTGAGAGGCACTGTTAACCTGTGAGGTATTCATTATGATGAAATTAACTGATAAATGTGCTGTTGATTAAGCTCCAAAGAAGCTTAGTACAAAGAAATTTTTTATCAAAATTTTCTTCATAAAAATGTCAATTTTGGCATTACACATCTCCTTCCACTTCTTGCCATTGTCTCATTTTTCCTCTTGATCTTTGACTTCTTAAACGACTTCTCGACTACTGCCCAGCCCCAGTCCCTTTGCTGCACTGCAGCCGCAATTATTATTTATTTATTTATTTTAAAAAACTTTTTTTTTTGCAACATGCATTTATAGACACACAGTACAGTCTCATGTAATTATCCATCAAGACAGTAAATTGGTTTCAGTGATATCAAAGGGTCAAGACAGACTAATTGAAAGTTTTACTTGATTAAGTGGCTGTTCATATGTTACATGCAGTATTTTGTGCTGATGGCTATCTCCCATTCCCAGGTACATCGTGGAATCAAAGGTGTGGTGAGAGACGCACAAGGCCGGGGGATTGCCAATGCTACCATCTCTGTGGACGGCATCGGCCATGACGTAACCACATGTGAGTTGACTGGATATAACTGCCATTGCTGTATTAAAGGAAGTACGGCTCATTTCTCTGTTTCTGGCATCGCCTGGCAGATGTATCCCAGTGTCCCCAAAGTAAACAACCTTCACTCAGTGTTTCCCACCAAATTTTCTTAAAATATGGTGGGAAGGTATTCTTATTTTAATGATGGACACGTATTAGACAGCAGATATTCTATTGTAAAGGTAAGGAGACCGAGTGGTAATGAGTGACATTTGTAAAGTGGTACAGGCGACTGAAATGTGAAACTGTGGTGGGTAGAAATCAAACTGGTGGTGTGCCACAGTTTAGTATCTTAATAGGCAACCACCTCAACTATTTTCACTCTGACTGGGAATTCTCACAGTGTCATCCATTGTGTTGCATTGCCCGTTCTATCTCTGGACAACAGTAGACAATCTGTTGGCCCTGGGCTTCACAAATGATGAAGTGTTCTCTTCTTGTCTGAGAACAAATGAAATTAAGAAGCAATTTCAGTTACATTCCCATTTCGGCCTGACCTACCATGTGTAGGGACTGTGACCAATATAGACAGGAGGCAAATAATTATGTGTTCAAGGGGGTTGTTTTTAAGTTAGCCACTAAGAAAGGCTTCATTGTAGAACAAAATTAGATTGTTTTTGAGAAAGACTTAAAATGTGTGTTTTTTTTTTCCAGAAGAGCCTGAAAGTACATATTTTCTGTATATTTTTGTGGATTGCACATGAGAAGATTAAATGAGCCAGTGAGTCACTGCCTTTCACCATTGCATTCAAGTAGACAAATGAATGCCTTATTATAAAAATACTTGTCCATATCACATATATTCCATTGAGAGATTGTGATGCAGTGCTCTCAAAAGTGGGAACATTTTGGACCCCCTTCTTTCATAGTTGTCCAGTCTTATTTACAACTGTCTCCCCTCTGTGGGCACTCACTCAGGAATACTGAGTGCCAAATAAGATCTTGTGAGGGACAAAAACCACTCATGATTGTTAACTGCAGCATTCTTGCTGGCAGGGTTTCCATCCATAGGTGAGGCAGGAAAGTGAGAGGCAAATGATGTGCAAAAATACACAGTGTTCTTCATGTGCCGCCTCCTTCTCTCCAACTCTAACACATTTCTTGCTGCCTCTTTATTAGAGGGCTACATTTAATGAGGAACTCTGAGTCACATGGCTGCTTTCAAAAGTAGGCTTCCGCTTTATTTCAAAACCGCAGTGCAAATATATTAGAGAAATGTAGTGTACTAAAAGGCTAAAAAAAGGCTACATGAAATCATTTTTAATATAAAAAACACAGGGGCATACTTATATTCAAATAGTGTGTATTGATTATCCTATAAGCTGGCTCATGCACTGTGATAAACTGGCACCTTTTTTCGCCAGTTATTTTAAACAGTACCTTTTTTGCCAGTTATTTCAAATGTAATTTTACAATCAGTTCATAACTGAGGTTCCATGTACGTTAACTGTAAACCACAGTTAAATGCACGCAGGACTCTACTTACAGTTAAAATAACAAGGAGACAATGCATTAACTGAACTGTTCATTTCAGTCAATTTATAACAGTGTGTAAATGTGTCTCTGTACAAACAAGAGGCCATTATCAGTGGTAATGTATTTCTTTTTTTCTCATTTCCATTGGTTCCATTCTAAAAACATGCACATTCTTAATAAAAGAGCCATTCTGAAGTTTAAATGAAGTTAAAAATGGTTGACTCATTTTTTGGTAATGGCAGCACTTTAGGTAGATTTATAACGCTTGACATTGTGAATGAATTGCTCATTGATCTTATTACCATTACCATGAGAAAGGACTTGCTTCTTTTCTGATCTCATCTATATCATGGAATTTATGCATACCTTAAATCACAATTAATTGTCTCAGATTTTCAAAAAATGTAATCTACGGCTCCCCATGCTCGATTTTTATGCATGCACTTCATCTGATGATACGCACACAGAACAATCGCTATGTTTTATTTTTTTTACTGCTTCCAACAAATTTACTTCAAGAGCTGACAGTTCACGTGTTGCCTGATATATCCCACCTTTTCAATTGTATCATTGTAATGAGGTAATTAATATTATTCTCTTCACCTTTCAGTAGTTTTAATTTTGTGGCTGATTGGTGTATATTGAGTGCGTAGATATATTTTAGCCCACGCATGTAGCCTATGAAAACAGAAGAACCAGTCCAACTCACGGATCGCGAAAGATGTTGCAATGGCCCTTATGTGTATCGCATATGATAGGAAAAATTACCCCCCCCCCCAAGTAGACAAAAAAAATTGGCAATTTTTGCTGTGGAAGCCAGAAATTATTATTCTGACCTGACTGTTTACTTGCTTTCTTTCCTGCATGTAACGCTGAACCAAAATGAATGATTCCATTCTAAAAATCTAATCTCTCTGAAGGCATTCAAATACATTTTATGTTGGAAAAAAACTCACTGTGAGACGTTTTATATATTCATAATTAATTACTTATCAATAATTCCATCTAGTAAAGGTGCTATTGTTCTGACAGACTTAGAATTCTACAGCCCTCTCTGGTGGCAAATTAAAAAGGTCAGCATGAATACCTTTTTCAAAATTTCATCATGTCAGGTGAAGAGCAAGCACCTGAATTTGACAGGCTCCACTAGGAATGCTTCTTCCAAGAGGAAACAAAGGCAATTGAATGGAGGGATAGAGGTCAGTTCATCGGGTAATGCATTTTGTATGAAAAATGTGGGGCATTCACTGTAAATCATATACAAACGATACTTGTGGTATAAGAAAAGGGCGAGATTGAAGTTAATTATTTGTATTTTCCCACAATCAAAGAAACTATTCACAAGTGTAAAAATACTCCCTCACCCTCTCCTTCCCTTTTGACCCCATTACCATTTCATAGGCATTACTTATAGAGTATGTTGACAATTGAAAATTAAGACCGGACAGAAAAAGGCATGAACAATACTTGTTGATTTGGAAACAGCTCCGCTGACTGAGATTTATTCCATTAACTACCATATTGTGTTTGCATTAAAAGGTGATCTAGGCAAGTCAAAATGTAAACAAAGTATTTGATAAGAAGCTTGTTCAATGCCAGCTGTATTCAATATCCATTCTGAAGCAAATGCCTTTATTGCATACCACGAAACAACCAAACTGGGTTAAGGCAATCAAAACACCATTTGCTATGAACAAAATTGTGAATAACATTACACTACCATTGCATACATTTGTGTTCACAAAGGCACAAAACTATAGCCCTTCATGTTTTATCTGTATCATCTTTATTGTTTCTACATGCTCAGGTACAGAATACAATCTCATCTGAATTTTATTCTTGCCACACGTTCCAAAGATTTGGGGAAAGAATGCTAAAAAAAGGTATGCGCAGGTGTTGAAAAGGGGATCTCCTATGCTTGGATATAAAAGGAGTATTCACAAAAGTCCCAGCTGAGTGGTCGTGGTGCACCACTTTGCAAAAAATTGCGTGAGTTAATGATCCAACAGTTTAAAAACAAAAAATAAACAATAAAACAGCACCCTCTACAGTGCATAATGTTATTAAAAGATTCAGGGAATCTAGAGAAATCTTGGCATAAAGGACAAGAGCTATCTGACATTGCTAACCTCTGCAAAGGCTGAACAACGCCATCAGTTTTAGATATTTTCTTAACATCAGTGGGATAATCTAGAAAGACTGGTATTTTGGAGACGTGATCCCAATGACTGATTCTGCCCAACATCGGATGCGGCCTGTGGTTTGGGGTTCTCAGCACATGTAATTTTTTTCATCATGACTCATGAATGGACTAAAATTACGGTCGTTATCACATGGACAAGATAACAAACAAACAAATGGAACAAAGTAACATACTTGGCGATTTCACAAAGTAACAAAGACAAAAAAAATCATAATAACTTCCTTGGCTGAGGTTATCAGGTTGAAAATCAGTACTGAATGATGCTGATATGTGATCTGTTTGCATTAAAGACTTTTTTTTTCTCTTTTTTGTGATGGGTATAACTACATGGGCTGGGACAACATTGCTAAATCACTGCCAATAAACTCCATACATTATTGCATCCACAAAAGCAAGCGTGCTCACTGTCCTGTTTTAATGTGCTACAGGTCAAGGTTTATCATAAAACACAGTTTTATCTGCATCCTTTATATCGTTCCAACTTTTTCGGTAATGGGGTTGTACTTTTGCACATTGGAAGCATATCTGCTGTTAACCTTTTCCTGTCGTAAACAAAACACTAATCCAAAACTACATTCTGTGTTTTCTCATGGTTTCCTTGCCTTATATTACATTCTGTACAAGGGTCTAAAATCACCGAAAGAAATATGCAAGCATAGAGGAAATGGTTGGGGGGCGAATACTTTTTCAAGGCACAGTATATATATATATATATATATATATATATATATATATATATATATATATATATTTCTTTGAATTACCTGTAAAAGTTGGATAAATTACTGTGACCGTTATCCCCAAAATCTGCTTTTGTAAATCCGTTTAGTTTGGAACAACCTCAGGAAACAGGAACATTTCAAATACTTGCTGCAGTCTGCATTTGACTCTTGAACTTAAAGACTAAAAAGTATGAATTCAGCTCCTGAGGTCAACAGGTCTGCTTGCCCTCAAGGAAAAAAAAAAAAGCTGAAAGAAATCCATTTAATTAAGAAGGTAATCTCCAAGGTTCAATATACAGTAACTCTCTCCCTCTTTTTTACTCTCTCTCTCACTCTGTCTCTCTCACCGTCGCTTCCCCACCAACACATATATTTGGTCTTCCTCTTTCAGCGGCTGATGGAGACTACTGGCGTCTGCTAAACCCTGGGGAGTACAAAGTCATAGCCAAAGCTCCAGGTTACACCCCAACCAGCAAGGTGTGCGAGGTGGGCTACGATATAGGGGCTACCAGGTGCGATTTCATTATCAACCGCACTAACCTGTCCCGCATCAAGGAGATCATGGAGAAATTTGGCAAGCAGCCCATCAAGCTGCCTGTAAGGCAGCTTCAACATCGCCTCCGACAAAGACGGCTTGGGACATAGGGACACGGGTTAATGTGGACAGACACAAAGGAAAATTCACAGTCAAGAAAAATTATATCATGCTTTATTTGTAAGACCCTTTAACTGACTCAGAAGATTTGCTCACTCTCAGTTGCCTTGAATTGCTAGTTCATTTGATTGGCAATTCTGAGTGGCATCTGATTCTCTTTGAAATTGGCTGCACGTCTCTTGCAGGATTGTGTGCCTTCATTAGAGGCTATCATGGATATTGATTAAAAAAATATACTGAACTGCAAAAAGCCAGCCAAATTCGACCACTGCGTCTGTGCTTTGGCTGTAGTCCTATTTATTACCTGAATGAGAACTCACAGCCTGAGCATATTCCAGTGCAAGTACAGTTATTTTTAATTCTCCTTAATACTGCTATTCAAAAAGCTGTCCAACAGATTGTGGTACTCCAGTGTACCATTTGCTAAATAGCCCATTAATACAGAAAAGTTTTCTGCCTTGGTATTGCCACTTCTTTGTGTCTTCTGTGTTTCCGAAGCACATGACTAGTGTTTTTGGCAGTTTTTTCTTTTTTCTTTTTCTGTGTAGAAGTATACTGCAGTACATTGTTAGCAGTGAATCACACAGAGCTTTATTGCCAGTAAAAATTTATATATGAAATAAGAATAAAGTGCAATAATAATAATTATTATTATTATAATAATATTATTAATAATTATATGTTTATTCAGGCTCTGAGAGCAATTATGTCTCATAAACATTCCCTTGAAATGGTTCTCTTTTATTTATGCCGGACTATGGGATCTTACCCTGTGATTTGTGTAGCTTTTTTGGTTGATGTATCCTTATGAAAACAAAATCAAGCATTTACTAAAGCAGGCATTTCAAACTCCAGTCCTGGAGGACAGCTGTGTCTGCTGGCTTTTATCGTATTCTTACAGTCAGCACCAAATTAGTGGCTAATGAACAAGGCGTGTGGACTCTTTAGGTAATCTTTGACTGCAATGCAATGAATCACTTTTGCAGGAATATAACAAAAACCTGCAGACACAGAGGCTCTCCACAACTGGAGTTTGACTCCTCTGATGTAAAGGAAATATTATTTATTATTCAGTCAATTGTATTTAAAGTTCATTTTGATTAATGCCTCGTATGTATTCATATTTTCAACTACCAGGTATGCAGGGTGTGTTAACATATTAGAGAATGCAATTCATATGTGTGTTTTATAAATGAATAGCACATAATAAATTAACCCTTGAAGTGCTAGTCACTGCTATAGTCACGCAAGGCGCAAAATATACAAAGCTAAATTTCAGATTCCAGCCTTTAAAAGGTCGACAATTTTGCAAATTTTAAGTTGGCAATGACCTTCAGAAGGGTTCACAGGTACCTCTGAGTCTCTCTGAAGGTCATTTGTCAACTACATAATGAATGATTTACATTTGGAGGGAGAGGGTGTGTGAAAATTAAGCACTTTAAGGGTTATAGTTAAAACTGTGGAGTCCATGGGATCTGTTGATGTAAATTAACAATACAAAGTGTTGCCATTTGATAATAATTTGTTGAGACTTTTTGTACATCGCATGTAACATTTTATTTTACATGAAAGTTTTACATAGAAACTGACTCTCATATAATGTATCACTGTTAAGCTTTGCAATTTGTACATTTGTGCAATAATAAAACAAAACATAATGGGTAGCACTATCAATAGCTATGGAAATAATAGAACATACTGTAATCATTTCAAGAACCTGAATGAAACATACAGTAATATTACCTATTAATGACCAAAAATCTCACTAAGTAGCTTCATGGAGATGGTCAAAATATGCCCATTGAAACAATATATGGCACTCACCTATGAAAGGTGTGAAGCCTGTAAAGTTCTGGTGATACTTTGCTGATCTCCTGTGAACAACTACAACGTAGATCAGTGCTTCCCAAACTCGGTCCTGGTGCCTTCCTGTGTATGTTGGTTTTTTGCAATCGTAGAATTGTAATAAAAACTTAATTTTTTCCTAATTAGGTGCAGTTCCTTTTTTAAGTAGTTACAGTATTTACTGTCTTCAGCCACTTTTTGACAGAAATATCCACGTTTGCCATAAAGAATCAAAGACGCTTGAACATATTGCGTTTATTGTTTATATTGCAAGCAATTTAAGGTAACAACATTTTAAACAGAACAAATGAGACTGAGAAAATCAGTTAGCTCCAACTTAGGTTGCTGAAAATAATTTGCTTGAACTTTGTATTATAAAGATGATATAAAACAGGTTTGCCAATCAGTTGCTCACCTAATAAATCGTTGTTTTTGCGACAATTTTTTTTTTTCTCGAGTCACTACGCAACAACTTCAAATTAAACTGTCCCGATCCAGTGTTGGATGCATTGTTTCGCACAGGGGTGCAATGCTTCCAGGTCCTCTTGAGCACAAGGGTCTGATAAATGTGGGCAGATTAGTAGATGTTGTATTGTCTGTTCCTCTCCGTACAGGCAGCTAGTGTCGTCATTCTCTTTGTACCACCACGTCATTAGATTATCTTTGCAGTAGCCTACAGCAGCTCTCAGACGGTTGAGACATGACCAGCCTCGCTGGAGCCAGGGGGAAGGGTTTCCTTAGGGCTGATGGACACGCTATGCAGTGCTTGGGAAAGATGTTTGATCCACAGGGACAGTCATTGGCTGTTAGAGCTGTTGTTCAGCGACTGAACAGAATGTATGGAGCTGCCCCTTGATTTAAGCCTCTTTCCCGTTGGTACATGGTTGAAGAGAGGGTGGCGTGGGTCACTTTCCAGTTTCTGTTTCTGGGATGCCACAGTCCTGTGCTATTCCTTGATTCCACCTCACCCTAGTCTTCAAGATATGGTCCTTGTATGTAAGGGACCAGTCAAGTGAGACTTGATGGTGTGCTGCAGTTGTTTCCAATACAACGTAATATGTAGTTGGCGGTTGGCTTCCCTGTTTTTCAAATGAAAAGCGCATATTTGTGTTTTTTCTGCGTTAGAGTTGAGATGGTTTATGGCTCAGTCAGGGATGAGACTGTTCAGAGCATTTCTGAGGGAGTCGTCTACTTTCATATCCTCTACCCTCTTTCATATCTTGAGGATCTTATTAGAGCTCACACATTCATTGAACATGTCAAGCAGCCATCTGAATGTGCCAGGTCCAAAGTGTTTAATCTGCTCCACAAGGATGTCTTCAAGATCAGCAGCCTTGTTGTTTTTCATGGGTTTGGTTGCAGTTTCCAATTCACTCATTGAAAGTAGTTTCATGAACCCTATGGGCTCCTGTGAAGATACATTGCAACTTTGGGAAGCTTTTCTTTCTGAGGATGGCAGTTTGAATTTCGCCAACTTTGCAGAAGGAGTTGGTGGGCAACCTGATCAGCAGTGACATGTGGCCTTGGTTACAGCTTTGTGTAGTCATTTCCCAGGATGTGTATGGTCTTCCGTGCTTTCCCACTACTATGAGTCATATCTGTGTTTTCGATGAGCTCTAGCCATTTTTTCCACCTGCCTTCCATGATGGAATTGGTCAGGGTTTCACCGCATTCAATGGTGTCAGCGCTAAAAGGATCATCCTTGAAATTTTCCACGTAGTCCTCATGTAACGTCTTTGACTCATCAATTAAGCCCTGGGTGTAGCTTGTATGGCAGCCACAAGGGATGTTGTGTCTTGATAAGGATTTGATCGATTCCAAGAAATCATCATAATTACTTAGAGAAGCAGGAAGATCTGTTACGGCAGAGTCCAGGTCATCTGCAAACCCCTTCCACTCAGCTTTTTTTAGGTTAAAATGTGATCTAAGGGGATGGTACGGGGGGAGACAACTGCATTGTTCTTAAGACCAATTGGCCGGTGTTGTGTGTGTGGGATTGGATCCAGCACAAGCTTCTCACATTGATTAGCAATGGTAGTTGTTGCAAAAACAAGGTTTGGGTTGTATCCATGGGTCCACAGTTTCACCTTCTAGGGACCTGTTAATTTTTGACTTTGATTGTTCTTTTTTTTTTTCAATGTTTTAATGCCGTTCTCTGTAATATATTCACAATGTGGATATGCATTTTTTCTTCATTGTGGCATGTGTGGATACCTATTAAAATGTGGCTAAAGAGAATAAATAACTGCTCTAAACATAAATGCACCTAATTAACAGCTTGTTAAAATCCAATGATTACAACTGAGGTAAAAACTAACATACACAAGGGGACACTGGGACTGAGTTTGGGAACCACTGAATTACATGATTCATCTTGATTCTCATCATTTATGGTGATAAAGGTGCCTGCAAGTGCTTATGACTTCAGAACAGGTGAATTTGTCTGGTTTGGCTTCAACATACTGTTGTACTTGCTGTGAATGCATGAAATCCTCTTACCCCGTCTCCTGCCTTAGCTTTGAGCATTACTACCTTAAACTGTTTAATCCATTGGCACATCCGCCAGGAAGCTAACATTTGGTGGGAGACTTTGTGCCAGAGTTCAAGAAGAATTACGGGCATTTTAAAGGTGTGTGGCCAAGGTTTGAATGTACTCAAGAAAGATGTTTCCTCTCTGAAAGCTGTGAACTCTCTCTCCTGCTCTAAAGCCCCAGTGTGTGCAAAGCAACAATACCTATGGAAATGAGCCTGAATAAGCTTGATGACATGGAAATAAGGGTAGTCCCAGAACAATTTGTTTACAAAGGAAATAGTCTTTTCTGTAGATCAGAAATTCCCCAAAATATCTTTGTAAAATGGATGGAAACTTAAAGGATGGAGACTGGGTGTCATCGTATAACTTTGTGAAATATAGTAGTTAATGTGGTGTTGTATACTGGAATCCTCTTAAAGATCCCCTATTGTTGTTTTTTATTCTTTTTTATTTCTAAACTTTTTCCAAAAAAAAAAAAAAAAACATAAAAATCCATGATTTCTCAGCCATTTGATTCCTGTCATTCTCACGCCCTGAAAACAGGCTGTTCTGAGTGCGCAGTGAACAGAGCCACCACCCCCTTACACCATCCGTCAAAGGATGGAGACCAAGTCAACATCTCCAGGCTACAAGCAGCAGTCTCTTAATAAACATGAACTGATTAAGTGGCTTGCTAGTAAACTACACAATGAGTATGGAAAGGTAACGTACGCAAACTGAGCAATTACAGGGATGTAGTTATATTCACAAACAATGCAGTTGCAATAAAAGTTGAACTACGTGTGGAATTTAGTGACTTATCTTAAGAACAGTCTATTTTAGCATTTATGAGGTAGCAACCATGAGCTAACATTCCATTTATTGTGAGTGGCTGCGCTATTTTTCCGTAACTGAATTCCATAAGGGCCTGTTCACGTCAAACTTGCTTTATCAATGTTGGGCAGCCATTTAATTGCTACTTTCAATTATTTGAATGCTGCTTTCACGTTTGGCATCTTGATTGCATGTGTCATGGACCACGGTGCCTAGCTGTTTTAGGTGCATCCAGTAGAAAACATTCCTACTTTGAAACATCTCATTGAAAAAGCGCCCCCTGTCACTTTCAATCTTTTCCCTGCAATCCAGCTACATGAAAGCTGAGGCTGAGTTTTATTTTATGTTAGGTTCCATTTTAAACAAACGTGATGGAGAAATCAGTTGCTACCGTTAGTCCTATCTTGGCCCTATAACAAAAGATTTCACATAAGTTGTTTAATTTTTCTACAAATTTTACGCATTTACCTTCAGAGCAAAAGCAAATGCCAACTGCTGAGCAGCTGTTGTAATAAACAAATGACACACGGAACTAGGCCATGGAGTTCTTTTGCCACTACCTTTATTAACACTGTTCAGAATGTTCAGTGAGTGACAGGAGCGTTAAGGTGGCAGCATATGTCAAACAAATCCAACTTTTTTCAGCATGGCAAAACTGAAGAAGTTCCCTGCAGACCAAATTGTTTTACTCTATGTGGTTCCACTTTGAGCACTGAACATTAATGGAGTCACTGTAACAATAGTAGTGACGTTACAACGCTAGAGGTGCGTTTGCTGCCCCGACTGGCCGTACAGACCTCTGTATGAGACTTGACACAGGCATCTAAGGCGGGGTCCAACTGTCAGTCACTGAGACGGATAATTTCCACATTGCACGCTGCTTCAGTAATGACTTAACATTAACCATGGCAAGTAAAGCAGCATTCACTGCTTCTGCTGTAGAACTTCACACTGTGCAACCAACTAAACACTTTGAAAAAGGTGCATAAAACATTAATTTAAAAATTATTGTGTAGTACTCTGAACATTTGAAGGACTTCAAACATCTTTGGAAGTTTGCGAAAGGTTATCAGGGTCCAAGCACTAAACCAATGAGGGTGAATCCACATGGTCAGCCAGACAGCAGCAGTTGCCTCTGAGGAGTTGAGCTGGACAGTCTCAATGACTGATGGATTGACTCTGCTCTAGATGCTCATGTCAAGCCTCATATAGAAGTTTGTGCTGCCAGTCGGTGCAGGGAATGCACCTCATGGCAAGTAACGGCAATCACGCCCACCCTGGCAAGCAAAACCGATCATACCCACCTTAAATTTCTGACATGGCACCAAGATGTTTGCATTGGTTTCATCTGCGGTGATTTAAGCCAGTTACAAAATCTTGGGAGGTGCAAAACGTGCTAAAAAGAACTGCAGCAAGGCAATCCGTTTGTTTATTTTCATGTTATTTTGTTTTTACCACCTCACCGAAGTTTGTTCACTGCAGAAAAGACGCACACAGTGCTTTTTGTATTGTAGGCTTCAAAAACTCAGGACAGATGAGCCTTGCGTTTCTTGTTGCGGACAGCTCCTGAAATGGTAACCCATTCTATTTGTTCCTATCGACAAGTCTTGTACGTACACATTCGATTTTATTGCCAGCGAATGAACCACACAGGTAATTTGAGCATGCTCAGCAATTTTGTGGGTGGCACTTGGCTATCTAGTAAACCAAGCCAGGGACGTGTGGTCAGATTAGGCAGTGACCTCTCCTTTTTTATCGCTAGATTTTGTCAACCCGTTTCCACGTACTATGCCTGATTGTCAATCAATCAATTCCGACCTTTTTTTCTGGTCAATTAAGTTCGATGCACTGAGCAATAATGTCGTGGATGGAACTGGGACGCCATTCTGCCGTTTAGTCTTGTAAATTAGTTAATCAATCCTCAGATGCTAATCAAGCAAAGTAATAGAGTTATCATTTGTTTAACGGTGAGGATTCTGCCTACCCTAACTGACATCCGACGGCACGTCACTGAACCAAGCCATGCAAGTTTAACAAAGGTTACAGTTAGAATTCAGTTTTATCATTAACATAAATCAGAAATTCTTAGCAAGCTAGCAACAGATTTTCCGTTGTGGATCTGGTGTTCACTATGTAATGCTAATTTACACTCAGTGGGTGTACTGAGACCTGGTTGAGGTGGGCCAGGCAATGCTAATGACTGTATGCTGCAAACAAAACATCTCATGGCTTTTTAAAATGACCTGCTTGAGTGATTCTGATAGGACCACTTTGCCAAAAAGAGAACATTTATTGAAAGCATACAGACATATCAGCATACAAGCATACATTGGGTTTGGCAACATGGCTCTGTTCTGAGAGATCCCTGCCTGTCCAAGCGTGGAACCGAAGGCAGGGAGCTGCTACTAACCCCCCCTCCATAGAACAGAGCCTACAGCAACAAAGAACCTCAAAAGGAAGAGACATTGTTTTTTGAAGGGTAATTTACTCACAAGGGAACATAATCAATGCATGCTATAAAAGACAGGTGAAGCTGGGGAGGAGGAGGGTTGTTGAGCTAACGTGCCGAAGAACAGCTACTCAGGAGGGTACTTAAATAAGCCCAACATTACTGGCCAAGCAATCAAGTGACAGCAAAGTCAGATGACAATCAAATGCACTCTGGTGACTTTTTAGGACAGGGCTGCCCAACCCTGTTCCTGGAGAGCTACCATCCTGAATGTTATCACTCCAACCAAAGCAAACCACTCCTGCTTTCCCGGTTACAGATCTTGACGAGCTGCTAATGAGCTGAATCAGGTGTGTTGAATTAGGGTTTGAGCAGAAACCTACAGGATGGTAGCTCTCCAGGAACAGGGTTGGGCAGCCCTGCTCTAGGAGTAGCACCTCCTACGTTAAGCAAGCTTGACTCCGTGGCCTATCAGAATTTCTGTCAAAGCTCCATTTGTTTTCATGAAGGCACACTTGTTAAGAGCCTCAGAGGGGGTGGCAGGTTTGGATGATTTTGCATTGTTATCATCAAAAATGGATCACTCTACCTCCAAAATCACAGGAATTACACAGTTTTGTTCAATACAATATGGGATCCTGAAGGTGGCTTCATAATGGTATACTGGTAAGTTTTTATATTCACTTAAATTTCAGACTGAACCAGCTGCTAGAAATTACTATATTGAGTGTGGTTGGAATGAAACCCAAAATTGAAACTTTTCATTATTAAAATTAAAATACATTTCATTATTTGTGGAATTATACAAAGAATTCTCATGTTGAAAGAAACTCACGAAGGCACTAGCTCTCATAATTGTCTGAATAGTTCAAAAAACAAGTACATTAGAACAGCAGTGTTCAATTTAATCAGTCTTTAGTATTGTAAAGCATGCTTCTATTTTCCATTTATCCTTTTCTTATTTGTACAATATAATTTCCACCATGTTCTGAAGTGGTTGGCACTAATTACCCATCATCCTTTGCTGCTGTCACTGCTGCTCAGGGAGGCAGCCGCCTCCTCGTTTGAGGCTTCCCAACCTGCAATTATGGGAAAAACCTTCACTTCCAGCTGCTTTTATTGTAACCTTCTCCGGGTTATGATAAAGTATGCCTAACACGTGTTATAATTTAACAGGACCTGTGGGTGAAAAATGTATGATGGATGAAATGGTAGCAAGTTATCTCCTCTGGTCTCTTGCCATTTGTTTTTTGGAACATTAAAGTGCAAATCTGTGCCCATTTAGTGAAAATGAACATTTCCAATGATGAAATATTTTGAAAATATAAGAGCGAGTGAAAGTCAGATTCATTTAACTTGTTTTACATTTAAAGATCTATGCCAGTGACAATTGCAATGTAAAGCTACGCAACTGTATTTTTTTGGAATGTGCTGTTTCTTTCTATTAAATAAAGTATGTTTCATTTATGCCCAGGTTGGTAATGGTCTGTAACATGATTTTGGCAGTGCTATGGAGTTTTGTCAATAAAAAAAATATATTATTGCTAATTTGGTCTCATTTATTTATTTATTTATTTTATTTATTTATTTATTCTTTCATTCATTTATTTATTCATTTATTACATATCATTTCAACTCACCAGGCTACCCATGGAGTTGAAACATGGATACTACATTTTTACTTTGGTAACTGATGGTGAACACACATGCGATTACTCAGAATGTCTCGAAACATGCCGATTTGTGTTTGCTAAATAGATTTATGTATGCACAGTAGAACCTCTAAGGCAACATTGGGATTTCAGGGTCTTTGAAATGGAAATGTTTCCATGGAAACTTTCTCCAATGTAATGGAATCAGATCTTTGTATTAGAATTAATAGTTGCTGTTGCCTTATTTTTAAATGGACTGTCCTGTTTCTTTTAGCTGAAAAGTGAAGTCTAAATGAACCAATAATTAAGCCAGCTGTAGTGTGAATCTTTTTTACTTGTTTTTTTCAATATAAGCTCTTTCTATCATTGGCTGCATCTCCTTTTCAGTTACCTGCTGTATTTTATTTTTTTTTAAATAATTTTTGTTTTGTTTTAGATGGTATGCGAGAATATGAGTTGTGGCAAAATATCAGCCTGCAGTCTTATGGTATTAACAGATTTAACAAATTTATTGTCTTCTATTTTTGTATTTATGAGCATCTGAGAAATGATTCATCTGTTCTTTTTCATCTTTTGAATGTTTGAGCATGTCAACAGTTTTACCATGCCCGCTGGTCTCTACTCGCAAATGTTTTTGGGCAAGAAATCCTAAAATTCATCAGTCATCACAAGTTGTGACCTGCACATTCACCACGCTATGAAATAATAATGTATAATTATGAAACATTACAACACATGAAGCAAATACTCGGAACTACTTTCTTGAGTAACCCGCTGGGCGGATTAACACAGTGCGCAGTGCACACCTCAGACGTTGTGAGTAGTTGCCATGGATGTATTATAAGAACTGGATATTGAACCAGGGCTGAAACACACGCCGACAAGGGCTTAGCGGTCAAGCTGATATTGCAAGTCATGTGATGCCATGGGGGGCAAAAAGAAATTTTTCCATAGGGAACTATTGAAAAAGACACTGATAAATCCGTGATTTTTTTTTTTTTTTGACCACCACAAATGATCAATATATGATCTGTTGATTTTTCTCTTTAAAATCATTGGTGCCTTTTTCCACGGCAGCGACAAAATTTTTTATTTTAATTCAGGCTACGCGAACACAAAGGGGGCCTTGTCTCTAAGCGTGTTCTCATAAGCAGTGCAGCAGCTGCGGTTCTTTGCGTGTAGCACTGGTCAGGAAAATCAGTACTGTCGGTTTATGTTATTACCAAGTTGGTAAAGTGAGCACGTGTAATGACACCACTGTTCTCATTTACATTCATGCCAACTCTACCGCTTTTGGCGGTAGACTACTGCTTTCGGGGCATTTCATTCTGAAAAAAACACCCCAAAAGCGGTAGTCTACTGCCAAAAGCGGTAGAGTTGGCATGTATGCATTTATAGTATTTGATGAATGACTTTGTTATGTAGACTCGACTGCTTCACGTATCTTTTATGTAACGTTACAGAATGCACAGTATGGTAGGCTGTTGTTGTTTAATTAAGGTTGGATAACGGGCGTTTATTCGGTATGAAGGTGACGTCCTATAATCATGCATGTAGCTAACACTTGCTTTGCTTTAAAATGTTCAAGATACACCAAAACTGAGTTGTATATTTCCATTACTTTGAATATCTTACACCGTTCACGGTACTGTGTTTTGCTGCTTCATGTGTGCTGGCTACGTAGCCAGCTAAGTAGCATTGACTACTTCCATATGTGCACTTTCAGCACGGTATAAATTCAGCACAAAAAAACTGCACAGCTCATAATTTATTTACCATTGCATGCACCATTCTTAATAATTAAAACAATAGCAGATGTGCATACTTGATGCCGTAACTTTTCAGCAACTTTTAAGATACAGAATATGAAGTATCTATTATTTTATGCATGCTTGCGACAGCACTGCATAAACAGAGACAGTATTCGTTGTTCAGCCTTTATTAGCTAGAAGTGTTGAGTGGGTTGGAAACGCTGGGCAAGATGAGATGTGAGCGACACACTGTTAGTGAGCAGCATCAGTGCACAGGAGTGATGCTGCGGAGATTCACTGATGCGGCCTAACTCCATCTGCACAAAGAAAATAGGACAGTCCCAGAAGAAAGAAACAGACAGGAAAGAAATGAGGATTGACTTTATGTATATTTCATAACTGGGCTGCTGATTATGTGAGGACTTAAGAATTGGCTAATCCTGTATAGGGGAAGGGGAATAGGGGAATAATTCCGTATTCAAACTCCACTAATATCGAATAAAATCAGCACTTTTTCGGCTTACCTTGATGTTGAGTACCCAGAGAAACATTTGGGTTGTAAAAACGTCAAGCGTGAATTTAGTCAAGAAAATTTAGAGTTTAATTTCTGGCGATGATAAACGTGGTAATAGCATATAATGGTAGCAGCTATGTTACGCATGACACACCGGGTTGCAAGGGCATGTGCAGCATATGCATTCGCGTTATTATATATTAAAATTAAATTTTAATGAATGGCGTGTGCACCCTGTGATGGATTGGCGAGCTGTCCAAGGTGGGTCCCTGCCTTTTGTCCAGAGTAAGCAGGGATGGGCTCCAGTTCCAGGTATAGAGAAAGGATGGATTTAATGAGCTTTGAGCGTACGTACACTAAAAGTAATTTCGCTTGTCAGAATTGGCTTAATACTTTGATCAACGTCATCTACTCTAAAACTTATGAGTTCATAAAGCACGGGCAGTGCTCTGTGCGGTTGGGTTATCGTTTTGAATCCAGTAAGAATAGAGGAGGTTGCAAGCTAAGAAGCTCGAAATGTTTCACTTTCTACGAATACATTTAGCTTTGAACTGTGTGGAAAATGAGATTTAACTGTATAGAGCAGCAAGTCAACTGTTTTGCTGACGTTGTTCGCGATAGTGAATAATTTTATTACCCTGTTAAATTAAAGTAGTTCATCAACATTTTATATCCCTATTAGGTATATAAAGTTTTTCCAAGCTATATTTAAGCCAAGAGCTATGTTTGTCCGTTCGATACATAGCTGTTGCATGGGTTTCGCAATGGACATAATTAGCTACATTTCCGGGGAACATTGGTCGTGAACACGCGTCCTGTGTGGGAGTGCTTCGGGCGCAGACCGTTGTCATAGATACCTCAGGCGTCAGCGCGTTCATGAGCCCCACACCACGCATGTGTGAACGAAAAGTCACACAGCTCATGTCCGCGTGACTCCGGAAATAAGGCCCCATGACGGCGTGCTGCGCCACTGAGGAATTTTCATTGAAATGAATGGGCGGCCATTTTCGGTTCAGTATCCAGTTCTTATAATACATCCATGGTAGTCGCAGGAAACATACGCTTTTGAATTCACTCCGCCCAGCCGGTATGTCTGGAATGTAGTTCTGGTTATGCATTTGCCTTGAAAATAACTCTGTCTCATAATTATACATTATTATTTTATAGCATGGTGAATGTGCAGGTCACAAGTTGTCCACGAGAGCGTTTTGGAGCTGCTGGATTGCGTATTTGATGAGTTTTGAAGGGAGTTTTGAAGGAGGGAGGGACCTGTACTGTTCACTTTCGTTATGTTCGCTGAGCAGCTCGCGTCTTTCCCCTCCCGAATCTCAAAACAACGGGCACGGATAACTAAAGGTAGTGTACCTACTCATATAACTATAGGGATTATGGCAATAGGCCAATTTGCCAAAATGTTGAAATATCCCTTGAAAGACATGGTCCCAAGGAAGCTCCTTACAAAATATGAAGTTAATGTGGCCAGCAGTTTTAGAGAAGATTGTGATAGATTTCGGTGACAGAGAACGACTGCAATGTCGTCTGCAGACGCTGCCTGATCCCAATAGCTCTGCCTGCCGGTGAGCTAAAAATGCTGTCAAGTAACCTAGGATTACAGCAGCATCAAGTTTCAGCCTTCTTTTGCCAACAGAATTCTTGGGCTTTCAAACAATAAAAGATGGATTGTTTTGCTGCTGGATGAAGTGTTGAACACATTGTCTTTGTTTTCGCTTGGGATCTCTGTTTTGTTTTAACTGTATACTTCTGTTTTTGGTTTGATCCAGGCATGAACAGTTCAGAGCACACTTCTATAAAGAAAGTGCTGTCACCTTGGGCATTTATTAGCCTGGTTTAAAGATGGTAGTGGACAACGACAATGGTGTACCTCGACATAAATTGAAGTACAAAAGAATGTGATGGGCTTGATATTTTGTTAATTGTTAATTATAGATAATAATTGTAATCATTTTCATTACCTGTAGTTACAATTAAAAATGGCTGTATCTGCCTTGAAAATTTTTCATTCTTGCTAAGAGCTAACAATTGGGTATTTCTTCAGATCGAGGAAAAAAAAAGCTGTAGCGTGTCTATATTAGTGTCTAAAACCATACATAATTCAAAGCATGATACTTATACACATAGTAACTCCCACTCATATGTAGGAAACTTTATCAGGATTATTGGCCGCCTGCAGCAGTCCTGGCTTCAGGGCCATCTTTTCTGCCAGCCTCATGCTGCTCTTTCTAATGAAATTACAACAACGACCACGACACTCAGAGTAGTAAACGGCATTCACTCCCAATTCTTATTCTCACTCTTACCACTCCATCTTGCCTCTGGGGAAAGGAAGAAACAGCTTCGTCTCTGTTGCTGCGCAATTGGTGAGTAGTTCCTTGTCCTACGACACTAAAAATAGCACACTATAAATCACAGGGACAGCAGATGAGCTGTTGAAAATGTGCTCACAACTCCATTGATTTGCCTTTTCCCTTTAATCTGACATTCTAGGGAGAAAATGAAAAAATAATGACTACATCTGACCACACTACACTTCCCATTGCTTTTGTTTGCATGAAGCTAGATTGATTTTAGCCTCAACTGATTACACTGAACACGTATAGGCGGCATTCTCTGTAGGCTCAGGAGGCAGACAGAACACCATAACCGCGGGGTTGGGTGTTCAGTTCCCCGGCTCTTCCTGTCCACGTGTCAAAGCATCCTTGAACAAGTCACCGGACCCCAAGTAGCCCCCAATGGTCAGACCAGCACCTCGCATGCCAGTGGGAATGAGTGGCAAATTGTAAAGCGTTTTTCCGTGATGGTTGTAAAGCGCTATATAAGTGCACTCCAGTTACTATTTAAAGAAATACCAATTGACAGGTGCCCAGGAATGTAATCGGCAACCCATACTACATTATCCAGGTATACTACAAATAGAAATTCATTGATATTGCACATTAAATCCATCCGCTTTGAATAAAGTAAAACATTGCACAAAAATGTGACCTATTATTTAGACGTCTCTGACCTATAGTTTCACCAGGAAGATATAAGCATATTTTTCTGCTTTGACAATGAGGGAGGTTGCAGACGATCAGTAAGTAAAAAGCTGATTATCTTACAATCGTAGATAATGGCATGCACAGCATGACAGGTACTGAGATGGATTGTGAAAATGAGCATTCTGCTGCAAATAACTTTCTCAAAACAGTTTCACTGCAACAGAGAAAAAGCAAGATGGATGGATTAAGCGTCTCGTGTCTCTTATCTAGCGAGCCTGTCTGCTAGGTTGCATCCATTCATACGAATGATATACTACAGATTAGTGTGCTAGGTTTAAAAAAATACTACCTTGTGCCCAAGTTGAGACTGGATAAAAAATGTTACTGACTGATGGTAAACAGCAAAATGTTCTGAGAAGATTTTATGCTGATAGGAGGCATCTCATACATTTTGGACAGAAATAAACTCTGACTCATAAAGTACCACTGAGCATTGTGGCCTGTTAAAGTTGTCTGGCCTGTCAACCATGCAGAGTAATTGTAAACCAGCAGCTGTGTTTTCATTTAGCTTTTTTCTGACTTTATCTCTGAGTACATGGATGAAACTACAGAAAGCCCACCCACTATGACCCAATAAGAAAGCTGGCAAGACTTCCTCCCGAATCCCACCTTACTGTGTCCCAATCAATTGCACTGGGATGGTTGACAAGGAAGAACACAAGTTAGGGATTACCAGCATAGCCTGCGGCTGCGTTTGTATTTATTTTGATTACAGTCTTGTGGGAATCAATTTGTTTATTTCCTAACTAAATTGCCTCTTTTTTTGTATTCCACTCACTGTATCTTTTCTCTCTTTTGCCTCCCACAGTGATGCAAATATTTGTAACAGCATGTCATTTGTTCCACCTGATTTCAAAAAAACAGTTTATATAAACAAACTTATGGAATCACACAGTAGAAAGAATATGAACTCCCACAGTGCTAGATTACAGGGGATAAAGTTTAACCAAGCATAATTTTAATTAATAAAAACTTCACACCTCACACCTGCCAATAAAATTGTGGTGTGAATTCAAATAAAGCATCTGAGGTAAATTTGGCAGCAGAGAATATGACAAATTAAATCACAGTCAAATATCCAGAATCAATTTTGATCACAATGTAACGCCACGCCTCCAGTGCCCTCAATCATCGGCCTGTTTAGACCCGGCCCGCATTCCACACACCACCACATCTGTTCCTCATTGTGTCTCACTGCCAATAAACCATTACTTTCTCTATATAAGCGAGAGCTCCGCAGTTAGTCAGTGCGAAGTCTCTTAAGCCTTTTGTAAAACTCTAGTCTTGTGTAGACATTATTACTGTGCATTTGCATATCTGTAAAGCTCTATTTAAATCCGCTGTTATCTTTGTTATTGATTAGTGCATTATTATCATTTTAGTTGCAACATTGTTTCCTGTTTGTTTTCCATTTTGCCTTTTTATTCTTGCCTTGCTGTAGGAAAGGTATAATAAAAGCTTACTTCATCTTTGCATCTGAATCCGGTTCCACGTTTGCCATTTTTCAGTGCACTCTGCTCAGTGCACAGAAAAGACCATTTCAGAACACTTTGCCCTTCTTATGGATTAAGCAAAGGTGCCTTTGCCCGAAGATCCGGGAGAATTTTCTTCAAGCCCTCCCGACATCTTCCGCGTGGTGGCTGAGCAGCGAAGGGAGATCGCTCAGCTGAGGGTTGCTCAGGAAGAGTGTGTTCGAGGCTTCCACGAGCATACCATCTCCCATGCACCACCACCCATCAACGCTCCAGTCTCCCCCGCCAGCCCGCAGGCGCACCCAGCCTCTCCCCGGGGTGAGTCCCCAGTGCGACTGCCAGACCGTTATGAGGGTTCTCTCTGCTCTCCTACATTAGCATCGCTATCCGGCTGTTCCAGCAGCTGCAGGAGAGACAGCGGAGCCTGCCCAGAGATCCTATCCAACTGCCCCAGCCGAAGGGTGAGCCCATGGAAGTCGGGTCCTCCCGACCCCCTGACCGTTGCGGTCGGAGGAAGTTGAGTCCTTGTGCAACGTCTTGTTCAGCTTCTTCCTGCTGCGGCAAAACAGGCTGCTGCTTCTTCCCTCAGTGGTCTTTTCACATACAGTAAGTCCGTGACTTGACTCCATTTAGCTGACCTGCTCGCAGTTTATGAAAAACATAGAAAGCCTAGAAAAAAGCCCATTTCTGCCTGGTTTTTTTTTTTTTTTTTTTTTTTTAATCTTGGGCCCTATCTTGCGCCAGAGTCCCGAAACCCGTTATTTGGGGATTTAGCATTGCGTGAGAGGCGTTCCCCCGCAAAAGTTGCTATCTTGCACACCTGCCTATATCCCTAAAACACCAGCGCTACCCGTTATATTATGCATAGGCGTGGTTTGGGCGTTACGCCAGTTAAACCAATCAGTGTGCCAGGTGCCATTGCCTTTAGGAGCAGGCTGCGCTATCCCAAATCCTCAAACCGAAACCCGTGATGGAGAGAGGAAGGTTGCCACGTTTCTCCGAAGACGGGTTAAATTGCTCGTGCATGAGGTCAAATCCAGACAGGGAGGATCTGTTTTGTTAAGTTAATCATGAAGTGTATTATTATTATTATTATTATTATTATTATTATTATTTGACATTGACATATTGTTTAATGTTTGGTATGTAATAATAAATAAAAAAACATCAAGCCTACCCCTTTTGTGATGGAAACTTCAAAAAAAAGAAAAAGAAAAGAAAAAAATGCGTTTCACCATGATTGGGTCATGCCTCCAATTGAGCTGAGTGGGTGTCGGAATGACCCACTAGCATAGAAAAATAGTGCCACAGTAACCCTAACAGCAACGGGCAAGGCATACGGACAGCTGGCAGCAGTGTATACATCATCTGCAACCAGGTGACATATTTCCGTCACTGCCTGATGGGAGAGGCGCAGTTTTGTCACGCGTTCTCGTTCTGTGGGAAATAATACTCTGGGCCGGCGCTAGACCTGAAAATTTGGGAGAAAATATCCTTCTCTTTATTGACGACAATTAGTACTGGCTAATTCTAGATGGTTTTCCCTTATTAACACGTTTTCCAGTTCAATAATAATCAAGTGGCAATTGAAGACACGGCTTCTCTCCCCCATACGATCTAACAGCGACAAAATAATGGGCTACATTCAGTACAGAAAAATAATTTAATTATGAATAGGTCTATGCACTAGCACTCAGCAACGGTAATTTTTTTTCCAGCGAGAGCGGCATTTCAGAACTCTTTTGCGAATGAAGGTAATTTCGGCGACAAGTATGTACACCTGTTTCTGCAGCACGGTCACGCAACTTGCTGTAAAAAAAAAAAAAAAAAAGACAGCTGTCCGATTGGAAAATGTAAACGGATCTAAACCACGTACTTGTCACCAGAATTACCTTCATTCGCTGAAGAGTTCTGAAATGCCGCTCTCGCTGGAAAAAAAGTTACGTCGCTGAGTGCCAGTGCATAGACCTAATTATAATGAATTATTTTTCTGAACTGAATGTAGCCCATTTCTCTCTGTTAGATCGCATAGGGGGAGAGAAGCCGTGTCTTCAATTGCCAAATGGGTAGCGGGTGGTTTGAGGACCCGCCATACGCTTTCCCTAACCTGTGTGGTCAAGATAGCAATTGTAGGGAAAGCGCATAAACACACCCACGGGCACACCTCCAGTCGCAAATAAAGGATTCGGCATAATGTATAGCGGGTAGTGTGGCCGCAAGATACCGTTTAGGGATAGTGGAAGCTGCTAAATGCGTAATTCACGGGTTGCGGGTAGTGGCAACGGGTAGGGCAGTGTGAAAGATAGAGCCCCTTGTATCATAGAGAGCCCAGTATTAAACACTATAAAGGCCAGGAATATGGTTCAATGCTGTTTTAAAATGATGAAAGCACACCTTTACCACCAGTTAGTTTTAACCAAGGTCCAAATTATGATATTTAATTTCAACAATATACTTAAATAAAATGTAAAAAAATAAATAAAGAACACTTGCTTGCAATCAGGTTGTAGAATTTTTCCCTGATGAGGTACAGCAATTATGGATAAAATTACTCTTTCTTGAGGTTCCTGTATATGCTGACTACTTGTGTGAAACTTAGTATCAATATCTGCACCCTAAGAGATTGGGTATTATTCAGGTGATCTCCTTTTGGTTTGGTCACCACAGAGTCTTTGCAATGAATGATAACTATTATTTTGCTTTATCTCTATGCAGTGACAGTATGACAGATTATACATTTACTGATGCTAAATAAAGGAATGTCTAATATTTACAGTTGAAGCCTCTTGATGCCATTTTTAACCCTTTCAGCGCCGTGGGCAACTATAGTTGCCCAATGATGTAAGATATCAAAGTCAGATGCTGTTGAAAACCTATCGTGTGGCAACTTGTTTAAAAGAGCTCTCGAGCTCTTTTAAACAAGTTGCCACACGATAGGTTTTCAACAGCTCAGGATCACTACATTTTTAATTCCTTGAAAATGTATTCGGCGCTCAAAGGGTTAAATGCTTGGCTACATCCAGTATTTTGCTGGATTCCAAACGTCACCTCAAGCTCATACACAATAAATAAGGCATTGAGCGTAAATAAAGCGTGTTCTTATGAGAAAGCTTACGGTAATGTAAATCACATTTCAAATGTACAATTGGTCTTGTAATCCGGCGTCTAACCAGCTGATGCAAGATTGCTTTTGATTATGTTCTCTGGAGGTTTATCCAACGTTTTGATGAATTGAATGAATAAAAATTATGACTTTGACTATACCATAATACTTAATTGGCTCAAATGCCTTTAGCTCTGATTACGGCACAGATTTGCTGTGGCATCGTTTCGATAAGCTCATGCAGTGTCACAACATTTATTTCTGTCCCGGACTGCTTTAAATTTTCATCAAGATCTTCTATTGATGAGTCAGACAACTGCATCGTCTTCTCCAGCACATCCCAAAGATTCTCAATGGGGCCAAGGTCTGGACTCTGGTGGCCAATCCATCGTGAAAATGAAGTCTAATGGTCCCTGAACCACTCTTTCACAGTTTGAACCTGATGAATCTTGGCATTGCCATCCTTGAATATGCCCGTGCCATTGGGGAAGAAAAAATCCATTGATGGAAAAACCTTGTCACTCAGTATTTTCAGGTTGTCATCTGAACTCATTTTTTAGGCACATCGCGACCTTAGAATTATAGAGTTCTAACTGACATTTTGGTCAAAATTGAGTTAACTATTGCAAATAGTTGGTAATAAATAGTTACATCTAATGATTGAGTATGGGTATTTAATTCATTTGTTAAATTGGGTTCAGATCAGAATTACAAAGTTCAAGTTCCCAAAGTGTACACTGAGCCGCCAAACTTGGCAAGCAAATTCCTCAAAACTGTTTAAATGTTAGTTAGAACCCTGTAATTCTAAGGTCCCGACATGTCAGTGCAGAATCTAGATCTGACCGCCTGAAGCTACCCCAGATCCCGACACTGCTCCCACAGGCTTGTACAGTAGGCACTAGGCATGATGGATGCTTCACTTCAACCGCCTCTCTTCTTATCCTGATGCGACCATCACTTTGGAACAAGGTAAATCTGGACTCAACAGACCACATGACCTTTTTAGATCGCTTTAGAGTCCAATCTTTATGCTCCCTCGCAAATTGAAACCTTTTTTTCCAATTAGCCTCACTGATAAGCAGTTTTCTTAAGGCTACACAGCTGTTTAGTCCTAGTCCCTTGAGAAATGCGCCTGCTTTCACCATTAAACATAGCTATGAGTTCTACTGTTGATTTCTTACGATTTGATTTCACCAATTGTTTACTGAATGCGATCTCCAATTATGATCTGTCAAAATTTTTCTCCAACCACATTTCTTCCTCGAAGATGATGGTTTACCACTATCCTTCCAGGCTTTAATAATGGGTTGGGCAGTTTTTAACCCAATTCTAGTAATTTCAGCAATCTCCTTCATTGTTTTCCTTGCTTGATGCAGGCCAATAATTTGACCTCTCTGAAACAGATTAACATCTTTTCTACAATCATAGGATATGTCTTCCGACCGAGCTGTTTAAGAAATGAAAAGCTACTTACTGCATCAGTTTAGGTCAAATAACTTGTTGCCAGCTGAAACATATTCATCATGACAGTAATTATCCAAAGGAAGGTTTTACCTATTTGCTTACTTAAATCCAGGTGGTGACTTTCGGCAAGGCAGTGTATATCGCCCACAATTAGAACGGTTGCAAGTTGTAATCTGGATCACAAACAGGAGCACACTTTTTGCATAAGACTGAATAATGTCTGAACTGATTTTAAGGAACAAAGTGGTCAAGCTGGAGCTTTGAAAACTGTTGCAGGACTGGGGCAAAAAGTATGCAGATGTTATGAAACAGCTATGATTCTGGGGACAAGAACAGAGCAGGAATATGATTTCAGCGGTAGGCATGGCCAGATATTTGGAATGGTCAAGTAGGGGGAAGCTTATAAGGCATCTCAAGAATTTTTCCAATAAAAGTGCACTTATTTCAGTTTTATACACGTAAGGCATTTCTTTTCTTTCATGATGATAAAATACACTTGCACTCAGGTGATGAGCAACATAAGACCAGAGACAACAGAGAAGACTAACACTTCTCCTTGTACTACGATCTTATCAAATTAAGTGGTAGAAATAGATGGGTTATGAACATAAGAGCAGACCTGTCCATCCACCTGCCTCAAGATGCTCTCAGAAAAGGGGGTTATGGAGTTTGAACACAGTATGATTGTCCAAATGGTACAGCCATACATGATGTTTTAATTACCTAATATTCTAAGAATTCCACAATTCATTCCCTACAATCATCTTTGAGGGGAAGGGAACAGCGCAGTGAAGAATTGTCGGTAACAAGACGAGGTCCTAATGAGAGTATATTTTGCAGCAAGACAAAAAATATCTGATGTACAATGCTATAACAATTATCAACTGCACTAATCCACCTCAATTAACTGGTGGTAGACGTGTGTTACGAAGAATCGATAATACTGATAGGTATTGCCCCTCCCTGTAGTTGAACTGGACAAAAAACATTTCTATACCAATTGAGCAGTGCCACTCACTCGAGACCTGCCTGCCATGGTAACAGTCGTTCGCACAGCGGACACGTCGTCCAACGGCTGTAACCTGGTAATTTCAGTCTGATATTGTCCTATGCTCTGACCAGAAAAGTTTTGTGACAAAGTGGAATTTATGCACTGGACTGTGAGTGGATAACTTATGGGCAAATGCTCATACTTACTCATTTTAATTTCCCCCATCCTTCCTGATAAAAACTTATTTTTGATGTCACATCTTGGTGTCCTTATTTGAGCCAAAAACCTTTTTAATTTAATTTAAAAAGACTACTTTGCTATCCTACAGATCTCTCCAGTATTGTAGAAAGACACAAATAAGAATAATGTTTCTTATCTAAAAAAGTAGCCAAAGTATTATGTATGACTGTACCAGCCCTGGTTAATCACACCTAATTCAACTAACCAAGAGACTGATGATTAGGATTTGTTGATTAACTGCATCATGCTCTTGCTGAGCTGGCACGCAAATGTGTGGGGTTATGGGTTCCCAGAACTGGAGTTGAGGAAAACTGCTCTAAAGCTGCGTTTCCACTGAAAGGCAGTGATATTTTTCTTGTGCTGAAAATCTAATTTCTCAGTTCTTCTCATTTTTTCTGAGAAAACATTCCTGAGTAATGTACATCCCTCATTGTTTTGCCTCAGTAATAATATCAATATTAGCTGGCTTCATGTCTATCAGTTCCTCTTTGACCCATATCTATTTATCAACACACCAATGACTATTAAAATCGAGGGTAAGACAGTGTTTACAGTCATGTAGTGCCAGTCACTTTCATAAAGTCCAGGTGAAAATTGGATCACATCAAAGGCTGGAACAACTCTTGAGGAAGCACTGGCCTTTGAACTGCACTCACAATCAGATGGTGTGTCTCTCTTTTCCTCTGCACATCTGCATAGCATTATACATTATAGTGGTAGGAGTGCTGTCTCCAGGCCCGTTGATTTTATCCGTATGGGTGTCTGTAGAACACAGCTTTGGCCAGAGCCCTCATTTACCAGAAGTCTCCAATCCTTCTGACAGCAAGACCGATTATGCTGGTATCCAGCACAACACTAACAAGCTCTGAACTCAAAAACACTGCTGCTGTTTTTTTTTTTTTTTATAAAAAGAGTAAGGATCTTATTTTTTTTTTGCAGTGAAGGCAAACTTGCCTTTGTTGTGGTACATGCAGCTTGGAGTAAATGCAAGGCGTCTCAGGTACATTAAGTAGATGGAGAAGGGTAAGCTGTTTCAAAACTGCATGATTATGGCTAGTGGACCCCTCGAGCCTGAACCCCACTGTGTGGTTTCTGGTTGCTGCTGTTCTGATTTGGCTTACACCCATGCCTAGTCACATCCTGGAGTTACAGGTGCAACCATTCGTGTTTCTTTCCAAATTTCCTGATAGACTTTAATCTAACTTTCATTACAGTCAGCTTGCCAGCGGAGGATGGGCTCCCAAACCACAGCCAGGCGAGTGTGAAAATTATTTGGCACAGAAGGAATCATGGCTAGAACATGAGCCAGGTATCAAAATGTAGATCAAAATAAGATCTTTCATATGCCATCACTTGATTTGATCATCAGCCTATCCCACATGGTCATATGACCCCTTGAAGTTTTCCTGTCATGCACTTTTTCAAGTTTTCTCTGGTGAATTACAAGAAAACACAACACATCTATGGTTCCGATACTTGTTTTTACTACTCTATATCACAATTATTTAATAGGTGCACTGTTGCTATTGAAGTTTCCATAGTTCCCATGATATTGAAGCTTAAAGTTGGTTACAGAACACATCTTGTTGAAGAAAATCCAGATTTTGGCTTGAGATTGCGGCACCTAAAATGGGCATACAATTGATTTAATCAGCAAGGTCAAGGTAATATTTGGCAAGGATTCATCAAATATACTGACGTTATTGTACTAGAAAAATCAGCTGATTCCAAGAGGGTCAGGTGGGCAGCACTTGTTGATTTTATGGGCTCTATCTTTCACACTGCCCTACCCGTTGCCACTACCTGCTACCCATGAATTACGCATTTAGCAGCTTCCACTATCCCTAAACAGTATCTTGCAGCCACACTACCCGCTATACATTGTGCCTACTCCCTTACTTGCGCCTGGAGGTGTGCCTGTGGGCGTGTTTATGCGCTTTCCCTACAATTGCTATCTTGACCAAACACGTTAGGGAAAGCGAATAGCGGGTCCTCAAACCACCCGCTACCCATTTGGGCTTTTACAAGAGCGCGCCCTGGCGGCTTCAATGCGCGTCCACTTGGACACATGTGGACGTGCACATGCAGTTCCACTTCCCAAATTAACTCGCCTATAAAAAGCCACCTTGCTTTAGCCTCAGTTGAACCCCTGAGAAAATGGCAGAGATAGTACTAAATCGACTTGAGCACCAATTAAATAATAGAAGATGCCCAGAACGCGTGTATAGCCAGTGCACCAGCTACCTGGGCCTTTCAGGTAAGTCTATATTGTTTGTATTTTGTTTCAGTCATTTTTTCCGCTTTTATAATAATATATAATGATTATATATAATATATTAATGATATATCTTATATATAATATTCTAAAATTATAATAATACAATACAAGTATGATTTCCCACAGAACGAGAATGCGTGACAAAACTGCGCCTCTCCCGTCAGGCAGTGACGGAATTATGTCACCTGGTTGCAGATGATGTAGACACCGCTGCCAGCTGTCCATATGCTTTGCCCGTTGCTGTTAGGGTTACTGTGGCACTATTTTTCTATGCTAGTGGGTCATTCCAACACCCACTCAGCTCAATTGGAGGCATGACCCAATCTGCCGAAAGCTCGGCTATAACTGCAGTCACTACCAGCTTAGTGCGACATGCATGTAGGTACATCACTGGCATCCCTTTGACACCCGAGAGACAACGTAGGGTAAAGTGGGATTTTATGGTAAGATATGGGTTCCCTCGGGTTCTGGGTGCCGTCAACTGCACACACGTTCTGATTCGGGCTCCGGCTCTGAACAGTGGCACCTATGTGAATCTTAAGGGAACCCATTCCATCAACGTCCAGGTGATTTGCGATGCATGGGGTAACATTAAATGGTTGCAGTCAATGTAGGCATTTATTTGGCTGTGGGTATTTTCTAAAATGGGATTTTGTTCTATGCTTCATTTCAGACGGGAGAGGGAGTTGGAACTGCATGGCGAAACGTATTTTTTTCTTTTTCTTTTTTTTTTGAAGTTTCCATCACAAAAGGGGTAGGCTTGATTTTTTTTTTTTATTATTACATACCAAACATTAAACAATATGTCAATGTCAAATAATAATAACTAGCACTCTGCCCGTGGGGATCCACGGGTTCTATTTTATGTAACTTCGTGCAGCATTATGATGTCATCACATGCACCTCTATGATGTCATCACGTTGCTATGGTGTTTCCATAAACACCAAGGTGACTGTCATCCGACCCATGTTTTTACAGTGACTAAAACTAAGTAACCATCAAGGGGAATACGCTGCGCTGACATTCCGCGCTCAGTGGAACACGAAGTCGCCTGCAAGACAGAGCGTTGCTCACGTTATGCTGTAGATTTCGCGCTACTTTCTCTTGCGGCCTGGCATCTGTTTTTTGGGATTCGGGACTCCTGTGGATGAATTGGCTTGGGTTCAAAAGGGGGAATCCCCAGGAGAGGACATACAGGGGGAATCCCCAGGAGAGGACAAAGGGGGAATCCCCCCTGCATGTCTATATTATAATAGCGTCGCTCACGTTATGCTGCAGATACGCGCCCGGCGGAGTTTAGCACCGATTGGCAGGACACAGTCGCCTGCAAGACGGAGCCAAACAGCGTCGCTCCTGCTATGCTGCAGATACGCACCCGGTGGAATCTAGCACTGAGTGGCCGGACACACACACACACACACACACGCGTGCGCGCACGTACACACACAGAGGCCATTCGGCTATTATAATATAGATAATAATAAAATAATACAATTCATGATTAACTTAACAAAAACAGATCCTCCCCTGTCTGGATTTGACCTCATGCACGACCAATTTTACTTCGTCTTCGCGACCTTCCTCTCTCCATCACGGGTTTCGGTTTGAGGATTTGGGATAGCGCGGCCTGCTCCTAAAGGCAATGGCACCTGGCACACTGATTGGTTTAACTGGCGTAATGCCCAAACCACGCCTATGCATAATATAACGGGTAGCGCAGGTGTTTTAGGGATATAGGCAGGTGTGCAAGATAGCAACTTTTGCGGGGGAACGCCTCTTACCCAATGCTAAATCCCCAAATAACGGGCTTAGGGACTCTGGCGTAAGATAGGGCCCAATATGTAATAACCCATAATCATCGGCATTTACAGTGAATATTCATAGGAATTATCAGTCATGAATAAAATTCTGAAGAGCGCGTTTCCTGTCACCGCATTCATTGAGGACTAACAGTCTATCTGGCAGTACAGGCAGTCGTAGACGTGAATCAGAGTAATTTCGAAGCACAAATGACAGGAACATGGTTTAGGCCATATAACTCAAGATTTGAGCATCATAGGGAGGGGGATGGCTCAACTGAGACAAAACACTTGTAGTATTTAGAATTCCATCGTATTTCATTTTATTTTCATGAATTTGGTTGAGGAAAAAAGGCTGCAAACAAAAATCTTCATGGAAATTCAGCATTGAAATTTAAAAAAAATACTGAGAATTGTAAAAAGGCTGGGAGTTAAAACAATACATTTCTGGGATCATAAACTCCTTGACCACCAGTGCACTTCATTTGAGTATGAAATTCAAATGATCTACTCTTCATGAGCCAAATAAGACTGCTGTCCTTGTGGCTCCCTGAACTCTCAGAGTCCTCGATATGGCACACAGTCAAATCATAAAATAATCATATTTTTAACACAAATCAACTTTTGACGTGTGGAATTCAATATGAATTAATGATTTTCTGGCGGAGTTTAGCATAAGTTTATCAATATAGATGCGGTTGGACATCAATGGTCACCAGTAATCTCTCCAAACTCAAAACATACCTTTTGTCCATGATAAATTTTAAAAATGCAAGATAAAGTGATAAACGTGCACATACTCATTAAAGGAATTGCTTATTTAATGGTCAGAACATTCATCTTGCAATGAAAAGCTAGCAGTTCCCATATCCAAGCTCATAAGCTTGTATAAATGCTTTTCACACCTTATAAGGAACAAGTATAACTCACAAACACAGTAATATCTGAAATATACCCTAGATTAACAAAAAATATATTCCACTATCAGGAAAAAGCAGGCAATATGCTACCCTAGATTGAACAGAATTGGTGCAGCGAACATAGCAGGGGGTCTACCAAAGTGCTTGAGCTGTTCGCATTTTAAACGAGCCAATACCTCATCATTCTATTTTGTTGAATACAGTAAATTCAAAAACAAAAAGCAGAATTGAACAAAATGCCACCACATGCAGTATTATCAGCAAGACTAATGGTTACTAATCAATGTGGCAAACAAGCTCTGAGATGATCATGGCTATGGTAAACCGCAAATAAAAAACAGCTGGCCAGCTAGCCATAAGTAAAAAATATACAATTCTAATCACACATAAAATTATTATTTCTCCAGAGACACACATATATCTGGTAGAAGGAACCCTCCAGTCCTGTTTCATTTGGAATCATTCCCATTGACCATGTCTGTATCACATTTAAACATCATAAATGTAATCTGAGCACTTAGGCAGGTTTAGGAAGTCTTTTTTTTCAATGCAATTGCATCATTTCCAGCTGCGCAAAGTTTAGAGAATACCACCTAACTTGCTGTAATCCAAGGGTCAAAATGCTTTTCTTATGGTCCAATCAATGTCTTTCAATTACTGTGAAATGTTTATACTCTCTTGGATAAGAAACATGTCGATGACTAATTACCGGATTATAGTTCACGTGGGCGTGAACTATAACTGTGCTTTATGCAGATGAGCCTGAGCAAGCATTAGAATGACTGGCTATCAGTGAGAGGTCTTATGAGAATATAAGTGAGCGCTGAATTCTTCAATGGAGGAATGTACACATAAATCCACAGTAGGGAATCACAAGTTTTTAGTATGTGATCACTATTATTGACAGTAGAATAGCATAGTATCAATACCATGTTGAATTTTTTCTTTAGAAAACTGATTTATTTAAACTACTTAATTGGGAGACCGTTGGCTCATTATAGCTGAAGTCGTTCCTGCAAAGGACAACAATTTTTCTGTTGCAAGAGATCTTTTTTTAACTGCTGGATAGATACTATGGGCAAGTATATTTAGCAGTTTGTTCATTTGGCTTGGCTGAGGAGTTTAATTCATACAACTCCTGGGGAACAGGGACGGGACTTAATTTGTCCATAATCTAAATCAGGTTCCAGCTCGGCTTCCTTGTGAATATTCAATAACTGTTCCTGGTGTGCCACCTATTGATAGAATAGTGTAAATGCATGCATAAACAGAGCAGCTCCATGTCCGCAGGAGTCTACATCTGTGCAGAGGGGTTCAGAGGCCTTTGCGTGCCAGCAGCATTGATCGTGCAATATCAGTACCAGGTAACTCTGTCTTTGAGTTAACAATAAACATGTCTACTACCATCTGCTATAAAAAAAAACAGGCATTCTTTAAAGACAGAATCGCTAGGGTTAGGAAACGGGATCATATTAAAGGTAGCTCGCCAACGTCAATGCTTTCTTCCAAATGAGACAAGTGAAGACATTGCCACTGTTGGCTACTATTTACAAGCTAGTAGCTAATTTTTGACTCGTGTATTGCAAATCCCCAAGCTATTGTGGAGGGACGACTATTCAAATCTGTCAGTCACTCATTCAATAACTTGTAAATTGTAAACCTTTCTAAAAATCCATGAGTTGGGTAAGGGGGGCCTTTGATATTCTAACCTTATAATGTGACGTTGGAATTAACGTACCACTCCCCTACTTTGCAGCGGTGTAGCTGAGTTTGTTCTGTTGTTTCCGTTATTTGAAGCTTATGGAAAGAACAGCGAACTAACTCTTTAGCTACGTCACATTAGTCAGCTAGTTACACATTCTAACATTAACTCATTTTTGCGAATGTTGCTAAACTCGTGTCACAAAAAGTAACTAACCGGGCGCAAACGATATTAGACTTTTGACCAAGGGAGAGAGCATGCACGGAGGAGGGGGGCTGAACATCGTGTGCATGAGAAGTGATTTACACTGTGTGAGAAACTCTTCTGGGCTCTGATTGGTGAATTTTGCTCGGGCGCAGTGAATTCTTGCCAATACCATTAAAAACACTGTGAGGAGCCAAATGTAGCTAAAAGATTACCAGTCTCACATACTGTTGTCAGTATACAGTGATAGTGATAGTTTCAGTTTGAAATTTTTTTTTTTTTGTAGAAGTTGCCTACTGCAGCATTATAGGATCACCATATGGTACTGAACATTATCAAACATTAGTCTAAAATGTTTCTCCATACAGTTTGTACTGTTGTTATCTGCACTGAACATCAATTCTGCTAAGTAGACAACATGAGCAGTTTTGAAGTACTACTTCCTCCTCTAATGTTTGACTGAGAGCAAACTGTACTTTACAGTGACTATCCCCTAAAATGATATCATCAGACAGGATTGGCCGGACAGGGCCAGGGCTATTTGGTTAGAATGCCAACTTCAGTAGATATCTCTGCAACAAAATACAAGTGACATGATAGCAAAACAGTTATTTCCTCACATTCTGTTGATAATTTGAGTTAATTTTTGAATGTTTGAGACAAAAATTCTGGCCAAGTCTTACATATTGCTCCTGCAAGAATCTGAACCCCCATTTTCAGGTGGCATTGGCTCAAATGGGATTGACAAATTAAACCTGTGCATTTTTTTTTTTTCAATTTTTTTTTGTATCTGGGGAAACTATGTTTATGAGTAGTTCTCCTGAGACTTTGAGCGCTACCAAAATATCTAGCTGATGAAACAATGCTTTTCTTGAGAAGTTAAAGAGGCTTTGTGGGTGAGAGAACATACAAAACATAAAGGTCAAAAGAGGCGCTGCTGTAGCCTTTAAGCTGCCTGTGACCACGGACCAGGGGTTGGAGTATCAAGATGATGTAAAGATAAACTGACATTATTTTGCATGACACATTATTCAAAGCATTGTTTAAACATGAAAAATTTATTCAGATAAATGTACAATTAGAAAACACATCCTACTTTTAACAAAAATATATACCACAATTTTCTCTTACATGGCTTGACTAATGACATATGGCAGATTAAATAAAATTTCTGAACCTTTTTTCTCTGCAATGATGCGTGATCAGTGCTATTCATTGGCTACAATTCTTGAGTGCAAAATTTTCTCCCAAAGGCCCTGTTAGATTTCAGAACATCAGTAATATGTATTACCAATGTGAAGTCAGTGTTTTCGGATAGAAGTGAAATAACAAGTTTCTGTGTATTCTTACATTTTGTAAGCACACATGTAAATGCTAAACACAATTTTATGATGGACTCCAACATGTGGAAATTCACAGTCTGTATGATGTTTAAACTGTAAAGTGTTTCTGTATGATGTTTAAACTGTAAAGTGTTTACACATTATTGAAACAAAATTTCAAGAAGTTTGTATTAAAACAAATCAATTTCTCCTTCTTTTGGGGACAGTTATTTCTCAAAATCTGAAGACATTGGGGAGTGAGATGTCATCATACTGGTATGATCACTTCTTTACCATTTCATAATTATGTAATAAATTCAGAGTACTTACGGAACAACTTTTTCAGTCAGCAAATAACATTATGAACTCATTATCTGAAAATAATCATATTGTGTTTAAAAAAGGACTACTTGCAGCCATAAGCTGCACATTCAAAAAGACTTTTGACAATGTATTCAGATCAATAAACTGTTACGTGAGATTAAATCATCCAAAAAAAAAAAAAAAAATCCATTATTGTTCCTTCAACAGCTTCAACATAATTGTCAAAATACAATCTATTACTGCACTTAATTTAAGCATGTTTTGCAAAACTGTAGAGCATTTCTTATTTCAACAGTCATATAAGTAACATACTGTATATTCTAAAACTATGTCAGTGCAAACTAGCATAATGAAGATTACACAAGAATCAAGTCTCTATATAAATAACCTAAACTAAGATTTCTACAGAAAAACACAATAAATTAGTCATAAGGCAATAAATTACACTCCAATTAAAATATCTCTCCAATTATTTTGATGGTTTCTCAGATTCATCCCACTGAAGTGAACAGAATATACTATATGCTACAAGGATCATATTTAAACATATAAGGCATCATTTATCTTTTCCTCTTTATTCGGGAAAGTTCATATAAATCTTAGCAATTGGAATGTACAAAAACAACCCATTTCATCATTGTTCCTTTAAGCATTCACCAAAACTATCACCAAACATTGAAATGTCATTAAAAAAGGCCAGTTATAAGCTCTTGTGATTAAATTTTTCTAGGCTATTCAATATTACTCGTAAACCTTGTTTAATTTTAAGGAGTTGGTCTTGAGGTGTTCGCATAGCAATCGTATAGCAAAAAGGCCAAGAGTAAATGGCTTAATTTAAATTGTATTTCTCAAACCACCTTGGGATGCTTTGCAGCTGCAAAGTGGTCAAGAGTGAAAGGATCTGTCAAAAGCCACATACATCAGCAGTATACATTACCCAAAATATTACATGCCCTATTTCAACTGGCCCCACTGCCTTCTACAACCAAGCAGGTGCTCCAACATCTGCCACCAGCTGCCCCACTGCCTTCTACAACCACACAGGTGCTCTAACATCTGCCACCAGCTGCCCCACTGCCTTCTACAACCACACAGATGCTCCAACATCTGCCACCAGCTGCCCCACTGCCTTCTACAACCACACAGGTGCTCCAACATCTGCCATCAGCTACCCCACTGCCTTCTACAACCACACAGGTGCTCCAACATCTACCACCAGCTGCTGCCTTAACAGCACCTGATTTCTATTGCTTCTGCCCTCTTCACACTAGGGCTGCTACTCCAGAAATGCTCCCTTCCCCTCCAAAAAGTTTGCATTTCAGGCAAAAAAACTGAAAATCTGATTTGTATGCATCTTGTGAAGACACATTGATGTGGATAAGTGTGAGCACAATGTGGATAAGTTATATGCGGATATTATCCGGAAAGAAGGTGCATGAAGTGACAGGAGTAAATGAGGCCATTGGGATTTCATTTTGTTGTGGTAGTTTGTCTCTCCGTTATACAGACTATGACTAACTGGAAGACAACTGCAACATCACTTTCTTTTGTTATCCTTTATCTTATCAAGTGCAGATACTGTATATTTCTCTTTTGAGAACAGATATTCTCATCTTAGGTGATCAGATACTAGAAATGATCAGTTGACAAACGCAATGTGGTACAAGGCTAGCCTGCTTCCATTCAGCCTTTAACTTTTGCATGTATGTATCTTCAAATGACAGCTGCAAAAAATAAATGGCAGGATGGTGTGGTGATGCTAATATTATGCCATCCATTCACCAATCTATCCATCCATTACCTATACCGCTTGTTCCTCACTAGGTTTGCTGGGCAGCTGGAGCCTATCCCAGCTGACTGTGGGAGAAAGGCAGGGACACACCTTGGATAGCTCGCCAATCCATTGCTGGATGCACACACCATTCACACAACATTTGCTCACATACTCATGCTTATGCGCAATTAAGCGTCTCTAGTTAGCCTGATATGCATGCATTTGAACGGTGGGAAGAAACCAAAGTACCCAGACGTAACCTAACATCATGTCATGTGAAAGAGAACTCCTTTGGCCGGACCATAAATAGTGAATGCTGATGGCAGCATTGACAGCCAACAAAAATATCAACATAAGCTAGCTAAAAACAGGTAGACATGGTCAACAACATCCCCCGCCAAAATGTCTTCTTTAAAGATACTATGAACAGAGGCTCCCAGAAGTGCCACAAGGGCAATAACTGTCGGAAAAATAATAGTGTGCTTCTTATTTTCGAACTCCATCAGGGTCTTTATGGTCTTAAGCTACACACCAAATTTGGTTATCCTATCTGGAATATTTCCCATGAAATGTAGTTCCCCTTTACATATACCGTGAACAGAGTTGAAAAAAGTGAATCAAGGGCAATAACTCCGGGAGAAATAATCACGCGTGTCTCATTTTCGAACTCGATCAAGGTCTTTATGGTCTTAAGCTACACACCAAATTTGGTTATCCTATCTGGAATATTTCCCGTGAAAAGTTGTTCCCCTTTACATATACCGTGAACAGAGTTAAAAAAAGTGAATCAAGGGCAATAACTCCGAGAAAAAGAATCACGCGTGTCTCATTTTCGAACTCGATCAAGGTCTTTATGGTCTTAAGCTACACACCAAATTTGGTTATCCTATCGCGAATATTTCTTGTGAAAAGTTGTTCCCCTTTACATATACCGTGAACAGAGTTAAAAAAAGTGAATCAAGGGCAATAACTCCGGGAAAAAGAATCACGCGTGTCTCATTTTCGAACTCGATCAAAGGTCTTTATGGTCTTAAGCTACACACCAAATTTGGTTATCCTATCGCGAATATTTCTTGTGAAAAGTTGTTCCCCTTTATCCCGGACGGACGCACGCACGGACGGACGGACGGACGGAGGTCAAATCAATATCCCCCGGCCACTTCGTGTGGCGAGGGATAATAATACCCAAATGTACCCTCATGTATATTGCGGTGCAGTCTTTTATCTATCAATGTTTCATGTTACCTGGGACAAGAGCATGGTACTCTATGACTTAATACTTCTGTGGAGATTGCCATTCAAGCATTAACCAGATTTTGAGAGGAGTAACTGCCCAACACAATGTGTTGCACATCATACCAAGCTCGCCATTCATTTATGCCACACTTAAAATAAGTCACAGGCTAAAAACTTGTCTGCTCTGTGATTCATGTTTCTCTTGATCAGTACCAAATATGGTACTTGTTTTTTGTCCCTGGGAGCCTACAATATATAGGGCTGAATAATAATATTCTGATACAGAGACCTTCAACTTCTGATGCAGAAAATAGGTAAACATGGACTAACAACCCGCTGCAGTGACCAAACATCATCCAAGTGCTTCTGCAAAGAACTTGCTCAAATACACAATTCAGTATTGTACCCATGACTTTTTTTTCCCGAACATCCTACTCAAAAGATGCAGTTTTGAAAGACTTACAGATGAAAATGATAGAACTGTATTTTGTGTGCAATAACAATATGAAAGTTGTATATGAACATGATTAATACCCCTATGTCCCACACGTTTATATAAATGACTAAGAAATAAAGGAAAACCTGACATGGTAAATATAACCTTATTAATTATCGTGAAATATTGTTTATTATAATAATAATGTATAACTCCATTTCCAAAAAAGTTTAGATGCTGTGTAAAATGTCATGAAATATTATTATTTCCCCATGCAGTCTTTCATAAAGTGGTTAAGCCCTCACCTTATTTGCATATGAAAGTTTTTTTATCCAATTATGTTACTGACCTGTTGCTAAATAATCTAATTAGCTATGAGATGTTCTGCCAGTTGTCTTTTTTTAGCATCATAGAACTTTACAGTCTCTTATTGTCCCATCCCAACTTTTTTAAAACATGTTGCTGTCATCAAAGTCAAAATGAGCATATTTTTCAAAGAACAGTAAAATTAATCCGTTTCAACATTTGATACGTTGTCTCTGTTTTCAATGAAATATAGGGTTTTAATTGATTCGCAAATCATTGCATTGTTTTATTTACATTTATTACAGTGTCCCAACTTTTTTGGACATGGGGTTGTATTATATCGCCAAGATAATCTTGTTTTTCATTTATTTTGCTACTTAGTGAGATTAAATCTTACAGTAATGTTCTACATTGGTATTGAATCAGTAGTGTATTATCAGTGTTCAGCCACTGTGGCTAGCAAGTTATGTGACTGGGACTTGGACAAAATATGATAGTAATATGAATTCAGTACTATTATTGCTAATTACAGCTAAGACATTGCTCAAAATTGTGTTCAGTTAGACCTGCTTAATGTATAGTATGGAATTTGTTGCAAACTTTCCCAGTTTTGCTTCATCTCATAACAGTATTGCCAAGTGGTTCCAAAATGGTAAACCGATTAGTTTTCAGTTGATCTACATTGTAATACTGGATCCACAAAATTGAACTTTACTGTCATGAGTTGTAAAAGGCGACAAAACTAATGGGGCAGGAATACCAAAATTCAACCAAACTGCTGAAACTCAGAGAGCCAGTCAAGATAACACTGTTATCTTGTGAAATTTGCATGTGACAACAGCCAGTAGTTTGCGTTATAGCCTGCTTAACTCAGTTTTATGCAAGTCCAAAATAGCAATAGCCACAGCAAAACCATGCATCAGTGCCATAATGAATGTTTAATTGGTAGAGTTTGTGTGGTCATTGAAAATCCATTCTGTAAATAGCCAATTTTAAAAGTTTAACAGTGCTTGCTCTTCTGCCTCTGATATCAGCTTTAGGGCACACTGTACGCTACAGTGACTTACTATGACCTTTGAAGTACAAAGTGGTATTACGACAGAGGACCGGCCAGACATGGTCGGAGCTAGCTGGTGTGCATACTAACTTCAGTCTTTATTTCGGCACCATCACAGACAATTTTCACATGATGTCAAAACTGTTATTTCTTCACATTCTGTTTGAATTTTTAAAACTAAAATTCTGGATAAATCTGGCAGTTCACACCTTTAAGCAATAAATGTATTGTTTTCAACAGACTTGGTCAAGATTTTAAAATGAATTGACCAAAGTGCTTCTAAGCTAAGCATGTTCATGCTCAAGCAGTTGATCGTTTGATGAAAGAATTTAAAAGCAACTTGTTTTTTGCAAGTCAACACAGAAAAAAAAAAAGAATTCTCCAAGGAACTTTTTGAATGTAAAGGTCATTTTGAGTAAAAATGATCAATTGGCTAAATATTGATGGAAAGTTTTTATCGTGAGGTAAAAGTTGACCCTAATTGCAATATTTAGTTTACATGCTGCATCCTATTTGTTCTGTTCTGTCTGCCTGTTGCCTGTTCCAGGTCATGTCCCGCACTGCCAAGAGGAATCCTCCTCATGTCTGCGCTCCAGTCCACGTCCTGTTTTCTCTAGTGCATGCACTGCTTCTTCGCTATTGGCTGGCTGCGGTATTTCCTCTTTCCTTCAGTGCTGTTCTGGCTTCGGGTCTTTCTAAGCTTTATGTCAATTAACTGTTTTTAGTTACAAACAGCTACTAACATTCACGGGAGGTGTTTTTTCTTAAGCCTCGGTCACAACCGGCCGTACTTCCACTCCACGGCGTATCTACGGCAAAAAACGCCAAGGAACTCACGGGCCACGCAGGTTCTTCTTGCGAAATTTTGAGCCTGCAGACTGCCCGTAAGCACGTACGATGGATTTTGATCTTGCACAAAAAACTCCACGATTTCCAGAGAAAGGCCAAGGGTGCAAGTTTCACTTGCTCCCGACGCAAGGAGCACGCAGGTCAGACGTGCGTTTTTTTTTTTTTTTTTTTTTTTACTGGTCGTGGAAATAAAACCGTTTGTCCAAGACGCAAGTCGACCGCAAGTTTCCCGCGGGTGTGAAATAAGACGGGCGCACACACAACGTACGAAAGATATAGAACTTCCGAGCACCGCTGCGGTATAGGAAGTAGTGCGCAGCTGCTACAAGACTGCTGCACGTCCTCCTTATTACCTCTACGAAGCACGCACGTGCCATATCGCAAGAGTGTTGCTGTGAACTTCTTTCATTACCCTCAAAGGCAGCACGACACGATTATTCCTGCCCTGCGAGTGGACTGCTACTTTTTTTCTTAACCTCCACGTTCTCTAAGACTCTCACCTATGGCAAAAAACGCAGAGGCGTCCGGTTGCGACCGAGGCTTTAGACAGGCACTTTACAAACATTACTAATTTAGGTAGGGCGTTAATTGTCATGATTTCTTGCTTTGATATTATTTCAGATCTTGCTTTACTTTGCTGCGTAACTTTTTCACTCTTCCTTCAATCTGCATATTTCATTGGTACTTAGCTGAGCGCGCCCATTTTCAGAATAGGCTTGTTATGTCATTAAGCCTTTGTCCTATGTCTCTCGCTTATGCTTTGTTCCCGCCCTGTTCTGCCCAGGTGTTCTTCGTTCCTGATCAAGCCATGTCCCTTTTTATTCTGTGGAGACATTCCAGTTGGCAGTCAGTCTGTTGTGTTTTCCATGCTGCTTAGTTTCTTGCTGATTATTTCTCGCCTGTATTCATGCCACGTATTTCATGCTCTGTTTTTGTATCGCGTTCAATTTACCCTACTGTTCAGCTCTTTGAGTGTAGTTTTTTGTTAGCCTCGTGCCCCCTTAAGCCTGCAGTTTTTCCTGATATTATTTTTCAGCTTTTGAAGTGTATTTTTTTGTTGGCCTCGTGCCCACCTTTTCCCCAGAACCATCCTGTTCAGTTTTGGTATTTTTGTTGGCCCACGTGCCGTGCTTGTTTGTTTTTCTATTTAATAAATCTCGTTCATTTGATTCAAGTCTCGCTACTGGTGTCCTTCTGCGAACGTAACACTATTTACATTCTCATGATTCTCTGAAGGGCCTTCATGACTGTTTAGGCTATTCCTTGCGGTGAAAACGTGGAATTTTTTTTACTTTAAACACACAAAGGTGCTCTAATATATTTCCATCCCCAAAATGTGCGTGAGATGAACACTTGCTTAATAATCGTACTTTGACTGATAATCTTACAATGCAGCTTTCATTTTGTGGGCTATATATAAGCTACTTGAAAATAATAAAGGAGGTTGACTGTATTTATGTTATTGTTGGATGTGACTACGAGTCTGCATTGAAAGTGCATACATATTATGCGTACTGCCAGAGGGCATGGCTTTAAGCAAGATCTTAAGGGTAAATTCAAGTGAAAATCGAAGTTTACGGGTTTTAAGACTTTTTTTTTTTTTTGCCAGGAACTGATCCAAACTACATGAAACATTTTAGTGAACTATACAGACACAGGTGGCATTCAGGAAACCCACCCTTGAAAAATGATATAGTCTTCCATGGCATTTATAATTATTTTAATGATTCCCGCGAGAGTGCATATGATAATTATCTGACTTGTACTCTTTGCAACATTGGTAAATTTAAAAATTGTGTAAATCACAAATTATGACATATCTAAAGTTTTTTTAAAACATGAACGCACTAAGGCATCATGTTCTTAAAGCAGCTTGACATGTTATTGATAACATATGTTATCAAAAGAGTAAAAATGCTTTAACATGTCATTAAACAAATTTTTACTTAAGAACATGATGCCTTAGTGCGTTCATGTTTTAAAAAAACTTTAGATATGTCATAATTTGTGATTTACACAATTTTTAAATTTACAAATGTTGCAAAGAGTACAACTCAGATAATTATCATATGCACTCTCGCGGGAATCATTTTTGACAGCAATCTTTTTGAGCCTTTTACTAAGAGTGTTCCTTTTGATTCTTTCCAAGTGAGTATTGTGAGAAAGGCACACGTGTCAAAAGTAAGCTCTATGTCGTGAAGGCTAGTCTTGGCAAGCCATCTCAATCATGCTACAGTAGATCAATCTACCTGAGGGACCACTTTCAGCAGCAACATCAGCAGGAGAACTGTTTGGGGGAGCAGTGGGGAAGATGAGGGTGAAAATAATTGTAATATTTTTTCCAGCTGATGGGCAAAGTTGTTGGGTCCATCTGTTAATTGGTTTCACAATCACTTTCAAAGCTCTACAGGAAACCGGGAACTCTCATCAGGTTACTTGACTGGATACTCCTGTTCCTGTCAAAACCTCCATCCACACTTATATGATGACCATTGAAGGTGGTGAAAGGCAAGACCAATCCACTGTGGCTAAGCATGCCATATATAGCACTACAAACGAGGTAAATGTAAATATACAGGCTGGGATAAACATTTTCAAAATAATTATAAAATATATTGAAATCCCCTAACAAACAGTAATGCATTTAATCTTTCTATTTGAATGTAAATTGTCGTTATCTTCCATTCCACTTTATTCAAGCTTTGCTTTTCCACTGGGTCTCTCTCACAGAAACCTTTGTCAAACTGGCAGATGAGCGCTCGTGCCATTAATGCAGCCAGAAAATCTCCCTTCGGCATTTTCATTGAGCTGTTTGGTCCCTACTGCAGCACTTCTGCGTAAATGAACACAGTTCCCCTGGAAACAAATCTGCTCATGTGTGCAATATGTCCTCCATGGTTTATGTCACAATGTTATCTCAGATAAAATTAATTACTCTGAAAACAAATAAGGACGCAAAGCGGGCCATGTGATCTCATCGAATAATTCATTATTACTCAAAAGGTGCAAGACGTGTCAAACTAGATCGACTTCTTCTTCTAGTTTCATGCTAATTATCACTAGCATATTTTGCAAAAGGACTTCAGAGTGAAATTTCTTGCTTTAACTTCTATACTTTCTGCTCAGTATTCCAGATGAAATGAGGTTCAGGGTTTAGGCTACTCCATCCTCTGAAGTTTCAGACGCTCAGGGGCACATGTTCAGTCTAGAAGAGCATAGAGCTATCAAGGAAAAGCGAAGTGAGTCAGAATGCACAGAGATTACGTTTAAGCATTCAGCGTTGTCACCTACCCTGCACACTCTAGAATTTCAGACCGAATCCCATACAGTCATCTTTCCAGGAGCCCTAAAACCTCATGCTTTCAGAGTAAAGGTCCATTTTTCACGGCAAGTCACTGAGTCGTCTGAGCAACGGTTTTCCTCCTGTTCTCCTGCTCTCGCCCGGATGTGTTGAGAGAGCTCCTTTTCAAGACCCTGTTGATGATATCACTGTAGGTCTTCCTGTACTGGTGCCTCAGCAGAGAGTATACAAAGGGGTCACATGCCGCTTTGCTATAAGCCAAGCACTTGGAGGCAACTCCCCAGTGAGAGTTGATAGGCACCATTGGAAAGAGCTCCACAATCCTGCAGGAAAATATGGATATTTAAATAAAGTAATAAGATTAAGGAAAATAAAACATACAATCATATTTTCAGGGACCTAACTACTCTCTGCAAAAAAAAGAAAAAGGTCATAGTGAACTAATGTTATATTCAATGCAATATGATGTGGCCTGCTCAGCTGTCGGGAGAAGTCATATGCCATGTTATCATAAATTCTATTTTTCCCATTCCACAGCCTTGGGAACAAACTACGCAATAAATATTGAGATTGAAGGAAAAGATAAGTTCATCTGACTTGATCTTACCAATAATGAACTGATATGGCAGACATTAATTTGAAGACACGCTTAAAACCAACAAGAGAGTTGGGTGTCAGTAGAGACGGCATTATCTTATATTAAATGCTTGTTAATGCCTCACCTGGGGAAAGGAAAATGCGGAGGATGCAACAGCATAGAAAATGAATGCTTTGTGAGTAATAAGATGATTAACAGGAGAGACAAGGAGAATATTTCATGACATTAAAAGGCTAACAAAAGAATATGTCTCTATTCAATGACATGCCAGCTTTAGGAAGGGACAGCCCACCATTTTTTAAACTTTGTTGTTTTGATGTTTCCAAATAAAGACTTATTACAGACCAACTGTATGGCTAAAATGCATGTAGAGGGCCTCACTTGAAAGGTAACGTCTAGTTTCTGGAAATGTGCTTATATATTGTATGGCTAAAACACAAGCATGAAGGAATTTTTAATTGTTTTTATTTATTAATCTTTTTTTGGTGGGTGTGCCTGCAAATCTGGTGGGTTCTGACAGGTCGATGACCAGAGCTTTTAGCTGGGAGAGATGCAATTGTTTGTATCATTAACTTGATTGGTCTCCTGGTAATGATAAAAAAAAAAAACCTGTGTAATATTTCAACAATAAGTGGCAAATTTGGAGCCATGGCCCCACATTGAATCGACATAATCTTCAGCTCAGCAATGAATCCTCATCTTGTCTTAGTCTTATTTTGGTGTGGACCTACAAGAAGTCTACACACATTTATTCATTTTCTCAAGAAATATCAACTTGAGAAGCTTTGTAGCTCCTAATTATGATTTGTTAACAGGGACATTACATTACAGACATTGCATATATTTTGTCAGCCTCTTACACCCGATTCTGTGGGTGAATGCTCCTCTGATTAATCTATTTATCACATAACAAGAGGGTTGCAGCATATGAATCACTGTCTTTACTTCAATTGCTTTTGAATTCACCTGCTAGAGTTTTACTTGAAACAAATGTCTGCTGGTTGCTGATTAGACGTTTTATTGTTTTTTTTTTTAATGTTTTTTATTTTTACCTTTGGAGTTTAATTTCACATATTCAGTTGCTAAAGTCACTTGCAGTGTTACAGAAGTTTACAGTGAGCAGGGCAAAAGAAAGCGGCAAAAGATAATGAACCCAAAGGGGAAATATAACATGGTGGAATGTATTCACACTTTGAAACAAGTCCAATTAGTAGTATTTTCATTTAATAGGGTCTATGACACCAACACAAGCTTTATAAGGGCATACAATTCCTTACACTGTAAATCAACAGCCAATTAATTGGAAATTTGCAGTGAACTCGCAAAAAATAAAAAATAAATAAAAGTTTACCACCTTGAGTACCAATTCATATTTACTATATAAAAATATGGTATTTGTAAACATTTAAATAATAATGTCACAATATGTTATTCATAACATTTGTAATTTCACACCCTGCTAATTAGGGTGGATTTACTTTTAATCTTCATTATCAGTGTAAATCTTGCACTCAAGAGATATGACAACTAATGCAAGTATGTGTGACAGGCCGAAGGAGGGCCCGGGCGGGGTTTGAACCCTAGACTCCCGGGTAAGAATCCAAGAGGCAGGCTCATTGGAAGGTAGCCAGGGCGCGCATTTATTAGGAGGCATTTCTAGTGACAGGACATCAACTCTCACATCTCTCCCCTTCTTTCGGGAGTGTGTCCTCGTGCTCCATGCTTTAGGCATGTTGCCATCCATTAGGATTCCCTGAATCCTGCCGATTACGCGAGAATGTGGCAGGCCGAAGGACGGCCTGGGTGGATTTTGAACCCCAGCCTCCCAGGTAAGAGTCACATGCGCTGACCACATCGCCAAAGAGTCAGGCTTGTCGGCAAGGTAGCCAGGGCGCATACTCATTAGGAGGCATCACAGGACCCTTCAACTGTCACATCTGCATATGACAAACTATGATCTAAACATATGGGAGCTAAGTGTTATTCTTTCCATCTTCGGTGGTCATCATTATTGAGGTTTTGGTTGAACAGACACTGCACATGTACTTTTAGGTTAATATATTCTCATATGCTGTATTATTCTGATAAGCATTATTCATAATATGTGTTCAGTATGAACAAGAGCCTGTGCCCTTTTTATAAAATGTTGGCAAAGAATGCTTATCATAACAGAAACACATATCCTGTCCCCGACATTTGGCCATGAAATTGAAGTTATTCCACCAACCAAGAAAATATAAGAAATCTAAATTTTCCATTGCATGTGCTACCTAAACAATAGTATTTATACCAGAAATCTTCAGAAACTCTCCATACCACCCTCTTTGTCTCGCAAATAATAGGACCAGTGAAGTGGCGTGCCACCCTCTGCTGTCAAAACTCTTATCATTCAGAACCACATGTGACATATAAGCTGGCAGGCAGATTAAGAATAACACTTCCATTTGCACCGCTTCCATCTGGAGACGCTGATTTCAAAAAAAAAAAAAAAAAAAAAAAAAAGTTTACTGGTTTTTGAGCGGAACCCAATGAGTGATAAAAATGCAAATCTAAGCTGCAAGACATCCATTATCACCAGGCCAGGTGATCTCATTGGTCGCTTTGTGGTGTTGGCATTAGGAGCCTGATGAGGTCAAACTGCAGGAGGCTTGTGTTTAGATTTTCATGCAGGGGAATCTCTGTGTTTGGCTGTGTTTGTTGCAGTCATGTTGAAATTCAATCCTGTAAGTTTCCAATTCCTCTGACCACTTACCTTGTTATCACATAGGGAGCAAAGCACAGCACAAATGATCCAATGAAGGTGCTGATCTTTTTGGTGGCTCTCTGTCTCCGCCTCTTCTGCTCCTCCAAACATCGCTGTCGCACACTATGGGGGACACAAAGGCTCATGTCATGTCAAAATCACAACAGAAGATTTTATCAGAAAAGTGAGTACTTTACTTGCCTCCATTTACTTGCATGTGTTATGTGTTACTTGCTTTTACTTATTCTGTAGTTCAGTCATAAAATCCACCACTAAGCTTCTCTCCTAACGGGCCCCTCACAGCACTGTCAGCTGAACAGTCAACCACAGTGGACGGTACTGAAGACCTTTGCACCACTGTTGGGTTCAATGGAGGCTAGCCGGCTGACAGCAATGCACACAGCAGAGAGCATGGAAGCAGCCAAGAGACTGCAGTTGCGCTGTCCAGCGTCATGCTGCCCTCCATTTCTATCACTCTTCTCCACTTCCATCACAGGTAGTTTTGCATTTTATGGTCATTTTGAGACTCAATTTGTAAAGTTTACAGTCTGCCATGTTCCATTATTCTGAGTGCAATGACGCAGCGCAATAACAAAAGTATATTGACTCAAGTGACAAATTGGGAGTCGTTAGGGAACTAGCTTCCCAGGTTGCAAACACTGGTGGGCTGATGTGGAGCGGTGGGCAGCATCCGCTCAGACCTGCTGGGAGCTGACCAATCAGAGCAGACTGGTATTTCTGGGAGGTGGGTGGTCTCCCCAGCCTCCGGTTTTTAGGGGAATGAAGTAAATATGTAGCAGATGTTTCATGGGGACTTTAAGGTTAAAGTTAAGTTAAAGTTAAGGTCAGGGTAAGGGATAGGCAAGTGGTGTTTATGTTTAAGGTCAGTGTTAGGGGGAATGAAAGAATGTTCATGGGATTTTCCCCAACAAAATATTAAAACACAATGTATGTATGTATGTGTGTGTGTGTGTGTGTGTGTGTGTGTGTGTGTGTGTGAGCGCATATGTGTGTGAGTGTGTTTTATATGTGTGAGCATTTGTGTGGGTATATGTGTGGGGTAAGTATGTGTATAACTGAGAAATTTTACAGCCAATGGGGGCATGAAATGCTTTTCCAGTTAGTGGATTTCATACTCCAGTCATACTGACTATGTTGCCAAATATATGACATAGAAAAATATAAAAAGAATAAATGACAGAAATATTAAGAACTAGGTTTTATACTGAGGCCCACATGGTAAACTGACATTATCATGAGGCTGGCAGATCACTTGGAGGAAGTTCCATAATGTGTGAGGGTAATGTTAAGTAGTAAAAATTTGAGTTTACCAAGTAAACAAATAAGGTTGGTCAATGCTTATAATATATCCCTCCAGTGATCCTGTAAGCACTGCAGACAGGCTGTGCGGGGCAGTATACAGTCAGTTTCGTAAGTCTTTGGTCCCAAAACTAATGTTCATCCTTTTGGCTCTGCACAAATCTCAATGGATATGAAGCAAATCACTCAAGATGCGCTTGACAGGTACAACAATTTCAGGTTTAATTTAAGGGTTTTGTCAAAAATATTCTATGAACTGCATAGGAATTAAAACCTTTTTTTTTAACATATCTCCCTAATTTTGGGAGCTCAATGACCACCCTAAGTCTGGCAACCACAGACATCACTAGATGTCGTATTTCTTCCTTGACGCGCTGCCAGGTGTTGAGCTGTCTTCCGTTCCTGCTTATTCTTTTTAATCAGAATTCATTCTGCTGCTTTCGTCAGCAGTCATGTCATTAACTAATACAAGGCACAGCAACCGTATGTGCCCACATATGAGAATGCTTCACTGTTGAGGTGGTATGCTTCCAATTATGTGCAGTGCCTTCCCATCTCCATACTCCATACATTCTCATAAAAGTCAATATTTTATCTCATGTGTCTTTTCTGTGGCAAACTTCTTTATTTTGTGGCTTACCAATGGTTTAAATCTGACGGTGAACTGTCTGTTTTTATGACCCAACTCAGATAATATTTGGACAGTAAATTTACTTTGACTTGTATTTTATGGCAGGCCGTATGGACACAAAATATTTAATGTTTTGTCAGGTCAACTTCATTTTATTTGTAAATATACTGTACAATCATCCCTGTCATTCAGACCTACAACCCATTCCAAAAAAAGTTGGGATGGGGGCAATTTAGGACTATTGATAATGTAAAAAATAAATAAATAAATAATAATGATGTGATGAAGCAGCTCAAGTCAGCAGGTGATTGTAATCATGATTTGGTACAAAAGCAGCATCCAAGAAAGGCCTAATCTTTTAGGAGCAAAGATGGGCAGTGGATTGACAATTTGCACACAAATGGATAAGAAAAAAATCATTGAGGGGTTTAAAAATAATTTTCCTCAAAGACAGCTTGGAAAGGATCTGGATATTTCTCCCTCCATAGTGCATTACAAAATTAAAAGTTTCAAGGAATCTGGGGGAATTTCTTTGCATCGTGGGCTAGGGTGCAAGCCTAAGTTGGGTACTCGTGATTGCCGATCAATGGCACTGTATCAAGAGCTGTCATTTATCTACGATTAATATGACTACATGGGCTCAGGATTACTTTGGCATACCATTGTCACGTACTACAATACATAGTTACATTCATAAATGCCAGTTAAACCATTACTGCGTAAAAAGGAAGCCTGAGGTCTAGCTTGTACAGGAGTGCCGTCGACTTCTCTTGGCTCAGATGCATCTATAATCAGCCAACGCACATTGTAAGCGTGTATTGTAGTCAGGTAAATCAATATTTCTGGTCTTTGATGTTTGTTGTGTGAACCGGAATAAAAAATATGACTATCCAGACTGTTCCTAGCAACAAGTCCAAAGCCATGTCCTGTCAACAGACCATGCACTGTGATTCACTAAGGCTTGCCTGTGGGAAGACTGGGACAAAAATTACACCAAAACACTTAATCACTTAGTGTCTATAGCCCGTAATTGTCTATTTACTGTTTTGACAAAGAGTGGCAATATTACTGTAGTAATCAACATTTTACTGCCCTAACATTTTAAAATATCTTGCAAAGGTCCAAATTGAAATCAGTGCTTATTTTGAAGGATCAATAAAATTAATTTGGTGAAACATCAAATAATGTGCAGTTGTATTGATTTCAACATAATACAGGTCAAAGATAATTTACAAATCACTGTTTTCAGTTCCATTGAGATCGCCCGAAGGGGGTACCTATATGGTATGCCCTGGTATCCCGTCTGCGTCGGCAGTAGCATTAGCGTTGGCGTTAGCGTCACTGTATCTTGTGCGGACGAGATCTCAGCAACCGCTGGGCACAATGCCTTTATACTTTCAGTATGGGTTTATACTAATGTCCAGTTGTGCATCCATCATGTGAGTTTCAACTGGGTCAAAGGTCAGGATCAAAGGTCAGGGACATGAAAAAGAGTTTTATTTTGTGCAGACGAGATATCATCATTTGCTTGACACAACGACTTCATACTTCAGGAATGTGTTTATTTCCAGTACCAAGTTATGCATCCACCATGGTAGGTTCACCTGGATAGAAGGTCACAAGATAAATGCACCCACTTCGGGAGACCTCCTTTTGCGCTCTGCAAAAACAACTTTCTCTAGTTGTAACTGAACATACCATCCCGACATTCACTGATTTGTGATGAAATCTGGTGAAGTCGTCTCTAGATCATTGACATTGGCACAGATAACTCTCTGGCAGGGTGTTCTTCATCTGCTGCTTTATCAGGTTGTGAAGAGTTATTTTCACCATGGACAGAATTATTCTGTCATGCACCTCAGTTTTTATCCACTGTCTTACAGGCCTTTTTGGTCTCCCTGAACACAGCATTGCATTCTTCATTTTTAAAGTTTAAGACAACCTTCATCTGAAGCGAACAGCAAACAAAAGGATTGTCCCTTAGGTGTTATGAAATAATTTTTTTGGTCATTTTAAGACAAAGTTGAATTCAATGATTAATACTTAAACATCTGGATCAAAACTATTTTCCCTTGAACAGCGACTTATCCTATCGTTCTTTTATAGCAAGAGAAAAAAAAGGTCTCGCCGAAGACCTGCAGTGTCTGCTTGTCTGTGAGTGTTCTGACACCCAACAGCCAAACACACTGGCAATTTAATAATCTATGAAGAATCATATCCACCAATACAACATATGCTCTGCTACATAACCAAACAACACAACTGTAGTATTCAGTAACCTATTGCTCATTCATAGTAATTGACCAATGGTGCCAACTTGTTTAACCTCATAATATAAAGCATAAATCAGTTTGGTAAACATCCTAGCAGTGTGTAATGATCAAATCTGTGGTGAACTTCCCACATCCTGCAACTACGAAAGGAGTGACATACAGTTATTAACAGTAATACCTGCGCTAATATCAATATCCTCGCAATATAATGAATACGAAAGACATGTCATGTTTTACTCATACATGCTTTTTAGAAAAGAAACCAACAATGAGAGAAAAAATGGATGATAATCTCGCATCCCTGAACAAACAATGCAGAAAAGGAGGAGGAGAACTAGCTCATGCATTAACCAATTTAAGGTGACAAAACAGCCCAAAATGAGTTGGAATTAGGAAAAAAAAAAGTTAAACCTACACAGACTTAAAGGAAACCGAACCCCGAGAAACAAAGATATTTGAATTAAAAGAGGAATTTTCATTGAATAAAATGATCTATGGAACCCCCTACCTAAATACACTAGAAAAATTTAAATTATGATTTTCTTGTCGTAATTCCAGCCCTCTCAGTGCAGGCCTGAGGCCACCATCATTATGAAGCTCCACCAATTCTGTGACGTATTGTGCGTGAATGCGTTCTTCAGCCCTTCATTAGTCAATGTTATTTCAGGACAACTGTCATAAGTTAGTAACCAAAATGACTTTGTTTTGTAATAATACTAGGTAATTAGGTCATTATAAAATATTTTTTAGTCAAAGAAATATAAAAAAAACTTTAGAAACAATGCAATTTTTTTTATATCAAGCAATATTTAATGGGATGCGATGAATACTTCACTAGCTGGTAAGCTAACAATTTTTGCCATTAAATCAATAAATTCAAGCATCTACTATAACAGTTACATGTGTAAATCATTATTTTAATGGCCAAAAGCATTAACATGTTAGCTAAGTAATTATTCACCCCATAGACTTGGATAAACACGTCGCAGTAAACCATGATGATCGCGTGTAAACAAAATTGTAGTTCTACGTCAGCTACGTCACATTTTCCGGGGGGTCCAGACAGAACGCAAGAACATGGCCGCATCCATGTGGAGCAGATGACGGAAGCAGTTTGATATTTTTCATACCTTTTGAGAAGCTCTAGCTGCGCACTCACAGCACCAAATTTTATGATCGATACATCAAATTGAATAGTTCTCTGTCCTCGAGAATATGATGTATAGAATTTCCCGAGGTTCGGTTTCCTTTAAGTTTAGCTATGGTCCATCGATGTCACTGTCAGGTGACTGCCAAAGCATTCCACAGCCTCCCATTGGCTGAACTTTTTTGAGGGAAGAAAAGATGGAGACAGTTTTTTATATTATTCGTTCTCCTTAGAATATTACAAAAAAAAAAATCGCAAAAAAATCCAAGTCATAATATCTGAACTCCATATTGAAAATTATTTTATACAACATTGGTTGCGTGCAAAAATTTTTTTGGGGACAAATAATGTTTTAACTCTTTCAATCGCAAGAGACACAGTGAAAGAAGTAAAGTTAATTTTTTATTTTACAGATGACATAGAGATAAAATCTTGATTTGAAATGTCTCTGGTGCTTAGACACTGCAGGGAGATTTATAATCCTTGGGAACCAGCCCTGAGCAGGTGCATAATGCATGGAGTCCAAATACTCCTGGCGGCGGTGGCTGATGGCTGCAGATGACTCTGATGAAGCTGATGAAGAGGTGATACTGATGAATCTGTGAAGACAACAAGGTGATGGGGAGGAGGGGGGGGGCATGCATAACAGTAGCATGAAGCACTAAAGCATTAAGTGAGACATTTGACAGGACAGCAGTATGATGATAGGCTAGTTATGGAGGTGTGTCTCTTTGCTATTGGATGCACCTGAACAGGTGATCTAGCTCAAATGCTGGCTCCAGATAATGAGAACAAAGGAAATTGAGTGAGCATGCAAATGACAGGATACAAATGGAAACACAATATGAGCCTAAGCATTAAAAAGACAGTCCTCCTGACTGAACTTTTGCTTAGCTTCATTTCCCTGATGGTTCTGTCCTGATTTTTCTGTGTAATGACAACTCGCCTCACATCGCTTTGGACTTAATATTGAGAGAAAACAGTGACAGATTCCAAATGTAATTGCAACACTTCAAATTAAATCCAGATCTTTAACTCACTTACTTGAAATTTAGTAATGAGGGAATAATGGACACCTCGCCATGAAACAGCTGCTCAGCCAAAGGTCGTGTTACGTTAGGTCCCGAAGAAATAGGGAGTTTTAAAAGCCCATTAGTTCTTCTGGTATTCATCCAATTTAGATGTAACCACCCCTGAAACTCTGAAAATCTACACTTTGATTTCATATTCATTGTCTCAGTTATTTGATGGTTGACAGCTAAAATAATGATAACTAAGTCCATGTCTAAATATTTGAGGATCTGGCTGTGTTAATTCATGTTAACTTTTGCAGTATTAGAATTAACATCAATAAAGCTGGACCGGCAATCCAAGACAAGTACCTGTTACTGCTGGACCTGTGTCCAACCGCATTTTCAAATGTATGAACATACACATCTCATGATATGGCTTAGTCCTATATCTTTCAGGTCTGCACAAAGTGAGATTGGTGCAAAAATGTAATCATGTCCAAGTTATATCCAACAGAAAATAAAACAGGGAATGCCAATGGGCAGGTATCATTGGATTTGGGGAATAATATGTTTTGGTTTTTTTTTTTTTTTTTTTTTTTAGCCAAAAATAGAACATATAAATGGCGTGTCATATCTCAATTGCTTCACACCTGGTAAACCTAGCCATTCTCATACCATTACACAGACACTGTTTTGTTGCCTACTGTTGCTTCTGTTTGCAAATTAATTAAAAGTGCTGAAGCACAATTTGTGCCATTTTCAATAGGCCCTATCTCACGCGAAAGCGAGGACGGCATTTTGGGACGAATTTCACGAAGAGGAAGGAAAATGGTTAATAATTCTGGTCATATTTTCGCGGCCGAATTAACCGTGAATAAAGTGATCTGGTGTCAAAAGCAAGGGTCACTGTATGCATGATTTACTTGGCAATTATTATACTTTGTTCATCGGTAAAATGCTTGATCAGAACTGCTTATGAACAATTCCTATTATCATTTTGCGTAGGAAATCAGATAGATACGTACGTGCAGTTTAAAATGACCATGTTGCATGATACTGCATATTCAATTAAATGTTTGATATTAATAGAATGGCGTTTGAATTTGTCGTGAGCCTTATAACAATACAAAGTTTGGACATCATGGAAATGCCATCATTTTACCGCGCGACTGCAGACACACAAAAGACCAGATTACAAGAAGGCAAAGGGTCAGAGAGGACGTGTTCTCAAGCGTTGTAATTGTGTTTCTTCGATTTCATTTCTGGGGCTGCGGAGCATTAAAAGACGAGCTTCTTAACGGCAGCAACATGCTATTTAAAATGGGTCATTTCACTCACATGAGTTTAGACTGCAAAGCATACGAAGACAATAATGCATAAAAATGTTTTCATGCAACTTCTTACCTTGGGTGAATGTCCACGAGAAGCACTAAAGTCTGCATTGTAATAACGTCTATCCTTTTACAATGAAAACGAGCCACTTTCAGCACTTTAAGGTAAGTAACACACAACACCATCAAAGACAGAAGAAACGTAAGCGAGTGGAAAATCACTGTAAATATCACAAAGGGGATCGGACCGCTGTTCGCTCGCGCATTGCAGAGAGTGCAGGATGCGTAAAGTTGATTGTATCCCACCCATGAGAGACAAGCGGCTACGGTGGAGAAGCAGACCGAGTGTACCCACGTGTAGCCAAGCACGAGAGCCGCGTCTCTGTGGCGCATTTTGGAGTGGTAGCGCAGGGGGAAAACCACAGCAATCCACCTGTCAATGCTCAGAGCAGCCATACTCAGCATTGAGTTTGTGGTCAAAAAGGTATCCAGAAAACCAATGCTTTGACACAAACCCTGGCCGCCAATTTGGCCATTGTTGATGAGTCCTACCAAAGTCAGAGGCATGTTGGAAACAGTTAGCAACAAGTTGCAAAAGGTGAGGTTGAGTGTAAACAATGCCGGTACTTGCTTTCGGATTTCCGGGCTATACAAAAAGCAGATCAGCACCAGCACGTTGGACAGCAACGACACTATGATGATGACTACTATCAGGCAGGAGACAATAACCTCCGCTGTGTCCATTGTGTTTCCCGCTCAAATATCCACAGTTCCGATAATTATATCCAGCCACGCGTAGCTTTTACGGAAGGGCATGGTTGAGAGCGAGAAGACGCATTCACCACCACGCTCAGATATCCACCGTTATTTCCTGAGGATAACATCTGCTTCTTTCCACGTCACAGCTTTCAGCTTTGTGCTGGAAGCATCGGGGATGCCCACCAAGTTACAACGCATCAGGAATAATCAGCAGGATTGGAAAGCTGGGGAGAGACGCGTGAGTAGTACGTGTATGCTCTACGGCGGTCCGTTAAAGTGCATTTGCTATTGTAATTTAATTCTCTTGAATGCCTTCTGGAACTTCTCCAGCAGTAGGCTAGTTGCCTCTCACCCTGTGCATTCAATTGAATAATTAATATCAGAAAATGTATGTTTACCTGTAATGTATTAAACTACTATCAAATGGAATGAAGACGATTCTAATTAACAATGCTATACACTTTTTTCTAAAAAAAAAAAAAAAAAGAATTCTATATTGATTTATTTATTTATTTAGTTAGTTAGTTAGTTATGTTATGGGGGGTGGAGGTTCTCGCCAAAATAAAAATGGAATGGCAATAAATAAATAAATAAATAAATAAATAAAACCTTCTTAACTATAATAAAAATAGAAAAAGTCTTCAAGTGTAGGCTGGCATTCCCTGCTGCCTGACAGAAAAGTTACCATATAAGATTATGCATGGTATTTACCAGTTTTCATTATGAATGAGACATGTGCAGAGACATATGATGGGATGAAGTTTTGAGTTTGTGATAACAGCACTGCCGCTCTTAACCTTTTGTACACAAAAGCCACATTTTTCAAGTGTAAGATCATTAGATGGACACAAAACACTGCACTCATAATCACACATCCGCAGACACAGACATAGACACACACACACACACACACACACACACACACACACGCACACACAGGAACACAGGCGTACACACATGCACAAACACAGAGAATATGCATACAGTGATAAGAAAATGGACAAAAGACTGGCTTTATACTGTATTTAAACAAATGTTTAATGCATGACCCTGACATATAATAGTGTCAATTTGGTCTGTGAAAAGCACAAACTGATAAAAAGCCAAGAAAAAAAAGGGAAAACTTTGAATCCCAATTGTTGCGCTTTCAAACACCACTAGATGTGAGCATTGTATGACTGGGTTGGCCACAATTATTACAGGAATCACTGTTGTTTTAAAAACTTCAGGGATAGTGCACCAGTGTTACTGACACAAATTTGAGCAGAGATGTAATTGGGGAAAATATGTACAGCATTGGCATTGAACTGGTAAAGTATGCTTCTTAAAACTGCACAGTCCGTGGTCTCAGATAAAAAATGAATCAATACATAAATAAATATCATGGGGCTCTATCAAAATCTGAGAAGCAAAAAATCGCACATAGCCCAAAGGTTGTTGTTTCAATTCTCAGATGAGACAGTGCTGTCAAAACACTGGGGGAGCTGTTTCATTAGAATACCCAACTTCATAAATCTTAGCAAACATAAATGCCATTGAATAGTATCCTGGAAAGAGCTTCAAGACGTGTAAGCAGACTGGTGGTGAGCATTCTGAAACAAACAGATTGCTTTTTTTAAACTCCGATAATTTAATGCCATATTTATTATCCAGAATTGAGCATTGCATGTCTTGTCTAATGCTTTACAGTCCATTTGCAGTCTAACTGCTGAGGCATTAGCTAATTGTAATGTCTTGTTATCCTAGTCCTCCCCACATCAGTGTACTAGAGTGACTCCTCTGGTTGACTTCCAATGGGCATTTAGTGTCTGCATCCACCAGTTAGACAATTAAAATAAGAGAGAGGAACAGGGAGAGATCTTGAGAGGGAAAGAGGTGTAAAAGAGAGAGGGGAGTGAAAGTAGTGAGTTTATCACTTTTTGGTTTCAATCTTGGATTACTGTTAATTATTGAAAACCATGCTGCTTCAGTTGGCATTTGCTGGTGAAAAGGCTGACAGATTTACACTGTAGATTAACCAAATAAACTGGTGAAAAGAAGAACTATGCACTGATTGAATTCATCTTCTTTCACGACACAAGTCTATTTATTTATTCATTTATTCTTTTCTTATTTTTTGGCACTCAATTTGGCATGTAGTCCTCTAGTTGTACATATCATTGCTGTCAGAGGCATATGGGTATGAGTTGCTGGATCTGGCCATTCACAGCACCGTGGGAGGGCAGCTTGATCATGTGATGCATCCTAAACTGGTGGTTACAGTGCCAGGATGTGCTGCACGTGAGCTGTCGGCGTGAGGGATCCACCGTGGGCGAGCTCGTGGGTGAAAAAAAAAAAAAAAAAAACGCTTTCGCAGACAACGTGCGAGTGTGTGGCTGCAGAATTATTTACAATCCCCTAGTCTCGCTTTGAGACAGAGTGAGGTGACAGCTTATGTGAGAACGCACACATACAGAAGGTATACAGAGAAGCAAATAACAGAACAGGTTTTCGAAAGGAACATGATCTACATTTTCAGTTCTTCGCCAAAATGTTGTGATATTCTGTTTTTCATGACTAGCCTAGCAGTGGATACATTCCCTACCAAAACGAGGCTACAGTTATAATCATTGAATGTTATAAAGTTTTTGTGTAATTTATGACGAACAATGACACAGTCACTTTATGGTATGACATTGCAACATCATGACGAAAGTGCATATCGAGGGTTTGGAGCACAATGGTTATATGTCCAAAATTTCGAATTTGAGATCACGTTTGTGCTCCAAGGAAAAGCATCAGAAACCACTTGTTTTAGTATGTAAATCTCAAATTTGAAATTGTGGACATATAACCATTGTGCTCCAAACCCACAATATGTTTGATGGTTCATTTTAACCCAACCATTGAAAAAGCAAATTGATAATTGCCAGTAATGATCACGAGGCTCTGTTTGTGAATGTTAAAGACACTGGAAACCTTAAATGACGTGGAAACAGATGTAGACAGCTCACCATGTACCCTTTGCCTCTGTCATCATTAATCACAGCAAGAATACAAAACCTGTGTATTTTTTAAATTTATTTTCTAAAGCAGCCTGTTGTTTTGCACGCTGCAGAATGACGTGAGTGATGGCTTGAAGATGAAGCTGTCTGAAATGCCACTGCACTCTAACATCACAGTGAAGCAGAGCCGGTGTCCGTGCCGGGGAGACGGGGGAATTTGGCAGAGCAAGGACAGATGGGTCAGGCAGATGCTGCTGACGAGACCCCCCCACCCCCATCCCCCCCCCCCATCCCTCCTGGGACTGGGCCGCCCTCCCCCCAGTCAGAACACGTCTCCTCAAGGGTTTGCTCCCGGAATGTGCTCTTCCACAGTATAGACTTTATACATGATTTAGCAATTGCCCAGCAGAAAAAAGAACCAGCAGGAGCTGTCACGCGAGCGTGCGTACAGCTCGCTGAGAGGATACTGTTCAGGAAAGTTCAGCAGAACGCAGGCAGAATGGGTGGAATCCTCAGGGATAGCACTGGAAAACATCACTGCGCCCTTAAGGACAGAGTATCAACATTATCACAAAATCATCCGCACTAAACAGCAAATTTCCAAATTAGGTTTGCAACATATCAAGTAGGAAATTGGTTTGCACCTTACAGAGAGGTGTTTCAACAGAGTGAGAAAAAAAAAGATTCCTTCATTTCTATCAGTTATTACCATAACCTAAAAATATCTGCACTGGATCAGTCAGAGTCATGAGAAAACTGGATTTATAGAATATCATCTTGATTGCCAATGGAAATGTAAAAGTTTGTATTTCCCTGAATGCGAAATACTGCTCCCCCCGACACACAAACGATGAGAAATGCCACTCCAAATGTGATATAAATAAAAAATGGAAATACAACACCCTATATGAATAGCATTTGTATTAAATCATTTGATTATAAGTACAAAATGAATGGAATCCAATATAAAACACTCTCTCTGAAATGTTACTGACATATAAAGAACCAGTCATTTTAAATAAGTAATTATTGTAGGGGAAGTCTAATGCAGTGAGACAGATGAAATATATGTGCATTATATTCATCATCTGAAAGAGGCCTTTTGGCTATATGTTTATTATTGCAGTGCAGTGGTGTCCTTGAGATTTTATGGAAGTGGGGGAGCAAACATTGCCCAGCTTTCTTAACATGATAATGTGCAGGCATGTCAATGAGGCTTTGCATAAATTATGCTGAAATCTAAGACTGTTCTTGACACCGCAATGAGTGAAGACAGCATTCCATGTACGTATTTGGCTTTTTATCTGCCCAGAATGGTTGGACTAAACAAGTCACCAGCCTATAGCTGAGCAGGCAGTATAGCAATACGAGATATTGGTGATATGGACCTGAGACCTTAGCTTTTTCAAGGTGTTAGTGGTGGAGACTGGAATATACTTACCCCCATTTTCTAATGATCCCTAGCAACTGTGATGATGCACCTACATCTTAACCTGTGTTATTACAATTTTTGAGCCGCTCAGAGTGTGTTCCTGCCTCTCTCGCCAGCTGTATGCCGGGATAAGCTCCAGTGCCCCACAGTCCTGACCAGGGATAAGCTGGTTACGTAATGGATGGACTGATGTGTTTCCAGAATTGAAGTCATTCAGGTATTAATGATGAGATATCTCTGCCATTGACTTGTACAAATCTCTTTCAATTACTGACCACAACATGGAGTAGGCCCTAATCTTATCTGTAAAAGTGCATTCACTTCAAGGAAATCTCCTTGAACAACAACAATCTTAATTTGAGGAACTCAAATTCACATTGAACTAGAAATAAATGGAAAAGAATGAACCAGTTATGAAAAACCTTTGGCTTCCTTGAAGGTGTCTTTATTTAATATTGGCAAAGTGTGTCTTAGTTGCACGCTGATATAGAGTACCCCCTTCCCCTTAAATGATTCACAATAGTTGATGGTTTTTACTTATTTGAATGGCACACTTTGAGGAAAATGATACTTCTATCTTTGAACAAGATCTTGAGTCTGCCTTTGAACATAGTAACAGCAGACATAAGAGCAGCAGCTCCAAGCCAAACTCAACAGGAGAGAGAGGGTGTTCAGCAATTATGGCTTTTGAGGAGTTACTGCCCTAATTGGACCTCTCAAATTCAACTATGGCAAGTGTGCTGTGTCTAATTCTCAAATCTGCACAGCAGCCATTTCTGATTAAACCGGCTCCAATTAAGAGCTATACTGTATATTACTGCCTCATAAAATTCCAAAAACTGAAAGCTTAGTGAAAGTTTTTGTGGAAAGAAGGATTTTGACAGTATTAGTGTAAAGGAGGACAAACTGTATAATTGGCATCAGGGTGTTTGGTGCAATAATTGATACAGTTTTTTTATAATACAAACACATTTAGAGGCTTCCTTTTTTGATCAATTTTGTTCTTTAAAGGGGACTGACATGGAAATCACATGAATGTACACTGATCATCCATAACATTAAAACCTCCTGCCTTATATTGTGTAGGGTCCTCCTCATGCCTCAAAAACAGCTTTGCTAATCTGATGCCTACTTTAATTCTCAGACCGAGGGTTTCCGGTGCAACATTTCCCGGGGCATCACACTCCCTCTACCAGCTTGTCTTCTGCCCACAGTGCATCCTGGTGCCATCTCTTCTCCGGGTAACTGGTGAACATGTACTCAGCCTATGCACATGATGTAAAAGAAAATGAGACGCACTGGACCAGGTGACCATATTCATTTACTCCAAAGTTCAGTTCCGACACTTATGTGTCCCTTGTAGGCGCTTGCTGTAGTGAATCAAGGATAGAATGTGCATTTGACTGGTTTGCAGCTACAGAGCCCTTTATGCACCAAGGTGCAATCCAGTGCATGTTGTGATGCATTCCTCATGTAAGTGTCATCACAATTCTCTGCCACTTGTGCCACAGTAGCCCTTCTGTCTGTTTGGACCAGACGGGATTGCCCTCCGTGCCTTTGTGCATCGATGAGCTTTGGGCACCCAACAACCCGTCGCCGGTTCTTGGTTTGTCACTGCTTGGAATCGCTGTTGGTAGGTACTCACCACTGTTCACTGGGAGCACCCTAGAAGCCTTGCCGATTTGGAGATGCCCTGACCCACTCATCTGTCCTTTACAATTTGGCCCTTTTTGAAGTCACTCAGGTCCCATTTTCTCCACATCCAACATGTCAACAAGGAGAACCAACTTTTCGCTTACTGTCCAAGGTGAGTCTGCAGACCTTGACATGCTACATTGTTATGGGATGATCAACGTTATTTGCTTTACCCACGAGTTGTTTTAATGTTGAAAAAAGTGCAAAAATAAACATAAAATGAGGACGTGAAATTCACAAAATCTGTGTGGTCTTATCAGTGAATCATAAGACAATCATAAGTCAGCACGTCATCCTGCCTGTTGACTTAGTCATTAAATGCTTCTCTGCTCTTTGTCGTGCACTGAGTCATTAGCCTTTTCTCCCCTCTCCCAGACTTTGTGAGTGATGGACCGCGTGAAAGCAGACTCCTTGAGAACAATAATAAGAGAAACTGAGAAGTAAATATGCACTCTTGATAAATGCAAAAAAAGAAGCAGTTGAGCTTCCAGCTAAGATTTAGTTACTTTGTAAATTTTCCATCTCAACTCTATAGAGTATAACCTTTCATATCAATTCATAAGTGAAACTTGTTCAGGCGGGAACCTCAAGTCAGAGTCTACATCTGCTGACAGTAGCTGAAGCTACTACTGTCTCCTCTGTGTGAGCCAGAATACGAAAATTAGGGAGCAACAACAACACACACAGTAATATGGAGGTCTATTTAAGGACAGTCAAGTTTACTCCTCCCTGCTTCTCAAAGCTGCCAAACCCGTATATATACAGGTCCTTCAAATATGGCTGTGTTCAAACTTGTGAAACTTCTGGCCTATTTTAAATTCTAGAGGCAATCCCAAGGTTTTCAACTATCCCAAATATGTCCTGTTGATGTACAGGGAAATGTGTACAAACTGATGTAAAAGATCCAGATATTTTCCATTTAATGTGATGCTGTGGCCATAAAAACATGGCATCCTGGGTTTGAATATTTCTCTCGATATTAGTCTGACTGTTACTTCAGTGAAGTGCTATGATCAGCAGATACAGAATATGTGACATTTTACTACAATATGAAAAAAAAATCCTTTATTTACTTTCAACTAACTTAAGGGAAAACCTACGGGAAAATTTTGAGTTTAAGGGGTTAAACCAGGTGCATGACTTCATCTGACTGAAATTTATTTCTGTCTTGTATAAAATATCTTATACTAAACCTTCATTTGATTAATTACCTACACTACCAGACAGACAGATTCATATACACATCAGTGCATGAGTGCATGGATGTTCACACAACAAACACACAAAATATTAAAGGCAGAAAAAGAAAATCTATACTAGAAGCAATGATGGGTTAGAAGGAACTTATTCTTAATTCATAATGGTCCTTCCATTGCACCCCAGTTTAGCAAATTTATCAATTTGACATATGTATAAGTGACAGTGAGTAATAATGTGAACTATGCACACATAAATCATGTAAGGACCAGCAGTAAGGCCTGTACTATATTCAAGACCAAACTAGAACAATCCTCAGTCGAGATCACATAAAACAGAAAAGAAAAGCGGCAGCCTATCAGAACCTACAGATTTTTCTTCCGCAGCATAAAAGGCGCTGTGCAGATTTCTGAAGGAAAGGGAATCTTAGCACAAATTGAAATGGAAATACCCAAGAGAAAAGGACTGCTTCAATCACAGAAAAAAAAGACCAAACCATTAATACAACTAGATCTGTGCAGGGTACAGCAGAATTAATGTAATCTCTCTCATTTACATTTGAACGTTATTTTCAGTACCTTACACTTTGATTCAAAGCGGCCTCATTTTCTGGTAATCATGAAATTGAATTACTATGTTTTGCTAATGATAGACCTTTTCAAGGAGAGAGACATTTAGCTCATTTCCCAAATAGTTAACTAATGGCTTTCGACCAGACTCCACAGCTAGATTACACTGTGGCTATGTATGAGGATCAAGCACCCAATGTGTCACTTGAAAGATTAGATGAGTCATGAGTCAGCCATGAACTATGTGAGCTAACTAGACTGTCCAGGAATGGTTACTGAGATCAACACTGAGATCAATCCATAATGTTGTTAAATTGAAATGCTTTTGATTCAAAGATGTCTTATACTTTGAGAATGTACCAAACGTATGTACATACACACAGAGGATGGATTTAACAAAGCTTTTCAAATGGATTTAAAGGGGCCGTGTCACCAGCTGGGCATGCACAGTTTGGTCACGGGCCATGGGAAACTATCACTATCAGCAATTACAAGGGGATGCAGAGCAAATCAAGTAAATCCCAGCCATTTTCCTTGCCATCCAGGCAAACTTCACTAACAGTTGGAAAGTTTAGCTACCTCTAACTACTTTTCATCAAGAATTTTCCTCAGTTAAGTAATTCGGACTTCCAAACGTGGCACCGGTGAAGCCAAATGTAAGAAGTCCTGTCATCGACCAATGCTTTCTCCCAAACACCCCTTCAAGACTCAAAAGGCATGGGAAAAAGGGCATAAACGCATGACTTGCAATCCCCAAATCAGCAGCATAATGGCAGGTCTTTTTTAGGTTTTGCCGAGTGGTGAACACTTCTCTGCCCTCCCATATGAGTTAATGCCTTTTCTCTTTTCTCATACATCTGGATTACTTCTTATCCCCCCCCAATTGCGGATAGAGATAGTCTTCCCTGACCCAGGCAAATATAAGCTTTTGTGACCAAACTGCGCATGGCCAGCAGGTGACACAATTCCCTTTAATTCCCTCTCTTTTGCTTTGTCACTCTTTGCCATATGCACATGCACGCTTCCCAACACAAACATGTGCACTACAGTCTTTTCACATCCATGGCAGTTTACATGATCAAATTATTGTCACATACTTGGGGACATATGAGAGATATAGAACACTCTCAGTGTACATTGACTGAAAATGAAAGTTTTGAGGGTAGTCGTGTTCAAGCAGCATGAAAGTTCTGTAGAGCTTTCTCTTATTGTTTGCTGTTCATCGATTTTCCAATACCATTTCTCACATTCAGCCTCTCGAGTAAAAGACCTATCAGGCAGGTCCTCAGACACAATAATTGCACGGTCTCTATTATCCATAGAGCAGCATTATGGATCATGGACTCAGACAACTTACTGGTCACTCTAGGGCATTTGCCTCCTCTGAAAGAATCAAATGTATAACAGAAATTGCACAGTTATATCGTCATCATCTGTGCCTATATGATGTGCATAAAAACAGCCATAAATAGCTCGCATCATGAACAGACACCCATATAGAGTTGCAGGCATGCGCACACAATAAATTACATAAACATGAGATAAATCAAATAGCAAAAAATGTACAGAATCAAATGAGTCTGTAATATTTTTATACACCAGCTCAGATCATTCTTTTGAGCCACACATCTAGGTATGAGAAATGTTTATATTGAGAGCAATGCTCTCTCAGAAGCTCAGTAATGGAGCAATTACAGCAAAATAAAATAGCATGCGCTTCGAGAAAGGAGAAAACTCTTTATAAGAGACATTTCAGTCAAACCCAACTTGTGTGATGAGAGCTGAAAAAATTTTTCTTCAGAAAGGCACATTCTCCTGTCTCAAATTCTGTCACATAGTGCTGGTGTTATCTGCTGAATAAAGTTATTTCTTATTTGCTAATGGATGTCATGCTCCTTCAATGCAGCAAGTTAAAGCAATGAAAACAGTTCAAGACTAAATCTGAATCTCAGTCATGATGTAATGCTTAAGCTGAGAACTCTCTCACAGTAATAGACTAAAACAAGCAGTTTATGGCCGTCACTCAGTGGTATCTAATGCAGTATTCATAGCTGAACCTCAGTAATTGTGAAAATTATTCAGTCTATTTGAGGAGGCATAGCAATTGAAATGATCAGCAGCAAAACTGTGTTTAGAACACTGTCAGAAGAACTGAAGTATTTTAAGTATTTGTGACTATAATAAAATATTCAATGTTTAAGTATTTGTGACAATAAAAAAAAAAATTCAAAGTTCTATGACTCAATTGACTTATCAATGTATTTTCATATGATCATACATGCTTTCTTGCTCAACGCCTGTGTGTAGCACTACTCGTTTCAATCAAATGGTAGTATGAACAAGGTGAAACTGTTGTTTTGAACATTATATTTCTTATCATGCTGATACTGTGTCAAGACCATCTCAATGCTCCACAGCACATTTCTTCATAGCAGATTGGGATTTCTGAAATTACATTTGGGCAGAAAACGCTTCAGTGTGAAGATTAATCAGCAACAAAGCTGCTTTCTCACTCAGCCAGTGGGATGGATCTGACTGCTCCAAAGGCTGCTCATTGCAAGGCTAGGCTAACCAAGTGAGACCCAACTGATTAAGATTAATTTCTAGCTGTCAAATTGGAATGTTTTCATCCAAAGTCAGCTCAACATATTAACATGTTTTCATGAGGTCGGCCCTTGTGAAAACACTTCACCATTTGAGTATTCTTCAGAGAACAATAAGTCAAACAAAAAACAACCAGGCAATAAGGACTGTTATCTAATTATATGTCGTATAATAACAACTCATATATTCCTTCGGCCTTAATTGTCTGTTTTTGTATTTTGACTATGTTTCCTACCTAAAAACATCCAGGACATATTAAAGTTTTTCAGCAATGAATAGAGTGATAACATATGGCTTCATGTTTGAGATTCCTTTGTGCACGTCTCCTCCATGAAAGAGAATTTATATAGATTATGAATGTTCACAAAGCAAAACGTGTCAAGTTCCTTCAGAACAGTATAGAATTTTTTCACAATGACCAACACAATTTAGGGGGGAAGAAAGTAACGACTACTACCACTATTATGATTTCTATATGGTGAAATAATAATAACAATAATAATAATAATAATAGTAGTCATCATCATTGCAATAATCATAATAATAATCATATGGCAGTTGGTTTACAATCAGTGAAATATGGCTAACTGAAAGTCAATGGGCACAGCTAACTGAAGTGTTCAGCGCACTCGCGTCATTCCTTTTGACCTTTGTTCATATATGAGCTGCAATGACACAGCTGGTCAGAAGAGGTCATTATCAGCCAAAGGGTTCAAAAGGGCTCAAATAACAGCTTAATTAATGAATGCAGGTGTGGGTGGGGTAGGGTGGATAGACCAATCATAATGTTATCTTTAATCCCGCTGAATACCAACTGCATAAAATGACAGACATGGAATGGACAGATTCACAAAGTTCTTCGCCCAAGGAATCTTGATTTCTGCTTCCTGAGTATTGTTGCTGAGCATGAGCATCTCCTATGGTTACCATCTATCAATCTTATAAAACCAGGGGATAACAATCACAGAAACATCATTGCGGGCTGGTTCCATGCAAAAATGGTTCAGTGTACTCAGATGCAGACAAAACCTATCTCAATTCAATATAATAGTGTTTCCTAACCCTGGTCCTGGGGTATCCCTGCCGTGCACATTTTTGATGTCTCCCTGATTTAACATGTCTGATTCTGCTGATCAACTCGTTAGCGAGGTGCCTTTATGACCTGAACTGGGGGTGTCAAACCAGGAAGACATCTAAAATGTGCAGGACAGGGAGTGCTCCAGGAGAAGACAGGACATTAAATACACCTTTGGGGCGTTGTCAAGGCTAATCTATGATGCTATCATGTCAACGTGGACCAGCATCTTTCCAACATCTTTTCAAATCCTTGTCTCAGGAATCCTAGCATTCTGAGAGTAAACGGAGATCACACCAAGTATTAAAATGTGTTTCTGTGTTTGCTGTTCGTAATAGATGTAAGCAATGCCTGTTTACTTGCAGTATGGCCAGTGTGATGACCAACAAAATTTAGACAGTGACCATTTTATTTAAATAGCATCTTTGCATTTATGTACTGTCCTGGAATATTAGTGCTGCAGATAATGAGGCACTTCAATCATGGAATTTACAGGTTTTTTAAGGAATTTGTTTTTTCATTTCAGCAAAGTCATTCCATAAATTTCAGGCAACATGTATCATGACCCAAAAGACTAGAACAGGGCGAAATGCTGAGAAAGTCCCGCCCCCAATCCCAAAAAACAGTTTGATTATGGGTAAGATATCATAAAGATTTATAAATCCCTAGAGCTGAGTGTCTATTTACACTCTGATTTAAACGTCATTACATAAAATCATAGTTTAGTTCATGAAGAGTTTTAATCACAATATAGCTGAGTGTCTAAAACAACCCCTAAACTGTTTAATTTATCCAATGCCATTTTGTTGGATAAGTTCATAGAAAACATGCACATTTCAGAAGATACTTAAAGTCTTTCAAATTGTCTGCCCTTCTGATATGGAAGGAATGTATTTCCAAACTCCAGAAACCATAAAATCTCCTCCGAGCATCTGACCCTTCTAGTTTGACAACATTCTGCCTCTTAGGTCAGAAGGCATTCACGCTGGAAAAAGGCATTGACCAGACAATTCTTTGGGTATCCAAATATACAATTTGCAAGGCATGAACAAATATCCTGGAATTTAAGAATTTGCCTAACAAAATAGTTTGGAGTTCCATAGGAATGGTTATGAATAATTCTAAAAACCTTTTCTTGGAGTTTAAAATGATTCTAAACCATTATAAACATGTCCCCATACATTCAGACATAGTGTAAGTCATGAACTGAATAGATTATTTTAAGGGACTTGTATTTTAATAATTTTTGCATTTTCAAACAATGGACAGAATCTAGCTAACTTTCTTTGAACAGACATGTGGTTTCCAGCTTAAAATTATCTAACATAACTCCAATGACTTTAATTCGTTTACCCTTTCACTGGTAGATGATCAGTAATTTCATTTATCATAATGCCACTCAATATTTCAGAATCTAATAATTAGTATACACATTATCTATCAATGCACTGTGTCTAGTAATCCTGTTGGTTTTTGTGATTAATGGTTGCATACCCATCATACATGGTGTCAATATACTCCCGCTATTATAGAGCAATTTGGATTTATCAAAATGTCCCCCACATAAAAACATTTTTCTGGTTCAATTGACAAGAATTCATCCATACATTTACTAAAAACATCAATTTGAATCCGGTTCTGTACACACAACAAATAAGTATTTTTACCTTTCAACCTGGGAATCTCAATTGTAGGCATTCCTTACATTTTCCATCAATTGATTTGCATTCTAGTACCTGGAATTTATGGCCTCATCAATTTCCAACAGGATACCAGCTTTATTCAGTCTGCTCCAAAGAACCCATCATGTAAAGGCTTGTTTTTCTTCTTTAATCAAGTTTCCGATAGTGCATGATGTTGAACGTTCAAAAAGACAGAAGGTATTCCTTTATTTGGTCAAAGTTTGCATATAGACTCCACTATTCAAGTGGATAATGGACAAACTCCCTTCAATTTAATGTTCTTGTTAAATTCGTCTAAAGTAAAGTATCCTGGTTTGTTTTCGTTGTCCTGGTTGTCGGATCTATTTTTCATTAGGGTCTATTCCTGAGTTTTGGTGACTTGTTGTTGAAAAGCCAGTTTCTGATCTCAGTTTGGTTTATCAGATAACTGCTCATAGAGATTTGTCAGCCTTTAACCTGCCTCAGTGGTCAAAACTGGGGTGTCAAACCATCTTGATCAGACATCTAAAATTTCGTGACCCATTTGGACATGGCAGTGCTCCAGGCTGTGTATCTTCCCGCTTTCTTTAGTTGGGACTTTCCATGCGATGGTTGCACCCTGGGAGGTTTTTCATTTATGTTGTTGGATCCTTTGAATTTTTTTTTTGCTTCAAATTTTGTGCAAGGCTAATCGCCCTTGATTCGCTATCATGTCAATAACATGAATCCAGGTCCATCTTTCCAACATCTTTTCAAATTTATTGTCCTCCTGTCCATCAGAGATAACTCCTGGGTTTGATTTGAGCCCTGTCAGGATTACATCATTACGTTTCTCTTGTTGCTCCAGCTCCTCCAGTTTGCTTGAAAAGATTGAATCTGTCGTCTTTGTTTGCTTTTGAGATCACCGTTTTTCCTTCAAAAAGATGGTCCAGCAATGCCTCTTCATTTAATTCTTGCTCCATGGCCAGTGTGATGACCAACAAAATTGTAGACAGTGACCATTTTAGTTCAAATAAAAAAAAGGCTCTATTACTTTGCATTTATGTACTTTTCTCCTGAATATTTGTTTTCTGCATATGTATTTTTAGGCACTTTGATCATTGCTCCTTCAATTTACAGCTTCAGTAGTTTCACCTATTTGCAGGAAAAATAAATGTTGATGAGAATGAGTTTCTGTTTCCCTCGCTGGAGATCTGCAGGGAACCGGCTTCTGCTGGAACCCGCTAGCAGCGGTAGCTTCCCGGCTATTGGGAAATAGCCGCTAGCCGCGACCATCGGCTGCTAGTTGTTAGCTACTGGCTATTAGCCACCTGCCATTAGCCGTGTGTGGCTAACCGCGTCCACCTGGACATCAGCGGCGGAGAGTCTATTCAGAAGACAGCAAGCTCTATGGTAGTCTCGCCCCGCCGAAAACTGTTAACTTTTTTTGCGAACTTTTGAACTCTGTGTACGGCAGTGATAATGAAGCTTCTTCTTGCCTTACTCCTGACATTCTTGCACGGGTCATGGGGAACCTGTACTTCCTAACTTTGGCGTGTACATAGTAATGTGCCCTGCCCCCCCTCTGGGTCTTCGTACTACAGTTACACTCACCTGGTCCTTGGCTTCCACTGACTTGACCATTCAAATGTTGAAGCCCCGTTATGTGCCAGTTCTAAATGACATTAGCCTCCTTCATCTGTTGTGCCTTTCAGTTTTGGAAAATAATTTTAGACCCACAGAATCTTTAATTATGGAACTAACTAAACCAGATAATGAGGCTACTGTTAAAAAATCTGTTGCTGAGAGGAAGTGTTTTATTTTACTTTTACTCTTATTGTCAGGCAACATTCAGCCGAACTCAGGACCTCCTCTGAACAATACTGACACCCCTAATAAATTTAGGGCACGGTCTGGACTTGGGATCATTCACATAAATGTCAGGAGTTTGCTCCCTAAAATGGATTTAATTAAAATCTGGATACAGTCAACTGATACAGATATACTTGTACTATCAGAAACCTGGCTGAATAAAAATGTTTCAGATAAGGACATTTCCATCAGTGATTACAATGTCTTTCGATGTGATCGGCCCAGGAAAGGAGGAGGTGTTGCCATTTACATCAAAAAGAAATTTCTGGCCACCCCCATTACCTCTATATCTTTAACCAAACAATTCGAATTCCTCGCTCTAAAACTTGAATTCTTGCAAGGCCAGTCTCTTATAATTATAGGCTGCTATAGACCCCCTCGGCCTGCAGTGAAGCTCTTTCGACCCTATCCAATCATGTGGCAGGGTTTAACTCCAGTGAAATTTTTCTTGTGGGGGATCTAAACTATGACTGGTTATCCTCAACTTCAGATAGCCTAAAATGTGTTTGTGACTCTCTTAATCTCACTCAGCTCATCGATAGCCCAACCCGCCCAATATCAAATTTCCGTCTAGATCCTCACTTCTTGATCTAGTTCTGACCAATGTACCTCATAAACAAAGTAACATAGGTGTCTTTGCAAATGATCTGAGTGATCACTCTACCATCACAGTGGTTAGAAATGCTAAACTCCCTAAGACCAAGCCACGCATTGTGTACAAGAGAGACTTTAAACACTTTCATGAAAAAGCCTTTATCTGTGACCTGTATTACTGTAAATGGGACAGGATCTCCTAATTTGATGATGTTGAAATGTCCTAGAGGTATTTTCATGATGAATTCCTGAAATTATTAATAAACATGCTCTCTATCGAAATTCAGGGTAAAAGGGCGCAACAATCCCTGGTTTCACCCAGAAATTGGAAATCTTATTAAAAAAAAAAGAGATGCTGCCTGGGCTAGAGCTGGAAAAACAAAATCTGAAAATGATTGGTATTACTTCCGTCAGCTGCATAATAAATGAACGTCTTTGATTAAGAAGGCAAAAGCTGAGTTCTATTTAACAGAAACCACAAACAACCTAAATGATCCAAAGAAATTTTGGAAGGTGGTGAAGTCAACATCTGGCGCTGCTCAGCAAAATGAATTACCAAACCTCTTGGTCAAAGGCTCCATCAATTTGACTGATAATTTAGCAATGCTAGATTTCTTCAATGAGCATTTTGTCTCAGTGGGTCATCTATTTGATAAGGAAAATTCCAATAAATTAAAAACTGATGTGGCCAAGGATTCTAAGGATGAGGCTGTAAGCAGCCACACAGGAAACTCCTTTTACTTTGAACCAGTGTCCACATCCAAGGTATGTAGAGCCCTGACCAGTTTGGATACAAAAAAAGCAGCTGGTCTTGATAAATTGGACCCTTTCTTCCTGAGGTTGGCTGCTAATCATATAGCTGGGCCTTTGACTCACATTTTCAATCTCAGCCTCAGCATCAACAAACTCCCAAAAGATTGGAAGTCTGCTTTTGTCCTTCCCTTGTTAAAAGGGGGTGACCCATCAGATGTGAATAATTACAGGTCTATTTCCAAATTATGCATTGTTACAAAAATATTGGGAAAAAATCATAAGTGAACAATTAAAAGATTTCCTAGAATCCAATAGTATTTTAAATTAATTTCAATCTGGCTTTAGGAAGCAACATAGTACCGTTACAGCTGCACTGAAAGTTTTAAACGATCTCATTGAAGACCTTGATTTTAAAAAAGTATGTGTTGCCCTTTTTATTGATCTCTCTAAGGCTTTTGACACGGTCGACCACGAGATATTGTTCAATATCTTAAAAAAATGGGCATTTCTAACCAGGCAGCTACCTGGTTGGCTGATTACCTGTCCAACAGGACTCAGTGTGTTCAGATGGCCAACACCACATCATCTTCACTAGAGGTCACTGAAGGTGTGCCACAGGGCTCAGTCCTTGGACCCATTTTATTCTCTATCTATATAAATGATCTTTGTGTCAACTTGTCAAATGCTGCCTATCATTTCTATGCTGACAACACTGTTATTTATTGTTGTGCGTCCTCTGTTGTACATGCATTTAAGCTGTTACAGTCTGCTTTTAATGTTGTCGAGGCCTGCCTGTGAAGTCTCAAATTGGTTTTAACTGCCAACAAATCAAAAATCATGGTTTTCTCAAAAGCTCCTTATTCAAATGAAAATGCATCTTCTGTAATTACTGCTGGAGGTAATCCAATTGAGGTTGTCACCAGTTACAAATACTTTGGTTTCCTCTTAGATCAGGAGCTCTCCTTCAAATCACATATCGAAAACTAGGTTAAAAAACTCAGGCAAAAGCTTGGTTTCTATTATAGAAATCGCTTGTGTTTCTCTCTGTGAGTGCGTAAACTGCTTGTGTTGTCAACTTTTTTACCTTTAATTGGCTATGGAGATGTGCTGTATATGTGTGCCCCGTCTAAAAGCCTATCAGGTCTGGACACTGTATACCACAGTCCACTGAGGTTTTTCACTGGCTGTGGTCGCCTCACACATCATTGTCAACACTATGTCCAGTCTGGCTGGGCATCTCTGAGTGCTCGGAGAGAAACACACTGGATGCTTATGATCTATAAGGCACTCCTTGGTTTGGTCCCTTCTTGTTTATGTTCGGTCCTCCAAAGAGCAGAAAGCTGTTATGCCTTATGGTTCAGTGACTTTTATTATTTGAATATTCCACGAGTTCGGACTGAACTGGGGGAAAAAAGCGTTCAGTTTTGCTGCCCCGTCCTCTTGGAACAATCTTCAGGCCGACCTAAAAATGTCTGAACTTGTATCTTTTAATGACTTCCGTCATTTCCTAAAAGATCAACAGGAAATATCGATTAGACAGTGCCTCTGTTTTTAATTATTTCTGCCACCAGGACCCCCTTGCACTTTGCTTTTACTATATTCAACTGTTGCTCTATTTATTTTAAAGGTGCACTATGCAAGTTTGTTTACTTTCCGCACAATTATATTTTTGTCTCAATTCGCCGACATCTCTCCACGAGCCGCTAGCTGCCTGCCCCTAAATTCACTGTAAAAAAAAACCCGGGCTCTGGAGACCGCACAGGCGTCACAAACTGCAAATAAACACAAGGGGCACAGGCTGTGCCCCATAACATAACAAAACATCCCGGCCAATCACCGACAAGAGTTGACAGTTATTATGGAAGCATGGGAAGGAGGGAACTATGGGAGGGAGGGGCGGCTACCCCTGTTTTGTTTGAGTTTGAATGTCAACAGAAGTGAAAGTAAACAAACTTGCATAGTGCACCTTTAATGTATTTGTATTTTATCTTTTACGAATGTTTCTTCATGACGTGTGCTGCTGCCTTCTTGGCCAGGTCACCCTTGAAAATGAGATCATGATCTCAACGGGATTTTACCTGGTTAAATAAAGGTTAAATTAAATTAAAAGTACCTGGTACAGCACTTGGTACAGCAATGGCCAATTTTGCCACATTTGAATGAGCATAGTAAGGAATGTCGATGAAATCAAACATTTCACTATGACAACAAACTTGACAAGCCATAGCATGTAATATGGGCAATAATTTTACCATTTAAGAGTACAATAAGGGGAGAAGAATTTGAGGTTTGTACATTTTGAAAGGGTATACACTGTGTATACATGGTGTTTTGTGACGGCTGGTTACAGGCTCAATAATATAATACATTCTTCTTGCTGCATTCATGGCATTCTCTGTTTTTGCATCTCCATGCCAATTAGGTGCTATCTTGCTCTGTGCAGTGGAAGAGAATTGCTGGTGAGAGACCTCTCATGCCTGCAGCTAACTGAACGCCTGGCTGCGCAGTGCTTTCCAGTCGGGCCAATGAGCTGCATCTTAGATCCTGTCTTTTCATATTATTTCAGCTGAGTTCAGAGAAATTCGTCTTTCCACACTGAGGAATGATGATTCGAAATTTTCTCATTATCACCTCTTTTCCTTGAGCCATACACAAGCACACCCACGAGCATACAAATACTAATCAAAATGATAGCAGAAATATATTGTAAGGTCTTCCACCTTGGATGTGCCAATGATAGGCATCAGCTTTCAGAGACGTAGAAAATAGTTGAATGCATCAAAGTGAACTCTTTAGGGCATGTAAGTGAGATCACATCTCATTCATTTTGCAACAATTGATAGCTGGAGTGCCCCTCATTACTGCACTCCATATCAGAAATGTCTTCAAAATGGAATGGTTGACTGTTTTAATGGAATTCACTGTGTTTTACTAGAGTAGAGCAGTAAATGGGATGTTGGCTAATGGTTGTTACAACACAGATGTTAGCGACAGATCATTCTTAACGTTAGAAACTGTATTCCTACTACTTTTATAGTGACTGCAAGTCACACTTATTTGTGACTGTAACATCCCTCCTTTCACAGCCTGCAGACGTTGCCTTTCCGTACGCATTGTGTTGTTCAGTAGCCAACATTAGGTAGGTAGCTAACATTAGCTACCTACTTATTCAGTCATCTGTATTTAGGGACCTGCCAGGCAGTAGCTAGCCAGGGGATTTTTATATCGACACTCTCCGTTGATACATGGGACCATAGACGTTGGAACTATATTCTGAGGGGGGCGGGATTGTTGATGGGGGTTTGTGCTCATATATGTACACACAGTGTTTTCTGAACAAGGATTTGATTTTAAGCAGGATACTTTGATTACCACACAGTTATGAAAGGTTTATCAGCGATATGACATCGCTATTGTTGACAGCTGAAACGTTCTCAAAACACAACTGAGCCACTCGCCCCTCTCCTTCAGAAGCTTGGAACATGAACGCGCTTTTCTTGAAGTGAAATTTTATTTCGCGACTGGTGTGAAAGCAGCTTAAGAATGGTTCACTCAGTTGGGTAAATGGCCGTGTACAGCTCGTTGTGATAAACGCCGGTAGCAACAATGACGACCATTGTCAGACGATAAATTTACACTATTAGTGCTAACTACAACAAGGTACCTGACAAGTATCTTAGCTCGGCATTACAAAATGTTATTAACAATGTCACATAGATCACCACTTTTAGCTAAACTTATCACGCGGTTATACATTCATCGACGAATTTCAACTGAGTACTAACCAGAGAAAAAATGTTATAACACGAACACAAACTCTGGTTTGATCAGACAGAATTAGCAAACTCACTAGCTTGCCAACCGAGAGTTAGCAAAGGTTGCTAACTCGCACCAAAGAGGAAATATCGATCTCTCTACTGTTTGATTCCTTCTAACCAGCATGATCTATGCAAGATAGCCTTACAAAAACAACACATGAGCTTCCCTCAACTTTGCTTGGGATGACAATTTACAATTCACATCCAACCGAGTTAGCACCAGGCCCCGTTTCAGAAAGCAGGGTAAACAAACTCCGAGTTTGTTCTGTAACTGTGAGTTGACTTACTCTGAGTTGCTGACCGCGGAGTTTTCGGGTTCAGAACAAGTGATAACACTTGGTTCAAACAACTCTGAGTTAACTTACACCACAGTCAGGCGTGTGCATGAGGATATTAAAAGTCCTCATCAATGGAATATAGATAACACGATTCATCATGGCAACGGTGGAGAAAAAAAGTTGCGCGTCTTATTTTTCTCCAGCAGAGTTGGACAAATTAATAAAGGCATACAAATTAATAAAGTACGAACATATATATAAAGTACAGTTGCAGCTGCAATAGAGCGTGAGTTTGTGCGGCAGAAAATCGCTGACCAAGTCAATGCGAGAGTATTTAAAGAACAACCAAATGAAGGTTAAATTACGAATGCAGAAAACTAAATTAGAAATCCAAATGCTGGAGCATCAGTTACAGGTGGTTGAGGGGATAACAGGTGGATGATTTTACTTGTTTGAACGACATACAAAATATGAACTACTGCATTTGTTCTTGCAGGAAGCAAAGAAATTAAAAAAATGCAAGTTTAAGTTGTCCTTATTTTATTTAAGATGATACAAGTGGAATCTTTTTTTTCCTCATTCAAAGCTGATGCAAATGACTTATTTCAGGATAATTCCACAGACTTTAATTTTCACATTTTAAAATATTAGTTGTTCTATCTTGAGGTCTTTTGACTTGGAATGAATTGAACATACGAACTGCTGATCATTCATTACAGCAAATTAGCAGACTTTCCAACATGTATTGTGAAGAATTAAAAATTATATATTCCACAGAAAAACGGAAATGATAAAACATCCAAAAGTGGTCGGATAACTCTCCTAACGGAGAATTCTTCTCAGTATTTGCGCTTCAATCTACTGTCTCTTCAAGGAACGGACACGCAATGTCAAAACCTACTCAGTCTGCAGTTTCAGGAGGAGAAGAAACTCTGAGTTATTTGAAAACCTGCCAGCGAGCAGGTTAGCTTCACGGAGTAGGCTATGTTGCTGTGGTAACTGACTCAGAGTTGGACTGAACTCGCATTGTGAACCGGAAAACTCAGACTTTTCCTGAAAACTCAGACAAAGGCGACCTGGGCGTCCAGAATTAAAACCATTCAACTCCCGGAATCCAGCAACTCTGAGCTAACAAACTCAGAGTTTTACCGCCTTTGCTAGCTAACAGGAAATAAACAATGCGCACGCTTCACGTATAACCTCAATAGGCTACATCTGGCACATGTCATTAGGCTGCATACAAGACATAGAAAGCATATATTTTTTTATGATAGAAAGATATAAATATAAGTCAGACACATTTGAATTCAGATTCTTTATTAAAAAAAATAATAATAATAAGGGGCAGTATGGGGCCAGCTCTTCCCCCACTCACCTCAAGTACCACTGAAAACAAAATGGAACTCATTCCATAGAGGAGATGCTCACTCAAAACAGATTGTTTTTCAGAATTAAAACCATTCAACTTTTTTATGTTTTATATTTTAGGTTTAATTTAACTCCCATGGAAAAAAAATATTATAACTGTATAATTGGTCCTCTTTAAAGTTAGTGATAAACTAATGCAGTGATCTTCAACATTGTTCCTGGGGACCCACTGTGTATGCTGGCTTTTGTTCCAACCACAGTTGTAATCGCAGGATTTTAACAAGCTGTTCATTTGTCTTAAATAAGTGTATTTTATGTTTAGAGCAGTTATTTGCCCTCTTAATTCACAAGATAACAGAAATATCTATGTTTGCCATCCAGAATAAAAAAAAATGCCATACCCACATTGCTATGCATTGGAAAGAACAGCATAAAATGGGAGAAAACAATGTAACCAATCAAATTAAAGATGTACTTGGCTCCTAATTGGTGAAAACTAATTGGCACATCATGACAAATTTATTTGACAAGCAAATGGTAAAGAGTCAAACCAGTTTTGTGTGATGTTAATCTAATTAAGTTCAACTGAAGTTTTTTTTGAAAGAACTTGAAACAGTTGTCCCTCAGCCTAATTTGGGGTTTACTGAGTTCCTCAGTGTCTAATTTGATCTGTTTCAAATGTTACAATGCTTGAAATTTCTTGCAGTATAAAAATAAAACCACAATCTTCAAGGATATTTTATTCTTCATAGCATGTATGGATGTTTCTATGTAACATTTGGCTAAAAACAGTAAATAACAACGCTAAATATGAAAAACAACTAATTTATGACATTAACAGCTTGTTAAAATCCTGTGATTACAATTGTGGTTGGAACAAAAATCAGCATACACGGTAGGTCCCCAGGAACAGCGTTGAAAGCCACTGGACTAGTGCAACTTAGCAGGAGACATAACAAGCAGCTAGATTGGGGTGGTGAGACCCATGTTAGCGATTTTCCGGAAAATAAATTTTCACAGCTGATATTTTGCGTTCAATAGGCACCATAATTCTATGGACAGCAACACATTTTTTGTTATTTTGGTTTTTTGTGGATCATCAGAGGTGGTGTTAGACCTGAAAATTCCGGGGATAATATCCCTCCCTTTATTGACAGCAATTTGTCCTGGCTAATTCTAGATGGTTTTCCTTCATTAACACGTTTTCCAATTCAAGAATAATCAAGTGGCAATTGAAGACACGGCTTCTCTCCCCCAAGCGATCTAAAAGCGTCAAAATAATGGGCTACATTCAGTACATAAAATTATTTAATTATAATTAGGTCTATGCACCGGCACTCGGCGACGGTATTTCAGAACTCTTCTGCAAATTAAGGTAATTTCGGTGACAAGTACGTACACCTGTTTTTGTGGCACGGTCACGCAACTTGCTGTAAAAAATAGACAGCTGTCTGATTGAAAAATGTAAACGGACGAAACCACGTATTAGGAAAAACGGTAAAACGGGTATAAAACGGGTGCTTCCCATCCTTAAATGTGATTGGCTGTTCCATGCCGGTATAAAATCAGTGTAACCCACTGTATTTTGAGGCAGGCCGCAGCTCAAAATATCCCTGCGCGCCTGGCCTAGCAACCAACTACTCTGCGCTCAACTGACTTATTAGGTTATGTTTGTTTCAAGACTTTTAGCTCGCTATTTCAGTGTTAGCGAAGTTTAGCCTTTTAACCCACTAACCAGTTGGCTATCTACCTAGCAAGCTATAGCATTATAGAGTTCAATATCACAGTAGCTTGCTAGCTACGTTGCTAACTAGCTCGCTATTTCAGTATTAGCAATAAATTGTTGATTTTTTTTTTCTTGTGTGTTTATTTTATGGGCTTTGTGTAGGGTAACCACATCCATTGTAGTGAATGCTAGCTAGTTGATAAACTGGCTAGCAAACTAATGCACAATTCAACATATTTTCCTGGACACCGGCAAGTGTGAAGGACAAAAGTCAATCTTGTTCCCTACTCTCACTGCTGGTTGTAATGATATGGCCGATCGGCGCGAGTTGAGAACAAGGAAACTCGAAAACCGAAACGAACATAAAATTATTTAACGGGCTCTTCGGGAGACCGAAGGAGACATTCCAAATAGCCTGCTTTCATAGTATATCTACATTAACGAGCCCAAATAGCCTGATGTGACATGATAATGGCGCTAGATGAAAAAGCAATCTTAGCGTCTGTGTTGCTTGCCAACCATTCTGTCCACTCGATCTTGCTTGGTGGAAGAACGAATAGTTCTCAATTTTGTTGCATTATTACCAATAAATTGTTTTTTTTTTCTTGTGTGTTTATTTAATGGGCTATATGTAGGGTAACCGTTTTATAAAAGCAATAAGCCCCTTGAAGCAGTGGGTTACAGTGATTTTATAACGGCGGAGGGGCACTAAGGCACTCCGCCAAGGCGAGTGCCTTAACACCCCTCCGCCATTATAAAATCACTGTAACCCACTGCTTCTCGGGGCTTATTCCTTTAATAAAGGGAGGGATATTGGCCCAGGTCTAACGCCACTGCTGTGGATCACCAGATCTGAATCCAATCAAACATGCATTTTACATGCTCATGAGAAGACTGAAGAAAAAGTCCCTAAATCAAGCAGGAACTAAAAACGGCATCAGTAGGCTACATGCCTGATAAAGCAACACTAAAGACGATGCCCAGCATCTGGTGATGTCTATCCATCACAGACTTCAAACAGTTATTGCATGTCAAGGATATTCATCCATCCATTATCTCTTCCTCATTAGGGTCATAAGGCAGCTGCAACCTGTCCTAGCCAACTATAGGCAAGAGGCAGGAACACACCCTGGGACATTTCGCCAATCCATTGCTGGGCTTCACTCACACACTCATACCTATGGGCAATTTAGAGCAAAGATGTTTTTTGGCTGCGGGAAGAAACTGGAGTTACTGGAGGTACTCTAAGTGAACACAAAGACATTTCATTACCTGATGCGACTGTCTATCCAATTTGAGTTGATCATGCAGGCTGTTGCTGCCATCAAATTAAATCAGATATAGTTCAGCACATTAAACTCAACTGCCATTGACTAAAGACTACAACTAAGTCAATAAATAAACACACATCAACAATCAGTTTAAAGAAAATCCATGCTGAAATGCTATAAACAAGCAGCCTATCAGGTCAAGTCAATACATCTAGGAGCATATACCCTAAAGTGAAAACAGCTAATCTGGACCGATAAATATATTGACAAACACAATACCCTATATCCAGTCAGCTCAGGAGGACTCATGCTTGCATATATAAATGAGTTTTGAACCTTAACTTAAAGGAATTGACTGAGGGGGTGGATATGATCGAAAAGGGCAGGCTAATCCACAGCCTAGGGGCCATGACAGAGAGATGGTCACCTCTGAGTTTAAGCCCTGAGTGTGGGACAGTCAGGAGGTCCATGTCAGACAACCTAAGGGACCTGGAGGTAGTGTACGGGGTTAAGCAGCCTGTGATGTAAAGGCTTTAAAAACAAATGACAAAACATAAGTCTATCCTAAAGAGAAAACAGAAGCCAGTGAAGAGAGGCTAGAATAGGGGTAATGTGGTCCCTTTTTCTGATCCTAGTCAGAAGCGTGGCTGCAGCGTTTTGCACCCACTGCAAGTGGGACAAGGACGGTTGGCTGATCCCAGGATACAGAGAATTACCATAAGCAAGCTGGGAGGTGATGGATGACTTTTTCCAGATGACCAAGAAAAGGAAGGGTTTTATTTCTGCCATGGTCTGGAGCTGAAAAAAAACTAGTTTTTACTACTGCATTTAGCTTTTTTTGAGATTTGAAGGCAGAGTCAAAGCTCATGCGAAGGTTCTTTGCATATGGCTGAAGGTAGTTGAGGGGGGGAGGGGGTCAAAAAGAATAACTTAGATTTTCTGTCATTTACATAATGGAAATTTTGAGCCATCCAACATTTTACATCCACGAGGCAGTATTTGAGGCAGTCAAGACTCGACAGATTGTTTGGTTTAAGGGAAAGATAGAGCTGGGTATCATCAGCATAAGCAGTGCTTAGAACGATTTTGTTTCAGAATGATTTTACTAAGTGGCAGCACGTACATGGAAGTGAGAAAGGCTCCTAGGATGGAACCTTGTGGGATCCCACAGGTCAGATTGGCAAGGTAGTACTTTGTATTATGTTCACATAAATGTGGGAACTACGTTCAGTTCAGTAAAGAATCATAAGTCATGCGTATGATACATTGACATGTAGTGCTAAGTGGCGCATTGATAAAGTGTAGTAGAGCGGTAGTACTGCGTCCACACGTTAAACCATGGAATGTAATGCCTACAGAAAAACCCAGTAAAGCATCATTAACTTTACTCCGGTGTCCATTGGATGTATGTTGTGAAAGCGTAAAAACACAACAGGTAGCGGGCAAATTTCTATCTAAATTGATAGTTAATTTAGAAACTGTTGCCAGTTTAGCGTGAGTTCGTGTCACTTTTGAGACATGCCCATGGGAACAGATAGAATGGGTGACCATTTTTAATGGAATTCAGTGCATTTTTAACGGAGTAGCGCTGTAAATAGGATGTTAGCTAATCGTTGCCACGATACATATGCTACCAACAGATCATTCTTAACGTCAGAGGCTGCAAAGGAGAATAAGTTACCTAAATTGATTGAAAACATTCCGTTTCTGAGAGAGGAAATAAACCTTCCCAAGGCAGTGCTCCCAACACCAACCCCATGCTCAAGGTGGTCAATTCCAATAGTGATTGAAAGTCCAGGAGAAATAAAATGGCACAGTTCCCAGAATCAACGGTGAGGAGCAGGTCATTGAAGACTCTCTGTAGTGCAGTCTCAGTGCTTAGAGCCACCCGGAAACCTGATAGAAAAATATCCAGGAAGTTTTTTTTGTCTAGATAAGGCAACAGTTTGGACAGAATGCTCTGATTGAGCTGGGTAGTCCTGAGATGGGTCTATAATTTCTGAGAACCAATGGGTCTAGATTGGGCTTTTTTAAAAAGTGGCTGGACCACAACATGTTTGAAACATGATGAAATAGTACCAGTGGCCAGAGAACTGTTCATATTAGAGAGGATGCTGGGCCCAATTGTGTCAAATGCCTCCAAGTCAACCGTAAGTGAGTTGCCCCCTTTTAATTCCAGACATTAGCTCTCTCGCTACCTCAGATAAATGTTTTTCTTCACCTGAAAAGGCAAATAGCCTCGCACTTGAATAGCATTTGGGTTAATGCAGAATCATTAGCCAGTTATAGCTTTAATGTTGTCATAGATATGTTATATTAAATACTGTTGGTACTGAGTTAGTAAACCCACCATGTTTTACATCACAGCAGCCAAAGTGGTAATAAATGATGAGTCAAAGGAGGGAGCTTCAGACTGAAAGTACTCCGCTGTGTGACCTGACAGTAGGTTACATTGCAGATATGAATTTTTGTCCATTATGTTGAATTCACTCATCTTATTAGTCTCTGTCTTCACATGTGCTGATACAAAAATAGCAGTAGTAAAATGTACAGACCCAATTCTGAAATAGTTGGGACAAAGTGTAAATTGCGAATAAAATCAGAACGCAATGACTTTCAAATCACACCAGCCAGTATTTTATTGCAAAATAGAACAGTTTTAACTTAGCAAATGTTGAAACTGAGAAATTTTTACAATTTTATCCACAAAATGGGCTCATTTCAAATTTGATGGCTGCTACAGGTCTCAAAAAAGTTGGGACAGGGGCCTGTTTACCATGGTGTAGCATCCCCTCTTCTATTTAACACAGAGTGGAGGTGTCTGGGCATTGACGAGACAAGTTTCTTGAGATTAGCCATTGGAATTTGATCCCACTCTTGTTTAATACAGGCTTCCAGCAGCTGGAGAGTTTTGGGTCTTCTTTGACGGACTTTTTGTTTAATTATGCACCAAATGTGCTCAATCGGTGAAAGATCAGGACTGCAGGCAGGCAAGGTAATTTTGGATCTTTTATGGCCCCAGATTGCCAACTCCCCCTGGAGGTTATGCTGATGTTAAAGCATAGAGCTGGTGTTACCTCTTGGGGGAGTTGGGGTGGAGGAGGATATGAGAAGCAACTCCAAATTTTACAGAATGATTGTCCCTCAGGGGCTCAAATTGCAAAAACTGGCATTATTTTCTTTCCAGTTTATCAGTCTTGTTTCAGAAAATGATATGACCCTTACTAAATACTATTCCAAAATGGGTTAGATCATAAAGATCATAAATTTACAAGTAATTCTGATTACCTTAATTGATTCAACCTAATTTGTCTTAGTGAATGATTTTTTTAAATGTATTTATAGTAAATATTAGCGTTCTTTTTCAGTAGGAATGCCATTCTGGTTTGCCTGGGATCCAGGGTCACCTTTCCATTTCACACATGATTACACAGTGCCATTAACTGCTGGTCTCTGAACATCCTTCAGCACAGCGACACAGATTACACGCTACCTGTCTCGTCTCTCCTGAGACCCATGGCGCTGATGTCCAGAAGTGTTTCATCCCATTTCCTGTGGCCTCTGCCCTGCTTTTAAACAGTTGAGCTACAGCATTTGAGCGCTGTCACGGTCAGTCAGGATTTGATGGCAGAGTGCTGGGCGAGAAGGGTCACGAATCCAATTCAGCTCTCTCCAAAAGAGGCAAGGGTTGTGTCGGAGCTGATCAGTGGAAATGCGTGGTTGCTGTCAGGGAGGAAGAGTTAGATCTGAGTGTAACCATGTTACCATGCCCTAAAATGCCCTGTGTCACCAAGAAATCCCCCCGTGGCATTTCTATTTTTAGTTTAAGCCGTTATACTGGGCCCCCCTAGTGGTTAGGATACCTGTGTCCCCAGCAACCATGGATCAATTTGAGTTTATGCATGAATATTTGATGACTACTGATTTTTGTTTCTTTTCTGTTGCACGGTATAACGCCAGCATGGGTATCTGGCCAATATTCGCATCTGACTCAAGAGATGCATCGATTTCGATCCGATACTGACTCAAATTGCAGGATTGGCTATTAGTAACAGTAAGCTGATCTAATATCAGATACCATCCTACTTGTAAGCAGTGTGTTTGTTTGTCCCATCATTCATCCCCTTTATCTGTATTCGACTGAACACAGTCCTGACACTATTTCACCATGGAAAATATGAAATTGGCTCATGGGCCAGAACCAGAACCCCCCATTTTGGGAACGGAAGATCATAGAGACACGGGAGGAAGACTGGCATGTTAAGCATCCCCATGAACCCCACAATCATGGCTTAGTGGCTACATGGTTTGTTTGCAGAGACCCTAATATACCTATGGTACAATCTCTGTTTATTGATGTCCAAGACAATTTCAGACAATAACTTTGCGGCACTTTTTGCGCCCTGATAACCCACTGTTAAACTAATGAAAGTGGATTTGGACATGCTGTAAATGCACTTGCGTCACACACAGACCTCGCATTTAGACTGTTAAAATAGGGCCCTTTGTGACTTAAGTACTTTTAGAACTGGGATCTGCAGATGCTGACTGAGCACTTTCTCATTCTCACAGCCCCATTTTGCATATTTTTTATATAGAATGTACTGTAATGTCAATAACAATTTACAGCTATAGCATAAATAGAATGTACCAGCAACTGCTTGGCAACACATTACTTTGTTTCACCAGCACTAAAGCAGTGCAAATATGCCCTCCTATTATTAAATCTATCGATCTGCTAATCTTCCCTACAAGTCCACAGCCAAAGATCATATTGAAAATAACAAAACAAAGGCTATACTAAGCTGCAGTTGCGTGTCATGAGATAAATTTCGCCCGGCATGAGAAAATGTCCGTAACGTTTACTACTCCATTTTCTTAGCTGGAGAGGAAATGAAGAAAGTGTTCACCCTGCCAGGTTTCTGAGAATGTCCACCCGTTTTATTGAAGCCTGAGGGCTAGTTTTGATATCAAAGAGCCAATACTCGGGCCCCTGCTTTTAAGCCTTTACTCAGGCTTCCCACACACCTCAAATGAGCCCATTTATTTCAAAAGAAACAAAATCACCAGGGTCTACACTGAGATTGTATTTTCAAGAAGCTGCTATACATAATTATTGACATTCTTAAAGCTACACTAAGAAATATTACGTGAAACCTTTTTCAGTACAATGACCCCTTGGAATGAGAGAAACGTTATTTGAAAGTCTCTCTCTGCCATACAGTTTTCTGCCAACCTGCTGTTGTTTCCTGTTTTGCGTTCACAAAATTTATTTTCTGGCCCAACGAAAAGCTCCTCTTCTGCCCTTCATGTCACCACTCTCCCTTCTGTTGCGCAGGACTCACTAAAAACTTGTTATTGCACCTGGATTAGTGCGGTTTTGCAGAACGCAGCAGTTTACATCACGTCTCAGTCCATGCTCTGAGTGCACAAGAGAACCCCAATGTGAATTTTCTCACGTTAAGTGTTTCCTTGCAAGCACATGAATGAGTGAAACTTAGAGATGGCAGTTTCAAACCTTTGAAATAGTTTTGGAACTTGAGAAACAACCACTGAAAAAAAATAATTCAAAACAGCGTTTCAACCAGTAGTGCACAGCCTACTGGCAGAAACTTTTAATGCTGCAGTTATAAATGGAGACCACAATTGAAAAATGATCAGAGTCACGTTTACACTTTGTGGAGAAAAGATGAATAAAAAATTCAAAACGATCTTAGAAACAAAGCACTGAAAATACATGCAAAAAAAATAAAATATTATAATATTATTATAAATATTATAATATATAAAATATACAAAATGCAAAATTTGGACTCTGATCGTTTTTCCTTTGTGGTCTTCAAATGTTTTGAAGTGAAAAAAAGCACATATAATTGCTGATGAACCTCAACAACAGATCGCTATTTATTTTTTTTAACAACCATTATTTATAATAATAGAATTTAATCTACAAAGATACGCAATGTCGGTTATTTTGGTTTCAAACCTGTCGGGTCTGCTTGGAGGGAGGAGCTGATGAAGTGGAACTCAAAAAGTTTCAGAAATGCACTTTGAAATGAGCCGAGATGACATTGTTTTCATAATACGGAACTACAGCTCCAAGAGATGCTTCATTTTTCAAATGTCATACTAATTTGAGGAAAGCCTTTGGACCAGTGGAGCCACGAATAGGCTATAGGATATTTAACCTACCCTCGGTAGTATAAACAGCGAGATATAACGCAAAGCGATTTTTTTCCACCACGCTCTCAGCCAAATAGATATTCGCAAAAGTGATATCACGCTAGGCTAGGTAATATCAAAAATGTGTCATGAGCTGGGTTATGGGAAAAGTAGTGCAGTTACGTGAGAAACCTTAAATTTCTTATGAGCCATGTTCACTCTGCAAGATTTCGACTGTGCTGCTCTGGCGGAGGTTTGCACTCTCGGAGTGCCTCTAGTTAGGTTGGTGTTGAGCAAGACATACTGACTCATGTGAATGGAACTGCTAGTTAAGAACAGAAGAATCATTCTGTCATATGGAAACTCAAAAATTTGATGAGCTTATCATGTCATTGCCTTGAGCTACTACAAGAAGTGTGCAGGCAAAATGTTCTCATGTAATGGTGCTAAGCATTTGTAATTTTAACTTTTACCTTTCTATTTTCTCTGACTGCAGACCACTGTTCTTCTTTGATGAGTTGTTAAATCGCGAGATCTCATGCGTAAATTGAATTCTCTTACGTGAGGCAAGTTATTTCATTTTTATCCCAATATAGCTGTGGAAAGCAGCCTTTTGTGTGTGGGCATGGATGTGCGTGAATGCTCATGATGGTCCACAGGTGTGTGTGCGTGTGTCTGTGTACATCTATTCACTGATTAATCATACTGCACATCATTAGTGTCACAAACTATTAGTAACAGTAGAGAATATAATTCTCAGAAACAACTGTCTTGTTTCTTTTTCCATTAAGTGACTCAGGGTTTAATTATAGGTTTGCAGCCTTTTTTGCTGAGACTTGAGCTGCACTTAGAGTTACTGTAGATGACACACACTAATGTGGACGTTTTTAGAATGCAGAAAGAAAATGGTTAAAAAATGGATACCATACTGCATTCTAGTAGCACAAATTATACAGAATGCATGTCTGATATCCTGTGCCAGTTTTGGTATTACAGTCTTCTGCAGGCTAAAATACTCATTCATAATGGATGTCTGGAATATAAATGCTCATTTTAAAGTCTCAGCCTGTTTACTGTTTTAACAGCACACCCATGCATTTGGCACCAAGTATAAATCCTACAGTTCTACTCCTATGTTTTCAAGTTAGATTGTTTTGGAAATTGGAATACACTCAGTTTCCTCTTATTTTATGGAAAAGCCATTAGGCATTTGGAAATGCTATGAAGAGGGAATGCATCGAACAACTTCCTGTATCTTTACTTTAGCACTGACTGGAGAGTTAGAGTAAGAGGTGGAAGCTGCAATTATTCTGTTAGGGATTGTTTGATTTTTGTTCAATGTGCAACTCCATATTGCTCACTGCAGTAGATAAGGGACAGTCACTACTGACCTATCTAGCCAGGGAAGGATCCATAGCCCTCTGGCTCCATGACTTGGTTTTGTAATCAAGAACAAGTCTCTTTCAGAAGATTGCCTCCCATAAGTAATCTGATTCCAGTAATGTTTTCCCCATTAAAATATGGCCTCATGTCAGGTTGTATGTTTTAAATAAGCAATTTATTTCATATTGAACATCAAATAATGTCTTGTTGTACTGTTTTAAATATAGTAGAGGGTGAATGGACTGTACAAAACATGCCTGTTTGGAATGAGCCAGTTGCTTGGTCTCAGGAATTGTTGCTTGTAGCTCTCTCAGGAACCACTCGCCCAGACAACTTCACACTCGACACTGCATTTCATTAGGTCCTCAGCAATACAGGCGTCAAGTGTGAAGTTGCTTAGGTGAACAGTTGTTGAGCAAGTTGAACGACAGCTAGTTTCCACGATTCTGCGCTGCCTGACCAAAAAAAAGTGCATGCTTAAATTTTTTGTTGGACCACCTTCAGCTTTGATTATAGCACCTCATGGTCATCATTGATCCGGTGCGGCATTGTTCTAACAAACTTACGTAACATCACAACTTTTATTTCCGTCCAGATCTGCGTCAATTTTCGGTCAAGATCTTGTATTCATAGCTGGAGAATTAAACCACTCCATGAAGTCGTCACCTACACATCCCAAACACTTTCAATGGGGTTGATAATGCAAATAACTGTTCTGATCTCAATTTCTGTGGTTGCAGAAATCTCCGTAGTTGCTTTCTTTGCTTGATGGAGGCCAATGATTCTGAAACATAGCATCTTTTCTGCGACCGGGGGACCACTATTCACTACAAGGTGTCAGTGGTGAGGGGCAAGGAGAAGAGGAATTTTTGGCTTTTTATTTTGAACCCCAGGGAGAAGACAATTTTCTACAGTTGACTACCTGCTGCACTTCTCTTGCTGAACTTGAGCCCTTTCACTCCAGTGCACTCACTCACAAAACTAATCGAAGTAGCATCTTCTACAGTCAGGAGGCCTAGGAAGCACACCTCTTCTTGTAGTGCTTCCAGCTCTCGGCCCTTCTCCATCATAAACAAACACCCCCAGGTATTGCCTCCTGATGTGAAATTCAGAAAGCCCGGGGACGTATCCACCTCTGTGTCCGGCACTCCAGCTGCTGCCACCCTCCCTGTCTCATTCGCTTCCTCACCCACACTGAACCAATTGATTGCTCCTCCAGCTTGGAATGGGCCTGCTAGCATAGCTTGCATAGCGATTTTGAGGGAATATACTAGAGGTGTAACGATATGGTGGAGTCGCGATACAATACGTATCCCGATAGACTACAAATTATTTTACCGCTGATTTTCTTTCTACTTACGAGTAAGCAGCAACACTGAAAGATTTCCCAAGACAAGGCTTTTGAAGTTTATTAAAACAAAGGAATACAGTTAGTTTACCTTTAAGTACCACAGTGTGTTTACTGTTCAGGTCAATGTCTTCAACTTAAAAAATTAATAAAAGCTGAATAGGTCTCCACTACTATTCACTAGAAGAAACAGTCATATTGCAAACTACTTTATCATTAGTAGTTAACTTTGTTATGACTTAAAAATCACAACAAAGAAAACCAGCAATGACAACTTTAGCAAATTTATTCTTCACTGATTAGGTCCAAAAATTTCTACAAATAATCCACAGTGTTAAAATAACACTATAATGCCACTATATAACTCTGATGCCAAAACAAAACTCTCTTCAACTGAACAAAATCACAGCATTTATATAGACTAGGAACATTCTGGAAAGATCTACAGGAGTCCTGGGTGATCCAGCCCCCTCCAGGCAAGAAGAAGCCAGAAACTTCTAGAAAGCACTAGTCTATTTCATCACAGACAAGTGGTATTGCATCAGATCATGTTTTTCTGCAGACATACCACCAGAGGGTGCTAAATGATGAACAAAATAAACAAATAGCTGACCAGTAAGGCAGCACAAATAGTATGTAACAAATTTCCATTTACAAATGATATACAGTGCTTTACATAACAACTTGAAGCCAGGAAACTTAATCTCAAACAAGTTGAAACAAAACTTCAACAAATTGCACTTGGAGCGATGCAACCACGTGGAATATGAGGCAGGACACTATGTTTTCATTTAAAGCGATAGAAAATGTTGCAATTTCTTGGTTTAAGAAAATATGTGGACTATTTTAAAAAGCCCTGTGTATCCAGATACACGTCCTTCGAATCGATGCATCGTATCGGAGGCTTTGTATTGCGATACGATTCTGTATCAGCGTATTGTTACACCACTAGTATATACAATAGGGCTATTCAACATTTACCTGCAAGGGCCAGTGTGGGTGCAGGCTTTCATTCCAACTAAGCACTTACACACCTGATACTATTAATCAAGCTCTTTAGCAAAGACTCTTGGGGTTGATTAGTAGTATCAGGTGTGTAAGTGCTTGGTTGGAATGAAAGTCTGCACCCATGCCGGCCCTTTTTGGACATGGTTGAATAGCCCTGATATACAAAGTAAACCATGAAACTTTCAGATTTGCAGAAGGTTTCAAACACGGTTTTTTTTTTTTTTTTTTTTGAGGTTTTGGCCTGAAACATTCACTTCAGCCCATTCTCTGCTCAAAGCTCAGGCCTCAGGGCAACCACAGGAGTGAATATTACTGAATCTGTGTGAAGTAATCATTTAAAAATGATGACATGACTTTACTCGGGGGGACAAAGATCAGATAGTAATATCTGAAGTCATGATTAAGTAATGACGAACACTTCATGTGTCTTTTACTCTAATTTGACAAGTTTATTTGGGTAGGCCTATAGCAGTGGTTCCCAAAGTCAGTCCTGGGGCCCCCTTGTGCACCCTGGTTTTTGTTCCAACCACAAATACAATTGTAGGATTGCCCTATGGCCTATAGGTTGCATTTTACTTTTCAAACAGTTAGTATTTACCATCTTAAGCCATATTTTGACAGGAATATCCATAAAGAATAAAATGCCCGTGAAAATGTTGTGTTAAATTTTACATGTTGCAAGCAATTTCAAGAAACTACATTTTCAAACAGCTCAAATTTGACGCTGAAAAAATCCAAACTTAGGCTGCTGAACAGGTGTTCAGAGTTCTCTAAAGATAATTAGCTTGAGCTTAGTGACATAAACATAACACAGTGCAGGTTTGCCTCATTGGCTTGCCTAATAAATTGTTAGTTTCTGTGACTGTAGGTCCATGGTTTCATTAATTAGGAAACTGATTGCTCTTTGTTTGTTAATTTGGTCCCTCTTTTATGCAGGTGTTTGCTACATAATTTCAATGTGGATATGGAATTTTTGGTCTTGATGATTTTATAGATACCTGTCAAAATGTGGCTTAAGAGGATAAATAACTGCACTGCACATAAATGCACCTCACTGAAACAAATTAAAGGCTTGTTAAAATTATATGGCTGGAATCATGGTTGCAACAAAAATGAGCATACATGAGGGGGAGGGGGGGGTTATCAGGAATGAGTTTGGGCTCCACTGGCCTAGAGCTCCTTGAGCCTAAACATGTCTGATCATTCACCTCAAATTTATTAATTCATATCAGCTAAATGTTGTTGGTCGCAGTGCACCTTTCTCTATTGTGCAGCACTCCACTGCTTTAAACAACACAGAACATCAACAAAAAAGAAACTCATTCCACTCACTATGTTGCAAATGTGTCAAGAATACCTTTGGGTCCATTCTCATAGAAATATGAAGTTGCTATTTTTTTAAACTGAGAGGCTCTGAAAATGCATCATCCTGAAATAAACTTTTATGTAAGCGGAATCAAGCTAATCTGGTCACAAAAATAATTAATCTGTGAAGTTTGTGTACATTAACAACCCTTCACAAATGATCTATCAAGTGTGAACTAATCACATAAAGTCATAGTGACTTGCTCATTTATTAATGGTGAACAGCTGGAATTCATGAAGCATCCAGCATTAATTCATGCATCAAATCATCTTTAGTTCAGCATCACTTAAGCATACAATAATTACAATACTTTTATTGTAAAGTGTGACCATTTTATCTAACAGTAGTAGCACATTACAAGCTTGCTCATTTTTGCTGTTTTATATCCTGTTATTCATTACCATTACATTTCTTCTGTAATGTCACACAATACAAACATAAAATACATACTTGTTGGCAACTCTGTATAATTGGCCCTCCTTTTGACCCCTCAGGCCCGACTAAGGGGCAGAGGGGTATTGTCATCACACACTGCGTCCGTCTGTCCATCCGTCCACATTTGATTCCGTGTGATAACTGAAAAATGCCATTACCGATCATCACGATTTTTGGTGAGGCCATTAGGGTACAGTCATAGCCGCTATCTTGAATTTCCATTCCGCACGATAATCAAAAACGCCTCCATCAATCAAAGTCATTTTTGTTGTGTTGCTTGGTCTTGTGTACCTACAGAAACCTATCAAATTTGGCAGCACTCTGATGTCCACTATGGCTGCCACAGCCACCATCTTGTATTTTGTATTCCGTGGGATAACTTGCAAAGGGCTTCGTCAATTTATTTTCATTTGAAGTAATCCAGTGGCTGAGGGGTAACGCCTGCTCTGCGGGGCTATTTTTTGTCTTTGGAATCAGTTTCTGTTTTGAGCATGTATGGTTTAATTACTCCTACATTGCCGCTTGCCTTTATGTAATGTGCAGCAGCTAGCAAAGCAGAAAAAATCAGAGTTTGCGTGTTTGGTGAATAGAGCTGAGATCAAACCGGCATTTACAATATTGAGTTGCAGGTAGGTGGGGGGTGGACGTTTGAATTGAGGTGTGGATTATTTGTATATTCATTGTTCCAAGCATTCTAAATAAGGGCAAAGTTTGAGAGACACATCTAACCCAATTTAAGGTATAAATTGATTTTTTCATGGAAAAAAACTTCAAAGTATATTATTTTGTTGAACAAAGATGACTTTAAGGGATTTGATCAATGTTTAATCAACTTCCTATAATGCTCTGTAAGATGCGGACAAAAATTAGTTCTGAGTGCATAGAGTATGTTGGTCTCTGGACCCAGAAATTTAGACAACAATAACATACACATTTCCACTCCAAATTGATTTAAAATATAAAGAATTTTTTTTGGGTGAAAGGCATACATTTGAACATCACCAAGACAATCTTGTGACTAAATTGCTGCAACAGATGGGTTTCCTATACAGGAATAGAGTCATCTTTCCTATGTTCTACAAGAAAAGGATTATTAAAACTGTACTCATGTCTGTTTTGGATTATGGCGATGTGATTTATAGGCATGCTGCTTCTTCTATCCTCAAACCTTTGGATACAGTATATCACTCTAAATTCCATTTTATTACTGGCATTTGTATTTGTTCATAAAGCTCTTAATGGCAAATTACCACCTTCTATTACCTACCCTCTGGACAGACCATTTGGGAGTCACCAAACTTGGTCACCTGATTAGATCATATTCCAGTTAATTTGGAAAGGCTGCATTTAGTATATGCCCCAGACACATGCAATAAGCAGCAGAGCACTTAAAAAATGGACACTCTTGCAAGTTACTGGCAATTTAGATGCAAGATTTTAGATTTTTCTAAAACAGGATGTAATTGCTTCAGTTATGAGATTTAACGCTCCATCCTCAAAGGGTTGATTTGATTGGTACTTTATTTTTAACAATAGTGTGCTTTATATTTTCACGTGTTATTTTAGTAGAACGTTGTACTTATCTAGCATCATTTGATTAAAATTGTTTTGTAAATTCCCAGTATATTCTTTGGTTATGAAAGTTTTTAATTTTTTAAATTTGATTCTGTTTACATCAGGTCTCTCTTGAAAATGATAAATGATAATCTTGACTGTTATCAAAGATGATATGCAAAAATCGCAAAACTGACCAAGGACTCTGCAAGAACACAGCTGAGAACACATGGGACACATGCACGCACACGCACACATACACACACACACACACGCACTCACACACACAGACATACATAATCACACTCAATCATGCATGCACATCCACAGAGACACACACCACACCACGAATGCAACAACATACAGTGCTGTGAAAAAGAATTTGTCCCCTTCTCAATGTGTTCTATTCCTGCATATTAGTAACACTTAAATGTTTTAGATCATCAAACTAATTTTACTATTAGACAAAGAAAACTCAAGTAAACAGAAAATGCAGTTTTTAAATGATGATTGCATTTATTGAAGGAAGAAAGCAATACAATCCTTCCTGGCCTTCCGCGAAAAAAGTAATTGCCCCCTCAGTAACTAGATCAACCAATTAAAAAAACTGAATTTATAATTTGATTCAGTTTCATTAAACACACCCAGGCTTGATTACAGCCCGCCTTGTTGAACCTAAACATCACTTAAATTGAACCTGTCTGACAATGTGAAGTTGGCACATGATGTCACGATCAAAAGAAATTCAAGAACAGATGAGAAACAAAGTTGTTGACATCTATCCGTCTGGAAAGGGTTACAAAGTGATTACCAAGGCTTGGGCCTCCAATGAACCAGTGTGAGAGGTATTATCTGCAAATGTAGAAAACCTGGAACAGAGGCGGACCTTCTCAGGGGTGGCTTGCTAAAATTCCTCCTAGAGTACATTGATGACTAATCCAAGAGGCTTCAAAAGAACCCAGACTAACATTTAAAGAACTTCAGGCCTCACTTGCCTAAATTTGGGTCAGTGTTCATGATTCCACAATAAGAAAGAGGCTGGGAAAGAATAGCATCCATGGGAGTGCTGACAGGCAGAAACCTCTGCTGACAAAAAAGAAAACAAATGCTCGTCTCTTATTTGCCAAAAAAAAAAAAAAAAAAAAACTTGATTACCCGCAAGATTTTTGTGATAATATCTGTAAACTGATGAGTTGAAGGTGCAACTTTTTGGAAGGCATGGGTACCGTTACATTGAACTAGCAGCTAACAAAGCATTCCTCAGTGAGAACATCAAACTAACAGTCAAATGTGGTGATTGTGTGATGACTGGGGCTACTTTGCTGCCTCAGGACCTGGGTAATTTGCCTTGATTAATGGAACTATAAATTCTGCTCTTTACCAGAAAATCATGAAGTAGAATGTCTGGCCATCGGTTTGTGACCCAAAGCTCAAGCGCAGTTGGGTTGTGCAGCAGGGCAATGATCTGAAGCATGCAAGCAAGTTCTCCTCTGAATGGTTCAAAAGAAACAAAATAAAGGTTTTGGAGTGGGCAGTCAAAGCCCTGACTTGAATCAGATTGAGATGTTGTGGTATGACCATAAACAGACAGTTCATGTTCAAAAACCCACCAATACCGTTGAATTAGAATAATGCTGCAGACGGGTGGGCCCAAATTCTTCCACAGCGATATATAGACTCATGGCCAGGTATTCCAAATTAATCCAAATGTTTATTGGAGTTGTTGCTATCAAGGATGGCACAACCAGTTATGTAGTTTTCCCATGGAAGATATAGATTTTGAATAGTGCTTTACCTTCAATGAATGAATGATTAAAGTTGCATTTTTTGTTTATCCACATTGTCCACATCTTATATTAAAATTTATTGTGTGATCTGAAACATTTCAATGACAAATAAGCAAAAATGTAAGAAATCGAGAAGGGGCAAATACTTTTCTCACTGCAGTGTATGCAAAAACAGAGGTATGCGTACAGAGTGGCTTGTGTGCATACATGCACAACAGGGTCCTGATATGAGAAATGACACGTAAACATGCGTGCATGCACATTCACCACACGCTCATGCACACGTGCACACATAACTTCTGCAGTCTCAAACGTGCCACAGGTTCCTTTTTGTTTCTCTAGTTTCAAGTGCACAGACAGAGTAGACAAATTCAATAAAAAAGCAGTTTATTTATAAAGCAGGTAAAAGTTCAGTTGAATAAAAACTGGGGGAATGGAAAAAAAAGTCTTAATCCCTGGGCTCCAGGCAGATGGCAGGAGAAGGCAAGTAGCGGGAGGGGGCGGGACCGCTGGTGTGACGAGCCTTGAATGACTTGGGGGCGGGGGGGCAGAACCGCTGGTGTGACGAGCCTCGAATGACGTGGCTACAGCGCTGGTCATTGGTCTCTTTTCCTCTAAGCAGGAACTCGTCTAACTCCAGTGCTGGGTCTACGGTGGTTTTGGCTCGAGATGGGGGAAGGGAGGAGGAGACAAAAAGTGGAAGCGCCACACCAAGCTCACAGCAGGAGGCAGATAAAACGAGTCCCCAAAATCCATTTACTCGCCTCTGTTCTCTTTGCGGGTTTGTCTGGCTCGCACACATCTCCGTTGAACAAAAAGGTTAAAGCACCGCACCAAGCTTACAGCAGAGGCATATAAAACAAGTCCCCAAAATTTACTTGCCTCTGTCATCTTTAAGAATTCATCCGGCCCCTTTTCCAGCATCTGCAATCTCCTGGGCCAGCCCCCTTTCCAGGGTCTGCAATTCCCCTGAGCCAGCTCACCGCACCTATGTCCTGCCTGCCTTTTTATTTGTCGCTCTCCAATCACGGAATGATTGATACCAGCTGCGGTTGTGCTGCTATCAGGTAGGGGAGGTCCTCCACACAAACACACGCGAGAGACTGAACACAATGAACAAAAACACCCAATTAAACCCACTGCAAATTAACCACAACACGAAAGTATAGTGCAACAAAAAAAAAAAAACAGTCTCTCTTGGTCACTCTGTGACACATGTGTCATCTATTCTAAAGCAGCAGCATATCCACAGCCTCCAAACCAATAAAAATAAACTGCGAGCAAAGCTCAGAGAGGAGAAGAGAAAAAGATGCCATGTGAATAAGCAAGAAGGAGACAAACCATGACCCACACACTGAAAGGGACTGTATCCATCAATGCCACTTAGCAGGAAGGATAAGACATAGCAGCATGGATGTCTCACCTAGAGACCTCTAGTACACTACTTCTGCACCATCAGCCACTCACGACTATCAGCCGTCTCATAAGGTTGGTACTCCAGTTCTGTCGACAGCTGCAGGGAGAATTAACCCTTAAATGCCCAACTATAGTAAAAGTTGAAAGAAAAATCTATGTATTCTGTTAATATGTCCTGGAGAGGGGCTAATAACAACCCAATAGCAATTTTAATTTTTGGTGACCTTTGACCTCATTTTAGATTTGTGACATATATGTCACAATGGGAATTTCGAGGACCTTATTGCTAAAATGACTTGAATGATAAAACAGTTGACATAAAGCTGAAGTATTAGGCATAGCTTATTTTTCATTAGCTTACCTGTTTGTCTACTTCATCCAGTGATGAATGGGTGCTGATCTATCATGTGGATTCCACCAGGGGGGCGGCCATATTGGAAAGGTTTGCTGGTGCAGCCAGTGTAGTGTCAGTTCCACTTTTATGCATCTGATGGCAGCACTGATGGTCTAAATATGTCACTATGGGCATTAGTTTGCAAAATTTATGTGGGGTCAGTGGTTTTGACAACCCCCAAAATTGTGTGACAAATTTGTCACTGGGGGCATTTAAGGGTTAAAGGGAGAGTTCACTTTTTTTGAAGTGGGGTTGTATGAGCTACAAATTGCCACTACTTACATTAGATGCAGTAGAAAGCTCTCTGATCTCCTCCAGGTAGCCGCAACAGCACGTAGTGCTGGGTGGAAATTTAGGCGATACACTGATGTGAACGGGACCAGGGAAACAGCGTATTTTTTGCAGCCTAAAAGAGGTCCTACCTGAAAATAATACACCATTTCAATTGTACGCTATATTAAAAAAAATAACAGGGCTTTACCTGCTCAGAAAAAAAACACAGTTGCTCTTGAACTAACCAACTGACGTATTCCATCGGAGTAAACTGCGTGCTGTAGCGATCAGCTGTTTGGGTCAGAGTCTGAGCAGTTTGTGGCAGAGACAGCATTTCAATGACATAGAATTACGTCTCAAATTAAAAAAAAAAAAAATCCCTATAATAACCAGCACAGCAGATACACAGTATGTAGCTGCGTAGACCCTATGCGATATCAATTTGTGCTGCAATGTTACATTAGACTTTTTCACAGGTGTTTCACTCTTTTACCTAATGCATGGGTACAGCAGTGCTCACAACAGTGCATCGCCTAAATTTCCACCCAGCACTATGCACTGGTGCGGCTACCTGGAGGAGATCAGAGAGCTTTCTACTGCATCTAATGTAAGTAGTGGCAATTTGTAGCTCATACGACCCCACTTCAAAAAAACTGAACTATCCCTTTAAGCATAAAGATGAGAATCTCAGATTCCTGCATTGAGCTGGAACCCACAGAAGACCCTTTGGGGACTGACATCTTCTAAACCTGCTGCAAACTGTCCATGAGTTTTAATGACACGCTGGAGTACTGTCCTTTAAACGAGATACGTTGTGTGCAGCTGCTAGAATTGCTTTGTTTAGTAATGAAATTTCCAAAATAGAGCCATTGCGATCGACAGAAAATTATTGTGCGTGAGGTAAACTGAAAAGTGTTGAAAGGTGTTGGAAAACTGTAGTTCTGTTGCAGTAATGGCAACACTCCAGTGACTCATTCAGTCTGCACATCATTGGCTTTTAATGTTTCCAGATTATTAGCTTATAATTACAACGTACAAAAGAAGACACCTTTTTTTGAGTGTGTGCATGTGTGCACGCTCAAGTGTGCATGTATTTGTGTTTATCTGTGGCACATATTTCAGTAGGGTTTATTCTAAGTACATCTAATTGAGTAAGCACTCATTTGTAGCAATGGAATTGTGGGTTATTACAATTTCCTTATAAATACCTTAGAGCTTATTTTTACAACTCAGCTCTGATTCAATGAACTAATAACAAGCAGTGTCTTCAGATAAAGTGCTCACTGCATAAAGTGAACTTCCATTACAAGGTATTGTAAGATCTTATTTAAATAATAAATCAACAGTTTGGAATCTTATGGTTTATGGGTCTGAGCATGTTGGAGTCAGTGCTGTCTCCCCTCTCAGCAGGATAATAGTGCCACCTTGTGGCAAAAAATAATACTGCAGTAGAAGCTGAACCTATCCATACCATCTATAAACGGGTTTCACAACTAATCATGATATTACTTCATATTGAACTATTTGAGTTACTGTTGAAATGAGATGATGATGTAATTAATTACAATGAATGGATGATCAGGTGTTCTCATTTACAGTAGGAAGCCAGTTTCATGGGAATTTTTCTAGGATACCAGGGTTAAATCCCTTGGTATAATGCCTTGAGGATGTAGGTCTACTGTACTTCTGTATTGTTACTGACTAGAGCACTGTAACTTAGCTTGGGTTTTTAGAAATAAATATCAGAGATTGAAGCATGAATTTAAACAGTAGTTATAGTTATCCAGTGGCTCTTTAGGTTTTTTTGTGAATTACTGGTCACTATAATATATCCTGACCTATTTTCTTCTAGTGAAGAAAAATAATTGAAAAAGGATGTCAAAGCAACATAAGGTGCAGATATTCTATGTTGCATTCTATTTTCTATGCCACTACAAATGATATGAGAGCACTTTTAATGTCAATTTTGCGGAGAATTTGCTGGTACAGATGTCTTTGGAAAGTGTGCAATGTAAAGAATGTAATTTCCACAGATGTAATACTATGTCATTTTAAAATCAAAAATATCAAACACATGCCCTCTGTCTCATGCACACACACACACACACAAACACACACACATATATAAACACACAAAGTTAATCAGTGAGTCACGTGATGTGTTGCTCATTAAAAAACATGAATCACAATAAATATAAAAATACTCAGTATACTGTATATTTGCCATTATTAAAAAGGAAAAATACAAGTTCAAAGCTGATTAATTTGTATTTAATACGAGTTCAAAGACAAAAATAGTTGGGCCAGGGATGAATGAAATAATATCAAATCAGGGAGGAAAGAGGACTGGAGACAGGGAAAGACAGAGTCAATTAAGATGATCCCTTTGCAATTGGACAAAATGCCTGGATTTAAAAAAGCCCCTGTCTCCATGCTAGTCAAATGTGAAAGCATTATTAAGGCTTGTTTGAATGACAGTGGTTCAACCTGAAGTAGCCAAGACTGAGCCCCCATTTAAACTGCATGGCTCTTTGAAAAATGGGAGCTTCAGCTCCCCCCGGTTGTGATTGAGGCACTTCAAGCCCTGTTGAAATTAATAGCGGCGCGCACCTAGACACATTAGAGCATGAGCCGCGGGGCCACTTCACACCACCGAGGACCCCTCCAGCGCCCCGGGGCCAATGGGCCTCATAATGCCGGTGCTTTTTAAATTAACCGTATTTAGCGAACATATGAAAAAGTGTATTTTTAATTATGTGCCTTCCAGCTCCCCACCCAGGAGAGTGAATAGAGCAGCACTGCTTCCATACTCTCCCCCCAAAACCTGCCAGCACTTGTCTGCTTTTCAAAAGCAATGTTGCATATTTAAGTCAAGCAAATGTCATGCTTTTAGGTTACAGATCAGGGTTCATCATGGATGATATTACATCTGTGTTGAATTGAATTATGGGAGAAATGAAACGGGCAAACGGGTATTGTCATAACTCACTTGCTATGCAAGTAATTGCTATCTTTGAGTAAAATCCAAAATTTCGCTGTTCACTTTTTTATTAACAAATTACAGCAAAAATATTTTCCTAAACAGGAAGCAAAAAATCAGCAGGTAAAATCAAATTGCCAGTCAAATTTCCCTGCTGTATTGAATCCTGTAGATCTTCAGGCCAATTTTTAATTCCCAAGGTTTCTAACAACCCCAAATATGCCCTCCTGAATTACAGGGAAATGTGTGTAAAATGATGTACTAGATATTTTTCATTTGATGTAATGTTGTGGCCATTGAAACATGACACTCTGGGCTTGAATATTTCTCTCAATATAAGTGTGACGTACTGTAGCTTCAGTGTAGCGCAGATACAGAATACATATGTTGTCCTAAAACGTGGGGAAAAAAGCTTTTATTGACTTTGAACATTTGTTTATGGAAAACTTAAGTGAAAAATTAGAATATAAGGGGCTACACTTGTGAAATTGCAAGTTGCCAAAAATTCTGCAGCTATGAATGTGACAACAAAATAAAACAAGGCTATGTTTCTCTACTCATGATCACCCAATGCAATGCCAGCTGTATGTAATTGTGTTTATATGTTATTGTGCTCTGTCTGCGCTGCTATCTGAGCAACAGCAAGTAACAAAAAGGAGTAATACAGGCATGCTATGATAGCACATGTAATAATACATGTCCTTTGATATAATTTCCTATTTTACGAATTAGAAAATACATCAGTTTGCCAAATGAAAAAAATGATCTTGTATGACCAAAGAAAAGATTTCTGAATTTCAAAAATATCCTGTATTAAATGTAATCTCCCTGCAAAGTCCCAAATAGTTGGACTATTACTAAATATTTATTGTAATCGCAAAACATTTATTGAATTCTCTAACCTTCATTCATATATTGATATATAATTTCTGCTGATCCATGTCTATACGTATAGTAAGGGGCACATATACTGAGGAGTGTATGGCATAGCTACTGAATGAACAGGTCTGAATCAACAATCAAAACGTGATACAGACACTCTAATTGCAATAATTTGTTTCAAAGAAATAAAGAAGCAAAGGTATTTTTTGCAACAGCCGGTTTTAGCATTTAGCTGTTTAAAGTAGCATAAGTACCCAGTCATACTTAAAATGTTGGCAATATTTACTGGAAAAAGTTTCTGAAATAGCATAATATAAACCCTTTTAACAAACTGCCTTTTAGGAAGTCACATTGCTTTAAGTTCCATGATTTCATACACAATTTGATTTGTCCATGCAAAATTGCAGCTTCCATAACACAGTGCCAAAGAAGACGAAGAATCCTCCAATAAACTACATAAACTAATCTCTTCCTTTATGGGGTTAAGTGAACAATGTTCCAGTTCTTACAACTGAAAATAATGTGTGGGGCTTTTTCTTCTCAAATTCTGCCTCTGGTGCGGAAGAGATAGTCAGGCTTAATACCTCATGCCTGGATACATTAGCGGGTAATATCCCTAAAGAGGATTAGGGATTAATGGAAGGGGGGGGGGGGGTGCGGGTGGCGAATGACTGCCCACGGTGGATCCTACTATATTCTTCCCCTTTTTCCTCCATTACAATGGCGAAAAACAGTATACAGCCAAAACAGAAGTAAAGTGTTGTGGAGGGGCCAAATTAATGTAATGGCTGGATCAGATGGCCCCAGTCAGCAACCAAAATGTGATTTTGGCAGGCTGCATACTGGCCTAACTCCACTGTGAATGCATTCCAATACCATTTCAATTCTTAGATGGGAAAGTTTTAGTGAATTAAGGTGGAAAAAGAGCTTCCTTCAAAAGGTGTGCACAACTTTATACATAATTCAGAAGTGTATTTTTTGTGATAAATCAGATGGCTGAAAACAGTCCTCGCCACTGCTGAGATGAACAAACACTTTGGAGCACAGTTGTGCCTCAGGGTTCACGTCAGCCTGCACCTTACCAACCAAGGCCAAACTTTGGGAAAACAGACCTGAGCACTAACATGGAGCAATATTAGAAAGTGTGTTGCCTGCGGACTTCTCGGGTACAAAGCTGCCTTGGCTGTCCTTCTCAGGAGAGTGCTTCTTTGGGTAGTTATTTTTTGAAGCCTTTCTGGTCAGTGTGATAGATTTGAAAGCTGCTACAATAGACCATTTTGACATCTGAACTAAATAAAGCTCTTATGAAACTAAGGAAGCTTTTGAAACTCCATAGAAGTGTTATGCGGCAAACTCCTGTCCTGGAAAGCCGTTAGGGGATTTTGCTTTTAACAGTTACTCTGTGCTTATCTTTCCAATTAAGAGAGTCCAATTATAAATTGGTTCTGTATTTTAATTTGAAGAGAAAAACCAGCAAGTCCTGCGGTCCTGATGTCCTTGATTAGCCTCCCCTATTTTAAACAATATTTGAAGTCTGAGGCCTTGTTTGTAAAATGGACTAATGATCATATTACATTGTAGCATATGCCTGATAATGAAATCGACTAAATTAAGTTATAAATAAAACTTCATTTTGGCGTGGACGTGATTGTGTATCAACCTGTGTATCGCATTCATACTATAGACCACTGGTTTTCATCATCAGTCTTGGGGGCCCACGGTGTATGCTGGTCTTTAATCTAACCACTGTTGCAGTTGTAGAACTTTACAAAAGCAGCTAATTTGTTTTAATCAGGTGCAATCCATGTTTAGTGAAGTTGGGTACCCTGTTAAGCTCCACATTGTGGTGAAGAATCAGAGAAGTGCCATTGCCAAAACTCCAGGCATTCGGAAGGATACCGCCAATAAATAGACACTTTGCTGCCAGAGTTTACACACCGAAGACGGACAACAGTTTAGCGAGGGGGAGATGAAAACCAGGAATTTAAATTCAAGAGGACTACAATTAATACAGGAGGAACAAGTGTGCAGAACACAGAGTGGAAACATAAGGGGAGGGATGATGACCAAAACTGGCAAAGACAGCTAGACTGCAGGAAAAAATACTTTGAGAAACATTCGAGACGTGATACATGCCCCAAAGAATAAATATTTTGTATCCACATTGTGAGGGGCCTATTTTAGAAACAACAACAGAGGCGCTATGTTCACATTACCAGGCTGAAGTGACTCAAATGTGATTCTAATGTGACACAGATCTAATGTTTTCAGGGCTGTGTGGACATAAAAATCCTAGATTTGATACAAGTCTGAAACAGGGCCATACGACATGAATGAGAATGGTCAGATCAGAATCCATGTGGCTTTTTGCCTGTATGCATGCGCTGAGCGCAGTTAAAAACCTAAGATAAGGTGCGTTTCCATTACCCTTGGAAATGTACAAAATCTAAATAGCGAAATAAAATGGTCATGGAAACGTGACTTTTGAAAAAGCTCTCAAATAGTGCTAAAAAGCTGCCGGGTTAGCTCACTCAAGGTGCCGCATTGCGGAGCAGTAGTGACTACCACGGCGTAGGTTCGATCCCCGGTCGTACCAACCAGTAGTGGTCAGCAGCTTTTTCAGAGCAGCGCACGATTGGCTAAAACGCTGCAGGGATACAAATTGGGAAGGGACTGCCAGGAAGGGATATTAAAAGTGGTGCTTTGTTTGTTGCTCAAGTGCCTCCTGTTGGCCAGCCGGGCGCTCGTCATTCTAAGCTTGCTCATGTTCGGGTATCCTCCGCCCTCGTTCTGAACTTGTGAAAGTTTCGACCAGTGAGTGTAAAGATGCAGGGGCTGACAGGTGTGTGCTTTGGAGGACAGCCGCGAACTGTCTCTCTCTCCTGAGCTGGCAACAAGGAGGTCACACACGAGCAAGCCTTGTACATAGTCTCGAATTGGGCATTCCATATTCGGGTGGGATTGGAGATGCCAATTTTTTTATTTAAAAAAATATATATTGCTAAAAAGTTTATGGTCTCGTGAAGTGGTTATTCCAACGTGTCGATATTGCAATATTTTGCAAAAAGTGGAATGGAAACACTTTTTCTGCATTTACAAGTCACACTCCCTACACCCAACAGGTTCTGACCTAGTCCAAGAACATCCATCTTCAGTCGAAAAGAGTATCGCGAGACAAGAGTTTACGAGAATTACAAGGTTTATTTGCAAAACATCCTCAAATGGACACACTTGCCACTTGCAAATATGCTTTGTCGAATTTTTAGAAATATCGTTTTTATTTTGCGCAAAACTGTAATGGAAACAGCTTCAGCCATCAGGCTCTTTTTTTGCCATCTCAACATCATCAGGTACAGCTGACGAACTGTTTGCCATTCTCCCACGGAAAAAATCCCATCCATAAATTTGGGTTGGATCAGGTTTTAATGCTATAAGTGCTCTCAAGAATATGACATTTTTAGTTGTTGATGATGTAGATGACTCGTGCAAAACAATATCAATGAGAGCATGTCTGCCGTTTTGGAGGCCAGATGCATTCACATTACAGATAGATACGTCACTTGAAATTATGAATGTCAACAGTCAAGATAGGCAAATCTGACCTGAGAAAAAAAATCTAAATTGAAGAAAGAGGCATGTATTGTGAACATCACAAAAAAGAGGGAAAAATGTTATCAAATTAAAGAATTGGTAGGTTCCTAATTGATGCAATGGAATTGACACATGGTAGTGAAAACCAACTATTTTTTGTGCATGCAAGAAAGAAGGAGTCAAACCAGTATTGGGTCATTTCTAAGTAATTAATTTCAAGAAAACCATTTTTAAAGAATTTAAAACACTCGTGTTCAGCAACCGACTTTTGAGCTCACAAATTTTCTCAGTTTCGAAATAAAAGGTCTTTCATTTTTCTTAACATGCGTTGAAAGAACATGAAAATTTACATGAAAATTTGGCTGAAGAGGCTAAATAACTGTTGTAATTAATTAATTAAGATGAATTAACAGCTTGTTAGAGTCCTACAATTGCCATCGTGGTTGGAACAATCCCCCTCCCTGATACGAACCAGATGGTAGGCGTTGCGAAGATCTAATTTGGTGAAAATCCTGGCTCCTTGGAGGAGTTCAAATGCAGTGGACATGAGAGGGAGGGGGTAACGATTCTTAACGGTTCTGTCATTGAGAGCCCGATAATCAATGCATGGGCGGAGTGACCCATCCTTCTTACCGACGAAGAAGAAGCCCGCTCCAGCTGGTGAGGAAGATGACCTGATGATTCCGGCAGCTGGTGACTCCTCCAGATACTTTTCCATGGCCTGGGTCTCCGGTCGGGACAGTGAAAACAGGCGCCCCCTAGGGGGCATGGTACCTGGTTTGAGTTCTATGGCACAGTCATAGGGTCTATGAGGGGGTAAGCAGGTAGCATGAGATTTACAGAAAACTTCCTTGAGGTCATGGTATTCAACAGGCACTTTATCTAGACAAGGGATCTCCTTGACAGGGGAAACAACAACATGAGCATTAGCTTTAACAAGACAAGATTCATGACATGAGGGGCTCCAGCCTTTAATCTTGTGTTTGCCCCAATCTATTTCTGGGTTATGTTTTGCCATCCATGGGTGGCCAAGAATAACGGGCGAGTGAGGTGAATCAATGAGTTTGAGCCTGATGCTCTCCTGGTGGTTACCTGAAACCCGGAGCTTGAGTGGAGTAGTGGAATGGGTGATGTGGCCGATCTTCTGGCCACTGAGGGAGTTAGCCACACGGGGGCGCGATACTTCCTCCAAAGGAACCCCCCATTCCTGGGCGGTCTTAGCGTCAATGAGGTTGGCCTCGGCTCCGGAATCCACCAGGGCTATGGTCTTCTTGGCACCGCCCCTCCACTCCAACAAGACCGGCAGACAGGTGCGATGTTTGGAGGAGGATTCAAGAGGAATTGCACCCACTAGTGCTCCTCTCCTCACTAGTGGGCGTTGCCTTTTAGCGGGCACTCCAAAACGAAATGCCCAGCTTGGCCACAATAAAAGCAGGCGCGTTCCCTCCTCCTCCGGTCCCTCTCCACACTGGACAGCCAGGCACGATCCACCTGCATGGGTTCCCCCTCGGAGGTAAACTTGGCTGAAGTGGCTCTGGTAGGGGAAGGTCGCCTCACAGGAGTCATGGCGGGTAACCGTGGGGTGAAGCTGGTAGGGCGTGTGGATCGTCCCCGCTCTTCCAGTCACGTGTCAACACGGATGGCTAGGTCTATCAGTCAGTCCAGATCTTCGGGTAGGTCGCGGGTTAGCAGCTCATCTTTGATGCGCTCCAATAGACCGTTAAGGAAGGTGTCGTAGAGCGCCCGCTTCTGCCATCTGCTGTTGGTGGCCAAGGTCTGGAATTCAATAGAAAAGTCAGAGACTGATCTATTACCTTGGCGGATGCGCAGAAGCTCCCGTCCGGCCTCATGACCATGCCTGGACCTGTCAAAGACGCGCTTCATCTCCTCCTCCAGTAGTGATGATGTTTGGACACATGGAAGCCCCGCCTCCCACGCCGCCGTCGCCCACTGCTTGGCTCTTCCGGTAAGTTGCGTGATGATGTAAGCCACCCTGGAATGCTCGGTGGGGAAGGTGTTCGGCTGGAGACTGAAAATTAGTCTACATTGAGTTAAGAAAGCCCAACATGAACCTGGCTCACTATCGTACTTTTCCGGGGGTGGTAACCGTGGTTCGTGATGGGTCACTGGAGGAGGGACCGCAGGTGGTGCAGGCACAGGAGCAGCAGGAGGTTGGGGAGCAGAGGCTAATTGTGAAGCTCGCAGAGTAGACGTCAAGTCCGCCATCTGGTGTGACATAGTTTGCAGGTGCTGCATGACTGCCAGCAGTTGTTGCTGCTGGGAAACCAGGACGGCTTCTTGATGCTCCACTGCTGCTTGTAGCTGGGGATTTCTCGCTGGTTCCATCGTGGTCAGAACGTACTGTGAGGTACAGTTCAGGAACCACACACGAGAGACAGAAGTCCAAAAAACATATGCCTTTAATGAGGTCCAAGTCAAAGCCAAAAAACACAATAATTGCCAAGCCACAATACGAAATCCAAAAACAGTGTCGACTAGACAGGCAGGGGTCAGAACCAGGAAGACAGATGAGCAAAGGTACAAAAACAGTAGGCAAAAAGTCGTAGTCGATGAACAAATCCAAGGATCATACACAGGGCATCCAAACACAGAAATCATAGTCATACAAAAAGGGTCAAAATCCAAAAAGACAAAACAGTACAAAAAGGGCAAAGGCAAGAATTGTAGTTGGACAAACCAGCAGAAGAAAAGCAATACTCAATGGTATTCAAGGCGCTCTGCACAATGAAATATTGATCAACATTCTGACAAGGAGCTGGCTGTGAAAAGACTGCTTAAATAGACGGGAGGAAAGTCACATGCTATGCAGGGAACAGGTGAGCTGGATCAGACTAATTACAACGGGAGAATCACATGAGGGAAACCCTAACCACGAAAATTGGCGAAAGCCAAGACACGGACAGGAATCACACAGACAGCCTATGACATTTAAACAGCTCCGGTCAAGGAGTTCTAAGTGCGCAGATAACGAGTGCAGGAAAGTAATTAAGCACGTGCGAGAGATCTCGCAGAAACGCGGGGGGAGACAGGTACACCTGAGCAAGAGGCGGAGACTAGAACAGGGCGATTGCTGAGAGGGAATTAATATAAATTAGTAGCGGTGCAACTTTACAGATTTAACTAGAGTGCTCGTTAGTAAGTTAGTAATCTATATACATGGATTAGTTGTGTTAGTAGACTATGATACAAAATATAAATGTTAGTTGTGTTAGTAATCAGAACAGTAAGACGAAGGAAGTAAACGAGAATCGAAGGAATATATTAAACACTGGAATTCATTTAAATCACCCGAAGTAAGTGAGCACGCAAACCGGGAAGACGGACTGAACCAACTAGATCACAAGACAGGGGAGACAAGTGCAATGGAACAGAGAAATGGAATGAACTAAAACCTGCATATTACAATAACCAAAAAGAATAAATAAAAGACAAAATCATGAACACTGAACATGAACATAAACATGACCAAAACCATAACCATGACAATTGTGATCACTGAAGACCTTGATGGAAGTAGCTGAACAAGTCAAATAGACTTCAAAATGTTGTAAAGCCAAAACAAGTGCCAAACATTCTTTTTCAATTGTTGAATAGTTTTTCGGATGTTTATCAAACTTTTTGGAAAAGTAACAAACAGGATGATCTACTCCATTAGTGTCTTTTTTGCAGTAAAACTGCGCCTGCACCAATATCACTGGCATCAACAGCCAACTTAAACTCCTTTTTAAAATTAGGAGATGAGAGAACTGGTGCATTTTTGAGGATAGCTTTCAGTTGGTCAAATGAATTTTGACATTTTTCATCCCAAACAAATTTTGCATTTTTCTTCCGTAAATTTGTCAAAGGTTCAGAAATGATAGAGAAATTTTTACAGAATTTTCTGTAGTAGCCAGCCATCCCTAGAAATCTCATTAGTTGTCTTTTAGTTGTAGGCTCAGGAAATTCAGTGATAACTTTTACTTTTGCATCAATTGGTTTGACTTGACCCTGTCCTACAATATGACCTAAGTAAACAACTGTAGCCTTACAAAAGTCACTTTTAACAAGGTTGATAGTCAGCTTGGCATCACTCACTCTCTGAAAGAAGTTTTTGATGTAGGTGAGGTGCTCTTAGAAGCTGTTGCTAGTGATGATAATGTCATCAATATAGGCCTCACATCCTGGTAGTCCAGCGATCACTCTGTTTACCAGACGTTGGAAGGTGGCCAAAGAATTTTTCATTCCAAAGAGCATGACCTTGTATTGGTATAATCCATCTGGTGTGACGAAGGCAGAGATCTCCTTTGCTCTGTCTGTTAGAGGGATCTGCCAGAAGCCTTTGAGGAGATCAAATTTGGTGACATACTTTGACTGGCCAACTTTGTCAATGCAGTCATCAATCCTGGGAATAGGATATGAGTCCTTTTTTGATGGAGTATTCACTTTCCTGTAGTCCATCACCATTCTATATGTTCCATTGGGTTTCGGAACCAGGATGCGTGGAGAATTCCTGTCACTGTTACTTGGTTCAACAAAGTTATTTTCAAGCAGGTATTTGACTTCTTGTTTAAGGTATTTCTGCTTCTCTGGATTCATTCTGTAAGGATGCTGTTTTACAGGCTTGGCATCATCTTGTAGGATGACATCATGGTAAACCATATCAGTCCTTGATGGAACGTCAGGGAATATGTGACTATATTCAAATATGAGCTGCTTTAGCTGTTGTTGTTGAAAAGGGTCCAGGTGGGACAACTTGCTGTCAATATTTTGAAGAATGTCTGAATTTTCAAGTTTCACTGGACCAGGTTCATTATCCAAGGGGCAGTCACAATCTTCTTCAGAATTTTCCAGTTCAATTGTATTTACCACATTGACTGGCTTTTGCTGAGTGTCTCTGTCAATGTATTCTTTCAGCATGTTGATGTGACACATTTGTTTTTGTTTCCTCCTTCCAGGGGTTAAAATGACATAATTTCGATCACTGACCTTTTTAAGGACAGTATAAGGGCTGAAATATCAGGCTCTTAGAGGGTTTCTAGGCACTGGTAAAAGTGCAAGGACTTTGTCACCAGCTTTAAAACTTCTATCTTGGGAATGAAGGTCATATCTGGCTTTCATTTTGCCCTTCTTTGAAATTAGACTTAGCAAAGTCACAAGCCTTAGAGAGACGATTACGGAAGTCAGAGACATACTGAAGCAAGTTCATTAGGACATCATCTTCGGCCAGCAACTTTTCCTTTGAAAGCTTCAAAGGTCCATGGACTGTATGCCTAAAAACAAGCTCAAAAGGACTGAACCCAAGAGACTCCTGAACAGCTTCACAGGCAGCAAACAAAAGAAGATGGACACCTTCATCCCAGTCTTTCTCTGTGTCAAGGCAGTAGGTCCTTATCATGTTCTTCAGGGTTTGATGGAACATCTCCACAGCACCTTGACTCTCAGGATGGTAAGCTGATGACCTGTATTGTTTAATACCAAGCTCATACATAACATGTTGAAATATGCCAGACATGAAATTTGACCCTTGATCAGACTGAATTGACTTAGGAAGACCAACAAAGCAGAAAAACTTGGTAAGAGCCTTGATGATAGTCTTCGCCTTGATATTACGAGTGGAATTGCCTCAGGAAACCGAGTGGAAGCACACATGATAGTCAGTAGGTACTCACAACCAGACCTAGTCTTCGGCAATGATCCAACACAGTCAATGATGATCCGACTGAAAGGTTCTTCAAAGCGGGAATGGGCTTAAGTCAAGCCTTTGGAATATTCTGGTTCGGCTTCCCAACCATTTGACAAGTATGACAGGATTTGCAGTACTCCTGTACATCGGACCTCATGGAAGGCCAGAAGAATTGGTTCCTGACACGTTGAAGGGTCTTCTCGATACCCAAATGACCTGACATAGGATTGTCATGGGCCAGCGTTTCTTGACGATAAGACTTTGGAAGAACAATTTTATGGGTGATTATCCACTCTTCATCTACAGAAACATCAGGTGGACGCCACTTTCTCATAAGCACACTATTTTTGTAGTAAAAACAGACAGGAACCTGAGTAGCCTCTTGTTCACTTGCAGCCTGTGGTAGAAGATGCACTAGATCACAATTTTTTTTTGTTTCTCCTGAATAAGTTGTTTCTGAGACAGAATGTCATTAGAATGACCTGATAAGGATAAGTCTGAAGATTTCCCAGACATCTCAGGACTGGAAGGTTCCTGATGAAAAGACTGCCCAATGAAGGTGTCAGCCAGGTTGAAGTCCAGGTCAGCATCATCTTGAATAGCCTTTTTGGCCATAGAATGAGTAACTGCACATGATGGATAGAGGTCTGGAATTTCCTCCTCTATAGATTCAGATTCTTGATCAATCAAAGGAGTGTCAGTTACAACAGGGTAGGGCACAACCTTATCCCCAGCAAGATCATTACCAAGAAGCAAATGAACTCCTTTGAAAGGAAGAGAAGACCTAACACCAACAGTAACAGGCCCAGAGACCAAGTCTGATTTGAGATGAACATTATGGAGAGGTACACTTGTAAAACCACATTCTACTCCTTGAATAAGGACATTAGCCTGAGTAGACGTTTTGTCCGAAAAAGGCAGAATATCTGCAAGAGTAAGAGATTGGGAAGACCCAGTATCCCTTAGAATTCGAACAGGAGCAGATGAGGAAAAATCATGTGAAAGTGAGACAAAACTATCGGTGATGAATGGCTCAAAACCCTCCATAACAGAATCAGACACAGAAGGTAGAAGATCAGGCGAACTGACCTTTGATACAAGAGATTCTCTCCTAGTGAAAGCAGTTGGCTTGGTTTCTTCTCGTTGTTTTTTCTTGAGAGCATAACACCCAGAAATAAGGTGACCTTGCTTTTTGCAGTATTGGCAAGACAAAGAAGGTAAAGAATCAGAGGATTGCTTCTCACTGGAAGGTTTCCTCTCAGAAGTGGCCTTAGAATCATTAGAAGTGTTATTAGAAGAAGTCTTGGACTGAGACTTGCTTTGAAATTTAGAAAAAGTGGATTTTTGGACAAAAGAAGACTTTTGAGTCAATGCGTAACTATCAGCCAGGGTGGATACATCTTGCAAAGTAATGGATTGTTTCTCCTCAAGGAAAGTCTTGATATCAGGCTGGATACACCTTTGAATTCCTCAACCAGAATAAGTTGCCTCATTCTGTCAAAATCTTTCTCAACTTTCATGGAATTACACCACTGATCAAACAACTGTTCCTTCAACCAACATGAGTTTGACTGGCTTCCTTGTGAGAATTCCTAAATTTTTGCCTGTAAGCCTCGGGGACCGATTCATAACCCTTCAGAATGGCAGATTTGACAAAATCATAATTAGAACACTGTTGGACCGATAACTGGTTATAGATTTTCCTAGCTTTACTTGTAAGAACACTTTGTAACATCATTGTCCAATGCTCTTTCGGCCATTTCAAATTTTCAGCAATTTTCTCAAAATGGGTAAAGTATTGGTCTACATCATTTTCTAGGTAGGGAGGAACAAGTCTGATGTGTTTAACCACATCAAAATGATCAGAAAATCCAAAAGATTTTGTAACAGTACCTGCTTCTATTTTCTTAATTTCCAATTTGTACTGCAAGTGCATCATTCCTTCTTCCATTTCTCTCTCCTTCTCCAACCTTCTTTCTTCCAGTTCCAGTTGTTTCAGGCGTAGCTGCACCTCAAGTCTTTGCAGCTCTGTTGCAGGCACTTCCACATCTTTAATCAATTCTGCTGCCTCTTCCCCAAAGATCTCTTCATCGATGAAATGTTGTACCAAAATGTTCAATATTTCTTGTTCCTTCATTGATGATTTCACATCAGATAATCCAAGGGTTGAGGCTATTTGCAGCAAGTCCTTCTTCTTTGCCAGCACAATTGATTCCTGGGTTGGAGTTTTCAGGAAACTTTCAACATCAAAAGTCATGATTGCTGGTTTTTCAAATAGTCACAAGATTTAAAATAATAGTTCAGCTTTAATCTTTGGTGAATCCAATCGTTGATCCAATGAATGGTTTATCTCGGTGGAACCTCCAATTTGTAATGACTTGAAAATCACAACAAGGAAAACCAGCAATGACAACTTAAACAAATTTATTCTTCACTGATTAAAAAAAAAAACTTCGACAAATAATCCACTGTGCAATCTTATAATAATACTCTAATGCCACTATGTAACTAAAACAAAACCTCTGCCTCTAAAAATCACAGTTTATATAGACTAGTTCTGGAAAGATTGCATCCGGCCCCCTCCAGGCATCATTCTAGTTTTTTCATCACAAATAAGTGGTATTGCATCAGATCATGTTTTTCTACAGACATACCACCAGAGCGTGCTAAATGATGAACAAAATAAACAAATAGCTGACCAGTAAGCAGCACAAATAGTATGTAACAAATCTCCATTTACAAATGATATACAGTGCTTTACATAAAACACTCATACATTACACCATGTAAAGGCACATTTGAGAGCTCTACATGGAAGAAACAAACGGCGGTTTCTGATTTGTAGTTGCTGCACGTTAACAATGATCCCGAGAAAATAATATTAATGGATTAAGTCAATGTTAACTAAATAGCAATAGAAAATGCTCGGTTTTTTTTCAGCTGTCGTGCCATGATGTCACATGCAGTCTCTTGGTGAACTAGGAGAAGAGAAATCGGGGTTGTGCCCAAATAGTCAAAAAATTACGTCCTATCCACTTATTCCAAACCACTTTTCTTTCACCTTTGTGCAAAACGTCATAAGGTTAAGGAAAGGTTTAAAAGGGAACTCCTCACGGCTTACAAAGAGAGCAGCGCTGCAAAGAGGATTCAAACGCTCTTACACTAGGCAACGTGATCATGTGTCCCTTCCCGTCACATATGTTTCTTCACTTGATTGGCTGATGAATGGTTGTCGCTTTAAGTATTGCTTCCGTGTAGAATTGTGGGATAACGTTATCTCTTTTCTTTTCAAAAAGGATTGTTACCCTTTGCTGATGAAAGTAAATTAGGAAGCTCTGGGACACATTTCTTTAAAATTTAACCCTCTGTTAACCAAGTACCTTTGCAACTGTGTAAAAATCATTTCCCTAGGCAAATATGTTGATTATGGGCCAATATTTGGAAAAATTGAAAAAAAAAAAATTGACCCTTTGGCCCACCTTTCCAAAATGTAGCAGATCTGCTACATTGGGTAATAATGCAAATGGAAAAATTAAAGTGACGGACCATTCAAGTTATTCTCAAATGTTTATTTGGCAATAAGAAACAAAACCAGCAGGGTGTCCAGGCTGTTAACCCTTTCACTTTATGAAGCAGATATGCTACGGTGGTTAATAGAGAGTTAAAGAATTCGAATGCACTTATCATGGCTGCCACGTAATTATTCCCAGGTCATTGTTTAGAAGTTAGGGACATTTCTTGGCAAAAAAACACTATTTTTTGTTATCTACTGGTAATTCCCACGACTAGAAGAAGGGCGCAAGAGCACATTTGCTTCTGGGATGTAGAACTAGTCCCAGTTCCCGGGATGAGGTATATATCATTATGTAGCTGAGAAGTCGGGAGGAGGCTATATCTTTGCCAAAGCCAGCAAGTAATCTAGCCTATGACAAACCAGTGACCGAAGAAAATTGTCTTGGTGTTCTATATTTGCCAGTTCCACGGTGGTAACTTTTGGCGGTGGGAAATGAGAAGCAGGCTATTTATGTAATCAAGATGGAATCACATGCGTCAAGCATAACATCCCACTGGATCATCCATTGGCATCAGCTTTTCGTAGCTATCACGCCAAAGCTAAGAACCCACAAAATCGGCTGCACTGGGCTGGTCATTTATTGCTTCCGTGGGCAGCAACATGTTACGTGTTACTTTCTTCTCAGGCAGGACTTATGGATCGGGTAGTGACACGTTGGTAGCCACGGAGCCTACAAGCCATGCCAGTTGCCTGGAGGTTGCTTAATGCCACTGTATGGCAGTTACCTGCCTAAAGCCGCGTTTCCAGCAAACACAAAGCAAAATTTCACCTAGCTTTATTTGCGGGAGTTTGACCACAGGATCACTTTTATTTTTTCCCTTTGAAGATCTTCTGCCCAGTTCGCACCAAGATCACATTCAATTCCATGGGAGAACAACTTGGTAGAGGATTGACGTGTGAATTCACAACCAATAGCAATGCCAGATGAGCCTTGTTTACACCATAGACTGTATAAAAAGATGGACGCAGCACCTGTGTCTGAAAACTGAGGCCAATGCAGAAATCTCAAAAATTTGCATTCTATTTAATGGCCAGCAGATGGCGACGTCGGTGGTTGCAGAAAGAAGTTAAATCCTACAGAAAATTCTATATTTCTATGAGAAAATGATCAACAAAATGGCAACGCTAATGTTGCTATGCTATCGCCACAAACATTTTACTTTATGAAGATTGTGCTTACTTGAGAAAAAATATTCACAAAACTGATGATATTGTTATATCCAATGTTGAGCTAGACCACTGTTTTTTGTGAAACCATGATCCATAGGTTATTTCACACAGATAGCTCTCAAGCTAGCAGGCTAAGTAGTTAGCGTTCCCATTATCTCAAGCAATGCAGCTAACTACGGTTTGAATATGAAGTTAGGTAGCCTAGCTAGCCAATGCTGTTGCTAGTAGCAATGATGCTATTCAGAACACTGTTCTACTCACACAAATTTTAGGCAAAAGAATATTTTGACATGGAGTGACATACGAATTTCATCCAGCACGAACTAGCGTCTTTTCGCATGTATTCACATCTTTGCATTGACATTGAATATAATCTGGTCGCGAAAAAATTGCTTTCGTTTCCGGTGGAAAGGCAGCATAACGATTAACCGATGGGGTTGCAAACCTCAGCGCGCGTCAGTTACAAGCAAGGTCAGCAGTCTATTCAGTGGGTTGCAATGTTAGATACTTGGGTTACCACCTTGTTCGATTGAATGGTCGGCCTCTTATTTCCCACCACCGATTTATCATTGGCCAGATTAGTAGCTGGCTTTGGCAAAGATAAAGCCTTTTCCGACGTCTCCGTTTCAAAATTTTGACCCTGATCCTACTAGTGTTTGACTGCTAATGCCTGAATAGTGAGGACACGCACCCTCATATGGGCAAAGAAATATAGGAATGAATAAAAACATAGAAGAAGAAATAGGCAAATGATAGGGAAATGAATAAACAGGGCAATAGATAAAAACATAAATAAATATAGTCAAAAAAAGAATGAACTGGGAAATAAATCGAAAATAAAGTAATGCAAAAATTAGTCATCTGAAAAATAAATACAAATATTTATTTTTTATTTTGTTCATGTGCATATTAATTTATTTTCTAATTGACACACATTTATTTGATAATTGGGCCTTCTATTTCTACATTTCTTTATTATTTCATGTATTTATTCATTAGGTCATTTCATATCTTTCTTAATTTATTTTTAATTTTGGCAGTTTTGGTCCACCATATGCTGGAAGCAGGCCAAGATACAGTATATTACTTTCTTTCTCTGACCCTGTTAACAAATGCTGCAGTGATGCTGTCTCTCCACTAGAGGTCTTATGCTTTGAGGTTGCCTCAGTGCTTGTTCATCATGATTTATGTTACTACACAACCGGTCTAAATATCACAGCTCCCCAACAAAATGTGACATGCCAAAAATCTGTGAGGTCTGCTGACGCACATTGACGCACATGGTTGATACCCTCATCCATATAATTTCCTCCTGGTTTAATTTTCAGAAAAACCTTTGTGTTGTATACAGCGTACACATCACTTTAAAAAATCATTTATTGGCTATAGTAACAATGCTTCACAATTAGCAGGCAGATAGAAAAAATAATTAAGCAACTTCTGTGCAGATTTGCGCATTCTCCATTGTGTTGAGAGCATAATATTTTATAAACAGGACTTTCATCTACACCACAAAGCCCAAAAAAATCAAAAAGATTTGAAGCACTCATGTTGAAATATGGCACGCAAGCAAAATATGGCATCTCACATTTCAGTGAATCTGCTTCAGAGAGTGGGGAATGAGCAGTGTTTAAAAATCTCTTCTTTTCCTGAAAGATATTTCAGGAGTCTGGCTGGCTGGAGACGGCCGTCCTGACTGCGCGTTTTACATGAAAGGCTCCTGGTTTAATTGTAAATGATAACCTGCTGATGGAAAAGATCTATCGGCCCACGAACCCCCAGCCGTCCATCTGCCAGTTCAGCAACAATATCCATGGGGAGATTGGCAGATAGAAGCTGCTGTCATCACTGTAGCCCTTGTTGGTCCCACATAGACTTGGTTCCTTTATTTGTCCAGGTTACAGGTGGCGGCAGGGAAACCTAAAACACAATTTTCCTGACCTACAGGTAAACACGTCTGAGTGCTGGGCCCAGAACAAGGTCACGCTTACTGGACAAGCTGGAGGGAGGTATGTCTGAAAAGAAAGGTGAAAGCCTTCCAAGCAGTCCTTTACCAGAATAAAAGTTCTCATGTTATGAATTATGTGATAAAAATAAATGCTTTGTCGGGCGTGCTGCCTGTTGCCTACATTTCAAACTGAAGACTAGTATGTGTCCCACAAAGAAATAAAGGAATGTGAGGGGATCATCTGAGGCACAAGTGTTAGGGGGTATTTTGGTGATTTATGATGAGGGAGATGTATTTCATGAACTTCAAATGTGTCACCTTCAGATGCTGACTATGAAGAGTCTCGCAAGTGTTGCTTTAGTGGCGAATGCTTCAAGGCTCAATGTCTGCTGTCCAAGGAAATGTGACAGACAAATAAATTAGGGAGAAATAGTGAGCGTTTGGAGTCTGAGAGATCACTTTGGCGATAGATACGCACTGCCACATAAATACTCCACGCAACTGCCAACTGCCATATAAATACAAATACGCAATTGAAAAGCTTTCCCACATAATCCATTTTTTGTTTTTATTTACTACTAAACCAAAATCTTTCCACTACATCATGAACTGTGATTTTGTACTGTGACTGGTGACGAAATTCAATTTTCTGGTACTCATCTGATATTTGGGTGGTTTTGTTTTAATGACATCTGGAAAGGCACTGTTGTGAAATATGCGCATTCAGGAAAATGACAGTTGGGTTTAATGTCAGGCTTATACAGGTCATCACCACAGTTCAAGTTTGACATGGACATCAAAGATCCTTAAATATTTTCCATTCCTGTTGTCGTAATAAGCAAGATGATACGACAGACACACAAAAGCGCCACAGTTTCCTTTTGGATCCTGCTTTGGTGTTGACAAGAAGAGAAATTTAGGGAGCTCCTGCTTTCTACTGGAAAAGACAACTGTTGGACAACCCTCCACATTGAGTTCTTATTCCCATCACAAGGGGTTCACTTAATTCAAACCTTCATCTTTTTCAAAGTTGAATTGACGAAATGTTGCAGATTAATGAGCTTTAAAGTGAAAGACAACCTTCATCTGAAGTGAACTGCAAACATACAGCTTCCCCTCAGCACTCACAAAATATGTATTTGGTAATTTTAACGCAAAGCAGAGCTGACTAATTTAATACTTAAACATACAGATCAAAACGCTCAAGTAATCCTCCATTTTCCTTAAAACAGTGACATCAAATGTCCAATAGCTCTTCTACAGCAAGGTGGTAAAAAAAAGCTTTATTTGAAGACCGAAATATCCTGCTTTCCTGTGAGCATTCTGGCACCCAGTGGCCGAATACACAGGCAATTTAATAAAGAATTACATTCAGTACTAATACAAAAATGCTCTGCCATATAACTAAACAAATACAATTGTAATGTTAAGTTACCTGCTGGACATGCATAGTAATTTAACAGTGATGCTAGCTAGGCTAACCACAAGGTGAAAAAATAAATTAGTTTGGTAAACATGCCCGCAGTGTGTAATGGTCAAATCTGCAGTGAACTTTGCTGATCCCAGAGCTATAAAAGGAGTGGCACACAGCTGGTAATGGCAGTACCTGCGCCAATGTAAATATCCGCTCAATATTATGAATACTCAAGACATCTCACATTTCACCCATGCATACCTTGTAGAAAAGAAACTAAAAATGAGAGGAAAAAACGGGTTGTAAATAAATCTCCCATTGCTAGACAACCAACACAGAAAGGGAGGGGGAGCATTTTTAAGATTATTATTTTTTTTTTTGGGAATGTTTTATTTGATAGTTTACAGTGTAGAGAGACAGGAAAGCAAAACAGCACCCGAGCAAAACTTGCAGGAAGGACTTTTTAGTGGTACGTCAAGCCAATGACAGACTTTGCATATGCACCACTTTATGGTAGCAGGATTTTAGTGAGTCAATGCCACTGAGATGTGACTGCCGAAGTGTTCCTCGGCCTCTCATTGACTAAACCTTTTAGAGGGGCGGAAAGATGGTGACCCTGAGTTTTTTATTGTTTGGTTGCATTTTTGTTATTTAAAGCCTTGTACAACTTTTTGCAACAAATTGCAACAAATCCAAGTCATAATATCTAGACTCCAAATGGGTTAATTTTTTTTTTTAATTTAACATTAGTTTGGAGCAAAAGTTGTCTTTCACTTTACCTGAAGTTCAATTCAAGTAAGATCACAATGAAGACATTATGTGTGCTAAGGTCTTATAAGTTATTGACGCATGCTGTGCAGTACGTAATTTTCTGGGTAGCAGCTCCGATTTCGCTATGTACACTGGCAGAATGGATTTCAAGGCAGTCACTGTGGTTGAATTAAAAAAATACATGACTTTCAGCTCTTTTCTGCAGGTATTGCATGCATATTAGCATACAATTATTCATACAGCATTTGCAGCCCTTATACACAATGTCTCTGTTCAAATACACATTGAGTTAGATTCCAGTGCATGAGCAAAGTCCTACTGTATTCCCACTCAGCAGCAGTGCTCGCAACTGTTGCATAAATGATAGCACCATACTGGAGATTTGTGAGAACTTCTGAGTGGGTTAGGTTAGAGTCAGGCAGTTGGCTGTAGTCCTCTCCAGCCAAAAACCCAAGAGGCTCCTTTTAAAGGCAGTCACTTTGCGATCTGAAAGCCACCATTTAATTAGAACACACAGGAAATTACCCCATGAATGGGTGAGGTGGTGATAAGGGGCTAAGCCTGGGGGATGACAGCTCCCGAAACCCCAGCGGCCCATCACAAAGCTACTTATCACAAAAGCGCTGTCTGGAGGCCTGACAATCTGATTGTACTGTCAACCCAATTCATAATTAATAAATTTATCAAATTAATTACTGAAAAAAGCTCCAAGCTCCTGCCGCCCGCCACCGAACAGTGGCCAAATTCATGGGGAGCTGGCTCTGCTTACGGCTAATAACGGCGCTGTCAGTTTAATGGAGCCGGCCTGGGCTGCTGCTTTGGCCCTATGACAGACAAATTGCTCCCCTGTGTCGAATGATACCGTGAATTTAAAAGGAAGAAAAGAAATATGTCATTGTTTGGTGACAAACACAATCGCGGCCTTGTCTCAGAACTTAGCTTGGAAATGGGCACAAAAAAAGCAGGGCTATTTCAGAGGAGCCAGAAAAATTGAGCTGGTCTGGAAAGGTTTGCCTTGAATCCAGAATTTCATGAACATCTAGCCAGAGGTCCTTCTAGGAAGACTTCTGAGGGGATACCGTCTGTTTTCATTTGCCTGCAGTCCCTTAGTGGGTATTGTTTGCACTGGCAGGAAACTAGCAGAATATTATTAATGCATCATGTTATTCTCTGTCAACTTGCATTCAGTCAGCCATCTAGCATCACTACGCAGCCGAGATTTCACAGCTTATATGATCAGCTGAGATTTACACATAAATAACGCAGCCCTAAACAATGCACTTTTTTATCAATGCATTGATAAATGCACAACAACGTGATAGAATTTTATAAAGCGCATAAATATGATGAATATGTCCTGAAAAAACCATTGAAATTATGACATATTCTCAGAACTGCTGATAATACTTTTAAGACAAATTATTTTTTGCATTCTGTTGTATTATTACATACTCACAAGTGTCAATGAAGAAAAGCAGAGGCTGGATTAAGAGAGCATTAATGCAGCTGTGGCTCGTTAGACTTTTCAACTTGAGCATTGAAACAAAACGTATAGAAACCATGTTTGGTTTTAAAACAGACTGTGAGTAATGTCAGTAAAAAATGTTCAGAAACTCTCCCATTTGTATCTTTTCTGTTATAATCTTTACTGTTGTCTTACTGAAGAGATTGTCTGTCAAACTGAAAAGAAATTTCACAGAAGCCCACTGGATTCACTCCGACTCGGTCTTTTGCAGCTTTTGACATGCCATTATAACCCATACATAATGGCCTCTGTATTATAGCCAGTAAAGTATGCTTATGCCCAGCCTGATGGGGGAACCACTGTTTAAGCCGGTTTTTGTTCCAACCTCAATGACATTCTCAGAATTATAACAAGTTTTTAATTTTTCTGAACTGCTTTATTCATGTTTATTCAGATTATACTCCATTTTAAGCCAAATTATGTCAGGGATAGCTACATTATAAAAATGCGGAAAGTTGACTAGACTTTAAGGGGTCTTCAGGGTAAAAATTTCAATTTTTTTCCCCCAAAAATTTCAATATTTTTGATTTTCACATAAAATAAAGGAATGCAGTGAGATGCCAGTAAACACCAACGTTACTTGTGACTGATTTTCAACCTTGTGGCATTCATAAAATCATTAATATTCATCTGATTGACTTGAAATTTGGACTGAAGTTGTATCTGTTGCAGATCTATGAAATGATTAGATAGGATTTTCTAGATAGGTGCATCCCTAGGGGGTTAATTTTGAAAATGAAGCAAGTTGATGATAGCAATTTTTGTTATGGTTACATAACAGAGCTCATTAAATATTCATAAATGTTCCAAACAAAAAAATCCTATGTCATTTCATAGAACTATCTTAAGCCTTTCATATGAGACTAATTTCAGTAAAATCTGACCATGGGTTATTGAACTATCAGTACCACAAAATATTTTCAGATTTTGTCATTAAAGTGCCATTTCCATGGCAACCATGTACATTTTCATCAAAATACTACATTTTATGAGGTTAAAATCATGTTGAGTTGTTTATTTCTTAGTTTTTACATTATTATGGTTATTTCTACACTTCTACACCCTGAAGACCCCTTAAAAAGTGAAGCAACTTCCAGTCCCAATGGTTGCACAAACTCATTTTTGAAAGAAACAAGAACTTGAAGTTTAGCCTATTCAAAAATGCTATGGTTGCCTTACTTTTTTAAGTGGAGTCAACTTTCTACTTTTTACAGTGTACCCATACCCTGAAGAGTTCCGTAGTCATATTATGTTGCATTGCAAATGACTTTTATTGCATAGTTTTTTATTGCAAAGAGGGAAAAATTGTAACTGACGACATGAAATTGGTTCTCTAATTGGTGAGATTGTGGACTTAGAGTTACTTCAACTGACCATTTACTGCATAATGAAGATATCAAAGACAGCAAATTATGAAAAATCAAATTTGTTTTGATATTTTTGTGTTAAGATCAAGGAAAAACATTTTGGAAGAAATTAAATGCCTGTGTTCAGAACACTAATTAGCAGCTTATTTCATTCCCCACAGTCCTTAACTTGATCTGTAAAAAAAAAAAATTTGTTGTAAATTGGAGAATAGCAAAATATATATACTATTCAAAAAAAGTAGGGGATATTGGATTTACAAGTACCATGAAATGCAGATCATGAGGTCAGGAAGGAAACAAATGACATAAAAACATTAAGGAAACATTTGTCAATTTATTCTAAACCCTGTTACAGTCAGTAAAGGACAGATTCTCCAGAATAAGGGTCATGGGTCACACAGCAAATTTATTGTGAAACAAGTCAGTAGCGGGTAAAACCCCCGGTTGGCTAGACAAAATTACTCCTAACTATTTTGGGGAACGTTATTCCATTCCTGAATGCTGCAGCAAGTTCTGGACATTGGCAGGAGGTTGTTGACGTTGGCGTATTATTGTCCAAGCATGTCCCAGACATGCTCGATGGGGAAAGGCCCGGACTGAGTGCTGGCCATGGTAGTGTGGTGATATTCTGCTGCTGGAGGTAATCTGTAACGATCCTGGCCCTATGACATCTGGCATTGTCATCTTGAAAATGAAACGGCGGCCATAACGACGCGTAAACGGCACAACATGGGGTGCCAAAAAAAAACACGCCCAGCAACAACATGCAAGTCTGTTCTGCCGGCAGCAGTGATGCCTCCCCATTACAGATCCTCCCCATACGGATCATGTCCAATGACGTTAACGTCAAAACGAAAACCCTCCTGCGCCTGTCAAGGAAGTCCACAGTGAACCTCGACTATCTGAGAACATTACGCTGTTCCATCGGGCGATTATCCCAGCGTTGATGATGACGACACCATTGAGTCTGGCCCCACGTGACGATCCCTCAAACAGGAATGACACTGTTCTGTGCAGACGATTCCTGATGGTCTGGCCACTCACTACCAAGCCAGTATCCCTTTGAAGTTGAGACCTTATCTGATTTGCTGTTACCATAATTTCAAGACAATAGTGCGGATGAATCTGTCCTGAGCCTGAGTTGTTGCCCTTGGTCGAAATCGTGGTTCATCCTGAACAGACCCTGTAGCACGATGTCTGGACCATAATCTGCTGATGACAGACTGGGAAACATTCATTGCCCTTGCCAAACGAAGTGCCAACCTGTAGCATGCCAAGGGCACGAACCTCTCCTCCTGTGTTAGACGGCGCATGGTCTCTGTTTAATTAACACCATGCTTTCTTTCAAAATCTTCCTTTACAGTGGCTCTAACCTTCCAATTCAGAGTCATGTTGGCACAACCCCCTTGATCATCAATAGCACCCCCCGTGCAGATCGTGAGAGTGTCATTGATGTGTTTGGGTGATGAATTTCTTTTGGAAATGCTTCCTCAGTAAGGAACTATACAACATGGTTTCGTATCCCTTTGTATATGTGAAAATTTTGATCTCAAAATAAAATATCCCCTACTTTTTTTGAATAGTATATACATTCAATATGAAGATTTGACTTGAACACGTGGCCATTTTTGTGACATTATTTAAGAGCGTGAATAATCCCTCAAAACATGAAAAAGCACTAATCAAGGAAAATCAACCGTTTTTTTTTAATTCTGGGAAAACATTCATGGTTGAAAAAAAAAAAAAAAAAAAGCTGATGCAGTGGCTCCTAATGGCCAACATGGAGAACCTCTGCACTATATCATGGTGCAAGACCCTAATATACTACATTGACTGCTATCAGCTGTGAATTTGCATTTATCTTTTTAAAGTACACAATTCCTGTTTTCAAGTGTAATATTATCCCTGTTGCAATGGTGCAAAGCCTAGTTTGAAGGAAATGCACCATGGTCCTCACAGTTTGCTGTCCTCCACTTAGAAAGAGTTTTCAGTGAGAAAAACCTTTGGGACGGTCCTCTGATGCTTGCACACAAGGGCCTATGACTTAGTTTAGGCCAGCCAACCACTGTTAGCTTTGGCTAAGTTTCTATTCCCAAGAGGAAATAGAGTTAGATTTTTTTCTTGCATTTTATCATGAACAAGGAGCGTGATGGCTCTTGGGAACTGGATGCGAGAATCTGTTTCTGTAAAACTGTTTTAACAGAGAGGAGATGATGATGGGTTGAACTCATGCTGCATGTCATCCAGAGCGGAATGTAGCCTTAGCATATGACAATATGTCAATACATGACCTTAAATGCAATGAACCGATTGGTTCTTTCCTCGAAAAAAACCTACACAATGATAATGCATGTGCATGCACACACGCACGCACAAACACATACACACACACGCACACACGTGCACACACACTCATTCCTGTCTATGGTTTCTGGGCAGTTGTCACATGCCTGTCAGCCCTCTTCCTACAAGGTCAGAGCAAAGCACTAACACCTGCACTTGACCTCTGATTCTCCAGGACAAACCAGCACTTGTCCAGCCTGCTAAGACTGTGACCTGTGTTTCTGCCTCACTGGCCTCAGGTTTGGCAGGAGGATAAGGCAGCTGCTTCTCTGGTCACCGTCCAGTCCATCAAAGGGCTCCGAGCATGAAGAACATATAGGCACATCCATGTTCTATACTCAGAGTCCCTCCCAACCCAGTCACACATGCACGATACGGCACACACTAACACACACAAACACACACAGCGCACAGTGGTGTCCTTCAGAATAGGAGCAGAAAATCCAGCATGTTGTGCAGAGTGGCAGTTATGTTTTGGTCTTTATTTGCTTTTATCCAATGCCCTGTTCAGAGTTTAGTTATGTTCTGTTGAGGCATCTATACAAACAAATAATGTGGTTTAGTACTATGTATTTATGCAGTTTGTTTTTGTTTGGGAAATGAAAAATAGGCAGGTTAAACAAAGAAGACTATATTTTTAAATTACTTTGAAACACAAATGTTTAAAATGCCCTTTGCATGCAAATGACTCTCTAAACATAGAGAGGACATATACTTCCATTAAATCCCCTTTAAATTTCTGAGTATGTATAATTTTTTATTTTATTATTCACAACAAGGGACCGATTTGGTGTCAGATGCTCAATAGAAGTTATACCTGTGCCGTGACCTGTTTCTTCCAGGAGTTGAATGGTGCGATCATGAGGAAATGGGACTCTATCCAGTCCATGGTTTGGGCATTTGGCCTTTTAAGGTGTAAGATCACATATATGATCACATATACTCTTCCTACCTGCCTACTTCTGGTGCCCCAGCATGGATTGCACCCTACTTCAAACTTGGCCTTCATTTTGGTCTCAAATATACACCTATAAAGTTTTGTAACTGCATCTTGCAACTCAAGTGGGGAGACAAAATTTGTCAAACCTGGAGTCAGAAACATTCCACACACGGGCCTATGACTCCCTCAAACGGGAATGACAGGAAATTTGCAGACGATTCCTGATGGTCTGGCCCTCATGTATTGAGACCTTATCTGATTTGCTGTTACCATACGATTTCTCAAGACAATAGTGCGGATGAATCTGTCCTGAGCCTGAGTTGTTGCCCTTTCGAGGGATCGTGGTCTATCCTGAACAGACCCTGTAGCACGATGTCTGGACCATAATCTGCTGATGACAGACTGGGAAACATTCAACAACGACCTGTCTTGTGCCAACCTGTAGCATGCCAAGGGCACGAACCTCTCCTCCTGTGTTAGACGGCGCATGGTTCTGTTTAATTAACGACTTCAACCACTGATAATCTGATGCTTTCTCTTTTGGATCTTCCTTTACAGTGGCTCTAACCTTCCAATTCAGAGTCATTAAATTTGTGGCACAACCCCTTGATCATCAATACACCCCGTGCAGATCGTTGTCATTGATGTGTTTGGGTGATGAATTTCTTTGGAAATGAGTACATCCTTTGTATATGTGAAAATTTTGATCTCAAAATAAAATATCCCTACTTTTTTGAATAGTATATACATTCAATATGAAGATTTGACTTGAACACGTGGCCATTTTTGTGACATTATTTAAGAGCGTGAATAATCCTCAAAACATGAAAAAAAAGCACTAATCAAGGAAAATCAACCGTTTTTTTAATTCTGGGAAAACATTCATGGTTGAAAAAAAAAAAAAAAAAAAAAAAAACAGCTGATGCAGTTCCTAATGGCCAACATGGAGAACCTCTGCACTATATCATGGTGCAAGACCTAATATACTACATTGACTGCTATCAGCTGTGAATTTGCATTTATCTTTTTAAAGTACACAATTCCTGTTTTCAAGTGTAATATTATCCCTGTTGCAATGGTGCAAAGCCTAGTTTGAAGGAAATGCACCATGGTCCTCTCAGTTTGCTGTCCTCCACTTAGAAAAGAGTTTTCAGTGAGAAAAACCTTTGGGACGGTCCTCTGATGCTTGCACACAAGGGCCTATGACTTAGTTTAGGCCAGCCAACCACTGTTAGCTTTGGCTAAGTTTCTATTCCCAAGAGGAAATAGAGTTAGATTTTTTTTCTTGCATTTTATCATGAACAAGGAGCGTGATGGCTCTTGGGAACTGGATCCTGTTTCTGTAAAACTGTTTTAACAGAGAGGAGATGATGATGGGTTGAACTCATGCTGCATGTCATCCAGAGCGGAATGTAGCCTTAGCATATGACAATATGTCAATACATGACCTTAAATGCAATATGAACCGATTGGTTCTTTCCTCGAAAAAACCTACACAATGATGGCATGTGCATGCACACACGACACACACACGCACACACGTGCACACACTCATTCCTGTCTATGGTTTCTGGGCAGTTGTCACATGCCTGTCAACAAGGTCAGAGCAAAGCACTAACACCTGCACTTGACCTCTGATTCTCCAGGACAAACCAGCACTTGTCCAGCCTGCTAAGACTGTGACCTGTGTTTCTGCCTCACTGGCCTCAGGTTTGGCAGGAGGATAAGGCAGCTGCTTCTCTGGTCACCGTCCAGTCCATCAAAGGGCTCCGAGCATGAAGAACATATAGGCACATCCATGTTCTATACTCAGAGTCCCTCCCAACCCAGTCACACATGCACGCATACGCGCACAAACCCACACACACACACACACACACACACACACATGCACACACTAACACACACAAACACACACAGCGCACAGTGGTGTCCTTCAGAATAGGAGCAGAAAATCCAGCATGTTGTGCAGAGTGGCAGTTATGTTTGGTCTTTATTTGCTTTTATCCAATGCCCTGTTCAGAGTTTAGTTATGTTCTGTTGAGGCATCTATACAAACAAATAATGTGGTTTAGTACTATGTATTTATGCAGTTTGTTTTTGTTTGGGAAATGAAAAATAGGCAGGTTAAACAAAGAAGACTATATTTTTAAATTACTTTGAAACACAAATGTTTAAAATGCCCTTTGTATGCAAATGACTCTCTAAACATGGAGAGGACATATACTTCCATTAAATCCCCTTTAAATTTCTGAGTATGTATAATTTTTTATTTTATTATTCACAACAAGGGACCGATTTGGTGTCAGATGCTCAATAGAAGTTATACCTGTGCCGTGACCTGTGACCCTTCTTCCGCCAGGAGTTGAATGGTGCGTATCATGAGGAAATGGGACTCTATCCAGTCCATGGTTTGGGCATTTGGCCTTTTAAGGTGTAAGATCACATATATGATCACATATACTCTTCCTACCTGCCTACTTCTGGTGCCCCAGCATGGATTGCACCCTACTTCAAACTTGGCCTTCATTTTGGTCTCAAATATACACCTATAAAGTTTTGTAACTGCATCTTGCAGTTGCGACTCAAGTGGGGAGACAAAATTTGTCCACAGCCAGACATATAAACATCAGGCAAATGGCAAACCATTTCTCTGGTGGTTCCCACTAAAATAGGCATTTCTAGGACCACATTTTTCCATGATAACACACAAACACACACACACACACACACACACACACAGACTCACTGGGTGAAAACAATTCCAGCCAATGTTGTCGCAGCTGAAGATTGTTAATTGAACATCCTAAGGCTGACTTTTGATGCATTCCAAAAATCCTACTCTTCTGAGGGATGTGTTTACCAGAGTGGATATACTACTAGCACCTAAAAACCGAGAAAGTTCACCTTTTTCCAAGAAATTCCTACAAAAACTTAGAATACACCGAGGTTCACTGAAGATTTCAGGCAAACTCAGTAAACCTCGGAAAAATTTCACAGAGGTATCCCGAAGTCTGTCCGGTTTACTTAAAGTTGGACAACACCTCGATGTTCACTTTCTCTCTAGGTGCCCTCTTTTAAAAATTACATTGTGTATCTGATTTGTTTGTAAATTGGTGCTTTTGCACATTGAATATATTCTGAATACTGAACATGTTTTTGTTGGTCTTAATATAATGGTGGTGCTCTGCCCTTTGATTGCATTCGTGACCATTCCAAAGTTCCCACGAAATTCGGCGAATATTCATGTTTTTTCACACATCTGAAAATTTTTCGGTCTACCTCGGTAAAATTTTTCCGAGGTTAACGGAGTTGGCCTCAAATCTTCAGTAAACCTTGGCATATTCTAAGTTTTTGTAGGAATTTCTCGGAAAAAGGTGCACTTTCTCAGTTTTTAGGTGCTACAAGTGATATAAGCATGCCCTTCTCCAATTCAAATCATAATGCCTTCTTGATCTAAACCTGAGGATAAAGAGGAAAAATGCTGCCTAGAAAATGTGTTGTCCATTCCTAAAGGAGAAGGGTTATGCCAAACACAGCAGGCTGTCTCTCAGGTCCACAAGTGAGAGGCAGCCCTGCCATGTCTTACCCACTGCCTCTCAACAGGACCCCATTGATGCGGCCTTACTTACCCCAGCCGCGCTGTGGCTACCCAGGCCAGAATTATGGACCTTTAATCTAACGAAATGTACCAGCCACCTGAACTGCTTAACTACTGCGCTTGTTCAGGGGGAGCTAAGATAACAAAGTGTAACAAAATGCCAGAACCTTATCCTGTCCTGGGATGAGAGCATTTCCTTTCTGTTGTTCCTTACAAAGGGCAACAGGCACAAATGGCCCCGCTATCTGTGTCACCGGGAAGTGGGGAGCAATTTGTTTCTATTAAACAGGACGATGCTTTTTTTTTGGACTTTCTTGGCTTTTGTGAATCTACCTTTAATGTGAGGTGCCTTTGACCAGAGGGGCTCGGCATAGCCAGGGAAGAATTCCCCGTTTCTTGTTCAGGTAATTGAGAGAATACGGGAGGGCGGGGGAGACCCCCCTGGGGTACGGGATTAAAACGCACAACCCTGCCGTTCTCAGAATTGTACAAAGAGTGAACCTGAATGCAACATTGAGTTCCTGCACCTGCAGGTAATTCTCCCCCTGCCCCCCCAACCCCCACCACGCTGCCCCAGTTCACAACAGGGTCACAGAGACTCCCTTCTGCTTGGCCGGATCACATCCCCAGCTGCTTGACCTGCGTGTTATACACAGAACCCAACAGAGCAGGGAACAAAGCAGGGACACTGTGTCTGACAAAGTCAGCATACAGTACAAGTGTTGCCGCACAAATACACACTGACTGATGCAAGACATCATTCAAACCTGTGCATTTCATGTCCAAAAATGAGTCCTCACAATGAAGAACTACATAAGTGACACTTTCTGCATTTTAGAGATAAAGGCAGTGCTTAGATAGAACTGATCTTATAAATATCATGTAAGATCAGTGCTAAAAGTGCGAGTCATGGATATTTCAGCAGTCAAACACCAAATGTGTTGCACAAACAAACAAGTAAACTGACAGCAAATGATCTTAAAATCGGAAATCATCACCATGTATGGTCCTAAGTTAGAGGAACTTGATTCTTCAAAAAAAAACTCACAAATCTAAACACAAACATGAAAACATGCTCGTTTAGAATACTTTATTGGTTTAATTAATTTGTACATTAGGGATGTGGTACACTTAAAAAATGGCCAAATTGGTCAGTGGAATTCAATTTTTGATTTCTTCACTCAGTCAGGGGCAAACCTCAAATTCAAAAGCAACAAGTTTCATAAATATTTGGACATTGTCGACTTCTATTTTGGCACACCATGTTGGAGATGAAAATTAGATAATGAATATCAGCTTGAAGTGTGGATAACAAGGTGAGAAAATTTTTATTTAAATTGAGTGAACGGTGTTGGAATCACAGAATTTTGTGTATGTGCCCCCTCCCTTTCTAAGAAACCAAAAGTAAATGGACAATAATTTGGTTCCACAGTTGCTCCATGGCCAGGTTAATTTGTCTTCAAATAAGCCGATGAAAGATGTCGAGATGATTTCTATCATGGCTTTTGCATTTTCAATCATTTGCTGTTAACACTCAATATTTAAAGAGCTGCCGCTGTCCGCGAAAGAAGCCATTATGAGGTTGGAACAACCAAAACAAACCCATCAGACAATTAGCAAAAATATTAGACTTGGCCAAATGAACTCTTTGGTTCTTTTTAAAAAAGAAATAACCTACTGATGAGATTAGGAACACCAAAAGGTCCGAATGACAAAAACCTTGGACAAGAAGTTTGCAATGAAAAAAAAAATCTGCAAAACATCTACCATTTCGGAGCAATATCTGCGGACGGGTGAGATAAAAGTCCGTTTACAGCATGAGGATGGGATGAGACGAGTATGGAGAAGGTAAGGAACGGCTCATGGTCCCAACCACACCACCTTATATGGGAAGAACGGTCATGTGCGGGCATGTATGCCTGCCTAGAAACTGTTACCTTGTATTAATTTATCTCGTTACTGCTGCCGAATGAAGTCTGATTTGTTTAAAGCTGTATTAACCACTCAGATCAGGGCAAAAAAACTCATTGGAAGAAGCTTCAAAGTGCAGATATACAATGACCCAAATTTCACTGCAAATGCAAATCAAGATTAAAGCAAGGAAGTATAATCTTGTTTAATGGTCAATGCAATCATTTGATCTGAATCTAATTGACCATGCTTTTTTTTTCTCTTAAGGCAAAAATTAAGGAAAAACGTCCCAGGAACATGCAGGAACTGAAGAGAACCACAGAGAAGGCCTGACATGGAAGCATCACCAGGAATGAGACCTCGTGTCTTCTGATGACTGGGGCTTACAGATTTCAGGGAGTCAACTCAGGATTTACACCCAAGTTTTCAATATGAGATTTTAAATTATCATTATGTCTATTTATCCAGGGACTCTTTGGTGGGGGGAGGGGGTGAGATCATAATTCCTACAGTTCAAACAAGATTTCTTCTCTTCAAGCACATATTGTTTCATTTCAAATTCATTATGGTGCAATACAAAGCCAAAATGATGACACTGTCCAAATACTTATGGCCCTGACTGTGTATGCTGTAATACTACATTAATTAATAAAGCTAAATAAAGACTGTCCTACTTGCCTAGCAGAATACCTATAGCCTACCTGTAGGCATTTAAAATTTAAAAAGATAGACGCAATTTTCAGATCGAAGTTGGTTTTCATGCTACACAGTCATGATTTTGATTGGATTTACAAAGTTGCCCTTACTCATAGTGACATGGCAAGTCTGGCATAGCCAACTAAGATTAGATGTGTATCATTTTGTAATTATTCTTCATACACGACACTGATTGTCCGAATTCAGCAGATGACCATATGATGATTGGCCACTGCAGTTTTCTGGCCAGATCGGGAACTCCATGCGGCACTAGAAATTGCAATTTGTCAAGCTCCTCATCATAAGTGATTCAAAAGACAAGCACTGAGAAGGGAAATATAACACATTTCAATGGATGGGCTAAATGCTTTTGAAACACAAGGGCACTCAGTAGAGCCCTTAGCCCCACCAAAAACAACAATCCCAAGATTTTATTGCTAATTGGTAGAACTTTGAAATTGAAAAGTAAGTCAGTAGAGACCCTCTGACATTAAAACCTAAAAGTTTCGAAAAACCTGCAACTTCTTTGTTGATGGGGCTAATAATAAATTGACAAAAGGGCATGTGTGTGCGCACGCGCTTGCCTGTGTGCACATGTGCTTGGGTGTGCGTGCGTGTGTGTGTGTGTGTGTGTGTGCAGCATTTGAATGGACTCAATAGTGGTTTTTCATTGAAAAGCTTATCTGCTTCAAAATTCTAGTTTTTAAATCAATTCAAGTCACTCACTGGCTGTGCGGTTCCAATCAAAAAGGACTCTTAAAATACAAGAAATTGCTTTGAATTTTACAACGCTGTCAAATTCAGAGAATAATATCACACATTCACTCACACTCTAAACCTACAAATGTACTGAGAGTTAATGTTGCTCCTTGGGACACGGTAACCCGCGTAGTAATGGAGCTAGAGAAACCTTTAGTTTCTGACCCCATATTTACTGTAAAGTCTATGGCTAGATCAGTCAACTGACTGATTTAATGCACATGACCTTCAGCTCGGGGTTCTCTATAATCATCTGAAAAGACCTGGAAAATCTGCAGGCTCAAGTCCCTCTGGGCCTATGGCTGCCTGCCTACCCTGGGCCTGCTCTGTCACTCAACACGGCGTCAGATTAAATTATAAATTGTAAACCATAAATTTCACAATTGGATATATGATGTGAAAATATACTTCGTAATGTTAGACTTGATAAAATATTGTGCTTTGCAACATATTATTTAACAAGACAGTTGTTGGAGAGGTAGATTCAGCCCATGTAGGCACATGTCACATAAATACATTTTACATTTTTAATGAACGATAGAAATCATCTTGGAAAGAAAATATGCAATGATCAAATGATTTAGATATGTTTTGTAAATCACCCTCCATAAATATATCCAATTCAGCACCTTCCGTTGGACCCACCAAAGAGAGGCACCTTTAAAATAGCTGGGATTGTTTATTCTGCACTCATTAAGCAGTGCAATTATTACTAATTTGTTGTTCCGCAAATATTCAATGCTGTCAAATTGAATGTTTTCAGAATACAATATTTACCCTGTTTTGAAGGTGGCTTGCCTCTATTTTCAAGAGTGCTTTTTATTTTATTTCCCTCATAAAAAAACAAATTGAAGCTATAAGACATACTCCTGCACTGGTTTCACCCAAAGCAAAAAAAGGTAATAAAGGACATATATTCTGACTTCAGACCCTTCCAAGCTATGAAAATCCTTACAGCATTAAGAAGGAGGAACTACAGTGCGCCTCCCCGACCCTGCCTCCTTTCTCCCCCGAGCCTCCTAATAAGCCGCTGGACACATATGCTTCAATTCATTAAGCTAATGAGAGCCATCAATGGCTAAAGAAGGGGGAAAAACACCTCCTTTTGTGATTGAGCCTTTAGAACCCCATCTGGGGCTTTCAGAGGCGTGAAATGCGCAGTAATTATTAGCAATCATCACAGACCTTCAGAAACCGATCCTAAAGCTGTAATTACATGATAAATGTCTGTATAACACATGCCCTCTATTCTGCAGCACCCAGGAGACCCCGGATAATAGACAGCAAACAGGAACATGCCGGAGGTCTTTTATTCCCCGGCCAGTCTATTGTTTATGTGGCCAATACATTCTCTCGGCCGTTTAGCAACGCGTCTAAGCCTGGCTGGGAGCCGGGCCCATCACTGCACCACATCACTAAGCCGCGAGCTCGGTCATTTGGGGGCTGGAACGGATTTCTTCATTTAAGGTCCTCTTAGCAGGGACCCCGGTTCGCCACCGGCGGAAATTCTTTCCCTACCCTGCATACAAGTGCATGGCGGAGAGACGAGATGAAATATTTGCAATTTGTACCGCAAGGCCCTTTGTCCAGATGAAAGCCCTTTTCTTTGCCTTCAAGTCCAAATAGTCCCTCGCCATCAGGAGGCTAGTTAAATGCATCTGTCCTCCCCAGGTTTGCCAGCACAGGAAATATGGACAGGGAGCTTGAGGCATAAATCTAGCCTGTGCATTTCCCCTTAAATAACTCCGCAGAGAGACCCGGCGAGATTGGCTTTATATCGAAATCTGACGCACAGGGCAAAGTTTAGAATCGCACTGGAAATATGGCCCTCAAACGAGGGAGTATGTTCTGGTCCTTTATTGACACATTAGCACTGAGCGGAGTGCAAACACAATTTTCCAACACCGGTTATGACCATATTATAGGGCAAATATGTCTTTTATTTTATTTATGAAATTTTTTTGCAGCATGGTGGCCGATTTTAAGATTTTTTATGTCAACTGCTTTTGGAAATCTAGTGAATAGAATAAGTGTTGAAAATACTTTTTGTATGTGCTTTATTTTTCACTTTCATGCTAGCTCCAGTATTTCTATTCTGGTAGACATTCCATATTGCCAAGTTAAATCAATGCTATTTTCACAGATGGTGTTTTACGTCTTAATATATTGCCATTGATTTGCATTCAACTATATGAGTTAAATTGGGCTCATTTTTTTTCCTCCAAACAAAATGAAATGTTTGTATTATCAACAGCATATTAGCATGCGTGGTATAGACCATGCAGTGATCCTTTGTCTAGGGTTTTTCATGCACTGTGTTTGTACCTTCCTCAGAAGGTGGAAATACTCTGCCTGAAACTATTTTCCAAGTCAAGGAAAGCTTAGTGTGTCTAATTTTGATTAAATTGATTTATTGAATGAAGTTGCTTTAGTTTTTTTCTCTGCTATCTAACATGAGAAGTGGGTTGATGCCGTAAAACACCTCTAGATGGCAACAGTTACTGATTTTTGAGAAGAGTGGATCACATTCACCATTCAACAAAACCTGGAGGCTGCTGAGAGTCTGAGTACTAGCAGTCGCTATAGCCTTTACACCAGCTGCACTCTGGGATCACTCACCCATGGCAAAGGGGAGACGTGGCCTTTGTGGACACAAAAAACACAGGCATGAATGCCCCATAGTGTGCCTGAACATCCCATGGAACATGATCTTGATATAATGGAGACAAAAAAAACTACATAGAAAGAGGAGATTGGGCCTAACATGTGATAGATTTATAGAAAAGGATGTGCGCTTGATTCTTTTTTTCTTAATTTCTTATTTTCCATTCATTCAAAGTATATAGTCCAGAAAGTGGCATCACAAGAAAGAACAGATGTCTATATTGCGTACTTGAGGAACACAAGTGATCTAAACACATTCAAACAGGAGCACACGCGTACATGCACGCGCACATGTCTACCACTATGTTGCATTGCCTCTTTTTTTAACAACACTCAAAGAGTTTGGGAATTGAGGACACCAACTGCTGTAGTTTTGGAAGGAAAATGATTTCCTATTCTTGCTTGATGATAGATTTCAGCTGCTGAACACTTTGTGGCACTCCTTTGTCATGTTTTTCATTTCATAATGCACCTAATATTTTTGGGGGTTGACAGGTCTGGACTGCTGGCAGGCCAGTTTAGCATCCAGACTTTCATACTGCGATGGTATGTTGTTGTAATATGAGCAGAGTGTAGTGTTTGGCATTGCCCTGCTCAAATAAGCAAGGCCAGAAAAAGACATCTGGATGGCAGTAGATGTTGCTCGAAAACTTGTTTAAATCGTTCAGCGTTAATAGTGTCCTCACAGATGTGCAAGTTACCCATGCTATGTGCACAAATCCACTAGCATATCATCATGGATGCTGGCTTTTAAACTGTGCGCTGATAACAAGCTGGATGGTCCCTCTGCTCTTTAACCCGGAGAATGCGGCATCCATGATTTCCAAATAGAATTTCATATTTTTAAAGATCAGACCACAGGACAGTTTTCCACTTTGCCTCAGTCAATCTTAAGTGAGCTCTGGCTCAGAGAATGTGACAATGTTTCAGGATCTTGTTATTAATATGTATATGCTTTTATCTTTACATGGTAGTTTAACTTGCATTTGTGGATGCAGTGACTAACTGTGTTCACTAACCATGATTTTCTGAAGTGTTCCTGAGCCCAATCAGTGATTTCCATTTCTGAATCATGTCTATGTTTAATGCAGCGCCACCTGAGGGCCAAAAGATCACAGCCATTCAGTATTGGTTTTTGGTCTTGTCCCTTGTGCACAGCTTTTTAGTGATATTATGTACAGTAGATGATGAAATCCCCAAATTCTTTGCAATATTACATTGAGGAACATTATTCATGCATTGTTATCCAGAGTCTTTCACGGAATGGTGACGCCCTCACCATCTTAGCTTCTAAAAGACTCAGCCTCTCTAGGATGCTCTTTTTATACCCAAACATGTTACTGACCTATTGCCAATTATACAACAGTTCGCTCCGACCAAGTAATTAAATTGGACGAGAGGCATTCCATGAGTGCTGATGATAAAGTACAACATCACTGGCAGATATAACAGCAAAATCACTCCACTCACAGGTGTTTTAATAACCATTAATTACCCTAACTGCCAACCACAAACTTATCACTACATTGTTTGCAACAATCTAGTTCCGATCCATTCGTGGAACTATTTGCGCATAACTGATTATATAAACAAAGGAAGCATAATCTGTTGTCGCTTATTGATGTCAACTAATAAGTGACGTTTGTAGAACTGTTGCATAAAAGCAGTATCACATGAGAGGGAGTGATGTTGTTGCTGAATATCATCACAGCGGCGATATCTTCAGCACTCAGCCTGTGGCTTCGTGCCTACGATCGCATTGCATCCGTGATGATATTCAGCAACAACATCACTCCCTCTTGTGTGATATTGCTTAATTAACCTAATTAGCTGCTAGATGTTTCCCCAGATGTATTTTTTGCATCATAAAACTTGTCTGGTCCCCATCCCATCGAAACGTGTCGATGGCATACAATTCAAAATTTTGAAGTTTCAACATCTGATATGTTGTCTTAGTGCTCTTTTCAATTAGATATAAAGTATAAATGATCTGCAAATAATTGTGTTCTGTTTTTATTTATATTTTACACAGGATCCCAACTTTTTTGGAAATAGGGTTATACTATTTATCCAATGGAATAAAATATTAACTGGACATTTAATTCTGATTAACATGATGAACTTGGGGAAGAAAAGGATAGCCAAACAAATACCCACCAATTACATTCAATGTGAGGCCACCATTGTGCCTCTGCTGATACATGTCAGCAATGCCTTAATTGGAGCCAAAAAGCTAATGAAAAATGAGATCTTCTCTACACAAGCTAATTCACTGTCCTTTTCCTTTCGAAAATCCTCAAATCATTGTCATGGAAAATGTTCCCTATTTCAGCAGAATTGGCATTGATAGCGCAGCTTAGTAATGCGCTTGAACTGGAGAAGGAATGTATGGCCTGAGAAGTATGTGTATGCCATTATACGCACTGTCTGCTGGATAGACGGAATAGCGTGCTGCCTGTATAAGCCTGCGGTAAGGCTTAATTAAGACAGGCGCAGAATTTCTCTTGGCTGAGACATAGATACACAAAATTCCTGTCCTTTGCCAAAGCAACACTCCACGCAGCCCCAGAACTGCCAATCACCAGATATTATACACACTTTTTTTTTTATCCCACCCTGTCCTCATTTATTTCACTGAGCCACTTCATTTGAAATCCAACCATATGCACTCAAACATTTTATTTTAGTTTCATACCATCTCTGGAGAACAGCTTTTCCTGATAAAATACATTGATCATCTGAGGCAGTCATCACAGATAGGAGAATCAGCTGTGCGGCTAATAATAAAAACACAGGCTTTGAGTTATTACCCCCCTTATCCTCTTTATTTGTAGCTCACTAACTGGAACTGTCTGTTACTTTTCAAAGTGTTAATTGATGTGAAAGAGGTGAATTGTCTGACTTGTTCTCTGTGATATCTGCTGATAATTTATACTTTTTTTTAAACTGCCAGCCATGGAAACCTTTGCAAGCTGACCTATAATTGGCCATTGCTTCAGGCTGAGTAATAAAAGCTTTTCATGGACTGGCCTGTACTAGAAGCAACTTAGCAAAAGGGTCCTTTGTCTAATTGCTTAGCATTACAAATAACATGTGGTGTGAAGCATTGTTTTCCAACACAGAGAAAGTGCATCGCTGGCCTTTCGCAGAGCCCAATAATAACTGAACATTTAAACTCTGGTTGCCTAATTAGCACTTCACTGCAACAGTCTCAACTGCAGAACTCAGAGAGCCATCAGTGAAAATGAAGTCTATTAAAGATAATTGCAAATGATGTGCCAGTGGTTCAGAGCAGATGTACACTCCTTTCATTTATCTGAATTTGTCATTTTTAAAAATGTTTGAGACCACTTTGATGATAAAACCTGTTAATATATTGGTAGAGAGCCAGCAATTCTGAAGCTTCGAATCCAGGTTGAAAAAGAATGGCTCCCTTTGGTTTTTTAAAAGTCCCTATAGAGTATATGTGCCGGTATTAGTGTATAGGCCTTGCCTTATTCAATTATTTAATACACCTCTGCTGTGGAAAAGATGTTTCTAACCATTAAGTTGATGTCTTTTCATTCCAAACATATCAGTCTAATAATTTTCAAATTAATCCTTTTTCACATGAATTGATTAATTGGCAATGTATAACCCTCTTTTGAAAAGTCCTGTCCTGGGCTTACTGGGTGGTTGAATGTGAGCATTGTAGCTCTGAGGACGTGGCTTTTGTAAAGAGCGCATGGGCCCATAATGATGCTAATCGCGCATTTGCATTTCAAGATGAGGCCTCACGTGTACAAGGAATAATTATCCCACTCCCTTTCCAAGCCCTGGTGTATTGCACTGACCTCCTCAAGTGACAATGTGGACAGTAATGAGCAGATGGAGAAAAAAACAATTTCCTTTGGCACTTACTGTACCTGACACAGTGCAGACAGGCCTCTTATCTGCAGATGGGGCATCGGGGGCGATTTCACCGGTGACCTTTTCCTTTAATGTAGAGTGAGTTTTCGTCACCAGCACAAAAGCGCCGAGGTGACAGCAATTGGGTTCCAGTTCTGGTTTCAAAGAGGCAGGTGTGTGTGTTTTTGTTTCATTATGGCCCAATAAAGAGCCATACAGCATATTGCAGCAGGGGCCTAACCTCAAATCAAAATGAACAAAAGGACAATACATTTTGTGTATTGGTGTATTCTGAGCGATGTTTATGATGATGCGATTTGCAGATTATTGAAGCTTCTTGTGGATTCCGCGGAATAATGCTCCCCCACACCTCAGATTTCAACATATGTGACTCAATTGCTTCCTCAGTTAGATTTTATTTCACATTCTCCACCCATTGGTCAAAAACCTGGTTGAATTAATGCAACTACTATACAACAAAAGACATTAGCAATGGCTTAGTACTGTATTATGTTATATGACTGAAGCTTATAGGACTGGACGACGCTTTTTTTTTCCCAGAAAAAAAAATTGAAATAATGAATGTAACATCGTACCAAAAATTTAATGTAATTACGCATTTTAAATGTAGCAATGATCAATGTCTATTACCTTTGTAAACATGCAATTGATGCACTCACGCATATAAAAATGCACTCGCGTGCACACACACGCACATGCATCCTTGTACTTCTATCTTTGTGAGGACATTACACTGACTTTCATTCATTCTTTCTGTGTCTCTACAGCCTTTCCCTAATCTTAAAAATAAGCAATGTATGCACAACCCAAACCCTTTCCCTAGCCTAAATTTATCCCTAATTCTAACCTTACCCCTAACCTTAACTAATAAGTCACGATTTGCCTTTGTAGTTGTGAGGACATTTGAAAATGTCCTCACTTCCCAATAATGTCCCTACTGTGAAGGAAAAAAACATTTACTGGTTCCCACTTTGTAGCATATACAAGAACACACACTCACACACGAATGCACACACACATGCTCAAACTAAATTTTAAAATGTACTTGTCATAAGCAAAATCTTAGCTGATGTATAATTACAGTGGATGTTGGCAACTAGCAGTGTAGTAGATTTAATTATTTGACCTGATAACTTCTGGCAAAAATCCATTGCTGCCTATACGGGCTCAGTATGGCGTTTTCATCATTATATTCCTGTGGTTGAATGGAAAAATAGCAGAATGGGAGAGGACCTCTAACTGCTCAAATCCATATTCAGCTCTCAATCCCTTAAGCAGAAATATTACATAAACTCATAAATGTGACCAGGAGAGAACTAATGACAGCTGATTAAAGTTGTTCAGGTGATGAAGGCCCATGAGCAGTGAGAGCTGCCAGTGTTAAGCTGAACAGCAGCTGTGACCCTCATTACCATGGCTGATTTATCCTCCATATATTCTTCACCTCTTTTGAAAAGAACAGATAGGCTACTTATGCACTTAACTTAAATAGTAGCAATTTTTGTTTGAAACAAATGAATGTAGCTCCTGTGGGAACATATGGTATATTTCTCTCTTATTAATAATTCAAATGCAATGGGTAAAATGAGTTCGCTCGGTTACTGCTGCATTTTGTTTTGCATCAATTTCATAGACATTTCGGAAATGGGGCTATTAATTCAAACCCCAGGCTAACACTAAAAAAAAAAATTGATTTTTTAAAAAATAAAAATAATACAAAAAATTTTCAAAAAGATCGGGAACAGGTGATGTTAAAACTGCCATGATGGCAGGGGTCATGTTTTTGCAGTGTCTGTCTGTCTGGCTGTCTGTTTTGAACAGATTGACGAGAAACTTTATTTATAGGAGGGTCCTGAGCCAAGAAAGAGTTAATGAAATTTTCAATTTTCACTCTGATCAGCCAAAAGATTCAGTTATATCCAATACCTCATCAGCATTCTTGGTGGAGGTCTGAACCCTATTGAGTGCATTTTTGGTTGTTTTGCTGGTCCTGCCACCACTGTTCAGATTGTACCTGCTTTTTTAGTTTAGTTTCTTTTAGCAAAGGTTCTAGAGCTTTCTCCAGGACTTTCTTAAGGTCTATAATTGCTAATTCATCTGCAATATAGGCTCAGTTAAGGAACTTCTCTGAAAAAATTACCAAACAAACAAATATTATCAAAATAATTTATTCCTTTATTGAGATGTATGACTCAAGTCAGTCTGCAATGCATAACAGTACTTTTTGTATCCTGTAAATACTCCACAAAAGAAATCTTCTTCAACCCTTTCAAAACAAAAATGTCCTAAAATTATGTGAAACAGGGCATCTGTTCTATTAAAAATGCAAGATTGTTCCAGAAAGCATGGTCAGGCACTGGACATAAGGAAATGAATGCTCTCTTTACCAACCTCAAACCAAGCTGTCAGAATATAGCTGTCAGCTTCATGTATGTAGATTGGGACACTGTGGAATGTGCAACCATGCAGGTAACTGATGTGGCTGAGCCAATTATGCCGAGATCATCTAACGGGCCGGAAAACTGTCTGCATACAATATTGAAAGTGAGATATACTTGGGGGATACTGACTCGTGACAGGTAGGGTGTGGCCACACCATTACCACACATAATCTTTAAGTGACAAGGCCAGGGCCTCTGCCCAGCTCACAGTGAGCCCTGCAGGCAGTTGTGTTAACCTTCTGCAGCTGTAATCCCTCTCACCCCTTGAGTTTCCACAGCTCCATCGCTTTTTTTTTTTTTTTTTTTTTTTGTCTGGGGGTTATTTAGGCCCTGAAGAATGAAGAAATGTAACTTCCAGCTTTCCGTGGCAAGTGTTGGGATGAGAGAGCAAAAAACGAAACAAGGACAGGCGGCTGTGTGTAGGGCCATTAACTCAGACACCTCGTTAGAGCCCGGAGTGTGCAGGGTGACACCAGGGCCAGTGTGCACATTGTGCCTTGAGGGCACTCTCTGTGGAGGTCTTGTGAGGAAATGACCCAGGCTGGCACAATGCCTGAATGGGGGATCTTTAGACTGTAAGTAGGGGTTAAGAAAGGCCCCCCTTTTACTTTCGGGTACAATACATGACCTTAATGATGGTATTAAGAGGAGGTCAGGGGTAGGCACCACTTCACCGTCAGCTCGTGACCAGGACCGTCGATTTTTTAGGTTTTCTGAGGAGAAAGACAGCATTTATGGACCAATAGGGGAGAAGAAAAATAAAAGCAGGACCCGTGTCCTCTCGTCATTCACTGAAATCAGTACTGAATTGCATACCTTACAGTCTAGTTTTAAGCTGCAGCTGATTGAAGGCCAACCAGTGGCCTCTGCCGTGATGTACCTTCATCTACAGAATGTGGAGATCAGCAGTTTATTTCTCCGTAAATTTCTCAATAATACAAAGAGAGTTAAAGCCATCAAAATTTCAGTTTTCATCAATATAAATGAGAAATTGCCTACTTCCAGCTTATTTTGAGGTGATAGTCTTGTCTTCCTACGATAATATTAATTGAAAGTATTAGCTGCCTTAAACATGTTATTTATTGTCTGCTCCAGAAAATAAGCTTTCGGAGCAGATGAAGCCGAAGGTAAGATTTACACAATGAGCGCTACTGTAATCACTTTGGCATTTACCAGTCAGTAAATTAACTTTTACATTTTAATTCCAATTTTTTTCCTTTTCATGAAGGGAGCAAAAATTACCTACATGAATAATGACGGCATACATTATTAATTCTGGCGAGAATGTACGATAAATTACATTACAGAATTATAAGCCGCCTTCGCTGCTACAGTAATTGTGTACCATTTTATAAATTGAATGCAATTCTGCTTTTTTTTCCTCTTTGAAGTACCTCATTACGGATTCTGTTAGACAAAGAATGAGCGTGAAATAAATTGTTAAGGAAGTGGAGAATACAATTTTTCTTTCCCCTTTCTCAATAGCTGAAGATGCTATGGCAGCCATCACAGAGCTCATGAGATTGAAAAATAAGAGTGATACCAATCCGTCAGGATCAGGTCAGCCTCAGTAAAGCGTAGCAGAAACTAAAAATTGCTTCAGCCTTTCAATGGTGAAGCAGCATCCACCAGTTTCACACCGAGTGAACATTTTTCCACCGCTGATTTAGATGGGGAATTAGATTAGAAAATGAGTGTGTCTTTAATTTCCTGATTATAAATCACATACCATAATTCACCTCCTTTTACCTTGAGGCCAAACACATTATCCTAAGCGACATTTTATCTTCCGACCCGTAAGTGATAGTCTGATAGTCTGATGAGAGGACCATCACACAAATCATACTTTCTCTAGTAGCATAGTATATGTCTTCCTTTCCTGAATTAGACATAAAATGTAAGTATCATTTCCTGCACTAAGGATTATCTTACATGAAATATAATAGTCCTTTAAACTCGTAAACATATTACAATATCGCTTTGTTCACCTTTCAAGTGGAATGACTCTGATTAGCTCCAAGATCGCAGATAAGATTTTGAAAAGGTGCATTTTTATGAGTCTACCTGTCTGAAAAAAAATGTGAAGAATTTTTGGTTGTATTGTTTTGGGGGTTTATTTCTGTTTAGCTTGATTTATTTTACATTTGAAAGTGAGTTAGAGAGGGGATTTCACAAGTTTACTGTCAAGTGCCTGTATCATGTAGTCATTGTTTGGGTAGATTGGTTAAAATCAGAGACGTGGTTTAGTTGTGACAGCAGCTCACGTAAACTGAGACGGAAATTTTTGTACTTCAGGTCACAAGATGACATTTTGAAATTGTTTTAGGAATTTCCCAAATATTTTCTGCCCGTACTGTAAATGAAAACCATATGTGATAGAATGTTCACATATTTTTAATGAAAGACTGCATTGCGGGTGACCTTATATACCTAAGAATCATGAATTCCTTCAGCCTATTTCAATTATTCAAACAACTTTAATTAAGTTTCACATCTTGATAATGTTCACACAAACGTCATGGCACAAAACAGTGAACCTTGCAACTATTGGGCGATTTCATAATAATACTTCATAATAATAATATATATAATATAATAATAATAATAAGTTTATAATCAGCAAGATTATTTGTGATTTTTGTTGCCAATTGAACCATTGACAGAATGTTCAAGGTAAGATATATGCAATGGAATTAAGCTGTAATTAGAAAATACACACCACAGTGTTATGCACACAGTATATCCAGAATGTATGCCTGCACTAATATCGTAATCTAACATTTTTCCTAGCAATGCCTCATTCTGCATTTCTTAGACGTAAGGAAACTTCCCGCTTGATTCACAGTTAATTGCTAAAGCTGTGTCTTTCCAACATAGGTTTATGAGTGCCTGAGCCTGCGAGAAACTAATCACACTCTGACATTTCAGCACATGATATTTGAAGCATCCTTGGTGCACAATGAACTTGCATTATCAAGACTCTTGTTTAATTTTATCTGCAACACATCGCCAATACATCTAAAATGCTGCTGCAGTTGAGTAGCAATGGCAAAGCCAATGAAACAGTTGCAGTTTTTGCAGTTAGAGAGAGAGAGATAGAGTTTTATAGTGCAATCTCTTTGTTCTTACTGGTAAGTGTATTATGTTCCATGTAATGGAGAGTGGAAATTTCCCGAGGAATTTGAAAATATTAATTTTCTAAAGACAACAGGAAATGAATCCTCTGCCATTCAGACCAATATCAATATTAACCATTTCTACGACATGGAGGAAATGCTATTTGACAATATGTCTGAAGTGTTATATTTTCATTCATGGAGAGATTTTAATAGTTACAGAGGTAGATTGCGCAATAAGTTGAATATGCTATCCTGAGCTCCACTTACTGTAATTAACCAACCTCATTAAAACTGATTGGTCAGATTGAAGGAGACTCAGGGATATGCAGTCAGTCTGTGGTAAGAAATGTGAGCAATGGGGCAAAATCTTGTTGTTTTCACAAATCTTTAACCTGACCCACAACTCTAACATTCTAAAAATATGGTACTGATTTTACATTGGGAACCAAGAACTAAAAGCATTTGAACCAAGATTTATGCCTACAGGTTGTACTGTGGATATTGCCTTCCAAGTCACCATTGTTGAACTTGACCTCAAAAAAATACAAAAAATACCAAAAGACAGTGAATTGTTTGCACTAAAAATAGAGGCCCAAATCCTGCACTTGAAATTTTCAAGTCATTAAACCTCTCAAGGCACACATATACAAAGCTCTCTCTTTCAATCATTTTTGTCTTTGTCAGTTGATATGAGATCATCCATCCTCAAAACCTACTTTGAAAGGACACAGTGATACCCCAAACAAGGCCTTATACACAATAGCCAATTATGAAATGCATTGGTTGACTTTAAATCTGCTCTCCTGCTGTGGACATAGCAGTTAAGTACTAAGGTGCACTATAAACAGTATTTACCTAATGGAGGCGCACACTGCTGCTGAAAATACTGGGCCTGAAGAAGACATATATCATGCATAGATGTTGGTGTAACTAAAGCAACGCTATGCTACTCCATGGGAACCACAAGAAAAAAAAATATCTCACATTACTTGTGTTGCTTTCTCCACAGGTTATGATAAATTGTTCGAGACATGATTGAAATCTGATCAAAACAAAACTAAGGAAAGCTCGCTGTGTTTTATAATAATGTCCCCCAGCAGAAATATGGCACGAGTCAGCTTCATCACGCTCACCTCTCTCAACACCGCCCATAAATTGTGAAATCATTCTGTTATGCCTCCTCCTCCTCGACCGGGTGTGTAAGTGACAGAATAGGTTTTGCCGATGACATTGAAAAATATTTGCACTGACAAAGCCACAAATCACCTCCAAGTGAGTTTAAGGCTCAATGTTCACAGATTGGACATCTAGTATATTCTTATTCAGAGTGTGATAAATATCAAACCTTCTCTCCTCTTCTTCCTCGAGTCTGAGCACTGTAAAATATAATTGTGTTAATGTGTTACCTATAAAAAAAACATAGGGAAGACAAAAGGGGGAAATCACACCTGTAGTCAGTATATTAGCCTATGTTATCCTGAAAACCTCAAACCTCTTAAAAATGCTTGTCAGGCAGTAGACAGAGACATTATTTTCTCTGTAACAGTTGTTTAGCCTGACTTGTAAGGATAGCTTAAGGGCATAAACACTCAAGGCCATTATTCATAAAGCTATGCAGAGCAGGACTGCGGGCCTATGGTCAGTTTTTTTGGGTCCAAAACTTATGTACATCCAAAATAAATCATGAAAAGGTCAACTAAAACTCCTGCATTAAATTCCTTCATGAGTATGAGCCATAGTGTGCTGTACAAGTCCCTTGAAATGGCTTACATTTTATTGACTTCCTCTCCTCAGATTTCCTTGGTTGAATTATTGTGTATCGTTCTAAACTACCAAATGCTTTATTCAGCTTTACGCTGTCTTGTAATTCTAGCAGTTATGAGTATTGCCCTGCCATGATTTGATTACCACAGTAATAAGGCCCTCTATTTTAAGCCTTATTACCCACAATTTTTAAATGTGCATGATATTCTTCAGTGTGTCTGCTTTAGGCAGGTTGTTAACATAAGCTCAATTCTGTAATATAGCATGGACAATTAAGCGCACAATTTTTGTATGAATGCAAAAATCCCTCACTGTGAATAATTTAGTTCAGCCACTAGAGCACATTTAATAGAGGTCTTTCAGCAATGGCTTTAGCCACAGAAAACTAATTTCGGTCGGTGCTTTGATTTAATTAGATTTTATGATGTATGTTAGTACTAATTCACTAGCTCCTTGTGCAGTGTCTAGGTATCTCCCCCGCTCTGGTGGCGAGCTGTCAGACTTCCATTTTTAACAGTATTGAAAAATTCAAACTTTATTATTGCCAGCTCAGGCGCTCTCTCCTATCAGAATGAAAGTAATGAGCTCTTCCTACCAGAGAGAGAGAGAGAGAGAGAGAGAAAAAGAGAGAAAGAACAAGGGAGAGTGAGAGAGAGAGAGAAAGAGCAGTATTTACAGCCTGATTCATGAGTTAAGTTTTCTAACTGCCTGTGGCTATTAGCTTTCAGTCATTTGGCTGTCGTTTAGTTAAAAAGAGCCGTTGGTTAATGCATGGCTTTAATGAGATTGCGTTGTTCGTCTATTTTTTTTCTTCTTTTCTTATGAAAGGTCACAACAGGAAACAGAAAGTATTGGATTGAGTGTAACGCGACAGCGATACTGTCAAGAGGCGAGGGGGAACTGGCAGGCAGCCCGTTTCGCCCCAGTGCCGTAATGGGCTGCGGAACTGATGGGCTCGTGCTCACCTTAGCGCTCGCGCTCCATCCATCACGAGCGCTGAGCAGAGAGAGCGCCCGTTCGTGGGGCCAGACACAAAGAGGAGGCATGGATTTCATTACCCATATAATCACCCACATGATTGCCATACAAGTAATGGAGACGCACATCAGCTGAGCCCAGGCAAATGCATGAATTTAAACGCGTTTGACGTTCACAGGGTGTTCAGCGTAGACCGCAGAACTTAAGTATTATCGGAACGCCATTGAATTAGCATTTAGCTAATATCAGCTCTGAAACTACAGATATCATATTTTACAAATAGGCTAGGATGTAATATTAGCCTCATTATTTCAATAGCACAATTATTTAAGAATTGATTTCTTTTTTCTTTCTGTTTGGTTGTATTGATGTTGCATTTTTGCTTACTTGCTGCACTCATTAAAGAGCTGGTATTTCATTCCTTAAAAGCAACTTGGTTTTGTCTTGTTTCCACTATTCAATTATACCAAATTACTGTAGACAGAGGAGTTACTGAGACAGTTTCAGTATCTCTACTGGAACAATCTCAGTTTCCATTGCTGAGGTCCTTATGGATAAGTAGCCTGCACATTTAACTGTCACGGTTAAAATATGTGCAGTCACTGCACACAGTCATCCCCCAACTCCCAACAGCATAAACCTCCAAAACTACTCCAACTTAACACCCACATACCCAAACCATACAGACTCTGCACCTCCACCCTCAACCCACCTCTCCCCATGACCCACACACAGAAACATACTTTTCACATCATACCAAGAATTGTTACCGTTTGGGTTTTAAATTATAGGGCCATTTGTTTTCAGTATCTAAAAGCAATGTGGGAACTGAAAGTGTGGGATGTGTCCAATCCAGTGATACGACAAATGCTGAATTAATGAGCAATAATTATTGAATACATCGGCTCACCAGGGCAGGATAATGATGCTCTCATTGTTAAAACTTGATAATTAACGGATAATGGAGACAGAGAATTAGATTATAGTCCCTGGCTGAATTCTGATATGTCATGCTGAATTACCACTTCACGCTGGCCTTAATTAATTTGATATGCAGGAAGAGAGTTCAGGAGAGAAAGAGAGAGAGTACATGGTGTTCTGCATGGAGGCACCTAGGACTTTACAGCTCAGTGTGAGAGCACATGCAGTCAGATGACTCTAAGAGAGGCCAGTATGTTGGCAGGGAGTTTGTGTAGCCTACTCTTGTGTTGCAATCAACAGCCATGCATCTGTCAACAAACAGTCAGGCTGTGTCTCTCCAGCCTGCCTGCCTGCCTGGCATGCTGTCAGGGAAGGATTAGACAGGTTGCAGTTACAGAAAGGTGCCCATGTTAACCTCTGAACCGGATAATCTAACACTAATCCATTCCAAAGTAATCAAGCATTTACAAGGCTGTAGACGCTGCGAGGAGGGTCAATCCATCATTCCCCGTACAACTCATTACGTTCCCAGGCATCTCAATATGCCCATGCAAATGAGACAGGGGTGCTGTCATGGGTGGGTGTGAGAAAGTACAAACAAATATTCATCCATAATGCTGGCACGATTCATACATCTCTAGCAATAACCGTAGATATAGCTGCAGTCCGGGGTATCAATTATTTATGGAGCTAGAACTGACATGGCTGTCAAAGTGAATTAGTGGCACGTGCCAAGCTCAAATTGTAAATCGCGGCTCACTGTAACTCTTCATTTTCCTACTATATGGATTCAAAGCACATAGTAGATGATACAGTGCAGTATAATGGAACAACAATGGCGGATATCAAGAAAACTCTCTTTGTGGGCTGAGACTCCAGGTAAGTGAGTTTTAGGCAATTACATGTCCTTTATTATTATTATTATTTATTAATATTAATAGTAATAATAATGATAATAAAACTGCTAATGATAATTACAGGGACTAAGCAAGATGAGGAAATTATCCATTTTGAAGCAGGGAAGACAAACATTGTATGAATGTTTTCAACAATTTCCAGTTTATGGCCCATAATTGTAAATGGTGAACCTTCCCCAGCAAGTTTCATGTTGGTTGGCCATTGCTGTGCCTGTCAAATAGCAGCTGTTACTTGATTGGCGACTGACAGCAATGTTTTTGAATATTTCTTTAGCTAATTGGACAGACTATTTGATGCTTGTTTAGAGATACAATTCACAACATTGGAACCATTTTGGTCAAATGGTTGAAAAGATATGGGTAATTTTACATTTATATTTCCTACAGTGCCACCCATCAGCCAAATACAAGCAGATTTTGAAATCTTCAGCTTCTTTTCATTTGTGATGGTTGGACATTGCATTCAGGAGTTACACCCCAATATATCAACTGAAGCAATGCCCACAAACTTCATTTACTTGCTGCAGCCACGTGTTTTAACACAACAAAGTTCCTTAAGTTGGGATTCAAGACTTAGTCTGAAGATGCTATGAACTAAATATCATGCAAATAGGTTGGAGCACCTATGAGTAGATTGATTTTAACAAAAAATTCAAAATGGCAGAAAATCCAATAAGGCAAAAATTATTAAATTAAAAAAATGTTTTCTTAATTACAGCTGAGGGGGCTATTGGAGGAATTTGCCGATGTCTTCGCTGCCAGTGATGAGGACTGCACACACTCTAACCTCATCCTCCACGACATAGGCGTGCGAGGTTCGTCTCATCTGCTTTCGCCCTCAGCGTCTGCCCCTTGCCAAGTGACTAGCAGCCCAGCAGAAAATAGAGGAGAAGCACAGAGCGGGCATCATCAAAACCTCAAACAGCCCCTGGGCAGCACCAGCAGTCCTCGTCCAGAAGAAGGATGGCACCTGGCACTTTTGTGTGGATTACAGGTGCTTCAATGAGGTCACCCGCAAGGATCCTACCCCCTCCCACGGATTGACGATGCCCTGGACTACTTTGCCAGCTCCTCCTGGTTCAGCTCCCTTGACCTGCATAGTGGTTATTGACAGGTGGAGTTGTTTCCTGATGCCCGTGTGAAGACAGCTTTCTCTATTGCCGAGAGAATTTGGAAGTTCAGAGTGATGCCATTTAGGCTGTGCAATGCTCCTGCCACCTTTGAGTGCCTGATGGATAGGGCCCTGGCCAACATTCCCTCTGTGGTCTATCTGGATGACCTCCTGGCCCATGCTGCAGACTTACAGGGGATGCTGCAGAACCTCCAAGATGTCTTCCAAGCCATCCGCCATGTAGGTCTCCACCTCAACCCTAAAAAGTGCCACCTGTTCTGCCTGTGGGTCTCCTTCCCGGGGCATGTCATCAGCAGTGAGGGAGTGTCCACTGATCTAGTCAATTTCACTGCAGTCTGGGAGTGGCCAGCCCCGAATGACATTTCCGAGTTCCGCAGCTTACTAGGCCTGGCCTCCTACTATCGGAGGTTCATCAAGGACTTTGCCACTATTGCTCGCCCTTTGCACCAAGTGACCCAAAAGGGCCAGGCCTTCCAGTGGACTCAGGACTGTGCTGCAGCCTTCTCTAAGCTCTGCTCTGCCTTGAAGGAGGCACCTGTGTTTGCCTATCCAGACCCCACCAAAACATTTATTGTGGACACTGATGCCAGCAATGTGGGTCTGGGTGCTGTGCTGTCCCAGGAGGGGAAACATGGAGAACAGATTGTTGCCTATTACAGCCGTTCCCTCAGCAAGCCAGACAAGAACTGCTGTGTCACTCGCCGAGAACTCCTGGCTGTTGTCCTGGGTCTCCACCACTTCCGCCCTTATCTGTATGGGCAGAAGTTCATCTTGCAGGCTGATCACGCATCACTCACCTGGCTGCTGAACTTCAAGGAACTGAAGGGTCAGCTAGCCAGGTGGATTGAGACCCTCCAAGACTATGACTTTGAAATCCATCACTGAGCAGGCCGGCTGCACAACAATGCTGATGCTCCGTCTCGCCGGCCATGTGAAGAGGAGAGGTGCAGATTCTGCCAGCGGGTTGAGGAGTGCCTCCAGCCAGGTCCCAGGGTGGCTGCACTGCAGCGCAGGGGGGCGTCCAATAGTGATGTCTGCGAGACCATCGACCCCCAGCAGCTCCGGCAGGAACAGCTGCAAGATGCAGTCCTTTCCCGGGTTCATGCTTGGGTGGAGGCTGGCCAATGACCGAAATGGGCGGTGATGTCAGCGCTGGATCTGGAGTCAAAGGCCCTGTACTCACAGTGGCCCAGCATCATCACCCAAAGGGGGGTCACCTTTACTGCCGCTGGAAGTCACCAGGAAGCCAGCGTGAAATCCTTCAGCTTCTGGTTCCCTGCTGGCTGTGAAGCTGTGTACTCAAGCTAGTTCATGGCTCAGCTCAGACCTTGCAAAGGCTGAGAGGATGCTTCTACTGGCATGGATGCTGGCATGAGTTGGAGCTGTTTGTCCCCCGCTGTGACTCTTGCACTGCACACAAGGGCCCCTCAAGACTGTCACATGTCCCCTTGCAGCAGTACCAGCTGGGGGAACCCATGGAAAGGGTGGGTGTGGACGTGCTGGGCCCATTTCCTGTGTCTGACCAGGGGAATGGCTATGTCCTGGTAGCCATGGACTACTTCACAAAGTGGCCAGAGGCATATGCAGTCCCTGACCGGAGCGCTGCAACCACCGCAGAGAAGCTAGTGGTTGAGATGTTCTGCCGCTTCAGGGTGTCGGAGGAGCTCCACTAGAGGCAGAACTATGAGTCCAGGGTCTTCCAAGAGGTATGCTGGCGCCTGGGCATCAGGAAGACCAAAATTACTCCACTGCATCCACGGAGTGATGGCCAGGTGGAGCAGTTCAGTAGGATCATGTCCACTCAACTTGCCATTCTTACCAGCCGCAGTCAGCAAGACAGGGACCACCACCTCCCCCTGGTCCTGTGAGCTTACTGGACGGCAGTGCAAGAACTGCACCCCTGCAGCCGTTATGTTTGTCCCATGCTACATCCACCCCCATGGACCTGGTGTTTGGGGCCCCACCTGAACCAGAGGCGAGAGGGGAACCTGGGATGGACTATTTCTAAAATATCTGCAAGCAGCTGTGGGAGGTCCACAAGCTCACCAGGCAATCCTTGACCAAGCCTGGGGTGCAACAGAAGCGGGCCTACAGCCTCCACTGCCGGGGGGAGGACTTTGCACCTGGCTGCCCGGTCAGGGTTTACAGCCCAGTGAGGAAGAAAGCGCATTCCCCAAACTGGCCAGTGTAATGTGGAAAAAAAAAAAAAGCCACTAGATGGCAGTATTGACATTTTTTTTTTTGTTAAGCCCAGTCTGGAGCTAGGTTGGGGCATGTCCTGGGCATGCCTCAGTGGGGAATGTCCCAGAGAATGGGAGGGGGCTGGAAAAGGGTACATAAGGAGAAAAATTGACAGAGTGAAAGGGAGTAGGAGAAATTGCAAGGAGAAATTGTGGAAGGATACATTTGACCAGACCTGTCACTCCTTTCAAGACCTGTGAAGCTTCTTGTGGATTTTTGCCTGTGTTGGAGCATTTTCCTGTCCCAGGACATGGCAACATAGCAGCCCATCTCAATTACCAAGGGACTGTAAATATCTCATGTTTTTTTATCTCCATCTTGGTCAGTAGATGTAGATTGTAGATTATTTCAAAGTGTGTGTTTAATTAAATCTGTTAAAGTTTTAAAATTTTGTCTGTCATCCCTTGCTGTCCGTGACGCCATAACAAATTGGGGCCATAACAAATTGACACCATAACAAATTGGGGCCATAACAAATTGGGGGCTCGTCCGGGATAGACCACTGTGTGAGTCATTTATTGAAAATCTAAAATTTCAAATTGTGAAATTGTTTTTTGAATTTTCCTAGATATATATTGACAGATCAACAGCAATGGATGATTTCTTGGCATCACCAACCATAGAGGTTTTGAAGTCTTTTAAAAAGACAGAACTGCTAGAAATATGCAGACAGTTAGAGCTGACAGATGTAAAACCAGCCATGCGAAAAGCAAGACTGGCTAGAGAGATTGTTGAATATTACATTGATGAAAATGTGTTTGCACCAGGAGATCTGGAACAGTTTCCAGTGGAAAATCCAAATGTAGAAATGGAACTTAAATTAAAAATGCTAGAGATTGAAAGGGAGGAAAAAGAAAAACAACGAGAGTTTGAGATAGAGAAAGAGAGAAAAGAAAGGGAGGAAAAAGAAAAACAACGAGTTTGAGAGAGAGAAAGAGAAAAGAAAGGGAGGAAAAAGAAAAACAAAGAATTTGAGAGAGAAAGAGGAAAGAGCAGAAAGAGAGAAAAAGACAGAGAGATTTCGATTTACAGAAGTTAGATAGAGAAGAAAGGCTCCAAATGGAGCTACTAAAAATCAAAATGGAAGCTGAAAACAAATTTCATGCTAGCCAGGAGGTAAAGCTGGTGCCTCCATTCTCGGAGAAGGAGGTTGATAAGTATTTCCAGTGCTTTGAGAAGGTAGCTAAGAGTTGTCAGTGGCCAAAGGAACACTGGCCTCTGATGTTGCAAACTGTCCTCAAGGGTAAAGCTCAACAAGCCTATTCGGCTTTGTCTGCAGATGATTCCTCTGATTATGAAGTTGTCAAAAAGGTTATTTTGACAGCTTATGAGTTGGTTCCAGACGCTTACCGACAGACATTCAGAGGTCTGAAGAAATCTGACAATCAGACCTATGTGGAATTTGCTAACGAGAAGAAGGTTTGCTTTGAGCGCTGGTGTACTTCTATGGAGGTCAAGGATGATTTCAACTCACTAAAAGAGATGGTGTTAGTTGAAGAATTCAAGAACTGTGTCAAGGATGATATTAAGACCTACCTTAATGAGAAGCAAGCACTGAATTTGCAATCAGCTGCCAAGTTTGCAGACAAATATGTTCTCACACATAAGTCCAAATTTCAGTCCAGCAGTAACAATAGATGGTCCCAATTTCAGAAGAAAGGTAACGGTGATACCCAAGATTCCTCACCCAAAGACAAAGACAAATCTGGTGATGGTGCTCAGAAATCCAGTCAAAGGTCTGATCAAAGTGTGAAAGCTGACAGTGACAAAAGTGGTCTAGTTTGCAATTATTGCAAGAAATCTGGTCATGTTACAACTAACTGTTGGTTCCTTAAAGCTAAGAAAGAAAAAGAAAATGATACCAAACCCAATGCCTTTGTGAAGACAAGGTTAAAAAACCCCTGTAGTAGATGACCGATCTGCTAAATTGCCTGGTCCTTGTGAGGCTAAGAAGCCTGATACTGCTGACTTTGTGAGGGAGGAATTTCTTCCATTTGTGTCAGAGGGATTTGTGGCTCTGAATGAGCATTCTCCTCCTGTACCCATATATATCCTAAGGGATACCAGAGCTTCTCAGTCACTTTTGTTGATGGACTCCTTGGAGTTACGTGATGAGACCACTTCTGGGGATTTCATACTTGTACAAGGTGTTGAAGGGAGGACTGTATCTGTACCCCGGCGCTCTGTATTCTTGAAGTCAGATTTAGTTACAGGACAGGAACAGGTGGGACTTATGTCAAGTCTACCTATCAAGGGTGTTTCTCTGTTGCTAGGCAATGACCTGGCTGGGGGCAATGTAGTTCCCCCTGTTCATCTTACTTCACAGCCGAGCACTGAAGATGGCGATGAAGACCCATCTCTGTATCCTTCCTGTGCAGTGACCTGTGCAATGGCCAAGAAGGCTCAAGAAGAGGATGATGTGGTGCTGTCCAGCACATTGAATAGTCATGACTCAGGTGGTTCGCCTCATGACTCTGTTCAGCCTACTATGGTTTCTCCGTTTGAGGACTTATCAGACACTTTTATCAGTTCTCTGTTCAGCCAGCCAGATGGGTCTGGTGATTCTGATGTGTCTGGAGACTTGTCTCTGTCCAGAAAGCGGTTGATTCAGGAGCAAACCAATGATCCTGAAATTTGTGTACTAAAGAAGAGAGCCCTTCCTGATGAAGAAATAGACGCAGTTCCAGTTGGGTGTTATCTCAAGGATGGAGTGTTGATACGGAAGTGGCGCCCTCCTGATATCCCTGCCAATGCAGATTGGGCAGTGGTCAAGCAAATTGTTGTTCCGAAGGTCTACAGGAATGAGATCTTAACAATGGCTCATAGTTTGCCTTTAGGAGGTCATCTTGGTGTTAACAGGACTGTTGACAAGATCATGAAACACTTCTTCTGGCCTGGACTTCGGAAAGATGTTTCCAACTTTTGCAAAACCTGTCACACTTGTCAGGTAGTTGGAAAACACCAGTTAGACCCACCTGTAGCTCCATTGTGGCCTATCCCAGCATTTGGGCAGCCCTTCTCCAAGGTCATCATTGATTGTGTTAGTCCATTACCCAAGACTAGATCTGGAAATCAGTACTTGTTGACAATCATGTGTGCATCTACCAGATTCCCTGAAGCCATACCTCTATGCAACATCAAGGCAACTGCAATCTCGAAGGCTTTGATAAAGTTCTTCACGTTGTTTGGCCTTCCCAGGGAAATTCAGTCAGATCAAGGTAGCAATTTCACTTCCGGATTGTTTCAGCAGGTTGTGTATGAACTAGGTGCGAAGCAGATTCTTTCCAGTGCCTATCATCCAGACAGTCAGGGTGCCTTAGAGCGGTTTCATTCCACTCTCAAGACAATGATGAGGACTTATTGTTATGACCACAAGAAAGACTGGGATGAAGGTGTTCATTTGCTGTTGTTTGCGCTAGAGAAGCAGTGCAGGAGTCTACTGGATTCAGTCCGTTTGAGCTAGTGTTTGGCCATGAAGTGAGAGGACCTTTGCTATTGTTGAGTGAACAATGGCAAGAGAAAGAGCCGCATATCAGTCTGTTAGACTATGTTAGCAAGTTCAAAGAAAGACTGCGTGCAGCTTGTGACCTAGCCAAAGAGAACTTGAAATCAAGTCAGGGAAAAATGAAAACTTGGTATGATCATAAGGCTAGAAGCCGTGAGTTTTAACCAGGAGACAAGGTCCTTGTGTTGTTTCCCTTGCAGTCCAATCCATTGCAGGCTAGATTTCATGGTCCTTATGAAATTCTGACAAAACTCAATGATCTCAATTACATTGTGAGGACTCCAGATAGGAGAAAGCCAAAACAGTTGTGTCACATTAACATGCTGAAGCCTTATCATGATAGGAATGCTAGGGTTGCAGCTGTCACTTCAGATCCTCCTATGGTCGAGACTTGTGAAGATGAGGGGAGTTTCAAGATGATGAACCTAGAATTAAAGCTGAAGTTCTTTCATGTAAATTGTCAAATTCTGAAGTGTTGCAAAATCTTGATGTAAAACTCCAGCACTTAGAACCCTCACAGAAAGATCAGTTTGAGAGGTTGATCAAGAAATATAAAGATCTATTTCCTGATGTTCCTAAGAGAGTTTCTATAGCCTCTCATGATGTAGACGTTGGTGATGCCAAACCAATAAAACAGCATCCGTGCGGATGATGAATCCTGAAAAGAGAAAGATTGCTGAGAAAGAGGTTGAGTACATGTTAGAACATGATATTATCAGACCCTCTAACTCAGATTGGAGTTCACCCTGTGTTCTAGTTCCAAAACCTGATGGAAGTACTAGATTCTGTACAGATTATTGCAAAGTCAATGCTGTAACTAGAACTGATGTGTTTCCAATACCTAGGATTGATGATTGTATCGATAGAGTAGGGCAAGCAAAGTTTCTGACCAAGATTGATTTATTGAAGGGTTATTAGTTTGTGCCTTTAACTGAGAGGGCCAAGAGCATCTCTGCTTTTGCCACACCATCTGGGTTTACCAGTATGAAGTCCTACCCTTTGGCATGAAAAATGCCCCAGCCACATTCCAAAGGATGATACAGTCTACAATCGCTGGATTGCCACACACGGGTGCGTACATCGACGACCTGATCACATGGAGTGACTCCTGGGAAGAACATCTGAAAGATGTAGAGACGTTGTTCCAGTGCTTGACCCAGGCTAACCTGACTGTTAACCTGAACAAGAGTGACTTTGGTTGTGCTACTGTCATGTATCTTGGCTACGTCATAGGCCAGGGTAAGGTGGCACCCATAAATGCTAAAGTCCAAGCCATCATGGACTTTCCAGTTCCTGACAACAAAAAAGCTTTGCGCCGCTTCCTTGGAATGATTGGGTACTACCGCAAGTTCTGCAAGAACTTTGCTGAGACTGCTCTCAGTCTCACCAACCAACTGAAGAAAGGCGTAAAGTTCACTTGGGATGAAGCATGCCAAAAGAGCCTTCGATCGCCTGAAGTCTCTGCTGTGTCACTTCCCGTGCTCAAATCTCCTGACTTCAACAAACCGTTCTCCATGGTGGTCGATGCTAGCGACCAAGCTTGTGGATCTGTGCTCCTACAGAGAAGTGACTCTGATGACATTGAGCATCCCGTGGCATACTTCTCCAGGAAGTTCAATCGCCACCAAAAGAACTATTCCACAATTGAGAAGGAGCTGTTGGCTCTGGTTCTATCCTTACAACACTTTGAGGTTTATGTTTGTACAGGGCAAAAGCCAATGATTGTATATACTGACCACAATCCGTTAATGTTTTTGAGTAAGATGAAAAATTGAGTAAGATGAGATTGTTGAATTGGAGTTTGATTTTACAGGAGTTTGACTTGGAAATTAAGCATGTAAAGGGTACTGACAATGTAATTGCTGATTGCTTATCCCGTGTTTGAGTATGTTTATATATATCACGTGTTTATTAGCATATTGTATTATATGTATATATATATACAAATGTCTACTTAACCATTTTTGTATTGAAAAGAAAAATTTTGCCTTTATGAGTCAAAATTTTTCCCTTTTGGAATGGAGGTGTAATGTGGAAAAAAAAAGCCACTAGATGGCAGTATTGACATTTTTTTTTTTGTTAAGCCCAGTCTGGAGCTAGGTTGGGGCATGTCCTGGGCATGCCTCAGAGGGGAATGTCCCAGAGAATGGGAGGGGGCTGGAAAAGGGTACATAAGGAGAAAAATTGACAGAGTGAAAGGGAGTAGGAGAAATTGCAAGGAGAAATTGTGGAAGGATACATTTGACCAGACCTGTCACTCTTTTCAAGACCTGTGAAGCTTTTTGTGGATTTTTGCCTGTGTTGGAGCATTTTCCTGTCCCCGGACATCGCAACATCCACCCCATCTCAATTACCAAGGGACTGTAAATATCTCATGTTTTTTATATCAATCTTGGTCAGTAGATGTAGATTGTAGATTAGTTCAAAGTGTGTGTTTAATTAAATCTGTCAAAGTATTAAAATTTTGTCTGTCATCCCTTGCTGTCTGTGATGCCGCAACAACTTGGGGCCATAACAAATTGACGCCATAACAAATTGGGGCCTTAACACCAGCCACTGAGTTGGACCCCATACCATTCTGGAGAAACTGTCTGAGCTGGTCTACAGGGTGTAACTACTCCAGAGAAACCATGTGGTAGTTCTCCACCAGAACCGCCTTGGACCCAAACAACCATTGACCCCAGCTGCGGAGCAGGCAGAGGATGAAGATCGGGCAACACCATTCCACTCCCTTCCGACCATTGGTGCACACCTATCGTGTTCAACAAGGAGACAATGCTGTCTCCCACATTTCCAGGACTTTGTAGTGGACTCATAAATTGTTGGGGACAGCTAGTCCAGCTAGGTGGGGCTGTGTAGCGTTCCAGGCAGATGCAGCTGCAAGGACTTATGGGTAATGCATGCGGCAGCAGAAACAGACTGTATTACCCGCTTGAAAATAGTTGAAACATGAGTTATGCATTTTATTTAAGAGTGTTACTGTTCTGTTAGTGTTTTGCCATTTTACAATGTTTGAAGTTTATGTTGGTACCACGATTGTGGGGGAAAGCTGAGGTAATGACCTCCCTGTATGTCATTATCTGCAGTGTTCAGTAAAAAAACAACATTTTTAGCAAAATTCTTCTCTCACTCCCTTTTGTGAGTTAGGTTGGGTGTGCAAAGCTACATACACACTGCTCATTACAATATTATCCCACAAGTTTTTGGGGTCATCAAGATGGTTCTGGGCAAATGAGAGACAAGCCTTTGAGGTCTTTTTGGTCATCAGTGGTTTTCTCCTTGAAGTTCTTCCATGGATGTCAATTTTGCCCGGTCACTTTCTTGGAGTGGTGTGGAATTATGAACTCTGACCTCAGATGAGGCAAGTGAGGCCTGCAGTTCTTGGAGGAGTCGTTAATGCACTCTTGTAAGAATTTTGTGACGCCATCCACTCCTGAGAATGTTCACTACTGTTCCAAGTGTTCCAGGTGTTTGTAGATTACAGCTGTCACTGTGGTTTGCTGGAGTTTCAGAGCTTTAAAAATGACTTTGTAACCCTTTGCAAACAGATAGATGTCAACGACTTTATTTCTCATCAATTCTTGAAATTTTTTAGACAGTGACACCATGTGATGCATTTTGCTCAAGTCACATTGCAGAGCTGTGTTCGTGTAACATTAACATTAACCATGGACATTAATCGATGCATCGCACTTGCCACCTCCACCATGGCAAAGTTATCAACCACCTGGTCCTCCTCACGCCTCTCCCTCAGGACAAAAATTCGCTTATATGAGTTGTTAGTACTGTCCGTTTTAACATGCAGCTGCGCATCCTGGACTCTAACAAAAGCCCATCAACTATGACTCAATGCATTCCATACTAAATGTCTTCGTCGCATTCTCGGAGTTCACTGGTATGACCTTGTCGTAAACACCGAAATATTCATACATACTGGACAGCAACCACTCGAAAACATCATCCGTGCACGCCGCGTCAGTACTTTCGGACATATATGCCGGCTTCCACTCGACACCCAATGCGTCGACATTCTATCAACAAAACCACCAGCTACTTGGCGCCACCCCCGAGGAAGACCACCTCTCCGCTGGGCCGACCAAATCTGCGCTGGCACCAACCTAAGTCTGATGGAAGCTGTCACTGCCACTAAGGAAAGGGCTGGTAGGAGAAGAAGAGTTCGAGACGCTACGATGATGAACGTGAATGAACATACATTTGGCTCCTGCCCTTCTGAAATTATTCCAGAGCCCCTGGATGGATACATAGATGATAGATGGATCTACATTTTAGGTATTTGTATCTTACTGAAATAACATACACGTGCACACACATGCATGTACACACACACACACACACACACGCACACATACACCTTCAATCAGGCAGGGATGTAAACGCTGAATCTTCTTGCTGCAAGACAATGGTGCATCCAGAATGGTTTTGTTCAAATGAGGCAGTCCTTAATCAACTGATATTAGTGTCTATATTATTCACGAGATCTCTGGGGAATACTCAAGTGATTAAACCATAACCATCCTGTTGTGAAAGTATGTTAGTTCCACATTGCAACATTTTTCTTGGACATGTCTATAAATACTTGGCCGGTATGTAGGACCAGCCTACGTATTTGTGCATATACCCAGCTAATTAACCACAAGAGAAAGGTTACATAATGTCACAACTGTCGAATGAATCCTTTTTGTGTCTCCTTTTATCCAGTAGTTTGCATGTCTTTTAGATAATTTGTCTCCCTTGATAGGTTTGACATCCTATGTGCCTCCCTGCCAGGTGATATGCATCATGTTTCCCATTCCATTTTGAGAGTGTTGCCATACATGTACCCCTTATGTAATGTGTGCAAGTTGCTGGATTGTCACTTGCTAGCCCTTTATTTGTAATCTTTAATGATAATTAAATATGGAAGTACTCTTCTTGGCTTTGCTGGTTGGAACAAGCTCCTAAGTCTTTACTCTTGGTCTCTAGGATTGGGACTGCACTCCTTTTAATTATTTTTCTGTCGGTTCCTCTGCCCAGTTTATTAGGAACTCCTCCCAAGCCTTCTGTGGTCATCAGGATTGGGACTGCGTCCCTGCTGAACTTTCCAGTCGTGCCAGCTGACTACTCAGCTCTTATGAGTGTGTACTCCATCTGGCTGTTGTCCCACTGGCCGGGCACCAGACCTGCACTCAGAAGCCTGTACTATTTGAACAGAACTGTGTCATTCTGCTTTGTGCTCCGTCCCTCTATCATTACCGTATTACTATCAATAAACCCTACTACTGAATTGTTCTCTGACTCTTCATTTAGTTCCTGGTCTGGATTGTAACAACGAATATATATTTTCTTTCATATTTATGAATTAATTCAATAAACATGGAAATGCAATAGGAAAGCAACACGCATAATTTCATTCCGCCTACTTTCTAGAGGGAAGTGAGATGGAAAGATGTTAATGGCGAATTATATGCAAGGCCGGTGACCTATTTAGACTAAACACGCGGCGATATTTTTGTTCTAAACGAGGGGAGATAGAGGCTCCACGTGCGTGACTTGTTTACATGTTTAAGGACTGCAGAGGGGTTAGTGGAAGAACTAGAGATTGAGAAATCGCGTTCCCGGATAAGATTACACATGAGAGTTGGATATTGCTCCAGGGTAAACGCAGTTATAATGGTACAGACATGCTAGATAGCAGTTTGAAGCTTCTTTTGCCCCTGTGAGAGGTCAGTGAGAGACTCGTTTTTGCTTTTTTTTTTAGAAGATAGCTTAGTGGCAAGCGCATCGTTGCGATGCTGGTGCGTTTAGTTCAACAATTAGATATTTTCTAAGGAAAACTAGAAATATTTTGGTAAGTCAGAGTCACCGCGTAGTTTGAGTCATCAGCTGCGATAAAATACAACATGTTTTCTCAGGTGTTGAGAGAGATGTAATTGAGTTCATAAATTTATTTGACAAGTTTGTGTTTATTCTTTAAATATTGACTTGCAGATTATATCGATCCTCTGATAAGACTCGCTTGAACCCTGCGGCCACGTGGAATTGGAGTACTAACCGGTCCATTTCATTTTGCTTCACAGTACTTCGTTACTTGTTTGTTTATTATCCCCCGTCACGAAGTGAAAGGGCACACAGGAATGAGTGTTGTCCCTCCGCCCGTCTGCCACACTTCTTTTCCGGGCGAAAACTACTAAACATATACTTGTAGACGCATCTATGTAGATGTGCCTTTTCATACTTCCGCCCGTCCTTCTGTCCGTTTGTCTGTCCCTCCGTAGTGTTTCATTTCATGGCCAGAACGCCAAAACCGCGGCGGGGGAATCTGAGTATTTCATGCTTATTGATGCGCATATATTTTTATTTACGATGAAAAACTCGTAAATAATGTTTTCCAACATGGCGTTGGCATCCTAAAATAAAGTTGAATAAAATAACAACAAGTTTACGATTATTGTAAATGGTGAAAATAATTGTGTTAGTTTTTAGTCGAACACGGGGACCATTGTAAAACAAAATAATTTTTCATGTGTGCTGTGGTCTGTTTCAGACAGACATCACCGGAGACCGAAATGTTCCAGCTTCGAGGTAAACTGGTCCAGTGTCAGCTGACTGCTGATCACCCTAGAGAGGATAACGACACCCAGCAGTTATCACACTGTTTAAAAGAACTTCTTAAAAAAGTCAGGTAGGCCTACAAATCACTGCATATTCAAGAGGTTACTGTTGCAGATTTATAGAAGCAGCTGTATCTTGTTTTTACCAAGTTTTATGAATTAAATCACTTTATGTGTGTCTTTGCTCAGACTAATATATCGAGGACTGACTGCAATAAACAGTTATGTCCAGATGTTATTTATTGGACATAACTGTTTATTGCAGTCAGCCCTCGATATAATGCATAACTTCAAATAGAAACTGTTGTTTTAAAATGTAAGCTGTTATACAATAACGGACAAACGTTGATCTTGCTTAGTATAAACTGCATAACTTCAATTTAAAAAAAAATGTCAGTTTAAATTGTAAACTGTCACTCAATACCAGATTGTATTATTTGGCATTGATTATTATAGAATTTTGGGTGGGCTGAAAAAAGAAGATATGTTCTGCAACCTGAGGATTCCTAACAAGCATCAGACAGCCAAAGATGAAATCAACTTGGTCATTCTCACAGGTAACAAAAGTGGTTGCTCTACCCATCTGCTGCATATTGAGGAAAGTTACTAAAAGGGTTGGTTATTCTGTGCTCCATGTACAGTGCTTGGGAATCAGATATTCAGTGAATCATCTTTAGGAGTCACATATTGTCTTCCATTTCAGAAGGGTTAAAGACTAAAGTGAATACCTGATCACGGACTCAGATTTTATTCTGAACAAAACTCCAACTGTTGTCTCAGCTATGATTTTAGCAACATTGGCATTTGGAAATGAATAACAGGTTCAGTTTTTTCAAATGTCTGGTCGGCTGTTGATGACATTTGAACGGGTTATAAAATTAACTTTGTAAAATGTTAAATCTAGCATATTCAAAGATCCTGTCTCATGATTCTGAAAACCATACCAAGTTAAAAATTCCTAATTTAGTGATCTGATCTGATCTTTGGGTATAATGAATGGTTGCTGTGCCCAATGACTGCCTTGTGGTGATAAAATAAATGAATTTTATTCAATGCAAAATGGTGTGAGATCATTATTTAAATTCCTTGTGTAAAATGGTTTGGCCTATTATGAACACCTCTAACCAAGATACATTTTGCTAAAATTATCAGAGGGATGAGGACAGATGCATGTTTATTTTATCACATTCTTCTACATTTCCCTGTTTTCTTTCCACAGGCCGTGCTGTTTTCTGCATTGATGTTAAGTGCTGGAGTGGCAAGGTGTTGGCACAGAAGCAGAATTGGCAGGTGCAATCTTCTCAGAAAGGAGAAGATGAAAACTTTACCAACACTACCATCCAGGAAGTGGCTGACCCCATACAAGCCATCATGGTAACATCACTGATGTAACACTACACGTTTCACAGAGACTCATACTTTTTAGTCAGACTTTTCTCATGGTCTTTTGCATTCATTAGCGATGGAATCGCGCAGTATGTGTAACTGTATGTGTATGTGTTGCGCACAGAAGAGTGGCAAGATTATGTCGTATGGATGTTTTAAGAAAGTTTTCAGCAGTAAGTAAGAAACTATATGAACAAAACAAATATCATTTGGAAGCCATATATATGCAGATCAGTCCGTAAGTGTTTCAATAGTGAAGTAATCTTCATAATTATGGCTCTGTGGCCACCACAATGAATTTCAAATGAAATGATCATGATGGAGACTTTCAGGGTTTTGTCCAATTATATGAGCGTTGTAAAATTACAACCATTTGTATACATAGTCCCCCCAATTTTAGAGGCCCAAAAGTAATTGGACAAAGCAATATAATCATTCATTAAATTATTATTTTTGATATTTGGATGCAAAACCCTTGCAGTCAATGACTGCCTGATGTCTTGAAACTATAGACATCTTCAGATGCTGCTGACGTCACCAGTTTCTTCCTTGGTGATGCTCTTGCAGGCCTAAGCTTAACCCTCCTATTAGGTTCTGGGTCAATTTGACCCAATTCGATGTTCATTGTCTCTAAAATCATGGTTAATATCCTTTTTTCAGCTAGATTTTTTTTCCTAACTTCACGGGTAAAAGTTGAATTTAACTCAAAAAAATTATTCTATGTTGTGTACACATGTTGTAAGCTTTGGTGTTGTTAGGGTCATTTTGACCCCGGGATCAATTATTTCATAAAACCATCATCTTGATCTCGATTTTGTACTCTTGCCTAATACTGAGGGCATGTTCAAATTAATTTCTCACTCATTTCACATTTGGTCTCATCCGTTTTGCTATAATCATGTAAACTCAATGCTTGATGTGTAAGGGGAGGATGGGGGAGTCGTGTGTTATTTACTTGGCTATTGAAATGGGCAGGTGAAAGGCATAAATGAGCTGAGAGGAGATTGGGTAACACTTTCAATTACAAACATCTTCAGTAGTTTTTCATTGCAAGGATCAATCTCACCTCAAATCAAAAGTGGTTTATTAATTTAAACATAATAGGAGGTTTAAGCTGCAGTTTCTGCAAGGTTTTTGGGCATTTTGCCTTCAGATTTGTCTTCAGCAAGCAAAATACATGCTCATTTGGATTTAGGTCAGTTGATTGACCTGGCCAATATAGAAAGGGACCCTTCTTTGCCTTCAAAGGGGACATATTATGCTGGTTTTTCCAAGGTATAATATTCTTGGGTGGGCCAAAGAGAGGTTAAGAAACTTTTGATGAAAAAAAATTCATGATTTTGAGAAATGCTGCTCTGTTAGATTCAAACCTGGTGACGGGGAAGGCCACTGAAGTACGCTGAACTCATGGTCACGTGAATGAAACCAGCTGGACTGTTCTTTTGCTTTGTGACAAAGTGCTTTATCAAGCTGGAAGTCGCCATTAGAAGATGGGTAAATTATGGCCATACTCAAAGCGTCTGCAGTAATACTCAGATAGGCTGTGGAATTCAAATGATGATTGAATGGCATTAATGGGCCAAAAGTTTGCCAAGAAAACATTCACCAGATCATTGCAAGACCACCACACGATTGAACTGTTGACACAAGGCAGTTTAGGCCCATGGATTCAAGCTATTAATGCCAAAGTCACACCTACCCATCTGTGTGATACAAACGAAATCAAGATCACATTATCCTTTTTCCAGTCTTCGACTGTGCAGTTTTGGTGAGCTTGTGCCCACTGAAGCCCCAGATTTCTGTTCTTGGCTGACAGGGCTGGAACACAGCGGGATCATCTGCTGTCACAGCCCATCCGCCTAATATTTCTCAGTCTGAAACTCTTTTCTCACCACAGTTACAAAGAGTGTTTATTTGAATAATGGTAGCCATCAGCTTAAATAAGTCTGGCCATTCTCCTCTGACCTCTCTCATAAACAAGGTGTTCCTGTCTACAGAACTATTTGTTGTAAATTAGAGAGTGTTTTGTATGAAAATGCCTGGAGATCGGCTGTTTCAGAAGTACTCAAACCTGCCTGTCTGACACGAACAACCATGCCTTGATCAAAATAACTAAGCTCAAATATGTTCGAAGAACCAAATGGACTGTTGCCACAGTGCACTGTCTGTCCATCAACTTTTCCTTTAAATGACTTCTTGTCAAGTTTTTTTCGGCAGATGTAGATCAGACTTGGTACAAATGCTCCTCTCATGGCCTGGACCAAGAGTTGTTATTTTGTGGCTCGATTCAGAATCCAATATGGCCATCCTGGCCCCTGATTGGCTGATGTATTTTTGACTTCCTCACTTTTACTGGTCACATTTTGATTAGATTTGGTGCATGTTTGTTTTATGGCCCTGACTAAGTATTGTAATTTTTTTGGCTCAGTTCAACTTCTTATTAAATTCTACATGGCTGTTTTAGATCAGAGTTGGCACAAATCTTATGGCCCTGGCAAAGTGTTGTTTTTTGGCTTCATTGAAATCTAATGATTAGGTGACGCATATTCAACTTCCGCACTTCCAATGGTCAGATTTTGATCAGACTTGGTGTAAATGTTTGTCTCATGGCCCTGACTAAGTGTTGTTATTTTCATGTGGATGCAGGATCCAACATGGCTACCCTTGCCTTATTGGCTGACTCATATTCCCGTTCTTGCCACTTGGTAGATTTGGCTCAAACATGCTACAAGTGTTCACCTCTAAGCCCTGACCAAGTGTTGTCATAAATTGGGCAATTTAGAATCCAGTATTATTGTCCTGGTTTCTGATTGGCTGACACATTTTCAACTTTTTCTCAAATTTCATTTGGTAGATTTGGATCAAAGTTGGTAAAAGTGTTCAAAGTCTTGGCGCAAATAAAGTTGAAATTTTGTTATTTTTTGAGCGCATGGACTAAAAATCCATTTTCTATGTAACTCTCAAGACTGACTCCCAAACCCACTTTTTCTTCTGTTTCGGTGACTTCACACCAAGTTAATAGTAAATTTTGTGCTACAACTGATTGTTTATGGTTTAACATGACTTCAGTACTTTCTGTAGATGATAACATGACTGAGTAGGCATGTGATACAGTGATGGGTACTTAACAGTACAATGGTAAGAATTGTTACAATGACAATCCAGGTGAGGGATAGAGGCCCCACGGGTCTTCAGTTGTTATTTTGGTGCTGTTAGCCAAGTGAATCATCGGATCTGAAAAAAAAAATGAACATGCATTTTACATACTGAAGAGGAGAAAAAGAGAAAAAGCCCCAGTAACAATTGTAAACTGATGATATACACTTGTGTATGGAAAAGAGAGAGAGAGAGAGAGGGAGTGAGAGAGAGAAAGAACAAGAAAGAAAAAAGATATTGAGTGAGAATGATTGCAACATGGAGAGATGATTTGTTTCTTTAAAAAATCTAAAATGTTTCATTTTAGAGAAGGAGGTAAGATTTTAAGGAAATAAGATTCATTGCTAGACAATGAAGCTCGTACAGTCAGACTTTTCTTCACATTGTCTTTAGTGGGAAGAAATGTCTGACATTTGAACTTTTTTAAAAAATTTTGGCTAAATACCCCCACGGACGGATTTTTTTGGGTTTTTAGAAAAGGATTGTTATTCAAAATAACAATTTTAATCTCAAATAAGTTTCCCATAACTGATGTTTTTATGTTTTGTAATCCTCTCCAGAATCGCTAAAATCGTTTGGATCCAAGTCAGTCTCTGGATATTCAAACTCATCGTCACATTTTCTTCATCATTGTCTTTGCCGGCTATTTGTAGTGCCATGTTCACATGTCCCACAATTTGACCGAAGTAATGTCCCATGACATACCTGAGAGACAGCCAATGGTAAATGAACTCTTAATTTAAAGAAGACTGTGTAAACGACAAAAATATAAATGACATTTATAAATGACATCATCACAAAATGTTTGAAAAGTGATTCCACATGTTAGTGTAATTTGGAAGGTTGTTTTTAATAAGTTAGTTGCCTTCTAAGAGATGCTCTGGAATGTTCTGAAATGAGGGTTCTCTAACCTAACAAGCAGCATTCTGCTATTTCAGACTAAAACAGCCAATTTGTGGAACCACATGAGACGCAACGGGGTGTCCGTGCGCCAGACTCTCTTCCACCCCAAAGTACTCTTTCTCTCACCTGATTGCCAGCTGGATCAGGGACTGAGGGAGAGAAAGGAGCTGGTCTCTCATGAGAGCTTAGAAGCATTCTTGCAGTCCTTCAAGGAAGGCTATGCGGCCTGGTTCTCTGATGCACTGACTCCATCTTGGCTGTCTGGTAAGCGAAGTTGCCATGTCATGAAATTTGACATAATTTTGTTTTGCATAATATGAATTGAAGATGCTAACAGTTAAGACCAGGTATTATTTTATAATTGGAAGTAAAATAATTGGATGATTTGTGTAACTCTATGTGCTAATTAAGAGAAATGCTCATTGTTCAGGCGTATCTTATATGTTTTGTTACCAAGGGCAACCTCAGTAGTGTGTATTTGGGGATTACAATATGTATGCTTCCAGTTTTTGTTTTAGTACCAAAAATCAATGGCTGTCAGCTCCGCTAATCCAGCAAAATCATGGTAGCTTGAAACTAAGACGTTTTAAACCTCTGTTTGGTAACGTAACTTCTGCTGAACTTCACCTGGGTTCTGCAAGCTGATTTATGGTTTTTCAGTCAATATTCTGCTGACTGGTGAAGATCCGCTGCGTCTCAGCTTGTATGTAACTGACTGTGTTCTGTAATCAGCGATGTACTAGCAGTGAGTTTTTGAAGTGCCTTACATTTCCAATACCTCACTTCAGTCAGAGTATTTTTTTTCTGCCAAATCTGCAGCATGAAGTCCTGAAAATATCTGGTTTGTGTCTTGTTTTGGAATCAAGTTTTCACACAAAAGGCAGAAAAAGTTGTTTGTTAACTCCTTGCGTCTATTGATTTTTCAGTTTTGATGGTGTTGCACTGGCTATCTGGTTATTGTAGTCAGAATAGTTGGTTTTGCACTCCAAGTCTCGTAATTTTATTTTGAAGTGTATCTATTATGTGACTTTTCATTGGTCATTCTTGTATTCTTGAAGTCTAGAGAAAAAAAGGTTTAAATGCGTCATTGTAAAAAAAAAAAAAAAAAACTTGAGTTTTCTAATGCTGGCCAATTCTACAGTACCAGTCTGTGAAACCCTCTGTTGCGGTCCTGCCCCCACCCTCCCGAAAACCCCAGTGTGCTGTGATTGGTCAACTTGATCACTCACTTGTGATTGGTCCACCATTCGCGCGTGTCGAGAAATGTCACGCCCCTTACCGTAAATGGATTTCAGCTCCAGAGTGTAAATTAGCTTTAGAAATAAATGCCGGTGTAGTCTTGTGGGCGTAACCCTGATTTTAGGGCGTGCCAAACTATCTGCTTGGCGCAAAAATTAAAATGATGACATCACCAGTTGATGAAAAAAATGGCCAGAAGTTATTGGGGCATTTCAGTCAGCTCTGGAGCGGTGTGTTTTGCAGCAGAGGGCTCTTCTTCTGGAGGTGACTTCGAGTTTTTTTTCAGACACAGACCTTTTAAATGCGCATAAAAACAATATGATTCACACTATGACATTAAAATAATGAAAAACTGGGCTGACGGGTTTGCTCACTCAGTTTAGGCGCCGCATTGCGGAGCAGTAATGTCTACCACAGTGCGGGTTTGATCCCCGGTCGTACCAGCCGGCAGTGGTCAGCAGCTTTTTCGGAGCAGCGCACAATTGGCTTTCGCGCTGCAGGGAAAACAAATTGGGAAGTGACTTCCGGGATGGGATAGTAAAATAGTTGCTTCAGTCGTTGCTTAAGTGTCTCCTGTTGGCCAGCCGGGCGTTCATCAGTAAGATTCTAAGCTTGCTCATGTTCGGGTATCCTCTGCCCTCGTTCGCTGTCCCGAGTTTGCAACATGGGGTCGCATACGGGCAAGCTTTGTACGTAGTTCTCGAATTGGGCATTCCAGATTCGGGTGGGATTGGAGATGCCAAATTTTAAAAAATAAACAATAAAAAAATAATGAAAAACCATAAAAGGTGCACTTTAAAATCTCATGAAATGCATGATATTTTCTTTGAAAATAAATCAGCAGTAGTGTATCTAGAAAAGAAATATTGTATGAGACATCACACAATGTTTTCTGACAGGGTAATAGTTATCAACATATTTTGAACATTCCTTATGATTTTAGGTGTTTTTAGGTGATTATAGGTGCCATTTAGTAATGGCAGTGCAACATGCTGTGCATGGTGAAGAAAGAGCTTCACAACATGCTAGCTCTCTGGTTAGCTCTCTGGTTTTTCCTCCATTCCAAAAGTGAATCAGACGGCTACACTACGCTGTGAACACCTGAAGTACTTTATTTTTGACATTGGCCGAATGATGAGAGGTCAAATTGATAAAATTAAATGCTTAATTTTGATATTTATATATTTAAGTATCAATTTATACGTTGTATATTTATTTGTATCATACTTATTTTCAAAAGGCGGCTGAATTTTTGTGCCGCATAATTTATCATTCATTTTTCTTCAGTCAGATTTTCCTGTCCTTTTCTGTTGCAGGTCACCTGTCGTACAGACAACTGAGAGAAGTAAAGGAGGTTTTGAAGAAACTGGGCACATGGGATCTGGTAAGCCTGCGTTGTGGAGAGCTGCTGAAGGGAGACTATCAGGGCTGCCAACACATTGCGCTCAACCGGCAAGAGACGGATACTCTGGAGTTCTCCAAGCTCAGTGCATTATCTGGTGGATATCTATGGGCTCTGCTGGGACACACGCCACAGGTAAGTGTGGCCTCATCCACCTCTCCTATGTTTCACTGATGATTGGTGCAATTTGTGAGTTAATGGGCACCTCTTGATGTTAAACAAGGAGACAGTCATCTGGTTTAGTCATGACTTTTTGAAAAGTTTTATTATAAACGATATTCCTCTTTTTTGAATCTGAATAAAATTATTTTATCTTGGAATAAGAACATATTTGCTCATAACTGTGAGGAAGAATGAATTTACATTTACTGTCGTACTTGAGTATCCTATGGAGATGAAAAGACGCATTAATGCACAGAAATACAATTAAAATGTAAATTTTCTTTCAGGTGTTGTGAGGTATTCTGAAGTATTGACTTGAATGGCAATGTTCTTTTAATCCACTTCAGTTTTTCAAAGAGTGCTATGATTCCTGATGTTGTATTATAGGGGCTTCAATTGAAGAACTACCACTGGACAAAAGAAAAAAGAAATGATGATAAATAATGCAACAGAAATAATTCCCATGTTATGGTGACAGGAGAAGGCCGATAAGTTTGCTTTTTTGGTTTATCGCAGCGTGTTATCCTAGCCCGCGTATGTTCGTATTTTGTAGTTGCCCATGAAAATGAGGGATGTCCAAGAATGTGCTGTTGGTGAGGCTGGCACATTCAATCAGAGCCCTTGCGACAAGGGACAGGCCCTTATTGAAGCTGTAATAAATTACCTACAAGTCCAGCAGAACAATAACAAAAAAGTGTGCGCCATCCATTTCAGCACCATTTACAAGAAATCAATATCAATACTTAATGCAATACCGCTGAAAAATGAGCAAAGATACAGGGAGCATAAGAAAGCACAAATGAAAGACCTTGGGGCAGTTCACCTCAAGGGGGGAGGGGGAGGAAGAGAAAACCCATTTTCATCATGTTTTCACATTTGTAATAGCGTGATATTTTTCATTGCGGCACGGTTTGATTCGTTGTCATACCTTTCGGGTGCCGAGCTGCCCCAGACTGGTGGGAAGTGAGGGAAATCTGTCATTCTTCTGCAGATCCAAGTTTGTGTCTCTTTGCTGGATTCGCTGCGCATTCATGACACGCCTGTAAATAAATTTATGGGACATGATGGTAATGACTACCATACTGCCATAAATGGTTTTTCATTGAGTGAATTAGTTCAAAATATAGTCTGGGAAATGGTGTCTGTGGATGCAATGCCAGTGCCCGAATACTCTAGTCCTGTTTTAGATGTCAGTGTATTGGGATTTGGTTGTGCTTTCAGGGAATGAAAAGTGTACAAATTTTTTACTTTGTGTATTTTGCAACTTGTGATGGGGTTTGAGAGGGTAGTACCCCCTTGTTTTTAATAAAAAATGAGAAAGTTGAAATAGAACTGAAAACACTACAAACATTTCACATTATGACTTGCTAGCTACATCTTCCACAAAAACAGTTAATTTAAAAGCATTTAATATTGTAAAATATTGTACTTTTGTTCATTTTTTTTTACTTTTATGGCTGTTTTCCATATTTATATGCCACAAAATTATACTTCATATTCCAATATACACATTACAGTTTTTCCTTTGCCAAAATATAGTATCAATCTGTTCTGGAGATATTCTTTCCCTGACTGACTGACTTTGTTAAATTCTTCTTTGCATGTCTTTAGTTGTGACGCTACCTGCAGTTTTAGACACCATCATTAGTTAGGTTTGCATGGACGCTAAGAGCACTTGAGCGTTGATATTGAGCATAGAGTAAGTAAGACTTTTCTTCTGAAATCTCTGTGTCTACCGAATTCAATCTCCATTAGGAATGATATCTGAAAATCGATTACAAGCTGAAATCTCTTGGACCTGAGGGTATTAGTTTTAGCAAGACCTCACCTTTCTGGTTTCGCTTTCTAAACCTACTTTTTTTTCAGTGTTTTCCATCTAAATCATCATTTTTTATTTGATGCAGTTAAAATGTGGCTGGGTTGGCTGAGACGATGCCCAGTATTGTGACCAGTGTGATTGCATAGTTGAGAGGGACATCACAAGAATCAAGGCCAGTGGTTTTCAGATTCAGTCCTGGGGCCCTGCATGTATGCAGATTTTTGCTCTAACCTCAATTGCAGCCATAGGATTTTAACAAGCAGCAAGGATGTCTTAATTTAGTGCATTTCATGTAAAGAGCAGGTTTTTACCTTCTTAAGGCACATATCAGTAGACTTATCAATGCATGCCATGAACAATAAAAGACCCCCAAACATATTGTTTATTTTTCTACATTGCAAGTCATTTTAATCAATTACAACTTTGCACGGATCAAATTTGATACTGACTAGTTCAGTAGGCTACAGTTGAGATTGCTGAACACAACTGTTTTAGGTTCTTTGAAAATACTTTGCTTGAAAATTAGAAGATAAACATGACACTTAACAGGTTTGACTCCATCATTTGCTTGTTAGTTATTGTGACCCCATGTCTAAGGTTTCTTCAGTCAGGAAACTGCTGATTTTTAAAATTTGATCGGTTATATTTTTTCCCTCTTTTTATGCAGTTGTTTCCAAATTCATCACAATCTGTAGATAGAATTTTTTATTCTTCGTGGTATGCATTGTCATATCTGACATAATATAATCTTTCTGAAAGTGATTAGATGAATTTAATCAAGAAAAAAAAATGTTAACAGCTTTAAATACTCTGGAATTGCAGTTGTGGTTGGACCAAAAACCAGAATTCGCATGGGGGCCCCTGGTCTGAGTTTGAGAGCCACTGATCTAGACATAGCGCCAGCTTTTCCTTACCAACCAGTAGATGGCACTGCAGTCAAGTACTACTGGTGAACAACTAGAACGCTCCTATTGCTAAATAGAATTGTTCAAGTACATTTCTGTTTCTTTGGTGTAGTGTAGACTTTTCACAGTTGTGGGCAGGAGACAGCTGTGGAGGAGAGTGCACAGAGAGAGTATCAGTGACGGTTGTACGGGTTGTCCGTGAACATTGCCAGCGGTTCCAACTGCACTTATACCCTGATTTCCCTTAAAGGCTACCTGATCAAATGACTCTCTTTCTGAGAAATACAAATGCTTCTGGTCATATAATAAACAAAATGGCCACCCCCCCTCTCTCTCTTACTCAGGTTTCCGAGTCTCAAAAGCACTGAAAATATGCTTTAGATTTTGAATATCCCTTTCTGTGTGATAAAAAGGTGAATAACACCAATTAGTCTTTAGAGCATCGAGTGTTTTTGTATTGTTGGGTAGGTATCAGGTTCAGGAAGGAAACTTTGTCATTCCTTCTGTGAAGGCCCTCAGAGAGTTGGTAAGTGTTTATTAGATTCAATAGAAAGCAAAGAACAAAGAAGTCAGATATTCTTACGGACTGGCATAGTCGCATCGTAATTACAATGTATACGCTGCGGCAGTCGCTGGAGTAGAAGTTTGGCAGCATTTCAGATTGAGCTTTTGAATCAGCTGGCCCAATTGTATTATGTTAACCACCTGAGGTATCTGGCAGATGTATATTTCTGGAACAATACTTTTTTACTTTAACAATATCCGGCATTACGTAGCTGGTGTGGGACGAGGCTAGTCAGACCCATGAAAGGAGCAGAGTGACCTACATAAACAAAAGTTCATAGGGTGGTCTAGGGGTCTATCTTGTCTAGCGGTACTGGATTGTGTTATATTCTGTGTTTTAGTTTCCGAACGCCTTTTTTGTGCTGAGCTTGATGTTGGTTGTTGGGGACGTGTACAAAGATGCACAAAGCAAAAGCTTTAAAGGCTTTTGCACGTCTGGATAATGCTTAAGGACAAGCTTATGTTACACTGTTTCTGAATTCTCGAGCAATCCTGTTGTATTTACGTTGTAGTGAGGTAGTTATGTATAGTACACTAATGGAAACACATTTTCTGTGTTTATTAAAAGGGTAGTATTAATTTACATGAGAGGTAGGATGAACTCAACTCTAGTATATGTGCAGTTCTGAAGGGATTAATCTTTCAATAAAGTGAGCAAGCAAAGCACGTAGGGCTGTTGAGCCCATTCAATGGCAGTGACACTTTAAGAGCAGTATAGATGAGCCACCTACCTTTATGGTCTTTATGGAATGGAGTGAAATATCTCCATTTTGAGGAGTTTGTACCTGGAAAGTGCTGTAGTGACTGATTTCATATCAATCAGGAGTTATTTTCTGTGTTCTTCAGAAGTAAGAATGGCACTCTGGATGGTCGGGCAAATGGTACAGTGGCACTGAATAATGTGTGTAGGTCTGTGTTAATGTCACACGCATGGCAAAGAAAGTGTAAAACTGCAAAACTACAAACAGTGTATGTATGAGCATGCGCATGTGTATTAGTGTGCCATACCCCTGTTTGTGGTTGTGCGCTTGCACGCTTCTTTCTTGTGTGTGTGTGTGTGTTTTGCGCGCATGTGTGCATCTTATGTGCACATGTATATGTCTAGCGCGTGTGTATGTTGAGGACGTGTGTGCACGCACGCCTGTGCATGTTTGTGTGTGCACACGTTATGCGCATCTGTTGTGCTTGTTTGTATGTGCATGTGTGTGTATTCTGAGCATGAGTGTGGGCCCATGTGTATTGTGCATGTGTGCACGTGCATTTGTTGTGCGCTTGAGTTTGAGTGCATGTTTGCCTTGTGGGCGCGCGTGCATGTGTGTATGTGTGAACGCGCCCAGGTGTGTTTGTGTGCACGTCTGTGTGAGTGACTGTATTCATTTATGATATTTCCAAAACATCTAAATCCTTACCTACCTGGCTTATGGAGCAATTGTGAGCATATATGTAAAATTAATTCACAGATTACTGAAGACAGTGCCATTTTGAATAGTAGCTTGTGTTGTTATGACACCGGTCAAGTGCTGTTTTGCTCGTACTTGTATTACTCGGCCTTCTCTGCTTTTTCTACTTTCATAAGCACTTAGAGCACACACTTTATCTGGCATATACATTATGCTGAAGATTGGATGCATGCCTTTGCATGTGTAATCTCAGAATAATGGAAGGGAATTGCATCTTCCAATAAATGCACCGCTGCACTGGCTATATGAAGCATCGGAAGTCAAATGTTTAATGCAAAAATCCACTGGTAGTGAAGGATGCATTACGGAGAATCTAGACCAGCTATTACATTTTAGTTGAGGAGGACCAATTTCAGGAGCACATTTTCGTATTTCTGCATTCACTGCGCTCTCCGCCTGTTTTATCTTGTTTCTGAATGATCTGTGGAAGAAGGAGCTCTGATTTGATGTTACTGGCCAGGTCATGTGATTTTTCATGAGTGTGTCTCTACTCAAATTCCACCCCCCCCCCCCCCTTCCACACTCCCCCCCTCCCCGAACTTTAATTCCCCTCTTTCCTGGCATTGATGATTTTTCAGATCACTTCCATTAACATTGGCATGCTGAGCGCTAATTACTCACTCAGTGTTCTGGGCCGCCAAGTGCTCGTTCTGGTAAGCAATGCTGTCCGCTTGCAAGATGCTCGTTAACCGAATGCGCTTAATTATATAAGAAGGTAATTGCATGTAAATGTTGCGTCTAAAAGCACCTATCAGCCCCGCTCGCCATTTTAATAGGCTAGTGCCTGGGATTTCTGTTTTGTTTATTTTAGAGGGAGGCAATTAATTGATTTACCTAATGAAGTAAATATGCCAGATGCTCGCTCTTGGTGGGGTGGCAGTCACCCAAATTGGATCCAGTTAACATATACCTAGTAGCCATTTTTGATTTTTTTATTCTCTTTGAGATAATCTGCCACTAAAGGTGATAAATGCACAACTAAGTGTGCAGTATTGGCCGCCTCCATCTTATGTACTACCTTGCCCATAGCTTACTAATGACAGTTCTTTTAAAAAAAAAAATGGCTGCTTGATGAACCGCGTTTCTCCATTACAAAGATTGCTATCAAATAATATAAATTTTTCTGTGTGAAACATATGATTTATTAATATGAACAGAAGGGGCATGCTCTTAAGTCTTAACAGTGCTTTTATGCAGTGTAATTCAAATTCAGAAAGACATCTATTATGCTTTGTTAGCTCTATTATCTCGAAGAAAAAAATGTTAAAAAGTTTATGGTCATATTCAGCAGTAAAAATTGTTTATTGTTTTTTAAGTGAGAGACGCAGTTGGAGCACGACTGTTTAACTTTACTTTAGCACTGTTAAAAAAAATTAGCCAGACTGTACTTTTCATTGCCAGTGACAAATGATGAGGCTTTAAACCCTGTTTAATTTGAGTGCTGTCAAATCAAAGGCGTTCAGCATGTTCTTAAAGGAAGGGAAGTCAAGGGTAAAGACAGGACCAAGGTCAGAGGTCACAGGGTCCTGTGGGACTCTCTGCTGACCCATGAAGATATGCAGTGACCATTAGGTGTGGTAATGGAGTGGACGCCTTCCCAAAGCAGAAGGCAGGCTCCCCTGCGGGATGTCCTGGGCTGGGTCCTTACACCAGAATCTATACTGGGCCTGGACCCGACCCCCTGAGCACCCGGTCTCCCAGCTGCTCCGCACTCGATACCGGCCCCGCTGGTCATCAGCCAGTCTCCTGTGGGCTTGCCCTGGCCCACTGGGACATGTTGTGTTAAAACATGATATGTTATTTTCCAAAAAATATTTGTAAATGGAGGCCTCGGTGCTCACCATTACGACCCCTTCCCACCTCCCCCCTGAAATTTTTCAAAGCGAAACGTGATAGGCCGACATGTTTGAAAGATGTCACATGGCATATGTCCCTAAACTGCCTCCTCTGTGTCATGTCTCTGTTTTACTTTTTTGCAGTGATTTCTGTCTTTATTTATTATATCCATTCACAGAAACCTTTTATCCAAATACAGTATTATTGTATAATGTTCTTATGACACAATCTCGGGTGATTTCACGCAAAAACACTGTGTGCTAAACAGGAAAAAAAAAAGCGTTATAAAAATATTATTTGTCTGCAAGTGTCAGTGAAAAACATACATTTATGTATTTCTTTTGTTCTTGCTTTAACCGCCGAAATGCAACCGCTAAGTTCCTGGAAAAGTGCAAATTAATATTAAAGACGCAGTGTTTCTGGAACGAGCCCTTTTAGATAATAAATTGATGTTTCGATTAGATTGTCTTTTTGCAGGGCCACTCAGGAAACAAATCCGCCACAAGAAACCAAATATTGTAGAGAGGCTGACAGAAAATGCTCCATTGATTTTTCTACTTATTGTGCATTAACAAAACCCAGGCATTAAACCCAATACATTTATACTGAATGGCAGATAATAATGGAAATCGTGGTCAAAGTAAACACCGTGTTGCTACAATTTAATTATACAAAGTTGCATTTATTATACGATTAAGGGAGAATTTTTGAGTGGTTGTCTACACGGCCTTTATTCCGTATCATCCAGCGCTAGATTCTGGGTGAATTGACATTGGATAAATTGAGCCGATAGATTAGCATTTCTGACTGTGGAGTCAGTAGTCATATAGTGATCTATGTGTTATCAAAGAGAAAATGTTTCCTCTGAAGGGTCCTTGGCACTTACTGATGAAGTGTGTCCAGTATGTCCGTTTAGTAAATGCATGGATCATGTGCTGTAAGTAGCTGCTGCTCTGGGATGCTCAAGTGTATCTGAGAAACCCGATCGCTCCCCTGGTGCATTTTTAGCCCCAGATATGAGATGGATATTTGATTTGCTACCTGTAAACAGATGGAGACCAAAGAAATTCTGACCATTCAGTTTGAAGAATGACTGAAATCTGTTTTGAGTGACGGAAGATCACCAGTGACAGCGAGCACCCCATTCAAGCGTTACGATATTTCCGACTCTTTCAAAATTAGATGCATTGCAACGATTAGTCCATATACGAAGAGTTTGTTTCCAAAACGCAATAAGTGCCAAAATTACAAAAATTGAGATAATACCATAGAGCGATAGCCCTGTGCTTCTTACACATGGTGCAAAAATTTGTTTTTAGAAATTCATACTATAAGGTGTGTTTTTTCATGGTCAAAATTTGTGTTTTTCTATAGAATGCAATAGGCCCCAACACAGAAAAAGCTGATTTACTCAAAATGAGTAACATGGATATATTGCGTTTTGGAAACAAACTCTTCAATTATGTTAAAAGAGTATGGATTCAGTTATAACAGTTGTTCAGGTGCTATAAAACTGATATTTATTTTGCAACTCAAGCTACATGCTGGCAGTTTTAAGAATGTGTAGACTGAATAATCCTCGCAAGTTAAATTTTGTTCATGAAGACATACAGTATTCCTCATTCAAGTCTATTGCTCTCATTTTGTTTCTGTGATTTTTTTGGCCTATTTGCTGACTCTGTACAAAAAAAGAAGAGAATTTGGCATGTGCAGAATCCAGAGCTGGATGCAAGGTTGATCTATGAATTTGATGGAGTCAATAAGTTTTATTCCTTGAAAAATTACTTGATTATTGATTTTTGTTTTAAATCACCAGACCTGCTTTATATAGAGATATACAGTATTAGTGACATTGCTGACTGTCTGCTGTAAGGTACAGAAACAGCTCACATGTAACGCTTACGGAGGTGAGTGCTGAGTTTCTGCCATTATCCTTCCTTTTTCGAGCAGAGTACATCATCTCGGGCTTCACTGATGTGACATTACGCAGAGGCAGAATGAAGTTGTTCAATTATTAATCACATGAATGTAATAGAGGGGCGAAAAATCTTTGAAAACCTGTTCTTTAAATACAATAAATCCAGCTCGTCTGACGAAATGATGAATTAGCCAGCTTTTCATGCCATTCGGCCATTCAGAAGTCTGCTTTTTCAATCAAGTTTCCTTCAAACGTTTTTCTGATAGAGGCCAGCTGAGAGGGGGGGGAGTTTGGGGGAGGGGGGCTGGTGGTGGGGGGGCTGCTGTGGGGTTGATGCTGTGTGTATTGGGGTGTGGGGGGGGGGGGGGGGGGGGCAATCTGACCCCAGAGTGGAGAGTGGAAGAGCGGAACAGGCTACAATTAATTAATTATGGAGTTTATTTGCAGACCGCTGTGCTGGTCTTATTCAATTTCTATGGATTGAGGCGTAATCAGTGCTGATGACTCATAGAGCGGTTCTGGCCATGCATCCTGCCCTGAGTGCTGGGCCTCCTGTCTCTTTGAATGTAGCGTGCCGCTGGATTGTGTCACTGCTGGGAACTATTGACAGCCTCAATCCCCGCTAAACATACACGGAAATCCACATGGAGAACACACGCACGCACGTACACACACACACACACACACACTCACATATAACACAGATATGGTACCAATATTGCCCCCAGGTGCCTCCCGGTGGTCTATTCTTGTCGAAAGCTTCACAGAAAAAAAAACCGCAGAAATTCAGGGCCATCGGCATTAGGGCCGCACATCGACGCTCAATTGGATTACGCAAGAGGAAATTAGATTTTATGCTAGAAAATTACATGTTTGATCAAAGTTGGAGATTGAAATGGTACTTTGGCTCTTCGTTGTGTCATGGAGGTCCATTTGCAGAACTGGCTCAAACAGATGGCCTCTATCTATCAGTCTGGTTACCCAAGAGGGTTTAAATCAAGATAAAGATTATGGCATAATGACTGAAAAATCCAGTTTGGCAAAATGTTCTGACGATGGTTATTGACCAGAATGTCGGCACAAAAATATGACATTTTCTGTTCGGCTCACTCCATGATCAGTGCATGGGAGTTTAGGTCTGAAGTCTTTTAATGCTTACCAGGAAAGAAAATTGCTATCTGTATTTGATAATAATGTCTCAAACGCTACAGCAGTTATAGCATTACTCAATCTCGCCAGTTGGCATTGCCAGCATTGGGATGCATGACAAGTGTTCACAGTAACAAAGGCTTGTGTTTTTGATTCTGGACTATTTCAGCATGGATCTCTCGCCCCCCCTTGACGGATGCGTTTGTGTGCCCCTCAGCGGTATTATAACTGGGCATACTGCACTCCTCTCCTCGGTTAGCTGCACCACTCCCCACCAGTGCTTGGCCGTGCTGATTGTTTACCCGAATGGACAAATCAGGCCTTAATTGGCCATGATGAATGTGATTGCCTTTAATAGCCTTGCTCGTGTCATATCTGAAAAATGAACCACTTCTTAATTTTCAAAATAGAAGCAATTTGCTTCCCCTTTTTTGTTGTTTTTCTTTTTGTTCCTTTTAGCTCAGGGAAAAGCCACCGCAAAGACCCTCCAAAAAATAAACCTGTCTTTTTTTTTCCACGCTAAAAGCTTGAGCGTGAGCTGTAATTTTGTGCCCACACCGGCCCCCCCTTTTTTCCTGGTGTGTCCTTTCCTTTGTCTTTGACTGTCGAGAAGGACAGTGATGAGTCAGGTCTGTTTAGGCCCATGGCAGGCCAGAGCCGGTAGACTGTCTGCCTCCAGTCTGTGAACTTGACTCGGTGCGGTGAGGCTAATGCAGCCAGCAAGAGCCCAGCCGATTAGGGAGGGGTAGCCAGCTAGCTAGGATGTCAAAGTCCATCTGCGGGCTGGCAATTAGACTTGACACCCAATGTACCGATGATCAACTTCACTTTAGATGAAGGGCTTTTTCAAGACTGTTTTCTTGTGAAATTTTGTTCTCCTTTATTCGACATCTCCTTTGCTCATGAATGGCCCCTTATTTCTTGCCTGTTTAAATGCCCTGTGACTGTGATGTTTTTGCATTGACCGAGACTCATTATCTTCTCCCAGAGGAAGACACAGGCAGTCAGCGAAGATGCTCCGAAGAAACGAAACACCGTAATAAAACAGTGCTTGAAATATCAACATCCTCCGACTAATTAGAGTCTGGCTAATGGGCCCTAATTGCAGTATCTGAGATGCACCCGTTTGAGTTCTTTCTGTGTAACTTGACTACACGTCTCTTTGTACTGATTAATGGAACCAGAGCCACAAACTAAAATGAAGTTAATTTAGTGCAAGATCTATCAGGGGTTGTATGGAAGTGGGAGATGGAGGAATTATTAGCCTCCTGTTGCTGGAGTTACATTTCATGTCTGGCTCGCTGCAGATTCCGTATAGATTAAGCTTGTTAATTTTACTTACAGCTAGCATTCCTCTTCACATTTCTGTAGCCAAGTGTCTGCGCTTCCTTTGGCCTGAAATGAGCTGAGGTGACTGGGGGTGGTGGGATTTGAAAAGAATCCTCGTCTTGTACAAGTCCTGGTGACGGCGTTGTGCTTTTAATTCCTCTAATTACTGACTCGGGGAGGAGGCACTCCCTGCTGTTTCCATTTCAGGCTAGCACTTTTATTGATACCTTCTCCGTCTTTTTTTGTCTGTTTAGTAAGAAAGAACATTAAGCTATTTCCATCTAACGAGCAGGACGAATATTTTTCAAGAAGGACAAAACGTATTTGTTCACATTACCTCCCACCCTTCATGCCAACACAGTCGGCATGAAGATCCATTCTTGTATTTTTATGATGTTTGTAATTTTGTGTGTTTTATGTCCAATCTTGGATTCTGTCTGAACTGAGCAAGCTATGCGGGTTGGTCTGTTTTGCATTGCAGAGGAAAGTGCTCAGATTTAGCAAGGACATTGGAGTTTTCAGTTGAGGCTTTATTATCTTGCTTGTTGAAGTTAAAATGCAGAAACTGCATCCTCATCATGATTTTTACAACATAATTTGTTGGTGCTATTTGACGACACGGTGCAGTCAAATTGGGACTTTTCCCTTCATTTAGTGCTTTCACACGGTCATACTTGGTGTGTTTCAACAATGGATGGCGATGCATGTTGAAAATTTTGCTCTGTACGCAAATTCTCAAAGTGTGCTGTGATTTTCCCACCAGAAAAAAAATCTCACCCTCAAACATGAACTTTCTTCAGGCTCTGACTTCATTGGGCAGGAACATTTTGAGACTGACTGCCCCCCCCACCTGCAGGCTTGGTCACTCCAAGCTCCAAATCTGGACACACCCCTAAAATTTATCATACCCCCGCCCCGCAAAAACCGCGTTTTTCATTTAGAAGTACATCAAATACAGGAAGTAAAATAGTCAGATAAATTCCGTGTGTTCAATACCGAAAGATTGACATTCAAGCATCTCCGAAAGCCAAACTATCAAGTTTTTTTTAATAATTTCTTTTCATATAGGCCTATCTAAATGGTTCAAACATGGTAGAATTGTTAGATCGTGACTTTAAGGACTGTGCTGCATTGATGATTACAATACATATTGTGTACTGAAAAAATAATACTTATTCATAATAATACTGTAATCATCTGATTTGATATCCACTCAAAATGTCTTCAACCATGAAGTTAGAATTATAATGAATATGTGTATTTACTTATTTATTTCTGTTTATACACACCAATCAGCCACAACAATGGAACCACATGCCTAATATTGAGTAAGTCCCCCTTGTGCTGCCAAAGCAGCTGCGTCAAACTGATATCCACTAGAATCCCAGACCCAGGGTTTCCCAGCAGAACATTTCTCAGAGCATCACACTCCCTTCACCAGCTTGTCTTCTTCCCACAGTGCATCCTGATGCCATCTCTTCCTCTCATGAATGGTGCACACGCACCTGCGTGATACACATGATGAAAAACACTGTGGAACTCACTGGACCAGGTGACCCACTTCAATTGCTCCAAGGTCCAGTTCTGACAGTCATGTGCCAATTGCAGGCATTTTTGGTGGTGGAACTGGGTTAGAATGGGCACTTTGACTGGTCTGCAGCTGCAAAGTGCTAATCACAGCAAGGACTGATGCTCTGTGTGTTATGACACAGTATCATTAAAGGGGACATATTTTGGAAAAACTCACTTTTTAAGTTCTTGTGCACATACATTTTTGTATCTGGCATGCTCACCAACACTTTAATTATGAAGTAAAACGACCCAGTCATTTTTTGTTCCCTGCCTTTTTCATAAATTATGGCATTCCGCATGGTATTCGGATTTGGCTCCCCTTTCTACGCCACATGCAGGCTCGTGAGAATTGTTCCGCCCCTCATCTGAATATCTCCACCCACGGTTTATTTTTAATGGCGACGTCCCAGCTTCAATTGGCTTTATCCGTGCTGTCCACTTTCTGCATGACTGCTTTATACTATGAACATGGATCAGTACGACACTGGACTGGCAACAGAATTTATATCATAGGGGACCTATTATGCTTTTTTGAATATACAAAGAAGTGGTGGTTTAAATTTATTTTCAAGGAGAATCTGTTGCTTGCAAGCCAGGTTTTTTCCTATTTCTGTTAATATTCAAATGAATTCCAAGTGTAATCTTACTTAAATGTGTGTGGCTTGGTTTTTGATGTACTTAGCCAAGTGCAACTCTAAAAACTAACTTACTTCACTAGCATCAGCATCACCTTTCTCTAAGAATTGTGTGGTTTATAAGCTAGCTATTAAATTGACTGTGAATTTAGAAATTGTTGCTGGTTCAGCTTGAAGCAATGTGTGATACATGTCAATAGGACAGATAGAATGGGTGACTGTTTTTAATGGAGTTCAATCTTTTTTTAATAGAGTTGCTAGCGCAGTAAATGGAATGTTAACTAATGGATGCTACTATACAGATGCTAGCTATGGATCATTCTTAACGTTAGAGACTGCATTAATAGTGTAGTAAAACTTTTATGGTGACTGCTTGTCACACTTCTATGATTGTAACATCCATACTTGTTTGGCCTGCAAAAGTTGATTTTTCATACTCATTGTGTTGTTTAATGGCTAGCTAGCAAGCTACTTTTTCAGTCATCTGTGTTTAGAAACTTGCCAGTAGGTGGGGGATTGTGACATCATTGCTGTCTGTTGACGCAGTGGCTTTGTTCACTGGCCAATTAGAACAAGTCTCATTCTGTAAGGGGTCACCCTCTTTTGGGTTAGGAGTGACAGGATATGACAGGATTCAAATTTTCTTGTAATCATGGAATTTTACTTTTTTTTTTAAAAAAGGCTTTAAACTTTGCCTTTGGACATCTGAGAATATTATAACTTTCAGAAAAAAGCATAATAGGTCCACTTTAAGATTATCTGTGACTTGTGCCATTGTAGTTTGGACCAGACCGACTAGCCTTTGCTGCCTTTGTGTATGAACGAGCCTTGGGCACCCGAAATCCCATCACCGGTTTATGGTTTGCCCTACCTTCGAATATTGTCACCAATACTGACTAGGAGCACCCCAGCAGCCTTGTCACTTAGGAAATTCCCTGACCAACTTATCAGGCAATTATCAATTTGGCCCTTATCGAAGTAGCTCAGCTCCTATCTCTCCAAGATCCAACGTGTTGAATTCAAGAACCGACAGTCCACCAACTGTCTGGTCCATCTGCAGACCTTGACAGTGCCATTAAAAGGAAATAATCAAGATTATTTGCTTCATCTGTGAGTGGTTTTAATGTTTTGCCCTTTGGATTTATATATAAGAATGCATCTGATACTCGTCTAAAGTCAATGAAATCCCTGTGTTATGCCAGGCATTAAGCATCTTAGTTTGTAAGGACAGTGAGGCTGAGTGCCTCTTAAGAGTCAGAAGATGCTTGAGAAGTTTTTGAAGGAAATGAGAAGAGATTTTGGAATTTTTCCTAATGCAAACTTTCTTTGCTACTGCTCCTAAAATTAGCGAAAATTATAGCCATTTTCAGATTTTTACACTTGGGAAATGGTTTTTCAAAACTGGCAGTGATTTGAAGTAATTGGCTGCAGAGTACATATTGGAAGTCCTATGTAATTGCGTATTACTTAAGTACCATGAATCTAGCTGGAAGTGGAAATAAGTGTCGACTCACAAGTATCATTAATGAGTGGGTCTGTGTTTTTCTTGCTGAAGGGCAAAGCCAGGCATGTACCTGCAGAGTGCGATTTATTACATTCTAGCCCTTTTTCATCAAAACAGTGTTCCTTGTGCAATCAACTGGAGTAAAAAGTGATGTGTGGAGAATCAATGCCTGCGAGTCTGCAGGTGACCCTGCCCAAGGTCTGAGGAAAGCAATGAACCAAACTCTCTCTCAAACCTGTGCTACATGTTCCAAAGCAGCTTTCTGACATCCTCCATATTTATGATGGCATTCAGCACACATCCATTTTCTTTTTTTTTTTTTTTTCAAAATGTATATTATGTGTTCTGATATACAACCCCAATTCCAAAATAGTTGGGATAAAGTGTAAATTGTGAATAAAATCAAAATGCAATGACTTTCAAATCACACCAGCCAGTATTTTATCCACACTAGAACAGAGATAACATTTCAAATGTGGAAACTGAGACATTTTACATTTTCATCCGCAAAATGAGCTTATTTCAAATTTTCTGGCTGCAACAGGTCTCAAAAAAGTTGGGACACAGGCACAAAAAGGGCTGAAAAAGCAATTAATATACAAGAGAATCAGCTGTAAGAACATTTAGCAAGTAATGAAGTTAACTGGCATCAGGTGTGTAACATGATTGGCTAGAAAAAAAAGGGATGTCTTAGAGAGGCTGAGTCTCTCAGAAGTAAAGATGGCCAGAGGCTCTCCAACCTGTGAAGGCTTGCTTAAAAAAATTGTGGAATACTTTAAAAACAATGTTCCTCAACGTCAAATTGCGAAGGCTTTGAAGGTCTCATCATCGACAGTGCATAACATCATCAAAAGATTCCGAGAAACTGGAAAAATCTCCGTGCGTAACGGACAAGGCCGAAGACCTTTACTGGATGCCCGTGATCTTCGGGCCCTCAGACGCCACTGCATCACTCACCAGCATGATTCTGTCATTGACATTACTAAATGGGCCCAGGAATACTTCAAGAAACCACTGTCTGTAAACACAGTCTGCCGTGCCATCCACAGATGCTACCTAAAACTCTATCATGCAAAAAGGAAGCCATTGTTGAGCATGATCCAGCAGTGCCGCCGTGTTCTGTGGGTCAAGGCTCATTTAAAATGGACAGTAGCAAAGTGTGCTGTGGTCAGACGCGTCCAAATTTGACATTCTTGTTGGAAGTCATGGCCGTCGTGTCCTCCGGGCTAAAGAGGAGAAAGACCACCCCTCCTGTTATCAGCGTTCAATTCAAAAGCCAGCATCTCTGATGGTTTGGGGATGCATTAGTGCATATGATGTGGGACACTTGCATGTTTTAAAAAGCACCATGAATGCTGAAAGGTATATAACGATTTTAGAGCAACATATGCTCCCCTCCAGATAACATCAATTCCAGGGAAGGCCTTGTGTATTTCAGCAGGACAATGCAAAACCACATACTGCAGCTATTACAACAGCATGGCTTCGTAGTAGAAGAGTCCGTGTGCTGAACTGGCCTGCCTGCAGTCCTGATCTTTCACCGATTGAGAACATTTGGTGCATAATTAAACGAAAAGTCCATCAAAGGAGACCCAAAACTCTCCAGCAGCTGGAAGCCTGTATTAAACAAGAGTGGGATCAAATTCCAATGGCTAAACTCAAGAAACTTGTCTCCTCAATGCCCAGACGCCTCCACTCTGTGTTAAAAAGAAGAGGGGATGCTACACCATGGTAAACAGGCCCCTGTCCCAACTTTTTTAGGACCTGTAGCAGCCATCAAATGTGAAATGAGCTCATTTTGTGGATAAAATTGTAAGATTTTTCAGTTTCAACATTTGCTATGTTATCTCTGTTCTATTGTGAATAAAATACTGGCTGGTGTGATTCGAAAGTTATTGCATTTTGATTTTATTCACGATTTACACTTTGTCCCAACTATTTCGGAATTGGGGTTGTAGTAGAAGAATTATCAATGGTCTTCAGAGCATAAAGTAAACTGTAATTACTTTTCTGTATTGGGTAATTCCATCTCAAATCACCAGATTTAAAAAAACAAAAAGTTACCTACTGACTACCTCAGATTTGCTTCATATTTACAGAACATTATGTTCTTGTATCCAGTAGACTATGTCCAAAATTTTAGAGCCACATCTTCATTTGTTTCTTAGATATTGAGACTTCAATAAGGGAGCATGGCCCCCAATTTTGTGCAAAAACAAGTGTTACTTTCCAAAATGCTAACTTCAACGCGTCATAACCTTTTAACTATCAGAGATAGCCATATGAAATTTGCAGGGTTGTTTCTTTGGTATATGTCTCAGAAATCAGACCAAATCGCACCAAAAATCCATGCCACAACTTGTATACTGGCCTATTAGTTGGTTTCCCAAAATTATTCGCAAAAGTTTGGTTTTGTGCATGGAGCCAGGTTTGGCCCTCAATCCCTCTGGCTGGGAACACGCTTTATCTTTCTAATCTGAGAATTCGTTAGTCATGTTATAGTACTTTCGTAGCGACTTGGTATTTATGCCACAGATTTTTGAACTTTCTGATTTATAGGCCCTTAACAATGGAACAAAACATGTCAGAACCATATTTCAGTTGTACACTTGTCAGGGAATGACAAGTGTATCATAAAACAAATTAGATCATCTGAAAGTGCATACAGTATTTTAATTTATATTTATGCCAAATATGACATTGGTATCTGGGAGACTGTATTTTTCATAGTGTCAAGTCACGCAATGTTTTGCTAAACTAATATTCTGGTACATGGGCATTTAATGTATATACGTTCTCCTAGTAATCAACTAAAATTTACCATTATCATAATACATTTTGTTTTGATAATTGTATTGTAAAGCACAGTACGTGTGTTTCTTCTTGTGAGACTGAATTGGTGGCTAATCTCACCTGTTGCTGTATCCAGAATTACATGCCAAAATTGGTAGTTGATGTCATTTCCTGCTGTTTAGATCTCTACATGCGAGACAAGCCCAGTCTCATCCCCGACTTGTCATATAGTGATGCTACCTGACCAAGCTTCGATATATGATGAAAATGGAGGCTTTTCATGTTGTTGTTTGATGCCAGTTTAAAATGAACCATAACACCTAACCCTTGGGGTACCGTCAGCCTAAATGTCAAGTAAAGACGCCAAAAGCCTCCTTTTTTGTTGTATGTCGACGTTTGATCAGATAGAATCTCTATATGATGAGTCGGGATGAGAATGTGTTGGCGAGACAAACTGGTAAGTGATGTCAGCAATACTTTAGTTTTATGTTTATAAGTAGTCACAGCCATGATATGATCACATTGCTTTTAGTTTATCACTGTTGAACATGCCTGATTGTGAATGTAAAATGGCTAAATCTTTGGTACCATGCTCTATTTGAGCGTAGCTCAATTGCAGCGATGATTGTCACAAACTGGATAATGTAAGGAAACTCAGAATAAGGTAAGATTAACATGGATTAACCTCCTGAACCTGAATGCCCCTGGCACCGGAGGCAGCAGCGCATCTCACAAACGCCATACAAAGGCATGGTAACTGTGTAGCAACATAGTCATATATACTCACCTAAGTTGTATAGGTACATTTCTATAATGGTATATAGCATGAGGCGGAGCACTGTAACATTCCCACCTGCTGTGAAACATGAAAAATCATTTTTCTTTCAAGACACCAACTTGACATTTGCTGTATTTGTCAATTAGAACATGCTCTTTCCAATGATGTAATTTGTTTTATGATGTACCCTGCCAGACTTAAGCAATATAAAAATGAAATATGATTCAGACGTGGGTTTTTTTTTCAGTTTTTAAGGGCCTATAAACCAGAAAGTCCAAATCCTTCAGCAGAAATATCAAGTTGTTATGAAAGTACTACCACATGACTAATAATTGCTGAGATTAGAAAGATTTGGTGTGTTTCATTCCAGAGATATAGGGGGCCAAACCTGGCCCCATGCACAAAAATAAACTTTTCTGAGTCATTTTGGGGAAGGCACTAATTAATTAATATATGCGTTATGCTACTGATCTTTGGTTAGCTGAGACATATTATACCAAAGAACCAATCCTGCAAAATCCATATATCTATCATTGATAGTTCAAAAGTTATGACTCCTTGAATTTGGCATACTGTATCAAGACTCATTTTCACAAAAATTATAGTGTAGAGTGTAAGTTAGGGTATTTCTTGTATTTATTGTGTCTGTTTTTGTTTGATAAGTATTATTTTAACCAGTCTTGCATGTCTGTGAGGCCAAAGGCAAATTTCCACAATAGTGGACAACAGAAAGGTCTATGAAATAGTTCTGAAAGGTATTGTGGTAAAATAGTGGCATAATGTGATACCAGAAGTTTAACTAAAATCACATTTTAGTATATGTAGTGTGGTGTAGTGGATCATGCAAGGCATAACTAAGGGTGTTAAAGTGCTCAAAAACTAAAGGAAATGAACATAAATAATGGACAATTGTTTATAAGCAATTACAAGCATTAATTTCCCGGCAAATAGCTTGTTTTAGAGCTACATTGAAGCATATGAAGAAATTCACATAATTTCATACATCTTGAGTGTTTAAAGGCAAGATGCAAAAATTGTTCAAATTTTTTTGAATGACATTGTAAATGTGTAAGCACCAGTTCTTGGACTGCATAAACAACTCCATGTAAATTCAGTTTATCTTTCCTGAGAAAATACCCTACAGAGGTCGGCTACAAGTGTATAAAAATTATTTACTCATCATCTATACTTTATATAATTATTTTGAAGGTACTTAGATCAACATAATTAGTTTGCTGTACTGTTTCCTGGAAGACAGGTGCACTAGCTAATTTTTTTCAGTGCGTGTGTGAAAAAAATATGATCGGTCTTGGTGAGGCATTGAACGATATTGTATTTTAAATGCTGAATGCTGCTGGCAGTTAGTTATTATACATGTAAGACATTAGTCTCCATGCTTGTTGATTAAAATAAAACTCCAAATTAAATGGAGCTTATTAGGCCTCAGTGGTCTCTCATTTCTTTTTACCCTCTAGCTGTCGCATTATGACTAATTGAGAAACCTCAGCACAATGGCGATTGCCAGGATATTGCCAGAATTTAAAAAAGCTAAGCTCATTTCATAATTTTTGGTGGAGGAATTGGATATATTTAAGCCATTTTAAAGCAGTTCAATGACATAATATTATCTAAATTCACTAGCTTTGTATCTTTTCCCTGTCTGGTTTTTCAAGAATGTCAACCTGCTGTCTCCAGCTGTTTTCTGTATGTTCAGGAGGCTCCTAATAATTGTCTTTCATTCCTTGTTTTGGAAGATTTAGGCCAAGATATAGACTTCAACCAAATGAAATCACCCATTTCTGACAGTGTAATGGTAGGATCATGATCTCTTTGTAAGGTGAGGACTGAGTTTCATATCAAAGTGAGATTCAATCAACAAAACAATGGGCCATACCCCTGAGTCAAACCAGTAGTGAATACAATTTAAATTGAGCATTGTGGACAGAACTTTGAGCCTCGATGCTGGAGAATACATGTACTGCTGGTCATTGTTTTTAACCTTAAAATCAGCTACCAATTGAGAATAAAGGAACTAAGTGCAGTGAGTTAGTTATGTAACTATGCAGTGAATCAAACGCCACGTTACAATGGAAAACGAATCGCCAATATTGTTCAAATTTGTCTTTTTATTTCCTTGTAGAATACAGAACCTTGTCATCAATACAACTAAAGAATAGCGCTGGCTGGCAGAGAAATATCTCCTGCGAATGCACAAACAGGCTGCACCTGGTTACTTTAATGCTACATAATTCCTGGATGGTAATTTTCTCAGTATGGTTTTCAACAGATGCAGCTGAGCTGTTCAGTAGAAGCACTTCCCTCCTGCTCAGCAGTCTGGCTTCAAATCAGCTGCAGTGTTTTCCACTTGTAGCGTATTGATTTATGGGCTAATATGCATTCCACTGTCTAACAATTAAGGGCTTTTTGTCACTGCGTCCGCATAGGCACACGCCTCAATACCAGCCATTTAATTACCGGCAGTAGTTCGACGCGGAAGTTGGACCACATCCGTATTAGTAAGTGCCTCCTGTAATTGCTGATCTTCTACTCGTTTGTTACCGCCCTTTGGATGCTGTTTGCAGCAGTTGTTTTTCTTGTTTTTTTTTTCTTTTTGTGCTGCCAGTGTTTCGGTTTTTAATTATCCCTGGTCATGAGGCTCAGAGCAGGGTCAGTGGATGCACTTTAAACATCCATTTGTTTTGGCCCCCTGGACGTTCCGGTTGGGCAACAGATAGAAATAAAAGGGAAATCAATAGCGGTTCATTAGAACGGCGAATGGGGCCGGGCCTGCTGCACACGGCTTAATTACAGTTTCAGAAGCATTTGCTTTAATTGGGAAGAATAAAGAGAGTGAAGTGGAGTGGATGGTGGAATTAGCATATCTATCTGTGAGTCAGATCACCCCCTGGCCCCTCCACCATTTTGCTCTGGGAAGTGTTCACTGCTTCTGGATGGAGAGGGTGGGGGGTGGGGGGGGCTCTAAGGAAGGGCTGCAGAAATATGGGTTGCTAATTTGCTAATTATCCATTTCCTGCAATTTAAAAAAAAAAAAACCTAATCATTTTTTTGTAATTATTTCTCTCTCTGTTACGGGTTAGCAATTGTGCAAAGTCAGGTTAGAATAAGAGTTACACTCCGTATTGTGTCACACCAATAATGAAGTGTGCAGTTTATCTCGCTAGTGTTGGTGAGAAATACATTGGTTTATTTATTGTCGCAGTAAGAGCACATTTCTTTGAATGGAGACTGAATGGAGTTTACAGTGGAGAGTAACTTGTTTTTCCCCTGCAGTATAACCCAGCTTTATCATCGATGTTCCCAAGGTAAATGGCCAAATCATATTCATAACCGTAGAGATTTGTTAGCAATCACGCACACTCGCTGGAGCCAGGTTATGCCTGCCATGCTGTGAAATAGCGTGAGTCTTTCAAACCATAACAGAGCGCTATTTAGGTCCGACATCGCCGCGTTCTGTGGGGCTCGGCTCCGTACATCACGCAGAGCCGTAAACATTATAGAAGGAGGCAGAGAGGGGCAGTCCAGATTGGGGGCATGGACACTGAATGGGTCTGTTAGAGCAATTACTCATGTCATCATCTGTTCTGGGCCTCGCTCCCCACTCCCCCGAAAAAAAAGCGGCCGCACGTTTCAATTAACTTAATGACTCAAAAAGTATTATTTTTTTCCCCTGCCCAAATGCTTTTTGTTCGCGGGCTGTGCGCCTTCGCGAAGCAAAGGTCCAGCGTGCTCTTCAGCAGTGAAAAGGTTGATTTATAATTTGCGGCATTGCCATCTGTCGTAGTTACGCGAAATTACAGATAAACCAGTTAGTAAACACTTTGCCCCATTGTCTGTTGTTTTGATAATCACCCATAATAACATCCAGCATCAATATGGTCTTTAAACCCGATTTAGGAGTTAATGGAATAAGAGGCCGGCAGTCAGTATATGCACCAGGGTAATGTCATTAGAAATGTTTGTGAAGAACAAATTAAATCAGCTGTAAATTGTGCTCTCAAGTCAGCCAGAAAACCAGCCTCATTGAAGAGAGGGGGGATTCATATTTTAACCTCTTGCAGAAAATGCACTTAAACAGATTAAAATAAAGTAGGGACTATGTGGATGGATGTAAATGGTAATTGCTGCAGCTCTAATGGCTTCCTGTTAGCCATGTCAGACTGTAGGCTGAGCTATTTTAAAGTTGGCCAGTGATTGAGGTCATAGCTTTGAGCAATCTGGTGATTAAACTGAATTGTACATGTCACCAAATAGCAGATTATCAGCCTGATGGGGCTGTTCAAAACAGGCAATTTCCACAGTTTTTGGAGGGCTGCTAGTTTTTACACCTCTGTAATGCTGTGCTTTTTGCAGTGTTTTTCATGTCTTGTTGAAAATGTGGCATTTTAAATGCGTTCAGAGTTGGTCATACTTGTCACCGAGAGACTTTTTTTTTCCATAGCTTTCCCTGGTCTACAGTTTTAGTGTCCCCTATGTGCACAAGCAAAAGCAGTCCACTCGTGGTGAAAAGAGCAACATCACTAAAAAAAATCCAATATTTATAGAATTAAGCAATTTAGAATTTACATTTTTTATGGTGATAAACAGGTTTCAGAGCTGATGACTCTCGTGACACTAACTTTCAAACAAGTAATTTATCATTTAGTAGTTGTGTGTCTGTTTCATCAATGTATTCAGGAAAATAATTGTGTCTGCCTCTAATTCAGTGAATGAATTTAGGTACTCACACCATAATTTTCATTTGGTATAATAAAGCACATAAAAGTGGATGTGAATGTGGAATACACAGTTTGAAGTCAGTCCTGGTCATCTTGGAGGATGGACTGTCAGGAATGTACACATCAGAGATTACTAAGTCTTAAAGATTCTGCATTCTGCAGTTTGTTAGCTGTAAATTTTTATCAGAAACCCACAAACCAGATGACAGATTGTTTTGAAACTGTAATAAGTCATGTAAGCATTTTTTAAGGGGTAGAGGTGACAGTAAATATTTTTATTATGCACAAAGATAATTTGCTGGATGACTGGGTTTACAGTGTGGGACTGATCTGATTACATTAAGCTCTCATTATATACACAATGAAACATCGATAATAAAAAGATATCATGTGGTCTGTTCGATGAATCGTGATCTGGTTGTAACGGTGCAAGCAGCCAAGAGCAGTGGAGGGCAGTTGTACTGCTTATCATTGTTGTTTAATTTAGTATAGTTAAAGTGTGTCACACAGTCCCAGTCTGCAGACATTACGATCGTGTTTGGCAAGAGAGCGTACTCTCTGCTAACTGAATCTGCTGATAGATGGGGGAACAAAGAGGTGGCCATCCTCAGGCTGGGTGTGAGTTTACACCCCGTCTGGATTCACCTGAAACACTGCACCTTTAGCCCTGGGGGTAAGAGAAAAAAATGGCTGCCCCCATATTCCCCACATTGTGTAAATTTACAAGAGAAACCTGTGCATATTGAATGGCAAACACGCAGGTGATGACACGTCCTCCAAGTAACAAAGTGCATGTCATCAGTCATGGAGAATCGGCTGTCACCCGCTAGTCCGTCATCTGTTACCTGTATGTCCTCCATACGTATAAATTCTGGGTCCTGGATCATCTCGATTGAGAGTGGAATTTTTTTTTTTTTTTTTGATTTTTTGTTTGGGACATTATCGAGAGACATTAGCGGCATTGTATTTCTGTTAGGTCATTCTGCGTCATGAGTGATAGGCTCCCAATTAGTTGGGAAAAATAATGAGTGATTTCTGAGGACAGTAAACTGTAAATAAAAATGCTGAGTGTAAGAACCGATGCACAATTTTTCACGATGTACTGTTACCTCAGTGATATTACAGCTTCTTATACAGTGTGCTTTGTGTGTGTGTGTGTGTGTGTGTGTGTAATCACACACGATATAAGGTGGGTTCAACTTGTACATTGTGCACATTATCTAGTTACTGCCTGGAATATACTGTCTTATTAGAATAATAATAATTATTATTATTAATTGTAATACAACTAATCCAGCGCCCGTTCAATTGCTGCTCAAGCTGTATTGGTGCCTTCAACATTCTTGATTTCTGGGGAACCACTCAGCCAAACAACTTTAAACTTCACAGTGCACTTCCTTGGATCCTTAGCAATGCAAAAAACAAGTTTGAAGTCAATCCGATGAACAGCTGTAGAGATATGCGAATACAATCGTACACAAAAACAGTGATTCCTTGCTTTACAGTATGATTGAAATAGACCTAGGTAAACAGTGGAAGATCCTATAACTGTGTTTGAGTGGTATGGACTCTACAGGTGAATAACAGGGGTGACTACCTTGCATCAAAGAACACCTGGAACTCCCTAAATTCCCAAGGTAGCGCTTTTGATGGGGTTGAGGGATGGAAGAGTTCCATATCAGATAAAAAGGGCAAAAGGTGAAAGGTAAGAGTAGAGGCATGGAAGGAACCGGTTTCCTCAGTGAAATGTGAGGGTTGATGTCATGCAGGTGTTTCGCATGACACAGAAAGCCCCTGCCATGGTGTAAGGGAATGGGCGGTGATGTCATCCTCATGGCGGGCCGGGCTTTGAGGGGCGGGGCCATTTACAGAGGTGAGCGCGGTTAGATGAGCTTTCGAGGCTTTGTGCAACTCCTGGCCACTACCCCGCCCTCCCCTCCGCTCCTCGTCCCCAGGGCCCCAGTGCTCTCAGCGGTGCATCTGAAGAGGTTTCCTCCCTTGAGACCGACAGTTGATGCACCGCAGCACAATACCCATCCCAACACCCAACCCAGCAGCAGGGAGATTGAATGTTAGGTTGAAGGGAAATGTTTCTCATAGTCAAGCATATCTTCAGAGGTACATAGAGGGGTGCAGGCAGGGTCCAAAATTAACAATAGCCACTCGCCAATGGCTGGTAAATTTTAGCTCTGGCGAGTACGTTCTGGAAACTACCCGCCACTGTGGCTGGCAGGAAAATATGAAGAGGCAGGGTAAAAATGTGCTGCAGAAAGCTGTTGGGTGCTGTCACAAAACGCGTAAGTCATTTCAGCTTCCCAAATGATTCCTTGCGTGCTCTTAGCGCAGGGCTCTGTAACATAAAAAAAAAAGTTCTGCTACGAATGCTTGGAAGGAAAGCCCTCAGCCGACCTCCGTTGAGAACGGCTGTTATGTTTTGTAGTGTTTGTCGTCTCCATGCGAAACAAAAGGCCAGAAGCAATTCATTTGTCGTTGGGAATACTACTATGAAGGTTAGCTTCACAAGAAATCAAAACTTCATCTCGAATGTGCATAAGTCTCCAGGGCTCAGGCTCTGATCATCCAGGCTACGCCATCGGTCAGGGCCCTCATAAAATTGTCTGATGCTACCACTAGGAAGGTGACTATCCTTTTTTTGGACTGCACTCGATATTGGAAAGAAAGCTAGACCATATTTGGACTTTGTATGGATGTGCGAGTAGGTTGATTTAATATGTGTCTTACAATATGCGAACGTTACCCACCAAAAAGCTTCCCTTGCTAATTTTGTTTCATTGTTTTGTTAGCTCGCTAGCTAACGGCAACAGCTAAGGTACCTAACTAGTAACATTATCTAGCTGGTTCATTAGCCAGCTAGGTAACATTAGCTAGCTAGCAACCATTCTCATTAGCTAATCATATCGTTAGCTAATTGCTTCTTTTTTCGTCGCAGTTCTTCCCTACAGAATACTGAACTCTGAACCCACTCATTCTTCCATAATTGTTTTTAATTGTTACACTTTAAGGCAAATACCACTGAATTCATTAATGTATTACGTTTGCCAGTCTTGAAACCGTTGCATTAATATTTCTGCGTGGGTGTCAGGTCTCGCCTTCTGCGGTGCAACACGTCAGCCAATTTGGACCTGGATCGCAGCCCCACTCATCATTCAACCTGAATCACCTGTTTCTCATTACTGCTGAGTGGTAGCAGCATGTATAAATGCCACAGCTTAAGCATTGGTCCCTCGCTAGTTCTCGTAAGCCGTACGCTTGTAAAGCTTAGAGTTCCGTTTCGCGTACTTAAAATTGCTAAACCAAACCATTGATATTTAAGTGCGGTGAAGTGCCAGCACTTTATTTCTTCACGGAACCTCGTTTCCATTTTTCTTTAACTGCTATTGTAATACAAGTAGTGTTCTGTTAGTACATATTGTTTGTATTACTAATCGTTTGTTTTTGGATCCGCCATCCTTGTTTTGTTTGTATGTTTTGTGTATGCCTCCTGCTTGTGCGGTCGGCATAATAAATCTTACAACCAAATCCACATTTGCGTTTGAGCCCAGTCCATGTTTTCCTGGCCTCCGCGCCAACTCTTACAGTAGGCTACAGTCAAAGTTACTACTATTATTACTTTACACTATAATATTGATTGAGAATTGCATATGAGACCAGGATGACACTCCATATTGTAATTATAGCAAACTGCAATAATAAAAACATATTTATATTTTTGGCAGGTAAAAAATCTGATTGGCTGGTCATTTTTTTTCCTTTACCAGCCACTTGGCTGTTAGGCCAAAAAGTAAATTTTGGACCCTGGGTGCAGGTGAGGAAGCTGGCTGAACAGAGGCAGCCGAGCACAGAAGAGAGTGGCTGAGGATGTTATAGTCCTGGATATTAAGCTGAGGGCAGTATGAGCTCACTTAGAAAAGGACATAATCTCAATGCTACTTTGGAACTTTGGAGGGGTGAACAGTACAAAAAATGATGCATGGTGAAATTTTGGAAGGTCTGCCCCCGCATACCTGTTGCCCAGCCCCCCCAGGCCTATATACAGCCTTCATTGTTCTTCAAACCCATTTTAGCATATTTTTCATATTTAATGTTTGTAAGCATCCCCTTCACCAAAACGAAAAAAAAAAACAATCCCTCCTGTTGTGTAAAGCTGAAACCTGTTATACATGCATGTAGAGACTTATCAGAGTGCGAGTGCTGAACTATATGCGGGTTTATTTGAGGGGCGGCATTAAAGCCTGCTAGCTAAAGGTCACAGACAGGGGAGAGGAAGGATTGGGTTAATTAGAGCATTTTTCAGCATGTTAACACACTTCACTGTGATTCTGAGCCTATCTCACATTCCCTGGGCCCGCCGTCTCGAGTGTGTGTAAAATTAAAACGCATTTGCCTGACACCTAATCCCTTCGTTTTGCGGCAGTTGTCTCGCCTGCTCTCGTCATGAAGTCCCTGGAAGGCAAGTTGAGGAGACTGTGCAAAAAACCCCCTCATGATATCAGTGAACTTTATTCTGACTTAAGCAGACCAAGAATCTGTTAAGACTGTTCTTGAGTTCTGGTTCCTTGTGGAAAGAGAGCACTTCTTATGTTGTTGTTATTGTTTATGCTCGGTGTTTGGGAGTTTATACGAGAGAAGAATGTCACTCGGAGACTGTTGGTGTAGATGCTGTCAAGGGGAAGGCCACCATAATCGCTATGGCACATGCTCTGTTTCTCATTTATCTATACCCAAACCTCAGAAAGCAAAAAAAAAAAAAACTACTTTTTCCTCTTCTGTCACCTTGGTCTATAATTATTAGGTAGTAATGCAGTGCACTGGTTAAAAATGCTGACATCTGAATTGCAGTTATATTTCATATGAGTGTGTGATAGGTAGTCTAAAAGTGACATGAGCAGTGAAAATTGCCAGGCTCATTTCATTTTTACAAGAGCTCTTCAATGTGTCCCATCTGTTTCCCAAGTATTTGTCATGTAAGTGTTGGTCTCAGGCAAGCTGGGTTTAGAACTGTAATCCGGTTGTCCTCCAAAGCACTAAGTACTGCATTTGGTGTAAAGTTGTCTTGTTGGACATTTTATAGCTTGTCTTCAAGTTTGTGCTTTAAAGGTACAGTGTGTAACTTATTTGGCTTATTTTATTAGCAATTTTTATTTTATTAGTAGTTATAGACATATTGACACATTCTTGACTCTTGGCGGCTTCCGTAGTGGTAATGACGCGCGTAGAGGGGGAGGTGCCAGAGAGTACTACTCGGTTGTTTGCATTCTATTTGCGCACCACTAGATGGGAGTAATTCTCACGCACTGCGGCTTTAACCAACAGACATTTTATTAAAAACAATTAAAGTATTAACATGCGCAAAATGTCAAATGATTTTAGATTTGTCGGGGTTGTAGATATCAAATTGCTTTTGTGGTTTCCATGTTTTGACTTTGCATCGTTCCTATTTTTGCAGCGCATTTTTCCGATTGGAGATGTTTTGGGCCGTTGCAGCGAGTTTGTGTTAACGTGGATATGCAGCGTTTTTCACTTGCGTTTGTTTTTATGGTTCGTGTGTTTTTGATTGGTTACATGAAATAAGATCATTTGAAACATTTTTATGCAATTCCATTGCTTCCTTATTTCATTTAAACAATTTAAACGATAATTAAACACATGCATTGCTTCCAACCCCTGATTAAAGAAAAGCGTGAGAAGTCCAGAGTCATATTCAGTTTCAAATTACTAGTGGTGAAATCCACCAAAACATGAAATGATAAATATCCATGCACAAGGACTTCAATATCGTGCAAGAATTTCTTGCATATGTGTTGATTGAATAATTGCTGACTACAGCAGGGGAACGAAAATATGGCACTTAAACTCACGCCGAATGCATGAGAGTTAACAGGTATGCGTTATTAATGAAAACTTACGACACCTGATAATGTTGAGAGTTTTTTGAGTTTCTGTAGTGGTAATTTAAATTAATGATTGAAAACAGGTCATGACCAATAATTATTTTTAAGGGATGGTTTTAGCTTCCCCTATCGCCAGTTCACTAGCCACCACTGAGCTTGAATATAAACACCTCATCAGTGATTTTTTTCCATGAAAGTTCAACGTTGTACTTTCACGTTGCACTAATAACCAATTTGGGAAATTATGGACTACCAATGCTTCGACGTTAGAAGCGTTGGTAATTTAATAAATGAATAATTATTGCATTGCAGCAACCAGTGTGCAACTGCGCTTCCCTGCAGATGTAGCCTACTCTTTTGAGCACTGAAAATAATTTGATTAAGTGCAATGGCCGATAGGTGAACTCTGTCATTTCTTAATAATTTCTTAACATTTATAGACCTGTGTATTTGTCTTGATTATTCAGCAAATAAATAGTTTGATTACTAATCATGCGATCTTCAACAGGAACAGCTTGAACGCAATTATACGTTTAAGAGTTAAGGATGTTAACATACTGCAGCTAAACGATAATTTACAAATCAGTGTTTTCAATTTTATTATTAACATCATCATTATTAACATTTTGTGTTTTTTCATGCCTTTTCGTAATGTTATGAATTATAAGGTGAACCTGTTGGCTTTTGAATAACATATAAACCTTGTATATGAAAGGATCATTGCACCATGTGTTTCATTCATTACTCTTATCTTCTGGCAGTAGTGAGGACAGCTGGCCTGCTTAGTCTATTTGATGACTTTTGAGGAAAATTGCCATAACATGTGCAGCATATTTAGTTTAAGTCGGACAGAGCATGAACTTCATTCATCTGGTTGTTACAACATTTTTGAAGGATGAAAAATGGTTGGAAAAAGTGGCTCAAAATTATTTTCTTTTTTTTTTCTTTGCAGCATCAAAGTGTTATTTGCTGTTGAAATCTGTTGTCAGGACAAATTTGAAAGAGTGGAACATTCAACAGCTCTGTTTCTTTCATTTGCGTCAACGTGTTTCATCTTGTTCTTTTCATTGTTTACCGCTTCATCTCGAATGTCGTTTTCTCATCATGTTTCATCAACATTTTCATTGTCTTTAAATCTTGTAGTTTCTGTCTGATACATTTGTTTTATTTCTTTTACATCATCATATTGATTCAAATATAATTTCCATAGTTATATTAATCAATATTTCAGGCAGCGATCTGTGACTGATGAAATCGTAGATGTTAAAACTGTGTGCATGGGAGCCTACAGTAGGCGAAATAGAGAATGTCACTGAAGCACGCCTTTCCAATTGTGATTGATATAGTAATGTGATCCAGAGTCAGATCAGCGGGGCAACAAGGGAAATCTGTAAATGAAGAAGCATAATGTTCCCAGGTGGCTTGTAAAACCATATATTAGCTGTTTGTCCGAGGTTTTGGTTCTTTCCTCTTCAGGAGAAGCTGCCAGGGGTCGTATTTTGCTTTTACAAAAGGCAGAGAAAGTATAACTTGTGGCTGTAGTAATTCTGTCTGTGCTCATACCTGGTAGGCAGCAAGGTCAGTGTAAAATGGGAGAATAAATGAATGAAATGACATGAGAGTTGAAATAACTTGCTGTGCTGCTCTGGCAGTCACCCTTTCTAGCTAGGTTGTTTCTTAGATGCATGTGAAGTGTCACTCTGCCATTTATAAGTGTCGTGCTTAGTCGTCAGTTGGCCTCAAAAATCCTTCATTAGTAAGCTCAATAGTGCACAGTGTATTATTTCCAAGCCAAAGGAGAGCGAATGCTGGGCAGTTTGAAAGAAATTTTGAAAACTGACATACTGACTTCCTTTGCGGTTTTGTTTCATTTTTAGTCTGCATTGAAAAAATAGCGCTTTGTTCTGTCTCCATTGCCTTGACACAAAAGGAGTTGATGTCGTTCTGGTCCATGATAAATTTCACAAAGCTGATGGTGACAACAAGCACATGGAGAGTCAGAAATGTCACTTTGAAATACAATCCCAATTCCGAAATAGTTGGGACAAAGTGTAAATTGTGAATAAAATCAAAATGCAAAGCCTTTCAGATCACATGAGCCAATATGTTATTTACAATAGAACATAAATAACATTTCAAATGTTGAAACTGAGACATTTTACATTTTTATCCACAAAATGAGCTCATTTCAAATTTTCTGGATGCAACAGGTCTCAAAAAAGTTGGGACACAGGCAAAAAAGGGCTGAAAAAGCAATTCATATATAAGAGAATCAGCTGAAAGAACATTTAGCAAGTAATTACATTAACTGGCATCAGGTGTGTAACATGATTGGCTATAAAAGGGATGTCTTAGAGAGGCTGAGTCTCTCAGAAGTAAAGATGGCCAGAGGCTCTCCAACCCGTGAAGGCTTACGAAAAAAATTGTGGAATACTTTAAAAACAATGTTCCTCAACGTCAAATTGCAAAGGCTTTGAAGGTCTCATCATCGACAGTGCATAACATCATCAAAAGATTCAGAGAAACTGGAAAAATCTCTGTGCCTAAGGGATAAGGCCAAAGACCTTTACTGGATGCCTGTGATCTTCGGGCCCTCAGACGCCACTGCATCACTCACCAGCATGATTGTGTCATTGACATTACTAAATGGGCCCAGGAATACTTCAAGAAACCACTGTCTGTAAACACAGTCCGCCATGCCATCCACAGATGCACCTAAAAATCTATCATGCAAAAGGAAGGCTATTGTTGAGCATGATCCAGAAGCCCCGCCGTGCTCTGTGGGCCAAGGCTCATTTAAAATGGACTGTAGCAAAGTGACAAAGTGTCCTTTGGTCAGACGAGTCAAAATTTGACATTCTTGTTAGAAATCATGGGCGTCGTGTCCTCCGGGCTAAAGAGGAGAAAGACCACCCCTCCTATTTTCAGCGTTCAGTTCAAAAGCCAGCATCTCTGATGGTATGGGGATGCATTAGTGCATATGGTGTGGGAAGCTTGCATGTTTTAAAAAGCATCATGAATGCTGAAAGGTATATAAAGGTTTTAGAGAAACATATGCTCCCCCCCAGACAACATCTATTCCAAGGAAGGCCTTGTGTATTTCAGCAGGACAATGCAAAACCACATACTGCAGCTATTACAACAGCATGGCTTCGTACTAGAAGAGTCCGTGTGCTGAACTGGCCTGCCTGCAGTCCTGATCTTCCACCAGTTGAGAACATTGGAGCATGATTAAATGAAAAGTCTGCCAAAGGAGGCCCAAACCTCTCCAGCAGCTGGAAGCCTGTATTAAACGAGAGTGGGATCAAATTCTAACGGCTAAACTCAAGAAACTTGTCTCCTCAATGCCCAGACGCCTCCACTCTGTGTTAGAAAGAAGAGGGGATGCTAGACCATGGTAAACAGGCCCCTGTCCCAACTTTTTTAAGACCTGTAGCAGCCATCAAATTTGAAATGAGCTCATTTTGTGGATAAAATTGTAAAATTTATCAGTTTCAACATTTGCTATGTTGTCTCTGTTCTATTGTGAATAAAATACTGGCTGGTGTGATTTGAAAGTCATTGCGTTTTGATTTTATTCACAATTTACACTTTGTCCCAACTATTTCGGAATTGGGGTTTTAGATTTTTGAGATGAGAACTTCAAAAAAGTTGAGCGTTGGTGTACATGTGAGTAAGCTAACTGAAAATAGTCAACCTCTTCATTCGTCTTTTTTTTTTTTTTTACAAAACACAGAATGTGCAGCATTTGACCAATGTGCATGAGTTCAAGGTTGGTACTGCATCACTATTGCACTTGTGTTTTATTTGAGACTGAGGCCAAAGACATTTTATTAAAAATATACCTCTGAATCAAATAACATTTGAATTTTGAGATACAGGCAGTTTTATAGATGGGTTTTGATCATGTCTTTTCTTTCAGGCTAAAATGAAAGTAATTTGAGAAAGAAACAAAAAACAAAAAGTCTCCCTCAGGTCAAAACAGAAGAGGCCCAAGGTTTTAACCCCCCACCCACCCGCTCACCCCACCCCAAAACCTTCACCCCAACTGAAGAACTCTCAAACTCTCTTTTACCTCATCACCGCACCACATCTCCCAGATCATTTTTCCCTTACATGCGCTACATTCATGAAGCAGTATGAAAATAATTTTTCAAAACCGTACATTATGCTCCTCGCCCCCCCCAAAACACACAGAGACCAAAAAAACTGAGCAGTAATATCAAATTAACCCAGAAGATAAATAGTACAGGATGTTTTTTGGAATTAAATACATTTTGTGGCAACAGCAAACCCTCTGGGCTGAAATATTGTTTTCTTTCTTGAAAATCATGCTTTGTTTCCATGCAGCAGCACTGCTACCGTATAGGGTTGTCTAAATGGGAGAAACTGGGCACTACTGCCCCCGAAGGCGAACCATTTGATGGTGCTTTAGGAGTATGATTGATGGCTATTGCATTCTGCTCCTCAAAAACAAGCAATAGTGTTCTTCTTAGGGCCATTTTGAGACCACTTTCATTAATAAAAATCCGATTTTGAATTCGCCTTATGTCTCACTGAGATTCTGTCATGTTGGCTTGGGTTGTTTCACACCATAATATTCTTCAGAAACATCATTTCCTGTGGTTGTAGATTAAATTCACATGCTTTAAATTCCTACCTGAATTACAGTGGATTGATTTTCTACTACACTTGGCATCGCCGAAGAGTGTTTTGATATAGTAGCTATATTGAGAAGATTAGCCATGAGATGCCTCGAGTATAATTCGAATGTACGCAAATTACGAAATTGATTAGTGTGTGCTCCAGCTCACGCTGGCTAGCTGTTGACCATTATTTGTGCACATTCTCCAGACTTCAGTGTTTTTCGTATTTATTTAATGTGTGTTTAATGTTGTTCAGAGCATGAGTACCTCTGAGATTTTACACTCTTGCCACTCAACAAGGAACCCGTAAATCCATTATACTAATTCTAATATCATAAGTATAAATACCTGATCATATAAATGAAGACAGGCAGCTAAGAAAATCCTGAATCTTAATTTGTTATGTCTGACACGAAGTAGCAGATGCTTCACTGCTCATTGCCTGTCTGACATATGGTTGTACAGAAAGTATTCAGGAGATTATGAAGTCTATTTTTATGACTACAGGCATCCTATCAGTATATGCCTGCATGTGTGTGTATGTTTGGTGGGAGAAAGATTCAGACAGCAGGTTATTACCATAATATTTAATGAATATAAATGCAAACAAGAGATTGCATTTGATGTTGTAACAGGTATCAACTCATTTACAATTTTTTTATATCTACCTGCGCTGTATCTGTATCTGTGTGTGTGTGTGTGTGTGTGTATATGTGCGTGAGTGTGGGTATGTTTGTATTTGTGCTTCTGTGTTTGTGTGTGTCTGTAATTGTACCCCCTATTGTTTCAGATAATTAGTAAAGCAGATTGAATGTGCGGGTACGGGGAGAGTACGGTGAACGTGAGACGCGATGTAACACAGCTTATAGTGCACGGGGTGGAGGATGCTGTCTCTCCCATTCACACACACCGAGCATACCACCTCCTCACTATTAAAATAATCGCACACAATTACGGGCCGAAAAGAAGGGGAGAAAATCCTGCAGTGAGTATTTTTCTCCACCTATGATGCTTATCTAGCTTTTGATGTTTTGTGTGGAAATAAAAGGCCTTTTGGCCGTCCGCAATGACCCAGACAATGGACTTCGGCTGAAGCCACTATTAACTAAGGGGACCTGACAGTTTATTGAATGCTGGAGATGAAAGAAAAAGAACAAATAATTTAGAAAAATTGACCACCTCAAAAATGAAGAAAACAAGAACTGCAAAAAAAAGGCATCGAAATATACTTTAATCTTCCTGCACGGAATGGAGCAAAATAAGAAATGCCATTAAATTGTCCTTTGAAATGGATGCGGTCCAATTACTCGAGTGTCCAAATCTCATTAATGGACCCATTGTCAAGGCAAATAAACAGGAAAACCAACGCACAATACAGGTGTAGGGTGTGATAAGTGTGTTATTTAGACTCATTGTAGACATGAAAGAATGAGGGCAATTAAAGTTAAGTCTATGTGTGTGTGTGTGTGTGTGTGTGTGTGTGTGTGAGTGCTAGTATATATTTACACGCTCTATAATCTATATATACACATGTATGACTGTTTGAGACTGAAGAGGCTAGTTGTAGGTGGAAGAAAAAGATTGAAAGCTCAAATTGGATTTCATTTGCTGTCACAAGGAGTACAGGCTCAGCGCTCTCTTCTCTCCTCTCTGGGACGAGAAAAATGAGAGAGCTTTGGATGGCTGAGATGAAAGCTGAAAGTATGATTAGACTTGCAACAGTAATTATGATCAGAAGAGGTGTTTGGCTACACCAGCCGCTTTGTGGTTTATGTAAGTTAGGTTAAACAGGCTTACAAGAGCTGTTGTCATTGCACCACTTGGCAAGCTTCTCTTTTTCATTATTAATGACTGTGGCTTCATGTCTCTGCTGCTGCTTTTTAATTATGGGAGATGTTGTGCTACCAACCACAGGGGAACATTCAGTGCAATATTTAATCCATCTCTGCAATGGGATTAACTACACGGAAACGTATAAATGTGCACGTTGATATGATGATGCAAAGTACCATGAAGCCGGTATAGAGTCGCTGTGTTTTAGTGAATGATCGTATGAAACCATGTGCTTGTCCATGTGAATAGATTAAAACTACAGTAGGTAGAGCAGATAGATCTATCAAACGCTACAAAATGGTGATCTTTGATAGTTTTGCCAGGAGTTCGGAGGTTCAGTTCTGAATGAAGGTCCTACTCCAGAGGCCCTCACTGGTACGCACGTCAGCTCGTTGCTGTGCTGTTATCGATCAGTAGACCTTGGGACAGCAGTGCTGTGTCCTGGCTGCTGCATGACAGCTTGCTTAGGTAAAGGGCAAAGGTCACAGCCATGAGAGCCCACAGAGGTCAGGAGGTCTCAGTCAGTGTTAAGACCCCTCTGACCCCTGGGTGGGTCTGCTAACGGAACCAGAACCTCACCTTCACCTCTAAGCTTGCAAAAACATGGGCTGTGCAGATCTTTGGATCGATGTTCGGAGGACAAATGCCCAACAGAGTAAAGTACTGTGTAGGTTTTGCCAAAGAGGTGAATGGGAGTGTTCAAGTCTGCAGTGAAGTTGTTCATTTGTGAAAAAAAGAAGTGATCGATCCATTTATTTTAGAAAGAAATCGCAGCTGTGTTGAATGCTGTATTCAAAGTGGTTTTTAAGCGGCACAGGATATAAATATCCAAGATGGTATATTCTTGAACTTAATTTTCATTAAAGCTACAGGATCCTTCTTTACGTGGCAAATGCTTGATCTACCCAAGTTTCAAGTTTTTTGTTGGTATATATTTATTGGACAGGCAGTCAAGACATAATCTGAGCACAGCATTGTAAATGTCTCCATTTTCCATTTTCATGGCGACCAAAATTCCCAAACAAATCTCCCACCCCGGTCCCAACCCATCTCCCCCCTACGCGACCCCTCATCACCCCGCACAGCCAGATAGACAGTATATCAAATACGCTCAGTGTAAAAAGTAGCTTAAGAAGTAAGCCAAGTTTCAGTTTTTATCTGAATATTAAAGGAATCTAAAAAATATTATGAATATATTTGAAAAGGATTCTGTGACTATATTCAATTTCTGATTTCCTGGTTTAATACAACATTTGGGCTTTTGTTTGGTAGAGAGTGACCGCACTGAACCAGGGTTTTCAGTAACGAAAGCTTGTTCATTCTGCCCCTGGTAAACTTAACCGGAGTTCTTCGTCAGACCTGTCACCTTGTGTGTGCAAGAGGAGCTGGGCTGAGGAGGAAGTGCGGTGTGATATTGAGACTTCAGATGCTGCATTCCACACCTTTCGCTGCTTAAGATTAATGGCGGAAATGCAGCCATCATGAGAAAGGGAAGAGACACATTACCTCAGTAATACACTTCATGACAGTAGCAGGGGCTGAATGGATAAAAGTTCAACTAGAATGCTATGAAGCTCATCCGACATCAACCATTCTGCGAAAGCCTTGCAGGCCTCTCTGCTGCAGTGTCAACCATATGTTGTTATGCTGTGTCGTAGCAGCCAATTTTGATTTGTATTTGTCTGTCCTAATGATGGAAATTTCGACATACAAGTTTGATATGTTTTGAAAGTGTTTGACACTTCTAAGATTTTATTTATCACATAACTGAATCACATAATTTAATGGAAAACAAACTTAAAGTGCACCTATCATGGTTGTTCATTATTTTAATGTCGTAGCATGAATCATATTGTTTTAAAAGGTCTGTGTCAGAAAACAACTTGAAGTCACCTCCAGAAGAAGCGCTTTCTGCTGAAAACTCACTGCTCCAGAACTGACTGAAACGCCCCAATCACTTCTGGGCTTTTTTTCATCAATTGGTGATGTCACCATTTGAATTTTCGCGCCAAGCAGATAGTTTGGCACGCCCTTGAATTAAGTGGGTTTCGCCCACAAGGCTTAACGAGTATTTGTTTCTAAAGAGGACATCCATTTATGGTAAGGGGTGTGACAAGGGGCGTGAACGGTGGACCAATCACAAGTGAGCGATCAAGTTGACCAATCACAGCACACTGGGGTTTTCAGGAGGGCAGGGTCAGGACTTTCAATGGAGCGTTTCACACACAGGTACTGCAGAATTGGCAAGCATGAGAAAGCTCCAGTGTTTTTTTTAACAATGACGCATTTAAACCTTTTTTTGTAGAGTTCAATAATACAAGAATGGGTGAAAAGTCATATAATAGGCGCACTTTAATTTCCATTTGCGCAGTAGCTAATTTCCATTATGTTGGCACTGAGCTAACGTCATCACTCTGACACTCCGTAAGTTAATCTAAGAGTCTGTTATGTATGAGTATTTTATGTAAAGCACTGTATATCATTTGTAAATGGAGATTTGTTACATGCTGTTTTGCTGCCTTGCTGGTCAGCCATTTATTTTGTTCTTCAGCACCCTCTGGTGGTGTGTCTGTAGCAAAACATGATCTGATGTAATCTCACTTCTTTGTAATAGACTAGTGCTTTCTAGAAGCTTCTGGCATCTTCCTGCCTGGAGGGGACGGGATTACCCAGGAATCCTGTAGATCTTTCCAGAATGTTGCTAGTCTATATAAATGCTGTGATTTTGGTCACCAGAGCAGAGTTTTTGTTTTGGCAACAGAGTTACATTGTGGCATTAGAGTGTTATTATAAGATTAAACAGTGGATTATTTGTAGAAGTTTTTTTTTTCAGTGAAGAATAAATTTAAGTTGTCATTGCTGGTTTTCTTTGTTGTGATTTTTAAGTCATAACAAGTCACAGACGCTTGCAGTTGAACTCACCATGGTTTTTAAATTCACAGTCAACTGAGTAGCTAGCTAAGTAACAAACTAATGTGACATAATGGTTACTGAAAGGTACTCCGTGCACACTGGCTAGCTAGCTCAGTAACAATAACTTATGAGACTGTTATGAGTTATGAGACTGGTACATAACTGGCTCGCTACAGCACTAAGCCATACCGATTTAACCAACATTACGCTTGGTATTCAGTTTGGTGAAATATTAAGTGCCTGATATAACACGGAGTGATTTTTTTCCCCACACTCTCAGCCAATGAAATATCGCAAAAGTGATATTACCCTTGTGTAATATCAAAACTATGTCATGAGCTGAGCTATGGGAAAAGTGCCGCAGTTATGTGACAAAAATAAAATGTGGTACATTTGGATCCTTCCAGTGCTTCTAATGGCAAAGGCAAGAATCCATCACGCCTAAGCAAAATTAACCAATCTGAGCCATGAGGAGTCTCTTAGGCAGTGTCAGTCACTTCTTGTGCACAAGCTGTTCATTATTTGTCCTCCGAGCATGCTTTCTTCCTTTGGCCTACACCAATATTGTCTATTCCCGGTTCCTGGAGGAGCCAAAGGCTACAGTTGGTGACTTTATATGTGTTTTAGTTGGTAAAAATGGCTAATATTTTATCAGTTATCAGTGATTGAAGTGGTCTGAGAGTAAATTTGGATCACTGTATGGCAGACCTGTACAGTGAAATTCCAGAAACTCAAACTCACTCCATCTGCGCTTCCAGTTTCTCTGTTTTCAAGGACTGCAAAACTGTTATAACTTGGCTAGAAAATGTTACTTGCAGAAAAGCGGTCAATTAAGAAGGAGGTGAAGTCTCGTTGTAATAACCGCAACTCACATAAACCGGGTATAAGTGTTTGGAAGATCTGTTGGCATTGTGTTAGTATGTAGCTTGTTAGCATGCTTCTACATTAGCACTTTAACACTCGTCTGCACATTTATTTGCAATGTCTGGGGTTATAATAGTGTTCAAGCAATCTGTCTGAAACAGAATAGTCAATGGCATGTACATGCACTATTGATGATATACTTTTAAAGCAACAAAGCGTAGTGGGGGGCTTGAAGCAGCGGCCGCATGGGAAATCAAGGGGGAAGAGCATTAGTAATAACCTGAAATGTTTTTATTTAAATGCAAGAAGCATAAAAAATAAATTTCCAGAGCTTGAGGCCGTTATGATTAGTGAGGGCTATGACATAGTTGGGATTACAGAGACATGGCTTAGTGAAGAGGATGGAGATGAATATAATATAGAAGGTTATAAGCTCTTTAGGAAGGATAGATGTAATAGGCGAGGAGGGGGCGTAGCAATCTATGTGAATGAAAACATAAATGTATAGGAAATTCCTGAAATTGAACATTCCTTGCCCTGTGAAGATATCTGGGTCAGGCTCATTGGCAAACACAAGACAGGTTTAAACATAGGAGTATGCTATCGGCCACCAGCATTGGACAGTACAGTCAATGAAATGCTTTTGAAGAGGATTACGCAAGCTTGTAGAGGTGGAGGGACTATTATTATGGGAGACTTGAATTATCCTGGTATCGATTGGGAAATGGTGAAAGGACAGGCTAGGGGGGAGGAAGAATTTCTAGATGTTATAAATGATAATTTTTTGGTGCAGTATGTTAATAAACCGACAAGAGGGAAGGCAATTTTAGACTTAGTGCTCTGTAATGATCCAGATAGAATAAGCAATGTTGAGGTACTGGAGCCACTTGGGACAAGTGATCACTCTGCTGTTAATTTTGATGTTTCATGGGAAGTTAAAAAGGTGTGTTCAAAAACAAAAATTTTCAATTTTAGGCGAGCAAACTTTGACAGGATGCGCTCATATCTAAGTGAAATAAAATGGGAGACACTCCTGGACTGTGAGTCTGTAAATGAGATGTGGGAAAGATTTAAGGGGGTTTTACTTGATTCACAATGCAAATTCATTCCAAAGGTGTCCAAAAGTAAGCTGAAAAAGCAGAATCCTCAGTGGATGACCAAAAGTATTCATAGGATTTTGAGGGAAAAGAGGAATCTTTATAAAATGTACATAAAGGATAACAATGACAACACTAAGGCTGAATACTGTAAAATGCGGGCTGTGGTCAAAAAAGAGCTGAGGAATGCTTAAAGACTGTATGAAAGACAAATTGCAGAGGGGGCAAAAACTAACCCTGAGCGCTTCTTTCAGTACTGTAGCAGAAAAAGGAAAGTCAAAGAGCAGGTTAAGTGCATAAAGAATAAAAAGGATCGCTGCTATATGATAACAAGGATATTGCGGATGCCTTAAACAGTTACTTTGTTGAGAATTTTACCTCAGAGTGGGTCTTTATTCGGCCAGAGGGCATGTTAAATGCTCAAGATTATTTAGCGGAAATTAAGGTTAGGGATAACGAAGTATTAGACAAGTTGCATAAACTAAAGGCAGATAAGGCGGCGGGTCCTGATGGCTTTTATCCTAGAGTGCTCAGGGAAGTTGGTGAGATCATCTTTAAGCCGCTATCTGCCATCTTCAGACGGTCTTTAGAAACTGGAGAAATACCAAATGATTGGAAACAGGGCAATATAATACCAATATATAAGAAAGGGGACCGTACTGAGCCAGGAAATTACAGGCCAGTCAGTTTAACTGGCATTGCGTGCAAAATATTGGAATCTATCATCAAAGATGAGCTGGACTTATTTCTTGAACGTAACAGTATCTTGAGGGATAGCCAACATGGTTTCCGTAAGGGAAGGTCATGCCTGACAAACCTTCTGGAATTTTTTGAAGAGGCCACCAAGACTTATGACCAGAGCAGGGCTTATGACATCATATACTTGGATTTTCAGAAAGCATTTGATACAGTACCGCATAAGAGACTAATTTTTAAAATGAGCTCCATTGGAGTTACAGGAGGTATTCTGGAGTGGATTCAAAACTGATTACAGGACAGAACACAAAGAGTGGTGGTCAATGGTATCTCATCTGAGCTAGGTATGGTGGGGAGTGGCGTCCCCCAGGGATCGGTGTTGGGACCCCTGCTGTTCCTCATCTACATTAATGACCTTGATAGGAATATTGAGAGCAGATTAGTTACATTTGCAGATGATACTAAATTGGGGGGTTTGGCAAATAGTTTAGAGTCCACTAAAGTGATTCAGGATGATTTGAATAGAATCCAGAATTGGGCAGAAATGTGGCAAATGAAAATTAATGTAGCGAAATGTAAAGTTGTACATGTAGGTAATAAAAACATTAGACGGGATTACTTCATGGGAGGTTTAAAACTGGAATCTGCTCCACACGAGAAAGATCTGGGAGTGATTGTTGACCAAACCCTCACAGGCTCTAGCCATTGTGCCGTAGCAGTTAAAAAAGCCAATTGGATGCTGGGATACATTGCCAAAAGTATTGAGTACAAATCTAAGGAGGTGATGCTTCTTTTGTACAACACATTTGTCAGACCACATCTGGAGTATTGTGTGCAGTTCTGGGGACCATACTTTAAGAAAGATATAGAGGGTCTAGAGAAAGTTCAGAGAAGAGCCACTAAGCAAATTCCAGGTATAAAACATGAAAGCTATGAGAAGAGGCTGAAGATCCTTAATCTCTTTAGTCTTAGGAAAAGGAGACTAAGGGGTGATTTGATTGAGGTCTTTAAATATGTTAAAGGGATTAACAAAGTGAATTATGTAGGATTGCTTCGACCAAGTGTTGTTAGTAGAACTCGGGGTCACAAATGGAAGTTGACCAAAGGTAAATTTAGCACTGATATTTGGAAATATTTCTTCACCCAAAGAGTAATTTCGATGTGGAATAGCTTGCCTTACCATATTGTTGAGGCAGAGACCTTGGGGGTTTTCAAGAGTAGGCTTGACTTAAAGCTAGATATCATTGAGTCATTGAGTATCTGAAGGGATATATTCACAATGGTATAAAAAACTGGCGAGCATAGTTGGGCTGAACGGCCTGTTCTCGCCATTCATGTTATGTTATGTTATGTTATGTTATGTTATGTAGCTACCTGATGCTTAGAAATTGTAGCTCTAATAATTGGTGCCTACATGTTTTTGACAGCTTAGCGTAGTGTCATAGCCTTTGGTTTGCTTGGTTGATATACAGCCTAATTTATCTTGGTTTGGTTGTTAATGCTAACATTGTGCAGGTAATGTTAGTATGCTCCCGCGCCGCTTGGCGGCGAGAGCTAATAAAAAAAAAGGAGAATACTGACACTTTGTAATGTTGCCATTCTATTTGACAGCGCATAATAAGTGTTCAGGGACTGAAGACTCGATGTGATTAAGAGTTCCATGTGTAGTTCTGTCCTGTTCTTTCTGCAAACAAGTTTTAAAATGTGTAGCTGGACAGGGTTTTCGTTGTCTTATTTTGCATTTCAAAATGTGCCACATGTCCTCTATTGTATTGAGTTGGTACTGTGGGCTTGCCAGTTCAGCACCCACACCCCATTCTTCATGCCTTTGTAATGCACGCAGGGAGTGGTTTTGCGTAATTCATTAGCGTCCCAGGAACTGCAGTCTTCAAGGCAGCATATGTTGCTCCAAAATCTTAGTGTACTTTACAACAGTGATGGTGCCTTCACAGAAGACCAAAATACCTTTGCCAAGAGTACTGATACAACCCCACACCATGACTTGGTCCAACGGACCAAAGAGAGCTTATGGGATCGTGCATTGGCCTCTGCGTTATTTTTGATATTCTTCTGCCAAACCACAGAAGGGATCAGTGTAAAATTTGGTGGTGAGGTACATATGGATGTACAGATTAAAGTTTGTTTGAGCCGTCGAAACTCAACATCAAACATGGCCGCCAGTCAGCCATATTTAAAATTGCACTATATTAAGCTGGAGAGCATTTGAAAGCAGCTAGAATGCTGAAACTTTGTAAACACATACTTTTGAGACGGGCAGTCTATACTATGGTCAAAATTTTGACGTTTATCGTCATTTGACCTTTCAGTGACCTTGACAATGAAAGAATCTTTGAAATATGGTGAATAAGGTTCCGACTGTAATCAAAAGGCTGAAACTTTAGATGATTTAGATGCCATTTGTGCTAATAATCAGATATTAATTGCTAATTTGAACATCTATTCATATTTGACCTTTCAGGGACCTTGAACCTCAAATTGCATTGCGTCAAGCAAGGGAGTGTTTGACAGTAGTTAGAATGTTGAAATTTACTGCGTAGTTGCTTTTGACCTTAGTGATCACTATTGCATTGACTATTTTGACACTTAATAGTTTTTTGACCTTACAATGACCTTGAAAATTTAAAAAAGAACCTTTAAAATGGAGCTAATAAGGTTCACACTAAATGTGTATTCATTTTCCTAATGTTGGACCCAAGCATAAAAATTATACCACTTGTGACCTTGCATCACGCTAAAGCCTGAAATAAACCCAATGAGCAGCAGTGCCAATGGCACAATTTTTTCAGAATGTGTTGCTGACATAAATGGCAGGAGTGATATTTACAAATGAAATGAAGTTGACCAGACTAAACATTACATATCTTGTCTTCATGTTGTCTGCAATGAAAATAAGTCAAAATAAAATTTAGAAATCACTGCTGTCTGTTTATTGGTGCATTTTTCATACCATCTCAACATTTTTTGAGTTGAGTTTGTAAATGCAAATAGCCTGCATTCATTCAGGTGATTGTTACACTTCATATAAAGTGTGCAGATGTGGTGAAGGGGTGTAATTTTTCTTGTTGGACTAAATATTGCAATGAGTGAGGTGCGTGATCTTGACAACTTTGACTATGGCATGAGTGTTGTTGTAAGGTGTGGACAACCAGCTGCCTTCCTGGGATTTCCACGCAGCCTGGTCTCTGTAATTTACAGAGAATGGTTCAGTCAGCAAAAATCACAGCCAGTGTTGAAAAGTTCTGTGAATGAAAGGAGCTAGTTAATCAGAGAGGTCTGAGGAAATAAGTCACCTTTTTCAAGCAGCCAGAAAGGTCAAGAATGTTCTGATAAGAACTTACAATGATTTGCGACAATGATGTGCATGATGGGACTTCTTTTAAAAAAAAGTAATCCCTTACTTTACTTAATTACTCACTGCTGAAAGTAAATGGTTACACTACTAGTTACATTACTTGTGGATTACTCAGCACCATCATCTGAAATTCACCATTACTTAATTAATTAACCATATCATGTTGAAACCTGGCTTATGCCCAGATCAGTACAAATCTTTATTCTACTAAGGAGGACACACTCAAGATCTCTCTTTCATGCTCTTTAATACAGCAAAGCCAACAGCGAAATTGTGAAAATCAGCCCAAACAGCACTTCACAGAAAACAGAGTGAAGTACAAGGCTACAGTACTGGCATAAACACGCATGAAAAAGGACGTCTGATTTGTTTTTCTGTCCTCAGTCACAGTCGCCAATACACTCAAAAGGAAGAAGAAGAAGAAGAAGAAGAAGAAGTTTTTCTGGCCTCCTGTCCTACCGATAGATGAAGAATTTAAAGTATGCAAGTGACTAGATAGTTTATTTGTTAATAACTGTAATGTTATTACTTAAGTTATCAAAGTAATGTGTTACATTACTGCGTTACTGATAAATGTAATCTGATTACAGTAATTAGTTACTTTGTAATGCGGTACCCCCAACACTGCTCTTGACACGCAGTGTGTTGATCTTGAAGGGGAAGGGGTGGAGCAGCAGCCTGCCATACCAGGTTCTACAACCCCAATTCCGAAATAGTTGGGACAAAGTGTACATTGTGAATAAAATCAAAATGCAATTGTCATGGTTTGGGAGGTGTGCATGTGTTTAGGACTTTTCTTTGAGGCTCTCATCCCGGGACGATATCGAATTCCTTTTCAATCGGATTCTTTACCCAGCTGGCTGATTGAACTTGGGCGGCACCTCCCCGACTCTATATAAGCCGGAAGTCCGCCACGCCTCCTTCGCTAGAGGGTCTGTTTGTAGTTAAGCACTTTAGCTGAAGATATCTGTAGTAAGGATTTATGGGACTTTGTATCTTCTCATTATTATCGGAGTTTCTATCCCTCTTGGGATATTCCCCTTTTCTTCTCTATCCTTTGTGTCGCACTATTTTAGGTGCCTTGTTTTTCTCGGCTCCCGAGATACTTCTCCTTTTTCTCTCTCACTTTGCTTCCGTTTTGTCGGATGTTTGGATGTCCTTTTGGAAGCGCGAGGATTTTCCCTGTCGAATGGTCAGTATTATTCTCTGTATTTGTATTGTGTCCGTGCTGCTCTATTTCCCTCTTGCCGCTGCACTTGGCCTCTCAATTCTACAGGCCATTATAGAACACTCGAGCCAGCTATGGAGTCGCCAGCAACGGCTACGCTGGAGGGAATTGTTGCTAGTCAACAATCGGTCCTTGCTGGTTATGGCGAGGGCCTCACTTGCTTAAATAATCAGCAGGCAGAGCTGACAGGTAGGATTCGCCTGCAGGAGACTGCTATTAAGACACAGGAAAATATCTTATTAAGCCTCACTGAGTGTACTAGAGCGTTGACCACTCAGCTCACCCGAGATGTTTCACAAGCGCAAACCACACACTTTCCCCGAGAGCCTAAACTTCAGTTACCCCCAAGATATGAAGACGAGGCAGGGAAATGCAAAGATTTCATTGTTCAATGTGAAATATTTTTTAAAACGCAACCCTCACGACTTTCTAATGAAGAGTCACGCGTTTATTTTATCCCTGTTAGCTGGTACAGCTCCCACTTGGGTGAGACCACTTATTCTCGCTAGATCGCCGGTGGTAAATTCTGTCGATACTCTGGTGGGGGAAATGATTTCAGTGTTCGATCAGGATGTTTGTGGTCAGGACGCAGCTACGCGTCTTATGAATTTGAGGCAGGGCTCTGAGAGTGTCGCAGATTTCTCCATTGCTTTCCGTTCTCTCACTACAGAGACAGGGTGGCCAGAGACACCTCTCATGACAGTTTTTCTTCGCGCTTTGGCGGAGGAGGTTTAGGACGCTCTGGCGACATTAGAGCCTTGCGTTTCTTTAGATCCGTTGGTTCGTACTCCGGTGCGAGTTGATAATTGTATCCGCGAACGAAACAAGGAGAAACGAACTGCTCGGGCTCATACTAACAAATGGGTCAAGTCTTCCAAAATACACACAGCCCCAGCTCCGCCCATTTAATTTCCCACTGTTAGTGAGCCTATGCAGATTGACGGTTTATATGAGAGCCAGGTTCGTAAGCCTGATCGCAGACAAATAATTAGTTATCATTGTAGCAAACCGGGACATATCCGTCCACGTTTCCCCGAGCTTAAAAGGAAACGGGAAGGCCCTCTGGCAATATGGGGGGCACTAGAGGGACAGACCCAATTTCCCTTTCGAACATTTATTTCAGGAGAATTGACTGTGGGGAGACAGAAAATATTCGTTGAAGCTTTTTTGGACTCAGGTGCCATGGATTGTTTTATGGATGTGGAGTGGGCTAGGAAACATTCCATTCCCATCCGTCCTCTTTTACATTCACGCACTGTCAGGTCCTTAGACGGTTGCTCGCTGGGAACTGGGCTTTTAACCGAGGCCTCTGAATTAGGGACTATGTTCATCCCATTTGGTGGTCATTCAGAGGAAGTCCAGTTTTTTATGATCAGTTCCCCTGTTATCCCTTTGGTCTTAGGACACTCATGGCTACTGAAACATAGGCCACACATCTTTTGGGGCAGTCAGAATAACCCGGCCGTCCAGTGGGACACTGATTGTAGGTCCCACTTTAGGGAGAGGTTGGCGTGTCATCCTGGACATCAACCTATGGGGGAGGCTGACGCCTGAAGTGATTCTGAGGAGGTTGTCTCGCCCAACCCTCCTAATCTACAAAAAGGGGCAGAGGAGGGGTTGGAGTGGGAGCCTCAATTTGACTAGTGGCAGCCAGAGGAGGATTGTGATTCAGAGGATTTCTCTGACTTGGAATCAGTCATAGAGACGGCAGGTTCCAAATAGGGTGAGAATTTGGGGGCTGCTCTGAACTTTTGTCTGCCTCCCAATGTTCTTAAAGATTATGCTGATCTCGCAGAGGTTTTTAGCAAGCAACGGGCCTCAACTTTACCTCCTCATCGCACATACGATTGCGAGATAAATCTCTACCCTGGTACCACTCCCCCCAGGGGTTCATTATACTCGCTGTCAGGGCCTGAGCATAAGGCCATGCGAGAATATATTCAGGAGGCTCTGGCTAATGGATTTATTCAGCCTTCCACGTCTCCTGCTGGAGCGGGGTTCTTTTTTTTGGACAAAAAAGATGGCAGTTTGAGACCTTGTATTGATTACAGGGGCTTGAATAATATCATCATTAAACACCGATACCCCCTTCCATTGATGAACTCTGCATTTGAACGTCTGCAGGAGGCGTGGTTTTTTACCAAGCTAGACCTCCGGAATTCTTATAACTTGGTTCGGACCCGGGAGGGGGACGAGTGGAAAACAGCATTTAATACGCATGAGGGGCACTACGAATATTTGGTCATGCCATTCGGATTGGTTAACGCCCCCTCTGTGTTCCAGGCACTCGTTAATGATGTCCTCCGAGAGATGTTGGAGAAATTCGTCTTTGCCTACCTTGACGATATTCTGATTTTTTCTTCAACACTCTAAGAGCATAAACAACACGTCAAACAAGTGCTTGAGGCCTTCCTTAAAGCCAAGCTTTTTTTCAAGGCTGAAAAATGCATTTTTCATGCAAAGACAGTCTCATTCCTTGGCTTCATTGTATCTGAAGAGTCGGTCCGCATGGACCCGGACAAGGTGGCGGCGGTTAGGAATTGGCCTGCCCCTCAAAATGTCAAGGAGATTCAACGGATTTTGGGCTTTGCTAATTTTTATAGGAGGTTTATTCGCAATTTTAACGCGGTAGCTGCCCCCATTATCGCGCTCTCTAAGAATACCTCCTCATCATTTGCTTGGTCTCCAGCAGCTGAGGCTGCTTTTCAGGAGTTAGAAACGATTTAGCTCGGAACCCATTCTCGTTTTGCCCGACTGCTCTCTCCCATTTCTGGTGGAGGTGGATGCGTCGGAGGTCGGGGTGGGTGCCATTTTGTCCCAGCACCCCCTTCGGGACAGTAAGTTTCACCCATGCGCCTACTTCTCCCGGTCGTTGTCGGCGGCCGAACGGAATTACAGCATTGGTGACCGGGAGTTGTTAGCTGTCAAGTTGGCGTTAGAAGAGTGGCGCCATTGGTTGAAGGGGGCTGAACATCCATTTGTGGTTTGGACGGATCATAAAAATCTCCAATATATCCAACAGACTAAGCAACGTAATTCCCGGCAGGCGCGGTGGTTGTTGTTTTTCAATCGCTTTAACTTTATGTTAACTTACCGCCCTGGCTCCAAAAACATCAAGCCTGACACCTTGTTGCGGATTTACGACCGCTCTGGTCGCGAACCGATTCCTGAGCCGGTTATTCTGGCAGCTCAGATTGTGGCTCCCATTCAGTGGGACGTTGAGTCTGTTGTGCGGGATGCCTTGAGGTCCAATCCCGGTCCTGGTGGGGAGCCGCCTGGCTGTTTGTTTGTTCCGGTAGCGATACGGTCCCAAGTTCTCCAGTGGGGACACTCTTCTCGCATGGCGGGTCACCCGGGGGTTCATCAGACCAAGCGGTTCTTGACCCGACGATTTTGGTGGCCCAGCATGATTGAGGACATCCGGGAATTTGTGGCGGCGTGCAGTATCATCGCTAGGAACAAGGTTTCCCATCTTCCCCCCTCTGGTCTGTTGCGGCCGTTGCCTGTCCTCAAGCGCCCGTGGAGCCATATCGCTCTAGATTTTGTTACGGGGCTGCCTATTTCTGAAGGCAACACTGTCATCTTGGTCGTGGTCGACCGCTTTTCTAAGGCCGCCCACTTAATCGCTCTGCCCAAGCTCCCTTCGGTGTGGGAGATGGCCCTTCTTGTTGTGGACCATGTATTCCGGCAGCATGGTCTCCCTCAGGATGTGGTCTCTGACCGGGGCCCACAATTTACGGCCAAATTCTGGCGTGCTTTCTGCAACCAGTTAGGGGCCGCCGTGAGCCTTTCGTCTGGTTTCCACCCTGAGACTAACGGGCAGACAGAGCGAATTAACCAGTCGCTGGAGAATACACTTTAGTGTTTAGCGGCTGACAACCCATCTTCGTGGAGTCGTTTTTTGGCATGGGCCGAATACTCCCATAATTCACTCTGTAACTCCTCCACAGGCCTTTCCCCGTTTGAGGCTCAGTTGGGTTATCAACCTCCGCTGTTTCCGGAGACTGAGAGGGATTCAGAGGTTCCCTCGGTCAATCACTTCTTTCGGCGTTGTCGGTCGGTCTGGGCTAGGGTCCGGTCCTCTCTGTTGCGCTCTGGGCGCAAACAGAAGACCGCCGCTGATAGAAGGCGCCGTTTGGCTCCATCTTATCGGGTTGGCCAAAGAATTTAGCTTTCCACTCAGGACCTTCCTTTAAAAGTGGAGTCATGGCAATTAGCTCCCCGCTTCATTGGTCCTTTTAAGATAGTGCGGAGGATCAACCCTGTCACCGTCCGTTTAAAACTCCCTAGATCCTTGCGCATCCACCCCTCTTTTCATGTCTCCTGGCTTAAACCAGTTATCACTAGTGTCCTGGCACCGGCCGACAAACCCCCGCCGCCGCCGCGGATGATTGAGGGGGGGGGGGGCTGGTTTACATCGTGCGTCGTATTCTGGCCGAGAGGCGTGTTGGTCGTGGGGCCCAGTTTTTAGTTGATTGGGAGGGATATGGTCCTGAGGAGCGGTGCTGGGTCCCTTCTCGGGATATCCTGGATCCCACACTTATCTCAGAGTTCCGTGCACGGGGTTCTCTGGGAACGTCCGGAGCCGTTCCTTAGAGGGGGGGTCCTGTCATGGTTTGGGAGGTGTGCGTGTGTTTAGGACTTTTATTTGAGGCTCTCGTCCCGGGACGATATCGAATTCCTTTTCAATCGGATTCTTTACCCAGCTGGCTGATTGAACTTGGGCGGCACCTCCCCGACTCTATATTAGCCGGAAGTCCGCCACGCCTCCTTCGCTAGAGTGTCTGTTTGTAGTTAAGTACTTTAGCCGAAGATATCTGTAGTAAGGATTTATGTGACTTTGTATCTTCTCATTATTATAGGAGTTTCTATCCCTCTCGGGATATTCCCCTTTTCTTCTCTATCCTTTGTGTCGCACTATTTTAGGTGCCTTGTTTTTCTCGGCTCCCGAGATTCTTCTCCTTTTTCTTTCTCGCTTTGCTTCCGTTTTGTCGGTTGTTTGGACATCCTTTTGGAAGCGCAAGGATTTTCCCTGTCGAATGGTCTGTATTATTCTCTGTATTTGTATTGTGTCCATGCTGCTCTATTTCTCTCTTGCCACTACACTTAGCCTCTCAATTCTACCGGCCATTACAGCAGTGACTTTCAGATCACATGAGCCAATATGTTATTTACAATAGAACATAGATAAAATTTCAAATGTTGAAACACAGAAATTTTACATTTTTATCCACAAAATGAGCTCATTTCAAATTTTCTGGCTGCAACAGGTCTCAAAAAAGTTGGGACACAGGCAAAGAAGGGCTGAAAAAGCAATTAATATATTAGAGAATCAGCTGAAAGAACATTTGGCAAGTAATTAAGTTAACTGGCATCAGGTGTGTAACATGATTGGCTATAAAAGGATGTCTTAGAGAGGCTGAGTCTCTCAGAAGTAAAGATGGCCAGAGGCTCTCCAACCTGTGAAGGCTTGTGTAAAAAATTGTGGAATACTTTAAAAACAATGTTCCTCAACGTCAAATTGCAAAGGCTTTGAAGGTCTCATTATTGACAGTGCATAACATCATCAAAAGATTCAGAGAAACTGGAAAAATCTCTGTGCGTCAGGGATAAGGCCGAAGACCTTTACTGGATGCCCGTGATCTTCGGGCCCTCAGACGCCACTGCATCACTCACTGGCATGATTCTGTCATTGACATTACTAAATGGGCCCAGGAATACTTCAAGAAACCACAGTCTGTAAATACAGTCCGCCATGCCATCCACAGATGCCACCTAAAACTCTATCACGCAGAAAGGAAGCCATTGTTGAGCATGATCCAAAGGCGCCGCCGTGTTCTGTAGGCCAAGGCTTATTTAAAATGGACAGTAGCAAAGTGTGCTGTGGTCAGACGCGTCCAAATTTGACATTCTTGTTGGAAGTCATGGCCGTCGTGTCCTCCGGGCTAAAGAGGAGAAAGACAACCCCACCTGTTATCAGCATTCAGTTCAAAAGCCAGCATCTCTGATGGTATGGGGATGCATTAGTGCATATGGTGTGGGACATTTGCATGTTTTAAAAAGCACCATGAATGCTTAAAGGTATATAAAGGTTTTTGAGCAACATACGCTCCCCTCCAGAAGACATCTATTCCAGGGAAGGCCTTGTGTATTTCAGCAGGACAATGCGAAACCACATACTGCAACTATTACAACAGCATGGCTTCGTAGTAGAAGAGTCCGTGTGCTGAACTGGCCCGCCTGCAGTCCTGATCTTTCACCGATTGAGAACATTTGGTGCATAATTAAACGAAAAGTCCATCAAAGGAGACCCAAAACTCTCCAGCAGCTGGAAGCCTGTATTAAACAAGAGTGGGATCAAATTCCAATGGCTAAACTCAAGAAACTTGTCTCCTTAATGCCCAGACGCCTCCACTCTATGTTAAAAAGAAGAGGGGATGCTATACCATGGTAAGCAGGTCCCTGTCCCAACTTTTTTGAGGCCTGTAGCGGCCATCAAATCTGAAATTAGCTCATTTTGTGTATAAAATTGTAAAATTTCTCAGTTTCAACATTTGCTATGTTATTTCTGTTCTATTATGAATAAAATACTGGCTGGTGTGATTTGAAAGTCATTGCGTTTTGATTTTATTCACAATTTACTCTTTGTCCCAACTATTTCGGAATTGGGGTTGTATTTCTGCCAACTGATAATGGGAAGATGAGGCTTCAGTTGGCTTGTGATCTCCAAAGTTAGATGGTTTATGGTTATAACAATATCAACAGGTGAGAATAATTTTATTTACTGCTCCAGCATTCAGATGGTAGCCTCTGAACTAACAACATGATTATATGGATCAGTCCTAGATTGTGTCATACTAATGATGCGCAGAATATCTATTTGACACATATTTCGCCCCTTAATATCACCATTTCAATTTAACGTCATATCTTAGCATTATTGCTGACCATGTGCATTCTTTTTTAACCGTGGTCTAGTCTTTCAAATTGATGCTTTCAGCAGGATAATGTATAATTTATGAGAGCACATACCATCAATGGTTCTACAAATATCACAGTGACTTCAGTTTATTACGGTAGCCTGCACAAAACTCAATGCTGTGTTTTAGGTCAATCCTCAATGCTTACAGACAAAAATCCTCAAAGAATGCCTCCAGCACCTTTTTGAATCTGTTCCACAAATGTTTCAGACTGTACTGGAATTAGACCAGGTATTAGACCAGTGTAAGTCAGTCAGTGTGTGTGTCTGTGTATTTCCATCATTATTTTATATGAGTATGATTAACTTGTAATGCACTTTATACCCATTTACCTTGTCAGCAGTCTCACTGAAGAGAGCTTGTGCTTGACGGACGTGATTTACAACTCATTTCAGCTTGCAGGTCCATTTACCCTGCTTTTCAATTTACTGTATAATGATGCCATTAGAAAAGAAATACATCTAGAAGTTCATTTGGGGGCACCTATTTCATGTTTTATTTATTTATTTACTTTTTTCTTGATATGAATGCAACAGGTGATCGATGAAACCTTTTAAAAATGCAAAAACTGTATATATTAATTTTGTTTTTATAATTGCGGATATTTGATATGGGCAGCACAGTGGCGCAGTCGGTAGCACTGTTGCTTCCTAGCAACAGTTGTGGATTTTATTCTGAAGGTTGTGGGATGCATCTTCTGGTCTTTCTGTGTGGAGTTTACCTGTTTACTTATGGTGGGTTTCCTCCAGGTACTTTGAGTTCTTCCCACAGTCCAAAGACATGCATGTCAGGCTAATGAAAGAATTAAGCTATCCAGTGGTGCAAGTGAGTGAGTGTGCGGTGTGTAATCAAACTGTCCTGGGTGTACTCATGCCTAATGCACATGGTATGCCAGAATAAGCATTTTAATGCTAGAATTCGCCATGAACAGCTGCAGGGCTAATACACTCCACCCACACTAATGTTATAACATGACATGGGTGCTGGTACATGTGACGTGTAGAAAGGTAACCAGGCAAAGTTTTTTAGCCTTATGCCCAGTGGATTTGGCCCAAAGGTTACCAATACTTTGGAACAGCTCCAATAGCATCCCAGCATGGTAGCGTTTCACCGGTAGCCAGCTGTTTCGCTTCTTTGACTTTTCACAACTGTACTTTCGCTACTACATACTGTTCTTTCCCTACTATGTCCAAGTCCCTTCGCTACTATAATCAAACAATGATCGCTGAGTATTTCTTTTGAGTAAATCGATTGGATCGGAACATATCAGCTTCAGTTTTCACAAATTGCATATTTCGTTTTCTAGAGCCAGTCAACAGCTAATTTCCCTGAAATACATTTCTGCAGTGGATCTCTGTCGACTAAAAAACGCGTCGCGTCATCACATTGTCCTCGATAATTTTACGGCCTTACTTGAGAGATAAATGAAGGGCAATAAAAATAAACTTTTACCCGAAAAAATATTCTCCGCTGTAATGCGAATGGTTTTTATAAAGTTTTACTACTTATTCGTAAGGAATATTTATGTTCTTTACTTGCATTTATTTATAGTAGCAAACAGACTTGGAAATAGTAGCGAAAGTACAGTGTGCAGTAGCAAAAGTACGGTAGCGAAAAGCCAAAGTAGCGAAACCACCTTAAGCCGTCTCACCTTGCCATCTCCCACTCTCCCCCTTCATGCAGGTGACGGTTAAGATGTACAAGCGCGGCGGCCAGGCCTGGCTGGGAAAGCCTCTGAGCGGCACGGCCACTATCCCCTCCAGCGCCAGCGTGCTCTTCCGGGTCAGCGGCGAGCAGTCTGACCTCAAGATTCCTGCTACCCGCATCCACACCATCTCCCTCAGCATATGAGTCCTGGTGCAACAGCCCACAACCAGACCATAATGCGGCATAAAGCCCCTGTGCTGGCCTTAGATGCTCCACACAGAACAACTTGCCTCTTCGAGGGCACCTGATTCCCATGCTCTCACTTGTGCTCTGTGAAAGGTAAATTATCATTGTACATTTTACTATGGACTAGTGCTGTTACAAATAATTATTCTTCATCAGTAGCTGGCCTGGATTGAGGTACAGACACTAGTCAAATGTTAACATGTTTACTTTTATTTGAAAGATTGGTTTATATAACAATATAAGTTAATGTCTCATTTTGGTATTTTTTATTGAAATCTCCAAGTTGAAGTGCATCTGTTGATGTTTCACAAATTCAGCCCACATCCCGCAGAAATGAAGCTGCAGGAATGAATGTAATAGGTATAAATGTCTTAAATTATTTAAAAGTACTTTCACTATGTATAAATGTGCACACATCCAGAATGGTCCTACATAAAAAAAGTGCTCTCTGAAATTCCCACAATTTTCCTGCCTGCTTACCCCTCACTGGCCTTTAATCCTCGCTGACAATATTATGTTAATGTAGCTTTTTCCAGTAATTAGCATGATTAATTTTCTCTTGTTTTGAATGACAATTACAGTTCCTGCCAACACTTTAAAGTACTCATTAATTGCCAATTTAATCAGTACACTAGTCTGTTTTTCTGAGGCATAATCCTGTCTTGTTTGATGCTGTAATTGGGGGTGATTAAAAATGTGGCCTCTAACATGAGAAGAGGTGTAAAACGTATTACCAATATTGTTTTAATGGTTTGGTGATTCATCATCTGCTCGTGGTGTGTTATGCTTTTAGTGCTCCGTAAATATGTTTCATTGCAGCACTGGCAGAGGATAACTTGTTTAGGAGTTCACATATGCTCAAAGAGCACCATTCAGTTTTACTAGATTTGTGTTTTATGGCGTTTTAGTTCTCTACACTGTACCGTATGATTCTTGGTTCGAGAGCCGCATTAACATCTTACAACTCCATTTGCCATGCTAGGATTGACTCAAATGAAGTTACTGCTACTTCCATCGGAGGATCAGTGCTTTAAGCTAAGCTTAGGGGGGAAAGGGCACTTTCTGTATCCTCATCTGATCTCTGTAAGCAGCACCTCTCCACCTGAAAACAAATTATGCTTCTGCTCTCTCTCTCTTTCTCTCTCTCTCTCTCTTTCTCTTTCTTTTTTTTTCTGGAATTGTCTGGTTACAAAATTCACTTAGAGAAAATGGCCACCTACGGGCAGATTTGGTGCTGATCTCAGGTGATGTTTCTGCATGAGCTCTGCCCACAGAAAACACAAGCCCACAGATTTTCACTTGTTTTCAGCATTAATTTACCCATATACTGTATGTTCGGCGAAGCAACATGTTTACAATCGTTTGACAACAGTCTGATGTTCTTATGGTCGTTGGGTTGGCATCAAATAATGAACATGTATAATTCTCTCCCAAAATTTTTCATCTATGTGCTCCTGAAATGTGTTTTTAAAGGGTACTGTGCCATAGTTTTGGGTTTGTACAACATGAATATGACAGGAAAGAATGTACCATACTGCAGCACGTACGCATGCTTAGATGTATGGCAAACACATTCTCACGTTCCTGATTCTGAGACTTTTTTCTTAGCACTGCTTACAGTGCACTGTTGCTTCAAAGTATGTGAAGTGGTCACTTTTTAAAACTTGTCTTATTTTGGGTTGGGTTCTTAACAGGAAATGTAACACTGCTCTTGAGTCATCATGTTTTCTCCTCTGGCTTTGTGCCTCAGGACTGTTTTCCACCAGAAAGATGTAAAAAAAAAAATGTTTCTTCTGTCATGCGGTTTTTGGCTTCATACAGCACTGCTGATAGGAATTGAATCTCAGGAGAAAGACAGTGCTGATGGCCTAAATTCATACCTGCTAAATCTACACCCGCTCCGTTCTCTATGATATCTTGTTCGGACACATCTGGGTCCCCTTTCCAACGAGGTCTGCATGAAAATATTCTCATTGCAAGAAATCACTCAAAGTAATTAGCTCTCGACACTTGTACGAGGCTCTATGGACACACGAGAACATACACTTCTGGATTATTTTCAAATCTCATTCTGTGAAGAACACAATATTCTCACAGTATAGCATCCTTTGTTGGCAGTGGTGGAGAAGAGTGGGGTGATGAAATGGAATAGAATGAGGCCAAAGAGTTGAAGGAGGACTCAAAAAGATGCAATTTACATGTTGCTTTAACCTCTTCTGTGTGTGGAGTACACAGGTCCTGGGTAAATCTATTACCTCTCCTAACAATCTGAACGCTGTGAATTTTCAGTTATTTTCGTCATATTGTTCAGAGATAATTTATGGATCTTGAGGAAAAGCACTTTTTAAAAAATGAAGCATGAAGATGACTCAACCCCTTTGTACCGAGATGGGTACTTGCTTGTTTTTATCTTTGCAGTTTCATTTAAATGGAAATGTGATCATGTAGTGTGTGCTTGCTTGTCTTAATCCTTTGGTGTTCACAACAAATTAAAAGAAGAATCACTTCACTGTATTTGTTTTTTTAAAGTTGAGTATCTTTCTGATGAGTGTGTACTGTCGTGTTTGTGTGGGCTGAGTAACAGCATGACTTTATACCAAGGATAGTTTTCCATCCTAGAATCCCAAGCATGATTACCTGGCTGGGGTACATTCACTGTTGCTTGTAGATCAATGAGCCAAAAAATTAAAACCATGCTCAGATGAAGCAAATAATGATTATCTTGTAACAGCTGAGCATGACAAGGTTTGCAGACAGATCAAACAGCTCATGTGGTCAAAGTGGGAGCTTCGGAATCTGAGTGATTTTGACAGCAACTGCATGGTTATGGCTGGATGAGTGAGTCAGAGCTTCTCCGAATGGGCACGGCTTCTGGGCTGCTCTCAGTTAGCAGTGGTGAGTGCCTACTGACAACAGACCAAGGTGGAACAAACCATAAACCGGGATGCCGGGCGCCCAAGGCTTATTAGTGCACAAGGCCAATGAAGGCTATCCCGTCTGGTCCAAACTCACAGAAGAGCTACTGTGGGGCAAGTGGCAGAGAATTTCAGTGATAATTTAAGTGAAGAATGTGTTGCAACACACACTGCATTGCCGTCTACTGCATATAGCGCTCTGTTGCAGCAGACTGGTCGGAGGGCCAATTCTAACTGCATTTCACTGCCAAAAGTGCCTACAATGGGCATGTGACTGTTGGAACTTGACCTTCGAGCAACTGAGGAAAATTGTCTGGTGCAGAGAGTCCCATTTTGTCTTACGTCATGTGCATCGGCCGGGTACGTATTCACCATTTACCTGGGCATGGCATCAGGATGGAATGCGGGATAAAGAAAAGCTGGTGGAGGGAGTGTGATGCTCTGGGAAATGCTCTGCTGCAGAATCTAGGGTTCGCCCAGGAATGGCAGCACGAGGGGGACCTACACAACATTAGGAAGGGGGATTTAATTTTGTGTCTGATCTGTGTATGTTGACTGATTATCCTTTGAGGTTCTGAGTTTTCCACTCAGATACAGCCTAACTATTTCATGTACCTGTAACCCTGTCTGACAGCACAGCTCTTCCCATAATCACATTTGATGGAGGTCCTCATGAGGAACACTATGACTTGAAGAGGAGCACATCTGTGTCCATTTAGAACACAATACCCATTCATGCTTCACGCAGGTTCTAATTGAGACATCACAATCGATTCAGCAGTCTTTGGTATGATTTCTGGTGTGCTACTTATGTTTTCACTGCTTGAAAGGAATCTCTTTGTTATATTTCATGACCAAAAGGTGAGAATTGTTTGTTAATGTTGTCATTACACAGCAGAACCTGCACTGCTAGCGACAAGTTTTTCATGTGTGCCAACCATGACTAGAACTAGTCTAAACCCTTAAAGCCTGCGCATTGACCAAGCTATTAAATAAACCTCTGTGTATTCAAGTAAACCCACGTGTCCTGTCCAAACAGGGAGGCATGTAGGTGAGGTAACAAGTAGTCTTTACCTCTATGTCAGTTATCACTGTGTGGTTATTGTGTCAGGCTCATAAACTACAAGCTCTCATTAGGAGCTTCAAAGAGGGAGATTCAAGATGTCCGTCAGCGTCTCTCTTTTTCGCTCTGTGGAAAAACGTGTGTGATATTCGGAGTAGAGAAGGGGGTTGAGTTGCCTCCACCCAGTCAAAGAGCGGATGCACCGACGGGTGGGGGGACAATGGAGCCTCTGTCAGGTGCAGAAGGAACAGTTGGAAGGAGTACAACTCCGAGGAGGTGGGGACCGGACGCGCCTCCTCCAGGTATCAAAGTAAACCGATCCCTGTCGGAATTCTGCAGGTCCCATAGCCCCGTAGATCAAGGGGGCTTTCTGTCTGACGAAAGTCTAACAGGATATTGAGCTGAAGCGCATGATGGCCCTGAGCAAAATTATTCACATTTCTACGTCCAGTCACGCCCTTTACAAATGTCTAAAATTTCGTGTTTACCGAGTTGAGCCTGTGCATTTTTCAAATGCAGGCGAGGGTTTTCAGTCCGACTGTGGGATATTCGCTGGAAAATATGATAGGCGAGGATGTGCCATTTTTTGACGAAAGCGTGTATGTTTGTTTGTGCATGATAAGTATTGTGTTTAACTTAACAAATCCCTGCCCCCTTTTTTCTAGTTTTTATGGGGTTTTTTTTTTTTGAACGCTTCCTAGGATAGGCAAATGTTTATGAATTCATGCATGCAAAGAAATTGGCTGTTGAGCTGGAGTATTTCTGTTGCGGTCATGGCTCCTTTCAGAGGGTTGTTCTTTGATAGTCTGTGTATGCCTTTTCAAGCGACGCTACTCTGTACTGAACCCTGTCCCTCCCTACTGCCTCCCTCTCTGGAGGTCTGTCCAGCCTCAATTTAACCATTATCTTCCATTCAAGCAGCCCCATTATGTAAATACGGGTACAAAATGAACACAGTTTTTCACTATGTGTTTAAGTTAAAGCCCCCTTACCGTGCTTCTGCTTTTTGCAAATTCTAAAATTGCAAGTTTAATAATACTATTTCTGCTCTCTATTGAAACCATCTTGATTGTGAAGCCTCAAAGTCGGCAGTCATTTGCAATCCATTAGCAGGCTGTGTAGGATAAAAAGATCATTCAGGGTGCAATGTGTTTTACACAACTCTGAAAGTGCATTTGGACTGCCATTTTTTAATTATTATTTTCAAAGAAAGTGACACAGAAATCCTCTTTTTATGGCACAGCATTTGAATTGATTTTATTTTTCAATAGACGTAAGTACCTGCATTAAACAATCTCTAGTTTTAATTAGCTTACCTGCATAGCTGGTTCTTTTGTATTTGTGATGTAAATTGCCTCACATGCGTTTCTTTAACAATTGGATTAGGTAGCGCGATGATATACGCACTGGGGCCCTTCTTGTATGCATTTTTTTTATTATGAGCAACGGCACAATGCAATCCAGATCGCTGCTGCCTTTGATGTTGCCAAAAGCAACCCATTTCAATGGCAATTTGTCCCCTTTTTCTTTGCTTGGCAATCATATCCCCGTCTCCATAACAGACACATAACAAAATGTTGTACCCAGGAGAGCATCCCAGAGTGACTGGTGTGAAGGTAATCAACCGCCGCTGTATTACCATGCACTCCCGTATAAAGGCTGTCTGCTCCTCTTACATGAGCCACTTTCTGAGTTCGCAAATAAATAGACCTGAATAAATAGGAAGCGGTGGGGTTTTGTTCCCCCATGTATTTCCATCTCTTATCCAGCGCATGCAAAGGTGATGCTTGCTGAAATAAAGGTCTTTTCTCATCTGTCTCAGCAAGGCTTGGAGAAAAGGGGGGTGGAGGGGCGGGGGGGGAGAGAAGGAACAGAGTTTGGGGATGGTGGATGTGACCAGACTGTGACCCCAGGTGGCTGACCCTGACCTCTGGACACGGAGGAGTTCTTTCAGTCGCTCTCCCTTGGGCCGCTGGGCCGGGCCGCTGGACTGACCTCTCCAGGGCCGGGCCCTTGAATTAGGGACAGAGGCGGCAGTTCTACCTCACTGCACCATATGTGACAGGGCATTCTGTTCAGGCCGAACACGGGCACTGGACACAGCGCCATTCACTCTCATTCAATAGCAGCCAGCCTCTGCATATGTTGCATGCCCCTATCGATATTGGTGGTATCAAAATATACAATCGATTTGTACAAAAGATGCAAGGCCCCTGCTCCAATATGTCACAAAGAGAATTCCAAGCCTCCAGTTTTTGAAATAAAGCTCAGGCTTTGTAAAAAGCAAGTTGAGATCTTATGGGACTTTTTGAATTGCTCAAACATTTTTTATAATCATGTATTCAGAATAAGTGAGCCTGAACTGGGGTAGCTTGTAGTATAGAGTATAGCAGATAAGGCGAATGGCTGGAACCTGGAAAGTTGGTGGTTCAAGTGCTAGCATACCCACAACAAGACCAATGCAGCTGGAGAGGCCTTGAGCAAGACCCATATCCCCAAGGCTCTACCTGGTGGGATAGGCCCCGTGCCTGGTCTGGTCAAGTAAAAGTTATGTACACTTTACCCTTGATATAGTACTCTGGTGAAATTTAAGTGTAAGAATCTCTGCAATAACTTTAAATGGCATACAAAATTAATTTCCTTTCCAGGGTAGAACCCAAAATGTAGGAATTGGTTAAAAAATCCATACTGGGAACAAATTAGATGAACAAATTTTTCTCATTTAATACCATTTTTCTTTAAAGAGAGAAAAAAATTTAACATGCTCAGCAATAATGATTGCAAATGGTGGTAATTTTGATGTATTTAAATAAATCATCTTTTTTTGCTAAATATAAGGTGTTTTGTTCCTTTTTCTAACGTCTTAAATCTCGATTCAAACAATATGGGTGTGTCCAAAATTTGACTGGCACTGTTCATTATGTTTCCTCTTTCAAACACAAATTCTTTCCTGGAAAACTCAGCAAAACATGATGGCTTAGGTGTATTTATCTGAATGTTGTATATTTAGGTCTAACAGCTTGCCAGCAGCGCGGTAAGCACGTCAGTCGCTGTATTTACAGTTTTAATCTCAATATCTCTGCAGGCTCTTCATGAGACTCAACAGGTGAATATTGTTGGCTCTAATTATCCTTGTAAGGCTGTGATGTATATTGTATTGCTGTATAATAGGAATCAGTACAATTCACAAAAAGAGATGAGAATAATAAGAGCATTTGTCGCAGGATATTTTCTCACTCTCTCTTTGCTGTCAGTGGGTGGCTCCCCAGGAGCAGAAGACTTCAATGGAGGACAGTCTCCCAGCTTATAAATTTGAATGAGTCCTTTAGAATTGTGAATTATTTACACCATTTCATCCTTCTATGATTTTTATCCCAGTTTATCTCGTGGTTATTTTTTTCTCGATTCTTCATTGGCTATATATATTGACAGGCCCATCTCAGTCCTGCAAAATGTCTCCTGATGGGGTGGGGGAGTGCAGAAAATTATTCAGCTGGATGAGCCAATCAGCAGCCAACACTGTATTTTCACTGGAGACACATGAAAGGATTATATGAATGGCATGAGGACAAAGATGTTGAGAATGCAAAACTTTTCAGCACCTTGGGTTATCCCCAAGCACTGGTATGATGAGTTCAGCTTGAAATTAGACACTGCAGAACCCAGAGAATAGCCAGTTTTGTCGACCTCTCCTGCCTTACGAGGAAAATCCAGTGCTGAGCAGGAATGCTTTTATCAGCCACGAACAGACAAAATACAGAGGATGCGCAGTTTAAAGCCTTTTTTAATTCAAAAGGGATCATGTTAAAGAAAAATAATAACATTTTCAGAATAACAACGTTTTTTGAAAATAAATTAGGTTTGTAAATATTTGGACATTGACACAGTTATTATTTTAGTTTTCTTCCGCAGCATGTTGGAATTTAAACAATAAACAAGTTCAGGCTTTCTGATTAAATTTGAGGGTTTTTATATCCAAATCAGGTGAATAATGTTGGAATTATGGCACTCCTGGAGATAGGCATATCTATGTCAATGTCAACAATCAGAAAGAAGATTTCATCAGAGTACATACAGAGGGTTTGCCACTTGATTTGAACCATTATTGACCCTCAAAATTTGGAACCCAGAAGAACATGTTAAATAAACAGTATACACTGCTGTGAAAAAGTGTTCCCCCGGTTAGAGGACTCCTCGGCCCTGGATTTTTCATCCCCAAATTTTATGTCTCCAGACTTTTCATCTCCGGACTCTTCATCCCCGGGGACTTTTCATCACTGGATTTTTCGTCCCCTAATGATAATGAAATGGGCCACCATTGTAGACAGACGGATGGACGGATGGATAATGGACAGATCACCATAATATAAGGGTTAAGGATAGGTTTAGGGTTAGGGTTATAATGTAGGAAGAGGGTAAAGCATTATTGGGGGCGAACAATCCAGGGACAAAGAGTCCGGGGATGAAAAGTCCGCGGGGACGAAGAGTCTGGGGATGAAAATTCCTAGAGGACGATAAGTCCAGGGACAAATATTCCGAGGATGAAAAATTTGGGGACGAAAAGTCCAGAGACGCCATCTCCCTGTGGCAATTTGCTACTGAATGACAAGGGGTAGCCATGTCTAAAAGATGTGATCGAGATCACTATCTCCTTCAGGGAGCCTATCCAGTGGCCAGCTGCAACCCACTTTAGGTGCCAGATTTCAAAGGTCGAGCCATAATCAACCGAGCCTTTAGTCTAATGAAAAGCAGGTGAAGGAGGATCACAGATATGCAGGGAAGGTGGATGCTTTCTTCCATTAGGTATGCCTAGTCACTGGAGGCATGGCGAAAGCAGACAGTTCATCATAAGAAAATGACCCACACTCCGAGGCCATCCTCATGCGGGAGACACCAGGACAGTCCATGAGGCAGAGAATGGAAGAGGTATCAGCTCAAAACACGTTTCCTCCAGACTGCAGGATCATTTATCAGTGCAGCATATTGTAAAGTCAATTTTCTGCCTATAAGGCGATCCATGCTGATGTTTTAGTTTGGATTATTTTCATATTAGGGCCCTTTTTTAGCTCACTTAGTCCAACGGACCAAAGGGAGCTTATGCGATCATGCAATGGCGTCTGCATCCGGCGTCAGCTTCTGCGTTAACTTTGATCTTCTTCTCCCAAACCACTGAAGGGATAAATGTATAACTTGGTGGAGAGGTACATATGGATGTATAGATTATAAATTGTTCGATTCGTGCAAATCCATCCGTAGGTGGCATTATAGAGATGTATAACGCATTTCAGGCTATATCTCCCAACCGTAAGTCGTTGAAACAAAATTTTTTTTTAATAGATTCTGTGGATGAAGACGAATCAACCTATATAAGACCTACCCATTTGCGTTTATGCAAATTTTCCGTCTTTTTGAATTGCTTGTAAAAACTTTAATTTCCATCTCCTCCTAGACGGTGGGATGAATTTGCACAAAATTTTGTAGACAGCATCTTCCGACCAAGATCTAAAGTCCCAGCCGACAGAATTTTGCTAAGTGAAAGGACGTAGTCACAATAAGCCAATAAAATTTAAGGGTGTGGCCTCTATGGATATAATGAGCTGTAAATCCTAAATGCAATGACCAATCCTCACCTAACTTAAGATATGTCATCCACAGGCCAGGACACTCAGACAAAATTTGGCATAAATCTGTCCAAAGGTAGCGCGATTGCAAACAAATGGTCATAATTCCTAAACCATTTGTCCGATCAACTTGAAATATTGCATGCTTCATGTTAGTCAGGGTTGCTGTGTAAATCTTTAAGAACAAATTGATAAATAAAAAACAACATGGTCAACATCAGCCAATCAAATTGTCGGCATCTGCATCGGTGTCCGCGTCGGCGTGTGTTAACTTTGATCATCTTCTGCCAAATCACTAAAAGGATCACGGTGAAATTTGGTGGGGAGGTATATATGGATGGACAGATTATAAATTGTTTGATTGGTGTAAATAAGTCCATAGGTGGTACTATAGCAAACAAATGGTCATAACTCCTAAATCATTTGTCCAATCAACTTGAAATTTTGCATGCTTCATGTTAGTCAGGGTTGCTATGAAATTCTCTAAGAACAAATTGATTAATGAAACAACATGGGCAACATCAGCCAATCAAATTTCAGTTGCCCTTATACTCACTTTACCAGTCACCTATCATCATCAAACTTTATATTTTTATTAAAGATGTGGAAAAAAAAGCCATTTATATTAAAGTTACACCAATTGGTCATATAGCGGTGCTAAAGAGAGGTACAATATGTCTTGGGCAATAACTTCTAAACCATAGGTTGGAGAAACAAAATTCTTTTTTGTTAGATTCTATGGGTCAAGACCAATCAATCTATGTAAGCCACACCCATTTTTGTATTTGCAGGCTTTCCGCCATTTTTAATTGTTTTTGAACCCTTTAATTTTTATCTCCTCCTAAGCAGTGAGATCAATTCACTCAAAATTTAAGGCTCTGGCCTATACTGATATTAAGAGCTGTATCTCCTAGATGCAATGTCCAATCATCACCAAACTTGAGATCGCACATCTACAGGCTATGCAACTTCACGCCGAATTTGGTTTAAATCCTTTCATAGGTGGCGCTATAGCAAACAAATGGTCATAACTCTTAAACCAATTATGCAAGCAACTTTGAATTTTGCAAGCCTCATAATGGTGAAGGTTGCCATGAAATCCTGGAAGAACAAAGTGATAGTTCAAACAAGATGGCTGACATCAGCCAATTAAATTTCATTAGCCTGTATACTTATATATATATAGTGAGTATACCTGTATACTCACTGTAATCAATCGTGAAACTTTATACTATTGTTAAGAATGTATAAAAGGGTAGTCTTAATGCAAATTACTTTGATTGGCCAAATGGTAGCGCTATAGAGAGGTACAGCAAATTTGATTCCAATTGGCCAAAATGTGGCACTGTAGTAAGAAAAATGTAAAATTACTTTTTATGGCTTTTTTTATTGTTTTCAACCATTTGACTCAATAGTTACAATTTTGCATATTGCATCTCTGCATGAGGATAAAATAGTCTTTCCAATGAGAAAATAAATCTTTAAATATCTGGCTGCTATTTGTCAATCAGATAACAGCGGCTATTTCAAAGACATGGCAATGACTAATCAACGTGAAATATGTAGGGCAAAGTATACCATGCACAGTTATGTGCCATGAACTGGAAATTGTTTGAAAAACGTAAACAATTTTTGTCCTTGCTGCTTCAAAACTGATGATTACCTCATGTTGCTTTGATCCTGTAGTTATTGCTTGTAGTTATATGTATTTTTTTCCTGCACAAATTACAAAAGGTGTCTTCTTTGTCCCAGTGTTGGACCCAAGCATAAAATATAGGGCACTGGCAACCCCAGAAGCTCCCGCCGTTAAGATATACAAAATGTCGAAGTTTTTGTTGACGGACGCATGCATTGACGGACGCACGCACGGATGGAGCCCGATACCATTGCTCCCGTGCCATTCGGGTGGCGTGAGCTAATTAGGAGCCTGTAACTGAAAATGTTGATAAGATAAAGCAAATAGTCAAAGTTTTTGGTGATATTTTTAGGCCAGTGTCCTTGAAAAAATAGGCTAAGGTCACCTTTAGGCACGTCATTTGTAGGCCTTTATGAGATGCATGTCCAGTGAAAATTAGGAGCCTGCAACTGAAATAGTTGATGAGATAAAGCAAAATGTCGAAGTTTTTGGTGATATTTTTAGACCAGTGACCTTGAAAAATAGGGCAAGGTCTCCTTCAGGCACATCATTTGTAGGCCTTTATGAGATGCATGTCCAGTAAGAATTAGGAGTCTGTAACTGAAATAGTTGATGAGAGAAAGCAAAATGTTGAAGTTTTTGGTGATATTTTTAGGCCAGTGACCTTGAAAAAATGGGCCAAGGTTACCTTTAGGCACGTCATTTGTAGGCCTTTATGAGATGTATGTCCAGTAAAAATAAGGATCCTGTAACTGAAATAGTTGATGAGATAAAGCAGAATGTGTTGACGGACACATGCACGCACAATTGCACGCACGGACGGGGCCCAATATCATAGCTTCCGCACCGCGAGTGGCGGGAGCTAAAAATGCTACCACTTGTGAGCTTAAATAACCCTATAGCCTGAAATAATCCAAGTGAGCTACAGTGCCCATGGCACTATTTTTCATTAATAGTCCCTGGATCTGGGAAAAACAAACAGTTGTTTACAATATAAATGATATTCCATTTGAAAAATTGAGAACTCAAGTCAACAGAGCATTTTAAGACTTTACCTTATACTACACAGACTCAGGATTATATGACTGTTAAACAATTTAAGCACAGCAGTCACTATTCCACAATGAAAGAATCCGAGTATCAACTGAACAAACCAATGCATAACCCACAATAGTAGAATAACAAAATACCTTTGCCTGTATAAGCGACCGTTCAAACCTACGTAGTCCATCTAGCAGGCTGATTAATTAATGTGCATAGCAAGCACACGAGCAAGCTTGTTCATCGAAGTAGTCAAACTGGGTTGATGAAGGGGTAATATTAGCTCACTAAGTATATCATTACTACACAAGAGAATATTACTAACATTCTACAAACGACTGAAAAATAGTTAATTAATGTCACTATTTTTACATTGCTAGTTGCCTAGCTAACAAATTAACAGCTATGGACAGTTCCAATACCTCTGTCTGTGGGCTAATAAATATACCTCTGTCTGTGGGCTAGTGAATATACAGACCGAGTGTGACAGCTGGAAAACCGCAAATTAATAGCTTAAGTCAACTAGCTAACTACAGTAAGATGACAATAAACTGAAATTATGCAGAGTGATTTATTTTTGAAAAGGTAAAAAAAAAAAACCAAATACATTCTGGGGATGTGAATTACTTACATTTGCAGAAAATATTGGGTTAGGCTTCAGGCAATGCTGCACTTCTGCTGTGGGTCATTGACATTTACGCACAAACATTAAGGGCTTTGATGATGCGATGCCTAAATGCTTCTAGGTTATTTCCACTGCTCAACGTAAAGTAGATAGATGATAGATAATATAGAAGATAAAGGTATGGGGTCTATTGTCCAAATTGACAAATCAACATTGGGTTTGTCCGCCTTTGGCCTGCTGCATTGCTACATATCTCCACCATACAGACCATACCAAATGGTCAATAGTGACTTTTGGGACGTGCTCCTACTCATCTTCAAGAGCTGCACGGGGTTGGCGGACATTGACCGGGTATGGGAACCAATGACGGACTCAGTGGTTGAGGACATCCCTAAGATGCTGGGTGGGGGACAAATCTGAGGATTAAGCTAGAATTCAAGCACACAAATGTCTCAAGGCTCAAGAAGTTCTGTGCATGCATGGGTGACATGGGGTCTGGCATTGTCATGCTGGAATATTGCATTGTTTTGATGGAGGAATGGTAGGACGATAGGCCGCAGTATCTCATTGCGATATCACACTGCATTCAAGATGCTGTTAATGAAATGCAGTTGGATGCAATGTGCATGGGATATTCCCACCCAAACCAGCACTCCACTTATTGTGACTTATTGTTGAAACATGGACATTAAGACCCCTTGTGACAGCTCTGAGAAACATTCCTGCATTAAGCATGCCAATGTCACGCTCCCTGAGGGCTCAAGTCATCTATGGCATTTTGAACAATAGCAGAACCGGAACTTTTGAGGTGAGCTTTAATTGACCAAAGGACAGGATGTGCCTTGGCTGACCGTACCTGATTTCAGTAGCACTGGATCAGACTTGCCTGGAATCCAAACCGTAGACTGAGTAAAGAGATGGACGAAGCAACCGTGATGTCACCCATTGGTTCCAGCATAACATTTAGGAAGCCTCGATTTTGGCAATTTGACTTGCGCCATTTTGTCATTTTGAAACCGGATGTGATTCCTATTGGACGAGAGCGTGAATTGAATATCCGGGGAGGAGCCAGGGGTGGATCTACGTGTGCATCTGACCGTATCAGACAAGGACCCGAGGATAGCCACGCCCCTAAAGCATACTCTGGCTTTATCCTTTATTCTAGTCTATTTGGGACCATAATTTACAAAAATGAACATCATGATATATCGAAGGAGACTTGAAACTTGCTATAGATACAATAAAGTAATGTGGAAAATCATTATTTAAATAATAAATCAGGTGAGAAAGTAGGGTTATTTTCTCATAGACTTCTATAGGATTGAATTCTTTCTGCAACCACCGACGTCGCCATCTGCTGGCCACTAAATAGAATGCAAACTTGGAGATTTCCGCATTAGCCTCAGTTTTCAGACCCGAGTGCTGCGTCCATCTTTTTATACAGTCTATGATGCAAACATATCAAGTGCCGGTTGCTCCCTACGGTCACTCACTGATATGTCTGGCCTCAGTCGGTAGGCTAGCGTTTGACCTTCAAATATTCGCACAAAATTCATGCGAGATCTGTGATTGGCTCACAGTCGCAAGGGTGCCCCTGTAGGTAGACTTGCGGCAGGTCCTGAATGAATTGATTCCAAAGTGAACGTGATCACAGATTATCACCGATTATTTTGCCCCCTTGTCAAAGAATCAAATATTGGACTTATTTTTCACAGGCCACATATCTTCCAAACGTTCTGGTGCTGCAATGGCATTTTTAAGACCAACAGATCAGGAGAAAATGAACTTAGTTCGAGACCTGTGTCTCTCTCAGTAGCAGTCACGTAACATCTGGCAATACGGAAATACAGTGTGGACTGCGGCAAACTACGAATTAAACTTTCAAACTTAAATAATGCTTGTGTTTATATGTTCAGTGATACTGTTATTGCCATTGATGTTAAATCGTTTTGAAGGGGAAAAGGAATATATATACTACTCAAAATTTGATAGGGATCATAGGAATTTTTTTGTAAAATGACATGCAAATTTGGTAACTGCCACTGATGAACAATATATTGGATGAATGACATGCAGTCAGACACAAAACACATTTGCAAGTGCATTTAATGACATTAAATGAGCATGCAGCCTCACACTTTTATTTTCACGAACACTTCATGGTTTCACCTCTGACATGTAAAGTGAAAACAGACAGTGTTCGTTTGATGTTTCATTACCACAGTTAATGTCAATAACAGGTATGGCCTCCCCTAGCTTGAATGACGGCTTGACAACGTCGGGTCATACTGTCAATCAGAACCCGGATGCTTGCAATTGGAATGTTGTTCCATTCTTCAACAAGGGCATTTCCGAGCTCTTCTAGAGTTGTGGGTTGTGCCCTACGACCGGAAATGGCGACCTGCAGCATGTTCCACACATGCTCGATAGGGTTTAGGTCCGGCGAACGCGCGGGCCAGTCCATGCGGACAATTGTCTCCTGCTCTAGGAATTGATTCACCACCCTAGCGCGATGGGGACGGGCGTTATCATCCATCAAGATGAAATCAGGGCCAACAGCACCAGCGTATGGTCTTACGTACACATTGAGGATCTCATCCCTGTACCGTACCCCTGTTATCGTCCCTCTCCCCATGACATGCAGGTCCGTTCTGCCGTTCCTGCTTATTCCTCCCGAGACCATAATTGATCCGCCACCATACCGGTCGTGTTCGTTGATGTAGGCATCATTAAATCGCTCACGTTGTCTTCGCCACACCCGTTGCCTCCTGTCAGTAAAGTCCAAGCAATATCGGGACTCATCAGTAAAGAGAACTGGAGCCCAATCGTTGTGTGTCCATGTGACATGATCGTGAGCCCAATCCAAATGGTCACGCCTATGATGCATGGTCAGTGGGATTCGAACACATGGCCTTCTTGAGTGGAGGCCGGCAGTATGAAGACGATTCCGTTTCGTCTGAGTGGATACCCTGACCCCCGAGGCGTTATGAAGGTCATTTCGTAGGGTGGTGGCTGTCCAGAAAGGATGACATCGTGCCTGAAGTGTGAGAAAGTGGTCTTGTCGTTGTGTAGTCGATCTCTGACGACCACCCCCATGACGGTGTGCTGCTGTACCAAACGTTTGATGCCGGTTCCACGCTCTGTTCACAACGCTTTGGCTAACGTTAAGTGCATTAGCAGTGTGACGTCGTGAGAAGCCAGAGTCAAGCATTCCGATGCATCTTCCCAATTGCTCTGAAGTCAATCGACGTCTAAGACGTTGAGGAGACATTGTTATTGCTAAATGTAATGCAAAAAATTTGGGAACTTCCAAATTTTCACCAACAAGCAACACACACGTCTGAGTTGAAATGGTGAAGTGTTTGTCAAAGCCAAAATGTTAGGCTGCACGCTCATTTAATGTCATGAAATGCACGTGCAAATGTGTTTTGTGTCTGACTGCATGTCATTTATCCAATATATTGTTCATCAGTGGCAGTTACCAAATTTGCATGTCATTTCACAAAAAAATTCCTATGATCCCTATCAAATTTTGAGTAGTATATTTGATCGCTATGATCTTGTACTGGATTGATATCAGATATTAAAAGCGGCAAAATAAGCGCTGGCCATCCACGTTAAAAATGCCGAAACGTTGTGCAGCAATAGGTTGCAATAATAGGAACAAGCTATCCATCTTCTCTTTTCCAAAGAAAGTAGACAGGCAAGGAATAAATTAGCAACTCACACATACAGTACATGTATGTTACATACCAGCTTCATAGGCTTAACCTAGCTGATGCAATCATGCCCTTCAAGCTATAGTTAATGCCAATTACAGTGAAATACGTTACATAATTTGAGTATTATTTAATTTAGCCTTTGCTATACCGGGGAATCCCACAGAAATGAACAAAATGCAGATATGGCCAAACAAAATCCTGTTCAAAACCTAACAACCACTTCAAGAGTAAACGCAAGCAAGCCACAATCTAATTTTTAAGCTCATATCAAATAACATTCACGAATGCCATAGCTGGCCAGCTAACTCATATTCGTAATGCTGAATACAGCTGTTAGTTGTGTTGTAAAATGCCCGATGTAGCAAAGTAAAAGGAAATATACACGCAACATGTAGATATAAGATAGATACTTGTATATCCTAACGTTTAATTGCTCGCCTACTTAGCTATCACTTCTGACAACAAAATGCAACAGATAACCCGGTCAGCATTCATTCTGCAAATGGCGCCGCGTGATTGGTGGTTCTTGCCAAAAGGTCACCTAATCAGCCAAGAGCAGAAAACATGAATATTTATACATCCAGTTCATTAGTGACGTAAGGGCTAAACGCTGGCCTACTGACTGAGGCCAGACTATATCAGTGAGTGACCGTTGGGAGCGACCAGCACTTGATGGATTCCAGGCAAGGATCAGACCCCACCTGTCTGATAAGCCAATTTTGACAAAGGGCATGAACTTGACAATGTCATGGAGAAGGTGACTGTAATGCATACAGATCAGTTGAACACAACCTTGGTCACGTAAATAAATCCTACTAAGCCAACCTCAGAAATAATCATGTGGAATATTGTAAGGACTAAACTGTTGTGTCTATATTTTTGTTCAGTGTATGTACTGTAAATGAAACTTCGTCTTCATCAAATGCAATCAGTACTTTATTGGCAACCAAATTGTCTTTGAAATCTATATTGTCATTAGTTGATTCGAACAAGCTTCCAATTTTAATTAGGGTCCAGGATTGGGACCAAGTTCAAGTTAGCTTAATTCAATCCTGTTCATAAACTTCAGTTTTCTAGAATAAGCTGCTGATCCAAATCAGGGTCAAGGACTGGGACAGCATTCTTGTTAACCCTTGCAAGTCTCTTTATCAGGTTTGTCAGGAACAAGCTTCCAACCCTGGTGTGGCGCCAGCACCTCTCAAGCATCAACCCTCCTCTATGTGGGCAGTCCAGTGATGGCAAGCGTTTCAACATCTGGCAGCACCATAGACTGTATAAAAAGATGGACGCAGCACCCAGGTCTGAAAAGTGAAGCCGATGCGGAAATCTCAAAAATTTGCATTATATTTAATGGCCGGGAGATGGCGACGTCAGTGGTTGCAGAAAGAAGTTCAATGCTATTGAAGTCTATGAGAAAATGACCCTACTTTGCCACCTGATTTATTATTTCATTAGTGATTTTCCACATCATTTTATGGTATCTATCACAAGTTTCAAGTCTCCTTCGATATATTGTGATGCTAATTTTTGTAAATTATGGTCCCAAGTAGACTAGAATAAAGGATAAAGCCAGAATATGCTTTAGGGGTGTGGCTATCCTCTGGTCCTCGTCCGATACGGTCAGATCCAGAGCCACGGTCCTTCCGGATCTTCAGTTCACGCTCTTGTCCAATAGGAATCACATCCGGTTGCAAAATGACAAAATGGCGTAATTCAAATTGCCAAAATCGAGGCTTCCTAAATGGCATGCTGAAACCAATGGGTGACGTCGCGGTTGCTTCGTCCATCTTTTTATACAGTCTATGGGCAGCACGCACGTTATGCCATTTGTTTCTTGTTTACACAGAGGCAGATCTTGCTTAACCCAAGAAAATATATAGGATTGATCACAGCAGGGTGGAGATATAAACATGGTTGCGCATGCGTTTCATATTTTCTGTAACATTGGACAAAAATATTAGTCTTTGAAGCGCCATAACGCTAGCCGCTGCGTTTATTTAAAGGTCCCCTATTATGCTGATCCTTCTTTTAATACGTGCAAGTAATGTAATAATGTTGGACGTCCATACTCAAGCTCTGCAAAGTTTCTAAACATAAGATACAGGGGCTTTGCCATAATCCAAAGACGTGATTTCCTGAACGTGATTTCCTCTGTGAACAGCTCGTCCCGAGATCTTCACGAGATCTGGGCAAAACCTGACGGCAGGTTGTTGCATCCAATCAGGGCAGACCTAGCCAGATCCAATCACGACGCTGGAACTGCCCACCCCGGAATTTATTCTATCAGACACAAACGAGCCCAAATCATATAATGTGTAGATTTGTCAGTACGTCTCCCAAAGCTGTTTATACGTGTGTTTTTGGATGCAAAGAAAAAGCACAGCTATTTTCTCTTCCAAAAGACGATGCCACCAGAAATCAGTAGGTAGCTTTTTTGTTTGTCAGCGGCAAACAGCCACACTCAAAGGGAATGTTCGCTGTTTGTGGTCTGCATTTCACCGAAGACAGCTTTGTCAATAAAGGATAATTCGACGCTGTATATGCATCTCAGCTGCTTCTCAAACCTGGAGCAGTTGTATTGATCAAGCGCTCGGAGCCACAAGCTGTAAGTAACGATATAACAGCAAATAATGTAAGTGAAGCTAACGTGTTATGGGTGGCTAGCAGGACCGCTAACGATAGTTAGCACTAACAACTGGCCTCAAACGCAGGCTTTGTAAAATATCTGAAGATCAATGCTGAGTTCATTTTGTACTGGGAAGTCGGGATTTCCGAGCTCCCAGTCGGAAATTTCCATTTGACCGCCCCCTGAAGTCGGATTCCCAACTCGGAAAGTCGGAGATTGCTCACCTACCCCAAGTTCCGAGTTCAGGATGGCTGCAATTCTGTGTCATTAGTGTTTCATTAAATCAGTCGGACACGCAGTACTGAATAAATTATCGGCAGAATTGTTGATACGGTGTTTGCACGTGAATAATACAGAGTAATTTATTTATCTAACCCTTATTTAACCAGGGAAGTCCCGTTGAGATTGAAATCTCTTTTTCAAGGGAGCCCTGAGGGTTGAGGTGGGGAGGGAGAGGGCAATTTGCACAGCCAATTAGATCAGGGGATGATTAGGTGGCAGGTCGAGAGAGCCAAGTTGGGACTTTAGCCATGACGCCGGGGAACCCTCTACTCTTACCGATCAGTGTCATAGGATCTTTAATGACCACAGTGAGTCAGGACCTCGGTTTAACATCTCATCCAAAAGACGGCGTCACCTTCAGTACAGTGTCCCTGTCACTGCACTGGGGCACTGGTAAAAATTCCAACAGTTGGGAGATTGCAATCTACTGGCCCACCAACACCTCTTCCAGCAGCAACTTGGTTTTCCTGGGTGGTCTCCCATCCAAGTAATAACCAAGCCCACACCTGCTTGACTTCAGACACACAGCTGGAGCAGATTGAATAGTGGTATGGCTGCTGGCTGGTAATGTGTTGTTATCAACTAGTATAGGTAATAAAGGCTATCCTGGCCAGAGGACACACCACTGACCCAAAGTCAGTTTTCCGACTTAATAGAATGCGGTCAGCTCTGATATGACATTATTCCCAGCACTGACTTCCAACTTCTGAGCCAAATCGAACGCAGCAAAAGCCTGGATTGGTACCAACTGTCCATGACTCACAGACGCGGAAGCAGTAAGTTTTACCATTTTGGGTTGCTTTACTGCATAAACATACCTAACGTGACAGCCTGTTGAATGTGGCTGTAGCACTGCAGCTAATGTAGCTAAGTTACTGTTGCTAATGTTTGTGTCCTAAATATGCCAGAGTAAATAATATCAAGGAGACATTCAACAGAAGGTGTGTGAACATAAACCTCATTTGAAGTTAACTTTTTATACTTGATTGTAATTTGGATGCTTGATACAACTGTCACGGTCACGGAACTTACTGTCTGTAAAACCTGTATTGCAGGGTAACGTTTGTCTCTGTCGTTATGATGACCGCTCGGTTACTACCGCATGTTTGTTTGCGTTCCGTGCTACTTAAAATTGCTCTTGGTTAACTTATATGCAGTAATTCAGATTGGTATGCTTGTGTTACTTTGGTTAGCATCAAGGGGGTAGTTTCATCATAACATTACCTGACCGTAGCCGCTACAGTTGAAGCTAACCGGAGAGGTATTGTGCGTGTCTGCAAAGTTGGGCTGATAAGGCTGCAGTTAGACCAGACGTATGCTTTGCGGAGCGTAGGTTACATGTTTGGGTTTGTTTACTGCTGCTGTGAAACGATTGTTTTACTTATCCATGACCGGGGTCACGCGGGTACTTTGCCATGGTGTGGGCTAGCTCTCTGATCCTACCGCGGTGAAAGCAATCGCGAAGCGCACTATAATGTGTCTGGTATAACAAACGATTTATCTGCAATGCTGTGGCGGAATTTCATCCACCTTTGAAAATTGTTCTGGCTAATAAAAAGCCAAAAAAGAAATGGAGGTCGGATTCGGATTTCCGGTAGTAGTTATTGATTCGCTAGCTCCACATAAGCAACACTTACACCGTTTGTGTGTTTGTGCTACGCACTCATTTAGTAGCTTGGTGTCAGAATTGTGTTTCGTTTTGGAAGAAATGGCTGAGCTTTTAGCAAAGTTTCCTCCGGATAGCTAAGTGGGTATATAACATGACTATATAACAGTACAACTACAATTACATGCATGCAAGGCAAGACAGTACGAGCAAAACACTAAAATTTCAACTTGCCACTCATTGACATCTTGCTGTAAACGTTGTTGCAATACTTCAATTGCTTCCTCCTCCCGTTCGGGGTCGGATTCTTGATCAAACAAGTACAGTCTTACAGCAATAAATGCCGCTGAGAGCTGTCCTGAAATACCTGCCATCTTTTTTTTTTTTTTTTTAAATATCCTGCCACCACCCCCCCGCTTTGGAGGACAACTTTATTAATTCAGTCAGTTATATAATTGTGTACGAGTCCTCCTACATCACCCGACAAAACAAAACACACACACAAAAAATTAAATAAATGAATGAATAAAAATAGAAATACAATACAATAACAATTACATTCACAATGCTTTACAACCTTTTGCATTAGTCGTTATTAGCTCACCTCTTCCATCCCTCATTATTCCCAACCTTCAGTCTCCCTTACTTTATCCCATCTTTTGGCATAAATTTCAAGTCCTGTCTCATGGGCCATCACACACTCAATTCTACTGTAATACTTGACAAAATTTTTGAATTTCTCAATTCTTAATGCCTCCACAGATGTCAAACCGAAAATAAATATTTTTGCTAAATATATAATTATATTACAGATTAGATGTGTTCCTTTTGTTACATCACCCAGTAACACTTTAAATAAATCTAATTGTATACTATTGTACTGAGATATCCAGCCTTGTACCTTTATCCAAAATAAGGCTATTATAGGACAGTACCAAAATAAATGGTCTACTGACTCCACTTCTTCCAGACAGAATCGACAAAGGGGTGATGACTCTATTCCCCATATATTAGGATCTTTTTAGTTGTAAAAACTTATATTGAAAATATCTAATCTTTGGATCAAGTGATGTACCTGCCATCTTGGTTTCCTGGTTTTTCAGGTCTGTACCCTCCCCCAGAATCGAAGCGGCCAGGCAGCCAATCAGAGCAGCGCCTCATTAGCATAGCCTTCCCACCCACTAGAAACAGCTTGTTTTTAAGGCCGGCACAGACGGGGTGAGAGAAGACGTCTCACTAGGCCTGGATGTGTGTGGTTTTTTTTGGTAACTGAATTCTTAACATTATTTTAAAGACCCATTGGACATATTTTACATGACTAAATATAGCATAATATGGGATCTTTAAGGCATCTTGATCGAAGGAACATTCAAGTTGACAAGTAGCCCATAAAAACACTTAAACTGCTGTCTGTTTTGAAAATAAAATATTGTGTTTAATAAAAAGTTAACTGCCACAACTGCATTAAAATCTAAGTAATTTCATTTTAGAAGTAACTTAGCACAGCTTGCAAAGGACAATTTGATAGCTTATAATATTTTTGTCAATTCAAGATTTAATTTGGAAGAACAATAAATGCTGTATCTACGTTGTACAATAGTTAGCCTTCAACTTCGTGGCATTATTGACTCACTACATATATGCTAATTAGTTTACAGCAGTGAGCTCTTTCGTGATACACTGTGTCACAACACTTTCCATTGCATCAGTAGAATTCGTTCTAGTCCTCATTGTGCGGGCGTAGATCCTCACTTGGTGGCATGACATAAAACTCATCAACAATGGCCTTGCTTCCCTATCCATAATTCAACATACATGAGCGAACCAATGTTCACCACCCACACAATTTGTACCGCACTGTATCAAAAGACTTGTCGATTGCTTGATACCACGCACATGTGAACAATTTCAGGCTGCCAGCGTTAACTAGCTTTGTTTATTTTTTAGCTTTTTAACATGACAACTTGCCAGCCCCAAATCATTTTAGTTAGAAGGAGCTCACTAGCTGTCAGGCACTACGTATACTTAACATTAAAAATTGTTGGAAATGATTTGTGTGGCTGCATTTGTACTTGTGGAGGAGAAACGCGCATGCAGTACAAAACGGCCAGGTGCTACAGATTTTGGTGTCACACACTGGTTGGTTTGCTTGTGTACCCCAATTCTGAAATAGTTGGGACAAAGTGTAAATTGTGAATAAAATCAAAATGCAATGACTTTCAAATCACACCAGCCAGTATTTTATTCACAATAGAACAGAGATAACATAGCAAATGTTGAAACTGAGAAATTTTACAATTTTATTCACAAAATGAGCTCATTTCAAATTTGATGGCTGCTACAGGCCTCAAAAAAGTTGGGACAGGGGCCTGTTTACCATGGTGTAGCATCCCCTCTTCTTTTTAACACAGAGTGGAGGCGTCTGGGCATTGAGGAGACAAGTTTCTTGAGTTTAGCCATTGGAATTTGATCCCACACTTGTTTAATACAGGTTTCCAGCTGCTGGAGAGTTTAAAGGTTGAGTCTGGAGTTTGTAAACACAATATTCAAACTGAGCCCCTCCTCTCGGGCTCAACGATGCATGCCCCCTGCCACTGCCAGCCTTGCCAATACACACCCACCCAGCCCAGCACCCAGCTTGCTGTATCGTATTGAATTAGGATCTGTGCACCATGCTACCTGCAGGAATGAGTGACGAGGTATCTTACAAATATAGTATCCAATGTTTTATCATGTCCACATGATATTGTTTGTGCATTTGAATAAACAGCTATGCTAATAATAATGCCAATTATTGACTGTAGTAGTTTAGATGTTCAGTCTAGCTTGATAACAGACAGGTCTGTCAGCGACAATTGGAAATTTTCACCCGTTCCACTCTGCTCACATGCTCTGAACGACGCTCAGACGGCGGTTAGCAGCGCAAATGTAAAGGTGTTTGCAATGTTTGATACTCGGACTTAGTGTGTACATAAACTGCTTATACCTCAAAGGCAAGCTACGTAACACGTTGCTAGATAAGCAGGCTAACATACTGTGTTTGGTACGTACCTGTCCAACAGTATGCAGGCCGACTCCGCGTCGCTATTCAGCCCCAGCCTCTCCTTCAGGGCTCGGTAGCGGGCAAAAGCCAAGCCGATATTCACTCTTGTTTTTGAGCGTACTTTGTCCGCTGCATGTTTCGTCTCCATGTATTTTCTTTTTTTGGCAGTGCCTGCCATTGCTTCAGCAATGACTGCTCCATTCGCTATGCTCTATGCAAGCCCACAGAGCGACACGCCCTGAGCTCTCTCATTGGCTGGAGAGAACACACCGGCTCTCCGCCCAGAAATGTCCATGTCCACAACAAAACAATATGAAAGACCAAAAAACAGGCACAGCGAGGGGGCGCTGCAGACACAGTCACCACCACACAGGACTAGAAGCCCATAGGTGATGATTAGGCCGGATTTCATTTGTATAAGTCTAGTGTTTATTTTTGAGCAAAAAACTCCAGACCCTACCTTTCAGGTCTCCTTTGACAGACTTTTCGTTTAATTATGCGCCAAATGTTCTCAATCGGTGAAAGATCAGGACTGCAGGCAGGCCAGTTCAGCACACGGACTCTTCTACTACAAAGCCATGCTGTTGTAATAGCTGCAATATGTGGTTTTGCATTGTCCTGCTGAAATACACAAGGCCTTCCCTGCAATAGATGTCGTCTGGAGGGGAGTATCTGTTGCTCTAAAACCTTTATATACCTTTCAGCATTCATGGTGCTTTTTAAAACAAGCAAGTGTCCCACAGCAGATGCATTAATGCATCCCCATACCATCAGAGATGCTGGCTTTTGAACTGAACGCTGATAACAGGGGGGATGGTCTTTCTCCTCTTTAGCCTGGAGGACAGGACGGCCATGATTTCCAACAAGAATGTCAAATTTGGACTTGTCTGACCACAGCACACTTCGCCACTTTGCTATAGTCCATTTTAAATGAGCCTAGGACCACAGAACACGGTGGCACTTCTGGATCATGCTCAACAATGGCGTCCTTTTCGCTTGATAGAATTTTAAGTGGCATCTGTGGATGGCACGGCAGACTGTGTTTACAGACAGTGGTTTCTTGAAGTATTCCTGGGCCCATTTAGTAATGTCAATGACAGAATCATGCCGGTGAGTGATGCAGTGGCGTGTGAAGGCCCGAAGATCACGGGCATCCAGTAAAGGTCTTTGGCCTTGTCCCTTACGCACATTTTCTCTGAATCTTTTGATGATGCTATGCACTTTCGATGATGAGACCTTCAAAGCCTTTGCAATTTGACATTGAGGAACATTGTTTTTAAAGTATTCCACAATTTTTTTTACGCAAGCCTTCACAGGTTGGAGAGCCTCTGGCCATCTTTACTTCTGACAGACTCAGCCTCTCTAAGACGTCCCTTTTATAGCCAATCATGTTACACACCTGATGCCAGTTAACTTAATTACTTGCTAAAGGTTCTTTCAGCTGATTCTCTTATATATTAGTTGCTTTTTCAGCCCTTTTTTGCCTGTGTCCCAACTTTTTTGAGACCTGTTGCAGCCATAAAATTTGAGATAAGCTCATTTTGTGGATGAAAATGTAAAATGTCTCAGGTTCAACATTTAAAATGTTATCTATGTTCTATTGTAAATAACATATTGGCTCGTGATCTGAAAGTCATTGCATTTTGATTTTATTCACAATTTACACTTCGTCCCAACTATTTCGGAATTGGGGTTGTATGTTGAATTATGGGCTGTGGAGTAGGAGCATTGTTAAAGACTTTTACACCATGCTGCCAAGTGTGGATCTGCGCCTGTGTCACGAGGTCTGTTACTGATTCTACACATGCAACTGAAAGTGTTGTGATGCACTCAACAAGCAAGTTTTTGGGAGGGAATGTGGTCGCATTGAACCGGAATTATGGGTGCATATGGGTCAAGTTTAGCTCTAAAATCAGAGAATGTATCATTAATAACATGTTTTAAATGTGATTTGTCATTTTGTCCCCATTTGGAAATATTCTACTTCCATCACAGGGTCAAGATTAGGGGGATGGGGAGGGCAGGGGGCTGGGGGCTGGGGGCAGTGACCCCCAAACTGAAGCATTGTGGGGGGGCAATCGATCGCCCCAACACCTCCCCCCCGTTGTCAGCGCCAGTGTAACAAGCTTGCTCCCAAGCAAGAACCCAAAGAACTGGTAAACTGCCATATGTTATATTTCCTGTTCCTTGGAGGCAATCGTGCAAATGATGAGGCCTTGTAATATGGAGTGACATAAACATGATGTTCTGATTTTAATTTTATGCAGCGGAGTCAATATTCTGTAGATTTATTCCAGTAAGTGCCAGTGGAGTGAGAGATAATATATAGACAGTAAAACAAAGGCACACGCACACTTGTGGGACAAGTTGTGCAGCAGTGTTTGACAACATACACTTACATGTTTGATTTAAGTGAATATTGTGAAACAAAGACACATACACATACAAATAGATAGAGGGTCATATAGACAGACAGACTCTGAGTCTAGAGTATCTTCCACATCAGTCAAGTAACTGTAAATAATTCTGTTCATTACTGTTCTTCTTTGACAGCTGTATTCAACCAAAATGGATTTTATCCAAAGGTTAAGGGTAGTTTTTGGGGAAGCAATGCAGCATTGAAATACTTCTCCAAGTAACGTATCTTTTGATATATTTTCTTCATCATAAAAGCAGCATTCTGGGGAAATGTAGTAATTTTCCATCCCATTTCAAAGGCTTTTATCTGCAGTCTCACTCTCCGTTGTACATCTATGGCCAGGACCACAGGTCTGATAAAAGACGACAAACATTTTGCGGTCGACAAAGCCTCCTCTTGGATTACTGTTTTTTTCGTCCTTTTTTTTCATCGAAAGGCCACAGACTATTCAGAACATTTTTGGATGGAGATGTCAATCAATTTTTCTTACTTCTATCTTTTTTTTAAATAATGTTGTTAGGGCACTGATTGAATGTGAAAAATGGCTTCCTTGTTTAGAGCCTGATCTCAAAATGATTAAAGGCAGATGATTTTTTTGCAAGACCAGTACTTTAGGAGGAAAAGAAAGAAAGAAGAAGAATATGGTTAATGATACATTAAAAACGAGCAGAGACGGAGGGGAAGAACTGGAACTGGCGGCCGATAGAATAGGCAGCACTCGAATGCCTATTAAAAGCATCATGCTTGTTAAAGCCGGTAAAAAGACAGGAAATCAGTAAGTGAAATGAAGCTCCTTTGCCAGTTATTAAAGAGAAAGTCTCCACCTTCAAGCTCTTTGTGCTCAGCCAACACCAGTCCCGCTCTCCTCTGCCATATCTATTGAGCTGAAGTGCATTAGTGATCAGTCATGCTAAAGAGGGGCGACCACAAAGCGCGGACAGGCTCATTTTCCTGTCTGTTGTTCGAGACTCATTCATGGCTGCATTCACTGAATGCGAAGCCGGCTTTAAATCACTCTGCTTCCACCTATGCACTCAAACACTTGTATTTAAAAAAATCATATTTCTCTTTTTTTGTTCTGCAGCCCAGCAGAAAGTATCAGTTTGACGAAGCAGTTCAGAGATGTGGAGGCCGGAAAGACCACTATAATGCTGTCAGTTGTCCTGATTTATCTGTGTCCAGCATGGGGCGTCCTGTGCGCGTGCATCTGCACAGTAGACACCGAGCATGAGGACAGGTAAGCTGTCCGGGCGGCCAGTGCCTCTGCTGCCATTTCTGTGGAGGAAACGTTCCCAAATGCACCGAGTTAGCTGGACCCAGAGCAGATCCGGCCCATATTCACTTACTGGCTGTATTTCATTCCTTAAGGTAAATCCCTACACCCTGCAAAATGACTTCCTTTCATAGTGAAAACTCGGAAGGACCGCAGGGAGTAGGTTTCCCAAATAACAGTCATTTGGAATGCCCTTCGACGCATTTCGGGGCTGCCACATACTGTTTAAGCAAGTGTAAACAAAAGCAGCCATTTCACGGGAGAACTGCTTTCACTCGCCATTTATCAGTTTCACTGTAGCTTTATTACCAACCGCATTGCTTTCAAAACACAACTAATTGCCTGCGGTCAAAAATAAAAACGTCTGTATGTAGCTAGTGTCAGCCAGTCGACGTTAGTAAGCAATCTGGCTAGGTTCTCTCACTTTGTGTGCATTGTAGCCATTTTCCTGTATGTCGCAGAGTCACACACATCACTGGGCTCGGGTCGTCGCGTGGCATTATGGGAACAAAGTGACCATCGCTTGCTCACTTCATAAATTACTGTTTTATAGGGCACTTTGAAGGGATGAGTTTCACACATTTTAGATTAGAATGCCCTATAATATGGCTTCGGTGGGCGTGGCCCTCTTTATGTTCACTTCGAAGTGAACAACCCTAACTTTTGAAATACAGCTACTGTGTGGAAGATTAGTGTGATGTCATGACATGTCATGGAGTTGTGCTATATTGGTTATAAACAAAACAGCTCGCTATGTTGAATGTTGAAACTAGTCACCAAGAAATCACTTCTCACAATAACATAGTAACTTTTATCCCCCATACTTGCTTGTACTTGTGCTTTTAGTGTTGAGAGTTCACAGTGGTGTTGTATCTTCATCACTGTCCAGATCTGACTGCATTTTCAATGCGGTTGATGAGCCTCTGCTCCTCTGAAAAGAATAACAATATGCTGGGCGCCATTTTGCATTTTGGTTTGTACCCATCCAGGGGCTGTTGCTATCGCATGACATTACGTTAGAGCAGAAGTGATGAAATTACTTATCTTCCTCATCTGGGTCGGGCTGTAGTGAGTGCAATATAGGGGAGTGTGGGAACCAGGCCATGATCCAAACGGATACAGAGTATCAATTCCTGTCTCTTTCCACTACACTGGCCTGTCTGTTCCATAGTAAGGACAAGGCCTTGAGCAGAGGTGGGAGATGAGGGCCGTATCTGTCCCTGGTTTTCGCAGCAACTTCTGGCCTTTAATTAGTTCATTATCTAAATTAGCCAAACCATTTATGAAATCTGACATTTCAGGCACGTTTCTTTAAATTGTCATGAATGACCAAAGACTGTTCTTGTCTCGCTACATAAAACATTTCTCTTTGATCGAATCTTTGCACAAATCTATATTTGCGTTTGCAACCAATTAGCTCAATTAGTCAGGGTAATTGATAGAAATGAAAACTTGCATACACACCGGACCTGCAGGACCAGGACTGCCCACCCCTGGCCTAGAGTATATAAAACTCCAATTATATATTTTACCCCATTGGACTGCAAGTGACATTAAATTGATCAAAAGTGGAGCCAAAACATTGGTAAAATTGGAAATTATGTGCAGCACACGCTAAATATATACTAGAACCATCCACAGATGCAGCGAATAATGTTGATTATCCTACCTCAAACAAGAATACTTGGATGGCATTGTTCGAAAGCAGTCACGTGGAAAACCTGAATATTCCCATATTACGTATCCGAGCCCATACATGGCATGCGAGTAGATTATCTCCTTTAGCGTCTCTGAAGCAGCCGAAATGGTATGCATGTGGTCTTCGGTGGGATAATTTTTGTTAGGGGGCCAATACGGAAATATATCGGGATCAGTAAATAGCCAGGCTGACGCCTCGCCCAATATGGAGTTTACTGACCTCATAGATTTCTGTATTGGCCCTCTAACAAACTGTGTAACTTATATTATTCCTTAACAACAGTACATGTAAAGGTCTGCAGACAGCTCTTATATAGTAAGCGAACAGACAGTTCTTGTATTCAACGTGTTGAATTTGGGAAAAATTGGAACTGAACAACTTTGACAAGGGCTGAATCTTTATGGCCTGACGAGAGGGTGAGAGCATCTCTGATTTAGCAAGGCTTCTGGGCGCTCCCAGTCAGCAGATGTGAGTACTTATGGACGGTGGTCCAAGGAGGGACAAACCATGCACCTGCAACAGGGTTTTGGCTGGATCCTCCTCATTTTCTTCATATTCTAGAGGTTCATTGTTGAGCCTGCAACTGGCTCCCACCTGCCCAGTTCATAACAGGATGATTCAGCCAACAGAAAAGGGACCAGTGTTACAGGTCCCTTCCTCCTCGCTGCCTGTTCCTGTCCTGGGGGCCACCCAGCCACTTGCCCAGCATTACAAGGTGTTTGCTCACCAAGCATCACAGGGTTCCCTCCTGTGGGTGTTAGGCTGCCACTTCCTCCTGTTGTGGGCATTTCTTCGCCCAGCCATTTCACTTTTGGGCTGGCCTGAGGTAGTTGGGTCCCCACTTTTTAGGAGCCGGGTACTGTCCTAGATTTCTTCCCACTGGGGAGTTTTTCATTACCACTGTGCCTCCTGGCTTGCTCTGTGGGGATTCTAGGCCCTGTTCTGTGAAAAGCTTTTTTGTTTTCAGATAAAGTTGTTTTGTTTTTTCCAACTTGTTTGCCTTGTCCATTGTTTGGGTGGCAACCCTCAGGGGTGTGTGTGTGTGTGTGTGTGTGTGTGTGTGTGTGTGTGTGTAAGGGGGGGGCTTTACTGTCCAACCCAACCCATGTGTCTGCTTAATTGGTTCTTCCCCAGCAGTCTTGCGGGTGGTTCCTATTGATTGATTGGCGCGTTATTCCTTTAGTGCAATTATCTCAAGCCACTGATTGTGTTGTGTGTATATGGGTTTTGGGTTTTGGCTCAGTTTGGGCTGGATCAGCTTCCTAGAAGGGGTTACTTTAAGCTCTTAGGCTGGAAATATACTTGCTTTTAAGTACGAGTATGCATACGCAAGATGGCTGCCACGCGTGTCCTGCGCTCATTTGGCACTTCACTTGTGCACGTCCTCAAAAATTAACGCAACACGTACACAAGGTGCAATATGCATCTAAATGGAAGGGGCAGTGTAGTTAGCAGGCTCAGGACTGTCGAATGTCGACATGTTCGTTTATTTAATGCAAAACTGACTCATTTAATTCTCCAGTGTGCCTCCTACTGGAATCTTACGGTAACACGTGTAGTATACAGGCAAGTAAGTGAACAAATACTTTCATGACGTTTGCCGGTTGACGAGGCGAATGCATAATTGAACAGCAAGTATATTTCCAGCCTGACTCAAAATTCAAGTTTTCCTCCCTGGTGTCTTTTCTTTGGACCTAAGTTACTAGTGTACAAGGTAAAGGTAAAGGTAAAGCAGGTTGTCCAATCTTTTTTTCCATTTCTCCTTATTATATACATTTCCCTTGTGGTTAATTGTTGATCCAGCAACAGGCACCCCATCTGTTCAGTTCGTAACAATTGAGTGTATATCATTCAGTTTAATGGGATGGGCTTACGGCATCATATCACAGCACACTGTAATGGAAGTTGGAATTTTGAAACCTTGCACATGCATAGTAGAACTTATTACCAGTGGGGGAGAAATGCATTTTACATGTTATTTTTGGGCAAAGTCACCACTCTTTTAATCAGTTTTTTATCAGATTTGACTGGTGATTCTATACACACAGTTTTGTTTTTATGTCCCAACGGCCATTGAAAGAGAAGTTATGGCTCTCTTCCCCTTCGTTTAGATAGGGGCCTGGTCTTGTTAGCCAGCAATAACTGCCTGGGGGCATTGCCAAGATGGCCGCTGAGTGGCGAGACTTGCCTATGAAGACTTTGACCACCTTTAGCCAGCAGATGGAAAACTTTCCCGTACACCACCAACAACCCCACCACCCAACACACATACACAAACACAAGTTTGCGACATTGCAATACGCTCCTTAATTGTGGGCAGCTTAACTGTAAACATAACTGAATCATGCCATATCTTTAGGACCCTATGAAATCTGTTTGAATTTTTTTCCAGTTTCTGTTAAATTTCCCAGTTTCCATTTTTTCCATTTTAATTTTTCTGATTTCTGTGTTATATGATTTAAGCACATTTTGGCATCAGACAAAGTGTGTCAAATCATGTAGTGGATAAAAAAATTGCTATTCATTAAGCAAATCCTCAAAATTGAATGAATTCAATACATTTGATGTAACCCAACATTGCACTTATTCATCAGAAAGTACTTCAATACAGTAAGTCTATAAAACAAAACAAATTCTTTTCTGAAATGAAGTGCTTCACTGCTCACGTTACATTACACCAATAAGAAACTAATAATAATCACAACTAATGATATTATACACTAGGCTGCGATGGACAGTGACAAATTCTTTATGGAGAGAATTAATGTGTGGTTATGGGTTACACTTGTCTCTATTATTACCCTCTTTTTTTTTAGCTTGTGTAATGTTAAGGTTGAATCAATCATTTTTTTCCAATCACATGTTCATTCAGAAACTTAGTTGTCATGACTGTTCTTCCTGAATAAAATCATGTCATGTTGCTTGAGGCAGCTGCTAAATGGGATTATTATCTTTTTTGGCTAGACAGATACAAGTCCGTGATTAATCCTTTAGTATGTTTTTCTCTGGTCTTGACTATTATCAAAATAATGCATAAATTGTGCTTCTTTAACTGAAAACTTAACGGTATATCATATTACAGAGGTCTATGCACCATAAATCCAAAAGAAAGGTAGAACCTGTAATAATGACGAATGAAGTTGGTGAAAAAAATCACACATCATCTGATAATTTATGCTTTGTTCATATTATGAAGAGTTTAAAATGAACAGGCCAATTGGACCAGAAACATCTTATTAAATTGGATAAAAGAAACAACACAAAACATGGATTAATTCTCTATCCATTTTTCAAATGAATCATTCCCTTAACTGTGACATTGTCATAAATTAAGCCATTAAGTTGAGACAGCTAAAAGCTATTTTGGTTGTCTTCCTATTTTAGGTAATGACTCTGTTAATAAGTTGTATCAAACGTCCACTCTATATTCGGAATCTGAACACTGGTTTTGAGGGATCAGGACATCACGCTTGGTATTAATAATTGACAAAGCCCGACTGTTGCGGTTAGGCTAGCCTGGGTGCGTTCATATCACCCATGTAGGAATGTGTGTGCGTGACAGCTGTTTGCAAGGTTAATGTGCTTGAAAAACAACATCCATCTTTAAAGCAGTTTCATTAGCCCTTGCGTGCTGACCCCTCCACATAATGTTGTCAGATGTGACATGCGTCAGATTATTGGGGGTATGACGATCAATAAATATGCAACGGAACGCTCCTGGCATGGCTGCGGAATAAAAACGCCATCCGGCACACTGCCGGGTTGCTGTCATCTGTCACAAATCTTTTAATAAATGGACGGGCTAAAGGCAAGAGCCATCAATAATAACAGCATGTATGGGTAATGATAAATTAGGCCCTGGCTTTTACAGGCCCAGCCTTGATGCATTGTTGCTCTAAATGAACAGGCACTAGACAAACACATTGAACTCGGGGATTACATTAGTTAAAGCAAATCTGCGGCTCAGTCAATGCAGCGGTACTCTCCCGAACCGCTTCCACTCTCCGACCTCTAACTGCCTCTAATGACAGAGCCAAACAACGGATGTAATTTATTCTGCTCCATTGTACTCAGAAATGTTAATAATTGCCAATAATCACTGCTGTTTTGGGGGGTGGGGTGGGGCTTCTCTGTGTGCTTCTGATCTCAGTCACTCACATGGGACTGAACATGACAGACAATGTCAGTGGAGTGAAATATTTCTGACCACTACACAAGACATGACCTTCTAACTGATACCAACCTGGCTGCCAATATCTATTTTGCAGATATTAAAGGCCAATTTTTTTTTTAAATCAAAGCCTGATAAACAATATAACGTTTGGATTTTGTCGTTTTGAACTGTCAATTTTTGATGCCATATAAAGCTAAAATTAGGGTATGCATAGTGTACTACCCTACATTGGTATAATTAACTTATGTTTATTGTATTAGCGAAAATAGTTGTATTGTTTCTATGTTCCATTATTCAATTTTCTTTATATTTTACCCATTCATAAGGAATATTTCCAGCAGCAAAGTTGTTGCTTTGTTTATTTCTTTTTTTGCCCCAGCCACCGGTAGGGTTGTAAAGTTCAGGAATTTTTGGTTCTTTTATGTTACTTACAATAAATTTCATTAGGCGAAAATAAATATTTTGTGTTTATGCGTTGGACCTATTGGCTTAACAGGATTAATAAATAAATGAGCTGTCCAAGGTGCATCCTTTCGCCCACAGTCAGCTGGAATAGGCTCCAGCTCTCCCGCGACCCTAGTGACAATGAAGCGGTATTGACATTGGATGTATGGATGGACCCATTTGAGAAGTTATTGTAAATATTCTTCCCAAATTGTTAGGGAGAAAATGGGTCCTAAAAAATGTTAACAGAAACGTGTACCACATTGTGAACATTTTCAATGCCATGTGATTTTTTTTCCAAATGCACTTTTACAAGAGGTACACTAGAAATGGAAACATAAATTCACGTATATTTGTCATCCGTCTCCATCTAAGATTACAAATTAGACAATTAGGTTATTGTATTAAGAATAGCTTAATAGCTTTATTATGTCATATCCTCACAGCCGACCTGGTAGGTAAGACTTGAGTGATGTTGTTCCACCCGTGTTATTTAGTTAGGGGTGCAACTGCTCAATCAAATGTGTTCTAACAGAAAGGATTAACCCATGCTAGGCTAAGCTCGCAAACCCCAACTACAGAAAACAGCAAACTGCTGTTATGTATATGAGATTTCAAACAGCATGAAAAAAGTCAGGGCTGGTGAACTGTTTTCTTATTTTCTGTTCCAGATGCCACGGTTGAATTAGCAACTGAAAAAATGAAATGAAAAAAATGAAAGAATTTGAGTCAGAGAGAAAGAGCAGGAGGAAACTTTTACTTTAAGCAATTTCGCCCCTCCCACACACACACACAAAAAAAAATAGATAGTATGAGCTGAAATCTAGCATTCTTGGCCTGAACTTGAGCACTCCACTCTTAATGTGAATAATTTTTGATGCATCTGAGAAAATTGCTGAAGAGAGACACTGATTAGGTGACTTTTGATTGGGTGATTATGGTTTGCAATGTTTACCAGTTAAGCAGATAGGCCTAACGGCTAGCAAAAAATTAACGCTAAAGTGAGAGAGCTGCCCAAACCAACACAACCTACATATTAAATAACCTTCTCAGCTAACTGTAGTAACTGTTTCAGTAAGTTCTTTCGATGATTGATTCAATGGTTGTCTGCTGACGTTAAAAACATAATCACTAACCTCAGCTATTTTTGTGTCTAGTCCAATTGTTAGTTCTAAAATTAATTGAACCCAAAGAGTTTATTACAAAGCAAGTTCAACATAGCCAGGCTTTCTTTGCATGAACAGGCCCGACAAACCCTAAACTCACAATCAGAGATACCATCACATCAGTTGCAGAGGCAATCTAGTCATGTTGAAAGAGAGCCACCTTCCTGGCATTGAAAACATCTTGGCCTTAGGCTCAAGATACCGTGCTAACTCACTAATCTTGATTCGCTGCTAACTCCTCTGGCTTGACAACTCCAGTCAGATATACCGTAATAGCTTAACTCTTTCCTGATTGCACTGCCAAATCTTGGTCAGATATGACCAGTGAAAAAGGTTATCAAACTTTCTGCGATTTTTATTTTTTTTGTAGCATAAATCACTTCACTTTATACATCAAAAGACAGCTGAGAATATGCCCTCTCCGATGTTACCCACTTATGGAGAAGTTTTGCTATTGTTGGAATAGTTTGGCTCCTCGAAACACATGATGTCAGTTTCTAGAAGAATTTTAAGATTACTTACACAGGGCGAACACTGTGTACGCATTGCGACCTGAGTTGTTTTCACTCATCATCACTCAAAAAACATCGACCAAAATGACGGAAAGTGACACCGTGATGATATCTGTCATGCATTCTGTGAAAGAGTTGAATTTGACCGAAATAGCAGTCCAGAAGAGTTTTCTATTGGAAATTCTTTGGAATCGGGTGATATTTTGTCAGAAGATGAACAACCTACGACATCGACAGCTGGTCCATAAAATATTTTACTGAATTTTCTTGTGCGCCAGTGTGTTTCCTTGGCCATTTTGACCTCATGTCGGCGAGATAAGAAAGCATTAAGATGGAGCATACCTGGCTTACCCACTAATTTTGCTTTTTGTTCACTGCAAGATATTAACAGCTCATGTTTTCAAGGTGCATATGATTACTGTTAGGGGTGTAGGAATAATTTGATGGTAATATTTATACTTTTGTGCGTATTTCCAATAAGTGAGAATTTGTATTCTTCTCATTTTTTTCAACAATTGAGCGATAGTAGCTAAGTGTGGCGTGAGAGCATGTGAAAAGGCTCATTTGCGTAAGTCTCGCACTCAATGCATGAGAGTTGACTGCCATGTGTAGACCTAGCCAATAAGCAGGAGCTGCTGTTTGGCAAGTGGATTTGGTTACGTGAGGCTTAAGCCTTCCAAGAAACAAAGGAGAGAGTTCCTTCCTGTCCTTTCTGCTTAAGTGGAAGACTATGGCGACGTTTGGTCAAAAAATTACGTCCTATCATTTTATTACTAATCACTTTTATTCAACCTCAATGGAAAACATCACGAGGTTAAGGAAAGGTGTAAAGGGGAAATCACAATGGTTTAGGAAGACAACTGTGCTGCTAAGGCTGCTTTCAAATATTTATTTTTTCCCTAACTCCTAGAAAATGACCCGGAAGTATTTCTGAGGCAGCCATGATGATTGTTCAATTTCTGTGAATGTTATGGAAGGGCGATTCAATGCTTCCTACCTTATCACCGTTAGCAAAGGGTACACTGAACCATGCTTTTCAAAACGGAGATAATGCCATACTGCAATTCCATGCGGCCACAATATTAAAAGTGACCACTAGGCTATCCATCCATCGAGCCAACCATGAGAAATGAATATGGCGGGCAAGAGATGCATAGTTATGGTGCCAAGGAAAGTGCATTCTGATTCTTTTTGCAGCTTGGTTGTCTTTTCCTAAGTCGTTATGAATTCCCCTTTATACCTTTCCTTAACCTCATGACATTTTCCATCAAGGTTTCAAGTGCACCGATTAAGTTACTTTTCATTGGTCATTCTTGAATTCTTGAAGTCTACTACATAAGGTTTAAATGCATCATTGTTAACATTGTTAATAAAACACTTTAGTTTTCTCATGCTGGCCATTTCTGCAGTACTTGAATGTGAAATGCTCTGTTGAGGTCCTGGCCCCACCCTGCCGAAAACCCCAGTGTGTTGTGATTGGTCAACTTTATCACTCACTTGTGATTGGTGAACCGCTTCGTGCGTGTCGGAAATGTCACACCCCTTACCATAAATGGATTTCCGCTCCAGTGTGTACATGAGCTTTAGAAACAAATACCGCTGTAGCCTTGTGGGTGTAACCCGCTTAATTCAAGGACTTGCCAAACTATCTGCTTTGCACAAAAATTCAATTGATGACATCACCAATTGATGAAAAAAATAGCCAGAAGCTGTCGGGACATTTCACTCAGCTCTGGACCAGGGAATTTTGCAGCAGAGAGAGCCTCTTCTGGAGGTGACTTCAAGTTTTTTTCCGACACAGACCTTTTAAATGTGCATAAAAACGGTATGATTCACACAGCAACATTGAAATAATGAAAAACCATAATAGCTGCACTTTATGAAAATTGGTTAGGTATTGGACTACAGGTCATAATTTTTTTTACTGTTTGAATGGCAACATTTGGGGTGTATTAAGCTATGGCAGGCAGAGACATAGCAATCAACACTTCTCCTTGTTGATATTGGTTTCTTTGATTCTTTATTACCACTTGTGGTCCCCGGGTCCAATTGAAGGCCCAGCATCCAGTGTCATGGTTTTTCACTGCTGAGGCTCAAGGATTGAATTGACCAAAATAGCATGTAGACCTATACAAGGGATACTGACAGGCTCCCCTTTCCAAAGGGGCTGAAAAGGTCTCTGTGTTTGTTACACCTGAGGATTTGATGTTGTGTTCTGAATTTTTCAGCTGTGATGGAACCTCAAATCTATCAACAGAGGAAGGGTGAGGACATTAGTTGGACTGAGGACTGTGCCAAAGCCTTTGCGCAGCTCTGAGCAGTCTTAGCGTGTCAGTCAGTGTTTGTCACCCCTGATTTCATTGCACCATCAAATCAGAATGTTATAGGAGCTGTAATGCTTCAGCTTGACAACACTGGCTGAATGGCCTGTTGACTATTTCTCTAAGAATGTTGATAAAAATCATTTTGCATATTCTACAATTGCTCTTGTCTTGGTTTTTTGGCACTTTGAGGTGTTATTTTTTTTATTTATTTTTTGAAGATGGGAGATGTGACTTGAGTCACATGATCAGGGACAGACTGACTTCCATGAAGGGATCAAGTGATGTCATTCTACCTGTCTGATTAATTAAGAGGTGCACCTGCTCATTTGAAGAGGTTATAATATTCAGTGTGGAAGAGCAAGGCTCTCTTTTTTGATGCACGTATGAGTGCTGAACTGCGGACACTCTTGAAGAGTACTTCTACTCGCATTATGGAAGAAACTAAACTAGCACTACAGATGTCAGAGATGTTCAGCGGAAAATTATGTCGATGTACTCCGCTGAGGTAGAATTGGGAAATCCATTCCATCAGTACGGGACCTCTCACTCTGTGACACCAACTGGCAGACAAACACCTGCTGACCTCCACATCGAATGACACATTGGGATAATGTTAGCTTTTAGGTCATCAGTAGGGATAGGAGGCCCTAGCATTCAGAATAAGTTGCCCCTAGAAAATCGTTAGCTTACTCTACGGCTGCCAAATAGGCTAAGTCTCATGTCTATGGCAATCAGGCTTAACAAAAAAACTTGACACGATTGAGCTGAAGTGATTATGCATTTTCATCTAAAGGGTATTTTGTCTATAGAAAGAAACTGGAAAGTCCAGAAAATCATCTTGAAATTTAGTTAGAGTATGATGTTATCTTTAAAGGGGACAAAGGATGTCATTTCTACAACCCCAGTTCCAAAGATTTTGGCACATTATGGACAATAAAATCACAAATGAGTGATTTGAAAAATCTGTTCACCCTCTACAGAACTAGAGCAACAACAATACATTATCTGAGTGCGTGAGAACCAAAGGCTACTATCAAACATTCGGTGAATAATAAGTTAACACTTTAACTGCCTCGACCCTTTGGTACAGCGCATTTTGAGTCACTGAACCTGGTTGAAAGATGTATTGAACTTAACCTGATTAAACCATCTCTAACACTCAGTTGAGGTGTGTTATGCTGAAAAATCAAACCAGTTAATTTCAACACAGCTTTCAATTGGATACTGAGACTCAAAATGTGATCAACCAAAAATTGAGCAGGCAGTTAAAGGGTTAAGCAGTGTAGCGCCCTCTGATTATGCTGAAATCATAAATATTTAACAGCAGTTAAAAGTTCTTTTGACCGGAAATATCAAGAATCCAGAAAAATCTGCATTTACAAAAAGCAGAAACTTTGAACTTGTTTTTCTCGGAACTTTCAGTTTGTCGGTTAGTAGACACTGGTTCTCACCCACTGAGTTCTCATAAGCAACATTACTGACATTGGTCCAGTTATTTATCCATTTTTGTATGGCTTCATGCTGCCCTTCACCTTGCCATCCTTGAATCATTAACTCATGTTATGACAACTCATGCACTTTGTGAGCTCTGAATCAAATTGGCTGTCAGTTTCATATCGGTCCACATCAAAACTGACAGCCTCCCATGGAGCTATTGTTCTCGCTTGAGCTCTCTGGAGGGATTGAACGTTCAGCCGCTCTGCAGTGCTTGCACTACATGTCAGACATGCTGAACTACAGCATTCAGAAAACAGCTGAAAATTATCCCATCATGTAAATACCACTTACTCCTGTTTGCTGCTTTAAATACGCTCAACTTGTCTTTGTCATGTTTTACTGTTCTATTCCACCGCACTGCATGAAGAAAAAAAATTTCTGCTGATTTCCCAAAAAGGCCTCATATTTACCTAATTTGAGGATTCTGAGTTAAAAAATGCAAATGAAAGTTTCTATCGCGTTCAGTTTTTTCAAAAAATAAAATGACAATTTTCTTTATTACATCATAAATATCAGCTTTTGTGCACTAATCAAAACAGCGACAACTGCTGTTTGGGTGTAGTGAATCACCCACAGATGTAGTAGAAAACATCTGGATTATGTTTTCATTGTCTTCTGTCAGTGTCCGCATCACTAAGCCTGAAATCAGAGTGAGACATAAAATAATGTCTTTAGAATCATTCAAACGTGAAAATCAGCAGAGAATTGAACAAATAGTTCTCACCTGGCTCAGAGGACGATGGAAATCATGTCTTTGTGGCAGTTTTTCTGGTGATTAAGGGATGATAGAAGACTTCTTAATCTTCCAAGTGGGTGACAAAAATGGCAATGCTATGAAATGCACATCATACATTTTCAGAAAATGTGCCGTGCTGGAGCAAAACAGACTATTTTTGGAATAAGCCCCCAAAATTAGTCCAAAACAAGTACTGGATTTTATTCAGTAAAAATGTTGCAGGGCAGTGTTATCTGTGTCCCATTGCTCCCCATCTCACCATACAGTCTCGACATTTACAATAATGTTTCTTCAGTGTTTTTAAGACTTTGTATTGCTGCTTCTTTATTATTATTATTATTATTAATAATAATAATAATAATAATAATAATAATTAAAATATTTTTTCATATCTCCCTCTATCTATCCAACCGGCTCATTGGGCACAGAAGACTATCCCAGTGTCCATTGGATGAGGTAGGGTGTAAATGTGGATTGCATTTCATGTTCTAACTCTCACCTTTACATTTGAACTGATGACTAGCTCAATAAAACAGTATCTTGCTATTCTTCCACTCATCCCCTACAACATTTTTGTCTTAGAAACTTGGACAACAGGTGAATACTCATGGAACAATGTTTACATTCAAATCCCATGCAAGCAAAATTCATCACATTGGAATGCATGATGAAATTCATATCAGGTTTGGAAAAAAAAATCAATCCACATATGGCATCTCATGTTCAATTATGAAATTAGGCCACACAGGAAATTTTATATATTTTTCACTAAATGACAAGCTCATGCAAAAACAAAACCTCTCACAGGAGTGAGCTCAAAGTGCTTATAAGTTTGTCTGGCTGGAGTGACCAGCCAAATTGTCAAATTGTCAAGTCAGCATGGACTATGTAGCCATTGGATCCACTGATCAATTCACAAAGATCCAGTTGTGTAACTGGAGGTATTACTCTGAAAGCCAGAGCCTGTGTTTGCACCAGGATTTGGAGACCTAGTACCACTCAGCTGCTTTGGAGAAGGCCAAGTTACGAGTCTATAATAAACTCCCAGACTACAGATTGATTCATAGCTGAAACTCCACTCAGCCCCATCTCACTGACATCAGAGAACAATGTGATGAGCCAAACAAACTTCCTCATCCTATCTATACTTTTACCAAGGTAGCTTGATTCTAGATGGGATCTGAAGTGGCCGGTAAAAAAAAAAGCAGGTGAGTGTACAAGAGAAAGGGCTTTTGGGGCCATTCCGAGCCACTTAGCAAACTAGCAGGATACGGATTCCTTTCAGGGTGTCCGCGGACAGGCCCTCTAAAGGAAATGAAACATCTAAATGCTGCACCAGCTTTTTAAAGACTGAAAAGAAAATGGCCTCCTTAAACTATTATGATTTGGGCGCGCGGTAAACATTAAGAGAACAGTGTCGTGTATGTTGCAGGAGAAGTCCGAGAAGCACACACTTGAAATGTTACATTTTTTGCTACAGATTTTTTTTTTTCCTTTTTTGTCTTTTCTTTACAAAGATTCAAGTACTAGTCTATTCAACAACATAATGTCAAGTCTCTTAATAGCCTGTAATTACATGAAAAATGGCTGTGCATCAAGACCATTTATTTGAAAAGGCACAGAATTTTCACATTCATTTTAAGCTCTTAAGCACATAAGAAGCACACCAAAAATCTCTTCTGGTACATGGGAACCTATTGGTCACAGAATACAATCCCATCAAATATTCTATTAAATATTTCTTGAATTCAATTATGCTTTGTTTTATTACCATATTATATTTTGTAAATCATATACAGTATTACAAGCTGGTATTCCATGGTTACGATGACTAATTTTAGATATTAAATCAAAAATGGTAAGTTTTGGCATTGCGAGGCCTTGTTACACAGTCATAAAGACACAGCCTGAGTCACACCTAAACAATAATAGTCAATCATCCAATTACGTTGAAGGTAGTGCGGCGCTCTTTTTCAGTTCTCATATGAATCACTGTATTTCTATGGATCAATGGTAAAATGCCGTGCTGTATAAATGTGTCTGATTTGCAAAGATGCATTATTTAATAGGAGACTATTTCGCTCTAGACAGAGAGTATTGCCCAGGTTCCAGTAAAAAAAAAAAAAAAAAACGGGGAAAAGAAAAAGGCCTCTTGATCAATCTCTGCCCTTTAAGTACATTGCCATCTCATGGATAGAAGGCGTGCTAACAGAGACTTCAAAAGGAATGGGACCTGATAATTCAAAAAATGGAGCTGTCTGGAGTGGCTCAGCTGAAGGGTCTAAAACAGCGGCCTTGTTCTCTGCACACCTCCTCTCTGCAGCACAACAGCCAGTTAGGGTAATAGCCGAGAGAAAAAGCATAATTACAGGTAATCATTGGCTGGGAAAGAGCCAGTGATCATTACATTGTAACAGATTGTTCTGTTCCTCATTGAAAACACAGGGGAGCTTGCCGTGCGGCTGCAGGCAGGTAACATCGCGGAAATTACTGCGCAACTTTAAACCATCCGCTATCATTCCTCTCTCTCTCTCTCCCTTTCCCTCCCCCTCTCACTCTCTCTCGCTCTCTCCCTTTTTCATTCTGTTTTGTTGTGATTCAATTCTGATGGTGAAATTGAGGAAAAATTGACCATTCTGATTGCTTTTGAATCATTCTTTTCTTGTTTAGTAAAATGTAATTTTTTAGTCATATTATTTGTTTTTGTTTACTTTGTTGCCTTATATTTAAGTGCAGTTGATCAGTAAAAAGGCTGAAGGTACACAGACTTGTAGGACTGAAGAATTGCACACCTTGGTTGGCTCAGGGCAGACCAACGTTGTGAATATACAGTTGTATTTATGCACGATGAACATACATATTCAATGAATTTAATATTTTTGTTTTGTCAATTTTTTTTTTCCCACCATGTACAATGATCACTCCACTGCATACTGAAACACTAGATTTTTTTTGCAAATATTTTAAAAAATACACAAAATCAGGTACCTTCATTGCAAGTGCTTTCAGAATTGCACTAATTATTACTGCAATTATTTATCTTGGCTAAGCAATACATTTCTGTCATTCTGGCGCAACTGAGCACATTGGCTTTGTTTCAGAAACAGGTGCCTTTGAGCACCCAAGGCAGGTATAAATCACCATGCTTGAGTCCTACAAAGGGGAGACAGAGGCCATTGTCCCACAGTATGTGGATAGCAGCGAGAATAGAACTTGTAGCTGTGATTCCAGAGTGAAAAGGTGATGTCATCACTGAGCACAGCAAGTTCATGCTCTCATTATCCCCTGTATGGAATTATCCCAGTTATAGAATCCCTGGTAGCTGGTTACATTGATTATAAAAATACCCAGCTTGTACTTAAAAAGAATCAATTTATTTTCTGTTCAAAAGGTGTGTGTCACAATGGAAAAAAACTATTCTGTGAATAAGTCATATAAATATTCAGTGTTTATTGTGCAGAAGGTATTTGTCTGATTAGGGTACCTGTGTAACTCTATCTCTATTCTTCAACAGCATGCAGTACATAAAAAATGGCGTCACTTTACTCTAATAATATAGTAGGGTCTACAGTTCTCGTGTACAGTCAAACCGTAATTGAACAATTTGTTGAGCTGTGTCAAGTTCCTATGAGCTTGAGTAACTCTGTCTGAGGTAGAGTTCAGCCAAAATATAATTTCTGCCTTGCAGGAGATTTTTATATCATGTCTGCCATCCTCCATGTATTGTCCTTATGAAACAGTAGAAGCTGCAAAGGAACAATGTTCATGTACTACGCAATGTGTTCATTTTACACTCCAGGCTATGCTGGTGCTGTGCCAGCTGAGTATGAATGGAACTTTAAAAATGTCTGCCCATGAGTAGAGGTGAGTTTCCTTTAACTGAATAAGGTCTACAAAGCAAGACATACTGTATGGTGAACACAACACAACCTTGGATTTGGGGAAAAATTATGCTATATAAAATGGTTTATTCATATTAGAATGTACGTTTGGGCAGAAACAGTGTACTTGTATCTTTATAATGGAACCGCACACTGTTCTAACGGACAGTCGCCTGTTAATAGTATGGATAAGGTAATTAAATAAATAATCACAAATCACAAAACTGGCTTTCTATTATCATTCATTAGCATGTGTCAGCACATCTGTTCTGCCCTCATACTTTAATGTGATAATGTGGCCTGGTTGTGGTGCGTATTAAATGCACTGGCAAGATTTTACTCAAAAACAATGGAAGCCCAAACCCAGCGCTTCTTCAAGAAGAATTTCACAATCCTCAGATCACGTCTCACATTATTTTCTCACATTATTTGTGCCACGGAACAAAGGACTAAAATCCCCCTGAAACAGGCAAATTAATGCCCCTGCTCTTTATGAAATGTCTGTTAGTAGGGGGACAAGTGTCCCCTCGTAGGGTCAGCAGAATCACAGGTGTGGGATCCTCATTTCACAGGTGGTCCTACTTTCGTTGACATCTCAACAATACATGAATAGAAGCTGCAAGCACTGTCACAGCTTGCAGTCAAATCATAACAATGCATGAAATAGCTTCCTGATCAGTGTGTCGATTGTTTAAAGTGTAATATATTCATGCATGTACTACATTTACATGCATATGGTGGATGGACGTACTCACGCATTCGCGCACACCTTCCAGCACAATAAGAGAAGGCAAGAGAGGCTTCATCACTGAGCTCACTGCAGACGGAGATATTGATTTAGATCAGCACTGTGTGCGCTGAACTCAATCACTTGAATGGCTGCCTCAAACACAGTGACAAAGCTGATCAATCAGGATTATTAGTGTCCACTTTTACCTGTCTGTACCTGATACCAGCTGAGATTTGTCAGTGATTTTCCCAATACAAACATACGGAGGCGAGAAAATGGCAGAATCGTTGAGGGCCTCTGATTGGCTGATTAGCTGCTTACCATATTATCTTGCGCTGTATAAAACCAAGGGCTTTTAGGTTAAAACACTAGTTCTTGGTATATTGACATGGACTGCATGTCTGATATCCTTACCATGCCAGTGTTGACTGAGGCCTTCAGCAGTGTTGGGAGCTACATATGTGGATGTCTCATTGCCCACAGATGAAAGACATCAGTTGGGAGGCTTTTATTCTCTTTGAGAAGCCTGGAGGGTACTCCTGGCAGACTTTAGAGCACAAAAAAATGGCCATACTCCTTGGTAATCTGCATTCTCTTGAGCTGAGAAAATATGCAAGAGTGAGGAAAAAACCTACCATGTGCTGACTGCAGAAATTCAGAACTCCTGGTACTGAACGTGTTTGTATTCCTATCAAAGGCTTTCAATACCGTGGATCACAAGATCCTGTTATCCAAACTGGAGATTGAACAGTGCTTTGCCTGATGGACTCTTTTGGTTTAATTCATACCTTATCGACTGGCTGCAATGCACATTGTGCTGTAGTAAGCTGTTTGACATCATGTCTATCAGTTATGGAGTGCCGCACGGGAGCATCCTGGGCCCACTGTTGTTCCTCATCTACATTGATGATTAACAAGTGCTGGTAGTGACTGTAAGGTATCTCTTTATACTAATGACACCGTTGTGGTGCCTTTCTTCCAACGATAACGAGTTGGAGAAAGACCTAAGTAGTCATGTGACTTGGACGGCCAATTAATTTAATTGGTTCAATTTTATCAAGCTCATCTTGAACCTGGATGAAAGTAAACGTATGGTAGTGACATGAAAATGATCAAGTCAGTGCCTTTGTCTGTCACTGTTTCTAATTCAATAATTTCTGGTTCCAACAACTTTAAGTATCTTGGTGTTTTGCTTTAGCCAAATTTTGCTTGGAGAGCACACATTGATGCAATTTCTTGTAAATTTAATCAACGCTCACTCAGCCTTCAACACCGATCAAACACTTACTCTAACTCAGTAAACGTCTTCTGTTCATTCTATTTTATTATTATGCACATGATGCATGTGGAGATGAGAACACTTTAGTAGTGATGAATTCTCTAAAAATTTAACAAAATAAAGCTGCTAAACTTATTTTAGATAAACCATTATACTCATTTGCCACTGATGCTTTCCAAGTACTGGGCTGGATCAGGCCAGACGACTGCCATGGGTATCATAGATGCTTGTATGTTTTAAAATGTCTGAAAATATCCACACAGCTTAGACCCTTTCTAGAAATGCTGATGCTCATAATTACAACTCAAGAAATCGATTGACTTCCCAGTGTAACAAGAAACTGGGGTAAACAAAGACTTGCATATCAAGACTTCATGGAATGGAATAGTTTTAATAGTGAACTTAGATCTTCAAATAGTATTCTAGCTTTTCAAGCCATTTTTTTTAGGTCAATTTAAGCACAATGATAGTGGATTGCACACGGGCACATATGCGCACACACACGCGCGCACATCTGTGTAATTTTTCATATAGTTGTAATTATTACGTTTTTAGAATTTGCTATTGTATTTTATGATAGTCCAGGACCTCCCTGATAATCACTAAAGTGAGAGAGTGTTCCAGGTGCAAACCATTGTTTTTGCAGTAAAGAGTATTATTATTATTAACCTGTGAAAACAACTCAAAGCTACTGATGCAATAATGTCACTCAAAACCTATGAGATCATGACAGCTCTTTCTCTCCCCTCACAATAGTGGAGGCGTAAGCCATCTCACTGGGCGGAAAGATGCGGTGAGATCACACCTGTTCTGACCTACATGCTAAACAACACAGAGCAAATATGCGGCTGTAGGGGAAATATTGAAGATTATCTGTTTTTAATGACTCGGAACATGGGATGTGTGGGGAGTGGTGTAGATGGGATAGTGTGCATGTTGGGGGGGGGGCTGTAATGAAATGGCCTCAAACGATCTGCTGAAATGTAGGCGGAAATGGCTTGTATTGATCTGGGAGTAAAATATAAGATCGCATACCCAGAAAAAGGGTCCAAATTAACATTGCAGTAATCAAGACCAAAAGAATGAAAATTGCTCACTTTTCTCAATGCAATGAAAAACTTCTTTAATGTGATGGTGAAACGAACAACTTGTTTCAGCAATATGCCTTTGTCAAAGTGTGGCAGGAGCAACAGCCCAACAGATTACCACAACAAGTAGGCGATTAAAAAACAACGAGCCAGATGATACTTATCTATTTATACAATCATTTCATTAAAAATCACAGACCTTGATCAATGCAAGTTGGTAAGATTCCCACATATCTCAAAATAAAACCTGTTTTTCTTTTTTTGTCACAGCAGCAAAATATATACGGTCGCAAAAATATTCATTCCAAATGTGTCAAGTCATGCAGCGCACAACAAAACACAAAAAGTTTATCCATTAGCACAATTCCCACAACTGATTCCCCTGGCCCACAAGCATTATTCGCTGGACCCTACGATTCCTTTACAGACACTCTTTCAAGAAAGGTCCTAAAATTAAAGACAATATCCAAGTCAAATGACTTAATTGTATTTAACTATGAGATCCAAAATGCTTTCCCTTTGAGGAGCGGTCGATCAAAGTCACCTCCTGTTCATGATGGGTTTGTCGTATTGATCTGATGCAATAATGATCACTGAGGGGATAGCAATTGGGGGTGGGGTAATGGGGGTCCTTCACAATAATCACAGACAGTGGCCACGATTGTTTGGGCCCTGCGTGTTGATACATTTTTCTCACTTAGTTGTGCAAATACAGAAACGGGGCACAGGCAATTCATTTTTTAGATTCCCAAGAGCAACCTTCAATTGAGGGTATGGTCATTCAAGTTCCCCATGGGTCAGGGATTCAAACTGTTTTCAGTTGATGTTCAAAGGGAACCACCAATGGCAGCTAATAACAGAGGTTGTAATGGATACATGGGATTGTGGTCCTCATAGTTTAATCTTCCCTCCGGCTGTTCTAGAGACAAGGCAACCTGAGCCTCGCGGATCGGCTGCATTTGTTCTGCTCAGCTAACCGTGAATGCTAATTGCAGGAAGGACAACCTGCAATCCCTGCCCAGAGGCCACAAGCACATTAAATAACATTGGTGGTTTCATAGCCACAGAGGAAAAACAAAGAGGAAGAGGGGGGCCTCGGAGCGGATCTCAATATAATTTCAGTTTAAAGGGGATAAACAGCGAGCGTTTCACTGAGTCCCCTACGGTGCTGTCACTTCTATCCTGACAATGATGACAGTGTATAGAAACTGTGTGTCACTCAAGAGCTCGCCGTGACCGAACTGCACAAAGCAACAAGTTCCCCTGCTTTGAGGTGGAATTCTCCTTCGTGATGGAAGGCAGTGCCATCAGCTGTTAATGCCTGGCCTGACAGGTGTCTTTCAGTGAGATGAGGATGCTGACATTCAGGAGCGTCCTTTGGAATGATGTGGCTTTGATGTAAAAATATACCCCCCCCCCAAGGTGGACGTTTTCCCTTTTTTAAATGGACAATGAAAAACAAAATCAGATTAATCAGTGAATCTGAGCAAGTACAAATGTGATTAATGTGCATTTATTCATTGGCACGAGAAAAAGGAAGGGAGATGGGGCGAGGGGGCAAAGGTACAAAGAGGGGGAGATAAATGTCTTGCAAAGGTTTGAAATAAACCCACAAAGATCGTCATGGAGTTGAGTTCTCTCCAGAGGCCGAACTGTCACCCAAGTAGCTGAGGTAACTTTCAGGCATTACAGCCTGGGGTCCCCTCGGCGAATCGAAACACAGCCAATACCAATCGGTCAGTGTTCTCTGCGCCTCTGCAGTCCTCCTGGCTACCACACTGTCACCCTCACTGCTCCAGCTGCTCTGCTTGTCGTCCAGCGGCGATTAATTGTACTGAGAGGATTCCCTTACAGAAGTGGGGATAATCATTTCACCGGCTTCATTACATCTCCCACAGGGCCATCTTTGATCACCGGCCTTTGACCTGTCAGGTTAATTCCTTCCGTGCAATTGGCTCCAATTTGAAAGCCACCCACCTAATTGGCTGATTAGTCATCAATGGGTCCCTGGCCTTTCACCTGTTTAACAAGTGTACTTTTTCCGTAAAATACCATACCTCCTAATCAACACACCTTTGAGTAACACTAGAGGACTCTTTGCACCTGAATTGCTACTTTCTCAGGGTTAGAGAGATTAAAATCAGGCCTGAGGAAACTATAAGATTGTTGTCTGTTTATGTTTATCTCATTTGTCACTTATCTATGTTTACTTTATGTTTTGTCACACACAAACTAAAGAGACTGGAGAGTAGCATGACAGGTCTTCTCCATGAGAGAGAATTTTCTAGACCTAACCAAGGAGTCAAGGCAAGGAGGGAAACATTTCACTGAATCAATTCAGGAGTCTAATCCTGATTCGAACACTGAAAAGCTGACGTTCAATTTCAACGCCTGATGTAGCCAGCTTGTCTGATGAAATGTTGGTGATATCAAATTGCATGGAATTTGAGTGTGCGTCCATCTTATTCTTTTTAACAACTGCAACGCCCCATAATCCTCCTCAAACAAAATTATTTTAACATGCAAATTTTTGTGTTAAGAACATTTCAACATTATTGCCAGTGAACTGAAATTCAAATGTTAGGTTTGACACAGAATTTTAGCGCACAGAAAGCTTTACTTCCACACCTGCATGACTTGCAGCCACCGTGTTTGGGTTCCATACTTAATAATGTCATTTTAAATAATCAATAAATATTGCAATTGAAAATAATATGTAAATAAAAGCAGCCTCCATTGACATGAGAGGTATTTAACCCAGCATTCGAGTTGCCTTCAGACTTCTACGATCAAGTGCAGTCATATAAGAGCAGGCAGCCTCAACCGACTGCATATGACCATGTTTGCAATGCCCATGCCAGTTCTTTGGAGTCTTGCATCATTAGTATTTCAGGCCCTTTTTTACATCTTGTATTAAATTGTGAATAAAAACACATTCGAAAAAAAAAATACTACAAAGAGCCATCAAAAACCTTCAAGTTATTCCGTACGTTGCTGGCGTGGGCTGTTGCAGTAATTAATATACCGTGAAGCATTATTACTCTAAATGAGATTGAGAGCTCTGAGGCTGCAGCTGATAATGCCTGTAAGGACAGGAGATCACAGCAGTCAATAAAATGATTTGGCCGGGGACTCTGAAGTGGGCCAATTTAATCACTCAGATTAAGAGGAGAGCACAGCCGCATAGCCCCGGTACCAGTCAGACCCTATGTGAGCCCAAAGACTGGAGGGAAGCCAGTGTCAGGTGTCAGTCATGTCCATGTTAGAAGCAGGTGTCCCCCTTAGGGACACATTGTAGATATGAGAAGAAACCTGTGCTCTCATTGTCCTGTGAATTGCCTTCTGGCCCGATGGACTGAATACAGCAGGTTCCATATGCCCAAGATCTTTTTTCCCCATTGCTGGATTCAAAGAGGCCAGACTTTTAAGGAAAAAGCTAAAGGTGAATGTGAGTAGCGTAGTGCTGTAAATTAAGGTAATCTGTGCACCCCGATTGTTCCATAGACCGCAATTATCATCCCTTAGAGAACTAGCATTTACAGAACAAGATTAAGATGATTGTTGCACCATTAGTTAAGTGATGGTCCTCCTCTGAATTGGAGATGCAAATGTTTTCTTACCCTTTCACTGAGTCGCTTACAGGATCTATAAATTATGCTACAATTAGCATGCTTTTCAGCAGGGTCTTCAATTATGCAAGCCATTGACCATACCTTTAATTAAGACGGTATGGAACACAGCAACGCATGCCACTGAAGTGCACTCTGTCACATGCGCATCATAAATTAGTGGCAGTGTTGTATTGAAAGGAGAACTCTTTTGGGTTTGCTTTCTTTACTCAAAACCAATTCAAGCAGTAGCACTTTTTTTCCACCTGCAATGCCTTCAAAGTTAATCAAAGAATTTCAATTACAAACCCCAATTCCAATGAAGTTGGAACGTCGCACAAAACGTGAATGAAAACAGAATACAATGATTTGCAAATCCTTTTCCACCTATATTTAACTGAGTACCCTACGAAGACAAGATATTTTATGTTCACACTGATAAACTTTATTGGTTTTTTTTTTGGAAATTTTCACTCATTTTGAATTTGATGCCTGCAACACATTCCAAAAAAGCTGGGACAGGGGCAACGAAAGACTGGGAAAGTAGAGGATTGCTCAAAAAACACCTGTTTGGAACATTCCACAGGTGAACAGGTTAATGATTTATTTATTTATTTATTTATTTGTGAACAGGTTAATTGGAAACAGGTGAGTGTCATGATAAGGTATCAAAAGAGCATCCCCGAAAGGTTCTGTCATTCACAACCAAGGATGGGGTGAGGTTCACCATATTGTGAACAACTGCATGAGCAAATAGTCCAACAGTTTAAGAACAATGTTTCTCAATGTGCACTTGCAAGGAATTTAGGGATTTCATTATCTACAGTCCATAATATCATAAAAAGATTCAAAGAATCTGGAGAAATCTCTACACATAAGCAGCAAGGCTGAAAACCAACATTGAATGCCCGTGACCGTTGGTCCCTCAGGTGGCACTTCATTAAAAATCAACATCATTCTGTAAAGGATATTACCTTGAGGGCTCAGGAACACTTCGAAAAAACCATTGTCAGTTAACACAGTTCGTCGCTACATCTACAAGTGCAAATTAAAACTCTGCCATGCAAAGCGAAAACCATATATCAACAACACCCAGAAATGCCGCCAGCTTCTCTGGGCCTGGGCTCACCTGAAATAGACTGACGCAAAGTGTGCAGTGGTCTGACGAGTCCACATTTCAAATTGTTTTTGGAAATCATGGACATTTTGTCCTCCAGGCAAAAGAGGAAAAGGACTGTCCAGATTGTTACTAGCGCAAAGTTCAAAAGCCAGCATCTGTGATGGTATGGGGATGTATTAGTGCCCATGGCTTGGGTAACTTGCACATCTGTGAAGGCACCATTAATGCTGAAAGGTACATACAGGTTTTGGAGCAACATATGCTGGCATCCAAGCGACGTCTTTGTCTGGGACGTCCCTGCTTATTTCAGCAAGACAATGCCAAGCCACATTCTCCACGGGTTACAGCAGCTTGCCTTCGTAGTAAAAGAGTGCAGGTAATAGACTAACCTGCCTGCAGTCCAGACCTGTCTTCCATTGAAAATGTGTGGTGCATTATGAAGCCCAAAATATGACAACAGAGACATCAGACTGTTGAGCAACTGAAGTTGTATATCAAGCAAGAATGGGAAAGAATTCCACCGACAAAGCTTCTACAATTAATGTCCTCAGGTCCCAAACGCTTATTGAGTGTTGTTAAAAGGAAAGGTAATGTAACACAGTGGTAAACATGCCCCATTTTTGGAACCTGTTGCAGGCATCAAATTCAAAATGAGTGAATATTTCCAAAAAAAAAAAAAAAAAAAAAAAACAGTTTATCAGTTTGAACATTAAATATATTGTCTTTGTAGTGTACTAAATTCAAAATAGGTGGAACAGGATTTGCAAATCATTGTATTCTGTTTGTATTCACGTCCCAACTTCATTGGAATTGGGATTTGTAGTTATCTGAACAATTCTCCACAAGAAACAGAAAAGAAAAAGGGAAAGCTCTTCCATCAAGTGGGGGCATCACACTTCACTTCTGGTAGCTTGACGTTGTAAACCTCTCACTCCTCTGGTCACTTTCTCCTCTGATCATTTGTTCCTGGCTAACTCTACTATGAGCTCCCAGGGACCTTAAGAGCCCATTGCCTTGAACACCCATCCATCCTCCCCCCAATTTTATCAAGGAGTACCTGGGCAATACAAAATGGCACCATCTCAGCAGCTGCAAGAGATGGATGGACATTTAGGTGTAAAATCAGCAATCGGATCCATAGCCCTAAGCCCCACTGGCTAATTAGTTTCTAATGTACCAACAATTCTTTTGAAGAGATGTTGTCTCACTCACCGAATCTCTTTAAAAGCATCCCTGGGGCGGTATGAGGTGGTGCGGGGTGCTGCGGCCGGAGCCGTGGGGCTCGGGTTACACCCTCTCCTGCCGTGATGCCTCCAATGCGGGACGGCCTGGCTCCAGCCCCCCGGCACCTCAAGCCAGCCCGCCCCACCGTGGGGGGACGAGGGGGGGGGGGGCTCTGACACCAACCGCAGCAAGCGCTCTCCACGCATGAAACTCTACACTCAACTAATGGTTACAAATGTGTTTCCAGGCCCATCCAGCCCTGACTTCACATATACAGTAGCTGCTGCGGCTCTCAGACATGCTTGCGTGGCAAAGGGAAGGGATACATCCACCGAGGAACTGACAGCAAGGGGAAAGATGGGAGAATTTCAAAGCCTTGCTTTTAAAATTTAAATTCCAATACTCATTGTGATATCCATCATCAGCCTTGAATTGCACTGACTACAAATCTTACAATACTTACACTCCTTTGAGGATTTAGATGAGAAATCCTTCTATATCCAGGTTTTGGACCAGTGATGGATACAGAGAGCGATATTTACTCTTCATTAGGGTTCATATCTGCAAAGAGTAAATCTTTTGGAACATTTCGTCTTTCCGTAATCGATAAGTTCTTCAGTGCCATGAATAAAATGATAGGTCAAATGAGCAAACAAAAGGATAACAACTAAAAAATATGTTTGGGCCAACAAAAAATATAGCAATATTATATTTCTATGGCAGTTTTAAATATATTACAGTATAAACTGCAATGAATCGGGAAAAATATACACACAAACATGGCTAATTTTTGACTGAGGGAAACGTACATATTGAGAGATGCCGTACGAAGGGGTGGACACGGAGGTGAGTTTGTTTGACTGACACTTCAAACAGAAAGAAATGAGTGGCTGCTTTTCCTCTCCTCAAAGACAATGTATTACTTTCAAGCGGAGTAATCGCAAATGCCTAATTAGCTGTCAGGGGGCAGTCTGCTCTGTGCACTATGAGACTGATAGCTGCAGGGAGAACAGCCAGAAGATGGCTTTTATCTGGAACTGAGAGATTCTCTTTCCAATGGCCCCACCCCAAAAATAAAAGCACTTGATCAGTACAAAGGGCTGTTAAAAAGGATCCTGCGATGAGTTCCCCACAAAACAGAAGAAGCTTGGCCCATCAAGTACCCAAAAAAGGAGCGTCTCCAAAGTTTGACCTGAGACTCAGGTAATAGCCTACCCGCGATAATGGCTATTCCGTGGACCTGATCGGGGAAATATGGCCATTTCTAAATTTGTTCAGAAAACAGAGCGATCTCGAGGAAAAAAAAAAAAAAAATCTTGAGGATGCCAAGTTTAGTATTCTTAAGAAAATTTCACTATGATAAGACAGCATCTTATTCTGAACGGATTCCAATGGCATTAAAACTGACGTTAAATGAATGGCGATATCCAACTTATCGTGCGCTTTTCTCTTAGAGGCGTGACTGTAACCGCAGTACATTATGGTCAATGTGACGTCTGTCTTCTTTCTCACAAACCATTCAGCAACTTTGGATCAAATTTTGAAACAATCTCCTCTAATAAAACAGCTAATAGCGAAATATTAGTGGGATATATGGACAGTGTAACCATATGCGATCCATATAATTCAATAATCCAAGGTTATTAATACATTTCGCGAAGGTTGTCAATATTTGCCGAAATATCATGTGATTTCTCCACTTCTGCTCGGATTAGGTTGAGCTGCGGTATCAGCCGGTTACAATATCAAAAACCATATTTACACGTAGAGTGCCCACTTGAAGGTCATCCGCGAGCCCCGAGTAAACATAAGACCCCTTTGTGGTCTGGGTAAATGTGCATGACAGGCTGCAGGGGCACAAATCCCCCGTTTTTAATTGTCATGTAACTGTCTCTTGTAGAGCCAAACTGTCTGCAACACTTCAGCTCTCGGAAATAAAACCCCCACCTCCTCACCGCAGCCGCGGTTAACCATAGCCGGGCACTTAAGGAAACAGCAAAGCCAGGAGTCGCGATCTGCTCCCTTTGTGAGGACTCCGGAAAACTGACCGCAGTTTTAGCCTGCAATGTATTAATTGTACAATGGATGAAATATTTACGACTTAATTTGAGGCCCACAATCAACTGGTGCATTTTATGGTATTTGCTATACAATATGCAAACATTTTATCGTTTTTTCAGCAAATGTGTGGTGGGTGACTTAAAAAAAAGCTGTGTAATTTAATTTAATTCTGTGTTACCATTAATCTTGATTACATTAAAAGCACACCACCACCTCTCCCCGCTATTCACATTACAGGTTTTATTAATAACCATTAGTAGTAAAGCAAGACAAACATTTTCCGCACAGCAACCTTGATCGTTTCAAAAAAAAAAGATGCCAGGGTAACAGCTGAAACGCTCTACACAGAAACTTAATTTTCTAATTTACTGGAAGATGGCAGGAAACCTGGCAAATTGCTGTATTCCACACAACAAACCCAGGCCTTGCTCCCTCTCCCCCCCAGCTCATGAGTGGTAATTATGCCTAAAATGAATGCCATTTTATATTAAGCTGAAGTCACATCAAAATGAGAAAGACGGAGTCATTATGAGTAATCACGAGGGAGCTAGAAACATCATTTAACCAAACGAGCAAATAATGTCCAGGATATTGAAGAAGCTGCCTGCACTTCAGCAGACTGCTGCAAGTCCCATTACAAAAATTGTGGGTCTTAAATAGAATAATTACAATCCTTTATCTTCCTCCTGCTTCTTATTCTGAAGGGATTGGGAGAGAGGTAGGAGGGTGGGGGCGAGATGGCGCTTTTCAAACAACCACAAACAACTGTTGCAGAGTAGCTCTTAGGCATTAGCGTACCGTCTCTTTCACAGCTAAGAGCACAACTGAACACCGAGAAATCAAAGGGAAAACATTAATTACCCCTTCACACATCGGCACAAAGCTGCCATTAAAGGCCAATGCATTAGTACGTATTCGTCATTTGAAAATTAGACATTTCTGAGGTCCATTACGCATTGATGTCGAGTCCAGCGCCCTTTGGACTTTTACCACCAACCCAGGTCGTAATGAAAACGTTAACATCGATGGTTATGCTTCAAATTTTAGATGGTGCGCGCAGTTCGGTAATGCCAAGATGATCACAAATTGTCAGTTTTTTATATTGTACTTTAGAACACCAATAAATACCTACCATCCCGCAAGTCCGTAACAGCAGGGACATAATTTCCACGCTTTCACAAGCAATCTACGCAATCAGGCTTCAAAAGAAATACAAAAACAGTAAAATAAAGAGCAGCAGCACGGACGAACGTTTTTAAAACTCCATAAAGCGCTATATTGACTTAAGCTAATTAATACTGTAAATTTCGCAAGACTGGCGACTGCACTTCCAGTGGTACCATTGCATCTCCCATCTTCGCCCAAGTGATAATCACCAGCCCAGCTCCCCCAAGTGAAGTGTGTAGCCCGCCTCATTATCTCGGTGTACTGTTAAGAACCATCACCACTGCTGTGAGCAGAGCTATTAACATGTACAGTGCAGTGAAAAAGTATTTGCCTCCTGCCTTTCTTTTTTTTTTTTTTTTTTTTTGCTAATGTCACACGTAACTGTTTCAGATCATCAAACAAATTTTATTATCAGACAAAGATAACCCAAGTAAATACAAAATGCAGTTTTAAGATGATTTCATTTATTTAGGGGAAAAAAACTAACCGAACCTACCTGGCCCCATGTGAAAAAGTAATTGCCCCCTAAGCCTAATAATTGTTTGTGCCACCCTGGGCGACAACAACTGCAGTCAAGTGTTTGCAGTAACTGGCAATGAGTCTTTTACATTGCTGTGGAGGAATTTTGGCCCACTCTTCTTCACAGAATTGTTTTAATTCAGCCACATTAGAGGGTTTTCGAGCATGAACGGCCTGTTTAAGGTCATGCCACAGCATCTCAATCAGATTTAAGTCCGGATTTTGACTATGCCACTCCAAAACCTTCATTTTGTTTCTTTCAGCCATTCAGACTTGCTGGTGTCTTTCAGATCATTGTCCTGCTGCATAACCCAAGTGCGCTTCAGCTTGAGGTCACGAACAGATGGTCGGACATTCTCCTTCAGGATTTTCTAGTAGAGAGCAGAATTCATGGTTCCATCAATTACAGCAAGTCATTCAGGCCCTGGAGCAGCAGAGCAGCCCCAGACCATCACACTACCACCACGTTTGACTGTTGGTAAGATGTTCTTTTTATGAAATGCTGTGTTAGTTTTAGGCCTGATGTAACGGGACGCACACCTTCCAAAAAGTTCAACTTTTGTCTCATCAGTCCTCAGAATATTTTCCCAAAAGTCTTGGGGATCATCAAGATGTTTTTTGGCAAATGTGAGACGAGTCTTTGTGTTCTTTTTGGTCAGCAGTGTTTTTCCCCTTGGAACTCTCCCATGGATGCCATTTTTTGCCCAGTCTCTTTCTTATTGTTGAATCATGAACACTGACCTTAACTGAGGCAAGTGAGGCCTACAGTTCTTTAAATGTTGTTCAGGGTTCTTTTGTGACCTCCCAGATGAGTCGTTGATGCCCTCTTGGAGTAATTTTGGTAGGCCGGCCACTCCTGGAAAAGTTCACTACTGTTCCAAGTTTTCTCCATTTGTGGATAATGGCTCTCAACTTGGTTCGCTGGAGTCCCAAAGCCTTAGAAATGGCTTTATAACCTTTTCCAGACTGATAGATGTCATGACTTTGTTTTACATCTGTTCTTGAACTTCTTTACATCGCGGCATGGTGCATTGCTTTTTGAGATCTTTTAGCCTACTTCACTTTGTCAGACAGGTTCTATTTAAGTGATTTCTTGATTCAACAGGGCTGGCAGTAATCAGGCCTGGGTGTGGCTGGTAAAATTGAACTAGAAAAATGTGGTTAATCACAGTTAATTCATGATTTATCGGGGGCAATTACTTTATCACATAGGGCCAGGTAGGTTTGGATAGCTTTTTTCCCTTAATAAAATGAAATGAAATCATCATTTGAAAACTGCGTTTTGTATTTCCTTGGGTTATCTTTGTCTAATATTACAATTTCATGATCTGGAACATTGAAGTGTGACAAATATGCAAAAAAATTAAAAATTAGGAAGGGTGCAAATACTTTTTCACAGCACTGTACTTCCTCCCTCCACCCATGTGACATTGACTAAAATCAAGTCAAAAACAACACAATCAACAAAATATAGAATATAGTGGAAGAACTGTACTGCAACATCATGGTTTTCCTTTTATTTTAAAAGACAAGGACCAGGAGATCCATTAGGGTGAAAAAAATGACACCAATAAAAATAAGCCCAAGTCTTTCTCTGTAATTGGCAACTTCCATTTTGATGTGCAGCAGTGAAATAGCTGTGAATAGATGTACACCAATACAGAAAGGTGGCAATTAAAAAAAAAAAAAAAGAAAAGAAAAAACATTCAAGCACAAGCAAAGCAATTAACAGGATGTCCTTTTTTAGAAAAATGAGTTATGCATAAAAATTTACAGTGTTGAACAGAACATACATACGCTTGGAAGCTGCAAAGGACAAGAACCACCATTCACAACACATAAGTACAAAATTACATATAAAAAGGGAAAATAATTAGTCAAAGAAAGGATGTGTGTATGTCTCTGCAGCCTTCAATGTAATGCGTCTCTTCAGACCTACTGGTTGAGAAACACAGATTTATTGGAGGAGAGATGGGGGAGCAGGCTTAATGGTCAAACTGGATGCCAGCAGATATTCCCCGAAAGACGCGTGCCTCGGACTGGTGTTCAGGTCAACGTGGCCTGAAGAGACACTTCTCGGAGGGATTTAGGTTGACCTGCGAGGCAGAAACGTTGTAGTGAGACCCTGCAAACCAGTGAAGGACTAAAGCAGGTCTACATCTGGAAGCCTAAAGGCCAAGCTTCAATAACTAGAGTTACAAGAAACTTGTCTTTTATACTGGTTCTTTGGTGTTACAGTACGGTTGCATGCATGCTACATGGCGAAAGTAACCCAAGTCTGATTTTCTGGCCTACACTTGACACAGGTCAGATTCCCCCCCCGACCAGTGTGGACACAAAATTGGATTTTTTTCAGACCAGATTTTGGATAGTTCCATGGCTGCAGATCAGCCGGACATCTGACTTCGGGTGGATTTCCAATCTGTATCCGATCTAGGGTACACGTCTAATCTGTATCCGATCTTGGATAGACATCCGATCGGTATCTGATCTAGTATACACTACAGGCCAGAAGTTTAAAAACAAGGCCAACAAAGGTCAAAAATATGGAAGCAACTTTTAAGTTTCTGTTTACAATGCCTTTCTTAAAAACCAGTATGAAATCTATGGATTTTGGGATGTATTTACTGCATGATTAAACTTTTCTTTCATTGATATGCACCATTTTCCTCTATTTGCCGTTAGGTACTGTATACATTGATGTTACCAGACCATTGCTGAATAAATATTAACAAAAGAAAGGAGGGGCTTAGTTTTTGGGATGAGAAGATGAGTAAGACTCGCAACTTCAGTGAAAAAGTGAAAAACAAATCAGTTTGCATTATTCACTTTATGTCATGGTTTACAGCCCACCGGATGCCAACGGTAATCAGGCCGGCACTAGGACCATGGGCCTAGTAATATGGGCCTGATAATTTGAGTAAAAATGTATTCTGATAAGTTACTCTTTATATAATAATCATGTTTATTTTGTTGCAAAGTATGCCAATGAAACTATGATCTTTTTTTGTACAAATTTGATCTTGCTTCCAAACTTTTGGCCTGTAGAGTACGTCCGATCTGCAGCCATGTTTCCTCATAGAAAACGGTCATGAAATATTTTTAGCATTTTTTTAATGGTTCACTTGCGAGCGCAGCTAGTTGACTCCAACACATCTGCTGTCTTTGTTTTGATAGCTTAATGTGCCTGTGCGGGATCGTCCAGAGGCGTAAGTCAGAGGACAGAGGACAGACAGGGACCACATAAAAACATGAACGGCCCCTGCAAGAAGATTTGATCTTGGTTAAAAAAAACCGATCAGAGCATTTCGCAGTGTAATGTGAACTCAATCCAAGTGGCTGTCAGTTATAGGATGATGCGGTGGCACAACATTCGGTATGAGACACATCATCTGTTCACCTGCATACACGATCTAACGTGGATTTGCTTAAACTGTCCATTTTAACTTGATATTGGCTGCTGTAATGTAGTCCATGAGCTCAGATAGTTAAAGATGGTATTGGGGAGTCTATTAATACTGCAGAGGAGCCAGAGGATGGGTTCCCCATGTAGTTGGGTTCTTCCTCAGATTTCTTTGCACTGGGGCATTCAGCCTCCCTTTCTGATTTTATATAGTAGGTCACACTCACCTTTGCCCAGTCTTCCACTCCATGCCTCTTTTACAATTAAATGGCAGTCAAGGTGTAGAAAGTGCTCTACAAATTAAATTTAACTGAATTTGCGATTTTAAAATTGCTTTTGTCTCCACATACTCATCAGCTACAGAAAAGAATTTATTTCACGATGCAAGAAAATGGATTTCACTACTTTCTTACACTTAGTCTAACTTGTTCCATCTGTCACTGGAGGTTCAGCATTTCTAAAAGTTGACCTGTATCTGCTTTTGATCGAATGTTCATTTAACAACAAGCAAGGTTTTGCTACATTTCGTAATTTACCGTTCAAATGTTTCACTTTTAAAAACTCTGGAAGCATCCCCATCCATCTCTCAATGACAAAATGGCTTAAGATCTCTCCTCTGGAGAAAAATTGAGCAGCACAAACCAGTACATTTACTTCTAATCTTGCCGTCCACCTCTGATATAAAGCAGAATCATGAGAATCAAATTCTGGTGCAGATCAACCTTTTTAATCATTACAGTCAATAAAAGGAGCTGGTAGGTTATGATACGGCGAGGCAGGGCTGAAACCTTGTTAAGCTTCTCTAAAATTCACTTAAGGGCAGAAAAAGGTCCAGCGAGATGCCCGTCTTTATGTGCTGCACTTACTACAACCATCCTCTGAAGCAGATGCACAGTTCTGCATCTCGTCACTACATTAGCAACGTAATACGCTTCCCTCCTGCAGGATCAACCAGTCGCCAGTGGGCAGTGTCTGGGGACATTTAAACGGTCTACATCGACTATTGGAAGCAGCACTACTGCGGCTCAATCACGCTGCAGGGCTCGTGTCCCCAAAGCAAAACCGGTTAGAAGTCATTATCCACGAGGCTGCATTTCTGATGAATAATGTAAAGGCGGCGTAATTATAACTAGTGGAAGCAGACTTTAGCCACTTGTTCGGTCTTTTTTTTTTTTTCCTGATCTTGATAATGGAGATTCAGTCAATGCAAGCTCATTATCATCCCTTTGACTCACCAGTCGATTAAGCGCTTTTGAACAACCGCTGTTGTGACACTGAAAAAAAAAACTGCAGGTGCAGGAGAGAGTGAGGAATCTACAATCCGGCCTCGTGGTATGAGATTAAAGAGGCCGATGACCGTTAAGAATGTTTGGATTGTAAACTGGCCCAAAACTTCCAAAAGGCTTGCAAAAAGAGCCATACAGCACATACAGAAATGATACGGAATGAAAAATAATTTCAAAAACTTTTTCTCATTCAACTGTATTGTCTATTAGGTGATGGGGGGGAAGAGAAAAAGAGAGAAAATACAAGAAATGAAAGTACTCATTGATAAAGCCATTCATGGAAGTGCAACCAAACAAACAGTCAGATCCTATGAGGATTACACCGGGAGCGTGGGCAGCCGGGGGAGTCGGGCCTCACTTGGGCTTGGTCTCGGCGTCAGTGACTTGGCGGATGAAGATTGCGTCCTCGGGGTGGCTGATGTCCCCCTGCTCCTGCATGTAGGATGAGGCGATGGCCAGCGTGGAGCCGTCATTGCTGAAGGCAAGTGAGGCGATGCTGGTTGGGTAGCGGTGGAACTGGCACAGTCGCTTCTTGTTAAAGGGGTCCCAAATGTTTACGAATCCGTCCGAGCCTCCTATATGGTGCGGTGGGAATAGCAGTTAGGCACGGTGCACAAAGCTTAACTTTCCATAACATTAGTGTATTTTAGACCCCTCATTCCAAGGCCAAGGGTTGATCACCATCCAGGTCATGAGACTCATATGCAAAGAGATTAAGTAATGAAAATTAAGCACAATATACATCAAAGCACATCATGTTACATAGTCTGCAATAGTCAGTGTACTTGTGGCTGGCTGGTGTGATTAAAAACAATTTTACATTTAAATAATAATTATAAAAAAAAGATTGGTCAGAAAAAACCATTTCATGTCCAAAGTTAAGACAAGGATCAAACAATTGTAGCACAGTATATTCTACTGCCTTGCAGATAACTACGTAATCCCTGCATAGATGGAAACTACTATCCTTCAGTCACAATTAACTGATGAATACAAGTGTGTTAAAAACCAATCAGGAGTACGGAGGCAACTATGTCATGCTAGTATCAGAAGTAACGTTTCGGGTTTGCATTAGAAAGCTGCCACGCATCTTACCGCCATTGACAGCCTATCAAGCAGGGCTCAAAAAGTAAGATGGCCTGGTGAGACAGCTAATTAGTTTTATACTGAATATTCCAGTAACCCATTCAGTGATCAAGCCACGCAGTAACTGCACACAAATTAATAGCCAAGTATCGATGGTCAACACTAGCCAGTGTGAAAACAGTCAGTGAACTAGCTAACCAACCTGTCATTAAAGTAGCCAGCTAGCTACCTAGCTAAATAATTAGAACTCGCTGTCCTTGTTGACCTCACCAAGTAGCGAAATAATTGCTATGCACTGTCCTCTATTCATTTCTATGCACCATGTGTTAGCAAGCTAATTGTATCCAGCTGTGAGACAAGCAAGCTCAGTGGCAGATTCTACAGCTGTCCGGAGATGGTCAGCAGATGAACAATGCATTGGAAGCCTGATATCGCCAGACCAATTTACAAGATCCCAAATTTGTCTGTTCTCAGATAAGCGCATTGTTTTCATCAATTTACAACTCTGATGGGCATCCGTCAAGTTACAGTAGCTACTAACGATTGCCAAAACTAAGGTATCTGATTGACTGGAAGCAAAGCACTGGCTCTTCCAATTTTTGTGTAGTGGATACGTAGCCAGTGAAAATGGACAACAAACTTGACTGCAAGTGTGGAGCTTTACGCAGGAGCTTTTGTTTTTTCTTCAAGAACAGTCCGGAAATCTAATGGCCATTTGCCAGAATTCTGGCACAGGGCCGGAGAACTGTAAGTTCTGTAAGTGTAATCGCTTTACATTTCCGACAATTAACTAAAAATTTGATGTGCCCACTTGAATCCATATACCCTGTAGGTTAATCTCTGACCGTACCGACTAAAATTATTTCTAAACCGAATAATGCCAGAAAGTGTCTGAACACCATTATAAATCTCCATGGGGATTATATTTCTGACACCAGAAGCTATGCAGCAATGACGTATTCGCCTCAGTACTCCACACTGTTCAGCCGAGTTGACGCAAATATCACCAAAACAATGGAAAGCACATTAAGATAGGTTCTGTCATAGCTCCTAAGCATATGATGAGAAGTCCAGGGTTCTCCAAAAGGCTCTCACCTGTGGCAAAGGTGTTGTGGACGGAGTGGAAGGATATAGCATTGACTGGATAGACCTGCTCAATGCCATTCTCCTTCAGCCTGTGACACTTGAAGGCATATTTTTTCTTCTGCACTTCCAAGCTGGGGTCCAGGTACTCCACAGCAACCCGTCCTTCAATGGAGCTCAGGACATAGCCCTAAAACAAGAGTTTCACTAATCCTTCCGCTAATGACTCACAGCACTGCCCGTCCAGCTACAAATTTGTTGCCTACCTCTCAACTCAAGTTGACTCAAAGTGGTTATAAAATCAAAGTTGACCAAAACTTATTCAACCAAACCACTGATACTCATTACTCAAGTGGGGAGTCGTCCAGAATTGATGCCGAAACGACATTTCAGGGGCTCAAAAGAAAATTCAGCGAAGCAAGATGGCACTCTCACCTGCTTGTTGGGAAAGGCCCGGATACAACGGGTTTGGTACTTCAGACTGGACTCCCTCCTCTGCTGGACATACCCCATGTTCCTCAGATCCCAAACCAGGACCCTCCGACCTGCCGTTCCCACAATAAGCCGATCTCCTGCCACGGAAAGTGTGTAGACCTGGAAATATGGATATGATGATTGACTATATAGCAACATATCCACCTTATTCCCACGTCCCATGATCCCTTGTGCGAATATTGGGCGTAACTTCCGCTGCATCCCGTCACTGAGCTATTTACTATGGTAGCGGCTCACGCGAATCCTTTTTTTTTTAAGCGACTGGAAAATAATATACGAGGGAACATCACCTTTTAGCCCTCAGACGGGATAAGTTACGGTACCGCTGCCTTCTACTATCGAAGAATGGGAGAACGACCTGAAGCAGTGGCCACACTAGCGCATTTGGCTATATTAGCGACTCCGTTGCCAGAGACTGCGAAGCTATGAACAATCTACAAAGCTCCGAAGCGTATGCAGTACTTCCACAGCAAAAAGGTTAGTCGCGTTTTGTTAACCCATTTAGGCCTGAGGCCTATTCGAAAAACGCCTATGAAAACCTATGGGCGATTTTGAAAAGAACCCCTAAAACCTGAGGGTTTCTGGAAAACAGCACCCAGGTGTCAACGTCTAGTAAAAAGTGGCTATCTCAGCCTCTGTAGCAGATAGAAACAAAATTCAAAAAGTATTTGAGAGCTTACACCTGTGGCTTTCATAAGAACTATGTTTTTTATTTGTGCAAATCTTCATCACAATATTTAAAACACTGAACAAACTATAACAAACTATAAAATATAATAAAACCAATAAAATAACAAATCTATCTACATAACGTGCACAATTCAAATGGAATAAAGAGGCCTAATAAATAAAAGTATAAGCTCTGCACTTGAGAATAACAAACATTTTTTCTTTCTCTGGAACAGGCGGCAGGCATGATAAAGTGTCCGTTCAAATAAAATAAAAATAAACATAAAAATATAAAAAATAAAGTGTCTTGAAATGTTACTATGGCATCTGCCCTAGTATAAAGTGCCAGTAAAAGAACAGCTATGAGCCCGGAAATGGTCGGAAAAGTAATGAAGACTACAAAATGACGTATCCGCTTTCCCGGCCTGAAGGGTAGAAATGCGTAACAGCGTCCCCGGTTTTAAAGGTTAAAATGCGCGCATGCTGTCCCGGTTTAAATGAGTTAAAGGAGGTAGTATACGACCTTATGTACCTTAAACCAGATATACAAGTACTTTCTGAGAATATTTATAAAGAAAACACTATATTTCAGCGGTAAATATTGCTCTACATATGAAATGTAATGGATTCTTATACAGAGTAAATTAAGCCATCCGACAGTACGAGTCAAATTAGCTCTAATCCAGCCAACTACATTATACGGTATTAACTTGCTAGCTAATCCAATACTATAACATGTATAACGCAGTGAATCCATTTTTCCCATACTTTTAATTTTAGTGAATTGAGGTTTGGAGTGCAAGACTATTGTTTGGAACAGAGTAGGCCATTTTCAAATTGTAGTAGACTATTGCTACTTCTACAGCCTCATCTTAAACTGTACAGGATGAAACGTTAGTTACACTGACTGGCATTACTGGACGAATACAACAATTTTCTGTCCTCCCTACACGTGAAATCATACCTTGTGCTCTCCTGGCACTGCTGTCAAAATGCTTCTGAGGACCCGGCGTCTCCTCTGCGGCGGTCTGTCTGAGCCTAGCCATAAAGTAGGAGTCGTTGTTTGTCGACATAATGAAATGAGCACCTAATGTTTTTGGGGGTCTTTTCAAATTCAGGTTTTCAGCCAAATTCTGGCTTCCTCTTCTGTAGGTAGGCGATGGAAACCGTTTCGCTGAACACAAGGACAATCCCCTATGTTCTGGGTGCGTGTTCAAAACACTGTTGATCAAACCATAAATTTAGCTTCCTCTGGTTGTTATTTCAGCCTCGAACAGCACAATAGGTGCCGGAGCTCTGAAGGGACATTTTAAGAAAAGCAAGTTAATTTGTTTAAAAAAAAAAAAAGAGCTGTAATCGCTAAGTTAACTGAAAGAAACGCCGCTGTTCTTGACTAAAACTAATGATAAAAACTACTTCCACCGGAAGTTGCACCCCTCATCATATCTACAGTAGCGCCCTCAGGAATAAGGTGGAAATGAATATAGCATTCAACCACTTAATCTGAAAGTTGTCAATAGACGGTTACAGCGAGTCAGTTGATTGTAATCAGGTGCCAAGTTCTGGGCACGGTAGGTTTCCAGAGCAAACAACTCTCGTCAGAAACACCAGTTCTGGAAGCAGACTAAGGAGTGACGGATGAGGCAGACCAAAAAACTTGCTGCTTGTACTGGGCTTTAACATATGCTGCCCACTACACTAATCAAATCACCCTCCCACACACCGTCCCAGCCAATTTTCTGAGAAGTGGTCGCTGCAGTCTTCCTGAACCACTTGAAATAATTCTGATTATCCCACTATTAAAAAATTGTAATTCATAGCCGCTGTTAAGCCAAAGCGCAAAACCGCTAGATGCTAGCGAGGCACTTCCACCCCAAACGATCTCTCCCGCTTCACTTGCGCCGTAAATCACTTGCGTAGGGAGCTGACAAATCTGGCAAGATTCGTGCAAAAACATCCACCTCGAAGACAGGTATTACAGAAAGGGATGACATAATGAAAGCAGTGGAACTAATAAACAGTTTAATTTGCGGGTGCGGCGGCTCGCCGTCCTATCTGTCACAAATTCATCCTCGCGCCTCGCCACGGCTACCCATAAATCACCGCAGTTATCTAATGCCTTCCATTTATCCTCAAAGCAGGGCTCTTACCGAAATTGGGTCAGGAGTAATCTGTGGAACGGCACAGCCTGATGCCATGTGTAATGTAGCCATTAACACCCGAGACAGAAAGGAGGCTCACCTTTGACAGGCAAGGCCCGCGGTAAAGCAGACAGATGCCGGCTTTTTTATCCGGGGCCCCTATTCGCAGGACAGGCATTTTGCGGCAGGAGCATCGGTCAGAGAATGCGAGAGATGAAACCTCGTGGTGCCGTGATTATTAGAAAAACGGTTCACTTAGATGACTGCCCATGGACGCACAGATTCGGTCTATCCACCTCGCCCAATTTACCTGGTTTTCATAAATGCTGAAGCACACTAAAATTTTTCCATGTTCTCTCCAAGACAACCTCAGATACTCAGACACATATTGAAAAAAAAGGAGTATCCATAAACATATCTGTGGTGAGCACACAACAACTGCTTCATGAAAAACAAGAAATTGTCGCCTGACAGTACAACCCTGTTTCCAAAAAAAAAATTGTTATAGTTAGTAAATCCAAAGTTTTACCTGGAACAAATATTATGACCGTCGTCCAAAAGAAGCACATCCGATGTTCGTGGTTAATAAGCAGGAAAGTATTGATTACGTGAGCCAGCAAGGAAACAAAATTCCCAGAAATGTTCATTGAAACACTGTTTATAGCATTATATTTGCATATATTCAAATCTGTGCGTAAAATAGGTTTTGACCTCTGATTGGTCGCAAGCAGTTGTGTGCCATATTTGGCACAGTGAATTGGATTATTCAAATCCCAAATAGTTGTGGGGTCTCGCCCTCTTCTCCCCTGCGGACTAATGGAAAATCCCCAAAGGTGGAGCTGCCAGCAGTCATTAACACATACATGTGAGGTGGCCTAATACACAAATCTGTCTGTCTCTCCTGTATTCAAAAGCACAAACTTATCTGTTTCCCCACAGTAATGCTGAGGAAAATGTAGATAAAAACAGAATGCAAGGATTTGCAAATTATTTAGACTGTGTTTAATTGGAAATGGCTCAAAGACAACAAATCATATGCTGAAACGGAGGAAATATTGTTTTTTGGAAAATATCTACTCAATTCTCTGTTTCAACTTCTCCTATGTTGTTTTGTGTCATCTTCAATGAAATTAGTGATTTGCAAATCGTTGCACTCCGTTTTTATTTACATTTTTCACAGCATCCCAACACTTTACGAAGCAGGGTCGTAGGTCAAAGAGTTGTTGGTAGTACAGTCCATGAACGGTCAATTTAATCGTATGTGGCTATATCAATTTTCTTACAGATTTAGAAGCTCACAGACTTCCTTAAATTTTGAAGGTCTCTCTTCAGCGACAGATAATGGATTCCCCATCACAAAATTCACTCCTCCCCTTCCAATGTCATCCATTTTGGAATCTCGCAGAGGTACTGAACAACCTATTGTCTCTCTCTGAGAACATCATGGCAGAATGTCAGGAGTGCAGATTACATATAAATTAATCTATTGCTCATCTACCCTGCACTGAACCCACTTCTTAATCCAGTTAGACTGTTGGTATTTAGTGCCAAACATTTTAAAATGACAAGTTAACTACCAGGCTATAATAATCTCCTAATGCAACAATACAGGTTTATCTTCACTGCATGATTATAAAAAATTAATGTAACCGCACTCTTAAATTTGCTGCACCAGCGTTCATCGTCCACATAATTTGATTCTTATTGGGCATACAATGGAGAATATGGAAAAAGTTAACAGGAAGTGTGCTTCCAGAGAGCCAGCTGAAAGGTCTACAACAGCAAATTTGCACACTACACATGCAAGGTGTGCAAAAACTATGGGCATTTAGTCTATGAATGTATAGTTAAACAATCCCCAACCCCCTCCACTAAGCATTTGACTTCAAAGCAACTGGAAGCCCCACATTTCAAAACCGCTCTCCACAAAATATGGCTTTAACACCCACCTCTACCTGACATGCAAGCCACAAGCTGATGAGAAAACACTCGTCACGCGCCTTGTCATTGTTCCCATTTCTACAACATTTGTGTATAAGGTTAGGTTAATATGATAATTTATTCAAATAAAGTAAATGACCAGACTCACAAAGCGAATTGTTCAGCGTTAATTCGACTCTGACCCAATCAAATTAACTCTTACGGAGTCTAGGCCCACTCTTGCCAGGAAGAAATCAAATAGACTCTTCAAGAGTGGATTTAACTCTGAACATTTTGCTATGCACCAGCTCCTGGAACAAAACTTGTAAAAGTTCAATTCATTTTTGCTTTGATTCAAATACTCTTCTGCACTTTGCTGATCTTGCCTTAAGTAGTTGAGCCAGCTAGAGCGTGCAAAAAGGCGAGATCTGCATCCCTGTGATTTTTTCCATTTGTTCAAATGAATCAGCCAAGCTAGTAAAATCCAGAAATGCATTTGAAGCAATAATAAATGCGATTCAATGTCGTGTTTAGTATCAGTCCCATCGCCACATGTCTAAGTATCTACCTTATCGGGCTGGGAGAAGGTCCCAGCATTACAAGGGGTCCTCGGGTCCCACAGTCGAACAGACCTATCCCAACTCCCAGTTACCATGACGTTGACTTCTGGACAGTATTCCACACAGCGAATAGCAGCATCGTGAGTTCCCACTATTGTATCTGCAGGAATGAGCATAAGATTAGCTTTCACATTTCAAAAATATTTCTAAACCTTATTGTGTAGTTTATGCAACATGCAAAGATTACAAAATTACAATCACTGGACCATAAATTAAAATGAATGTATCCACATCCACATGCATACGAAGGTGCTTATAAACAGCAGAAGGTCTGTTATTACAAGTATAAATTGTACACTACAAGTCAAAAGTTTTTGCACACACCAATACTTTCTGTAATTGTTATTTTTTAATATTTTGTTCTTGTGCAAGACAAAGAGTTGACAAGATCTGAGGGTGCGCAAAAACTTTTGACTGGTAGTGTACATAAAATTGTCAATGGGCGGTATGAAGAAGTGGTCATACCTTGGTCAGTATTCAAGTCGTGCGTTTTTAACTGCATATCCAGTCCCCCACTCCACGCATGCGTGGGGTCCTAATAGCATAATGTGATACAATAAAAGCAGGTTATTTAAAGCTAAAAAAGCGGAGGAAATCTTTCCATTCAATATTTCTCTGACAATGAAAAAATCAATGGCAGAATGATCGTACAAAGGACTGCTTAAGTTCCATTGGCAACAAAATAGATCTTGAATTACAGTCTTCTAGTTGCAAATTATACAGTTTTAAGATATTAATCTTAAAAACCAAGCCAATCGAAGTCCAGTCCTATATGACGGCTGCTTATTATATCAGCATGCAATCTGACATTTAAGTCATTTCGAGCACTTAGCGTGTCATTTAAGCACAGAGTGAATGTTGCCAACCCATTACTCTTCCTTGAGAAGAAAATACTGCAACTCAGTGTTTAGTCATTCAATTTGAAATTATTCGAAAAATCTTTTATTCACTCTCCCAAATCCGAACTGATTTTTGTCATATCAAACTACCATTTGGAATCACAAGACGCTGACTTACATAAAAAGCACAATCGAGCACAGGCGCCAGGTGCTGATACTTCATTCTCATGGAGTTACCCCCGACATCAAAGAGGCGGACCGTGGAATCCCATGAAGACACCAGTAAAAACTGTGCAGTGCTGGGGCTGAACTTCACGGCAGAGATGCTGTCCTCCGGACCCTGGTTCAGCTTGAACTCGTTTGACCCAGTCATCTGAGAATAGACCGGTGGAGCATGAATCTCGCCAACAAGAACGAGCGGTAAACGTAACCCTCAGGAAAATGGGCCCCAAGTTCCGATCTAACGTGAAGTTTGTGTGGAATGAATCGGTAGATACAGGCATATGCCATCTACGGCGAACGACGCTTCTACGCTCGATTCAGAAAGCGTTATCAGATGTCCTTATGTGCGACATACCACCCAGAACCGACATCGTAGCTACATAATGCTGCCCAGCACAATAAATCACATTGCCAACTAGCTACCAAACATACACGAAACGTTAAACCAAACTTTCAGCCGGTCAGGGGTACGTTTCCCAAAAGAACAGATGCTAACTTAGCTAACATACATAATTGGAACCATTGACTGTGTACGGTCGGACTATGCAAATTACAAACGTAGTTCGCTATCAACTGTGTTTTGGGGAAACGTAGACCAATCCAGCTCTATTTAATTACCAGGCTACGGTCAGCGAATGCTTAGAATTCATGACGCTAGTTATCATCTTAATTCGTAAACAGAAATGAATTGGTCGGCTAATGACAGGCTAGCAAGCTAGGTGCTAACTTTCGCTAGCTAGCTAACTAGGCCCAGTTCCGTTGAGAAACAAAAGCTTATTCCCCTCGTTTATTTTTTTTCCACAGATAAAGAGCAATAATATCACAGATTGCAATCGGATAAATTTATACTCACCGTGGTTTAGGTTAAATTATTGCTGTATAACGCTGGCTCTCCACGAAAACAAGTAACGAATAATACTATGCAGCTAATGCACGAGCGCACGAACCCGAAGCACCCGCTTTCTCAATTTTCGACCGAAAATTTGGTATTGGTCAACTCGAATCGTTTAAATTCCGGAAGCGTTCATGATTGGCTGAACAACAGTTCCTTTCCAGAACTACTTCCGTAGTTATTTCTCATATCATGTGACAAAGGACAAAATAATTACTTCACGCCTGATTTTCTTCATTTTGTAATAAAGTTAACTTATTTTGATGGGAGGAAAATGAATACCATCTTTTCTAAGGAATGGTAAGGGGGGGGGATCAGAACGGGTAAGAAAGGGAGGTCTGGGATCTGGATCTTTTTTTTTTTTTTTGGATTGTTGAGCGTATCAAGTGTGGCGATTTGGCCCACCACTCTGCCAGTCCCGATGCACCCACCTTGCAGTACTTCAGATGAAAACGTTGACCTACGCCTTAACTTCGAATAAAATGCTGCACATTTTCTGTATCATGTCACTGCATTGCAGAGAAGAGGGGACATATAGTCCGGCCAGCCTGTTTCTTCAGCACTTTTAGTGGGTTATTATTCTTTTTGGTTGTCCATTATAGGTCCAGCCTTAAAGAATACATTTTAGCAATATGTCGAAATACGCAAAATGGATTAAACAATCGACATAGGCCTTGGAACTAAATTGAACCAAAGTGTCTAATTCGCATTTGTCTTAAGAAACAAGCCACCCAAAATGTGCTTTATGTATAGCCTACTTTTTTAAGGGCAGTGTAGGCCTATACCTTTGTACTTTTGAGCTGACGAGGTAATGGCATGCACTGAATTAACCAATCTTAACAATAAATAATTGTAAGAGCACAACCACTTTGAAACAAAATTTTTTGTATTATTGATTCCATTTGATTTTGTTAAACTTTCCTTATCAGTGAAACAATAACAATTGACTATTATTAAAAGCTAGGCCCGTGGAAAATTCTGATATTGAGTTAATCCATCTTACATACATTGAGATGTTAAGGACTGCTCAAGGCAAGTGCCAACATCAATACATGAGGAGGACAAAGACACACAGATAAAAAGTATGAGTATTTCCCGCGTCACACGAGAGAAAACGGAGGCAAATGTACAATTATTTTATTTGAATTAATTATGGGGGGAAGGAGAAAGCTACAATCAAACAATAATTAAGCCTATTTTCAATTTGCCCACGGCTTCTTTTTACTCTCTTAACTTGACAGAAAAGCGAGAATCAAATGGAACAAGGAAGGCTTTTTATGATGAAAATGTGTTTGTACTCGTTCACTTGCACAACTATATACGTCCCGACCTGTAAAATAAGCGAGTGTTCAGGTTCAGTGACAACAGACCCTCATGAATGCTTAATTTCAGCGATTGTTTCTCTTGGTTCTTTGGTCACCTACTACTACTAGTCTATTCGCATTTTTAAAAGGCTGGGAAAGTGTTTTTATTTACATATATAAAAAATAGCAATGTAATTTACGCGCGGTTATCCTAACAGGCCTAATGTATGGAAAGCTGAATGCGAAGAAAGTAGAGGATGCGACGTGTAGCAAACATTGTTTGTTAAAATTACCATGTTCCCAAACTCCAAATAAAAAGTACGAAATAATTAATATACACATGGTGTATTTGATAGTCCGTACATTGAAAAAGCGCTCTTATTTACACAGTCGATGGTGCTTAATAAGAATATGCTTTCATCTTAATTCAATGAGCATTTATTGTATAAATACAGACATTTAGCACATGTTTTTAAAAATGTTTATACGCGAAGCTAGTACTCGGTCTTATTGTAAAGATTGTACAACGGTAAAGCTGACAGATTGCCCGGGTAATACAAAGGCGTTGGGAAAGCAATCGACCTAGGAACTGGAACCCGTAGAAGGGAATTGTCTCGAAAAACAAGCGGCATCCCAACGAGAGTCTGTGCTGAGGCGTGGGCCATATTCGCCGCTTCCAGTTCTGCCGAGAGTTGTCGTTTCCATTTGTTCCGGCGGTTTTGGAACCAAGTTTTCACCTGGGTTTCAGTCAGTTGCAGACTAGAAGCAAGGCAGGCCCGCTCTGAGCTACTCAGGTAGCGTTTCATGTCGAAAGTAGACTCGAGCTGGTACACCTGACTCCGCGAAAAAACTGTACGGGTCTTCTTCTTGGCCGAGTTATTGTGTTTGTCCTCGCCGTCTCTTGGCCTTTCCTCGGAAATAGACGATATTTGGCTACAAGGTCTCTCTCTTTCCTCTCTGTAATCCTGAAACAGAGCCTGAGACAAATGCGGTCGCCTTTCTACTGCTGCTTGTCCTGGTGCAATTCCTTTTGTGGAGCCTACAATAAGAAAAATACATTACAAAGAATATAAGTAGACAATAACACCAAAATCACCATGGATTTATGCATCAAATCGTCAATTTGAGTCATAAAACATTTGGCCTAACTCATAGCCACACCATGTCGTTATTATTTTAATTAAATCCAACGAATTTATGTCTCATCAATTCTCGTGACGATTTTGCTTTACAAAGATCATTCTTCTTATGAATTAATTCACTCAGTTAAATAATAATGAACTTTTTTTTATTAGCATGCAGTCGTTTTGTATTCGTTTCAAATAACCAATCATGTCAGTATTTAGGCTGTTTCATTGTATTAACGAGCTTCACTGAAATGATCTATTCAGTTTTTAACATGATACAATAATTTGTATAAGAGTTCATTAAGTTTGAACTTTGACTCCTTTATCGAATGTTGAAAGGTTGTGAGTGTCCCATTAAATAAACAATCTACTATGCGTAATGCAGGTTCATTCTACTAATTAAATTAGGTTACAGTGTATGGTCAATTGGGGGAAATATCTGAAATGCCCGTTCAATCAATTACCGATCTCAATCCGGTTCTTGATGGAAAATCTTTTTTTTTTTTTTCAGATTGTGAAAAAAAATTGCTGCCAGTACTGACTGTGGGTGAAAAATAATAACATGGAAACTGAAGGTATAGACACAGCAGATGTTGGTACTGTTACTTACTCAGGCAGGAAAAATTGAGAGGTTGATGCCGATTGCATGGTTCCCTATCTCCCGGCTCAGTGCAGAAGCAGTCTGAAGTATCTTCTGTTGCGCTGCACTCCTCAGATGACACAGACCGTGTGCGCTTTCTTTGAAGCGCTCCTGTGGAATTCTCCTTGCGCGAGCCTTCGGATGTGGTACCCAGAATAGACTGAATCGTGAAGCTGGAAATTGGGCACTTGCTGCTACTGTCCTCTGTACTATTCATTTTGAATTCATAGCATTCGGACTATAGCAACTGCAGCCTGTGCCTATTCGTAAAAAAACGGTCGGAAATACTAACCCGCAATCCGTGCAAGATAAGCCAGTTCAAATAGCAAGGAGGCTGGACGGTTTTTAGTTTTTCCCCGTAGTCATACTTGCTTGAATGTAATCCCACATGCTTCCACTCGTGGTGGACTCGATGCTGTATTGTTGCGTTCGTTCATTTTGCATGTGGGTAAGCATCGTGTGAGCCAATCACAGGCGTAAAGTAAGACCCGGAAATTTCAAACACTGTCTTTTTCTTACGCAGTAGACTGAGGAATATTAAAGGAGAGGGATCACGCGAGCTGGCAGTCTCATTTTCTTCTCAATACAGATTTTTCCCCTCGATAAGTTAATCACATTTAATACACAATTGCAATAATAAACCATACACACATGTACGGGGCTTGTGAGGCCGGGATACGCTATAACGCATAAGGATTTATTCTCATCTGAAACAACCTAAAAGAAAAAAAACACTAAGGTGAAATTATAAATATGAACTTTATTTAGATTTTCACAATTTCAAATCATTTAAGCAAAAAAAAATTCATTATTAGACCAACCGACACCTTCAGTTATCCTCCAATCTCGTTATTTGTGGCTTTAACTATAGCCTAACTTCTCGACTAAATTAAATTCCTTTATTACAGTATAACTAAGTTTACACTTTTATTGCCGTCTTTTTGGACGCCGGATAACCCGTGTCTACATGATAGAAACGAATTTATTAAATGTAGGCCCACGGAATATTTATCGCGTTTTACGCATCTGATTTCATACTTTCACATGCAAGGAATGTTCAAATTCTGTTGATTTATCATGTTTTATGCATTTTTAAAGGTTGCGGCGGATAGTGGTTATGGGCGTATTAACTTGTACAGTTTTACCAGGGGGGGTTTCACTTTTGTCAACTCACTTTTGAACCCAATTTTGTGGCCAGGGATTATCATTGCGCATATTATTTCCTCGATAAACATTGGTCCAAAAAATATCATGAGGTTCTTTCAGAATAGACTAAACTCAAATGGAACTCTATTTTTCCCCGTTTAAAGATTAGTTTCTGCTGTTCTTTATAGCGAGGTAATTGAGGTGTTTTTAAAAATAGGCCTACTGAGAGTAAGCTACTCCGGTATTGCAACAAAAAGATCCACGTTCATGGATGCTCACTAATCTTTATTGTATCCTCTGTTCCCATCTTTATCTGTGCTCGGACAACTCCATATAACAGCCTTTCGGCGAAAATTTTGATTAAGATTATGAAGTGCATATACGTTCACAATATTCATTGATAGAGAAATAGATTATGTATAATTTGCTTGCTGAGCGGATAACCTTATTTTAACTTCAGCAATATCCCACATTAATGGAGTGGGCTATTTAAGCGGGATGGCGGTACAGCCGCGCCCATGTTTAAAAATTGAACCTTGCCAAAATGGTAACGTTGTTCATCCTTCGATGATTAATTGAGCCAATAAATAAAGTTGTTCATAAAATAACTAATCCGCCAATCGGTTTGTCTTCGGAAGTGCACTTACGAAATGAAATTGGGACAGTCCTCATCTTTAGCTCATATCGCACAGATAATCTCGCACTCAGCAGATGCAAATATACTTGCTCGCTGTGTTCATCATGTTCAATTAAGGATACATTTGTTAATTTGAAGGGCAATCTGCCTCACCTCGGGTGGTGACACCCCGCCCAGTTAATTGATTGACAAACTGACTTCAGCGTTGTACCCCAGTAGTTTCCGGGGGGGTGTCAGGTGCGTTGTGGGTTACGTTGTTCTACTACATTAACCTTATTACGGCTTTCCATGGGGCTGGGACACATTACAAATGGTCAGCTTTAATCATAATGTCAACTCTTAACCCGAAGTGTGGAGGATATAAGGAGGGATGGCGACCCTGACCTTTTCCCAAAACCTTTAACCCCCTTTCAAGAAAGACTGGATCCCACCTAACTCATATTAGCCCACTTTGTATCCATCCGAAATGAACACTTCTTCATTATCATTTTCTGTTGGCTATGATTATATTAAGAAAAACCATTTGAAGTAATGGGGAAATAAGATACTGAACATAACACTGCCAATCCTTTAAAAACATTGCGAGCCGCCAATAGCCTATAGACAATATAGTTATGTGTTCAACTTAGTATACAAGTTTAGCACTTTAAACCAGTTCCCATTTGCTTAAGAGTAATATTCAATGCGAGCGTCGCGAGTAGTGTGACGACTTTGTAAACCTTCATGCAAACCTAAATAAATAATAATAATAATAATAATAATAAGAAGAAGAAGAAGAAGAAGAAGAAGAAGAATATATTGTCATCAGTATATTCCGCCACTATGGAGTCCAATTTTCATAGTAACATGCAGACACAAAATTTCATTCATAAAGGTAAAGCATTTTTTGAAAAAAAAAAAAATTGTCCCCACTCATCAGGACAGACGGACGGACGGGCGAGCTCTAATGCAATATTCCCCGCTCCTTTTTGTGGCGGGGGCTTATAATTTGTTGAATCAACCAACCGGCACCGAATATAGGCTACACGTAAATTGGTAGCCTACAATTTTTATAACTGCCGATGATTGGTAATTTAGAGCCTATTTACAATTTAATTAAGCATTATACTACTCAATGCCTAGCTGATGCTTTTAAGTTCCTTTTGTAATGTAACAACTTAACATAGTGCGTACGGGAGGATATAGAATCGGCAAGGCGTGCCATCATGTCAGAGGTAAAAACTTTTTTGCCGAAGTATGTGGGGGTTTTTTTTTTGTTTTTTTTTTTTTTTTAGATAACGCTGCAGCTCACCGTAAATGCCGAGAAATCGTCTGCGGCAACGTGGGCTGAAAGGGTGCTCTTGGAAAGACAAATGAAGCCATGAACAGCTTTGATCTGGAAATCAAGCCTCGATAAATATAAAACACAGATCATTTACACTCGCGCTTATGATGTATGGCGCGTCCAAACTTTAAAATAAGGAAATTACCAGAGAAAATGATCTCAATACATTTTATAAGTATGAACGTTGATTATGTTTCGATTTTCATTCAAGGACCGGAGCCAGCTCTGTTCTTTGGTTCAGATGACATCTCCAAGCTACACGAGAGAAACGGAGAAAGGGGGGTAGGGAGAGAACGAGTTTTCCCTACGAGCTGGAGCCCTGGAGGTACAATTTATGTAATCTGTGTCTGAAAATGAATTGGGTAATTTATTGGAAAACAGAAAGTCATGAAGATTGGATCAGTATAGCCTATCCAAGGGCTCCTATCCATCAAGTTCCAATTAACAATCTAACCATTGAGCTTTAATGGGTTTCCAATCTACTGCTCTTATAGACTCATCAATTCCTCTGGGAGAAATGAGGAAAATCGACCGCCCCATGGCGTTGCGGTGTCATTCCTCTCTGCAACTATATGTCAAATTAAAAACACAATTAAAATTTAAACTGTTTCAATCAGAGGCTGCCCTGCAACCTATGTTTCACTTAATAGAACTTTGATGAAAATCTGATGCTTGCACTCAATCATGAAAGCGAATTGGGAACTTGTGGTGGTTTGAAAAACAGGGTTTTTTCACATTCGGATTACAAATAATTTAACCCAACCGCTGAACTGGCATAGAGCCTATGTGGAATCTATTCCAGGCATAATCAGTATAATGAATTGCGTGTATGATATCAAAACCATGAGGCGTGAAAAGAAAGACCAAACTCGTAAGCTTATTCTGCTGCATAACACCGTTTGGGTCTGTTGAACAGGAAACATTCGTCGAAACGCGCAATATGCTGTGGAGATGGAGCAACAGTCTGTTGTGGTTATCCTACAGGTTACTGCCCATAAATGTAATTACACTTGCTTCCCTATTGGCTTGCTCTTGATCCCTTACAAATGCGCACAGGAGAAGCACATAGTAAACCAGCGTATAATGCAGCTTAAGCAGATCTTTGTGAAAATGCTGCTTAAATTTTCATTAAGGTATGATCGGTATCTTGCCTATCGGTGGTCTTGTGCCTAAGAAATAGCCTGATCTTCGCTATTTGGCGCTGCTGCTAAGCTACGAGTCTGATGGTAATGCAACTGAACAGGCCAAAATCACAACCAATCGTTTAGAAACTGAGCTTCGGAGGACAATTGAAATGTGATGAAAATCTGACTAAATCTCTTTATCAAAGTACTTTTTTGTGGAATTCTCAGTCAGCAGACAGTGTTTGAGGTATAGCTGACGCTTTAAAATGTTCAATCCTCGGACACCATTGACGTCAATGAACGCGTGAGGTTATTAGGCCTAACTCTTGAGTGCCATCTCTAAAATTGATTACTCAAAAACTAGCACCGCTGTTCATAGGGCTAAAGTAGAATAGCCCTGCCTAATTGTCACAGTGGTCCTCCTCGCGCGGATAGTTCAAAATTGTACAGAACACCCAACTATTATCATTTTACCGCCACCCCCCCCCCAAAAAAAACACACACACACACACACAACCATCTCTACCTCTCTCTAAAATATTGTTGACGTGCTTTTACTTCAAAACATTCACCCGAGCAAATCAAGGTCGTGAACGTGAACAGAACGTGGACAATTGTCTTCGTTGTTTCCCCATCATATTTCGATCAATACATGCTGAAGCATAATGCTTTGCAAATCTATTAATGTACTTTAATGGGCTCGCGTTGAGTTTACATCGTTCTGGTCAATACGTGTGATTATCTTAAAAATACCTTTTTTTATAGCGAACTGCCATTCTGGCATATCACTTTTCCAAAACAAATATGAGATGTTAGTGAAGAATTTAATTTCTATTTGCGCTAAAATGTTTGGAAAAAAATATTCTTGTTTATTCCAATATTTCATTTTTTCCTAATTTTCGATGGGGCGACATTAATTTCGTGATCTCTACGTGTCATTTTTTTTCTCTTTTTTTATTCAAATGTGGCTGGTTGTTAATTAATACAAGAGAAAATGATGATGATGATGATTATTAATATAATTATTACTGTTGTTGTTAATGATAAATAATAATATTATTATTATTATTATTATTATTATTATTATTATTATTATTATTATTGCAGTGGTCTTGTTGTTCTTGCGGCGCAACCGTTTGCTAGGACGTCGGCTACGTTAATCGAAAGTGTAAACCCTCGGATCAGATTTTTATATATATATATATATATATATATATATATATATATATATATATATATGCCTCACGTAGATGAAGTCATAAAAGTTTTGATACGAGAAGCATTGTCTTTCGAAATTCTGAGAAACAGATGTCTTGAATTTATTCAGTAGACCAATAATTAAAATTGACGTCGCTGTAATAAAGCTATGCTACACGTTCTTGTGCCCAAAATAGTTCATAGACCTCAATATAATAGTAACCCAACGCAGTTAGAGGTACTGACATACATTCAAACAGGTGGATGTGGCGCAAAGACATTTCCCAGCTGAGAAAGTGTCCGCTACCTTTGCTTAAGTTTTCAGTCCGTTGAAACCCATTTTCGGTCCTACTGCTCAGGATTCGAAAATGGATAACACACCCTTATCAAGGCGGAATAAGCACTTACACCAATAATTTGCATTGGAGTTCAGTTGCAGTCAGGTTAATTTGGCAATGCAATATGTCTAGGTGATGTTTGAGTGTAGAAGTGATTTCATGTCAGCTATGAATATTATCTGGCGTTTGCCCCAACAACTTCCTGGCCCCTAACTTTCTGCTATTATACCCAAGATTTTAAATTGTTTCTCATAAACCATAAAATGTCAATCACGCTGCTTCTGCTGGGTCGTTCATAAAGTGGTGATGATGATAATGATGATGACATGAGATTATCACAAATATGTGATTATTAAGTTCCTATCGGAACATTCAAATGATGCAACAATCAATACTGGTAACTCAGGGCAATTGAGGCAAAAATCTACTCTTTAAATTGAGTCCAAGAACAAAGAAGTATTTTGGGGGGGAAACATTGAAAAAACAGAGAAAACAACACACTCAAAGGCCTCTAAGGGTTAAAACATACCTTGCAAGGAATAGCCGATTTTTGACAACCTCATCATGTCATTCAAGATAACTTCAAATTCAGGTTATATTTAAGACGTCTGTTTAAATAGTGGACTAAATTCAACGCAGAATAGGCACAAGCAGTACGAAACCATAGCGAACCTGAGTGTGCCCTCGATTAAATGAAGATCGTCACTAATAGGCCTACGGCAAGTTTAAAACTGGACTTATGAATGAATATGGACTTACATGTAATTTAATTCCAACTAATGTAGTATTAGTAGTAGTAGTAGTAGTAGTAGTAGTAGTAGCATCCTAGTAGTGGTAGCTAGCAGTAGCCAAGTAATAATAATAATAATAATAACAATTATTATTATTATTATTATTATTATTATTAATAGTAATAATTATAATAATTGTAATAATAATAATAAAATCGACGCTATCGCCACCTTGGTGTTCTCGCTTCCTGTGGGTGCATTGCATAGCTATCGTCAACACACTTGTTGAGTTTCGATTATCAGTGCTGTGCTGTTTAAATTCAGATGTTCAGTAGTCGATTTCAAATTAAGCTGGGGCCTCACATCAAACGGTTGGCTATACGTTTTGAAAAATGCAAAATGGAAATGAAAACAATTAAGTTTCCTGAGGAAGCCTACTTGATATGCAAAATGATAAGACAACCAGAAAAAAAATAAACAGAAAAAATATAAGCAACATTTTAATGTTTGATTATGGAAAATGGCATTCACTTGCATGGGCGAGTTGCTTTAAAGTAGGCATACACAGGATTAGTAATTATCAGTTTATTTCACATCTTAATTCAGAATTACAATATAAAAAGTTATTTCCTCGTACAAGTGGGGCTGAACATCTGACTCATCTTATCTCGCCTAAAGGCTGTACACATTTAAAAGTGTTCTTCGTTATTGACAGATCACAAAGTAAATTAAAGACCAGGTTATTACGGTAATCCAGTAAATTCTAAATTCCAATAAAACAAAAGACATTCAGTCAATTAATACAACGGGCTACATATAATTTATACAATTGAAACATTCAAAAATGATTGTCACTGGTTAAAGCGCTTGATCTGGGATAGAAAAAGAATTACGCCAGTGTATTACTTTGTCGTGTAATAGAACACAATTCGCCGCTGACTGCTGTACAACGTGTTAACAAAGCCGACAGTAATAGTCTATTGCACACGCATCTGAATAACAACAAGTATCAGTTCTATCTGTCCTCATAAACAGACCTTTGTTCACATTCATACAAAACACCGAAACACGTTACAGCTACGTGGTCACCTGGTAATTTATTAAAATTCTTTACCTGTGCTTTCAAAATATAGTTCATAGACGTAATTGACTCTGTAATGGAATAAAATGTTTTCCTGGTTCATTTTCATACGTAGAAGGATTTTGATGTACATCTTAAATTAAATAGGCTAGTCATAGGATCACTCGCCAAGTGGAGTTTAACAGCTGATGGATCTGCCTTCCTACTGTATGCGTAAAGCTTTCGTCGTGAATGGTGGCTGATATTATTATTATCATCATTATTAGGCCTATTATTATTATTATTATTATTATTATTATTATTATTATTATTATTGGAAAGGGAAAAGAACAAGAAGACGAAAAAGAAGTACTCTGAATTGCACAAATGATTTCACGTTTTAAAAATACTGAGAATGCAGTTGTTCCCCGTAAAAAAGCAAATCATCGGGTTTTTTTTTCATTTTTCTTTCTTTCTCTCTCTCTTTTTTTTTTTTTTTTACAAAAATAATTATAACAGTTGTTACAGACGAAGTTGATAAGAATAAATTACATATTGAGTGTTAGAAGAACTTTTTTTTTTTCAAACCGGTCTCAGCAGCGGCACTGAGGTCACTATCGGGTGTGAGTAATACACTGGGTGGGGAAAGGTGAGGAGCGACTGGCTCACTGGCACGTTGCCCGTAGAGTTCCCTGTCTCTGCAGCTGAGTTCTCGTGGTACAAAATGGGCACTCGCACAATCCTTTGCGCTGCTGCGTGACTCAGGTTGGCGGCCTCCAACTCTGCGGCCAGCTGTCTCTTCCACTTATTTCTTCTATTTTGGAACCATATCTTAACTTGAGTTTCCGTGAGATGTAAAGAAGCCGCCAGACCTGCCCTCTCCGAACTACTCAAATAGCGTTTCATATCAAAGGTGGATTCCAGCTGAAACACCTGACTCCTGGAAAAGACTGTGCGCGTTTTCTTTTTCCGACACGGTTTTTTATCTGGGCTGTCCTCCCTTTTCTTCCAATCGTCCACTTCGTCCTCTTTCTTTGGTTCCTCTGAATCGCTCTCTTCCAACACGACTTCATCCGCGCTTTTGCTACCGTCATCCTCTTTGGCGTCTGGGTCGGATTTAAGCACAATATCTGGCGAATCTCTGTCTGTACCCGATGCTGGCGAGGACTCTCTCACACTCGCCTTCTCCACAGCTGGAATGGAAATTGATTTTTTGTTAAACATTGTCTCTAAATTTCTGTCTTCATATTTGAGCATCCCTCTCGTAGTACACAAAACACGATGCCTACTTTTTGAAGGTTATTTTTGGATTTCGTTGCGAATAATTGGCTATTTATGCAACACTGACGTGACAATTCGTTATCTGGGAATTTTACTCACATAATATGTAAAACAAACAGAATCAACAAATCAGTTTGCACATCAGCGAAAATAGCATCTTCAAGTTGCAGATATAGCCTATATAATGTGATATCATGCAAATGATTTAAAATACAATGGAGAGAATATCACACAATTCATTTGTTTTCACGAGGCCTATATATGCGACAGTTTTGGTCAGAGTAAATGCATCAGAGCAAATTTGCTCCAAATAGTTAAACTGATGGGTAGGTTACACATCATTTATGAGCGCATCATCTGAGAAATATAAATGCATGAAATGTTTGCTTATTCCGTACGCTTTTCTGTACGGAAAAAAAAGCTTTGATGAAAATGATCTCACCTGCTGTCCTGGGTAGGTGGCCCGTCGAACCCAGGGTGTAAGGGTACCACCATGCTGATGCTCGTTCCAAGTAATGTGCCGGTAATGCAAACCTCTGGGCCGGTATGTCAAAACGAGGAAAGCTCAGGTCCCCCACCTGGGCGAGTGAAAAACCACCTTCTAAAACGCCCTTGCCGGAAGCGAGGAGAGGTTTAGGTTTCGACGGTTTGCTGTCACAGTTCAACAAATTTTTAATGGAAAAAGGCGAGTCTTTAGAAGGAGCACTGCTATCTTGCGCTGTCTCTGGCATCGCTGCGGGAATTTTTTCGACGATCTCAGACCATAAATAAGTTAAAGGTAAAGCGACCGAGGCAGCGACTTTAGTGACGGGAATCGTTTAATTTTTCTTCCGTTAGAGTATCGTCAATCTTGCATGTGCTGATAATTTCGTAAATAAAGCGTAAATAAAACATTGAAAGTAGTATCAGTTTGCATTCAGATACAGCGAAGGTCCTCTGTTGAGACAGGATTGGTGTTGACTGCGTCGGTGTGGAGCCAGATGCTAATGATGAAATAAAAATGTCATCCCAGTTAAATGCGTTGAGTACACGGCGATTGGGCACGTACCATGGCAAATGGGATTAAAGAAGAAATGGAAAAGAGAGCGAGTAGGAGAGAGAATAGGCTTGAAGCGAAGTCCACCCTCCCTAAACCCTGTGCCGCGGCTATAGGCTACCAGCACTCGCATTTTATTGGTCTTACATAGTCCAATTAGGCAGCAAATGAGGACAATGCTATTAGCACAAAGGGATGTGGTTTTAGTTTAAACGCCACGCGCAGAGGCTGCAATTTGTTATTACAATCTTTACAGAAGTTGAGAGAAAAATCATCTGGATGAATATTTATTTTTACTTTTGTACTGGCCATAATACACATATGATTTTATTGCTGTGGGCCCGTGAATGTGAACCTACCCCTTAATTTAAGAAAATGTGCAATAATTTTATGCGTGAATAAATAAATAAACAAGCACACAGTAGCCCTGATTAACGAGTTAGTATCAATTCGAAAATTATTGTGACGCACAGAGTGCATGAGCGGGTCTGTAGCCCATACGACGCCCCGAAATGTCGAACTCCCACAAATATTTAAAACATAGGCTAAATCACCACAGTTCTGCATTTGTTGCACAAGCATTAACCCGAGCGATACATAATTGATTATAAGGTCTGAATTTCAGTTACACTTTTCTGCGTCGTTTTCGTTTAAAGAGAAGGCATAACCTATTAACGTGACCAGTTTACCAGTAACCTGTTTACAAAATGAACCAATGAAATAATTCGTATGATATGCATCTGCAAGCCACTTAATAAAGAAAGGAACAGAGTTAGTCAAGTTTTGTAAAAGATCCTCATAGATGAAGTCTCAAATCGAAAGCTAGGTAATACAAGCCAATCAGAACTCATTTGTCTATAAAGCCTGTATAATGTTATTGATCTTGACAATCACTTATTTTTAAGTAGGACAATTCCTTGCCGGGATGTGAAGAAACTAATATAAGCTATTTTATAGGCCCATGCGGAAATGTGCTTGTTGCATTTTCATTTGTTGGCCGTTGGTCTATAATTTGCATTGACTAGAATAACGTTAAAATAACGTAGGCTATATGGTAGCCTACGTTTGATCACTTTTGATAGCCTACTTATGAATTCGTTGCCAAAAGCTAAGTCTCTGGTCAATAGCACAAATAGAAAAATGTATTATTTGTGAAAAAACTCTTCGTCATCACGTCAAAAAATTTGATTAAATTTGATGTCTGATGAAGATGATGATGATGACGACGATGGAGATTATTATTATTATTGTTGTTCCGCAGTAACATTTTGCGCATAGTTGCCTACGTATCAATATTGGCGAGCTAAACGGGTAATAATTTAAGGAGGCTACAGTTTATAGGCTGCTCGGATGTCACGTAATTTTTGAACTGCGGTAGCTAGTGTGGTATTGACTAAAGCTATCTGTTCTGTTTGGCTATGCGCCCATTGTGTAAAATAAAATCTAACTTTCACCAAAGCAGCAGCATTTGTCCCTTTAGAATCTATGCTTCATCTGCTTAAATTGCTGGAGCGCTGTTTTTCATTTCATTTGTAAAACTTCGTCCTGAACTTTCAGTGAGGTTCTGAATGAAAACAGGAGCATAAGCATAGTTCAGCCGAATTTAAATGAATAAGTAGGCCTACCATATGTACATTACTCCCTTTCTTTTTCTGTCTACTCCACGATCAAGGCATGTGACTAATTGCGTTTTATTATTATTATTATTATTATTATTGTTGTTGTTGTTGTTGTTGTTTTTGTTGTTATGAAATAAGTACATAACCATTTTAAGTCAGTGCATTTTAATTTCATTCGCTTTTTTTAATTTTCATTCTAATGCCTGACACACCGACAACATGTGAAAGCTTACCATCAAAAAAAAAAAAGTGCAGTTCAGTGTGAATTTTTGTGAAACAAAAATCAAGTAAGAGAGCACCACCTGCTGTTTTACTTGGGAAGGCCAGTCTTGCAATGTCTGAGCAAATTTGGGGACAACATCTCATAAACGTAATTGGTAAACGAACACGTGAAATGAACGAAGAACACACAAGAAATGTAAAGATGAAATGTACTACTTAAGCATATTTTTGAATTGCTTTCGTTCCGTTCCCTCCAAACAGAATTTGGAACGGAAACTCCATACTACCTCTTGGCTACGTTTCCAGATCAAGGGTCGTCGGTAGGGTTACCAGAATATCCAATGAACTGCAAGTAGCCAGGTGTATTTTTATGCTCGTTTAAAATACATTTAAACAGGGTATCTCCCTAAAATCCATAATCCTCTTTCCAAGTGAGCCCTGGAAAAGATAGCTCCTGCATCAATAATAAACTACAAGATGACATAAAAAAGTGAAAAGGGGGTAAAGGTGCCAATGAAATATTGATACTGTCATTATACAACATATTTTCATGTTTCAAGAATGATAGTTTGTTTGAAAAATCAAATAATGCATGAATATGAAATAGTGTGATTTGTACACCTTTTGTGACTGTTGTGAGGCTGAGGCATGTACTAAAAAAAAACAGTTTGACTGAGAGCAGAAAAAGTCCTTGGAACAAAGAGAATCACCTTCACTTTTTTCAATCAATACATATACCTTTGTGTATGTTGATCAGACTGGAGTCACCTAAAAGTCAGAGAGCATTGCAAATGCACTAACTCAAAGACAGACCCTTCTGATTATAGCCTGATGTATCAGCAAATTATGAGTCTGCCTTACAGCTGAAACCACAATTGATAAATTTCCTTGAGGCCATTTACATATCAATACACAAAGAGCTAGTTCTTGAGCACAACACTATTTTCATCTGTAAAATTAAAATGTGCTTACAAACCTTGAGAAAAAAGTTACATAGGGAAATGTGTGAACTTCATAGTTCATCACATGCTGAATACTTTTTTACCTTCAGGTTTATACATGGTTGGACAGAGTTATTGTTATTTTATCTGTCTAAAACAGCATATTGGAATACAAAATTATGAATTTGAGCTGAAAATGCAGTTTTTAAGCTTTATGGTGTTCACATCCAAGTTGAGTGAATGACGTTACACTTTATATGCAGTTACATGAGATTGCACTTTTTATATGTCCCTCTTTTATATCTGTGTCAAAGTGAACAATCAAAAGAAGACTTCACCAGAGTAAATAGATCGATTACCACAGGAAGGAATCTATCAATAAGCCTCAAAAACAGGTAGACCAGATTAAAAAAAAATAATAAAATAAAAAGCTCTAAAAAATCTGCTCTATTCTGGAACAACATCCTATGAGCAGATGAGACTAAGATTATCTCATAGTAGAATGATAGGAAGAGAAGAGCATCAATGATCTAAAGCATAGCACCTCATCTTTGAAGCATGGTGGAGGTAGTGCTAGACATTGGACATAAATGGCATGGACATTTATGGCTGCTTTTGGAATTGATTCCTTCCTATTTATTGATGAAGTAAAAGATCACAAAAGCAGCAGGATTAATTCAGAATTTTGTAGGCTATTATGTATCAGCTCAAAATTGAACAAATGCTTTAAAACTCACAGAATTGTTCCTCCCAAGGCAGACAATGATCCAAAGCATATTGCAAAAGAAACCCAGTGGCATACTTTTCAAGGGAAAGAAGTGGAATGTTCTATTATGGCCAAGATAATCACCTGACCTGAATCCAAGTGAGCATGCATTTCACTAGCTTGAGGTTAGCAGAGGGCAACACCCCAAGAACAAACAGGTTCTGCAAAAAGCTGTGGTGAAAGTCTGGCAGAGCATCACCTTGGAAGAAACCCTGTTTCCAGTGATGTTCATGGGCTTCTGGACTTCAGCTAGTCATTATCTGCAAAGGATTTTCGATACAGTTTTGTAAATTACATTTTTATGGATGATTAAGTCAGTTTATTCGATTACATTTGGGCCCCTAAAACTGCAGGGCTATTTTTTTTTTTTAAATTGTAATTCTTGAACAATTCCTTAAATATTTTTGACAAAACTCATAAATTAAAGCTGAAAATCTACACTTCAGACACATTGTCTCTTTTCAAATGCATTCTCGTGGCATACAGAGCAAAAATGATGAAAATTGTGCCACTGTTGAAATGCTTATGGACCTGACTGTATCTTTTTATAATTATTTATGAAAATGTTTTATTCTTCTTGCCTTACATTTGTATTTACTATACCATCGTACAACAAATGTGAATGACATTTCCATACAAACCCCATGTAGTCATAGAAAACCTGTCGCCAATTTAGCCATTGCACTAGATAATACAATATTGAAATTACAAAGTGAACGCACACGATAATCCTGTTCAATATGATGCATGTCCTGGTCAGATTAGGGTAAGGGTATTATTCACGGACATCAGTCAATTACCACTCGTACATCCATAGAGTAAGGGTTGGTCAGTCATGTTAGTGGTGATTTTGTAATGATTTTGAATTTGCCTACTGTGGTTTAAAGGAAGTTGCTGATTTGTTCATTTTGAAAGGCACCAAATCTTTGCACATAATTATGACATTATCAATAAACTATAGCTATATTATGGTTGATTGAAAATGTAACCCATTGGGAACTGCTGCATGACCCCATCTATTAAACCAATGTTAAATCCAGGAAGATTGCGGGCATCACAATACAGGCTGAAAAGATTGCTCTTCCTAGCTATAATGGTCTGTTTTAAGTGGTCAGTGATAGCTCTGGGCACAGCACTCTAATTACAGGCTGCAATATTTGTTTATAATGATGTATGCATAAATTAGAATATGATGTTAACCATCTTGATGTTAACCATGTAATTGACTGGAAGGGAATACATCACATACAATGATAATATGGAATGCTTCACTGGTTGTAAATTGGTCTATAGGTATTAGGTTCCATTAACTCACATGAGTGACAAACTTTAACTGACTCATTTGAAAAAAGACTGAACTAATCTATCAAGAAGACATTTGTGAACATGATCTTTGATATATATATATTAGTATTTTATCAAATCATGAACCGTGCTTTTTCATGTTAACTCCATGGAAGTATAGGTTTTGCTCCCATATGGTTATCAAAAGCAATGCTCCTTATACTAACAGAGTGATATACTGCCGGAATAAAATATTCATTAATGTACAACCCCAATTCCGGAATAGTTGGGACGAAGTGTAAATCGTAAATAAAATCAAAATGCAATGACTTTCAGATCACAAGCCAATATGTTATTTACAATAGAACATAGATAACATTTTTTATCCACAAAATGAGCTTATTTCAAATTTTCTGGCTGCAACAGGTCTCAAAAAAAAGTTGGGACACAGGCAAAAAAGGGCTGAAAAAGCAATTAATGTAAAAGAAAATCAGCTGAAAGAACATTTAGCAAGTAATTAAGTTGACTGGCATCAGGTGTGTAACATGATTGGCTATGAAAGGGATGTCTTAGAGAGGCTGGGTCTCTCAGAAGTAAAGATTGCCAGACACTCTCCAACCTGTGAAGGCTTGTGTAAAAAAATTGCGGAGTACTTTTTTTTATTTTTGTATTTATTTCGGCATGATTGTATAGTCGTTTCATGACAATTTCAACACAACATGTATCATGACCGAAAGGGTCGCGGGAGAAGCGAGATCGCTTGTCAAAGTCCCGCCCCCAAAGTACTTTAAAAACAATGTTCCTCAATGTCAAATTGCAAAGGCTTTGAAGGTCTCATCATCGACAGTGCATAACATCATCAAAAGATTCAGAGAAACTGGAAAAATCTCTGTGCGTAAGGGACAAGGCCGAAGACCTTTACTGGATGTCCATGATCTTCGGGCCCTCAGACGGCACTGCATCACTCACCGGCATGATTCTGTCATTGACATTACTAAATGGGCCCAGGAATACTTCAAGAAACCACTGTCTGTAAACACAGTCCACCGTGCCATCCACAGATGCCACCTAAAACTCTATCATGCAAAAAGGAAGCCATTGTTGAGTATGATCCAGAAGTGGCACCGTGTTCTGTGGGCCAAGGCTTATTTAACATCGACTGTAGCAGAGTGGCAAAGTGTTCTGTGGTCAGACGAGTCCAAATTTGACATTCTAGTTGGAAATCATGGGTGTCGTGTCCTCCGGGCTAAAGAGGAGAAAGACCACCCCACCTGTTATCAGCATTTAGTTCAAAAGCCAGCATCTCTGATGGTATGGGGATGCATTAGTGCATATGGTGTGGGACACTTGCATGTTTTAAAAAGCACCATGAATGCTGAAAGGTATATAAAGGTTTTAGAGCAACATATGCTCCCCTCCAGACAACATCTATTCCAGGGAAGGCCTTGTGTATTTCAGCAGGACAATGCAAAACCACATACTGCAGCTATTACAACAGCATGGCTTTGTAATAGAAGAGTCCGTGTGCGGAACTGGCCTGCCTGCAATCCTGATCTTTCCCCGATTGAGAACATTTGGCGCATAACTAAACGAAAAGTCCGCCAATGGAGACCCAAAACTCTCCAGCAGCTGGAAGCCTGTATTTAACAAGAGTGGGATCAAATTCCAATGGCTAAACTCAAGAAACTTGTCTCAGATGCCTCCACTCTTTGTTAAAAAGAAGAGGGGATGCTACACCATGGTAAACAAGCACCTGTCCCAACTTTTTTGAGACCTGTAGAAGCCATCAAATTTGACATGAGCTCATTTTGTGAATAAAATTGTAAAATTTTTGTTTCAGTTTTCAGAAAAAAAAAAAATCAGTTTCAACATTTGCTATGTTATCTCTGTTCTATTGTGAATAAAATACTGGCTGGTGTGATTTGAAAGTCATAGCATTTTGATTTTATTCACAATTTACACTTTGTCCCAACTATTTTGGAATTAGGGTTGTACATTGACATGAGTAGGATTTTACAGTATTAATACCTAAGAAGCCTACTCGGTCAACTCCTTGCTCCGAATCCACCATTCCTGTTAGCTTGGTTAGCATGAATGTATTAATTGATTATGGCAATCTTTGATCATGTCAGTTGATATGATCTTTACTATTGGAACCTGATTGTAAAGTGTCCCTGATTTTCATGCAAGTGGTAGCCAAGACTTCAATTTAAAACCTCGTAAAAAAAAATCAAAAAAGGCAATATTTGTATTTGTTGTGTTTACCATAGCATTCACAAAGTATCATTGGTTGTACATAAAGCGGAGGAATATGCTCTTCCCAAGTAAAAAGCAATGTATATTACTGTGTGGAGGAATACTGCGATATTTAAAAAAAAATGTAAATTAAAAAAAAAATGTGTAAAAGCTTTTGTTTTGTTCTCTTTTACCGGGCATAGCAGTATGGAAAAAACAGTACGATGAAGTACCCAAAAAGATGCATTAAATTCAACGTTTGAGGCGTAAATGTTAGCTAGACACATTGACATATATTATTAATTTTATGCATAGAAAAAACAAAATCACTTTTCCTCCTGAGTAAAAAAGATTATCATTCTTTTTTCACTATTTTATATAATAATATCAGTCTATTCCTCTTCCTTTAAGATCCAGTATGGGAAGATGTAATGTAGCCCGACTTTTATATCATTTATTTTAACGCCATGCTATTGATTATTTCACACAGAAAATGACAAATGGCACCTGAGAACAACATGGTCAGCAGGTTCTATCACTGAAATGGTAGCATTGCTCATGGTTTGTTAAAAGGCCCAGTTTAGATACATTATAGGTCCACATCCATCACAATCTAATGACTGGAATGATAAAAAATTTCAACCCAGCCCACCCCAGGCCTGTGCTATAACTTTTATTTGTAATTGTCCTCAGACATTGCAATGGGATTTTGTTTGGATATCTGGTTAGGGCTCCTTGCTGACTTTCAATGAAATAATGTGACGTTAACTTCAGATGAAAACAATGAAGAAGAGCTTGATGGAATAGCAGGCACTGTGTGAGGAGAAACACAGAAGATGATCCTTTAATAGTGGCCGTCACCTCACACAGCTGAATACTCCAGATTCCAATTCAGCTTTCATTTCAACTCCTGAAATCTCTATAATATTGATAGAAAGCCCTGATTAAGTGCAATATTTGAGTAATGTTTGAAACAGTGATGACATTTATCAAAATTATAGCATTTTTAATGAGAATAATACGACCCTGTTACCAAAAAACTTTATTTTTAATTGAAAATGGCACAAAGACAACATAGCAGAAACTGAGAAATTTTATTGTTTTTTGAAAAAGATATGCTTATTTTGAACACATTTCAAAAAGGTGGAACAGGAGCATCTTTACCAGTGTGTAGCATGATCTCGTCTCTTAACAACACTCTGTAAGGGTTTGGGAACTGAGGAGAACCATTGCTGAAGTTTTGAAAGAAAAATGTTTTCCCACATCTTGTTTGATGTAGGATTCTTGCTGCTCAACACTTCATGGCCCCCTTCGTAATATTTTCAGTTTCAGAATGCACCAAATATTTTCAGTGAGTTGAGACTGAAGGCAGGCCAGTTTTGCACACAGACTCTCTTACTATCGAGCCATGTTGTTACAGTAGGTGCACAATGTAATGTTTGGCACTGTCTTGCTGAAACAAAGCAAGGCCTTCCCTGAAAAAAAAGACATCTGGATGGCAGATATATGTTGCTTCAAATCCTATGTATATGTCGCTCAGCATTAATGGTGTCTTTATAGATGTGGAAGTTACCCATGCCATGTGCTCTGTAGCACCCCCACACTCTCATGGATGCTGGCTTTTGAACTATGCGCTGATAACGAGCTGGATGGTCCCTCTCCTCTTTAGCCTGGAGGATGCGGTATCAACAATTTCCAAAAAGAAATTTGCATTTTGATTGATCTGACCACAGGACAGTTTTCCACCTCTCCTCAGTCCGTCTAAAATTAGCTCGGACTCAGAGAAGATGACAGTATTTCTGGATCTTGATAACACAACAGTTTTACCTTCGCATGTTAGAGCTTTAACTCGATTGATTGGTCAGACTGTGAGACAGTTTTTCACATTGTCTCAGTCAATCTTAAAGGTGCACTATGCAAGTTTGTTTACTTTCACTTCTGTTGACATTCGAACTCAAACAAAACAGAGGTGGCCTGCCCCTCCCTCCCATAGTTCCCTCCTTCCCATGCTTCCATAACTGTCAACTCTTGTCGGTGATTGGCCAGGGCGGTTTGTTATGTTATGGGGCACAGCCTGTGCCCCTTGTGTTTATTTGCAGTTTGTGACGCCTGTGCGGTCTCCAGAGCCCGGGTTTTTTTTTTACAGTGAATTTAGGGGCAGGCAGCTAGCGGATCGTGGAGAGATGTCGGCGAATTGAGACAAAAATATAATTGCGCAGAAAGTAAACAAACTTGCATAGTGCACCTTTAAATGTGGTTCGGCCCAGTGAAGACGGCAGCATTTCTGGATCTTGTCAATATATGGTTTTGTCTTATATTGTGGAGTTTTAACTTGCATTATTGGATGCAGTGACAAACTGGGTTCAGTGACAATGGTTTTCAGAGGTGTTCCTGTGTGCATGCAGTGATTTCTGTTACCGAATTCTGTCTGTTTTTAATGCAGTGAAGATTTCAACCATTAAATATTGGTTTTCGGCCTTGTCCTTTACATACAGAGATTTCCCTGGATTCTGTGTATCTTCGAATGGTATTATGTAGTGTAGATGAGGAAATCCCTAAGTTCATAACAGATATAAGAAAACTTGCTCCAATGATGAACCTTTCTAGGAGTAGCCAGCCAACTAAAATTGCTCCAAGAGTGCATCAACAACTCATCCAGGAGGTCACAAAAGAACGCAGAATAACATCTAAAGAACTGCAGGTCTCACTTGCCTCCATTAAAGTCAGTGTTCATGATTCCACAAAAAGAAAGAAAGTGGGCAAAAATGGCACCCATGAGAAAACTGTAAGGCAAAAACCACCACTGACAGAAAAAAACACAAAGCCTTGTCTCACATTTGCAAAAAACATTTTAGTGACCCCTGAGACTTTTGCGTATTCTGTGGATTAATAAGTCAAAATTGGAACTTTTTAGAAGTCATGGGACCCACTACATCTGGCACAAAGCTAAGACAGAATTCCACGATAAGAACATCATAGCAACAGTCAAAACCAGTGGTGGTATTATGATGGTCTGGGGCTGCTTTGCTGCTTTTGGACCTTGGGTACTCGCCATAATTGATGGAACCATGAATTCTGCTCTCAACCAGAAAATTCAGAGGGAGGATGTCAGGCCATCAGTTTCTGACCTAAAGCTAAAGCACAGTTGGGTTATTCAGCAGGACACTGAAAAGAAACACACTATTAAGTCCCGCACTAAATGGCCCCAAAGAAAAAAATATTGAGGTTGTTGAGTGGCCTTTGTAGAGTCCGGACATAAATCCGATTGAGATGTTGTGGCATGAGCTTAAACAGGCAGTTCATGCTTGAAAACCTTCAAATGTGGCTGAATTTAAGTAACTCTGCAAAGAGGAGTAGGCCAAAATTCCACCTCACAGATGTAAAAGGCTTATTACCAGTCATTGTAAACATTTGATTGCAGTTGCAATTTTTTTGTGAAGTCTTTTAAGCAACTACATATGAGTAAAGAATAAATATCAAGGTGTTCATGATCAAAAAGTGATTCAGTCTTAGGAAGCTGTGAAAATTCTCAAAGTGTCAAAAGTGTCTCCTCAGGACTACCCAAAGAGATGGATGTATAAGCCATTATTTTCTTATTGAATCTAGCTTTAAAAATATAATTATTTACAAAACATATAGTCTTTATTTGCCTCATGAAGTACAAGTAACATCAAAATTGTTTATGTTCGAATTTGCGTGCAGAAGGGCTGCTGCTTGCAGAAGTCTTTTTCTGCATGTCATGTGTCAACTGCACTGCAGCAGTACATCTGCAAGCTGCATCGTACAGCCGAACTGATTGACTTTTGGAAGAAAAAACATTTAACTTATTGAGAATATGTGCTGCAATAAAATGGAGAAATAGTTTAATGTTGATTTTTTAAATTCCGAATATGTAGTCGATATTAATCCTCTGATGTCGCCTGTCAATACCTGCCCCTGCAAGGTGCCATTATATTTTAATAGCTTCGTTCTATCCGCTGCGTGCTCAAAGGACCATTGATATCGGGAAGGTCAGGGAGGTCTCCTTTTAAATTTGCTGGATTTAAACATCCCTCTTAACTTGTAAAGGAATTCGAGCGGCCTCTCAGTGACCCAAGTGTCCTAATTGTAATTGTCTAAGTATTGATTGCTGAAGGACAAGAGAGTCTTGAGTTATGGTGTGATTAGCTATGTGCTTGCTGTTTATTCGCCTATAGTGAAACTGAAGTGGAGCAGGGACATTTCGCTGACATTGAGAGGATGAGAAGAAGCCGTTTGTCATTGCTTTTCAAACATCCCACCACTTCTTGATGATTTAGGCAGTAAATGACTGGGCCAGGAGTAGTAGATCTTATGTCATCCCATGCTATTTTAAATGTTATTTGCCTCCTGTAACGTAATCATCATGTTGTTATTTTTGGCCAATGTGTTTTTAAGATGACGAACACAGTAACTTTTATCAGGCATGTTTTCCAACTGTTCCATGTGAAGATCTACTGCTTTGCTAACTTAGTACTCTTTCTTCACAAGCATGTTCCTGTCGAGGTTCAGAAGAACAGATGCACAGTGTCCTCATGCTGTCTGTGGTGTGTAGCGGTTGTGGATGCTTGAAAATATTAGAAGTTATGCAGTCGAGTTATCTATTGAATAAGTCACCACGGGTGAATTATTTGGTGAAACGAGGTTTTATTTGAGGGCACCGAATACTGGCACCATTCAACCACCAACATATTTTCACACACTGACGTAGTTGTACGCACATTTGTACAGGTGTGGGTGTGAATGCTGCTGTGTGTGTGCATGTAAGCTGCCTTACATTACACAGCTCCATCCGTAGCCAGTGTGTGTCATTACACAGTGTAATCCGGTCTGGGTAACAGAAGGGTTCTTATCAGTGTCGGGCGAGGATATAGATATGGGCTGGGTTACAAATGGCCGCATGCGCAGGCAGGAGAGCGGACCATCAATAAAGCAATTTCTGGTGTCATAACAGCTACGCTTTCCTGCAAAGCCACCTTTCAAAAACTTTTCCCTCTGCAAAGCACTGCAGCCCCAGCCATTAGAGTCTGCTGTGAGAATTTAATGGATTCCGTACAAATAATATTCTGCTGTAATGGAAAAGGTTGAAGTCGCCGAAGACAGATGAAGTCATAAACACACATAATTGAGAATCAAAGACCGATAAATTTTAAACTGCTATTCATTTTCTCTTCTCAGATGATGATCTATGTCACTGCGGCGGCTGGGAAATGGAAGAGATTATGAGGGAAAATTATAACAATAAATTTTCTAAACATACACCTTGATTATGCTTCGATTTTTCGGGGAAGGCCGGGGATTGCTGAAAGCTTGCGAGCTAAATGGCGCCATAAAATTGGTCCCTGGCTCCTTCGGCTCTGCTAGCCAGTGCGCCCGGAGGTGTGATTTTCTCCCTCTAAATGGAGGAAATGAGTTGTGTAATATATTGCAAACTCGAGCACTGTGAGATCAGATCAGCATATCCCATCAAAGGAACAACAATCAATCAGAGTCTAGTTAACAGCTTGAAACACATAAACCAGGGCACCTAATGGCTTTCCAATTTAACAGATTGATAGACTTATCCATTCCCAGGGGATGAATTAAGAAAATCGGCTACTTTCACACATGCTGTGGCACGCCTGACAGGGGCTCTTTTGTATGTATATAGAAATAAGAGTAAGCTTGTGACAGTTGAAAGCTTGACGGACTCAGGATGTTATTCAGCTTGGCAAAGGGAGTGTGTGAATCTTGGATGCGTACATCCGCCATCCAGATCACGGGGAATTGTGAAATGACTCATACTACTATTATGAGAAATTGGGAATTGGGAATCATGCTAGCTTATGCATATGACCCCAAGAAAAAAGGAGATACGGGTGATAATTCTATACAGAAGAAAAACAGATACAAGTCTCATAAAATAAAATTGAGATGTATTTGATTTGCACATTTGATGAATATAAAAACCATAAAATGCTTCTCTGAAAACTCTGGCCTAAACACTCCCAGTGACAAGCCCATGGCAATAGTGGTAAGTAAAGAGTCCCGGGTCACATCAGTGACTACAGTCCTGTCAGAGAACATTTCAGCCCCTTCAAAAAAGGGTCAACAATTATCTTCAGAGAACAAAATCAAGCCAACTCACCCATTCAGGCTTGACCCTGAAAATAGCTAGTTTTCCATATGCCTGTGGGACTGGCCTGGTTTGGACTCTCTAACAACTTGATATAAGGATATTTTATAAGGGTGTACTCAGGTCAGGTCTTTATCCAATTCCAGAAAAGGCTCTTATGTGCTCTAGAAGTTCCAGCTGCAAGGTAAGCTGTGCTTTCGGCAAGTTAAATGTCTGATAAAGAGCACTGTAAAAGAGCATCCATATATTTGTGGAGTCCTGTTTCTTGGTGGTCAGTTTCGGCTTTCTGAACAGGATGTACGGGCTTTTTAGCCAGTTAAAGGTTTAAATAGACCACTACTCCCCCCTTACTCCCACATCCCCCCAAAAAAATACCCAAAAGTGATTGTGGTTTAGAGACACTACAGCCCTCCAGGACATCTGTATGGACAGACACGGCCCTGTTCCGGCACAATCATTAGAACTACATCAGTCGCGCTAACTCTACAAAACTGAGTTTAAATAGACACCACAGCGGAGTCAGTGCATGCAAATGAGAGGGAGAGGACGCAATACAATTTTCTCAGTACTTGTGCTGAGCATCAGAGTTGGTTCAGATGGGAGGAGCTGTTGGGAGTCTACCCAGATGACCCTGTGATTAGATTCTGTGATGCAAGGCGGAGAAGATCACCCTCAGATCACAAACATTATTACAACTACTTGTGTGACAATTGCTGTTTTGTTTGCTCTTCATGTTCCTCTCCTCCCTCTCTTCTTCTGCTTGGCAGAGTGCGCTATTACAGCCTGCGATTAGTATGCATGGCTTCTTCAGCTATGAGCTATGCAAACGTGTAGCATTTGGGACGATTGTACTTGAAAAAGGGAACCAGGGCCACTCAAGCAGGTTATTTGCCTATAAACAACATCAAGCCCACATCCTTAAACATCCCACCTTTTATTAGCTAACGCACAAGCAACTGCTTTGCTTATTAGTAAGATAAAAAATGTGAGCCAATCCAGCAATTACAAATGAATCTTCAGGCCTCATTTTAATTATTAGTCACCTTCACCCCCCACAATAAGAGGGAGCTCCACAGAGTTTTGGGTCTACAGTTTTCCCCACCAAGTCCCGAGGGCAGGGAGCAAATTAACCATTAGCCGTTTTTTTGGTCGTAAATTACAGTCCCCCTCAGAAGGACCACAAATCAACTTGATACAAACAAAGACCCCCTGTCTGGCTCACCATTGGATGGAATAATTAAGAATAGCGCTGAGGAGGTGGGAAGAAATGTCTCACCAGAGCTTTCCACAGAGCCATAACACAGCAGATGGAATCTGTGAGGGCTTGCCAATATATACAGGACTTGCTTGAAAACAAGGTCTCCGCATATTGGCAAGCACTTTACGACACTTTCAGTTCACTTTAAAAGGTTATATATCCTCGGTTTATTTATCCTCGGAGAAATACGCATGCTATTTTACTGGGAGAGCAGGTATTGGACAACATTTTATCTCCAGAATACAATTTGGTGCCAATCGTAATGGATGTAACTGGAAAAAAATTAACAATAATTCTTCATGAAGCCCAACTAGGCCAATTATAGCAATTTGCGCTGACAGTTTAATGTTGCTATATGTCTTATCACCTTTTGTCATAATCAAAAGTGAGTTTTACAGCTCCCAGTGATATTTTACACTTTTTCCTCATTACTTTTTCATATTAAAAAATCAGAAATTGCTCATATATTGGCCTCTTACTTCCTCCATGTGATATTTGCTGATGTGTGAACCTTTTCTATGCCATAAAGTCCCTGTTTGGAAGATGCAGTGCTCTGTTGCATGTGTACAATTGGAAAACATTAGATTGCATCAAAAAAGAAAGAAGTTGGAATCCAGGTAAGTGGATGAGAGAGTGACATGAAGATGGGGTCAACAATGAAGTAAACAGGGTGCTGCTCAATGAGAGTAATTCGCATCCTTTTATATTACATCAAGGCACACAGCACCATCATGTATTAACAGATGACAAATGTGTTCTTACAGAGCATCAATTGGACATTATTAGTGCCTATTGACATTCTGGGCTATTTGATGGAGAGGGTCCCAAAACTCATTTTTCATAATTAGCTTTTTTCTCTCTGATATGTTTCATATTTTTGCCCATTTATAAACTAAAAATGATAATAGTAGTCTGAATAGGGATATAATATCTTTTATGAAATTAAACTGCGTCATATAAACAAGCCCTGCACTGCTGAGGTAGCTAAACCTATGAAAACCTGATCGGCTAATCAGTTTAATTTTAGCTACAGATGTGTTCGTAGGAGTGAGAGTATTTATCAGCGAAGCCCAGCACTTCTATTAAAAAAAAAAAAAAAAAAAAAGCACCTTTTGACCGAAAATCTTTCTGATGGATATGGTGCAGGGATTACAGATCTACATAAGAGAGTTTTAATATTTATTGCTACAAATTATTGTTAAATACTTGTTTAATTCAATTTTTATGCATGATTCAAAAGCTCCATTTTCAGCTTCAATTTTTCAGTATATGAACAGTGCACTTGGTCACCTCACGTTCAAGTAATCTTAACAATGTATTAATTTAGTAGTAGAGAAATGGCTCCCGTGATATTATGAATGACAAAAGCTAAAATGGCGGTCGTTTAGTTTATGTCATCAGATCACAGGTATTTACAAACTTAACTTAAATTTTAGTATAAAAATGCACAAACATGTTATGCTACTATTGCCCATCCAAATCAAGGTTTGATCTGTTGTGTGTCAGTGATACAACTTTGTAAACAACTGTTATTTAAGTATTCGTAACCTTTCTGCTAGCTTGAGAAAGTCTGCCTATTCTCCTCAAAACACCTACCGCACACTGTATATTTTTTGTGAACTGCATAATTTTCTATGAACTTCAGAGGCTGTAATGCATGAAAGTCATACAAGGGCAGCTGTTTCTCAGATGCTGGAACCACCATGTTTGGCACTGAAAAACCCACCATGCTCAGAGTCACTTAGATCGCACATATTGCCCATTCTAATGCTGTCAGACAAAAAACTCCACCATTTTTTACCCCATCGACATCCAGATTGGTTTTAGGTGAGATATGTCTCCGTGTTTTATAGAGTGACCCTAATAAACTGCAGTGTGGCGTGGCAGGTTTGTCACTGTCACAGGTGAAAAATGTAATTAATGGGGCCTGGTGCTGGACTGGCCACTGCGTTCCCTTTAAATACTTCTCCAGCTGACTGCGTTTTGCGGGAGCCCAGCTGAACACAGCCGCGGCCGATCAATAAGGTCAGAGGTCAGTCATTCCTCCTGTCATCGCTGTGCTAACGATGCCTGCAGGAGCCGCAGCGGACCGCCTAGGCCTCCATCAGGACCATCATTAACCTCCCCTTACCATGCATATCCCCGCACGTATGGCCACTTTCACCTCGCTAACCCTGGCAAGCATCTTGGCTAGTTTTTCCGTACTCGTGTACAGTGCTGGCTTTCTGTTACTGCTCACTTGTCAGTGGCAGCATCCCATTTTATTTTGACTGACTTGAAATGCATTTGTTTTGCACTTAGCTTATTCCTTTCGATAAATCAAAAGGACAATGCCTTCTAATTGGGTCTCGCCGCTGTAGCTAGGCTAGTGCATAAGGCCAAAGACCTCAGAGGAATCATAACATACAATACCATTAATTTCACAAATATTTGTATGCATTTTATACACATGTACATATTTGGATCATTCCATTTCAATACATGTCATGAAAATTATTTATAAAGTTATGACAGAATAAATTTTGATTAAAACAAAATATGAGCTAAACTCAATACTTAAGTAGTGAACTTTCATGGTGCCTTCTCGCAGGTGCAGTGGTTCCAGCCTTGTTGTTGTAGCAACATCTTTGGTAGACTTCGCAGATTACAGTTTGTCATGCCATGACATCAATCTAAGTTTAAGCTAGCAGATACTGGAATTCAGATGGATCATTAATAGAGTATGCAGTAAATGAATAATAATAATAATAATAATAATAATAGCCACCATCATCATATTGCAACAACATAAAACAAATTACATGAAAGAACTATAAAAGAAACATGAATGTGAGGAGCCATCAGTCTGAACATTGTGTTGTCTGACAGAAGCGTGTTTTATGCATCGGCTCAGAGCTGAAATCACACAGGCTGCTGGCCAGTGGACCAAGAATGTTTTAAAATGGGCGAAAGCACTTACTAAATTATCCCTGGATGGACTGGGCAATCCATTAAACCATTCTGTACTGTGAGTGAAATACTGGTAATAAGGTGACTGTAGGCTCAGAAATATCATTCATGAAAGTGAGCTATGGCCAGCAGGTGACACCGGAGAAAAATGTCCCCACTTTTCAAGTTGTACAAATTACATTTGGCCATAGTAACTCAAAACTGGACACTTAATTTCAAGTTGTGTCTGACTGATATGGACAAAAGCTATTATATCATCCTCTTTATTTGTTGCCTGCAGTTTTGATGTTCAGATTCTCAGATGAATAATAGTGAACTGGCACTGTGGGCTGTAACGCTGTGCGACTGGGTAGGAATGGCATCCATTTGTTGCGAGGAGTCAGGCTTGTGAGGATACAAGACTGACACAGTTGCTGCACCTACACCACAAACCAATTGCCCCAATTTATATCAACAACATTTATTGTCAGTAATATGAAAGCAAAAAATGCCTCAAAAAGATATGAGTGCATTAATATAGCAGCAATACGTGTTGAAATTAAGGTGTTGACATGAGTATTGTGAATTAAAAGACATCATTAAACTCTGCTGTCCAAAATTTTGTCTTTATTTATAAATGTTTGAGGAATTCAAATCCTAGTTATTGTAGTACTGCTTCATGGTGTTGTTGCTTTAGCACCTCGAACAACAGCTGAATATATTCTGCAAACTATCACACCTACATCTAAACAACGCCCGGAATCTACTACCGAAAATCACTCAAATGCTGTCTTTATTGGTGGGCAATCTTGAAACTGAACAAATAATGTAAAAATGTAAGTTTGTCTGCGGAAAGAGCTAAGTGGGGAATGCTTTGGATCATGCCAGAAATGAATCAAGGAAATGGGTTTTATGTGACATATATGAAATCCAATATGTCCTTTATGCACGTGTAGCTTGCTCCAATTCTCGAGGACCGCGCGCCCCTTTATGAAAAGCTACTTGTTCCCTGCATAATTAGAGTTCTCGTAGCCGCTTTAAAAAGAGGGGGCGGAGAAGGGGGAGGTGGACCTTGTTTGCCAATGTAAAGTGTGATCCAGATAATAGCGTTTTCATCAAAGGCAGCAATTACATTCATTAGTCAAGCTCCAGCTTGGTAGCTAGGAAATTGAGAGGTGGGGGAATGAAAAGCCCAATACTCGCTTTCTTTATTCTAATCCGTTCCCTTTTCCTCTTTCTCAAATGCCCCTCGCTGAGTTGGAGATCTTGAGGAATAAATAGGTTCCGAACACGGGGAATAAATAATGCTGCAGAAGTCCCCCTTCACCTCTCCGCTGTAATGAAACTGGCTGAGGCGCCTGTAAAGACTTGTTACTATAGCTGCACTTTTCAAGAACCAAAATCCTTTCTGTAGTGTTAATATCCTCTGTGCAGCTTTTAAATGAGCTCAGCATATGACGGTAGCCATGAAAAAGGCTCCGGGGCTTCTCGAAATTAATTCCCCCTGCCTTTCAGATGGAAATGAATTGTTTTGTGTTCCGTAAAACTGCAAACAGTACATAAATCAACCCGTTTAGTGGAGACACAAGCTTTTTTTAATTTAGTCCCTTAAGATCTGAATTAGGGTAAGTGGATAACTCTGACTTTTTTATAAGCAGGTGTAAACTAGATGGCTCCATCTGAGGGCCAAAGGGCAAATATTCAGATACATTTAAATACTGCACACGCAGTATCATGGAGCGAGTGAAAATTTGACTTTTTTTCACAACTTGTAAGAAATCACATGCAGCATAAAATATCAGTATCAATATAGATATTTAAAATGCAGATGTGCAGATATAAGCAAAGTCTAGCTTTTTGCTTGCAACAGAAAGCAGTTGAAATTCAATTGTTTCCCACGTAGAAATCCAGTACGTATACCCGTTTTCATATAAACAGCTGTATGCAAAAAGAGATCATTAAAATTGCATTGGAATAAAATGGCAAGAACTAGCACCTTATGATAGCAATTTATAACCATATTTTCTCCAGCCTTACAGCATTTCAGCTGTTTTTATAAATGAAAGTGTGAGAGATGAATCATGAAACAATAATTTAATCTGGACCCATAAAGTGAAGCCCACATAATTTCCAATATAGCCAAGTGCCACTCTCTGTGCATTAATATATCATGTGACAAATGTCTTCCATTTCCAGCTTGAAATTCTTTGTAAACAAATCACAGGTTCAAATATTCTCATTTTTCCTAATTTACTGGACTTACAAAGGAAAGGCTAGAATCACTGGGCAACCAAAAAATTACCATGACCTTGATTTGAATGCTCTGTAAGAGAGGGGGAAAAAGCCTAATTTCCTCTGCTGGATTAACAATAGAAATTGCAAAGCACATGGTAGGTAATTGCTCTGTCATCACACGCACAAATACACTGTAACCAGATCTAAATCACTGGGAGAATAAATGTCATCACTCCAAGACACAAAAAAAGTAAAATAACACAAAGATAACAGACATACTTTGCTCCACTTCCGCCTTAAGAATTCCAGCCAACTCAAAGATCCATAATAATTCTGACAGCTGGAGTCTCCCCTGGGATTTCCTTTTAAAAGGTTTACAAATTGATGAAAACTGGGCAAAAAAAAATACCATTGCAAATGTCATATTTTGAGATCAAATTGATATTTAAAACCCGAAACCATATTTTTATGAGTGCGAAGTCTTCATTGCATCAATTCACTGAGGCAAAAAAGGTGAAATTTCTTGTTGAAACTCATGACCAATAGGTCAGAAGAGGAGAGAATGTAAAAATATATACGTATATATTCCTAAATGAGAACTTAGCATTGTGATCATAACAATGACAATGCGACTGCAGTTTGGATATAGTGACAAATGGTGCAGTTCATTATTTTTTTCTAAAAAAAAAAAAAAAACTGAGGGATTTTAGCTCAGGGTATACCATTTTTACAGTCACCAGGCAAGTTAGTATATCGCGCAAATGAAAGTGAGGGCATCGTTTAAGAATAACTGCATGCTTAGGGGCCACTTATCTGGTATACTTCATGTCTGGATAGTGCTCTTTTGGGTTCAATTTCAGGCAAGTGTACAGTTGTACTGTATATTTACATCATTTGCCAACTTCACATCAACTTGAAAAATTATGGTAAATTTGGCCCAATAAATTTGGCACAAAAAAAAAATTTAGTTGCTTTTCCAGTTTTTATACCGTACAAGTATAGTCCCAAAAACACCAGTCTGCAAAAGACCATAGAAATAATTTTTTCCCCCCATAATGTGAAAAGTTGATATTTATCGCCCTTCCTTTGGCCATACTGACTGGTTTCTGACAGCAGTGAAAAGGAAGGTTTAGCATCTGCCCGTTACACCTGTTTATCAAATAAATGAGGTTGAAAACCAGAGAAATGTAATAATAGTGGTTACATTTTCACTTTACTCAATGTCAGGTGCTATCTGAGAACGATGTCTTCATAAATCTGCTCCAATCATATTTTAACGGGGTCCATTATTACAGCCAGACGTGAATGCTGGAAAACTACAGTCGAGCAGAGAGACATACTCATAAACAAAGTTTGTAAAAATAATTCCCCAGGTCCATGAAACAAGGTACTGTACATTGTCAGTAACATTTTCATTATACTGAACAGGTAATTCAATCAGAGGACTACTGGACTCTGTTCAGGAATCCTCACTGATTCAACTGATCAGTCAATCACTCGTTTTCACTTGCATTTGTATGAAATTTGAATTCTGACAGGAGATGTAATTTGTAACAGACACCTGTATGAATCTACCCAAGGAAAACCAAAGGCCTAATTTTCACCAACAATGGACTGGTCTCTGATAAATCATGTTCTACTGACAAATGACTGCTGCTAAGAGTAAATTATTTATCATAGGTTCTCTGTCTGAAACTTGAGCATAATTAAATTGCAGCTAAATAACAGGCTAACGGGCTGTTAGGAGGTGTTGTAATTGATTGCTGTTTTTGCCACAGTAAGGGAGAGGGGACAATGATCACATTTGCCACTGCCTTCCCGCTCCATACCATTCATTACAATAAAGCAGGGAACAGTATTCTGGTCTCCTTGACTACTGCCATTTCAAGTGACCTCTATATATGAAGATGACATTTACATACAATTTCAATTTTTGACTCTAATGAGTACTGCCATCTTTTAGAACTGTGACTCAAAGGTTGGTTTGATTTAAAAAAATCAAAATATTTGAGAAAAAGTAGTTTGTGTTATAAATAATTAACCCTGAGTGCACTGAATAAATTTTCAAGGAATTAAAAATGAAATTATTCAGAGCTGTTGAAAATCTATCATGTGGCAACTTGTTTAAAAGAGCTCCCGCAGGATAGGTTTTCAACATCTGATTTTGATATCTTACATCATTAGGCAATTATAGCTGCCCATAGCACTCTAAGGGTTAAGACTTTAAACAATATTGTCCAAGTTGACTATATTATTTCAGAATAAAGCATACTGAGATGCAAGAGCATCAGTAGATGGTACTTGTTTTATGATATGCTGATTATATGGCAAGATTCACCAATGAACAAGTATGATTCTCAGGGAGGGAATTTGCAGTGCTATATAAATGTATACTTTGCACCATACATGCACTTTCTGCAGGGTCTTCCAAGTGTGAATATACTGTTGCTCTTATTATGCTCGACATGGCCAGCAGCACTGTGTTATGAAAGGATGTCTTCAGTTTAAGAAATTAACAGAATTTGACATTTTTGGGGGCTCAGACATCTTTAAATCTGACGCATTTGTTCATTCATTCCACTGTTTTATTTATGGGTATACCTTGATTTTATGATCATTGAAACAGGTTACTTTTTATTAAAAATTCACTTGAGAACACTGGTTTAGAGATACATGATTCTACTACAGGAAAAAAGGAGATGCCCCTTTCAATGTGGGCATAATGTATTTTTTGTTTAAATACTGCAACAGAACAAAATCTATTTAAATACATTAATGAAGTTGGATGGATACATATCCCAAGACTGTTTTTGGCTGAACCAATCTGCTACCACTGTAAGATCAGGATGAATTGGTGCACGCTGTCATTGGAGTATAGCCTGACATCATGCGCCACCTAGTGGAAAATGTTAATATTGCTAGTGCCAAATATTTGACTTGGGCCAAATTTAGGAGGATATTCTGCACCTGAGAAACTATACAGCACATGCAACGCCAATATCATGGCCAATGGTTGGTCAGGGTAATTGCTATGCACTAATAATTGGCCGTGCTGTTGGCATTTCATTGCAAAAAGGTTTGGTAAATCTGGCCCTCGGAATGTTTCCATGTCCAACTGATCAACATTTCATATTTGCCATGATCTACGTAATCTTTACACAAAGATCATAAAACGGTTTACTTATATTCATTTATTTTGTATTTTGACCAATTATCTACAAATAAGAGACAAACTATTTGAGTAATTCATGCCCCATGTAAAACAAGGAACAAGAGGCCCATGTGCCTTAACGGTCACCTAAGTTGTATAAAAACTGATGTTATTGATGTCAATGAACCAAATATACCCAAAAGTATCATTTTCCTATATAAAGTATAGCAAACTTCACCCTCTCCCCAGGGGCAAACATGGAGTCTGGGGGCCATGAAATGAACAATTTTGATCAAGCAGCTCAAGACCCTTCCATCTATGAAGAGTATTGGTTTCCAGCCTATCTCGGTCTGGAGAAGAAGATTGTTGAAATTTTTGGCAATATGACCCCATTTGGGCCCCACCCCTCGGCCCCTGGGGAAGAGACAGGGTGAAAAATGTCATAGTATCAAACTGTCATCTCATGGTTATAATCCCAATCAAGTTTGAATGATTTCCAGTAGAAAATGAACAAAATATACCCGAAAGTATCATTTTCCTATATAAACTATTGTAAATTTCACCCCCTCCCCAGGGGCAAGCATGGAGCTCGAGGGTCATGAAGTTCACAATTTTGATAAAGCACCTCAAGAAGCCTTCCATCTATGAAGAGTATTGTTTTCCAGCATATCTGGGTCTGGAGAAGAAGATTTGTAAAATTTCATCCAATTTGACCACTTTTAGCCCCTCCGCTCAGAGCACCTGGGGGTGGGCACCATATAACTCACAATTTTGGTGCATATTTGACCAAGGAAGGTTCCTGCAAAATTTTATTGAAATCGGATCAGCGGTTTCTGAGAAGAAGTGGAAAATGTATTGGCCAGTTTTAGCCCCGCCCCTCAGAGCCCCTGGGGGTGGGCACCATATAATTCACAATTTTGGTGCATATTTGACCACGGAAGGTTCCTACAAAATTTTATTGAAATCGGATCAGCAGTTTCTGAGAAGAACTCGAAAATGTAAATTGTTTACGGACGCACGACGGACGACTAGAATAGGTCACTTTGAGACTTCGTCTCAGGTGACCTAAAAACTTTCCCTTTATAGAGCAAAGTAATTCTTTGAATCTCGTCCATTTAGGATAGTTGTGGATAATGGCCATTATGTGTCTTTATGGGTAAAGCTAAATTCACTTTCTACGGGTAGGAAGCCTTTCCCACAGCATTACTTTAGGAAGTACAGAACAATAAGGCTTTATGAAGTAACTTTTAACCATCATGAAAAAACAGTCATGGTGTATCCATTCCAGGGCTTACTCAGCTTAATAAAAGCACAGCATACTGGAATACATTGAAACATTATTTATTGCAAGTCTCCATTCTACAGGGTTAAAATATCTCTTAGAAACAAATGTATACCATTTATCATTATTTACTAGAACAGCCAGCGTACACTCATTAAATGGAAAGATGCACACTTTAATTTCAGTATGATTCAAACATGAAACCCACTCTTACTACAAACAAGATGAAGGATCTGAAAACAGAGACAGGCAATATGTCTTAGCTGCAGCATCTCCCTATGCTATAAACCACTACGCGATCATACAACTCGGGTATGATTGCATACATCTTACCATTGCCCTCTTCCCACTCTTCCTCTATTCCCAGACTGAGGCTGGGGCAGGGGGTCAACACAAAAATAATTTGGAGTGTAAGGCACAAATCCACACATTCTGAAATCAAATCAACCACATAGTTAAACACACAAACTGTAACAGGGACACCAAACAGGATCGGATGCTATTCTTGAACATAAGTTGGCAGATCTGTATTTGCAATGACAATAAATTTAGTTTTTGTGCGCTTGAGCATCCTCGAAAAATTAAATGCTGTCGTGCAGACGCAGATATGAAAATGGCAAACACAGCCACTGTCTCAGTAAAAGCCATACATGCAGGTAACCCACTTTTCACAGAGCAGTGACTCTCAGCTATCACACCGAACAAAAACATAACATGGGTCCATCTAAACTTACTTCATGACCACTTTTCAACTGCAATTAAAGGAGGCCAGCTTCCAACAATATGCTTATTTTTACACCCAACATACTCACTAGGAATCAAGCCATTCTGTGCTGGAATAGCGATTGAATTGTGGAACACAATTACTTCTATAAATAACACTGACACTCAGTGCCAGTCATCAGTAACATCAGTAGCACCTTCGTGCACGAACAGCAGCGTATTACCGAATTTACTGAATTTCTGAATTTTATTTAGCTTGTGAGACAGTAGCGAGAAATACAGGTGAATTTTGCGTACACATCAAGTCAGTATAATTCCTAACCAGGTCATTGGATATCACCATCAAGCAGGAAACTTAAATCAGTTAATTGCAAGTGTATAGCAGCAATGTGAACTATGAAATATGAAATCATCTTTACTGCACACTGTAATTTTGCTTTGAAATCATGGCAAGTTGTGCACAATGATATTGCAGAGATATCCTCAACCTCTTAAAATATCTACCCCACTAAACTCCTCCCTTAGTCTTCAGGAACCGCAGTGAATACAGGCTGCTCAGTCCAGGTCAGCAGGTCAGCCGCTTGGCAGGACGTGGTTCAGTGGTCATACTCTTGGTCAATGAACTTAGCCATAGTAGTGAGTTGGATATTACTGGTGCCTTCATATATTGTACCTGTAAAAGAAAATATGATAACATATGAACACATAATGAAATGAAGACTAAACTGTTGACGATCAAAAGACATAGAAGGACGAATAAATGGAAAAAAAATGATGTTGGTTTAAATACATTCAGTGGTCGCTTTATAAGGTGTCTCTTTCTGACATGGGATAGGATTCCAGCCTTCCCTTTGCCCCCAGAACTGCCTGAATTATTCATGACGTAGATTCAACAAGGCTCTGGAAACATTCCTGAGAGATTCTGGCCGATGTTGTAAAGATAGCATCATGCATGCGCTGGAGATGTGACGGCTGACCCTTCAAGCTGCACATCTCCTGTTCTATCCGATTCCAAAGGTGCTCCATTTCAGTGCGATCTGGAGACAGTGGAGGCCACTGGAGTACACTGAACTCACTGTGCTGCTTGAGGAACCAGCTTGTGGTGATGTGTGGTTCATTACATGATGCGTCATCCTAGTGGAAGTAACCGGTAGAACATGGGCAGATTGTGGCTATGAAGGGATGCGCATAATCAGCGGTACTCAGGTAGGCTGAAGCAGGGGCTGAAATACCAGTGTAGCAGCCCAGATAACCCCTCCCGGCCAGCTATAGCCGGGCATAACCTGGCCTGGGCCAAAATATACCCCGGGTTACAAAATGTGATTGAATGCGGGGGGTAAAATCTGGCCCGGGAGGGTATAAAACAGGCGAGCCCCCTTTAACCCTGGGTATACTCTGGGCTGGGGGTGTACTTTGGCCCGTTACACTGGGGGCGCAGGGCGCAGACCTGCATGCGATGGGGGCCCGTTGACACTTAGGCACGTGACTGAGGCAAAACTGTCTTCAGTGCAATTGACTGACTGCAGTAACAATTTATCTGAATGGCACATCAAGGTTGTGATTATCAGCCTCATACATTCACTATATCATACATTTCACCCATTATAAAGAGGCACCAAAGCCAAATAGATCTCGGTCATGGTGACAAACATTTTAAAGTATTTAATCAGTCTGCGTCCAATTCTGAAATATGTAGTGGCCTATGTTAGACTTGGGTAATGAATTTTTTAAATTAAAATTGACAGTGGTTTGGCTGCGTGTTTTTTGGTAATATTATGGAGTATAGCCTTCCTCTTGCTCTCCTTCTGTGGATATTTGTGGGAAATATGGTGACCAAGTAAGCTACACTGCCCGACCAAAAGTCACACTTTCTAATATTTTGTTGGACCACCTTCAGCTTTGATTACGGCACGCATTCGCCATGGCATCATTTTGATAAGCTAATACAATATCAAAACATTTATTGTTGTCCAGAAATGCGGTCACTTTTTACCAATATACTGTATAGATGATGGGAGAGTCAGACCGCTGTGCAAAGTCTTCTCCAGCACATCCCAAAGATTCTCAGTATGGTCAAGGTCCGGACTCTGGTGGCCAATCCATGTGTGAAAATGATGCCTCATGCTCCCTGAACCACTCTTTCACAAATTGAGCCCAATTAATCCTGGCATTGTCATCTTGGAATATGCCTGTGCCACCAGCGAAGAAAAAAAATTGATGGAAAAATCTGGTCATTCAGTTTATTCATGTAGTCAGCTGACCTCTTTGGGGCACATATTGTTGCTGAACCTAGATCTGACCAACTGAAGCAACCCCAGATCAAATCACTGCCCCCACAGTACGGTTGGCACTAGGTATGATGGGTTAAGCACTCTGAAACACGGTAATCTAGACTCATTAGACCACATGACCTGCTTACATTGCTCCTGAGTCCAATCTTCACGCTCCCCAGCAAACCGAAACCTTTTTTTCTGATTAAGATCACTTATAAGTGGTTTTCTTAAGGCTACACAACTGTTAAGTTCCAATCCCTCCAGTTCACTTTGCATTGTGCTTGTGGAAATGCTCTTACTTTCACTGTTAAACATAGCCTAGACTTGTATGGTTGATTTGGTGATTTCACCAAACATCTAAGCGTTCTCTGATCATGATCATTCAAAGTTTTTTTCCAACCAGGTTCCTTCCTCAAAGATTAGTGTTTACCACTATCCTCCCAGGTTTTAATGTGTTGGACTGTTCTTAACCCAATTCAAGTAGTTTCTGCAATCTCCATTATTATTTTTCTATGCTTGATACAGGCCAATAATTTGACCCTTCAGAGACAGAGTAAAATCCTTTCCACAACCACAGGTTATGTCTTCCACTATGGTTGTTGAAAAAAATTTGAAACTACTCACTGCATCAGTTAGGATTAAAGAACTTGTTGCCAGCTGAAATATATGAATCACGGCAGTAATTACCCAATGGAAGGTGCTTACCCATTTGCTAAGTTAAACTCAGGTGCTGACTTTTTTTGGCCAGGCAGTGTGTGTTTGCTTATAAACATACATAAACACAAACACAATCAAGTGAGGGCCTGTATTTCATATGTTCATTACACAGGAAGAAGACCTGCATTCCATAGTCATCTGCACTGCATAGTCATTCAACCTTTACAAAATAAGTAAATAATGGAACCAAACAATGTTACATGAGGACAATTATTTTATTCAGTGAAGGAAAATGAAAGAAAATTAACGGCCATAGCAAAGGCCTATTAAATAGCACTATTTTCAGTAATTAATTTTAATTCCCAATGACAATCACAGCATGAATTACTTATATTTTAATGCTTGAAAAACTCAATATGAAAAGGATGTTATTTAAAAGCCCATTATGTCTTTCGAGTTGCTGCTCCCTTTGTGGTCAGTTTTTAATGCTGCTCATTCGCAGGGTTCTCCACTATCGTTAATGACCGGGCGGGCCGCCCGTTCATTCTGAGTGATTGCGCAATCGCCGCCTGTTCATAATGTATGCGCCTGTTGAGAATCCTCGGCCGCCCGGTCAAATAAAAAAAAAAAAAAAACGGAGAATTTAAAGAGCACTGGAAGACGCACGATCGAGAGCGCAATATCAACGAAATAATAAAAAAAAAACCCAGAATTTAAAGAGAACTGCAAGACGCGCGGTTGAGTGTGCGATATCAACGAAATATAGCGCATCCCCCCCACCTCCCCACCCCCCGCTCAACAAAATAGAACGCGCCCGCCCCCCCCAAACAAAATGCACTAGAACGCCACCTACCGCCCGGTCATTGAAAATTTTAGTGGAGAACACTGCATTCGGTCAAAATACTCGGCCTTTTCATTCCACAAGTGCTGTTTTTTGCAATATTTTTGGAGGCCAAACATTCAGTGCATCCCTGCACATTAACAATACATTTTTGGTCAAAGAACTGCCGCTTACTTGATATATGTTTTTCGTACCATTTTCTGTAAAATTTAGAGACTGTTGCACATGAAAATTCCAGCAGATCAGTGCTTTCTGAGAAGTTCAAACCCCGCTCTGACACCTCTGCAGTTAGATCATATTTCTCTTCATTTTGATGTTTGGTCTGAAGCGCAGCTGAACCTCTTTACCATGTCTGCATGTTTTCATGCACTGAGTGGCAGCCACATGATTTAAGCCATATCACACGGGAGACAGCAATAAGCGACAGCAGACTATGATTTCTTTGTTTATTTAATCAGTTATGTGGCTCCGCCAGCGCAAATAGTTCCACAAATGGAATAGGACTGGACTGTTGCTAAGCAACATAAACAACAACAACCAGAGTGTATAGTGTGATTAACAGTTATTAAAACACCTGTGAGTGGAGTGATTTTGCTGTTATATGTCCCAGTGATGTTGTGCTACATCACCAGCACTCATGGAATGCCTCGTCCAATAAAATTACTTGGACGGAACTGTTGTATAATGGCGGGTAACATATTTGCATTAGCAAGCAGGTGAACAGGTATACTTAATAAAATGGCTGCAGAGTGTATCGGCCAAAACCCATTTGAGCTGTTGATCTGAAACAAGTAGAGTATAAAAGAAGTAAATGGACCAATTTCAGCCAAACTAAATGATACCCCTAAAGTGCATGTTTCTCTGCTTACAAAAAAAGAGATATGGTTTAAGATAGGATTTTAATCAGACTGGAACTTAATCCCTCAAGTCACTCGGACACTAAAGAAAGGAAAGGTACCATTCTACCGTGACAGCTTCTAGGCCAGACAACCATTCACCGCCATCCATTTCTGCCCATTCATTGTCAACCAATGATATACCAGCATGGCAGCATCGGGTTACTAGGCTCCCACGCTGCCGTATCCCAGAATGCTTAGTTCCAATCAGATAGTCGCTGGCCACAAAGCTTGTTGTAATGTCACAACAGTTAAGAGATAATGCAAGCCCCAGATACTAAACCAGATGCACTTGGGAGCACAAAACATTGACGGTGAATAGCTGCCATTCGGCCCAGCAGGTTCACATTTTGAGCTGGCCTTGACAAGCCTTCGTAAGGAATGCAAAGATTCAAAGACCCGAACGGAGACTGAATGTATGGAGGGAATAAGAAAAAGGCGATTACGACACTGTTACCATTTAGCCTGGTGAATAAAGCTGCTTTCACACCGGACGCGAAACAAATTTTTCGCACGACAGATTACATTCAAAGTCAATGCAAAGATGCGAATTCGCGTCTTTGCATTGACTTTGAATGTAATCTGTCGTGCGAAAAATTTGTTTCGCGTCCAGTGTGAAAGCAGCTTAAAGAGGGGAAAGCAGCGGAAAACCTCCCGTTGGCAGATACAGAAGATGCACTCACCGATTTTACAGTCTCTGTAGTACTTCTCAATGGGGTAATCTTTCGTGAAGCCCACCCCACCCATCCACTCAATGCATTTTGAGGTTGTCAAAGACGCAACCTACGGAATGAGAAGAAATTACAAGCATCAATTATTATACATTGAGAGGTATTAAGTCAGTGAATTTAAATGGGGTAATCCCGACTTAACCCCTTTGCACAGATATAGACGCCTGTGTCGGTAAATTCTGAAATTTAATTCCCAAATAATTCTGTAATTGAATTTCCAAATGTCTTGCTTCACTGGAATAATTTTCCAGAGTCTGTGACAGAAATACAGAGTTATAAAGCCGAAGTAGGCTCATGCATAACAGGAAAAAATTGGAATTACTTGTATTCTGCGCAAAGGGGTTAAACCCACCCATCCTTTCCACTCTATGCATTTTCATGTTATCAAATAAATAAATTAATAGCAAATTTACTAAAATTAGATGTTAGCACATAAGGCCAACAGCTCAACAGCTCAAATTTCAGAAATTTTTTGTATTAAACAGTCTCAAACAGTTTTCAACTGACAGACAGCCTTTAGATCGTAAGAGGAATTTATAGGAAATAAAACAAGACAAATGCTGTCAGTGGATGACAGCAGGACATACCAAAAACTATAACATTCTCCCCTAATGCAAAATTTATAGTCTGGTGCTACATTAAAGGGCATAAGATTCAGAGAATCAAAAGCGGAACAACATAGGGCTCCAGGAGTTTTCACAGCCAAGTTTACGCCATTCCCATTAGAACTGTATGACTGATTGCACTTTTGAGAAGGTAAATTTTGGCCTAAAGGTGGTTTTACAAGAACAGTCATAGTGTCACCAGAACAACAAGATTGCTCTTTTATGCAACAAGATGTTCCCAGCAAAGTTGGTCTAATTCCCACTGTAAAGTTTGACTTAATTGCACTTGAATATGTAATTTCACCCAATGGTGGTGCTCATACGGTTGCCCCTCTATTTCCAGCAGATTTGACAGGATTTCCACCAAAACTGTTCAAGCTATTACATTATTTAAAATAAAGGTAAGGTCCTAGGGTCACCAACATCAATTCTATACATCAGGACCAATCACACAAGATTTGACAAGGTTCCCATCAAAACAGTTGTTATATTTGGAAACCCTTCGCCACAAGAAATATTACAGAGCTAACGTTACCACAATGAACAACTGCCTCCTCTGTGAATCAGGAATGTTGAAATCACCTATGGCATGATTCCCATTCAAGCTGTTCGAGGCACTGGAATTTTCAAAAGAAATTAAAAGTTTGGCCTGGTGGTGGCGCTACAGCTAAGGTCATGGGGTGACCAACATTATTAAAGTAGGAACCCCATCCCTATGCATCAGAAACAACAAGTCTGACACGATTCCCATTGAAAAAATAATTGGAAACAGGGCAATATAATACCAATATATAAGAAAGGGGACCGTACTGAGCCAGGAAATTACAGGTCAGTCAGTTTAACTTGCATTGCGTGCAAAATATTGGAATCTATTATAAAAGATGAGCTGGACTTATTTCTTGAACGCAACAATATCTTGAGGGATAGCCAACATGGTTTCCGTAAGGGAAGGTCATGCCTGACAAACCTTCTGGAATTTTTTGAAGAGGCCACCAAGACTTATGGTCAGAGCAGGGCTTATGACATATAATTGGATTTTCAGAAAGCATTTGAAACAGTACCGCATAAGAGACTAATTTTTAAAATGAGCTCCATTGGAGTTACAGGGGGTATTCTGAAGTAGATTCAAAACTGGTTACAGGACAGAACACAAAGAGTGGTGGTCAGTGGTATCTCATCTGAGCTAGGTATGGTGGGGAGTGGCGTCCCCCAGGGATCGGTGTTGGGACCCCTGCTGTTCCTCATCTACATTGATGACCTTGATAGGAATACTGAGAGCAGATTAGTTAAATTTGCAGATGATACTAAATTGGGAGGTTTGGCAAATAGTTTAGAGTCCACTAAAGTGATTCAGGATGATTTGGATAGAATCCAGAATTGGGCAGAAATGTGGCAAATGAAATTTAATGTTGCAAAATGTGAAGTTGTACATGTAAGTAATAAAAACATTAGACGGGATTACTTCATGGGAGGTTTAAAACTGGAATGTGCTCCACACGAAAAAGATCTGGGAGTGATTGTTGACCAAACCCTCACAGGCTCTAGCCATTTTGCCGTAGCAGTTAAAAAAGCCAATCGGATGCTGGGATACATTGCCAAAAGTATTGAGTACAAATCCAAGGAAATGATGCTTCTTTTGTACAACACATTCGTCAGACCACATCTGGAGTATTGTGTGAAGTTCTGGGGATCATACTTTAAGAAAGATATAGAGGCTCTAGAGAAAGTTCAGAGAAGAGCCACTAAGCTAATTCTGGGTAAAATAGATGAAAGCTATGAGAAGAGGCTGAAGATCCTTAATCTCTATAGTCTTAGGAAAAGGAGACTAAGGGGTGATCTGATTGAGGTCTTTAACCTTTAGCATGCTAAGTGAATTTAAGCCTATTGCATGCTGGCAGCTGAGTTCTGGATCAGTGTAATATAGCCTGCAACTGGCTTATTTTCAAGACCGATCCAGATATTACACCTACTGATACTAAAAAATTGGGTCGTTTCCACGGAAATAACCCAGAATTACAGACCCTCAACCACTCAAAACAAGCCATTATGATGACGCAATGGAGTCTCCCATATTCATATGGCTAATATTGGCCACGTGATCGTTGGTTCATTTTAAATATAGGTTACAGCGAAAGTGTTTGTAGCGGATTGGAATTTCGGAACGAGTTGGGCCGCGGAGGGATTTTTACCGCACGAGACCGAAGGTCGACCGGTAAACGTTCCGAAATTCCCCAGACGCAACAAACACGAGCAAGGTAAACTATGTATTATATGCGCCATTTTTTTATTCATTTGTGAGACAAAATAAGTTCTAATTCAACATTTCATATAGATTTATTTGGTTCGTTAAAAAAAAAAAAAAAGAACAAAAAGGGAACTATTTGATGTAGTATGAGTGTACTGGTACTGTACAGCGATGACAACAGTCATTTTACATTCGCATGTATGATGAAAAATGGCTAGATTTGCAATACCTGTCCAACAAGAATTGTCTACATAGCTAGCAAGAACAATGCAAGACAGATGTGGGACACAAAATCCATAATATCAGCATTTAATAATCTGTCACATTTGGCAATGGTCGCATGCATAGCCACTGACTCTCCATTGCTCGCTATCAGTGCGACTGCACTCATACTGCGTCATGTACTCACTTTAAAATGAAGTTATATTAGCACTTGCCGCTGAAATGATATTTGGATCTTGGCATTCCTAAACACAGTTCTTCTTGTCGAGCGATCTACTTGCAATCGGAACAGATATAAACAAACGTGGCGACTGCGATTAGCCGGCAGTTGCACAGAATAAGGAATATATGCGCGAGTACGGTCGCCGGCAGTTGCACAGAATGAGGAATATATGGGCGAGTACAGTCGCCGGGAGCACGCTAAAGGTTAAATATGTTAAAGGGATTAACAAAGTGAATTATGTAGGATTCCTTCGACCAAGTGTTGTTAGTAGAACTCGGGGTCGCAAATGGAAGCTGACCAAAGGTAAATTTAGCACTGATATTCGGAAATATTTCTTCACCCAAAGAGTACTTTCGATGTGGAATAGCTTGCCTGACCATATTGTTGAGGCAGAGACCGTGGTAGTTTTCAAGAGCAGGCTTGACTTAACACTAGATACCACTGAGTTACTGAGTATCTGAAGTGATATATTCACAATAGTATAAAGAAACTGGCGAGCCTAGCTGGGCTGAATGGCCTGTTCTCGCCATTCATGTTATGTTATGTTATGTTATTTTATGTTATGTTATGTTATGTTATGTAAAACTATTGAGTTTCTGCATTTGAAAATGTTAAGTTTGACATGGTGGTGGCCCTAAAGAAAAGGTTGTAGGGTCAAAATCTTTAGGTTTTGTCCTCTATGCAGTAGGAATGAACACAATAAGTTTTACAGAATTCCCATAAAAACTGCTCTATGTATCGCTCTACCACAACGAATCTGCAATGACAACGGTCGTGGCATCCAAGCTGAATTCGTAATATCCCTAAAAATGTAGTTTTGGGGATATTATAAAGCTAACACCACATCATAAGTCCTTATAAACACGCTAGAAATAATTTCTCTTAAATTAGACTGCTGCAACCCAATACAATGTCTGCCTGCAAATGGAGTGCTAGCTTGTCGATTTCAGTGGTCACCTCAGCAGTGAAGTATTTGGCCATGCAGGCCTCCTTGATGAACGGTCTCCCGGCCTCCTTCAGGCGAGCTGCATTATAGGTCAGGAGCCTGGCAGCCTCCAGCTGGGTGGCCACATGAGCGATCTGGTGCTGCATGCCCTACAATGGAAATCATACTGAATCAGCCAATCACATCAAAACATGGGTCTTCACTTTTACTGTAAAATCTGATGTAGAATATTCCATCAGTGAATCCCATTATCACTCAAACAAATTGATAGCCCCATGCAAGAAAGGCGCAAGTGACACTCAGTGGTGGTAAGTGGTCAAAAATGACTTTTGGTTGTTCAGGAATAACTGAGACTAGCTCATCTCCTGACCAAGTCTGGAGTCTCAATTCCTATCCCAAAGGGGTTAAAATGCCTTTTTAACATTGGCGCAGCTGCCTGTGATCGAAATGGTCATCTTCGCCTATGCTAAATGGGCTAAAGTGCATTTTGCTAATTATCTCCCAAATTACAAAGAATTATGAAAATGTCTACTTGGCATCCCAATGGGTTACCAAGTACTATACTTCTATCATGGATATTTCATCATATAGCTAACAGATGGTGTTGAGGCGGTTTTTTTGGCTCTCCAACAAAATCTGTAAAATGTCACATACGACCTTCTTGCATGAGGCCACCGAAATGCTTGGGGATGACTAAGGAAAATATGGTTACCTGAAAGTCAAATATGCGCTTCCGAAACTGAACCCTCTGCCTGGTGTAAGGGACTGCATGGTCAAAGCAGCCTTGAGCCAGCCCCAGCATCTATAAGGCAGAAAACTAAGATTAGATGAAAGGATTGATGACTAGATTAGAAAGGATTGATTGATAAGAAGAAATTATAAATTGTAGCAACATATGGGTAAACTAGATAACTTGGTCACCACAGGGACCGAGTCGTGCATCTCCCCGATCCCCATGAGCAATCACTAGCAAATTTTTACAGCCGCAATGTTACTGTTTTTACTCTTGCTATGACATTAATATGCATCCCTGTACATGTAAAATGTGGCTCAAAATGAGCAGAAAACACAAAATCTGCAAAAAAGATTTTTTTGACAAAATGGCCAGCGGCGGCCATATTGGATGTCGGAAATTGCCGAGAATTGATCTTGAGCATTGCCAAATAAACATCTTTGACTACGCAAATTTAGAGAAAAATATGACCAAGGGTCCTGTAGCTTACCGGCAAGCAGTCTTACAGCGATGATAAAAGTTATGAAAATTTCATGTGAAGTTCGACATTTGAATCAATGAAAATAAATGTCAAGGTCACTAAATAAGAGTTCACATACATTTATAAGACCTTCTTTAATACAATCCTAAGCTCTGAAGCAGTTTTGGTGACGCAAGTCATTGAAATATGTCAATATGTATTCGATATGTCAATTGTGAACTTTAAAGGTCACAGAATGTCAAGTTGTGGTCAGCAAATGGACTTCATATATGACTTTCTAAATGTCTCGATACAAACCTTGGCTCAATCTGTGACCATTTTGGTGATACAAGTCATTGTAATTTCACTGCCGAGTTTGACCTCAAAGATCACTGACAGTCACGTTGAATGTCACCAAATGAAAGTTCATATGCGACTTCCTAGATGTCAGTAACACAAACCAAGCTGCATCTGTGACCATTTTAGTGATACAAGTCATTGAATTTTCACTAGGTCACATTTGACCTTTGAAGGTCAATACGAAGTTCACCAAATGAAAGTTCATATATGACTTCCTATATGCCTGCAATACAAACCTAAGCTCTATCTGTAATAGTTTTGGTGACAGAAGTCATTGAAATTTCACTATGTGAAGTTCGACCTTCGAAGGTCGCCGAAGGTCAAGCTCAAGGCCACCAAATGAACGTTCATACATGACTTCCTATAAGTGTTCAATGCACATATGTTCCCAATCTTCAATATTTTCAAGCCTAGAAACCTTTGAAAATTGTAACATTTTGCTTGACCTCAAGTTTGACCTTTCAAGGTCATCTGAGGTCAACTTTAACACGGCAAAAATATAGGTCATATATTACTTCCTATATGTCAGTAATACAAACTTAATCTCTATCTGCAACCATTTAGCTTCCACAGGCAATTTGGCCCATTCTCCATAAGACCCAATGTTAAAGTACAGCGCCCCCACTAGACCCACTTCCTTCGATTCAATCAAAATGGCATTCGCACTGTACATAAAGTGTATCAAGGTGAGTTGATTGCCAGATTTAGAAAAAAGTTATCTGACAGTTTTTGAGAAATAATTTTTTTAAATTTCAAGTCATACCTTTTAACATTGTTAATATATTCCCTGACCTCGAGTTTGACCTTTCAAAGTCATCTGTGGTCAAATTTAATATTGCTAAAATATAGATCATATATGACTTCCAATATGTCGATAATACAAACTTAATCTCCATCTGCAACCATTTGGCCTCCACAGGCCATCTTGCATATTCATAAAGTACAGCGCCCCCAATAGACCCACTTCCGTCGATTCAATCAAAATGGCGCTCTCACTGTAAATTGACGGTACCAAGGTAAGTTGATTGCCTGATTTAGAAAAAAATGTATTGCGCAGTTTTTGAGAAAAATTTTTTTTAATTTTCTCAGTCCTATCTTTAACATTGGAGCCAAAATTTCAAGGGCCCATAAAACGGACAAAAATGACTCAATCAAAAATCCGAGAAAAACGTCTGGAGATATGGTCTAGTAGTATGTTATTGCAAATATACACGAAATTTCATCAGGCCAAAAAAAAGATCAAAAATGTTCCGGATGACGGACGACAGATGACAGACAGACGACGGACGCCACACCACAACAAATAACAAACTGACCACCAAAATGTAAGCAAAGGACATGCAGCCAAAAACCAACTAATTCAATGCAGCTGCCCAGACTACCGATATAATTTCCAAAAGGCAATCATAAAAAGGGTAGTCCAGCAATACGAAAAATTAGCTGCAGACATAAAAGCCATCATTTTCTTTATCAACTACACTAGGCCTAAACAGTTCATCGAGCAATTTTAATTGATTTACAGACTATTCCGATGCATTATTACATTTTTCGAACAAACATGTATAAACACCATTGGAGAAATAGGTCGGCCTACAGCAAAGAGTACTACTTTGTATCTATGAATAACAAATGTGCTGACTTGTGCAAAAAACTTTAGCTGAAGTAGGAAAATTGGTCATCAATTTGAGGGACGTTTCATGGTTTCATTTGTATATCAAAAGATATACAAATAGCGCAAGTCAGAATGCAAACCCCTACTTTAACATTTACAACATTTTCATTGGGCACTAAAGTCATAGTAAATTGGGACAAAGCCTGATCTGCACAGAGGGTAGATATTCTCAAAGACGGCTGAATGTTCAATGCGTTTCATCTTTTTCTCCTATGGATGCATGTGGGACTACACTGTGCCAGTTCACTAACCAGACAGTTTAAGGCAGATACTTTGCACTTAAATGAGCCGTGTCAAGATTACTGCTCATGCTCAGAACTTACATCCCAAGAAAGTGAATCTACTTGACTGCGAGTCGCAGTGTGATTCCATCCTTGCCAATTCATCTTCATTTTGCATTGTGTTTATACTGTATATTGTAGTTACTTTGGTATTATGTTTTTCAAATTAACCCTTAAATGCCCACCTATAGTAAAAGTTGAAAGAAAAATCTATGTATTCTGTTAAAGGAGGACTATACTGACCTACACGTTTTGACTTAATCTTATAGTAATTAACTCCCCAACATAATATCCACGGTCGATTTTTTGTCCATACATACCCCGTTCTTTTAAATGACCATTAATTAGCCGGAATCGCTGTGTCCAGGAGGCCGCCATTAACGCTACAAGTGGCATGAGAAGTTGCGAGATCATAACGTCACTGCGGCTGCCACATGCATTCATGTGCATGATGCATGCGATGTCAAAATGTCTGAATACATGGATATCTAAATAAATTAGACTACCAACCAATTTAAAATTGTTCACTGAGCGAATCAACTGTTTGATTGCAAATTGAGCCAAGTAAATGGGAAGGGGGTGAAAGCAATTTTCGAGTAGAGGAGGATGATTTTGAAGACCTTAACTTTGCTTAGTTCAGCACGCAGTTTGCCTGAATGTGTTTGCTTGATTATTACATTTGGCCGTTGTGTGCGAATCTTGTTCAATTATTAAATAAAAAATGTTTAAAATTTGCGGCACATATTTGCCTGAACGTGCTTGCCCAGTCTTCGGTGCATTATCCATTGCTTGCAATGGGAAAATAATTTCTCTCTCGCATTCACGTTTGATGCGCTTCACACAAGGTTTTCTACTTCACGTATATTTTTAGACGCTTAAAAACCAGGGCCATCTTAACATGATTTCATTTTTAAGAAATCTTTTTTAATAATACAAAAAAGTTTTCCGCTAGAGGTGGAATTCAGAGGTCTGCTATTTATTCAGATTACTGACATTATTTCAATCTAGCAGGGTAGCCTGGTTCGGTTTGTCTGCTTCTCATTATCTCTTCTAAATCATCATTGGCTTGATTTTGGTTTTGATTGGTCAGTTGGCTGAATAAATGGCTTGATTACAAGTTAGGCAAAGTACACGGGAATTGATTTAAGGTGAGCTAATTATGCCAAGGTGACGGCAGCTGTCCAGCCTCGCTGGTAATTAGCAGACTTCAAATCGCACTTTTCTTTCCGGAAGCATTTCAAATGGCCTCTGATGCTAGTTCACCTCTAAATTAAAGTTGTGTCGGATAGAAAAAGGTAATAATCAAGCTCGTCTGTCTGCCCCATAGAGGAAGCGGGAATATCTCGGTCATTCAACAATCTCAATGCAGGACCGCAGGACAATGGAAATTCATGGCGCTGGCAGCCACACTGACATCACGATTAGGGGCGCCCCTAGCGGATCGAGGGCGAATTTTCGTCCGCTGTGGTGAAAATGGCGCGGTCCACTAGTTTTGTAAAATCGCTCATAAAACTTAAAGAAATTGAAAAATAAAGAAAACAAAGTCGTAGGAGCTTTTTTCAGGATATACTGAAATAATAACACCCAACTTTCCCAGCCATGATAGTCCTCCTTTAATATGTCCCAGGGAGGGGCTAATAACAACCCAATAGGAATTTTTAATTTTTGGTGACCTTTGACCTCATTTTAGTTTTGTGACATATATGTCACAATGGGCAATTCAGGGACCTTATAGCTAAAATGACTTGAATGATAAAACAGTTGACATATAGCTGAAGTATAAGGCATAGCTTATTTTTCATTAGCTTTCCTGTTTGTCTACTTTATCCAGTGATGAATGGGTGCTGATCTATCGTGTGGATTCCACCAAGGGGGCGGCCATATTGGAAAGGTTAGCTGGTGCAGCCAGTGTAGTGTCAGTTCCACTTTTATGCATCAGATGGCAGCACTGATGGTCTAAATATGTCACTATGGGCATTAGGTTGCAAAATTTATGTGGGGTCAGTGGTTTTGACAACCCCTAAAATCGTGTGACAAATTTGTCACAGGGGGCATTTAAGGGTTAAGGAGCTTTAAGATTAAGATAAGAGCTTTAAGGAGCTTAAGATTCAAACCGCTATTTTAAGCTTTAACCTAAGGATGCAAAGAATGTAAACTAGCTGCCATCTCCAATAATCATAGGGGAGGTATAATATCTTCTTCTTCTATGATTATTGGAGGTTGGCAAACCAGTTTACATTATTCATACCCTTCGGCTAAAGCTCAGCGCTTTGAATCCTCAAATTTGCATAGAAAACTCCTTGATATAAAAAGCATTTTGCGTGAGTAACTAAAACATATAAATACAATGCAAAATGATGACAGATTTGCAAGGATGGAAGTTAATTTTTGACTTGCAGTTGAGCAGATTTACTTCATTCAAAGTTTTGAGTATGCGCAGTAGTCGTGACACAGCTTCTTTAAAATGCCTTCTGTTATGACAAACTACACACGGACAAAATTGTTAAATTGAGCTGAGATCTATATCATTATTATCATTATTTTTACTCTAGAATTTATTACCGTAAATGTGCAACTGCATAAGATATAACAATCATCAATTTTCCCATCACAATATACTGTGAAACTGGCATACAGCCACAGCCCTACTCACAATTATTCAATTGTTCTTTTTTTTTTTTTTTTTAATACATTTCAGTGGTTTCATTTTAAATGTTCAATTGCATGCGACCGTTTTTTTTTTAATTCTTCAAGGAAAAGGTATTCCCATTACAGGACCCAGGTCTGATTACGGTACTGAAAGAAAGTAACTTGTCCTCTCAGTGACTCACCTGGGCTGCAATCCCAATCCGCCCTTCGTTCAGCATTCCGATGGCATACTTGTACCCATGACTGACTTTTCCCAGGATGTTCTTCTCCGGAACCTGGAACAGGTGCGATGAGGAGGTCAGAGGTGTAAAACAGGAATGGCACGACACCACGTTTTCATTTCCAGAACAGACACCAGAACTTTGAGAAACTGCCGAAACCGTTACCAATCCGATACCACTTCCTCAAGCCCTCCCCCCTTCCTTCTAACAACAACTACACTGCTCGTAAGACATTTGTATAGATATGCCTAGATGAGAGATGCAAACTTTTGAATAGTGGAATCAGGGAGGATTTATCGTGACAAGCCGAACTGAGGTTGCAAAGGGAGCTTGTTTCACAGGTAGGGTCCAGGGGCCCGCCTTAGGGCCCCTGGTAGGGTCCAGGGGAAACACTCCTGGTGGGGGTCTAGAGGACAGCGCCCCAGGAAGCTCCTGGAGTTTAAGTTTTGAAATGTCTCTATTCACACTCCCTGATGAGCATTTTTTAATGTTCCCGTTCACCACAATTTAATCAGTTATGACAGATGTCTGGAGTTTTTCCATCAACATCTGTTGTTTTTATTGGTTTTTACACTTTGAGTTTCAGATACACACACAAACACACGCACACACAAAAGATGGACAAGAAGTTTGATAATAAATATTAATTACTATAAAATTTAATATGGTGCTGGAGACTTAAGTCATTAAGAATATACTATACTAGTTATTTCTGTAAGACCACTTTTGGAAATGTGTTGATTTGTTACACTCAATGGTGGTACCAAAATGTAAATTTCTGGGACCATTTTTGGCAATTTTCTTAGCTTTCACCAAAGACTCTGTCACATTTGCACCATTACTGGAACACTAAGATGGGGAAAATGAGGATTAAATTCAAACTTTCAAAGCACCTGGAACAGTTCAAAAGGGCATATGCTCCAATGGATATAATTTTGTCAACTTTTTGATAGCATTAAAATGTTGTTTTAAGAAATGTAGTTAGCTCAGCAACATATTAAGTAATTTGTACAAGTAGTAAAACCCTATAAGCCCACAACACAAATAAATAAGCCTAAAGTGTCAACAAATGATCACCTAGATTGGGATATCAGCATACAGATTTCCCGCCTAATTAAATTCAAACTCCACGCGAGCGCGAGTCAAGTGAAGTCAAAACACCGGCCGCTCGAGCAGACCAGGTCGATGGAGTCGGTGGAGAAACCGTGAAGCTACCGCTACTCCAGAGACGCAGCAGATACCTATTTAACTCTGACTGTGATCTTGCGAGGCAACAAACTAAAATTTTATAAATATCTATTAAAAAAAAATAACATTATGGAGTGTTGTACTTTCTAGTTATCCTTGTAAAGCTATCAAACATAACAGCAATTCAAATGAAGAATTTGAATAAGTTGAAAAATCAAATCGGATACGGATTGACTCATTGACATTGAATGAAAATGGTTCCACCGACTTTCCCATCATGACATCATGCATTACTAACGATCCGCAATAAAAATCAGGAATATTTGCAACGGAAATCCACGACCAATAGGCGCGATCTGATAGACAATACGGCACATCGCCAGGCGGATATGACGGCAGAAAATCATGGGTCAAATGTAAAAATGTCGACGAGTGAACTTCCGTTCATATCCGCGCAAGGTCGAACGCTAGCTAATATAATGGTCATTTACAGCGTTTCGTTCCAAAACGTGAACTCCGGCTTTGACTCGTTTGTAGCGTTTATTTGAATTTTGTGGTATTTTCACGTTCATATCTGTGTATCCACGATGGTATTCGAATGTGAAGCTGCGCAATGCTCATCGCATTTTGTCATGCATGCATTGGCTTGGCGAAGCTGGTCTTACTACCGGAAGTACGGATGTCGACAAAAAATCCCCTTCCTTCCTTCATCTCATCTCCCGATTTACAACAGTTTTGCGCTATATCAGATCGCTCCTATTAGGCATTTAGTTACCGAGATCAAGTTACGGTAAGTGCTCCAAATCCCGTGAATGTCACTTCAACAGCGGGTCAGAAAACAGTACGCGGCGAACATGTGCCCCAAGATACTGGAGCCTTACTACCAGTATCTTTACATGTGCCGTTCGGGTGCATGTGTTTACAAAGGTGATTACATCCGAGAATTGTCATATGGAAAGAGTAAACCAATCCATCTCCGGTCAGCTGTATACTATGCCAGCACTACTACATCAATCATTCGTATATGTGATGAGTTTTGAGATGGTTAAACGACCGAATATGCAATAATTACTTTAAATACATAACTGGCGATCGCGAAGAGCCACTGTACCACTCCACATTGCGTGTGCATAGTATAGATGTAATGCATACGCGGGATGATAAATGCTTGAAAAGTGAGAAACTCCCAAGGATTTCAGGGGCGCCCGTAAGGTTGGGAGACGGCCTTATTTTCCGGGAGCCTCCCGGTGAAATCGGGAGGGTTGGCATCTCTGCTAGATTAATATAACCACATTAAAAAAAAAAAAAATCAAGCTAAAATTACTAATTGAACTGGAATAGATCTTGAAATAATGATGATTTTACATTACCATAAATAGACTCCCCAGAAACATACAGCGTGTAAAAAAAAAAAAGTCCCACTTTGAAAAATTGCCCTAAAATTAATATTCTATAATTTTTTGAAAACCCTTTTACATAGGGTGAAAGACCATGGTTCAGTGTTTTTTTTTGTGCAATTGCACATACTCAACATGTCACGCATGAGTGAGCACAGGCTAATTACGTAAATTGCAATACATCCGTTTTGCGTGAAAAAAGTACTGGGATGAAAACAGGATCCGAGACCATAGGAAGCAACGTTAGGTATGCCCTTTGTTTAACACAAATTGCCATTACTTTTGAATTAACCCTTTCACACATCCTCAACATGTCCACCATTTCTTTCCTGGCAGATTTGGGCCCTCCTCAGCATATCGTACACTGCACGGCGGATCAATGCTCTGTCCCGTCTGAGAACATTGACTTCTGCCATTATACGCTCCTCAAGGTCATCCAGGTCCCTAGGTGGAGTAATGTACACTTTTGACTTAAGATGAAAAAAAGAAAAAGACACAAGAGGGGTTAAGTCCAGTGACCTCGGGGGCCATTCCACATCCTGGTGTAGGGCAATCACTCGTTGTCCGAACAGTTCTGTAAGTTGAAATGAAATGTGTCAAGGGATGGGCGGAGATCAAGAAAGTGCAAACACCTGGTGTTGCACCTTCTAGGGACATCCATTCATTGATTACATAACATGACATAACAGGACTGTTAGCCACCTGGAGAGAAAAGGGTTAAAGCAATTTCCTGAAAATTTTTAGGACACTTAAGGGCGTACCGAACATTGCTTCTCATGGTCTCAGATCCTGTTTTCATCCCAGCGCTTTTTCGCGGAAAACAGATGTATTGCAATTTACGTAATTAGCCTGTGCTCACTCATGCGTGACATGTTGAGTATGTGCAATTGCACAAAAAAGCACTGAAGCATTGCCTATCAACCTATGTAAAAGGATTTTCAAAAAATTATAGAATATTAATTTTAGGGCAATTTTCCACAGTGGGACATTTTTTTTTTGATACACCCTGTATGGTGCAAAACATAAACAAGAGGCCCGTGGGCCTTAACAGTCACCTGAGTTGTATAAAAACTGATCTTATTGATGTGAATGAACCAAATATACCCATCATTTTCCTATATAAAGTATAGTAAACTTCACCCCCTCCCCAGGGGCAAACATGGAGCCTGGGGGCCATGAAATGAACAATTTTGATAAAGCACCTGAAGACCCTTCCATCTTTGAAGAGTATTGTTTTCCAGCATATCTGGGTCTGGAGAAGAAGAGTTTGAATTGTTGCCAATTTGACAACTTTTAGCCCCGCCCCTCAGAGCACCTGGGGGTGGGCAGAAAATAACTCACAATTTTGGTGCATATTTGACCAAGGAAGGTTCCAGCAAAATTTTATTGAAATCGGATCAGCGGTTTCTGAGAAGAAGTAGAAAATGTATTGACCAGTTTTAGCCCCGCCCCTCAGAGTCCCTGGGGGTGGGCACCATATAATTCACAATTTTGGTGCATATTTGACCAAGGAAGGCTCCTGCAAAATTTCATTGAAATCGGATCAGCGGTTTCTGAGAAAAAGTGGAAAATGTATTGACCAGTTTTAGCCCCGCCCCTCAGAGTCCCTGGGGGTGGGCACCATATAATTCACAATTTTGGTGCATATTTGACCAAGGAAGGCTCCTGCAAAATTTCATTGAAATCGGATCAGCAGTTTCTGAGAAGAAGTCAAAATGTATTGAGCAGTTTTAGCCCCGCCCCTCAAAGCCCCTGGGGGTGAGCACCATATAATTCACAATTTTGGTGCATATTTGACCAAGGAAGGTTCCTGCAAAATTTCATTGAAATCGGATCAGCGGTTTCTGAGAAGAAGTTGAAAATGTATCGAGCAGTTTTAGCCCCGCCCCTCAGAGCCCCTGGGGGTGGGCACCATATAATTCAAAATTTTGGTGCATATTTGACCAAGGAAGGTTCCTGCAAAATTTTATTGAAATCGGATCAGCGGTTTCTGAGAAGAAGTCGAAAATGTTGTTTATGGACGCACGACGCACGACGGATGACGACGGACCAAAGGCAATTAGAATAGGTCACTTTGAGACTTCGTCTCAGGTGACCTAAAAATATGTAAGAAAACCAAGCCTCGCACTGAAGGCTGAGAGAAATACAAGACAATTGAGGGGATGATTTTAGGGGCTGAAAGGTCCACATGTGTTACCCAACAGGCCCTGGCAGAATGAATGGAGTTCAAACGTATTTTCACAAAGCAGTTCGCTGAACAGAGCATGTCTGAAAAACAAAATGAAAAATCGCCATCTTTCTCCCAAATTACACATAGCTAAGTTTTCATGACTCAGTATAAATCTTATAAATCCCAAGTGATTTAAATAGGCCACAAAAATCTACTTAAATTATATCATGCTGATAAAATGCGGCCAATGAAAAGTTTGAAATATAATTTTAGCAACAATGATAACATTGAGCATTAAGATCAGTTAGCTAGGTAAACAAGATTTGGTAACAGGTCACCTTAATTAGCTCAATAATAAACATTAAAACATATTCAAGAAATTATTTAGCATTGACAACAATTAGGCCTACATTAAAGTCAGCTGTTTGAAATGTATTGAATTATTGTCAATAAATTATGTCAGGATTTTTCAATGGTCTAGGATTCAAAAATATGAGAACACGCGTTCTGTAGAATAAATCGGCTCAGTTAACAGTGGAAGTTAGGCCCGAACAAGTTGACTGTGACAACGCTACAGCTCGCCAGCCACATAGTCACAGGGTAAGATACTGCAAGCTGTGTGATCTTGGCGCCAGAGCAATCCTCAACTAATGTGAGAACTTTGTTGATGACAAAACTATGTCTTATAAGAGTACGGTTTTAAATAGAAAAGTAAATAATCAAACTTCTAAAAAAGTTTTATTGAACACAAGATGAATACAAAAAGGTCAAACAAAGTCAGATATACTAAGTCCCTCTCCATTGTAACTGACCGCGATGGGGACCAGTCAATGTCTGCAGTTCACTATTGGCCAGTCTTTGTAAAAGAGTACACCACTTACATTTGCAAGCGAGTAACAAATAAAGACAGCCTAATGAAAGCATCTGATTTGCTTTTTGCGCTTTTTTGCGGGCAGAACGCAGATTTAAAATAAATAAATAAATAATGTCGGTGAGAGCAGTGCAAAATATTAGCAATAAACCTTATCTTTGCAAGAGTAGTTAGATCCTTGCTGGAGCGGGTAGACACGCGAGTGAAAAATCCCCTCCACGCAGTCCTCTAAATCAAAGTGCTGGTACAAGCATTTGCAAAATACAGAAAAGACGAGGACATTCAGGCTAGATTTGCAGGGGTTTGTGTCAGATCATAACCTTCATTTTTTAAAAATCTAATCCAGAGTTTTTGACTAGTATTAGGCCGATATCTGATGTGAACACCCCGAGTGTCTTCTTAAAGTAAAAGTCCACCCAGGATTTTGTTAAAGTCTCAAGGATTTGCCAATTCATCAGCCAGGAGTTAAAAATAACAAGAGAAATCACCTGGCGGAGTTCAAGGGTAGAATGAATACCTGAAAAAACGTCTACTTTCTAACCCCTGGACTCTCCATCTCCAGTCAAGATTGCAGCATTTAAAATCATTACTCTTATTCCACATCATTTGATGTTGTTTTTGGATAAATTGCCCACCTTGACATTGTCAAAATTGAGAGGGCAGGTTGAAGAGGCACGAAGCCCCAGTTTGTTTTCCTTTTTGCCGATCTCCAGCCCCTCTGTATCTCGGTCCACAATGAAACAAGTGATTCCTCTGTAGCCCTGTTGGGAAAACAGAACTGCAGGGTGAGAACGGGGTATGAATAGCCTAGATGGCAATAAGACCGTTTTTCAACTTTCAGAATTAATTCTACTGATTTCCAACTGAAGTCCATATTAAATTCAATCCTATCCAATTCAATTAAAGGGTATGCCAAGCAAACTCAACCTTGGTAATAAAGGATCAAGTACAACACATTTTGGCAATCAGAGGCTCAGGGTGACCCATCGTGATAGTCATGCCAAATGCAGGTTTTCCATTTTCATGGGCAGTGTGCATAAAAGTGTCTTAACATCTCATAAGATCACACTCACAGCTGATGGGTCCACATTGGCCATCACAAGGAAGACACCAGCCTGCTCTGCGTTGGAGATCCACATCTTGGAGCCATTAATAACGAAGTAGTCCTTGTGTTTCTCAGCACGCGTTTTTAAGGAGAACGCATCGCTCCCCGACTCTGCTTCTGACAGGCAGAAGCTTCCAACCTGCACACAAAAGCATGAATCAAACCAGAAGCCATTATTTTACAGCCATCAATTCAGCAGCAGTTGATAGGTGACAACAAGGAATACCGCACCGTAAATTTGCTGATAGATACATAAAAGGCACACAAGCTATATCTGTGGTTCCAGTAACATCCAAACATTTCCATTTCCTACAACCCCTAAAAGTCTACCGGACCACTGCTTACCCTCCTGAGCAGTGCATTCATGATGCATAAAACCACTTCCTTATTTATAATCAAATGAAAACTGTCAGAGTTGGTTAGTTTCACAGTCCTGATGCTGTATTTGTCTCACACTAACAGAATTTAAAGTACTTCTATACCATTCATTTTCTAATAAGGTAATGCAAAACACTATACAGGCCCGAGGGAAAAACAGGTGACATAAGATCTGTTACACATAAGGTAGTATAGTGTTAAGAATCAATTAATGCCATTATTTTTTTAAATCATACAACATGCTGATGTGTCAGAAAGGACAAGACTGGACAAATATTGGGGATTAGGACATTTGATGTTGCACTATTTGCTTATTTTATAGTACGTTTGTATCGATAAGTTATTTATTAAGGCAAAAGACACAAAAGGAAGAGTTGGTGGTATTTACATCCATGCTATTCAATCATATTGGTGCTCATGGTGTTAAATTTTAGGTCAGAAAGGACATTTTCATTGATGGAAAATTCATACTGTCTTATGGTGCGCGTTTTTAGCGCTACAACTGTACTGTCATTCCATCAAGTCTCTGAATCTTTGGAGAACATGTCACTTGTTAAAAATGTATGCATTTTTATTCATTTGACAGCATTCATGGACCTACCTTGACTTTAAAATTAAAACTGGTAACGAGACAGAACAACTGTTGCCACTAAACGTGGCCATGTCCCCCGCCAGGCCACTGAAATCGACTGAGGTCGGCGTATCACACTAATACACATTGAAGCCAAAGATGAATGAAATCGGTCAAACCGTTCTTGAGATATCGCGTTCACAACAAACGGCACGTGACGGACGGACGGACGGAGCTGAATACCATGTCCCCCGCTCCGCTCGCTATTGCGGCGGCGGGGGACAAAAATGAGACATTTTAAGAGGTTGAAATTGCATTATTCCGTGCGCAGAGCAGATATTTCAATCTGTTTTCGGATTCTGTCTCCTCCAAGAATACAACATGTCATGCATACATTCAAGTGAAGTGCACCACAATTCAACAAATCAACAAAACACATGCAAGTACGAAATATGATCGACTGTGAAACTGCCCATTCAGACTGTGGCAGGTTTAGCTATATAAAGGGACTGAAGCCCTTTCAGCAGCTCAGGCTCTTCTCTCACCATGTCTGTGGAGAGTCGAGAAAGGTACTTCTCTTTCTGGGCCTCAGTGCCAAGGTTATTAATGAGCGTGTTGATGAGCGTGTTCTGGATGTCACAGAGCACCGCGACGGAGGGGTCCACCTTCGCCAGCTCCTCAATCACCAGGATGGAGGAGAAGAACGAAGAACCTGTGCCACCATATTCTGGGTCGATTTCAATTCCCATCAGCTATTATTGAGAGACAAGAGTGAAGGAAGTGGGAAGGACATTAATTCAAATAAAGCCCCAAATAAATTGACTTTACTGTTCAACATTTTTATTTCAATGACCACCATTTTTTTTACACAAACTCATGAATTCAGGCAAAATGGCAGCAGACTGCACAGGTCATGAGCCCCAACATTAGTGGATGACTGGCCGCTCCAATCGCAAACACAAAGCCCTTTAAAAAAATATTCCAGTCCCCGTGCCATCCAGACAATCAAGTAGTGCCACACGCAGAATTTCTGATACACAGATTTTGCTATTTCGGCTGCTTAACACTGAAAAGACGACATACCCCTTGCTCAAACAGGCCATTTATCACTGCTTCATCCATGGAAGAGTTTTCATCCATCTTTGACACAAATGGGGCAATGCGCTCCTGGGCAAATTTCTTGACTGTTCATAAAAGACAAAAGTTCAAAAGGAGTATCATGTTAGCTCACACATTCTAAATGCATTCAATATCATTTTTTGTACAACATAAAACAGTAAGTAGCTCCTACCCCAATATCATTCTATAAATGTGATATACCATTATAAGCAAGGTGATCTCTTACCCAAAGACCATATGCAGTTTATTAGCTTTACCACACCTAATATGTTGAAGGCACACATGAAATCCATTGGTGCAACAGGAATAAGGGGAAAAGAATATCAGGTGTACTTATTCTTTAATGACAGCATGAAATGGCATTTGTAATGCACATAACTTCAAAGATGTGATGCTTTCCAAGTGAAAAACAACAACTGGATGACAACAAGTATACAGCTGGACTTGAATTTCTCCATCTGTATTTGATTGGATAGTGAAAAGTGGGTGCAGTATGTCAAATATGGAGTCAGACCACTGAAATAAATATACACTTTTTTGACATATATGTACCTGCGTTATCCTGAGGAGCAGAGAACTCAGAGAAAGTGGGAGGTAAATAAACACACATTACGTTGTAGTGTACTGCCATAATAGCACGCTTACCCCTGGAAATATGACTCAAGTATCAATTTTGAATAAACAAAATTCAAACAAGTTAAACTATATACTTTCCCCATGTCATCAATCCATTCTGATGGTGAAAATATGCGATACGCAGGCCAATAACACTTATGGCGGAGTAAATCTGAGTACAGTACTGTAAAAAAAGGTATTTCCCCCTTCCAGATTCCTTCAATTTCTGTCAAATTTAAAGATTTCAGATCATCAAATTAATTTTAATAAATGACGAAGACAACATGTGTAAACACAAAATGCAGCTTTTAAATGATCACTTCTTTTATTGAAGGTCAAGAGTTATTCAAAACCTATTATCACCCATGTGGAAAAAAAAACAATTGACCCCCTAAACCTAACAACCAGTTGTGCCACCTTTGGCAGGGACAACTGTAATCAAACATGTGCAATGAGTCCATTACATCTCTGTGGAGGAATTTAGGCCCACTCTTCTTTGCAGAATTGCTTTAATTCAGCCACATTCAAGCATTAACTGTCTGTTTAAGTTCATCTCACTGCATCTCCATTAAATTCAAGTCAGGACTTAACTACTCCACTCCAAAACCTTCAGTTTGTTCGTTTTGAGCCATTCAGAGGAGGATTTGCTTGTGTGCTCCAGATCATTGCCCTGCTGCATAACCCAACTTCCATTGTTGTTTAGGTCATAATGCGATGGCTTGACATTCTCCTTCAGGATTTGCTAGGAAAGAGCAGAATTCATGGTTCCATCAATTATGGCAAGTCTCCTACGTGTTGAAGCAGCAAAGGAGCCCCAGACCATCACACCAACACCCTGTTAATACAATGTTCAATACTGTAAGCTTAACGCAATATGTAAAGGGAACCATGTCTTTCAAAAAGTTCCACTTTTGACTCCTCAGTCCACAGAACATTATCCCAAAGGTATTGGGGGGGTCATGAAGGCGTTTTTTTTGGCAAACATGAGATGAGATGTGTTCTTTTTGGTCAGTGGTGGTTTTTGCCTTGCAGCCCTCCCATGCATGCCATTTTTGTCCAGTCTCTTTTTATTGTGGAATCAAGAAAACTGACCTCAACTGAGGCAAGCGAGGACTGCAGCTCTGTAGATGTCAATCTGGGTTCTTCTGTGACCTCCTGGATGAGTCGCCAATGAACTCTTGGAGGAATTATGGTAGTCCAGCCACTCCAGGGGAGGGCACGACAGCAACAAATTTTCCCCGTTTTTTGATAATGGCCATCACCATGGTATGCTAGTGTCCCAGAGCCATAGACACGGCTCTGTAACCCTTTCCTGACTTATAGATGTCAACTACTTTGTTGCTCATCTGTTCTGGAATTTCTTCAGATTGCGGCATCATGTACTGCTTTCCGCTTACTTTACATTGTCAGGCTGGTTCTACTTTAAGTGATGTTTAGATTCAACATGGCTGGCAGTGTCTATTGAAATGACACCCAATCATCAATAAAATGTGATTGATAGATTTCGTAATTAAGGGGCCAGTTATTTTTTCCACTTAGGGCCAGGTAGGATTGGATAGCTTTTTTTTCCCCAATAAATTAAATCATGATTTAAAACTGCCATTTGTGTTTACTCAAGTCACCTTTGTCTACAATCAAAATGTTATTATCTGAAACATTTAAGTCAGACAAATATGCAAAAATATCTCTGACCTCTAAAGCAATCACGAGCCATAAGCTGAAACAGGCATATTTTCAGCATTTTGAAATTGCCTTGGCCATTTTCCTTATGTGGCCATTCTACTGTGACTTTTAAATGGCTTCCATGGCTCGCCAGTCTGTCTGGTGTCCCTTGTTTTCAAGTGTTCTTGTACAGCATCTTGATGTTCTTGGATGCGCACTGTACCCGATATTCATCGAGAAGCAATAGTTGTACGGGAGAGGGTTAAAATCATGACATGTAAAAATCTGTCTCATAATTACAGTATATTTCAAAGGAATAAAGAGAATTAGTGATGATAGTGTATAAACTTTCAAAAAGCATGCAGACTTAGGGTTCAGGCTGAAGATTTTACACTTCATAGTTCATCACTGTGCATTTTGCGTATATTTACTGTACATACCAGACCCAAGCTGAAAGCAGTTTTTTTACAGAGAAGTACGGCCTTATTTTTCCACGAAGGGCCGCTTGTTCCATGTTGGTTTTGATATTATTTTAGTACCTATAGAGAGCTTTTAATTGACACGTTTATTTTTTAAATCAAAGGGCACCCACACGGTCAATTTTGGGGTCAAAAAGGGCCACGCTCACATGACTGGCCGGACGGGGTTAATTTTACTCAAAATGTATGTATGGCATTTAAATTCTCTCTTCACTTTTAGATAGCCTTTCATGTGCACTTAAGCCAAATCAACTTCAACTTCTAACAGTCTTTGAGAAGTATGAGAAACTCCACCCTCAAACAGGATCATTTTCCTTCTGCTTAGTTCAAATTTCAGGGTTAGGGTTAGATTGGTAATGTATTGACATAATATTATTAAGTAGCTAGGAATAGAGCGGATCGAAGCGGGCATGCGCGCATCAAAAACTTTGTTCAAAAAAAAAAAAAATGTTGCTCGTGGCCTTGCTTTTGTCGGTCAGAGGGTTACGACAGGAGGGGCTGGAATTTTGAGTTTGGCTTGTGTATCAACAAATTAGTCAGAATTTCAATTCGTTCTTTAAATAGTGTTTATTTTTCTTTTACATATCTTTTGCACGGTTTTTGGTCTGTATAACAGGTGAATGGCTTTGGAAAAATGGAGTGCGACGTGGCTGAAGGTTCTAAAAAGAAAAGGAAAAAGGGAAGTGGGAATGAAAGCGAGGAAGATGAATATGTTGTGAGAATGAAGGCTGCAGTAATTGGCTGCTATGCAAACTTTTTAGAGATACACACGAAGTAGGTAAATTTATTTAAGAGGAACTCGGAGATGTAAAGGCAGTGAGAGCAAGACGGGGTGGAACAGCAATAGTGGAATGTAGAAATAAGAAGCAATGTGATAAGCTGTTGAAAATTACAATGTTTGATCTGACAAGTGTGGTTTGTTTTCCAATGAAAAGAAACAAAAACATTAAGGGGGTTATAAGCAGCGTTCCGCTATCTGTAAAGGCCATTGATTTCTTGAATGTGAAGGGAGTTTGTGAGGCAAGGAGGCTGAAAAGAGACATTTCGTGGTATTCATTTTGTTACGGACAGCACATTTAGAGAAGTAATTCCATTGCAGCTACTAATGTGTTGGTCCTCTGAATTGTTTGAATGGCTGAATTTGAAGTACTCTGGGAGTACTTCAAGTGATATAAAAACTGTTACGGCCTGGACAGATTGCAACATGGGTTTTTTTTGTAAAGAGGGCAGATCAAAAGTTATCTTCATATTGAAGATATTCTTCAAATTCAGCCATCCAGTGATGTACCCTTATATCAAAGGAATATCATTCAAGAATTTTCAAAAAAAAAATATCTTAACAGATGAATATGACAGGGGTGTCAATGAGCGGACAGGACAGGGCAATATGTTACGGACAGGACACTTTTTTTACTCAATATAAATATCAATTAATTACCACTAAAACTTGTATTGATCAATATTATGGATACACTTGCTTTGTGAGAGAGGCAGCTACATATCTTTTAATAAGGAATATGTCATTTTAATTTTAAACATCAAAACTTACAGCCTCATATCTATAAGCATGCACAAAATTGTTATACAACGTAAATGAACGCAACTAAGCCCAATGCCTGGCATGACTAACTATGAAAATGTAAATTTAAACAAAATTCCATATGCTGATGCCGGTCACAGTCATAAAATCAACAACGGTTCATGATTGCCATGAGTGCAATGATCCATGAAGCCAAAATACATTTTTCAGAAACTTTTGGATGTCAACTAACATATCCACCAGGTATTTCATGAAAATTCAGAAAAAAAAATTTCTGGAGCCATGCCGCAAATACCACGGAATGCCCCAAAACTCAAAGGGAAGGAATGGAGCAGGAAAGCCTTTCCGTTCGTTTGGAATTTAAAACCGAGTTACCCGAATGGGTATTTTTAGATTGTCAGCGACAGAATTCGGGAATACGGAAGGGCTCCACTAAGATGCTACTGGTGTCAAGAGTGTGGGCATGTGGCAGCAGTATGCAGGAGGCTGACAGACAGATGTAGATGATGTGGGAAAGAAGGTTGGATGGAGGATCAGTGTACTTTCAAGGAACAGATGGTGTGTTTTCACTGTGGGGAAAGTCATGAAATTGGAGCATTGGAGTGCAAAAGATGCAGGTGGAAAAAGAAAAGGTGGGGAAAGAGCAGGCTAGGGTTCAGGAAATTGGAAAACCAAACAGGGATTTGATTAGAATGGATAGAGAACACTTTTTGGCTTTTATAGCAATGGTGGTGATTTGTTCCAGTGACACTGAAAGCAGAACAGAGAGAATTAAAATGGTGGTTGACGCAACATTTGAGTTTTTAGGAATAATGGATATCAAAGGGGTAGAGATTCAAAGGATTTTGAAGAGGGGGTTTTGCGGGGGTCAGGTGACAAGAAAGTTTAGGAAAGGGGGTTTCGGGATGGGGTAGGATAGGTAGTTGGTGTTTTTTTTTTTTTTTTTAATATTCTAGGTAAGATGTAGTTAATTTTGAACCTGTCGAGGGCAACAATACGCCAAGTAGCGTCCACACTACCTAAAAATTAATAATAAGAAGAACAAAGAAAGCCTTGCTCTTGTCATCCAGAAGCAGAAACGTGTTTCACAGGCGGAAAACTTGTTGCATTTGTATGCAACGAGTTGGAATGGACAAAATATGACTGAGCAAATCAAGTGAATAGGATCAATTTTAATTTCGTCTTGTAGTTAAGGTTCTCTACAGTCATTTTGAACAGCCGTGTTTAAAAACAACCGTTTAAAAGGAGCAGGGGCCTGTACCATAAAGCTGGATTAACGTACCCGGGGTTTCTCTTAGTTATCTGGCTGCACTTAACCAGACTTCCGCACTCCTGATAAGCGGTACCACAAAGCCAGTTATCAACTCGGTAACTGAACCCAGCGTTTTCCAATCTAGGTATGTGCGCGTTCACATAAAAGGGGCGGTGTTTGAAGCAAATGCCCAATTGCAAACATGGACAAACCGATTGGAAGCAAAGCTGCGTAATTTTCAAATGCGGAGCAAGAGCTCTTAGTAAAAATATGAAGAGAATGAGCATATCATCATGGCAAAAATTAACACCGTTGCAGCTGCCAAATACAGAAAGGACAGTTGGCTAAAAAAAATCACCGACCGTGTAAATGCGAGTTAATTACAATGATAATATCACTGCAAATAACTCCCGTATTCATGATTGTATGTGGGCTATTGCTGCAATAGTGATGATTTAATTTTACTTCTGCTGCAGTAAATCGTGACAACAGGCGCTATGTAGGCTAGTGAGCGCATCTCTCTCCTTTTCTGCTTTACAGGATATGTTTGATCCAGCACTGAGCCTATTGCGAATAGGGATGTGCGTGTCTTATAGTTTATAATGTAAACATACAGCAGTGATACACTCAAGATGTGATACTATATGCGCACGACTCCGCTGCGGTCGCCACAAGTCAAACCCTCAGATGAGAACCTGTACCGTACATACTGGTATTCATCCGCGCACCAAACTCCGCTGAAACCTCTACGGACGGTGGTGCCATTTTCCCAGAGAACTGATTGGTCAGTAGGCGGTGCTTTTGCACGCTGTGATCTAAATCTAGAACTAAACCTGCTCCAGAGCAGGTTAGCCGTTCAGCTTATGTTGCCGCGGTGATATACCTCGGTAAGAAATGAGCCGCCTTCTTGGTACAGAAAACCCAGGGTTAAACCTGAAGTTACCGCGATAAGCCAAAATCCAGCTTTATCGTACGGGCCCCAGGTATTATTCGCCCGTAATGACGCGCGAGCAAGGTATTATTCGCCCGTACTGACGCGCGAGCGAGCAAGAATTCCTTTTGACAATTTGTAGGTGGCACGTAATACCGGCACTGAAATCGTCACTGGAGGCACGTACAGTATCTCACAAAAGTGAGTACACCCCTCACATTTTGACAATTAATTGATTATATCTTTTCAAGGGACAATGTTACAGAAATGAAACTTTGAATATATTCTAGAGTAGTCATTGTACAATATGTGTAGCAGTGTAGATTTATTGCACTGTCCAAATAACTGAACAAACAGTCATTATTTCCAAAATGGGTGGCAAAAAAAGTGAGTACACACCCTAATCGGTAATGGTCAACCAAGCAATGCAACGTGTCTTATTCATCATGTTCATGCTTTTATCTGTTCGTCTGGGCCATATGAGGTTGTGTAACGTATTGAAGGTTTAAATTGTGGTGCTTTGGGTGCAATGCTCTCATTCTGGTCACTGGATGGTCAACATGGCACCTCATGGGAAAGAACTCTCTGAGGGTCTGAAAAAGAGAATTGCTGCTCTCCATAAAGATGGTCTAAGCTACAAGAAGATCTGTGAAACCATGAAACTGAGCTACAGCATGGTGGCCAAGGTTATTCAGCGATTTTCCAAGATGGGTTATACTCGGAACAGGCCTCGTCAGGGTCGACCGAAGAGGTTGAGTCCTTGTGCTCTGCGTCAGGTGCACAAGTTGGCTTCAGAAAACAGACGCGGGAGTGCTGGCAGCCTTGCTAAGGAGGTTGCAGCAGTGGGAGAACAGCCTGTCAGAGCTCAGACCATATGCTGTGCACTGCACCAAGTTGGTCTGCATGGCCATCGGCTAAGATGGAAGCCTCTTCTGAAGCTAGCCCACAAGAAAGCCCAAAAACAGTTTGCTGATGACAACCAGCCGAGAACATGAACTACTGGAACCACGTTCTGTGGTCCGACGAGACCAAGGTAAACTCGTTCAGCTCAGAAGGTGTCCAGCATGTGTGGCAGCGCCCTGGTGAGGAGTACCAAGACAAGTGTGTACTGCCTACAGTCAAACATGGTGGTGGCAGCATCATGGTCTGTGGCTGCATGAGTGCTTCTGGTCCTGGGGAGCTGCACTTCATTAATGGAATAATAGATTCCAACATGTACTGTGACAATCTGAAGCAGAACATGATGCCCTTCCTTCGGGAACTGGGCTGCTAAACAGTTTTCCAACAAGGTAAGAACCCAAAACACACCTCCAAGATGACAACTGCCTTCCTGAAGAAGCTGAAAGTGAAGGTGATGGCGTGGCCAAGTATGTCTCCAGACCTGAATCCCACTGAGCACCTGTAGGGCATCCTCAAAGGCAGCATCCACCAGCTCCATGATGTTGCCATGGAGGAGTGTAGGAGGATCCCAGCAACAACCTGTGCAGCTCTGATGAATTCCATGCCTCGGAGAATCAAGGCAGTGCTGTACAACAATGGTTTTCACACTAAATATTGACACTATGGACACACTTTGGCATGGACAGTGAGGTGTACTCACTTTTGTTGCCACCTATTTTGGAAATAGTGTCTGTTTGTTCAGTTATTTTAACAGTTCAGTAAATCTACACTGCTACACATATTGTACAATGACTACTCTAGAATATATTCAGGTTTCATTTCTGTTACGTTGTGTCTTGAAAAGATATAATAAATTAATTGTCAAAATGTGAGGGGTGTACTCACTTTCGTGAGATACTATATTTACCCCTAACCCTACGTGTGTCCGAGGAATCATTCTCGACATTGTAGGCAGGTATTACAAGCAAATAATCACTTCGTTAAAGGAAGATTCTCCCTTTCAGTTTTCCAGTCCAAGAAACTCACCCGCCTCCTTCATCATGGTTTCCTCTTCTGAGAAGGTCTGCAGCGGTGGATAAACTCCAGAAGCCATATCTTGATGCTCCGCGGCCGCTTCTGCCACATACCCAGACGATCCTTGCAAAAGCCTCCTCTGGCTCACACCCCATGGTCGAGACAAATGCCTCCCGAGCTGCGGTCAAGAGAAGTCGAACCATTTTAATGCAGCTGCTGCATGTATGGTCTCTTACCCGCAGCGTTCTGATAGGAATTTGCCTGCACCGCCAACTTGATAACACACGAGATACCATTATCGCATTTGAAATTATGGCCCTCTAACTTAATTAACTAAAGTTGTGATCATGGGAAGTGTAGCAGCCCTCAAGATAGCCTACTCGCTCTGGTTAACAGCAGGTACCAATACGACCCAGCATCGCATCACCCGAGATCATGACTATTAGCCTTCGGGCAACCAAGCATTGTATTTTGCTTCAAACTTCTATGTTTCAGAACAAAATACAAAACAGGAAAGAAGATATCCCTAATGACAAATGTAAGTTTTGTAGATTCTCTATATGAAACGTTGACGCAGTTAACGTTAACTTTGCTGTCTACAGACAATCAAACCGAACTTGCGTAACGTTAGCCAACTTAGCAAGCTAGCTGCCAGCTTGCCAAGTCGCTATTACTTTAAGCCAGCAAGCCATAGCTATAGATGTAGTATTTCATTGAAACAGGTGATTATTCATTCACTGACACGCAATGCGCCATGGAAAATTATAAAGTTATAAACCTGATCCTCTCACCTTCCCACAGACCCTAGTCAAGGAGGCCGCCATGTTTCCCTTGTTGACATACGGGTTCTTCTCGAGGGGACTGGCCGTGAAGCCACGGTCGACTTTACCACTTGAACCACTGTGTGCATATGGCACACATCTTACCGTGGTAGATCTTTAACATTCCTCTATCCCAACTTTTTAAATTATTGCCCCAATAGTCAAAATGGGTATTTTCAACTTTTCGGCTATTTTATCATAGCCATTTCTGCATCTGTAAAGCTCAACAACATATTGTACCACGTCATTGTTGTATTCTTATGTCTTAACAATTATGATGGATGACTAAGGTGAACTGGCGCGTATATAGCCTCATATTTTACCTTTTTTTTAGGGACACAGGAAGCTTTGGGTGATCATTAAATTTTTCATTGCCATTATGCAAAATTTCAAATAGTAAAATATGAATGAGAATACACTTCAATAACGTTGCTTATGGCATTGTCTAGAGATGCCTTGTCGTACCTGGAATATTTTTTCGTTCAATTGTTTTCTTTAAATTCAAGGGCAGGTTTTTGTAAATATTTTGAATGAATGATTGGGAGGATAACTGCAACCACATTTTTATAGCCTTTTAGCTCAAATTTATGAATATCACTGGAGGACTCCGCATTAACATAATGTCTTTACTTAGCATGTTATCTTTCTCTTTATTTTAGTATTAGAATATCTAAGGCACCATTTCAAGGATGCCACGATCTCACCTTCATTGACACTGTTAAAAATTGGCTCCACTTCTCGCCTGAGCGTGAAGGAGGGGCAAAGAGAAAGTTGGAAAATCGATAACTGTTGCAGCTCACAGTTGCTACCAAGTCTTGCCACCAACAGGGACTGAGTGCGCATTGGCCTCTGAACTTCCTCTAAACATGTCATTATATCCCCGAAATACGAGTTTTGGGGATATCATGGTTTCGCCCCTCCCGCCGCCGCCGCTTCCGCAGATTTTAGCCGTTAGCGCGATAACTCGCAAAATACTTTACAATGGCTTCTCATTTTTAGCATATGGGTGGATATGATAGAGAGGATGAACTGATTAGATTTTGGGCAAGTATGCACTCCTAGGTTTGCCACCAGGTGGCGCTATATATTGAAAAAATCCGTTTTTTAACCATATCTCTGGAACAATTACTTACACAGACCTCAAATTTGCCTCATATTGTAAGTCTAGTAAAGGGGAATCTAATAAAAGGGGCTTCGAGGATTAGGGAATTTCGGGGATATACCCCATGCTGTCGGCCGCCGACAGCGTAGGCCTAGTTTCTGTCAAAGGCTTTGGAATTGACTTAACCAAGTGTCCATAATATAGGATAGGTCACTTACTAAATGCTCTATTGACTGCTTAATTTAACTTGTTATTTTGACTGTTTAATTGAACTTGTTTTTTGTCTGTTTTGTATTTCAGTGTTTGAGCATCGTCAACTCATGAAACACTGAGGCTTTTTTTGTGTGTGTGTGATTTCCCTGTTTTTTTTTTTTTTATCTTGGTCAAAGCTATCTAAGAAAGTTTGTTTGCTCCACCCCATTCTCTATGATAAGCTGTTACAAGCCATCCAATTAACTGATCAATTCAGATGAAAGTTTAGCTGATGTTCCTTTTAATAAATTCTTTCCTTAAACAAGTCTGTTGTATTGTCTTTTATATCAGGCTATAGAATTAATGGCATAAACAACACAAGATCAATTCCAAATCATCAATCGAAATCAAGAATTGAATCAGCTTTGATTTAGAGTTAAAACTGGCCCATGTTTCAATGCGGATTCAATAACAGGAAAAATAAGCAAGATCAATTTCAAATCAACATTGGAGATCAAGAGTTGAATCTATGTTGATTTTATTTTAGAAATGGACCATTTTTAGATGTAGAATCAATGGCAGAAACAATGAGCAAGATCAATTTTAAATCAACATCAGAGATCAAGATTGATTCAACAAGCATGCCTGATATCTAATCAAGTTTGCTTCAGACAGTTTTTGTTATCTGGGTATTCATTGTCTGTAGCATGTCTTCATGTCATACACAAAGACAATTCACTGTACTAAACACTTCATAATGGAATATTGCAGTCTTTATTATGTTAAGGCATATGTGTTGTGACTATGCCTGACCATCAAAAAACGTCCTCTGCGGAAATTAAGTTGTTCAGTTGAGGTTATTGTACTCAAAATCAACAACATGTGTAAGTCTTATTATCTGAGTTATAATCTTACATGTATATGCCAAAATATGGATGCACTTGACAAATGATGCCCAAATTTTAATTTTGTGTGACTGCGACATAACATTTGGTACCCTGATTGTGAACCCGCCAACAACCGAGTCGCAATTCTTCTGGAATTGGCATTTGGTTACAATTGATCACATGATGGAAGTCATATATAGAGATTAAAATGACACTATGATCTTTTACCTTGAGTGACCTTGAAAGGTGAAACCCACATATATCAAACAATGAATGAGGTTAATGAAAAGCTAAAATATTTGCGGGAGGCGGGGTTTACCACGCCTGGCACTGCTTGTCTCGTTTTTTTTTTTTTTTTTTTTTTTCAGAGGCAAAAAACTGTCTAAAACAAAGTCTAAATGCACGAACAGCAAGTTGTTTGCTGTGATTCACCGGTTAGGTCTCGGCCTAGTTCCATGCACCAGTGAATAAACTGAATAGTTCCAGGGACTTTGCTCAAAGTTAAAATATTTGCACTTTAGGAATACGCCAATTTTGCCTAGTGAGAAATCAATGGCACAAAACCAGCTCAACTCCTTTTTTTGTCTGTGTTTGTTTGTTTTCCTGCACTTGTGTACGTATTTACGAATAAACACACACACACACACACACACACACACATATATATATATATATATATATATATAAATACATAGAGCGCACTGCGAGCCTTAGGAGCCTTGATCCCCCCAAACCCCCCAAGGAGTACTCAGAGTGGACCGCAAGTGCAGGTACTGTATGCGGGCTACCCGTCTCGAGTATGCCAGCAGTGGGGCCTCCATGCAGAACTGCAGACAGGATTGTGATAATGTAGGGCATTAAGGTGAAGAATGTGACTTGCATGCATTCCATGCTGCTAAGGACAATTAGGTAGGTCTACATGTCAATTAAGAGCGAGTTCTTGCCTAGATAAGAATATTATATGTTGTCTGTGTAGTCTGTGCATTTTTCTTATTAGCTGGCCCAAAAAGTTTTAAATTTGCAAGATTCACACAGCTGCCAGCAAACAGTACGTCTAAGAGTGCGTCACTGCGCCCCAGTTTATTATGCATTTATTTTGTACATTTGTACCGTATCTCATAATTTCAGTATGTATTTATTTTTCAAAAATAACTTTCTTGCCAGGAACGCTTTTTCGCAGACGTCTTATCCGGCAACGGGAACTATTTTGCTGTTGCGCTGAACTTTCACCCCGGAAGATTAGCTAAATGTATTTTCCCCCTATTGTGTTTGTGTAGTGGCCAGCTAGCCAAGACACCGAGAAAACTCATTTGTGCTAATCAGTTCAGTTATAAATATAGTAAAATATATCCGTTTAACACGGAGAACTGTTGCTGTATGCGGCTTTTACTGAATTTCGGAGTGCTCACCAGCTTGCTCTAAATGGAAATAAATAAGTCTGGATTTTCAGCGGAAGATCCTGGATGTGTTGTTAGGGATGCTCTCCGCTACCTTGGAGTGTAAACACTGAATCACTATAAGGTAACTTGATGTTAGCCACTGAAATAACGGCATTCGTCCTTATTAACTTAACTGTGGGGTATTTAGCAAACTGGAGATTCTCGCTGTCGATAGGGAGAAGATTTCGCTCGCTTATTTAATTAGTAAACATTAACGTTAGTTTCTAGCGAACTAAGTTTTCAGACTACGTCTGTCTGAGCTGGAATAATCGCTTAAAGTTATCACGTTACCTGTCCACCAAAGGCGCCTCACTGCTGTGACTGAACTGCTGTATTTTAAAATGCTGATGTAACTGGTATCCTCGTTAGCTAGCTTGCTAACGATAGTTCAGTGTCACGACTGGCAAATCGCTGGTAGATGCCAGCTACATTGGAGCGTTGTCCCACTCATTGTGGACCGTTTACTTCTGATAGCTGCTTGATCACCAGCCCTCTGTTTGCAATAGAAATACCGAGCGAAGTCACATTGTCGCCTAGAACTGTAATAGCCACTAATTTGCATCATATTGTCAGCGAACGTGATGTTTTAGATAAGCTAGGATTGCTTTGAAAGCTACCAAAATGAAAATATTATTCCTGGTCAGTTGGCTGGATTATCCCATGCACAATTTTAGGGAAAGATCGTGCAGATTTGTTAGGTAGCCCACTGTGTATGAATTATCTGTTCTTCAGCATCAATTACAACGAACGGCACGAAGCCTGTAGTCTGCCGTCTTCTGATGTGGGTCAACGACAAAATTCGTGATGTATCGAAAAGTCAGCATGGATTCGCCCTGAATGCTGAGCTTTTGATTTTAATTCAATTTGAAATACGTATTTTATCCATTATCGCAATGGCTGGGCATTTAACTTATGGAATGATTGCCTGACTTCACAGGGTTGGCATTGTGAAGTTTCAGTGAAATGCCGCCGACTTGTGGGTGTTACGCAGACTCTCTAACCCCTGATTCTACTAGAGATGGCAATTTCAACAGCAAAGTTCGAACGGTTTCAAAACTTTTTATCACTTCCGGTCCCGCAAGTTGTTCGAGAGATGTTTCGAAACGTCACGTGATCGCTATCAGACCACAGCGAGAGGTTTTAAAAAGCCACGGGAAAATACAGGTGTTCTGTTGCGTTGAGTTGTGTTGAGAGATTTTGTGAGGATTTTGCGAAAGTTGTTCAATACACAATATAGAAAGATAGATAGATATATTTTCTAAAGCTTGCCAGGTACTCTTTCAAATGTGTCAATAAGTTAAACAATGTTTGTTTGTTTGTTTGTTTTTTGCGTAAATAAACTTGTAATTTGATTTCAGATGGTAGGGAAGCAGAGAAGCCAGCTGAATCTAAAAAATGTGCAGCAAATATGATTTCTAAATAAAAATCTTTGAGCAAAATGTTAATGAATCTAAATCTTTATACCACATTTTATTGATGTGTTTAATGACGATGAGGTGCACTACCAACTAGGCAGAATCAGAATAACTGTAATTGTCAAGTCCATTTATATATAAAAGGCTGACCTGACACAATCATTCTCAAGTAATGAACGAATGAGAACATTTAATGGCAGAATAAACAAAGAGTGCCATACAATAAGAAATAGTCATATCGTACAAAAAATAAATAATTGACTGATTATGCCCATGTCAAAACTATTAATATTTTTGGATTTGTGAAAAGGGGGGCTTCAGCACATCAACATTACATTAACTTTGTAGCACTCTGAGATCTTTTTGATGAAAAGTGCATTAGAAATAAAATTTATTATTATTATTATTATTATTATTATTATTATTATTATTATCCACAATGATTAATGGCTGCAATAACAACTTCTGCCAGTGGATGCCAATGTTGAGCAAGCAAGTTTTGAAATGTTTCAAAACCTTTAGAAACAATGGTTTGAATGCTTTGAAATGTTTTGAAGCTTCTAATTTGCTATCCCTAGATTCTACCATCTTGCTTCATTTCAAGGCATTCAGCGACTTTCCCATGTTTTGTATAAAACATTCCCAAAGGGCTGCCGGATAGCTCACTCGGTGAAGCATCGCGTTGCGAAGCAGAAAGGATTATCACGTCGCGGGTTCGAGCCCCGCTTCGTACCAGCCGGCAGTGATTGGCAGCTTTTTCAGAGTAGCGCACAATTGGCTATAGCGCTACGGGGTTGCAAGTTGGGAAGGGACTCCCGGAAGGGATTACAATAGTTGCCTTGTTCGTTGCTCAAGCGCCTCCTGTTGGCCAGACGGGCGGTCGTCAGGAGCGCCTGGTCATGCCTGGTCATGTCCGGGTATCGTTCTGAACTTGCAAGATTCAACCAATGAGTGTATAAGAAGTGGCGCGCGGCTTCGAGGCGCGCGCCCGGAGGAGAGCCGCGAACTGTCTACACTCTCCTGAATTGGCAGCAAGGGGTCGCATACGAGCAAGCCTTGTACATAGTTCACCAATTGGGCATTCCAGATTCGGGTGGGATTGGAGATGCCAAATTTAAAAAAATAAAAAAAAATAAATAAAATATCCCCCAATTTTTTGCCTGATGGGGACACCATCGCTCCTTTTTGAGGTGTATGAATGTCTCATTCTGCTTGTAAAAATACACTTGATTGTAGAATATTCATGTAACTCTGGATTTAGAAACATAAATGGTTCAGTGAATCTAGGTGGGGCAAATAACTTTTTAAACATTCTTTCATGTGTTAAACGAAGGCTGCTCACAGTCACCAGAAATGGTTTTTGTGACGCTTATCGGTCCTTCTTGGCAGGGGCGGCACCAGAGGGGAAAAGCAAAAGAGAACGCGTGCCGTAGTGAAAACATGGGAGAGAAAAAGCCTGAGCCGCTGGATTTCGTGAAGGATTTCCAGGAGTATTTGACCCAGCAGACGCACCACGTCAACATGATCTCGGGGTCAGTCGGGGGCGAGAAAGAACCTGAAGTGCTCCAAGGAGGTGAGACGTGAACAATTCGGCGTCATAGGATTTGATGCATGGTGAAGTAGAGTTGACTCAATTTTTTAATTGAATTGAATTTTTAATTGCCATTGATATTTGGATATCACCCGAATTTGTAAAAATTTCTAGAATATTCAGCTAATGTGAAGGTTGACCATTGTATTACTCCATAACAAATGCTACTTGGAACATAGTGATGCATTTGCTCCAGTTTCCTATTTGTTTTCAGCGAGGCTGCTGCTTTCAGTTCGTTAATGCCAAGGGGACCACTAAATGGAGCTGGTTGCGTGGTTGCTTTCAGAGCCCATGAAATATGGAATAAATTGGCAAGTGAAAACAAACATATTCAGGTCATACAAACATTAATGACCTTTGGGGCGTACAATTACTGTTCAAGTTACTTTACAGTTGTAGTGTGTTATTATTCTTTTTAGACTAACCCACAAATGCCCTTGTACTAGTCACTGAATCTTGTGGTAATTGTAAGTAAGGTGAGCACCATAATTCAAGGAACAATGGCACATTTTTAAATTTTGTTTCACTGTTTGCTGAGTCAGTGTCCGGATCTGTATCCGATTGAGGATGCATTTTGCATGCAGAAGAGGAGCTTGGAGGCATTAAGTCCCCGAAATCGGCAGAAACTGAAAATGGCTGTGATACAGGCCTGGGAGCACGTAATTAAGGACAATACACAGCATCTGGTGATCCTTAAGCAGTCACTGCATTTACAGGACACGTTAGAATACAACCCTGTTTCCAAAAAATTAGAATGCTGTGTAAAATGTGAATAGACACAGAAATCAAAGATTCGCAAATCATTTAAACTTTATATTTAATTGAAAATAGTACAATGACATCCAATGTTAAAACAGAAATGTTTATGTTTTTTGAAAAAAATCTGCTCTCTTTGAATTTGCCGCCATCAACACATTTAAAAAAATTTGGGATGGGGGCAACAAAAGGCTGGAAAAGTTGTATGATTCTAAAAAAAATACACCAGGTGGAACATCTGACATTAGGTTGACTGGCAACAGTTCAGTTCCATGATTTGGGTATACAAAGAACATTCTAGAGAAGCAGAGTCTTTCAGAAGTAAGGATGGAGTGGGCTTCACCACTCTGTGAAAGACTGAATAATTTATGAATACCGTTTCTCAATGTAAAATTGCAAGGAATTCGGCGATTCCATCACCTTGAGTACGTAATATCATTAAAAATGTCAGGGAATTGGAGAAATCTCTGTACGCGAGGGACGAGGCCAAAAACCAATGGTCGTAATTTTCAGGCTCTCAGGTGGTGCTCGATTAAAACCGGACAGGATTAGGTAGTGGAAATCAGGGCATGGGCTCAGGAACACTTCTGAAAACCATCATCTGAACACAGCTTTTTCGCTGCTTCAACAATTTCAAGTTAAAGCTCTAACATGTAAAGGTAAAACCGTTATGTAATCAAGATCCAGAAATGCTGTCACCTTCTTTGGGTCCAAGCTCATTTTAGACAGACTGAGGAGTGGTGGAAAACTGTCCTGTGGTCAGATCAATCAAAATGTGAATTTGTCATTGGAAATCATGGACACCATGGACTTTGGACTATTTACAAGAAGTACTGTCATTTCTAAATGGCTTATCTGAGTTTGATGAAAACAGCCTTAAATTGAAGCAAACAATCTGCACTACTTCTTCATAGTCTCTTTATCTTCTGTGGAATATCTAGTTTGAGTTCAGAGCCAAAATAAAATATTAATATGTAAAAAAATATGGTGTTCCCTGTGTATGTAAATATGTAGTGTCCTTGATTTTCTCTATCTGGGTTTGTATGCATACTGTGAATATACTGTGAGTGGTGTTAGTATTTAAAGAGAGCACTTTCCAAAGTCAGAATTTGATGTGTTTCACTTAAAAGGGATGTAAGTGGCCTCAAATTATTGGAAGTCTGAAATCCTGACTTGGAAGGACATATGCATCAAACATGGATTACAACCCTTTCAAACAGTGTCACTCCAAGTATTTAAGGGCCTGCTGTTTTGCATATTAGAAATATTTTCCAAAGTTCTGAGGATTTAAAAGTTTCAGTACCTGTGAGGCTGAATCCACGGGGACGGAATAAATTTAGGTCTTGAAGCTTAACCTGTCAGAATCATCTTCAGCATCACATGTAAGTGGCATTATGTTGCAGGTCCACAGTCAAATCCTGTCGGAGTGCGGTCGGAGGATGGCGATGAAGGTGATAGTGCCAGTGTACAGTACAGACCTGTGTTCTGTTTACCGGCAGCCGGTACAGAGAATGACCAGAACGGCTTGGACCACCCGTCAGTGGAGGTGTCACTGGAGGACAGCTCGGGGATGCTGGTGGACGGCTTCGAGAGGACCTACGACGGCAAGCTCAAGTGTCGCTACTGTAACTATGCCAGCAAAGGCACTGCACGGCTTATTGAGCACATCAGAATCCACACAGGTAATTATCAAGCACATCCGAATCCAATTCAATTCAATTTAATTCAACTTTATTTGTATAGCACATTTCATACAAATGTAGACTCAGTGTGCTTTGCATAAGATAAAAACAAAAAATAGAAGCAATTTAAACAAGTTACCCACACACACACACACACACACACACACACACACACACACACACACACACGCATGCACACACAGGATACATATATAACACAACTCATTTTGTCCTTTCTTTCAGGACAGCATATCCAAAATTCAAAAATACTGTAGGTCTAACAGTTAAAGGCACGAGAGAAAAGCAGTGTTTTCAAAGCACTCTTAAAAGAGCCTAAAGTGTCTACAGCTCTCAGGTCAGCCGGCAGCTTGTTCCATAGGACAGCACCATAATAACTAAATGCTCCTTCACCAGATTGACCTCTAACTTTAGGTACACTGAGGAGGCCCATACCTGAAGATCTGAGTGATCTGACTGGATAATAGCCTGTGAGCAGGTCAGAAAGGTACTGAGGTGCCACACAATTCAAGGATTTATAAACAAGAAGCAGTACTTTATAGTCAATCCTGTATTGGACTGGAAGCCAATGAAGATTTCTGAGAATTGGTGTGATGTGTTCCATTTTCTTAGTTCTTGTTAACACTCGAGCTGCACTATTTTGGATGAGTTGGAGTCGGTTTATGGTTTTTTTAGGAAGTCCAGTATAGAGGGCGTTACAGCAATCAAGTCAGTTGGATATGAATGCATGAACCAGTTTTTCAGAATCAGATCGAAACATGAATGACCTCAGTTTAGAAATGTTTTTTAGGTGGTAAAAGGCTGTTTTGGTGATGGAGGTTATATGATCTTGGAAGTTTAGATTTTTGTCAATGATAACACCGAGATTTCTGACATGCTCACTGGGCTTAACCGGAAGTGAAGATGAAATGGATAGGAATTCTTGTCTCTGTTTTTGTGGACTTACAATCAGGATTTCTGTCTTTTCTTTGTTGAGTTGGAGAAAGTTCTGTGACATCCAGTGGTTTATTTTATCTATGCAATTGACCAGATTATTCATGGGAATAAAATTATCGAGGGACATTGAGACATATAGTTGAGTATCATCAGCATATGAGTGATAAGAGACATTGTGTTTTTGGATTATGGGACCAAGGGGAAGCATGTAAAGACTGAATAAAAGTGGGCCCAGGACGGAACCCTGTGGCATCCCACAAACCAGACTGAGATTTCCTGATGAGAAATTGCCAAGTGATACTGAAAATGTTCTGTCTTGTAGATATGATTTGAACCACTGAATGACTAATCCTGAGAGGCCTATGTAGTCTTCTAGTGTGTGTAGTAGTATGCCATGGTCAACTGTGTGAAATGCGGAGCTTAAATCTAATAAAACCAGGATGGAGAGTTTGTTTGAGTCATTGTTGAGTTTCATATCATTGATAACCTTGACCAGTGCAGTTTCGGTGCTGTGATTGGTTCTGAATCCTGATTGGTAGGCATCATACAGATTGTTATGGGTTAGGTAATTGTGTAATTGATTGTAGACTACTTTTTCTATGATTTTACTGACAAAGGGAAGATTGGAGATGGGCCTGTAGTTGCTGGTTATTGATGGATCAAGCTTTTTATTTTTGAGTAATGGAGTGATAATGGCATGCTTGAGAGAAATGGGGAAATCACCAGACTGAAGGGAAGCGTTGGTAATATGGAGAAGATCTTCTGACAAACAGTGAGAGACACATTTGAATAATGTTGTCGGAATGGGGTCAAGAGAGCAGGTAGAAGACTTGAGATTGCGTATTATTTTATCAAGATCACTCGTGTTAACAGGTTGAAAAGTATGCACACTGGTAATTATCAAGCATGTCCAAATCCACACAGGTAATTACCGAGTACATCCGAATCCACACAGGTAATTATCAAGCATGTCCGAATCCACACAGGTAATTACCGAGTACATCCGAATCCACACAGGTAATTATCAAGCATGTCCGAATCCACACAGGTAATTACTGAGTACATCCGAATCCACACAGGTAATTATCAAGCATGTCCAAATCCACACAGGTAATTACCGAGTACATCCGAATCCACACAGGTAATTATCAAGCATGTCCGAATCCACACAGGTAACAGGATTTGGGCGTACTCACGGTGCTAATGAAGTGTATTTCTGATAATGCCTTTGTGTTGTGATAAGTGTACCTCAAATCGAAATTTCCCATGCATGGAGACAGCTGTTGTGCAGCTCCACTGCATGCATATGTGTAAGTGCACAGCTATGCTTTTACAACAGTGGCAGCCAGTGAGCCTCCACTGCATGCGTATGTGTAAGTGTACAGCTATGCTTTTACAACAGTGGCAGCCAGTGAGCCTCCACTGCATGCATATGTGTAAGTGCACAGCTATGCTTTTACAACAGTGGCAGCCAGTGGGCCTCCACTGCATGCGTATGTGTAAGTGCACAGCTATGCTTGTACAACAGCGGCAGCCAGTGAGCCTCCACTGCATGCATATGTGTAAGTGCACAGCTATGCTTTTACAACAGTGGCAGCCAGTGAGCCTCCACTGCATGCATATGTGTAAGGCACAGCACAACAGTGGCAGCAGTGAGCCTCCACTGCATGCATTGTGTAACAGTGGCAGCCAGTGAGCCTCCACTGCATGCATATGTGTAAGTGCACAGCTGTGCTTTTTACAACAGTGGCAGCCAGTGAGCCTCCACTGCATGCATATGTGTAAGTGCACAGCTGTGCTTTTACAACAGTGGCAGCCAGTGAGCCTCCACTGCATGCATATGTGTAAGTGCACAGCTGTGCTTTTACAACAGTGGCAGCCAGTGAGCCTCCACTGCATGCATATGTGTAAGTGCACAGCTGTGCTTTTACAACAGTGGCAGCCAGTGAGCCTCCACTGCATGCATATGTGTAAGTGCACAGCTATGCTTTTACAACAGTGGCAGCCAGTGAGCCTCCACTGCATGCATATGTGTAAGTGCACAGCTATGCTTTTACAACAGTGGCAGCCAGTGAGCCTCCACTGCATGCGTGATGTGTAAGTGCACAGCTATGCTTTTTACAACAGTGGCAGCCAGTGAGCCTCCACTGCATGCGCATGTGTGGTGCACAGCTATGCTTTTACAACAGTGGCAGCCAGTGAGCCTCCACTGCATGCGTATGTGTAAGTGCACAGCTATGCTTTTTACAACAGTGGCAGCCAGTGAGCCTCCACTGCATGCGTATGTGTAAGTGCACAGCTATGCTTTTTACAACAGTGGCAGCCAGTGAGCCCACTGCATGCGTATGTGTAAGTGCACAGCTATGCTTTTACAACAGTGGCAGCCAGTGAGCCTCCACTGCATGCGTATGTGTAAGTGCACAGCTATGCTTTTTACAACAGTGGCAGCCAGTGAGCCTCCACTGCATGCGTATGTGTAAGTGCACAGCTATGCTTTTACAACAGTGGCAGCCAGTGAGCCTCCACTGCATGCGTATGTGTAAGTGCACAGCTATGCTTTTACAACAGTGGCAGCCAGTGAGCCTCCACTGCATGCGTATGTGTAAGTGCACAGCTATGCTTTTTACAACAGTGGCAGCCAGTGAGCCTCCACTGCATGCGTGTGTGTAAGTGCACAGCTATGCTTTTGCAACAGTGGCAGCCAGTGAGCCTCCACTGCATGCGTATGTGTAAGTGCACAGCTATGCTTTTGCAACAGTGGCAGCCAGTGAGCCTCCACTGCATGCGTATGTGTAAGTGCACAGCTATGCTTTTGCAACAGTGGCAGCCAGTGAGCCTCCACTGCATGCGTATGTGTAAGTGCACAGCTATGCTTTTTTTAACAGTGGCAGCCAGTGAGCCTCCACTGCATGCGTGTGTGTAAGTGCACAGCTATGCTTTTGCAACAGTGGCAGCCAGTGAGCCTCCACTGCATGCGTATGTGTGCACAGCTATGCTGTGTGGCAGCCAGTGAGCCTCCACTGCATGTGTAAGTGCACAGCTATGCTTTTTGCAACAGTGGCAGCCAGTGAGCCTCCACTGCATGCGTATGTGTAAGTGCACAGCTATGCTTTTGCAACAGTGGCAGCCAGTGAGCCTCCACTGCATGCGTATGTGTAAGTGCACAGCTATGCTTTTGCAACAGTGGCAGCCAATGAGCCTCCACTGCATGCGTATGTGTAAGTGCACAGCTATGCTTTTACAACAGTGGCAGCCAGTGAGCCTCCACTGCATGCGTATGTGTAAGTGCACAGCTATGCTTTTGCAACAGTGGCAGCCAGTGAGCCTCCACTGCATCGTATGTGTAAGTGCACAGCTATGCTTTTTTAACAGTGGCAGCCAGTGAGCCTCCACTGCATGCGTATGTGTAAGTGCACAGCTATGCTTTTTACAACAGTGGCAGCCAGTGAGCCTCCACTGCATGCGTGTGTAAGTGCACAGCTATGCTTTTACAACAGTGGCAGCCAGTGAGCCTCCACTGCATGCGTGTGTGTGTAAGTGCACAGCTATGCTTTTACAACAGTGGCAGCCAGTGAGCCTCCACTGCATGCGTATGTGTAAGTGCACAGCTATGCTTTTACAACAGTGGCAGCCAGTGAGCCTCCACTGCATGCGTATGTGTAAGTGCACAGCTATGCTTTTACAACAGTGGCAGCCAGTGAGCCTCCACTGCATGCATATGTATAGGTGCACAGCTATGCTTTTACAACAGTGGCAGCCAGTGAGCTGCAAATGGGTAAAGCACAAAGACGATTGGTCCTGACCTGTTTTGAATCATTTCTTGATATTAACATCACGCGTACAGACTATCACTCTGCGCGACCAGGTGTAATTCTTCTTGCCAAGTTAACACGAGAAATAAAATGCATAATTTCTATGCAAAATTACATTTTGTGGTTATTCAACTGACGTTATTCAATTGTGAATAGACCTACTTGTTGGTAATCTTTGGTGTCCTTGCAGGAATTTACACAATGACAAAGCATGGCTAGATGGCCTGCATTGCAGGATTGGTTGAAAGCAGTGGAGTTAATTTGTGGGAGTTAATTTCTTAATCAAGTTAACTAGTTAATCTAGTAAAATGATTGAAATCACCAGTTTTCAATCCAAATGGAGTAGATTCTATTCAGAAAACTCATTCACTTTACAAGAGGCATTAACTACTCTGGTAGCTTTTGCTTTTGTGTTTTAGCACATCCTGCATTGCAAGAGTCCTAACCTGTGCTGTGTGATTATTTGAAGTACAGCAAAGAAGGCAAAGATTAGCAAAAAGTATTTGCAATTGAATGATGTTGACTGAAATGCAATTTTGTATCGAAATGACTTGTTTTCTTTTTTGTCTTACCTTAACGAAGAGAACTGGCCGCAACAGATAGTGTTGAGCTGTGCTTGCATTGGGGAAAAAAAATATGTGTAGCCACTGTGGCTAAAGCCAGAAAAAATTGTTTAGCCACAAGTAGCCACAATGTTGGTCTGGGTCCTTAATGCGGCGCGCGCCGCTCGGCGCGGGGTGGGTGTGTGCCATGTTTGCCACATGGCGTGTGCCATGTTTGCACGTAAAATTTCTAGTAAATTCCTGAGACTTGCAAATTAATGAAAATGCAAAAGGGGCATCATCATGTAGTTTAACAGGCATTTTTTGCTTACCATTATCTCTGTAAAATATTTAACATTAAAATAAAATCATACAGGAAGGAAGTGACTTGTCAACGATCGAACGTAATAATAATAATAATAATAATAATAATGACTACTCCCTCGTCGTATGAGTGTCAAGAATACATGTTATTCAAGTCTACAGAAGGCCCTGTTTACAGGTATGGCATTGTATATCAAAGTTGAAGTTTTGCAGAATTTGTACGCATAAAATTACCTTATTTTGTGTAATATCTCCTCCCAATCTTCTGTTATAACTTCTAAATATTCGATCATTCATCTACACGTGGACTTGTTGCATGCAAAGGAGGAAACTGAGCGAATAAGACAAAAATACCGCGCTCTTCTGATTGGACAAAATGTTCGGAAATGCTCGGTGAGGTCGGGTGTACTTGGATGCGCTCTTCCGAAAAGGAGGCGCATTTGTTTTCCTTGTTTATCGCTCAAAGAAAAGCTGCAAAAAAAAATGTCAGTAGATTTAGCTTCGCCACAGTGGCTTAACAGGCTAAAAAAGCCATCGCTATACAGCATATGGCTGCGTCTATTGGCTAGCGCAAGCACAGTTGAGGGATTTTCAAAGTCCAAGTAACGTTAATTTAAAGAAATAACTGAGAACTGGTCCAGCCCCATTACGAGTTTAACCCCTTCATGCAGATAAAAAGCGAATCATTTCTATTGTGTGCCTGCCCCCTATTTAAGGCTTTAAGTTATGATTTCAGTATCACCAAGACTGGATATTTCAATGAAACAAGACACTTCTGTCATCTTGAATTAAAACTGATTTCCATTTATTTTCATGATTTTGGGGTAAAAAAGTGCGACAAATACAAAAAAATTAATGAAAAATCAGCACTGAAGTTCCTTTGCAATGAAATACCGAGAAACAAAAATGGCTTGAAGGTAAAACAAATTTCCCTGAACATAAACTCATTGAACAGAAGTGTGCTACATCTGAGGGTGATACTCCGAAATACTGGTACACAATTAATAATAGCAACCCTCCAGACTAACTTTTGGACCTAGGAGCGCATGCGCTCCCAACCTGAAAAAGTTGGGCGCGCAGGCCAAAACTGGTCACGCAAACTACCATGATACTTTTCTGAATATTTACAAGCCCAAATAAAGATACCTGAACAGACTATCAGTTGTTGCTGCATTTATAAAAGAAACATTATCAGAAAGCACTTTGTGAACTGAAAAGTAGATATTGATGTTCACAAGAATGTTTGAAAAATGTATAAATACAGTTATCATTTTGGAGAGTTACCATACAAGTCTTAATGTTCGTACAAGTCTCCATTTCTCCAAGGGACAACTTTTCATCAAACCCTCCCCAGTACATAAACTGAATCATTCATAGAAAAATTATGCCCAAATTTAGATGAGCACCCCCCTAAAACCAACATATGGGGATGAATCAATGAATAACTCCCAATTATCACAGTGCTAGTTCTAAAATTTATAACTGTTATTGTTGCTGCCATCCCAAGGAACAATTTGACACCAAACATGGCTTAATTGCTTTGAAAATATGAGACCCAGGAGGAATTGAAGCTGTAAAAAGCACAATTTGGCTACATTTTTTCATCACAAATTGAAAGTTTAACATTAAAATTAATATAGCTCCCAAAGTGATCCAACCTAAATATTTGGTAAAAAGTAGGTGCAGTATGCCAAGTTCGTTAGCACAAAGTTTCAAGAAATTCTTTCACCGGTAACAATGTAGTAGGACGGCTTATTATAATAATAATTATTATTATTTACCAGTTTTTTTTTTTTTTTACATTTCGCTATGTAGATTTTGCACATTTCGAAGGGTAACGGAAACGCACACTGAGAGTGAGGACGATGTCCGACGTCATTAACCCCAAAAAAACAGTCTGCTTCGTGACCGTACACTGTTCGTGACACAGACTCATATTTGAGGCATTGCGCTGATAAGCCTATGGTCGTCGCTGGAGTACATTGGACTGGCGTCGCCAGTTAGTTTTTGAATCGGTTTTGAACATTTGTTGCAATCGACAAAATTCTATTCCTCTGACAGCTGGCCAATTATCGGAACCCCAAGGAAAACGGACTATAAATCTATAAGAACCGCACCTTTTCTCATCTTTATCGTACTCTAATGAAAATAAATAATCTTGCACTCGGACCAACCAGTCACCGATTTCATACATACTGCATGAATAATCATGTACATGCGAAACTTCAGATCAGAGTGGAAGTGCGCATCCAACCTAATCCATCAGGATAGAAGGTGAGCGATTGATATTGAAACGCTAAATAAAACCATTCGCCACTGGACGCAAGCACCCATAGCTGGTATCAACAAGACTCAGAACTGTGTCACGAACAGTCTACGGTCACGAAGCAGACTGTTTTCGGGCTCATAACATCGGACATCGTTCTCACTCTCCAGGTGCGTTTCCATTACCCTTAGAAATGCGCAAAATATAAATGGCGAAATAAAAAACCGGTAATGAAAACACTTTATGATATCATGAAATTTGCTCTCCGATCTGCAGTATTAGTCACCGAAGCCAAGACCTACTACGTAGACTATTGGACTTCTGCAGCAGACCAGCTAGTGTACTTGTAATTTCGCGCATTGTGGAGCATATGCAACGTTATTGTCAGACAAGGTTTTACAATTTTGCCGCGCGCTCAACCATAGCACAACTCAACTGACAGTTACAAGGTCGAATGCTTTGCCATTCTCATTGATGCATGAGTACAGCCGAGCTGTGAGTGGCTGATGCACGTAATGGTACCAACCGACCTGCGGAAAAAAATTCGCGGCCGGGGGCTGATAATTAGGGAGTGAATCGCTGCCCAGAATAGGGCACAGTGCATGAAGTGTTGGTCGCGAGAATGTAAGTCGCAAAACGTAAATCTTGGTCGCAAATGCGACCATTTTGGTCGCAGTCTGGAGCGCTGAATAGTGTACATTATGCCACACTCTAAAGTAAAAAGCATTATCAAGGGGGTTTAGGGGATGTTCTGTGCATACTCTATTTTCAGGTGACCAGCCGCCTCTGATTATCAGTTATATTAACCCTTTAAGCGCTAGTCGCGGCCACAGCCGCGATAACAATGATCATAATGATTGCTGATCACAGCAATTGCCGCGAGGAATTTACCAGTCGCGGCAAAACACGTTTGGGGGGTGTTTCACCGCGTATACAACCTGATTTTAGTATTTACGCAGCCACATTGGGAATTGGTAGCTACAGGCCCCGGAGGGGGCATTGTAACAATTTATTTGAACTGCATAGTCATTCTATGAATAAATCATTACAATATGCTTGTTTCGTAGATTTTGATCTCGCCTTGTTTCAAATTGGCGGTGTTCGAGAACTTGTCAAGTGATGTCAGTGATTTTAATGATGAAAATATACTGAATATCTAGATGCGTTGTTTGCTGAAAGTGATGGGCGAAAATGAAGCTGACTTTCTTGGCTTCGAAATTCTGATCGATGCAGGCCAGCAAAATATGGTAAAGCCTGAAAATGACCGGAACTTGGCAGACGACATTGTTATTTTATAAAAAAAATAATTTAGCACTTAAAGGGTTAATATGTGGGTATGCACAGGTACTTTGGCATACTATTTTTAGTTGTCATGCTCTGTGAATCTGCTCGGTCCAGTTTGCATGGTGCTCAGCCTTCAATGCTCTCCTCTCTCTCTTGGGGCCAAAAAAAAAAAAAAAAAGGGGAAAAGCCCCACAGGTGTCACCTGTGCCCTTCAAGGCCGCATCTGGCGCCACCTCGAGGCCCACATGCGCTCGCACACGGGCGAGAAGCCTTACAAGTGCGAGCTGTGCTCCTTCCGCTGCAGCGACCGCAGCAACCTGTCGCACCACCGGCGGCGGCGGCACAAGCTGCTGCCCATGAAAGGCGCGCGCTCCTCGCTGTCCAACAAGAAGATGCTGAGCGTCCTGCAGAAGAAGGCCAGCTCCCTGGGGTACAACCGCCGGCTCCTCATCAACTTCAGCCCGCCCTCCATGGTGGTGCAGAAGCCCGACTACCTGAACGACTTTTCTCACGAGCTGCCTCACCTGCACCCGGAGGCCTACGAGGGCCTGGCCAAGGCACAGGGGACCGGCTCCAGGGAATCTCACGAAATGCTGTCGGAGAATCCCCTCAACCAGCTGTCCACTCTGGCCGGGCAGCTGGCTAGCCTGCCCCCTGAGGCTCAGGCCCCCGCGTCCCCCGACGACATGTCCTGCCAGGACGAGAAGCCCTTCCTCATCCAGCCGCCGGCCGCCGCCCCCCCTGCAGCTGTGGCCCAATCCTCGTCGCCGACGACCCCGGAGCCCCGGCCCCCAGTGCATAGGAACTACAGCCCCGGGGCGGGGCCCAGCAGCGAGCACAGTGGCCGCACCAGCACGCCCAGCATCAGCAACAGCCAGCCCAGCACGCCCATACCCGCCCCATCCTCGCAGGACCCCCAGCTGCTGCACAGCTGCCCGCACTGCGACACCTACTTCGCCGACAACATCCTCTACACCATCCACATGGGCTGCCACGGCTACGAGAACCCCTTCCAGTGCAACATCTGCGGCTGCAAGTGCAGGAACAAGTACGACTTCGCTTGTCACTTTGCCCGGGGCCAGCACAAACCGTGACAGCGCCGCCTCAAAGAGGAACGGCAGCATTTTTTTTTTTTATGAAAACTTAAGTTATTGCTTTTCATATTTCATTTTAAACCATGGAGATTTCATTTCATTCAGGGTTTTTAAATCTGAAGTGATGCATTTCCTCGTTTCGTATTTTTAAGAAAGAAATTATTTGGGGGGAAAAAAAAAAAAGCCCCAACCTGTTCTGGGATTTAAATCTTCATAACAGTTGTTGATGAGGGCATTGTTTAGAGAATGGGGGGAAAAAAGGACACTTATTCTAAGCCCAATCTGGTATCTTATGGCACAAGGATGCATCATACAGAATGACTTTGTTCAAGGAATAGCGGGGTCATTCCACATCTTGTGGACCAAATTTCAGGAAGTTGGGAAAACGACCTTCAGAAATACTGAGGAGAAAAAAATGTTGTAGTGCATTTAGAAAGAAGGTATTTGCTAAAATTTTGGGATCCCATCATTAAATTCAAGCAAGATATTACCAGTTGAAATTTCAACTTTGAAAAAACTAAGGGTGCTCTTGAGATGTCAGTGTCGAGTGCTCAAGGAAACAGTTCGAATACAACTGGAAAGCACTGTCGGTAGAGATCAAGCAAGAGATCTCCTGAGATCTGGAAAAACCTACTAAGTTTATCAGTGGCAAAGATGTCGCAATTGAACAAAAATTTTAGGTTCTGGACTTATCCTAAAAGAAAAAAAATATGATAGAAACTTGATTTTGAAAGTTCAAATGACACTAATAGCTAGTGTTTTAAGATTTTCACCACTCTTAATTACTGCAAATGAAGGTTAAACTCAGTTTCTACCAAAAGTGACACACTTACTAGGTTTTTCCGGATCACAGGAGAGATGCTGAGGATGCTGAAATTTCAACAGGCCATATCTTTGCCGGTTTCAAAGGTGGGCTTCCAAAATTCTGGAAATTCCCTTCTTTCTTCATAGACTACTTATTTTTCCAGACTTTTTGAAGAAAGATCATCTCCTTCTATAGGTCCTCTTGACGTGGAATGAACAGTGTTGCTTACACATTTCAGAGCTCAGGCTGGTAAGGACTGATTTACTTCCAGCAGTTACTCAGAAGAAACTGTGGCAGAGAAACAGACTGTTAATGTGGCTCACAAAACACAAACACTTTTCTCCAATCTTTACAATGTAGCATAATTAAGTAGCGCAAAAATGGTACCTATACTGCAGTGGCTCATCTTTACATTTTGGTGTAAACATGCTCCACACTGGACAGCATTTCAAAACATCTGTTGAACTCTCTCTGAATTTGACCCATCCGAGTATTACTAAGGAGCAGTGCGAAGCCACAGTGCAGTGCTCAGGTTCACATTGGACTTTCTAACAAAATGTTTTACATGGTACATTCACACTAGAAAAGCTTATTACTGCTAATTTATGATATGAACAAAACCTACCCAGCAGATTTAAGGATTTTGAAGAGTACCGCATTTGGAGAAATAAATTTGTTACTATTAGGAGAAAAACGGAAAGGTTTGGAGGAGATGGAGGTTCTTTGTACTCCTGTTTTCTTGTGAAGGTATTTGCACCCTGTGTAAGGTACATGTGTCGTGACTGATAACAATGGGTTTATGCTGACTTGAGCTAAATGTTGCATTCCTAGGTGATTTTTTTTAAATGATTTTTTTTTTTTTTGCATGGACTTGTTGGTCAAATAGATGATTTACAGTATCTGGCAGATTAAATCCCTGAATTAAATCCAATTATTAATGGTTACATTTCCACGGTAATTTTGGGGAAAAAAAGCCTCAGTTCAGTATTTTTATTTATTTATTTTTATTGTGAATGTATTTAATTGGATGTTCAGCCAAGCAAATTAATATCTAAACTATATTTCGATGTTTTGAAAATTGTTTATCCGGTCACAGCAAAGAAACCAGATTCTCTCACTTTGTGGGTTCATGTAAAAGTCTGAACGAGCCCTCTTTTAGATGACTGAAAAACATTCCCTTAACATTCATTGGCTTGTTCCATGTCTCATGAGTAGAATAGTTTGACTGTGTCAATCTAGGTTAAGGACCTTGCATAACTCCCTCTCTTTAAGTACATGAAACAAGCAGAAGATTGACTTGTATTTGCTAGCAAATTAGCAGTCTCAGGTTGACCTGCCTCGAGAATAAAAAAAATCTATGTTTGGATTATGAGAAAAGCAGTGAGTGTTCATCTTCAAGGTTGCATCTACACAGGTTAGGGAGTTCGGTGCCAATATTGCCTTTATGAAGTTGCTTTGAAGCACTTTAGAGTTTTGTTCTACAGTTTGCAACATAATGAAACTCCATTGTTATTGGACTGTTTGAAGATTAATTCATCATCATTTGCCCCATTAGCAATCATTAGATGTTTGTAGTGAACCAAATAATTCTACAGGATACACCTAGCCAAGGAACACAACAAAACAAAACCTTTAATAACTTGAATTAGCTATTCTCATCATTTCAAGGCCAAAGTATTCTAAACCTTTTAAAAGTATTTTTTTAAATAGCATATTTTAATAGCATTTTATCACCTCTATTGAATCACAGTAGTGTTCTTTACAATCAACAGTTTAACAATTGTATATGTGTGATTATTTATAGTGAGTTGCACATTTTGTCAAGTGTGTTTGTTCTCAGTGTATACTGATTTGTACCAATCATTCTTGTATGTAATGCTGACAAGTGTATTTCTGGAGGAAAAAAGTTAGGATGTTATCCTTTGCATAGACGTGGTGATCTCGGCTGCCTTGTACATAATGAATAGTCAACTTTTTATTTTACATATACAGCCCTCTAAAGATATTTATGTTGGTTTGGTTTTGTGTATGAATTACCAAGTGATATTTTTGGAAGTGCTCATATGATTTTACTGGAGCAAATATGTGAAGCTTCAGTGAGCCTTAGCAAGCTAAAATATAGGTTTTCATTTTTGTGTTCAGTATGCCTAAACCTGTTTAGCAGTTGGTTACTGGATAACCACATTTTTTTTTTAAAGCCTTCATTGAAAAATGTCAGTATTTTTCAGTTTTTGTTTTTAAGAACTAGTAATTTTGTGTTCATGGGAAAACTTCTTTTTCAAGGAGTTTCGATTCTTAAGAGAAGAAGCAAGTTTCATGTTAATGTTACTAATCATATTTCCAGGCAGATGTAAGACATGTAAATCCTTTTGTTGTGACAAAGTGGTACTGACTTGATAATGAAACTTTGCAGTTGGTGCAAATCGTCTCACATTGTGAACAAAATATTTTCCTGTTGGGAAAAATTATGTATAATAGTGCAGTATGTAATTTGCGATTTTTTTTCACGGAGTTGGATCACATCAACAGGCAAATTAAAACTGGAGTGACACAAATCTCGAGAAAAAGCAAAGGTATGCCCATCCAGTCTGGAATTTACTGATAGTTTTCCTGATAGACTGACGCATGTGTAGCACCTAGAAAGATTTGTTAAAGTGGCATTATCAGAGGCCTTGCAATTCAGAGAAAACGTTCGTCACACTTCTCGCAAGAATTCTTGGTTTGTATCGTCTGTGTTAGAGCATGTTTTGGTTCGGTTTTCCAGTCCTATTTTTTAGTCTTTCGTCACTAAGAATAATGGAAATATATTTGTATGGAGTTAAAAACTGCGGTCTTTTATTCCCACTCAAAATAGGCAAAGTTCTTTTTTTCTAACAATCAGCAAATTTTGTCATATTTGCAGTCTTGCAAGAAAAGTGTACCGATTAAGCTCCAGCATACACTGAAAAATGCATTTTGGGAAATCCTAAACTGGGCTCTCAAAGAAAAAAATTGGTGCACAAAGCAAAACTTATTACTCAATATTTTCCTTGGAAATGGTAAGATTCACTAAGGTAATTGTATTAAAAGAATTTTTTTTGATGTAGTGATACCGGAATGCCAATATTAGCACAATAATGTTTATTAAAGGGATTAATAACTTCTGAAAGTTGTTGCTAAATTGCTATCACTAGTACATGAGGATAATTACGCGACTGAAATCTGTTTTAGAGGAGAAATCATAGATTTAATGTTTCAATTATTGCCACTTATACAAAAAATTCAATGTTGCAGCAATTAAGGATTCAGTTATAGAAAGTTTTCAGTGTCTATGTGGCTCAGTCTTTCTCTGGTGTTTCACCAGTTTGAATGCAGTTTTAAAAAACCCTTTAAAACTTGCCTTACAATGTAATGACAGATTTTGTCAGGGTACATAGCCTTAGTGATTTATTTCAAGTGACACACTCAATTCTTATTTATTGAAGTCTAAGTAAATATAGGGCCAGATTCACTGAAGAGGACTTAGCCTAGTTCTCTACTAAATTCAATTATAAATGGAGATCCCCACATGAAGCTCCAGTTAAGTCCAGAACTACACCCACAGTGCAAGAAAAGGGACTTTCATTAATTTGGTAAAAAAAAAAAGGGGGGCACCATACGTTTTCTTGCTTATTCTGCATTCAAAATGGCCTCGAGCAAGCGTGTACTCATTCTGTTTGACGTAGAATATCATAGTGGCTATCAAATTTTAACGTGGGTGGAACATGGATGTGCGCATTGAGAGCGTAGAGATTTCTTTATTTGTAATGTGCAAATGTGTATTTATCAAGAGCCTTTAATTTTGCCTGGAAGTCTAGTGTCATGTGGAAGACTGTAATATCATGAGTAAGCCTTCGGTGGTGTTTTAATATGTAGATTGTTGTATGTGAGTGCATAGCAGGATTTTGAAACTGATCTGTTCCCTCAGCAAAAAAAAAAAAAAATCCGGTTCACACAAAAGGTGTTGTGCCGTTTTGTTTTGGGAACAGAGACACATGCTCCAAGATCATGCTGAGGTCAATATATTGTACACATAAAAACACAACTTGTGTTAGAGTAACCTGAACTAATGTCTTTTAAAAACAGAGTTCTGCATTTTGTACATCGTAAGTAAACAACTTTCTAATCAATCAGCTTTCTGTCTGCTATTTTAAACATAACAAACATAACCATTTATTACATGACAGAAGGAGACCTCCCTTCAAGAGTACACACTCAGAACAGAGTAAGAATAATTATCCATTTAATCCCTGAAATATCACTTGCACCCCATTTACACCTGGTATTAAAATGCGATCTGTATCTGGATACGTTATCTAGGTAAGGAAAATCGCGTATTAATGCAAGGTGTAAACGCGCTGCGATCCGAATGTGACCAGATCTGTCCAGACCACATCTGGCGGTAGTCTGGCTCGCATTGTGTCCGGATCTCAGTCAGGTGTAAAAGCAAACCGTACAGCTAGCAGGCATCCGTACCAACGCAAGGTCAGAGAGACCGGCTCACTGTCGTAGCATTTACCGAAGCCACGACTACCATTGCTGTGAAAAGGGCCAGTCTTCTTTTCTGTTTCTTCTTAACAGAAAAATGTCTTAAGTAACCCCGTCCTCGGTAGGAAAAAAAAAAAAAAGTAGAAACAGCCAGTACAATAACTGCATCTCTGGCGATCTCACACGTGCCATGTTTACAAAAAGCACAACTGACTTGCCACCACCTCAAATTACTCACGCGCAGCTGGAGGACAGAAATCCGATCTCAATGAGGACAGTGAGAACGCATTAAAACACCAGGTGTGAACGCAAAGTAAGAATGGAATGTTTTTTAATCCAGATAACATTGCATTTTAATACCAGGAGTAAATGGGATGTTGTATTCACTTCATGTAACTGCATAACTCAAATGCTAGTGAAATTCAAGAAATGCACTGGTTTCAACAGGAAATCAAGATACATTTTATTTGATAAATAATTAATATGCATCATGGTGGTTTCACGGGTTCTGCAATATGTTTTCTGATCAAGTCATCTTTCTGCTGTTCAAATACAGCCACTGCTCTGCTTACCACCAGGTCCACATTGACAGTCTCCCCGGGACAGATGGGATAGCCTTGGATGGCTTGTTTTCGTAGGTCTTCCAAGAATTTTGTCTTCAGCTGTTTCAGCTCAGCAGCCAGACTCTTCATATTGATTTCCCCCCATTTAAATTCTGTAAATTTTGAAATGAGAGGAATGGCAGAATAACAATCATTTCAAAACATAAAATTTAAAACCGTTGAAACACACCCTATGTTTTATTCTTTAAGTTGGAGTTTGAACATAGTAACTCCCGAAATGCAAGATTTATGAGCGAATCAGCTTTGCACTGCAAGGTTCAGGGGTATTGGTGTGATGTGTCTTGATGTGATGTTATGTTTGGGGGGGAGGATGAGGTTTGCCAGAGCATGAAGTTGAACAGCTGAAACCTTGCCACTGCAAGAAAAGCTGGGAGCTAATGTAGACTCTGAGACATTCCTGGAGTTTACAGACCTTTCTCCACAGTGACATCGCATGGCAAAAACTAGTTACAACAACTGAAATGTTTGAGAAGTGAAAGTTTGCTCTCCGGAGTCGTTTCCATTCATTTCAGTCATAGTGCTTGTTTTCAATTAGTCTATGCGGTTTTTCAGTGTAACAGATGATATTGATAGATGTAGGGCCAGGCTTAGCCACTGGAAGCACAGCAATAAATCCCTGCTTTTGAAGCTCTCAAAATACCCATTTGTTGGGACTGGTCCAGATATGGACACGTCTTTCCCCTGGCTACCTTAAATTTTCCGCTTTTTGCGTTCGACACGCTTGCAAATCAGGCACCAACTACTGAGCCCCAGCTCATGTTTGCTTTTTGAGGCCAACCCTGCTAACTGCCACTGGTTAGACCTCATTCAAGCAGATACATACTGCTAATTAGCATTATAATTAATAGGAATGACATGTGTATAAGCTTCTACAATTAAGGTATATCGGCAAAAATGGTCACGCCGATATGGAATCATCGCCACCGCATCTGCCGCAGATCTTCCATGTTAACCCGATAACTAAACAATTTCATGAATCCTTTTCAAATTTCATAAGCCTTTAAATCTTATCAAGACGGAGAACTCGTTTGATTTTGGGCTATGTATTATAGATAATTATAAATTAACTCATTAATTTCCTGGAAAACCTGAGTTCTATCAGATTGCCTGACATGTAAGCAATATCACCTTGAAATTTTGCTGTTTGACTACAGCTAGGCTTTCTTTTTGGGGAGCTTTCACTTGAGGGTTTCGCTGATATTCCATTTGCTGTCGGGAGCAAGTGAAGGCCTTGTTGTTTACAGACATTACAGTTAAAGCCGTCTTTTTGGGGTGCTTCCAATATTTTTTCAATCCCGTGTGTATATACACCAATAAGCCAAAAATTTACTCCCACCTGCCAAATATGCTGTCGGTCCTCCATGTGCTACTAAACCCGCGTGCTGCTAAGCCCCGTCAAATTTACGTTCACGTGGATGCCCCGAACATTTCCCAGAGCCTAACTCTCCCTCCAGTTTGTCTTCTTCCCACAGTACATCCTGTTGAAAACTTTTCTCCAGGTAAACAGCGCAAAACTTACCTAGCCAATGTACATGATGTAAAAGAAAACTGGACTCATCAGACCACTTTTCTACAGTAGACAAGGGTTAGAATGGGCGCCATTACAAATCTACAGCTACAAATCCTCATATGCAGCAAGGTGCAGTGCATTGTGTGCACATTCAATGCACATTCTTCCTGTTATCATTTTGAGACTTATGCAAAAGTAGCCCTTCAGCAAGTACAAAGCAGAACAGATGGTCTTCATCACCCCGGAGCATCAATTTCTCATGAAAACTTGACACACCACCATAGGTTTGCACTTTGCTCCTCCTCAAACAATGTTTTGTAAGAATGGCGCTTTGTGGGGGCAATGTAATGGTTTTATAACTGGTGTAAACAATGTGTAAGACTACTAGCCTCCATTGCAGACGTCTTATGTAGTTCATTTCTCTCACACACCAACATCTGCGCACTTGATGCAGGTTTTGGGTTCCATGACATACTGCCATTATACGAAATAAGCCATTCAGAATGCTTGTGATATGATATTCCTTTCAAGTTTCCCCTGTCAAATATTAATAACTGAAATTGCGGGTACAGAAACCCCTACAAAACTGACTGATGATAACCATAGACTGTATAAAAAGATGGACGCAGCACCCTGGTCTGAAAAATGGAAGTCCATGCGGAAGTACTGTAAAATGGCATTCCACTTAATGGCCAGCAGACGGCGACGTCGGTGGTTGCAGAAAGAAGTTCAATGCTATAGAAGTCTATGGGAAAATGATCCTACTTTCCCACCTGATTTTTCATTTAAATGATGATTTTTCACATTATTTTATGGTAGCTATAGCAAGTTTCAATTCTCCTTCGATATACCATGATGTTCATTTTTGTAAATTATGGTCCCAAGTAGACTAGAATAAAGGATAAAGCCAGAATATGCTTTAGGGGCGTAGCTATCCTCTGATCCTCGTCCGATACGGTCAGATCCACCTCTCTCGTCCCTCCCCGGATCTTGATTCTCGCTCTCGTCCAGTAGAAATCACATCCAGTTTCAAAATAACAACATGGCGCAATTCAAATTTCCAAAACCGTGGCTTCCTTTATGGTATGCTGAGAACAATGGGTGACGTCACAGTAGCTTCGTCCATCTTTTTATACAGTCTATGATGATAACATTTGTTTTTTTATGCAAAATAAAACTGGATCGAAAAAAGAGAAAATACAGGTAGCTATATGGAAAAGCCAACTCAATTATAAGTAGTGTTCTTTCTGTAAAACCGCATATTCCTCAAGCGAACTGTTTGTAGTTTGTATGTCGTACGGGATGCTACCGTTTATCGGAGAAGTTATCAAGAATAAAAAGCCAACTGGATGGGACCATAAAGGAAATTGAGCGACTTCACAATGATAGCGACTGGCCCCGCATCAAACGTTCTCCTACCGAGGTGCCGACCAAAGTGCGCTGCTCTGCAGCTAAAGAACTTGTGTTTGGGAAAACCAAAGACACCTGGAGAAATTCCTCCTTATGAACACTTTCAACATGTTGGTGTTGGTTCGCCTCTGTTACAGACGTCTTATGTGGTTCGCTTCCCTCCCTGGCTTGCACAACAGTATGTGCATATGTAATTTGCTAGCTCCAGAAATTTCAGAGTTCCTCTGAACACAAACTGAACACATAACCTGGCTCGAGTGCGCAGTCCTAGGCGTGTGAGAGAAACTAACTACATAAGACGTCCGCAATGGAGGCTACACGACTATAAAAGTTAACTAGTTTGCAAGACATGCGGAGATCAGGCAAGTTGCATTATTGATGTAGTGTGTCTGTCTGGTTAAATCTCTATTTGATTACTTGGATTTTCCCTTTGATCTCTGAATATATAAATTATCAAGTGGAATGGTTCTAGGAGACTAACATGGGCTCCTGCGCAACATTCGCGTAAAGTCATTTTCCACACCGCGTACTGTCACACATTTTGTGACTCATATGTTATATTACTCTAAAGCAGGCATCCCTCTGACGGATAATTATCAACTGCATGCTACTGATTTTCAGTTCTGACACATGCACTGGTCTAAGGGCATCTGCACCCAGAGTCATTCGCCTGTACACACAGTGCCAGCGCAAATACATTTAACAGTACAATTGCGAGCCATAACAGCCAGAGGCTCGTCCGCATTTACACAGCTAGATCGCAGTTCTGACAGAGCCACACTACTCTCAGGTCCAGCCTTCTGTGCATCAGTCAGCATGGAGGAAGGTTAAGTACAGTTTCAAATGGAGTCACATCATTTTAATAAGCAATAAATTATTCACGGTCCAGTGACACGGTAAGATGACACGCGTTCTTTCACCTCTCAGATATTTCTGACTTTTGGAATAACTGAGAGGGAATTCTACCATTGATGATGCCGATGTGATCGGTTTTCATTAGAGATGGCAATTTCGACACGCAGATTCGAACTGTTTCAAGCACGTTCGAAACTTCCGGGTTTGACACGGGTTTACGACTCTGCTTCAAAACTTTTATCACGTGACTAGTGACGTTTTTCCTGCGCCGTCCCTGCAATGATCCGTGTGTTTTGTTTCACTTCAAAACATTTCAATACCTGCAGTAAAAGTTTTTGCCACTAGGCTGTGCACTACTGAAATAAATCTGGTTTCAAAACAATTAGGAACATTTCGAAACAGTGGTCGTTTCAAAGGTTTCAAAACTGTTTCAAAGGTTCGAAATTGCCATCTCTAGTTTTCACTCCTGGGGTGAGATATGGGCAATTCCAAGGTATTGTCAACCAAATGTCCCTTCTGTGACAGACACTAAAATGATCCCCAAATGGAAATGGAGGGAAAAAATTGAGCTTTTCCCTCTCGAATATAGTAGCGCACTATTATACCCATAAATTGTAAAAAAACATACTTTTTAATACAGCAACAGAATTTTGTTTGGGGGATGGTTTATATCTCGTCAGAGAGGGGACATTTTGTTAAAATACCTCGGAATCGCCTATATATCTCAGTTGGACTCGCAATTTTTGGGAATTCTACGGTGGAAATAAATCATAGGTCCTGTATTCCGCTGGTTTGGAAGACTAGGCCCAACTCCACCGATGGACTAGAGATGGACTAGACTTACCTTTGGCATCTTTCATTGCTTGGGATACAAGACGCCGACAGGCCTGGTCAGCCTGGTGTAAGATACTGGTGGCACAGCACTGCCGGTCAGCTTCCTATAACACAGAACAGCCAAGAGTCCACTGTGTTTCACCGTCTATCTTGAAAATGTAGTTCAGGACATTAGAAAAATGGCAGTTAAGAACTAAGCACAGTTTCATCAAATTTGATAATCAATGTTCACGACCACTAGAGGTTACTGGTCATTCAAATAGGAGTGTATGGGTGAAGGAATGTCTAAGGTCACAAAACATTCCTTTTCAGAAATTGTCAAAACCCATTATTAATATGTTGAGACATGTTGTATACCATCAAAATACCAAGTTTCAGGCCTTTATCTATATTACAAAGGTCTTAAATAAACAACTACAGGTTTTTTTTTTTTTTTCCCCAATTTGAACATCCAGTGATGCCCACTTTTGGGGGTGCAGGGCTGAAATGCAATTCTGAAGCATTTTATGTGCCCAGGATGCAGCATACCAAAATTTGTCAAATTTCATCATTACTTGTGACCACTAGTGGTTACAAGTCCAATTGCTCACAGACAACAGACAACAAGACAATGACAGAGTTAACATCATCTTAATAATTCAGCAAGTAAACGACCAGTTGAGAAAATAAATCCATGTTGCCATTCCACTTCATGCACAGAAAAGAAAAATCTTAAAAATCTCCCATCTTAGTTAAAAGCAATACAATATTTTCTCCTTGATTGACTGAGATATTGACTGAAGGAAAACATGCTCTGTACATTATGAAGCCATGTATAATGAATGTTGGGGACCCAGGATCATGAGGTTTTTTCCCCTGAGCAAGAGCCCGTAGCATAAATTGCTTAAGATGTATAAACTGACCGCATGAAAAATTGTGAAAGCTTTCCAAGTCGCTCTGCTGAATGACAAAAATGTTTATATTATAATGAAAATGTTTTTCAATGACGTATAATCATACATCCATTACTGTGAAACGAAATGCATTTTCAAAGTTTAACCATGCGCAATGCGTGATACCTTTTGTTCTGCATTGTCCTGGATTGGAGATAATGGCTTCTCCAGCGCTTCGCCAATCATCTGAATCAGCAGCTCTCTGAGGACAAAAATATGCCCAGTGACTTACATGGCATTAAGCCTGGTTTTATTACAGCACTAAACCAAGAAAATAACAAATTCAAGCATACCAAGGTACCTTCAACTTAGCAGTTGCCCATCAATTAATACTGGTTTCCAATCTTAAGTGGCCATTCCTGAAAAGTACATACATGTCCTGCTGTGGATAGCTGAATGTGCTGGTCAACGTGAGACTGTTCTGCTCCCATTGGTTTTTGCGTGGGTTTGGAGGCTCGATGCGTTTTGCCATCTCTACAATGACTTCATCAGGTAGGGGGCATCTCCTCATGCGGTTTCTGGTAAGGCAGGCATTCAGAGGACACTGCAGATACAGTTGACAGAACCCTAGAGAGTCTGCATCAAAGGATGAACAAGAGGGAATGTCAAAGGCCAGCTCACTAAAATTTTATAACACCGAAGACTTACAAATGCTGCCTTATTCAGTTGATGTTCTACTCAGGCAAGAAGATAAATATTTTACACTAACTTTTGAAGATAAAGCACCCAAACTTAATGAGGTTAAAATATGGCTCCAAGTACAGATACATACACTTCCTAGCCAGCTGATACACTTCGTATCTCATGCTTGGATAGTAGAAGTTATCATCAAGCAGGACGACCAGTGGCTCAGACGTCAGGTGAGACATTTGAGGGCGGGAATGTTTTGACGTTTTAAGAACTTGCTGCTCCTCCACACTGCGGGAAAATCGCGCCCAAGTGTCCCAGTCTCCTCTTTTTGCCCAAGTCGCATGCTCTGGCGCATCCCCATTCCGTACGAAGGCGTCCAGACATTGCAACACTTCTTGCCTGTATAATTTCCAGCTGGATTGCTGAGGGATACACAGTGCACATTTTTACAATGGGGAGAGCTCAGTGTTTCAACAAGCAGAAGCAAGCTCATGTATTATTCGCTTTCTCCAATAGTTAGTGCTAATTCAGAGGCATGTTAAAGAATGCCAAAGTGATGGTGTTATTACCGTGTCCGTAAACGAGGCATTCTCCCCCTTTAACTCGAAAGCGTCGTCTGGAATTATATCGTCATACGACAAAATAAAGATCCCCCATCCCTTGTTTTGAGTGTAGCAAGACAGAGTACGTGCTAAAGTTGACTTCCCCGCACCCGGGAGACCACAGAAAACACATAGGCAGATCCCAGAACGCTGTATTTGCCGAGAATCTGCATCCATCGGAAAACAAGCTGTTTCGGCACCTCTGCTGCCAGTTATCGCACATAATGTTAAATTCCAGTCATGCTTTACGTTCAGACCAGTGAAATTCGAATGACAGAGCCTATTCCACAGTGAAAACCTATGTGTGCAACGAGCTTCCGGCTTCCGGTGTGTGAAGTCAACAGGAACTCTTGATGAAGGAAAAAATATGATTGGCCAGATTAGGCATGAGGAGGAGCTTCTCTGTGACCGGCGCGGACCGCACAGAGCAAAAGAAAACTCAAGCGTGGAAAACGTCATTTGCTGAACCAACCAGATAACGTGAGACGCGTCCGCCATCTTGTGTAAGGAATCGGCAGGGGAATTGCGCAATCAAGAGCTGTACATGCGCATATGCGAAGAGATAAAATTAAATGAAAAATGCGGAATTTCTTTCATAGTAAAAATATTATGTATGATAGGTGATAATTAAATCTGTTAATTGTATTATCATCAGCATCAAGTTCACTTTCGGGTCTATTTTTCACATATGCTCATTTACAAATTTCACCTAGATTAACAAACCGTTAGAATCTTACTTCATGTAAAAATCATCAACATAATCTCTGTACTCCACCTCATCTCTAAACTACCTTGGTCGAAGGTTTCTTGCAGTTCCATACAGGACGCTATCCTTCAGTAAGATGGCGGGCACGACTCTCCCAAAACTGGTCTCGCGTCCACTCTGTTTTCTTTAGCTCTGTGGCAAGGACAAATGAATCAAAGACCCCGCACACCTAAAAAATATGTCATCACTGCAACACTCTAAATTCACTGATTAGCCACAACATTAAAACACTTGACAAATATTATGTGGGTCCTTCACATGCCGCCACAACAGCTCAGTCAAACTGATTCCGATTCCACTTCCCAGACCCAGGGTTTGCCAGCAGCGGTCTTCAGAGCATCACACTCCCTCCACAAGCTTGTCTTCTTCCCACAGTGCATCCTGATACCATCTTTTTGGCAGGTAACTGGAGCATTAAGAATCCAGCTGACGAACAAGAAAATACAACCCCAATTCCAAAATAGTTGGGGCAAAGTGTAAATTGTGAATAAAATCAAAACACAATGACTTTCAAATCACACCAGTCAGTATTTTATTCGCAATAGAACAGAGATAACATAGCAAAAGTTGAGACTGAGAAATTTTACAATTTTATCCACAAAATGAGCTCATTTCAAATTTGATGGCTGCTACAGGTCTCAAAAAAGTTGGGACGGGGCCTGTTTACCATGGTGTAGCATCCCCTCTTCTTTTCAACACAGAGTGGAGGCGTCTGGGCATTGAGGAGACAAGTTTCTTGAGTTTAGCCATTGGAATTCGATTCCACTCTTGTTTAATACAGGCTTCCAGCTGCTGGAGTGTTTTGGGTCTCCTTTGACAGGCTTTTCGTTTAATTATGCGCCAAATGTTCTCAATCGGTGAAAGATAAGGACTGCAGGCAGGCCAGTTCAGCACATGGACTCTTCTACTACGAAGCCATGCTGTTGTAATAGCTGCAGTATGTGGTTTTACATTGTCCTGCTGAAATACACAAGGCCTTCCGGGATAGATGTCGTCTGGAGGGGAGCACATGTTGCTCTAAAACCTTTATATACCTTTCAGCATTCATGGTGCTTTTTAAAACATGCAAGTGTCCCACACCATATGCACTAATGCATCCCCATACCATCAGAGATGCTGGCTTTTGAACTGAACGCTGATAACAGGAGGGGTGGTCTTTCTCCTCTTTAGCTTGGAGGACACAATGCCCATGATTTCCAACAAGAATGTCAAATTTGGACTCGTCTGACCACAGGACTCTTTGCTACTTTGCTACCGTCCATTTTAAATGAGCCTCGGCCCACAGAACACAGCAGCGCTTCTGGATCATGCTCAACAATGGCTTCCTTTTTTTTTTTTTTTTGCCTGATAGAGTTTTAGGTGGCATCTGTGGATGGCACGGCAGACTGTGTTTATAGACAGTGGTTTCTTGAAGTATTCCTAGACCCATTTAGTAATGTCAATGACACAATTATGCCGGTGAGTGATGCAGTGGCGTCTGAGGGCCTGAAGATCACGGGCATCCAGTAAAGGTTTCCGCCTTGTCCCTTACGCACAGAGATTTTTCCAGTTTCTCTGAATCTTTTGATGATGTTATGCACTGTCGATGATGAGAGCTTTAAAGGCTTTGCAATTTGACGTTGAGGAACATTGTTTGTAAAGTATTCCACAATTTTTTTATGCAAGCCTTCACAGGTTCGAGAGCCTCTGGCCATCTTTACTTCTGAGAGACTCAGCCTATCTAAGACATCCTGTTTATAGCCAATGTTACACACCTCATGCCAGTTAACATAATTACTTCCTAAATGTTCCTTCAGCACTTTTTTTTTTTTGCCTGTGTCCCAACTTTTTTGAGACCCGTTGCAGCCAGAAAATTTGACATAAGCTTATTTTGTGGATAAAAATGTAAAATGTCTCAGTTTCAACATTTGAAATGCTATCTATGTTCTATTGTAAATAACATATTGGCTCACGCGATCTGAAAGTCATTGCATTTTGATTTTATTCACAATTGGGCCATTCTTTGAGAAGTGAACCAAAATGTCACACACATGACCAGATGTCATCAAATAAAGAAATACTTTGAAAATTAATGAAAGGTATCAAATTTATTCCTTGCTGTTCTCCATACCCCAAAACTATGAAAATTCTAGATTTTTCAACTTCACAGAGTTTTTGAAGTCAAATAGAGTTATGAAAAACCTGTTTCCGTGTGAAGTCACACATGTGACCAGTCGTATTTGACCTCTGACCTTAAGTAGTTAAAGTTAATGTAACAAATAACATTTTTACTTGATAGACTTGGATAAGTAGTACTCTTATACAAGGTCCACAATCATGAACCTCCAATGCTTTTGTAATTGGAGGAGATTTTTTCTACTATTTGTTACATTTTTGGTCACCCACGTGACTGAGAATGGCCCAATTTACACTTCGTCCCAACTATTTCAGAATTGGGGTTGTAGGTCTCAGTGGACCAGGTGACCTTCTTCAATCGCTCCAAGGTACAGTTCCAACACTCACATCACCATTGTGGGCCATATCAACAGTGGACTGGAGTTAGAATGGACACTCCGACCGGTCAGCAACTATAAAGCACTACACGCAGTAAGGTGTGATGCAGTGTTGTGACCCATTCTGCAATCAAGTGTAATTAAAATTCTCTGAGACTTGTGCTACAGTGGCCCTTCAGTTGGTTCGATCCAGACAGGATAGCCTTCTTTACCCTTGTGCATTGATGAGCCTTGGGCACCCAGCTTCTTGTCACCTGTTCATGGTTTTATCCTCCTTGGACCACCGATGCAAGGTACACAACACTGCTGACTGGGAGAACCCCAGAAGACTAGCAACTTCAAAGATGCTCTGACCCATTCGTCTGACTTAAACAAATTGGCCCTTTTCATAGTCCCTCAGATCTCATTTCTCCCACATGCATCATGTTGAGTGCAAGTACTGTCGGTTTCCTTATGATCTAAGGTCTGACTGCATACCTTGCCATTTGCCATTGCTATGAGACAATCAACATTATTTGTTTCATCTCGGAGTAGTTCTAATGTTTTAGCTCAATGGTGTATATAAGCCCACAGTTCCTCAGTATTGGAGCAATGAGGCTCTGATAAAGGGCTCAGATTCATCCACAATATGGATGTATTTAAATCAAAGTTTACAACAAGCACTTTGATCTCGTCACAGTGCAAATAGTTCATTGTGGAGGCAAAAAGAAAGTCTTTAAAACAGCTGAAATAGACTTCACAAACCTGCAAAATAACAAACAGTGAATCAAAAATAATAAAAACTAGAAAAAAAATGCAGGAGCAGTTTTAAAATAATATTTTAATTCATATCCATCAATCATAAAAACATGAGCTTTTTTTAAAGAAGGTTCTCATTAAAATATTTGCAGTCATAGCGTTAGAAGAAAATACTCTTATTCCATTCGTAAATACTTTCATGGAGCAAAAAAATAACAGAAATGGCAATTGATTCCTCCCTGTTCATAGTTGTCATTAAACAAGAATACAAAATCACAGGTTACTCTCATGCCAATGTAATATGAATAAAAAAAAAACTTTTTTTTTTTTTAATTTACATATTAGATGATGGTAGAAAAGATATTTTATACACATTTTCACCCCCGATGGTTTCAGTTCATTTAAACTGGAACTAAACAACATAGGTGCTTCCAAAAATGACTGAGCCATGCCTTTTAATTTGCCCATGTGTAAAATAAACCAACCATCCAGAAAACTTGATGAAAAACAAAAAATCCATGGCACTTAAAGATGACACGGCCGTGTAGACTTTGAACAAGCCCCCACAGTCAATAGAAATGAAAGAAGAGCCTTTGAGTGTGATACTAAGGTCAATAGCCCGATTCATCCCTGGAGGGTATTGGTCTGGGGACACCTGGCCCTTGCATAAGTGGAGGATTTTGACTTCCATTTGCTTCGTGTTGACCATTGGCGCCCCGGTACACATCTTCATAGCTGGAGGCATCATATTAAAAGAAATACAACAATATGAACTAAAGTGAAGCTGAGCATAAAATTTATTCATTTTGAAACTTGACAAAAGCTGTCAGCGAACGACAGCAGGGCGTATCCCCAAAAAGGTGGCGTTCTCCCCATAGGTAAAATTCATAGTCTTTCCTGTAGTGCCACCACTAGGCCAAAGAGTATAGGGTCCAGACAATCAACCACTCAGGGCTCCAGGAATGCTCAGAGCAAACTTTACTCGATTCCTAAAAGAACTGTTGGACACATTGCATTTCTGAAAAACTGAAGTTTAACCTCAGGGTGGTGCTACAGGAACGGTCATAGTGCCACCAGATCGATAGGATTGCTCTTTTCAGTGCAATATAGTTGATCGGACACCTTATTAGAACAGTTTGACTTATTGCATCTGGCAATGTAGTTTCACCTAAGTAGAAGCGGTGCGTAGGCACAAAAATGATGCATATGCCAATTTCCCGACAGATTTTGGATATCTAAAAACAAACTTGACATTGAAGACCATGCGTAATAAGAGTATGCATATATGAAAAATTAAAAGTTAATCCCAATTAATCCCGATAAAATAGGACCAAGGGTCCTGTAGCTTACTGGCAAGCAATCTTGTGCTGATGCAAGTTCTGAAAATTTCATGTGAAGTTTGACCACTTAATCATAAAAGGTGAAGTTCAAGGTCACAAAATGAAAGTTCACATATATGCATATAACCTATGATATGTCTCTAATACAATTCCAAGCTCTGAAGTAGTTTTAGCAATACAAGTAATTGAAAATTCACAATGTCAATTTTGACCTTTAAAGGTCACTGAGGGTCAAGCTGAGGTCACCTAATGGACTTCATATATGACTTTCTATATGTCTGTAATACAAATCTTGGCTCTGTCTGTGACCTTTACTGGTGATACAAGTCATTGTAATTTCACTGTCAAGTTTGACCTTCGAACGTCACCGACAGTCAAGTTGAAAATCACCAAATGAAAGTTCTTATGCGACTTCCTACACGTGTTCAATATAAACCATGGCTCTATCGGTGACCATTTTAGGGATACAAGTCATTGAAATACCCATGCATGCCATAAAGACTAAAAAGACCCTCGAATATATCATACTTTTTTCCCTATATTTCAAGTAATTTCAGGTAATATTTTTAAGTAGATAAAATTAGACACAGAGAAAAATCTGTAAACTTCATATTAGGATGCTGAGAACAAATGTTGTAAGTTCTTTCAAAAGACTACTTGAACTTAATTACATAACACAAAACAGGTTTGGCCATCATTTGCTCCAGTAATGAACTAATGTGTTTCGTTTTCGGGACCATGCATTGATTAGTTTTCACCAATCAGAAACCTAGTAAATCTTTCATTTGATCAACCACTTTTCCCCTTTTTATGCAGTTATATCAAATAGATATCTCAATGTAGACATGGAAATTTTATTCTGCATGCATGGATATTTCTCTCAACATGCAACTTAAGCGGGTAAGTAACAAATAACTGCTCTAAAAAAATGAAATGCACTAAACACAAATAAACATCTTGTTAGCATCCCAGAACTGCAAATGTGGTTGAAACAGAATGTTGTGAACCACAATGTCAACTGCAAGAAGATCACATTTAAACAAATACATACCTGGGCAGGTGATCGGTTGTTTCTGGATATGCATGCGCTGTCTGGAATTGTTTAAAAGAGTGCATTGAAAAAATAATCAAAGAGGCAATACTACTGGGATACAAGGAGTTCTGCAGATGTTTGACATGCTGGCCTGGTGATACAGAAGCCATTGCTCTTTAGGCAAAAAGTTCAATTCAAAATAATGGGTTCTTTCAGAATCTGGTCAAATCAGTAATGCACAAACATACTGCCATCAGGTTTTCAAACCTCCCAAAGCCTTTTTATTTCTGTCATTCAACTTATATTACGTCATTTGTCTGGTTTGCCTTGATTGAGTATGACAAGAGCCAGTGTCGAGTTTGTCAGATTTCAGCAGCTTACCTGAAAAGACGGAGCATTCTGTGCTTGGGTCTGAGGTGCAGGACCTGTCTGGCCACTGCCAGTTGCTGTGTTGCCTGGGATGTCACGTTTCCTGAGGATGAACCATAACATTCAGAGGATTAACAGTAAACAACTTTATTATGTGGTGAATAACGATCATATCTGCAATGCTGTGCATATTGTATCCATAATACAGGCAGGCAGACCTAACAGGATGTGTGAAATATCGTAACATAAAAAAGTACAATATACTGAAAAAAAAAAACAGCTTAGATTCCCCTTCATGCTGTTAAACCCCAAAGCATCATGGTGCTTTACAAAACTAAGGAATAAAAAAAAACAAACAAAAAAAAAAAAACACATTCAGAGAAATAATTTGCCAAAATGGACAAGGTAGGTAATGTGGGTAATAGGTTCCCTGCAAAGAAACACTTGAATGGTTATTATGGTTGAATTCATCCAACAGCACTCAACATGTCATCAGTCTAGTTTACAAGTTAGGTAAAATGATTCAGTTCCTTAACACTGTGGAGATGAAGGGAAAGAGGAAATGTAAATGGTTCTTAAATGACCTTTCTTCTGAGAGGTGGAATGGAATATCATTTGGTTCCTCCCATTTGAGGAGGAACTGTACATACAGTATCTGCCTAACCTGGAGTGAATCTACCTTAAAATGTTCTTCATCCAATCTCTCTTGAATATGAAGAGAAGCCCAACAATTATGAGAATCAATACGGGAACAACCAACAAGAAGAATATCAGCAGGCCATTCCGGAGTGAGTGATCTGTGCAAAGAAAAATCAAAACAAACAATGACAAACAATTGATGTGCCACAAGTACAACAGTATTTCTCATACCATGTGGATAGTGAACATTTAAACCATCTTGATCTTCAACAGAACACAGCTCACCATTCAAAAAAACAAAAACAAAACAAAAAAAAACAAATCAGTGCTGGCCAATCATCAGTATTAGTCAATCAATGGTAGCAACATGTTGTCTGCACCTACAGTAACCATTTGAAATAAAGAACAGTGGCATAGATTGATAGAACCAGGTCCTCTAGAATGCTGAGGCATATTCACATTAACATCAATGATGGCCATCAGCACAATGACATCATCCAGGGGTGCGTGTCCCAAAAGCTAACGGTTACCGATATAATGGAATATTTCTGTATAACTTCCTGAAGGTTATCATACCCTTTTAATTTTTTAACATTGTAAAAACCGATTTCGTATCCATGGTTTGAAAAACTCCAAAAAAAAAAAAAAAAACTCATTGTCCGCACTCTCATCTCTGCACTAGAAACTGTGGAATCCTTTAATCTGAAGTCTTGCGCGGCTTCAACAGGCAACGTGAGTTTAGTTTGCTTTAGAGATGAAAGCAAGAGCTTCAGATCGACAAGTGCCCTTATGACCAAGGTAAGGTACGTCTTAACCGTTGGCAGATTGTATAAAAAGATTGACGAGGTGACCCTGACATCACCCATTGGTTTCAGCATACCATTTCGGAAGCCTTGATTTTGGCAATTTGAACAACGCTATTTTGTAATTTTGAAACCGGATGTGATTCCTATTGGATGAGAGGGTGAATGAGGAGCGAGGTGTGGATCTATGGGTGGATCTGACTGTATCTGACGAGGACCAGAGGATAGCCACGCCTCCAAAGCATATCTGGCTTTATGCTTTATTCTAGTCTATTTGGGACCATAATTTACAAAAATGAACATCTTGATTTATAGAAGGAGACCTCAAACTTGCAATAGATACGATAAAATAATGTGGAAAATCATCTTTGAAATAATAAACACGTGGGAAAGTAGGGCCACTTTCTCATAGCCCTCTATAGCATTGAAGTTCTTTCTGCAACCACCGACGTCGCCATCTGTTGGCCTTTAAATAGAATCCAATTTTAAGAGATTTCTGCATTCGTTTCACTTTTCAGACCAGTGTGTTGCCTCCATCTTTTTATACAGTCTTAGGTTGTCAGGCTGTCGACCTTCCTCAGCAGCTTGATGTGTAAATGAAACCAGAGGGTCACAGAATGCGACACCTGCTGGTTATTTTAGGTAACTAATTCTGACATGCTCACCACCCAGTTCTCTGGCAATGATCTCAGTAATAATTAAGAACAGACTTTATTGTCCAAAGTGCATCCTGAGTAAAACAAGCTAAAGAGCTCTCATTTGCAAAATATTACGCTACAGATGTTATGTAAATGGGTCTACGACATAAGTATAGAGTTATGTTCAGTTGCACATGAACAGGAAATTAGAAAAACAATGTTGCATTACTGTATCATCAATGGGGCATCACAGCAATAGATAATAAGAAAAATAGTGGCAAAGCCACTGTGCACAAACATGGCCACAATCGAACTTGGCCCAGATTTTCATATACACGCATATAAAATATGAAAAGGATCCGTCAAAAACTTAAGGGGGCATCGGGGGTAAATCGCAACTTTTTAAAGCATTCATACTAATAGACACAATTCATTTACCAGTCAAGTATATGGGCCAGGCTCACGAAATGTGCGCCTCCACCCCCGAGTACTGAAAAATAATGAAAGTACCCATAGAGCTTAGCTGTGAGTGGTTTTTTAATCTATAGGTGTTGTGGGATCATATTCCAAAGCCGTGCGACGGCGATGTTTTTCATTTTTTGGTGGTACCTGGTCAAAGTTGGGTCCCTCAACTCATTTTTTGGGCCGGGTTTCTGCCTTAGTTTCAAGACGTATATCTTCTAAAGCCTCATACATGCATGGATATACCTATATCTTCTCAAAATGCCCTGATATGTATAGAAGGATAGTATAGCCGATGGAAAAAATGGTATATAGGTAATATGCTGTTGGGATTGTCAACCCTGCCACGGCCCTGAAGTCAGGGTACGTTTTGCGTGCGGCCGCAAAATTGCTGTGCAAGTGCAAACTGCTCTCTGACACAATGTGTAAAATTAATTCAGGCAACCCTATGCTCTCAGTGGTGATTGTATGTGATAAAGGTATATGTCTACTCTCTGAATACCAAATATCATGGTCATTGGTGGAATATTTGGTGAGTTATACGCATTTCCCTATACCCTTGCTCGTCTAAGTCAGAAACACGAAAACCTACTGTTTGCCTATAATCCATCCAGAGACCTATAACTAGTGATAATAAAGTTATTTAAGCCTCCAATCAGTGTTATAATTATATAAAAGTGATGTCCAGAAGTATATCACCTGAAATTAGAAACCCTACAGTGATTTTTTTCCCCCTCGGGATCCCATTGCTGCTGAAATAAAGAAATTCTGGTCTGCAAATACCTGAAAAAATGTTATAAAAACCTATATCAAAACTCAAAAATCTCCTAGAAACACTCCTTATGGCTTAAAGGTATGTAGCCTAGGCAATACCAAGCCAGAACAAGTGTCTATTAGCTCAAAATATTAGTATACTGGACAAATAAAGTTAGGGATCACCCCAAATTTTGAATTTGAAATATGTGATAGTTTGTATTTTTTTCCATATCATATTTTAATATTGAAAAGTTGGGTGATCCCTAACTTTCTTTGTCCAGTATATATCGGTCAGAAACCGGATCTAAGTCAGAAACCGCGACTAAGTCAGAAACCCATCAAAGTGTACCAAACTCAACCCAACTGACTTGCTATTGCCATAATACTTAACTAATAGATAGAATAAGAGTCTCAAGTAGGTAATTGATCACTTACCAATGGAAGATGCCACTTGTAGGCTGGTGGACAGGCTGCTTGACAGTTCTTTTTTATTTTATTTTGGGTCCTAGGTTCCCCTAGTCTAAGCCCCGGGAGTTTTTATGATGATTGCAGTGTTTCTGTCTTTTAGTTATTGTTATTTTGTTGAAGGTGTTGTCTGGTGTCCCCGACCACCTATGCACCTTATTTGAACAAGTTTATAACCGATTGCAGCCACAGCAGCCGCCACGCCCCGCGTCAGTTTCTGCCTGAGATTCCGGGTTCTGATTGAGAGCGTGGGCTGACGCCACTGACATTTTTCGATTAAATCTTCAAAAATACAAGTTGACATTTCAGATCACATGAGCCAATATGTTATTTATAACAGAACATAGATAACATTTCAAAAGTTGAAACTGAGACATTTTACATTTTCATGCACAAAATGAGCTCATTTTGTGGATAAAATTGTAAAATTTATCAGTTTCAACATTTGCTATGTTATCTCTGTTCTACTGTGAATAAAATACTGGCTGGTGTGATTTAAAAGTCATTGTGTTTTGATTTTATTGACAATTTACACTTTGTCCCAACTATTTTGGAACTGGGTTGTATTTTCGATCAAATCGGCTAAAATACACGTTAACATGTCAAACCGACATGAAATATCATGTTCCTGACCGCCTGTGTAACGACTGGGGCCATATTTGGCCGAATACGCCCAGTTTCTGCCTGAGCTGCCCGGGTTTCTGACTTAGAAATCTAAGTCAGAAACCCTAAAGTCAGAAACCGACCAAAACGCTTCACACGCTGTAGCTATGTCGTTATTCAATAAATAATTGATCTAAACAGTGATTTCCACTTTGATTTAGGCCAACAACAATACCTGAATTGCATTTGGCTATATCTTTTATAGTTTTTTATACAGTTGTGGTCAAAAGTTTACACACACTTGTAAATAACATAATGTCATGCCCGTCTTGAGTTTCCAATAATTTTTACAACTCTTATTTTTCTGTGATAGAGTGATTGGAGCACATACTTGTTTGTCACAAAAAACCTTCATGAAGTTTGGTTCTTTTATGAATTTTTTATGGGTCTACTGAAAATGTGACCAAATCTGCTGGGTCAAAAATATACATACAGCAACATGAATTATCAATTTTGGTGTTGTAGAAAGTTGTGTCAATCAAATTAGCTTTGTGGCATGGCCTCTTAACTTGTGAGTGATTATGATTGGCTTGCAAGCAAAGGCTTGCACTTTGCCACTTTGCTATAGTCCATTTTAAATGTGCCTTGGCCCACAGAACACGGCGGTGCCTCTGGATCATTCTCAACAATGGCTTCCTTTTAGGTGGCATCTGTGGATGGCACAGTGGACTGTGTTTATAGACAGTGGTTTCTTGAAGTATTCCTGGGCCCATTTAGTAATGTCAATGACAGAATCATGCCGGTGAGTGATGCAGTGGCGTCTGAGGGCCTGAAGATCACGGGCATCCAGTAAAGGTCTTCGGTCTTGTCCCTTATGCACAGAAATTTTTCCAGTTTCTCTGAATCTTTTGATGATGTTATGCACTGTCGATGATGAGACCTTCAAAGCCTTTGCAATTTGACATTGAGGAACATTGTTTTTAAAGTATTCCACAATTTTTTTTACGTAAGCCTTCACGGGTTGGAGAGCCTCGGGCCATCTTTACTTCTGAGAGACTCAGCCTCTCTAAGACATCCCTTTTATAGCCAATCATGTAACACACCTGATGCCAGTTAACTTCGTTACTTGCTAAATGTTCTGTCAGCTGATTCTCTTATATATTAATTGCTTTTTCAGCCCTTTTTTGCCTGTGTCCCAACTTTTTTGAGACCTGTTGCAGCCAGAAAATTTGAAATAAGCCAATTTTGTGGATAAAATGTAAAATGTCTCTGTTTCAACATTTGAAATGTTATCTGTATTCTATTGTACATAACATATTGGCTCGTGATCTGAAAGTCATTGCATTTTGATTTTATTCACAATTTACACTTCGTCCCAACCATGTTGGAATTGGGGTTGTAGTAGGATCCATGTATTATAGTGTGCAAGTGTTATTTTTCACAAACTTTTTGATTTGCAGGAACTACAGGCCCTCAAACATGCCCCCCCTCCCATTCAATTGTCTGCATGCACATTGCACAGTACTAACTTTGATGGCCATTTATTAAAAAAATTCCGCCACAGAATCTGTTCATATTCCATAGGCTTATACTAAATTACATGTTATATAGTGTGCAAGTGTTACTTTTCACAAACTTGTTGATTTGCAGGAATTACAGGCCCTCAAACATGACCCCCCCACCCCCATTCAATCGTCTGCATTCGCACATTGCACAGTACCAACTTTGATAGCCATTTATTTAATATATCCGATATGGAGTCTCTTCCTATTCAAATATCCTGTACTGGAATGCATGCATTGTTGTGTGCAAGTGCTATTTTTAACCAAGTTTTTCAATTTTAACCATTACAGGCCCTCAGACATGCGCCCATTTAGTTTTGTCCTGTTGCCAAGTACATACTTTGATGGCTGTTTATTTGATGATTCACCCATGCATTCTCTCTTTATTCAATATGCTTTTACTACAGAGTATGCAGTATGGTTTGGGACCACTAATTTCCACAAACATTTTGAATTACACAAGTATTATTGTCCCCAATTGAATTTTCTCCTTTTTTGTCAAACTCAAAATACCAATTCAGATGGCAATTCCAACATTAATGCCGGAGTGATATCTGCCTTTTTTTTTTTTTTTTTTTGCTTTCAGTAAAACGCTGATAAAGTAACATGCAATTGTTAGTGATCTGGAGTAACAGCACTTCACCAAAATCTCACATTTCAATCTGCACAAAATGTCAACTATTTAGTGAAAAAAGAAATAAATAAAAATAATTTTCAAACCAAATTATGGAAGTTGTTTGCGGTTTTTTCCTGAACAAAATACACAAATTATTTCGTTGAATAAGCCTCGTTATTTCTTTCCACAAGTCGATTTGACAGCAATTGTATCACGCGACTTTACTACCGCGCTATCCGCTGTATTTGCGCATCAGTTTTTTAGCGGTGATGGTTTGACGGTCGTTTTCCGAGGTGGTGATAGCCGCCTTTGTGGTGCGCGGTTAAAAACACTGCCTCAGGTATATGGCAAGCAGCTAACTTTGTCGACTGTATTTAGGAAAACTGCTGTTTATCATAACAGTATAATTTTATGTATGAAGTGATTCCTTTCATTCAAACCGTGCAAACGTGGTGACACAAGCTAGTTAAAAATACGCTACTCGTTAAGCGCAGCAAATACCTAGCTACTTACATTATTCTTCCCTGTTGGAAATGTTAACGTAACTGAGATGAAGAGACTCAAAACCTTTCCAGTAACAACAACGCTGTTTTTAGCTGATAAACTCCAAAACTGAATATTCATCACAAAGCCAGATTGCGTCCATTCGCATCCCTCCAGGCTCTTGTCGGCTTTGACACTCTCCGGAGTAGGACGAGGGAAAGTTGAAACATGACCGTACATACAAAGATTAAACGCAAAACTATTATCAAATAAGCTCAAATAAGTGTTTTTTGCAGTTTATAAGCTAAGCTAAATCCAATATTGCTGGTGATTTTACCGACTCAGGAGCAACCTTTGCCAATACCCTCGCGAAACCAGCACTGCTCAGTGTTTACTTTAGTTCGCCTCGCCTACCTCTCTGTGTCCACTCCCCATCAGAGCTCTGTCCCTCTGGCTACCTTCCTCATCAACTGGTGAACAAATCTGGCTGCCCAGATATGCTAGTTTCATTTTTCATTTCATTTTCTCAACGTCATCCGCGATCAAGTAACTAGTAGACAATCTTCCCTCGCTCCCGTCCCACACACCTGCTCCGAGCCGCTATCTGGCCTTAAGTTAAAAGACGCGGATATTGTGGATATTTTATGACTCATATGCATTTATGTCGACTGGGCTCATTGCAATTTCTATCATTGACTTAAAATTAATTTGATGCGGCCTGAATTGTGCATGGGGTCTTTGCTGAGGCTATAGAAACAGTGGAATTGCTCTGACTGTGCAAGTTCTTCATGTCAGACATGACTAGGGTTCAAAACCTGTAAAAGACCAGGCCTATATCTCAACTAGATAACTCGGTCTCCACAGGGACCGAGTCATGTATCTCCTTGATCCCCAAATTTCAGACAAAATGGCCGCCGGCAGCCATATTGGACGTCCAAAATTGCCGAAAATCGGTCTTGAGCATTGTCAAATAAATATCTTCGCCTGTGCAAAATTAGAAAAAATTCCTGTGATAATTGTCGCTTCCAGAGCCGGGAACAGAAAATCTCTGCGGGTGCGGCCGCGCCCCGGAACTAAACCATGGTATCTCCCGACTATCGTTGTCAGGGAGATACAATAATGGTGAAGAATGTGAATGCCTTTTTGGTTACCGTTTTCTTATTTGCAATGTGTAGTCACCTCATGACTATGTAGTACCATCTGTAATGCACAGTTGTATGTTTTTTGGATGTTTACATATGTAATGTTATTTGTTGTTCTTATTATTTTATGTTCACAAAAAGTTTATTTCCAATGTGCGGTTACCTCTCAGGGCCACATAGTACTCTTCAATGCACAGATGTATATTTTTGTATGCTTACACACAGAAAGTTATTTATTGTTTCTATTGATATTCACGTGTTTATGCATGTAATAAGTTTATTTGCAATGTGCAGTTACCTCTCAGGCCACAGATTTGTATGTTTAACACACAGATTATTGATTCTTGTTATTTTTTTTGTTATGAATGCAAAAAGTGGATAATGCTGCTAATTTTATATACTGGTTTCAAAATAAAACTTGTTGAAATGATTTTAGCAATTATATCAGTACTTTTCAAACCTTTTATGCACACTTTAATAATACCGTGATAATACCAAAAACCGTGATATTTTTGTTCACAAAAACTGTGATATGAAATTTTCATACCGTTACATCCCTATAACTTACATAGTTTGTCCATTCACAGTCAATGGTTCCAACGATGCAAGATAGTATCTGTGATTTCGGGAAACGCACCCCAGGACAAAACTGAATCACTGATACGGTACTGAGAACCACTTCCCTCCCCTCGAAAGAAAAAGGGAACAGGCATAAAAAGAGACAAACTGATTTCGTCATGAGAGAAGCTGGCAGTTGTACCTATTTGGGCAGGGCCACTGTCAATGCTGCCTCCTCTGCCGCCTTTATCACAGAATGGTGGGCCCCAGCCATCATCACAGTGACAGTTTCCTTGGTCATTGCATACCTAAACAGAGCAACAAAAGCCGATCACACTTTGTAATCTCATCTCACCATCCCAAAAAAAAACTCTAAAAACTCTTACCCCATTGCCATTGCATTTCGTCTGAGCGTCACAATTTGTGACCTGTATCAAAGCTGAGGCATTTATGCACTTGAAGTCCAGGCAAGCCTAAAAAGGGATTTAAAAAAAAAAATCATCCAGGTCAGTTTATATCAGTTTGTAACAGCAAAACAAGCAAACATAATATAATTTGTCAAACCACACGAGACTGCTAACTCAAGGTATTAAGGATTGCTTTATAAAATGAGGAGAGAAGGGAAAATATTCATATTCTAGAAAAAAGGTGAAAATGTAGTCTTTTAACACTGTCAGAAGCTGATTACACGTCATTGTGCAATCAGAAAGGTGTTTTAAGAAGATATTTTGAAGAAAACAAACTAAACCAAACCATTTAATAAAATAATAAAGTATGGAATTCACAGTATTTAACATCTATTTAAAAGTAGGATACCTACAATACAGAATGTATGACTTTAACCCAAGGGTCAAAAATGACCTGGCAATATAATTTTCCCCCTATTTTTTATATAAATAATTTTCTTTATTGAGGGTACCAAGTATTCCTTATTACCTCTGCCAAGGAGGGTATGTTTTCACCCCTGTTTATTTGTTTGTCTATCTGTCAGTCTGTTAACAGGATAACTCAAAAGGTTATCAATGTTCAGGCACGAAATTTGGCAGGATGATAGGTGGTAGTCCAATTCTGGAAGTGATCCAGAACATATTCTGTAACCAAATGAACAGATATACGGCGTGGCAGAGGTATGCACTGTACCGAGTGCCCTCTAGTTTAACATGTTATAGATTAGTTCAAAGCATAGTTTGTGATGGAGCTTTTAGGGTTGAGAAACAATGACATGAAATATTTCACAACTCCTTTTCTTTGTTGCCAGTGTACCTTTCTTGCCAGTGGGTTTTAGACTGAACTCATTTTGGCAGGCGCTACAATCAAGCTTGCAACAAGAGTGACTGCAGGAGGCATAATGATGGTAGTGTTTTACAGTGACAGGCTGGCAGACTGTAAACTAAAAATATTTATACATGAGCATTGAGCGTAAGAAGAAGCCATCCCAAATGAACTCTAGTTGATGTGTGTTGTTATGACACTTAAATTTGTACTTTTGAAGTGCTGTCTTGTTCAATTCAAGTAGTCAAGGTTTAATTAAGACATATATACAGTCATGAGAAAAAGAAAGTTACACCCTCTTTCAGTTCTATAGTTTTACATATCAGGACATAATATAAAAAATATATCAGCTGGTCTTAATCAGGTCCTAAAATTAAGTAAATCTAACCTCAGATATAAAACAACGTGAACAGATTTCACCGTGCCATTATTTATTTTACAAAAATTAAGCCAAAATGCAGAGGTCATGTGTGGAAAACTAAGCACACCCTTACTGCTTCCAAACGAATTAAGACTGTAATTGGCAGCCAGGCGTTGCTGTTCAAATGCACTTGATTAATTGATCATCAGCAAGTGTGACCTCCTCTATAAAAGCAGAGGCTTTGGGACTTTGCTGATCTGGAGTATTTGGGTGTGTGTTAACACAATGCAAAGAGGGAAAGACAGCAGCAATCATGTTACAGAAGCAATAATTGCTGCCCATCAATCTGGGAAGTGTTATAAGGCCATTAAAAGGCAATTTGAAGTCCATCGTTCTACAGTGAGGAAGATTATTCACAAGTGGAAAACATTTGTGACAGTTGCCAATCTTCCCAGGTGTGATCGTCCCAGCCAATTCACCCCAAGGTCATACCATGCATCAAAGCCAAGAACTACATCAAGGACTCTACAGGCCTCAGTTAGCATGTTAAAAATTTTAGTTCACAACAGTACAATTTGAAAAAGACTGAACAAGCATGGCTTATTTGGAAGGGTTGCCAGGAGAAAACCTCATCTCCAAAATGAACATAACAGCATGGCTTAGATTTGCAACATTGCATCTGAATGAACCACAAGGCTTCTAGAGCAATGTCCTTTGGACAGACGAGGCAAAATTGGAGTTGTTTGGCCATAATGGACAGCGCCACGTTCGGCGCAAACCAAACACAGCTTGTCAACACAAACGCCTCTTGCCAACTGTCAAGCATGATGGCGGAGGGGTGATGATTTAGGCTTGTTTTGCACCCACAGGACCTGGGCACCTTGCAGTCATTGATTCGACCATGAACTCTCCTGTGTACCAAAGTATTCTTGAGTCAAACCATCTGGACGACAGCTAAAGCTTAGCTGCAATTGGGTCACGCAACAGGACAATGATCCCAAGCGCACCAGCAAATCTATGACAGAATGGCTGGAAAAGAAAAAAAATCAAGGTGTTCCAATGGCTAAGTTAATGTCCGGACCTCAACCCAACTGAAATACTGAGACCGGACCTTAAGAGAGCTGTGCATAAACAAATGCCCTCAAACATCAATGAACTGAAGCAATGTTGTAAAGAAGAGTGGGCCAAAATTCCTCCACCACAATGTGAGAGACCGATAAAATCATATAGAAAATTATCAGTTCCAGTTATTGCTGCTAAGGTGGTTCTACAAGCTACTGAATCATGGGGTGTACTTAGTTTTTCACAGATGACTTCTGCATTTTGGCTCATTTTGGCTGAATTTTGGTTTTATAAATATTGGCATGGTGGAGTTTTTTTTTTTTTTTCCCTTAAATTTGACATCTCCAATTCCACCCAAATCTGGAATGCCCATTTCAATAACTATGTACAAGGCTTGCTCATATGCGACCCCATGTTACCAACTTCGGGAGTGCGAGACAGTTCGCGGCTCTCCTCCGAAGCATGCACCCGTCAGCCGCTGCTTCTTTACACTCATTGGTCGAAACTTTCACAAGTTCAGAACCTGGGCGGAGGATACTCGAACATGAGCAAGCTCACTGACAAGCACCCGGTTGGCCAACAGGAGGCACTTGAAGCAACGTACAAAGTGTCTATTTTATAATCCAATTCCAACAGGCCCTTCCCAATTTGTATTCTGCAATGCAAAGCCAGTTGTGCGTTGCTCTGAAAAAGCTGCTGACCACTGCCGCCTGGTACGACCGGGGATCAAACCCGCGCCGTGTTAGTCACTACTGCTCCGCAATGCGGCGCCTTAACCGAGTGACCTAACCCCGCAGCTGGCACGGTGAAATCTGTTGTGTGTTCTTTTACACCTGAGGATAGATTTACCTAATTTTAGGACCTGATAAGGACCAGCTGTTTTTTTATGTCCTGATATGTGAAACCACAGAACTGAAAGAGGGTGTAACCTTCTTTTTCTCATGACTGTATATGACACCATGGGCTCTGTCTTTCACACTGCCCTACCCATTGCCACTACCCGCTACCCGTGAATTACGCATTTAGCAGCTTCCACTATCCCGCGGCCGCACTACCCGCTATGTATTATGCCGACTCCCTTACTTGCGCCTGGAGGTGTGCCCGTGGGCATGTTTATGCGCTTTCCCTACAATTGCTATCTTGACCACACATGTTAGGGAAAGCGTATAGCGGGTCCTCAAACCACCCGCTACCCATTTGGGCCTTTACAAGAGCGCGCCCAGGCAGCTTCAATTCGCGTCCGCTTGGACACATGTGGACGTGCACATGCGGCTCCACTTCCCGAATTAACTCGCCCATAAAAAGCCACCTTGCTTTAGCCTCAGTTGAACCCCTGAGAAAATGGCAGAGATAGTACTAAATCGCCTTGAACACCAGTTAAATAATAGAAGACGCCCAGAACGCGTGTACCGCCAGCGCACCAGCTACCTGGGCCTTTCAGGTAAATCTATATTGTTTGTATTTTGTATCAATCATTTTTTCCGCTTTTATAATAGTATATAATTATTATATATAATATAAATTAATGATATATCTTATATATAATATCAGGGCCAGCGCTAGACCTGAAAATTTGGGGGAAAATATCCATCCCTTTATTGACTACAATTAGTCCTGGCTAATTCTAGATGGTTTTCCTTTATTAACACGTTTTCCAATTCAAGAATAATCAAGTGGCAATTGAAGACACGGCTTCTCTCCCCCATGCGATCTAACAGCGACAAAATATTGGGCTACATTCAGTACAGAAAAATAATTTAATTATAAGTAGGTCTATGCACTGGCACTCAGCAACGGTAATTTTTTTTTCCAGCGAGAGCGGCATTTCAGAACTCTTTTTGCGAATGAAGGTAATTTCGCGACATAAGCACGCACACCTGTTTTTGCAGCACGGTCACGCAACTTGCTGTAAAAAAAAAAAAAACTGACAGCTGTCCGATTGGAAAATGTAAACGGACGAAACCACGTACCTGTCACCAGAATTACCTTCATTCGCTGAAGAGCTCTGAAATGCCGCTCTCGCTGGAAAAAAAGTTACGTCGCTGAGTGCCTGTGCATAGACCTAATTTTATTTTTCTAAAATGGGATTTTGTTCCATGCTTCATTTCAGACAGGAGAGGGAGTTGGAGTGCATGGCGAAACGATTTTTTTCTTTTTTTTTTTTTTTTGAAGTTTCAATCACAAAAGGGGTAGGCTTGATGTTGTTTTTTCTTTACATACCAAACATTAAACAATATCTCAATGTCAAATAATAATAATAATAATAATAATAATACAATTCATGATTAACTTAACAAAAACATATCCTCCCCTGTCTGGATTTTACCTCATGCACGAGCAATTTAACTTCGTTTTCGGAGAAAGGTGGCAACCTTCCTCTCTCCATCACGGGTTTCGGTTTGAGGATTTGGGATAGCGCAGCCTGCTCCTAAAGGCAATGGCACCTGGCACACCGATTGGTTTAACTGGCGTAACGCCCAAACCAAGCCTATGCATAATATAACGGGTAGCGCAGGTGTTTTAGGGATATAGGCAGGTGTGCAAGATAGCAACTTTTGCGGGGGAACGCCTCTTACGCAATGCTAAATCCCCAAATAACGGGTTTAGGGACTCTGGCGTAAGATAGGGCCCCATATCTCCAGAGAAAATACAGAAACCGTCGTGAAATAAGCACATAAGGGTACAAGGGTGCTTTACAAAGGTAATGCGTGAAACCCCCTGGCAGACTGGTTCCTCAAAACACATCGAGGCCTACTTCCACTGAGCTTACCTTCCCTTCGCTGCAGCCACTTCCTGGATTGACATAGGCGGGGTCTAAAACATCTGGGCCCAAGTTAAAGTCGGCATTCACACAGCGTGACCCTTGAATGTCCCGCACAGTGAGTGTAGACCCTTTTGGCGGAAAGTTAGCATCGACACTGGTGCACTGAACCTTCCCACACAAAGCATCTCTGTGGTCATAGGATGGAAGCACAGTCAGGATCGAAAGCAGAGTTGGCACATGTGCTGTCGCCATTTCCATGATTTCATTAACCCCTTGCGTACGGGAAACGCACATACGCGGGCTGGCTTGCTGACCCGCATACTGGGAACCGCAAATGCGCGGAGTGCTCTGCTTATGATTTTGATTTGAGTATGAGACCGCGCTGCTGTGGCCGGGATTGTTGGCAGTCTTGTGACGATCGCCAAGGAAGTATTTCATTCTTCGCCTGTTTGCTGTGATGATTGCCAGGAAAATTTTTTTTTGGATGATGGCACAACACGACAATAGAAACTGAATTTCTATGCTTCATTTTTCACTTTGTATAAATGAATACAGAAAAATATACAAAATCACTGTCACATTCCAGTACACCCGTTTCGTATGGTATAGTTTGTTACACAGTTCGACACACAAACTAACTTCGCAAGTGTCGCACGTGAACATGTTCTCACGGCGAACTTTGTTCTTGGAACGGATGATACACTGTTTCCGCGCTTTTTGGGTCTTTGCCGTGTGTGGATGGCTTATATACCAATGGCCCGTATGTTTTGATTGACGTGCCCGGACGTTAGAAATTTATATCTTGAGATCAGGATACACAACCATTGAGCAATCAATGAGCAACTTTATTAGTCTGACGCAATATTGGTACAAATTCATTTACGGCAATCGCCTCTTAGCAGTTGCACATTGATATCACACACCATCCAGCATCCGCGAATACGTGGTTCCCGGCCACGGGAACAGATCGCCTACTCGCACATATGCGGGTCCCGCCTGACTGGCTCATATGTATTGCATATATGCCGGTCACTTGGACATATCGTCGAACAAAAACCCGTATGCATGGGGTTAATTATATAATATTTACTCTGAACTCCTTTATATTTGGGGCTGCCAAAATTACATAAACATTTGAAGTTTTCTGTCCGCTAACTACTCATATGCCTAGAATGTCTAAAGAGGCAAAAGATGAAGAGTGAAATGACGAGCTTTTCTTCGGCAAAAAGAATCCAAAATACAATTCATTAAAGCAACAGTTGACATTAAAAACTTTTCACATCTACCAATCGTTATTTAACATTCCTCAAATTGTCAAAAGCCCGCAATGTTCACAAAACGTGGATACTGTTCTTGGGTGCCTTTCAAAAACAATTTCAGGAGCAAGTAATGCACGTTTTGGAACAAAAATGAATACATGCATACATTCACAGCATCAGAGTTGAGGAATCTCTTAGAAACAATTCCGATTCTATTTACAAGTGACGGGCGATACCTGAAAGAAAAATTACTACCAAATGCTTGAACAGCTATACATTTTTTTCCAATGCAGACTTCTTTCAAACGCAAGTAGTAACTCAGAGTACTCACTCGATCGCACATCTAATAAACTTTCCTGCCTGGCCGCCACAGTTTCCAAACCTCGTTCCTTCGGTATTGACAACAGTGTAGCAAACATCTGCAGCCTTTTTTGCACCTGTAAAGTGTAGCATTAGAATGATAAGACTTTACTCTTTCGGAATCATAAAAAAATTTTCAAATTTACACACATTTCAGCACAGTCTCCTGCAAGTTAAGCTAAAAGTTGGGTGACAAATGTAAAAAGAAGAAACACTTAAAAAACCAAAACAAGTCAATCATAGCTAAATTTCTAGAATTACAATCTCATTTGCAAAGATGTTTGGAAGATAGGCAAAATGCAAATAAAGAAAGCCGCAATTTCAACTGCAGAGTGACCTGAATTAAATTGAAAATAGTCCGGATATGTCATGTTTTACCAGATCAACTATGTTGCAATAAAAAAAACTAACTTTCTGAATTTGATCCCTGCAGCACATTCCACAGAAGAAAGGACAGGGAAATGTAAAACTAGTCAAATTTTGGAATGTTTGGAAAAAAAAAAAAAACACTGATGACGTCACCATGCTTTGGGAGCATCCACAACAGGCCCAGTGGTTTACAGAGATCGGTCGAGGTTGCCACTTTGCAAAAAAACTGTGTGATCAAATTATCCAAAAGTTTAAGGACCACAAGTCTAAATGTGGTATTAAAGATTTTGCAAAATGGAATTAAAAGATTCAGGGAATCTGTAGAAATCTCAAGAGGGGTAATGGCCAAATAGGAGAGGGGCCATCATGGTTGTTACCACCAGAAAGGTCAAATTACACTGTTGGTCAAAGCATGTCTGCAGGCTTATAGCATGGGCCAGTTACCCATCTGTGTAGGTACCATTAATGAAGTTTATATTTATATATGAATTATAGAGCAACTTATTCTGCTTTCTTGATTACATATTTTCCAGTTAAGAATTTTCTTATTTCAAAAAAACGACTTGAGCACATTTTGCTCATAGTGTAACAACGTGGCTCAAATCAGAAAGTGCCAGCTGTCCAGATCTGTCCCTAACTGAAAGTGTGACGCATCATAAATCATGGTATGTGAGGACCCACATCCTCAGTTTTCAAATTATTTACTGAGTGCTGTTAAAAAGAAAAGAGTGGGGTACCAAGCTTAAATTAAATGCCAAAGAATTCTATTTTTTAGTGTTTTATGCAAATTTTCATGAAATTTGCAGGTTGTTCAAATAAATGTCCACAGGAGAAGGAATGTGAAAGGTCGAAAAACAACCATTTTCCAAAATCGTGAGAACCCATCATTCATATGTTGAGCCATCTTCTATGCCACTTACATATCACGTTTCAGCTCTTAACCTACAATAGAAAGGTCGAAAATGGATAACTTCAGTTATGCAATATAACCTCCCTTCCATGCCCCCTTTTGGGGGTGGGGGGGATAAAATGTAATTCCAGAGTACTTATGTGCTGAAGATGTTCCTTACCAAGTTTTGACTAATTTGATCAATATTTGTGACCACAACATGTTATGTGCCAAATTTTTTTTTTTTTTTTTTTTTTTTTTTAAATGGACCACAGTATTTATACCATCTTCACTCAACCTGGTTAATGACTGAGAAGGTAAAACACTAAATATCTTGTTTTTGGATCATGATAAATTTAATACATTGTCAAAACATTGGGTCGTAGATGTTATATCACATGATTTCTTTTTCTTTTGTTTCTCATATAATACAATACTGTCAATGCGGTGGGACTGTCTCACCCATTGCAACATTTGTCAATTGGGAAAGGTGATTTAAATTCAATTTGAATACTAACTAAAAAAAACTAGCAAATAGATTTTAAGATTAATATGATTATGCAAATTGTATTAATAAAAATCTCATTACAGTAGCATCACAGTAATACAAATTTTGATGTAGCGAAGCAACTTTCAAGATCATACTTTTCCCAAAAAGGTGTTGACACTGGAAGTCATATGTCTGACAGCGGCCGTCATAGCAATAGGCAGCGTTGTTGGCACAGGGAATTCCATCCATGATGTGGTAGTCTTCCGGACAGAAGGCTGAATCCCCATTGCAGTACTCTGCTAGGTCGCAGGTGTCAACAGACCTCCTGCATTCCGTTCCTGCAACCTGGATCTAGAGCACAGAAACACCACCTCAGCTTATTGAAAAGACTCAGGGTGTATTCAGCTTAGCTAGCAGCCATACCACTATTCAATCTGCTCCAGCCGCGTGGCTGAAGCTAAGCAGGTGGGGGCTTGGTTAGTACTTGGATGGGAGACCACCTGGGAAAACCAAGTTGCTGCTGGAAGAGGTGTATGTGGGCCAGTAGGTTGTGATCTTCCCTCTGGTGGAATAAACCCCAATGCCCCAGTGCATTGATGGGGACACTGTACTGAAGGAGACACCGTCTTTCAGATGAGACGTTAAACTGAGGTCCTGACTCACTGCGGTCATTAAAAATCCTATGACACTGATCGATAAGAGAAGGGGGTTCCCCAGTGTCATGGCTAAATTCCAAACCTGGTACTTTCAACCTGCCACCTAATCATCCCCTGATCTAACTGGCTGTGCAACTTGTCCTCTCCTTCTCCACCTCAACCCCCCAGGGCTCCCTTGAAAAAGAGATTTTAATCTCAACAGGACTTCTCTGGTTAAATAAAGGTTAAAAAATTTTTTTTTTTTTTTTTTTTTTTTTTTTTTAAATCACAAGGGTTCAGAAAGACACACAGAAAATGCCTGCACCGCATAAAAACAAGAATTGGTTTAAAATGAACATTTTCATCAATCTTACTTAATAACATTTCACCCTTAGAGCACCAAAATAAATTTTCAAAAAATTAAAAATTAAATTATCTTGTGCTGTTGAAAACCTATCATGCAGCAACTTGTTTAAGATGGCTCCCCTACGGGAGCCTTTTAAACAAGTTGCCAAATGATAGGTTTTGAACAGCTTTGAATTACATCGCTGAGCAACACCATTTGAATTTAGCGCTCTGAGGGCTAACTGCCATTGCAGTAGCCCAAACAATGCAAAAATGTTTACTACTATGAGCTCCAAGTGCTTTCATTTCAAGAATTTCCATTTCCAAATAAAAAGACCAGACTAATTGGACAAATGGCCGTGTGTCATTCCCTAAATTTTTAACTTAAACTAAGTAGTTAAAAGGTCTAAAGTTGATTTTATTTGTGGCATATACATTTGAAAATGGCAGCCGCTAACTCTAAATAAGGACGAAGGATCGTCACTGTCAGTAAAGCAAGCTGCCATTCGCCAAAGAAATCAAAACAAACCAATCAGTTTTTGAAATTTCTTTGCTACCAAATCAATAATTTGGTGAAGAATTTTCTGGTGAGCTGAGAAACACCAAAAGACCCTGAAGACCATGGATAACAACAGTGGTGGATGAAAAGAATCATTGCCCTTGTGCAGAAGAACCCCATAGGCCAGATCAATGAGAACAATTGAGGAGGTAGAAATACAGTACCAGTCAAAAGTTTGGACATGCCCACATTTTTCTTACAATACATATTAAATAAAGAAATAAGCGCCATTTATTTTGCAGAAAAAATCAAATTCTTGCATTTGTTGTCATATTGGCCGAGCATTTTGTATTTTTTTTTTTTTAAAACACTCAAGGGCAGTCATATGGCTATAATGAGTTTGCAGCTGCGCGGCTATCTAACTTCCCAAAGATCTGCTGCACTTGTGTGCTTTTTATTACGTTTTTGCCCAATTAGTCCCAAAACAGCTATACTTTAATTCACCCATTAGAAAATGGAAGGAGCTTGTTTGTCTGTTTACTTTGCAAAATATGGCTTCTTTGAGAATTCCAAAATCTTGGGCACTATTTAAACAAGTAAATTATTCTTTTTTAAGTTCTCTTTATCTCTTTCAAGGTTCCATTTGAGATTATGTACAGAAGTTAAACTGTTTAAATTTCTCTAAAAACAGAGTGCTGTGACATTAGCAAAGTGTTTCCAAACTTTTGACTGGTACTGTATCGGTGTCAAATTCCATAAATGAGGGCAGTGTTCACCAGAATTTATGCAAAGGATTTACCACAAGATGCAAACCATCAGGAAGCCTCAAAATCAAGAATTCCAAGTGAGCTTTTGCCAAAAACATCAAAAATCCTTCAGACAGTTGAGACAAAGATTAACCTGCACCAGAATGGTGGAGCAGAATGCAGACAGGAAGGAAAAGCACGTGATCTTCGGCGTAAAGCCTCGTCACAGAAGCATGGTAAAGGTAGTGATATGGTGGGGGCATATACAGCTTCCAGTGGAACAGGTTCCCCCATATTTTTTGATGTGACCAATGAGAAAAGCAATGGGATTAATTCTGAATTGTTTAGGGCCAAATTATCTCCAGAGATTGAGCTAAATGCTTCAAAACTCACTGAATGACATTTCATAGTGTACATGGACACTGACCCAAAGCATATTGCGATAGAACCCAAAGACTTTTAAAGGCCAAGTGGAATCTTCGACAACGGAAAAGCTAATCACCTGACCTGAGTCCAGCTGAGCACTAATTTTACTTGCTTAAGGCAGAACACTAATAACCAGAACTGAAGTCAGCTGTAGTGAAGGTCTGACAGCACATCACCAGGGAAGAAATCCTGCATTTGGTGTTGTCTAGGGGTTCCAGACTTCAGGCAGTTATTGATTGCACAGAATTTACAAACAATAGATTCAATCTTAATTGTACTAAAAGTGAGCTCATTTGTTCAACTACTTTTGAGCCCCTAAAGGGGGGTTATTTATTTTCAAAAAGGCTAAAATTTAAATGATATTTTTGACAAAACCCTTAAACTAAGGCTTAAAAAGTCTGCAACTTTAGGAAAATATTGATTGTTTCATTGAATATGCATTGTCGTGGCACACAGAGCCAAAATGAAAATTCATGTCAGGGTGAAATACCTTGACTTAGATCTGACTCTACCAAACATCATTTACTAACATGTTTCCCTGACCCCAGGACACAATAAATTCACAATAAGTTGTGAGCTGTAGCATACGCATCAGTGGAGATTTCTCACTGTCCTCAAGATGCTGACAGAGGATGAAAGAACCAACCATCTTCATTAGTTTTGATTCAGGAGAGCAGAGCTGCTTTAACACCCTGCCCTTTACCTGGGAGTTACGTGTGGAGACAAGCCAATCAGCAGCACCAATCATTCAGTTAATTGCCCAGGACAAAAATAAACCAACAGGGCTGAGTTGGGATTGGAGGTCCTGCTTTGATGACCCCTGGTCTACACGGTCTCTGGTGACAGCAATATTGCTTTGAACTCACCTGACAGTCCTTGCAGCAGCCGCCCTGAGCGCAGGCAGATCCTTCAGTGAATTTGCATGTAGCCGCATCACAGCATACGTCTTTGCACTCCTGCAGCACACAGCAAGAACACATCACAATGTCAGAACCAGTACGATGGCATTATTAAGCCTGACACTGGACGGCACTGTCGAGAAGGTTCCAACGCACTATGGGTCTATAGCACTTGTGTGACGTGGGATAAATGCTATGCATGGTTCAACAGTGAAATGTGATTTCGGTCTGCCTAGCCTATTATGTACTGCCGTCAGATGTTCAGAAGGCCTTCAGTAACCTCACCCTTTACCACTCGATTGTGCTCAAGCTGTTCTCGTTCAAGTTCGCCTTATTAACAATCGAACAATTTATCGACTGAACAACCAAGAACAATCTATGGCCTATAATTATAAAAGATAATGAAAAAATTGAATGCCTATTGCCAACATTTATACAATTGATATGACATTGTAAGGACGGCAATGGCAACATAAATGCAAAAAATCCGAAACTTCCGCTGACTTTGCAGCATTTATTTTCGCCATCACTCAGCTGTGCAGCCTGCCCAACAACGCCCTTTAGCACAACCACATTCAGAATATAGAATGGATTCTCGTGGCTAATTGCTTAATGAGCCTCACAAACTAAGCAAATCTGCGCTGTTTCAGGGGCTACAAGAGCGCAGAAATTATAAAGACAATCATATTTTACGCCATCATTTTTGTACGGTAGAAAAGGCCTCAGCATTATTATACATTGCACCACAAAATTATATCAAAAATAAATTATACTGTCGCCGGTCCTACCAATTAGTCTGGGCAACTGTTGCTGATTGGGAAAAGTAAACTGTGAGAGGTTTGGGTTAATGACCGCTGAAGGGCGAGGTTTCTGAACGCCTTTGTTACTGCTGACGGACCGCCACTAAGATATGAAGTACCGTAATATTCGCATTAGCTATTGTGCTTAGCACGTATTGATAGAACAGAGCATCTTTGCAATAAAATGCCTCTGAAAACGTTTACAAAATGCTTCATCTAGCGTTAGCTGCAGGTTTATACTGCTCAGGCACCTCTGGTTTGCCACAGTCACATTGCTCCCCTTCCTCCAGCAGCCCGTTGCCGCAGTCCGCCACGGTGACAATGTCCGAAGGGGAGGGCTGATTTTTTAAGCAGGTTCCACCTCCTCTGAAGACCAGTCTCTCAAAATCGTCACCACTGCATGAGCTAAACTGGGTCGCCTTCCTGTGGGGAGGAGGAAGTGAGGTTATGTTACTGGTCAAATCAAACAGCAAAGCACCTTGTGTACAAACAGAGTGAGGTGCGAAAGTATTTGGACAGCGAGGCATTTTTTTTTTTATTGCCGTTTTTCCAACACTGCATACTTGATACAGTATGCACAAGCTGACAGTTTGAATTTTCATTTCACTGTATTCACAACATGCAGCCACAGTAATCCTTGAGTTTTTGAGTCCCATTATCATCTCCTTGAGAAACACTGTTCAAGAGTGCAGATGTGGCTCCAGCACAGGTTAAAAAGAGCTCAGTTCTCCATTCAAGTCAACAGTACTTTTAGCATGAAAATATGAAATCAATTCTCCCCCATGCGTACATGTGCGCTCAAAATGTTCCTCTTTGTCAAATCATCTTCCGATGTGCAGGTTTACTACAAGAATGTTCCATCTGAACAACAGAGAAATACTTTGCAGATAAATCAGGGGCAGGTCATGTCATATGTTTCAAGATTTGTGCGCTGAAATGTTTTTCACCAAACCTGAGGACCCGAGGAAAGTCAAAGAATGATGTTGCAGTGACTGTTGTTTTTAAATACAGAGTGAACCAGGTAGTGATAACAGCCATTGCACAAATGCAGCTCAAATACCATTGGACGCCATAGTAGATATAAAATCATATTGCAGTCTGAAAGTATAATGGCAGTGAGACGATTTTTGCGTTTTGGCTCCGTGCACCAGCGCATTGGATTTGAAAATGATAAATATATTAAGTCAAGAAAATTAGCTTTAATTTACAACCATATTACATAAAGTTGTTTACTATGAAAAACTAGTGGCCGTTTTTACTGTCAGTCCAAATATTAAGGATTGCGCTGCAGTCCTTCAAACATGCTAAAACTGTAAAAAAAAAAAAAAAAAAAAAAATCAATCACAAAAATGTCAACAAAAATGGCAAAAGAGTGAGCACTCATTGCATATGAGCAAGTGCATGTTTGCTTCTATAGGAAAGCATTGTTGCCATTGTGAAGTTTTCAGAAGTGGTGATTTTGGTGAACCGTGGGAAAGAAGGAGCTTCACCCTGCAGCTGGAGCCATGATACAGCGTCCATCACATCTGCAGTCGCTGTCATCGTGGTTCATGCCCAAATTGTGGCCCAATTCATGCGCAACCACAGCAGAGATGAGCGGCAGATCATCGGCACCATACTGCAAGAGGCAGAACACAAAAGTAAAACACGTGACTGAAAAGCCAGTCTAATATGACTTCCCACACTTATCTGAAGTATGCAAACGGAGTAACTGACTTCAGTGGGCCCGGGAAAACAGCACGTCTGTGCCAGGCTCGTCAATCACTAAGCCCAAATATGGCAGCTGGTTTCAAGCCAAACGCAAGGCTTATTTTCTTTACCTACTTTAATTAAGCCAAAATTTTAACTCATCACAAAATAATGGGGGCAGAGACTCAATGCTGATTACCAAATACAAAATCCATGAGATTGCCCAGGAATTGTGCTGTACACCTAACACACTATGCCTCGCCAATAGCCTAAAAGCACTTTCTTCAAGACCTCATTGTGGTGCTTTTTCCCCTAATTATATTCTCAGATGTGAAAAAGGGAGGTTTGGAAAACTTTTTAGCCAAAAAAAAAAAAAAAAAGTCAAGGCCATTCACTGCCAGTAACTCCCTTTCCTTTGAAGAACTGTCTGTTTAGAGTGGGTGTCCCCTTCATGAAAATGAGCTCTGCTCTGATTGGAACACAGGTAAACACAAAAAATGTAACAGTAGTGCCACAAGGGGCGAGAGGTGGAGAGGCCTAGCAAAGCTGTGGCAAGGAGCAGGGCACACAGCCAGAGCTGGTAGATGTGAGCTATGCAGGGCAGGTCTGTTTGATGCGTGAAACAAGAGGAATTGTTGACGGCATGTTTCAAATGCTGAGGAGGAAAGGCTGGGGGGCGGTCTAATGTATCACTGGGGGTGGGGGAGGCTTCAATGTCAACCTCCTTTGGGCTGTTAGATATGGCAGTGGAGACCACTACAAAGGTGTACTGAACTGGGATTGGCATAATACTGGATTTATTCCAGATAGTGATTAACTAAATTGTGTAATGCATTTGTACTGATATAATGTGGACCGTAACAACACAACCTAACCCATATGTTGATAGTAGAACAGACAAATGAAGCCCAACATTTTCGTGAAAATGAAAAATACCATTTTGTGCAAACACTTGCCAAACATGGCGACAGAATAATGATAAAACACGTAAGGATCAAAAGTTGCCACGCAACCAACAAACAAAGATACGGTATGCAGAAGAAATGTTGTATGAAATATACCACCATGATTTTTACAAATAGAACAATGAATATTTTTCAAATATCTAGATTTTAATGACCAGGAAAGCTGAAAATTCATCAAAAAAAAAAAAAATCTTTCAATTCTTTTAATTATAATATTTAGTAGTCAAAGGGGGGGGGTGTTAAATGTATGTCTCAAACCTGGAAGAATTTTAAGAGGAAAAATACTTCAAAGGATCATTGTTAAACAGAAATTCTGATCACTTGGTAAGAGTTCTTCCATCTAAAAATGATGAGATTTAACTTTGTAGAGCAGGGGTAGGGTTGGTGTGGATCCAGGCTTTCATTCCAACCAAGCAGTGAAACACCAAATTCCACCAATCAACTGTTACGGTTTTCTTAAAAGCTCTGAGCAGTAGAATCTGATTGGAATGAAAGCCTGCACCCACACAGGCCCTTTGAGGATGAGGTTCCCCACCCCTGTTAATAAGACAGGAAAAACTGCTTGGCAGTAGATAGTAAATGCAAAGGAGGGTTTTTTTTTTTTTCAAAAAATGAGCTCCTGAAGAACTGGTTAGACAGCAGTCAAATTCCAAGCACAATGTAGGATGTTCAGAAAGGTGAAATGGGACTGCAAAGGTACTTCATGTAATGTAACTTTCTTGCTTCTATGGAATTCGGTGCAGTCATATTATTTTCCAGTCAGCTGACTGACTGAGAACATTACATAACAGTCATAAAGGAGGGCATACCACACTAATTCCTCCGCTGGAACCTGCAGAACACACTGTGCCAACAAAAGCCATGCCCAGCACCCCTCCACTATACGATGACGTCCGCCCCCTGAAAAAAAAAAAAAAAAAAAAAACTAAGCATTGTTACAGCTTATTTCTTAACATGCACATATTTAAAAATATCTTTAAATAATTAAATCTCTCTTTTAAAAAATTAGTTGTTTCATTAAATTAAACCAACACAAAAGCGAGGTCTCACCCCGCTTCGATACAAGAGGGAAAATAACACGTGAATGATGCTAAAGAGGAACAAAGTTTTTGTTGCGATATTCCACTTCATATTATCCGAACCTACGAAAATTGAATTGTGGACTGTACGCTCTGAATCTCAATATATCAATGGGATTAAACTACTTAACTCCCTATTTCAGCAGTGTCCAATCGTATCTGTGAACGGCCTGTGTGGATGCAGGGTTTTGTGCGGGACAACCCCTGATTCAATTAATTAACTAATCAGGAGGATTAACCAAGACCTTGTTGAGTAGAATCAGGTGTGTTAGTGCTGGGCTGTGACAAAAAACAAGCATCCACACCAGCCCTTTGTGGACAAGATCGGACACCACAACCTGCCGTCAACAACTCCAGTCACTTCATAAGACACTACGCCATTACTGAAGGGAGAAAATTGAAAGTACATATACTCAATGGGCCTCATTTATGAAGAGGGCATACGAACAGAAAAGTTGTGTGCGCCACTTTCTTTGCAGATTTTGGATTTGCAAAAACAACTGTGACTGGGACAACTGTGTAAAAAAAAAAAAAAAAACCAGAATTAATCAGATTGGGCATAATTGCAAAATTCAAAGTTAATCTTGATTATTTAAGTAAAGATTGCATGCAGTTTAGCTTACCCAATATTTTACACATTAAATCATTTTCACTGGACACTGCATTTCTTTCTCTGAGTGTACACAACATTTAAGTATAAGGTCCCCAGAATTTTTACACATACAGCACATTGACTCAGTAAGAGCCTCCAGGGCAATTCTGAGGTATTGTCTACCAAATGTCCCCTCCGTGACAGACAATAAAATGATCCCCAGATGGAAATGGAGGGAAAAATGGAACTTTTTCCTCCAGAATATAGTAGTGCACTATTATACCCATAAATTGTAAAAAAAAAAATACTCTTTAATACGTCAACAGAATTTTGTTTGGGGGACGGTTTAGGGTCTTGTCACGGAGGAGACATTTTGTTAAAATACCTCAGAATCGCCCTCCTGCCCAAAGAATACAAAAGTGAAGGCGTGAACCCTGCCTCTGGACTAACACAATGAGCTGAGCCACATCATGTCTGATGCGAGGGAGCAAACTTTTCCTCCGCCACTTCACAAAACTCCTCAGCACCGTGGGAGCAGAGTTTATCTCCACATCGAAAGGGTTCTCCTGCTCAAAGATCTCCAATCCCACCAGGATCACGTGAATGTTCAGCTGCTTGTAGTACTGCAAGAGACACCGTACTGAAAAACCAGGAGAAGCAAAAGCGAGACAGATGCTGTGCCCGAAATAACTTCCTCATAGAAACATAACAACACACACAAATAGGATGTCTTTCAAGAATATACTCTGTGTTTTTCCATCAAAGAACAGGACACCTGACTGGATGATATGCAGTAAGTGCCACATTTCGGTAGCATATGGTAGCCTGACAGTTCCTTACCCGATCCAAGAGATTAGCCAGGTCAACCATTTCCTCTCGTACAGCGGTGGTATTGCCTTTCTTGAAGTCAAACTTAAAACACAGAAAAAAAGATTATGGTCATCTTGAGAATGAAGCAAAAGTTGCAGATGTTTAAAAATAGGAGAAACGCAAAACAAACTCACCCTCAATTTGTCCACGACAAGAACCAACTCAATATATCTGGTTAGAGGCAAGTTGCGCTTTTTCTGTTCAAGAAAAAAACAGAGTCAAACCTTTAGATGGTTATGTGAACCAAAAAGAAAAAAAACAAAACCTTATGATATATTATTTACAGTCAACTTTCAGACATGCTTTTTTGTATCTTGTAATCAATCTAGTAAAATGTTAGCTGTTAGAACAAGGAGAAAAAAAAAAAATGGCTGAACAATTGTCAAACGTTTCTCCGTACTCTGAAAAGGCTGCTTATTGTATGTGTGGGGTCTTCAACGGTATGGCGATGAGATGAAGACATCTCGTCTGTCACTCCACATACAAACTGCTCATGCTGACTGTCCCTGAGTGGGATCAGGAGGTGCTCAAAAGTTGTAGAGTGGACAGCAGGCTCAAGTCCATAAGACTGATTCCCAATAAAAATGACACCCCTGGAATGAAGCAGAATGATAAAGATGTCAGGAATACAACCAGTTCATCTAAAATGAGCCATCATAACTTGTATTCAAAATCAGACGATTACAAGCCAGCATCAAAGTCACAAATGCTATCTTTTCTCACACACACTTGGTTAATAACAATTTACTGAGTATATTAGGTATTCGTAAGGAAAAGGTGCCAATACCCCCACAGTATTGAACATTTAGAACACATATTACTGCATTGCATGACATATGAAACCTGTTCAAGCAATCATGATTTTACAACAACATAGCGGCCTTGCTCAATTTTAATAATGAACATTATGCACCTATCCTATCAAGACAGCCCAAGGGCTGCCACATTCTTTATACCATATCTACTGGCAACACATTGTCAGATACAGACAGCCCAAGAAAAGAGGCATGTCAATAATTTCATTGTACAGCCAATTAAACCTTGTCTTTCTGGCTTTACAATGAAATTAGTAACATGCCTCTTTTACATGGCTGTGTTTCAGCAGATGAGTCGCTGATAAATGCTTGAAGTTACTCTGGTAAAGGACATACCTCAGGCCTGTGCAAGTGCTGAGAGCAACCAAGGAATCTTCATGCCCCTCCACGTGCCCATGGTAATGACAACCCGCCTGCAATGGGGTAACGGTTATGACGAAAACACATTCAAGCACAGGCCTGCAAATCACAAGGTCCAATACAAAATGGTTGCAATCGGTCGCAACCCCAAATTCGGGGAAAAAAAGGGAACATAATGGAAAATGTCAGTAAAATAAAAAAGAAGCCATGTGAAAAGTCAATTTAACCTAAATTATACTGAAAACACTACAACATCACGTTTTTTAATGCTGTGATAATTGAATTCATTTGGGAACTGAGAATATACCCTTAATACAAATCTAATGAGTGCAATAGACTCAAAAGTTTGCACAGGGGCAATTTAGAACTACACTCATGTGGCAAGTCACTACAGTTAAGTGACATAAAACAGGTGATGTTAAACTGGTGAGCTTATTGTGTTATGATATAAAAGGAATCAATAAATAAGGCTGAATCCCTTAAAGGGCACAGATGGGTGGAGGCTCACTAATTTGCCTACAGATGTGTAAGCTTATAATCCATCACTTTGAACAAGGTTCCACAAAGATATATCGGCTGGACTTTGGGTGTTTCCCCCTCAGTGCTTAATATTATTAAAAAGATGGAAGGAATCTAGTCAAATCTCAGTGCATAAAGGGCGAGGCCAAAATCTACTTTTGCATGCGAGTGATTTCAGATCCGTCAGATGTGACCATCTTTTCTGCAAACTCCGATTTTGGCTTGAATTTCCCCTTAATCAGGTTCAGAGTCAGCATTTTCCCCGCCCCCAATATTGTAGGACAACGTCACATATCGTCACCCTATTAAAATAATGGCCTAAGTCATTTTTTTTCAAGTTTTTGGGAAAACACAAAAACACTTTACCAAATGCAGAGCAAGAGATGATTTAGGGCAAAAACTCATTTTCGTCAAAAAATGACGTAGGCCATTATTTTAATAGGGTGACGATATTCTAAATCTGCCGCTTGCAGCACTTGACTGAACCTGAATTCACTGACCTTTTAATGGATCGCTAACCTGTTGTGATTGCTACATAACAAGATGGACTGCTGCAGCCGCTCCCGTACCTTTGTTATTTGTTTGCGCTTTATAATCCATCAAATCCTAGCAAAGTTTCATACAAAATGTCCCGATGCCTTTATGGCCAAATCTGGTGACTTCAACCATCTCTCATCCACAATTTGCACCTTCAAACAGTCTGTACGACATCACGCTAGGGAAAATAAAACTAGATCTCATGTACAGTATGTCAATGTTGAGGAGGCACACAGCTCCACTGCTCTCCCTCCTATTGGGAGATCTGACCCCAGTCTAGTTTACCTTAGGCCTTTCCCCCTAATTCAACAGCAGCCTGTGACCACCAGAACAGTGAGCTGATGGACACTACAGGATGAGGGGGCCCTCAAGGGCTGTTTCGGCACAACAGAATACGGTGAGTTCTGTGACTCCTTTGAAGAGGATATAGATGAGCTAAAAGACTTCATAACTGGATACATTAACTTCTGTCAAGAAAATGTTGCACCAGTCAGGATAGTACAGTGCTCCCCAAATGACAAACCCTGGATCACCACCAGCGACCTTAAGGCCCCTTTTGAAGGCCCTTCTGCGACAGGTTTGACTCAAGTATCCCTGTCCAGTTCTTCTCCATCACACATTCTCTCCCTTCTGTCCAACCTCTAGACTGCCCTACAGTGGAAGACAGCAGTATCTGCAGTAGGTTAACATATAGAGATACTGCAGTCTTCCATTGTGGGGCAGTATACCCCCCCGTGACTCCTCCATCCTCCACCCCCCCATCCCCTCTCCCCATGGGCTATCAGCCCCCACACAACTACACATCAATATCCCCACCGAGCAGGTGAAGAGGTAGGGAAGGTAACACTAGTGCTGCAACACTAATTTCTCTTAACGGGACAATAAAGAGATTCTGATTCTGATTCTGGTAGTGGGCCCTGATGGCATACTGTACAACCAGGTGTCCTCAGGGCTTGTGGAGATCAGTTGTATGGAGTCCAACATATCTTCAACCTGAGCCTAAGCCTTGAGAGAGTCCCAGTGATGTGGAAAACTTCCAGCCTGGTCCTTGTATCAATGAAAGAGCGCCTTAGTGTATTGCACAACTATAGGCCTATAGTTTTGACTTGCCACATCATGAAGACCCTGGAAAGGCTTGTTGGAGCTCACCTCATACCCTGGTGAAGGGAGGACTGGACCTCCAGCAGTTTGCCTACCAGGCAAAAACTGGAGAAGAAAATGACATTGTTTATCTATCTGCCTCAAGAGGCTGACTCCTATCAGGACACGGCAGCCAGCACTGTGACGATCACGTATTTGATTTCTCAAGTGGTTTCAACACCATCCAGCCAATACTTCTGCGAGATAAGTTACAAAATAAGGGTGGATGGCCCCTTAGTGACCAGGATGGTTGACTACCTGACTTGCAGACTGCTACTGGGCAGTATGTCAGATATGGCAGTGAGTAGTACGAGGGCTGCTCGGGAGATTGCCCTGCTCCCTTCCTGTTCAGTCTCTACACATCTGACTGAGCTGCAGCTCGGGGTCATGCAACCCACAGAAGTTTGCAGAGGACTCTGTAATTGTCAGATGTATTGGGGTGGGGCAGGAGGGGGAGAACAGGGAACTGGTATGGGGCTTAGACCACATGCAGCTGAGTGAGCAAAAAAACAAGACAGTGTTGGTGGATTTCCGTAGGACTTAGGGTGTTTTCACGCTGGGGACTCGGGCATGCATCAGAGTACACTTGACCCCAATGTCCAGTTTATTTGGTAAGTGTGAACACAAGCTTACCGCGCTCGGGTATGGTGCATGAGTTCACTTGGAAGAGGTGGTCTCTGGCGCGGTTCATCCGTACTCGTACCAAATGTAAAAGTACCCGTACTTCAGCACTGAAGTGGGCTGTTATATGACGTCTTAACTATCAGACTCTTTTGTTCTAACAAACATAGCAGCAAAAAAATCTCTGGTCAAATGAAGAAATTAAAGGCTAACTCAAAATTTGGGCAGAAAAAAAAACATCACAACTGGATACTACACACAGAAACGTGAAGATTCATTGTAAATACTCATGTATTATTCCATAAAACAGTACCGTGACAAGACTAAAGAAAATGTGGCTGCAGTATCTCTAAAGGGCAAAATGCTGTGCGAAAGTCTGGCAGCTCAAGTGATGGAAATGACAAATTTCCGTGGCTTCTTCTTCCTGTATATTTCTCTATTTAAAAACCACCTAGGTGCATACTGCCACCTATTGTATCGGAATTTTGACAAAAGCAACCGTACTCGAGTATTTATCGACACTGTAATGAATATCACAAAATGGGCCAGGACTTGGCTAAACTTTGGCCACTGAACATCATTTGCTGCAGCATTCACAGATGCAAATTCAGGTTTATGCAAAGCCAAAGCCATACTTTAATACTGTACAGAACTGCTGTCATTTCCTCTAGGCTTGGTGTCATTGGAGATGGACAGTAACACAGTGACAGAGCATTTTGCAGTCTGCTGATTCAAATTTTGAAGTTTTTTTTTTTTTTGTTGAAAAAACCAGCTGCCATGTTCTTTGGACCAAAGACAATGAGCACAACCCAAGCGGTTTTCAGCATCAGGTCAAAAAGCCTGCGATGGTGTGGGGGTGAGTCAGAGCACAAGGCATTGGTGACTTGCACATTTGCGAGGACTCCATTAAAGCAGAAAGATTAAGGTGAATCTTGGCGAAACATATGGAGCCATTTAGACATCGTTTGTTCCACGGACGTTGCATCTTCTGGAAAAACAATGCTAAATCACATTCTGTATGGATTACAAGTGCACGGCTGCATGAGCAGAGAGTGTGCATGCTAGATTTCGTTGTACATGCGTGTATAATGACAATAAAGTATATTTTATCTTTATCTTTAGATTGGCCAGCTTGTAATCCTGATCTGCCTCTGACTGAGAATGCTCCCGCATATTAGCATGCCTTCTAAAAGTCTCACAAAGTTACAGTATGTTCAAAATTCAGCTGCCAGAATTCTAACACACACCAGTCGCACTACTCACATTACCCCCAGCCTCTATAAATTGCACTGGCTTCCCATATCATCCAGAATCCATTATAAAATAATTTTCTCAATATTCAAAACCCTCCATAACCTTGCCCCTCAATATTTCACTGAGCTCTTACTGCCATACACTCCTGTCCGTACACGTAGGTCCTCTGCTTCTAGTTCACTTTGCTGTCCCCAGATTTAGCCTCTCCTGCATGGGTGGCAGGGCATTCAGTGTCATGGCTCCTAAACTTTGAAACTCATTACCTCAAACTCTGTGTTACATCTTCAATTTCTGAAATCAAATCTCAACTGAAAACCCACATCTTCAGACAGTACTATCAATCTTGTTGTCCCTCTTAAATTTTATTGATTATTAATTATGTGATGATTTTTTTTCCCCCTCCCGCATTTTATATTGATATTTTTGTCCCGGTCATTATGTGGCATGTATGTATTACCTTGTTTTAATGTTTTTTCTCTGTGCGGCATGTAAAGCGACCTTGGGTCTAAGAAAGGCGCTATATAAATAAAACATTATTATTATAATGTATGGTGCATTATGAAGCGCAATATGGCAACAAAGGCCCCTTGCAATTGCACAGTTTAAGACCTGCATAATGAAGGGATAGGGGAAAGGTCAGCTTGCTAGACTAGGCCAACTGGTGTAATCGGGACCAAAACACTTATTGAGAGCAATTTGAAGACATGGCAATGTCACACAGAGGTACACATGACTATGCCATCTTTTTTGGACTGTGGTGCTATCATCACACTGTAGATTTTCAATCAGTAATTAAATTCGCATTAGAACGTCAAGTATTTTGTTGTAATGTTGCCAACAAAGAGAAAATGGACTTTCCAAATCAGTCCTTTTTTATCTTATTTGAATGTTCCATGATGCAAATTTTTTTTTTTTGAATCGGGTTTGTACATTAAAGCATTATTCAAATCAGTCCTTTTTGATTATATTTGCATTGTTCATGATGTACCAATGTTTTGGAATTGGGGCTGTAAGAAGAATTATTTAAACTAAGATTCAAAAACAAAGTTCAAATAAAAACCATCAGAACTGAATACTGGATGCTCCATAATGCTCAATTTTTAGCAAGATGAGGAACACAGTTGCATAGTGATTCAAAACTCCTAAAGAAAAATATTCACCATAAACTTAATTATCAGTGTTATGTCCACTTACAGGCACTTTAGGATAGGTGGTCACCAGTGTACCTTTGGCACCGTGAGAGTTCTGCACAAAGGTCTTGGCAACAAAGTCCCTGAGCAAAAAGGAAGTGTTATCCATCAATGCATTATGCTTTTAATCAATAGAATGTTAAAATAACAGATAACAAGTATGACTCAATGGAGAAACTAGAAATTCAGACAGACAAAAACCTCACCTGTTCTGCCTCAGGTGGAGGAAATGGTCCTTGTCCTCAATGCTCAAAGAATATACCAGAATCTCGGGTATTGGTTCCTACAACAAACCAGATGAACACGCTCTTTCTCCACTGAAAAAACTCCAAGAGTTTAAAAGCTGCCACCATACACCCCTCCAATTAACTTCAGTCAAGCTTTAAATAGATAAAACTTTAATTCACGGTACCTCTTTTGAGTTGACATTAGCTTTAGCTGCTCTCCGAGATCGGTCCTGGACAATGCGAGGGATGACTACTTCGGAGCTAGCAAATTTTGATGTCTGTTCTTGGAATAGACCTGGAAGTGAAAGAAAACTGGTTTCATGATTCTTAAATAAACATGGCAACATTCCGTATCTTGGCGAAAGTCAGTGTCATCTGTGCTGTATTTAAAAGCATTCTGAAAGATTTACATGTTTTCTATGGCCTCAAAATGAACTGAAAAGGTGACAATATAACTCCAATATATCCATTAAATTAATGTCACTACAGTAACATTTATTACATTTAATTTCCACATATAATAACCCTGACTCAGAAAATGTTGGTAGTGAGCAAAAATGCACATAAAAACAGAAAGCAGTGAATTCTACATTTACTTGCCATTTCATTGCAGACAGCATGAAGACAATTTTACTGCTACGCTGGTCAATTCCATTTCATTTGTATATATTCACACATCCATTCCTGCCACCGACACATTCCAAAAAAGTTGAGACAAGCAATTTAGGACTCGTAATGTAGAAATTTTGAATAATGATGTAAATTGAAGCCAGTGAAATCAGCAGGCAATTGTAATCATGATTTGATCGAAACAAAAGCAGCATCAAGGAAAGACATAATCCTTGAAAAGCAAAGATAGGCCGAAGATTGACAATTTGACCACAAATCGTGAAAAAAATAATCGTTGAAAACTTTAGAAACAGTGTTCTTCAAAGAGAGATGGGAAGAGATTTGGCCCAAATTACGACATGCATTGTGGTGCTCAACATAATTAAAAGATTCAAGGAACCTGGAGGAATTTCTGTGGCTAAAGAGCAAAGGTGCAAGCCTACAATGAATGCCTGCGATTTCCAAACATTCAGACGGCACTGATTCAAGAACCATCATTTATCCATTAGTAGTATAACTACATGGGCTTGGGATTACTTGAGGAAACCTTTGTCAAGTACTATAATATGTGCTTACATCCACAATATCAGGCGAAACTTCACTGTGCAAGTGAAGTGTGTAGTCAAATGAATTAATATTTTGGGGTTTTTACAGTAAGCTAAACAAAGATGTACACCGGTCAGCCATAACATGACCACTGGCAGGTGACTGAATGACATTAATTATCTTGTTACAATGGCATCAGTTAGTGGGTGGGATATATTAGGCCACAAGAAAACATTTTTACTTCCAGGTTGCTGTGTTAGAAGCAAGGAAAATGGGCAAGCATGAGCGACTTTGACAGGGGCTAAATTGCGATGGCTAGATGACTGGGTCAGAGCATCTCCAAAACTGAAGCTCTTGTGGGGTGTTCTCAATCTGCAGTGGTCAGTGGACCAAGGAATGAAAACCAGTGACCCGGCGACAGGGTCATGGGCAGCCAAGGCTCACTGATGCGCGTGAGGAGCAAAAGCTGGCCTGTATGGTCCAATCCAACAGAAGAGCTACTGAAGCTCAAATTGCTGAAAAAGTTCAAGTTGGTTCTGACAGAAAGGTGTCAGACCACGCAGTGCATCACAGTTTGTTGCATATGGGGCAGTGTAGCTGCAGACCAATCAGTGTGCCCAAGCTTACCCTGGTCCACCATCTAAAGAGCCAACAATGAGCATCAGAACTGGACCTTGGAACAATGGAAAAGGGTGGCTGATGAATCACATTTTTTATCATGTGGATGGCTGAGTGTGTGTGTGTCACTGACCTGGGGAAGATATGGCACCAAGATGCACTATGGGAAGAAGGCAAGCCAGCAGAGGCAGTGTGATGCTTTGGGAAATGTTCTGATGGGAAACCTCGGGTCCTGCCATTTCACATGGCTGTTACTTTGACACGTACCACCAACCTAAACATTGTTGCAGACCAAGTACACCCCTTCATGGAAATGGTATTCCCTAATGGCAGTGGTCTCTTTCAGCAGGATAATGTGCCCTGTCACATTGCAAAAATGGTTCAGGAATGGCTTAAGGAACACAAGCTCAAGGTGTTGATTTGGCCTCAAAATTCCCCACATCTCAATCCAATCAAGCATCAGTGAGATGTGCTGAGCAAAGCAGTCCGATCCATGGAGGCCCCACCTTACAGTGGAGCAGCTAAAGGTGATTTTGGGCCAAAATCATGCATTTGATGATACAAGCATGAAATTCGGTATGAATGTCCTATAGGTGTCACTTTTTGAGAAAAAAAAGTGCTAGCCATCAAAAATTCCAATATGGCCGCCATTTTTCAACATGGCCGCCAGTGTCTGTGAAAACAGCTATAAAGCATAAAAAAGTGTTTGCTCTTTTGAATTTCTTTGTAGAATTGTTTACATATTTGTCTTCTTTGACCTCATTTTTAGTGCCCAGACTGATTTCTTGCAGTAATAAAGCATTTTGCAAAGTGGTATATAGTGCAGAAGGCAGGTTCTAGGCCTATAGGAGAAGCAAAAACTCCGAAAATAAACCTTACACAGAGTAATACCGGTCCAGTACAACTTCTTCTGTAGACGAGGCAAGACTAGATCTCTTTGCATGGAGGCAGAGGCCATATGACTAAATCCCACCATCTCAAAGTGCGCTAAAGGAACATGCAAAACGAGCTGCATATCAAGCTGAACATATTTGGGGACAGTGCATCATCCGCCAGCCAGAACACCAGTGTCCATCCAACTGGGGATGGTCGAAAGAAGGTGATAATTGGAAGGTTGTGTGGACTACTCTTGAGCCCAACTCAAAGAGCTCCTGGGAGTTGACGAAGTGTGGATGCAGGACAGACTGTGGTGGAAGGTGCAAGTGTATAAAGAACGGACTAGCCTGTACTGCACTCTGCAGTTGTCACTGTCCGAGTTCTTCAGAGACAACAGATGGAGATGAACACTGAATGCTACGGGGTAGGTGGTTCCTATCAAGCATTTCTATGCCAAAAACACCACATACTGTCGCATCAGTCACGATATTAGGATATTTGGACAACATATCGCAGACTTTTGGCATATGTTTCAGAGTAGGGAGTCATTTGGTGGCCATCTTGGAAAATGGCCACCATATTGGAATTTCAAGTGGCTAGCACATTTTTTTCTCAAAATATAATGTGAAATGAATATTTCCTCCAAGTTTCATGGTTGCATCATCAAATCCATGATTGATTGCGTTATCTGCTCCACTATCACAACTTACAGGATCTGCCGCTAACATCTTGGTGCCAGATATCACAGCACACCTTCAGAAGTCAAGTGGAGTCCATGCCTTCACAGGGCTGTTTTGGCAACGAAAGGGGGACCTACAAAATATTAGGCCGGTGGTCATAATATTATGGCTGTATAATCCACCGCACTCTCCTGCTGTGGATACCTGACTGGTGTGTCGACAAACTAAATTTAAAAAGAGTAACTAAGGTGGGGTCCAAACTCAAATAATTTATACTCCTATTTATCCTCCTAGGGGGAGAAAGAGAGATTGCACTCTTTAACACTTTGTAGTCTTTTTTTTCCTCTCCCCCATGATAAATAAATAAGTGTATAAATTATTTGAGCATGGATGGTAATTCACTTTTGGGGCTTTTTTTATTTGGCAGAAATGGATGCCATGCACACCAGACAAAAAAGAAAAGGACCATCCAGACCATTCCCAACAACTAGTTCAAAAGCCATGTCATGGTATGGGGTTGTGTCAGCGCCCTTCGTAAGTGTAACCTGCACTTCTGTGAAGGCACAATTACTGCAGAAAAATACACTGAGCCTGTCGAGCAACATAGGCTGCCTTCCAGAGGGCATCTTTACCAGGGATGCCAATGCATATTCCAACAAGATGATACAAAAGCACATTCTGCATGCAGTATGGTCATGAGAGTCCGGGCACTGGACCAGCTGGCCTGCAGTCCCGACTTGTCCCTAACACAAAAGGTGGGGCATATTTTGAAACATAAAATGTGAAAATGAAGACCCCATACTGTTTGCTACCTTAAGGCTTGTTTGCAGGAAGAATGGGACAAAAATGTGCCTGAAACACGTAATAACTTGGTGTAATCAGTCTCTAAATTATAATTAAGTGCTGTGAAAAGGAATGGGAAAATTGGAGTGGTGAATCCTTTACCGCATCAACTATTTTGAAATATTCAAAAACCAAACTGAAGCGTTTATTTTGAAAGACCAATAAGATTCAAGTGGTCAAACATCCGTTAATGTGTCGGTGTATCGTTTTCAATGAAACACAGGCCAAAAATAATTATTTGATCACTGATTTCAGCTTAACTATAAGCTAATTTAACATACTATCCCAACTTTTTCTCATTTGTGGTTGATCATTCTACTGAGCACATCACACAAATTGATCGCTCATTAACAGCTGAAAGATGAATTGTAGAATAACTGTATGGCGTTTGTTTCAACATCCCCAGCGTTTAGTTCTCGCACAGACATGCTGACTGTCATCCACTGATACTAACTGAATAAATAATGAACTGAACCACAGTCCTTCACTTTGGTAAAATATCAGCGCAACCCTTCGGAGATACATAGCACAAAGGGCAATATTTCTTACCCCGTTTTCGTATCGAACAAATAAAGAGCAAAATATACATATGGGTTAAGGGAGACTTATGAAAAAGAATTTATGATATCAGCATGACCATTAGTAGGCCCACTAATTAGCAATAGGTCCTCTTTCAGAACACGCCTCCCGTCCCGCGCCAAACAAATGCAATTACACATTCAGACAGTTAAAATTTGATCATATGCCTACGAAAAACGCAGCTTAAAAAACGGGTTGTCAACTAACTAAACTTTTTCCCCTCTCTCAACATGAGGTAACAAAACCCCATTCATAAGCAGTAGGCTACCTCGTGTCAGTGGTTGTCATCATTGGTTTTACGGAAGCTCCATATAAACGCCGACTAAACCCATTTAAAATCAACTTGGCTATAGCCGATTGCCGTTCATAAGCAACTGCGATCACCGAGATATCCGAATACGAAAAGTATTTCTTTTCTTGATAGTGGCCATGATAAACATCCGCAATAAGGCGTTGCTAACAGGTACTATACAGCAATAGGCTTACCCGTGATTTTGATTCCTGTAGCAAAACAGACAGTTAAATATAGTATTAAAAATTGATCCCATATTCGCGACATAACTTTGCAGTATCCTTAAAATTTTCTTATAGGGAACTTCGCCAGTAGACTTAAGGATTGTTTGAGTGTCGAGTTGCGCCAGGTGATTCCACAGGTGGAGTGGGTATGACAGGAAAAAAATGACACTGCGTAACACAGCAATTGCTCTAAGTGAAAGGTGCAACCAAATCCGGTTGGGCAAGTTGTCTATTTACATTTCAACGGCCCACAATCTGAGTTATTGTCGTAATAACAGCGTCAAAGTCTTTATAGTCAGTTCTTTATCAAATACTTATTGCTCATAGTTCTCCCCCACGAGACTGTCGTAACCTAACATGGGCCAGGTTGTGGCAGACAGGCCTGGCTAGTAATTAGGCTGATAACAATTAGCTGCTGCATTTGTGATTCTAGTGGCTCCTGTCCTGATACCGGTCACGAGTAGGGGAAAGTGATTTTGGTCAAAATATTTTAATAGGTTTAACGACTATCGTTGTATGTAAAGTAAATGGTCGTTCTACTGATGGAGCTGTTCAATAGACTTCGCAGCGTTGCGGGAAAGTGTCATTTGCATGTTTTTATTCATAAATAATGAATAAACCGAACAAACCCGTACATGTGACAATTAAATGGTTATAAAACTTGTGGGAAGTACTCATTGTACACTTCTATTCCCTCGTTTTTTGTTCGTAGACTGCGCAAAAAGGAAAACGTATGTTATTTTCCACTTATTTCTCATAGCAGGCAGTCATGGTGTGGATGCAGTACAACGTCTGAATCAAACGAGAGGATACATTAGCAAGAAGGTTAGCAAAAAAAAAAAAAAAAATGCAGACTAGTCCCCTCCATTTTATGTTACTGTTCAAGTCTAATTAAACTTACCGTATAACAAATTTTATGTATTTTCAAATGTGGTCAACAATATTCCAGTGTGATTAACCAGAATGTGAAATCTCTAAGTTTGCTGCAATCAGGACTATAATTTCTGATAAATGATACAAAAAGTGGTATGTTGGGAGAATTGCTAGTCATCCTCGTCCTAAAAGGAACACTTTCCAACTCGGTCCAAATTGGCACCATTGGTCTGTAAAATGGCCTGAAATATGAAGAACTTATTCCTCCACCCTCACTAGTGAAAATATTTATATCCATGTACCTTGTGTTCCATAGATTGTGGAGGTGATATTGCTGCAAATAATAATTTGGTTTTGAACTAATCCAAGACAAGGAATCAATTTTGTAATTTGAAATAGCCTTCTTATCTTTCGCTTTGTGTGTCAAAATAGAAGTTCTTTGCATCTCGGGCCTCCCAGTCCATATACCTGTTTGAGGTTTATGTTGATAATGATTCCTAAAACTGCATTTTTAATACTCATAGACTCAATTGGTTTCATTTAAAACATTCGTAGACCCGCATATTGCCACCAGAATGACCTGGTCCTGTTATATGGCATAGATATTACAAATGTAGTGGGTCTGCCGCACAATCTGGCTCTGTGTGACAATTTCCGAATTACTTTTGAAACTATATTGCCTAGCTGTAGATTACGAAATCCTATCTATATGTAAAACTGTTGTTTATGTGATGTGACAGTTTTGGACTTCATAAAGAACCATATCATCTGCCCTCTTACAACCTCAATGCCACAAGTATTGGAAAAGTGCATAAAATGCTAATGAAAACAGAATTAAATGATTTCTAAACTCTCTTTTACCTACATATAGGTGAAAACAAGATTAAGAAAAATATTAAAAAATTTTCCCTCATCAGCTGTTCTAATTTTTTTTAACATTCGCAAATTCTGAATTTCATGCCTGGGACACATTCCAAAACAATTGGGACAGGGGATATAAAAAGTGAAGAAGTTGTGGAATTATCAAAAAAAAAACAGTCTGGAAAATTACACTGGTAAACAAGTACAGTAATCAGTTACAAGTGATTCAATTATTGCTGGGCACAAAATGAGTGGTCACAAAGGCACAGTATTTTACAGGCAAAATGGTTTGAGGATTGCCACTTTGCCGAAAGCTGCATGAACAAAGGGTCAAACAGTTTAAAAGCAATGCTTCTCAATGTGTTACTGCACAGAATTTAGGGACCTCACCTTCAGTAGTCCATGATGTAGTGAAAAAAATAAGAGAATCCAGAGAAACAAGTAATCTCCATTCGTGAGAGATGAGGTGAAATACCGATATTAGATGTGCGTGACCTTTGAGCCCTCAGACGGCACTGCATTGAAAAGCCACATGCCTCTGCAATGGACATTGCCACATCGGGTCATGTGTACCTCAGAAGACCTGTCTCAGTGAATGCATTTCATTGTGGCATCATCACATGCAAATTCAGACTATTATGCACAGAGAAAGCCATTGATCAACACCATCTAGAGCACGACTAACTTCTCTTGGCTCAAGCTTACCGGAAGTGCACTGATGGAGAAATGGGAAGGTGCGCTGTGGTCCAACAAATCTATCTTTCAAATTGTTTTTAGAATAATGGACGTTGTTTTGTCAGGGCAAGGAGTAGAGTGACCATCCTGACTGTTATCAGCAAAATTAGTTAAAAGCCAGCATATGCCATTGTCTGGGGCTGCATTTAGGCACTCAGTATAGACAACTTGAACATCTGTGTAGGCACAACTTAAGCAGAAGGGTACACTCACATTTTGGAACAACAAATGCTGTCTTCTGGCTGTCAATTTTTTTAGGAATCCCCCTGCTTGTTCCAGCTGGACATCATAAGCCACACTCTGCATGAATTATAACATTGCCTCAAGGTCACATGATACAGAGTATTTAGTTCATGCTTTTGTTACCTCTGGGCTGGACTACTGCAGCACACTCTAATTTAGATGCACAAAGAAACTGTTAAAAAGCCTTCAGTTCATTCAAAGTACTGCTGCTCGCACAGTTACTAGCACTCCGTGCAACCAGGTGTCTCAATGATTCTGATTCCAACAGTGCATGGTTTTGCATGGCTCCCTCCCCATGACCCCCTCCCCTTCCCCCCTACTCTGCAGGAGCATCCGAATCACGAAGCTGTGCCATTCTGCCTCCTTTGGTGGAGGATCATGGTCAGCACAACCATGCAGCACCACCGTGATGCCACGAAGAACCCTGGACTGCTGTAAACCCTAATTAGACCTTGACTTTCCATCTGTGCCAGCCATATCTGAGCTGAGACTCATCCTAGATGCCCTGGACTTATTCAGGACCACTGCTGCCCCAAGCGGTTCAGAATTTGTGGCTTTGTGTTGGGGAGATCCAATCCCTGAGTCTAGTCTGCACTTGCACCTGATTTAGTTTTTTTTTTTCTGGCTTTGTAAGCTACATTAAGCTTGTATGCACTGATGCCATGCAATTCAATGGATATCTGATTTTTGCCAGCTTTCTCCCCTCCCCGTTGAGACCTTTCTCCCATTTTTCTGTGCCGCATTGACATTTTTCCTCTCCATTCACCAGTCTTCTCCTTTTCCTTCTTTCCAGCTTTTTCTCGGCCTAATATCAGACATTTGGGCTCCCCCTTTTTCAAGCCGAGCTCTACCTTCTTCTGCGATGGAGTGGCAAACTGTCCGGGGGCGTGTCTCCCAAAAGTGTAGTTGCTAACTAAGTTAGCAACTTACGTAATTCGTCCATTCACAGTCAATGGGCCCAACTATGCAAGTCAGCATTTGTGATTTTGGGAAACGCACCCCAGGGTGGGTCCCTGCCCTCTGGCCGAGATCCGCTGGGGTGGGCTCCAGCGGGTATAGATAATGTGTTTATGTATGCTACTGCTTAATGCCTTCGTTTCTTCTTGTGCTGTATTGTCATCTTATTGATGCCATGACCACAGACCTGCTCTTCAACTGTTGTGTTTGCTGCAGGCCTACTGTGACACTGAGTACTCAGTATTAAGCACGTGGATTTAATTTTGTGGCTGATCAAATTTATTAGTGATGGCAGTATGACACTGAAGTGTCGATACGTGCTTCAAACCCGTAGCATAGAACCACTGTTTCAAAGCTTGCTTCGGAGCGGAAAAAATCACGTGACATATGACGTCCGAAGCAGTAACTACTTCGCTCCCTGAATGAATCACCTGACTGGTTCGAGTGCGCCAATCAGCTGATTCACTGACTGACAGGTGACAGAATGAGACAGTTTTGAATTTGAGCGCCATAAAGGCTTTATAACAGCCGTAAAGAATGCAGAATTTGTGGGTTGTAGCAGGAGGTGTGTTTTTGCTGTCGAGTTGTTGTTTGTATTGCGTTGTTGTGGCGAATCATTGTGGAGCCAGCCAGGAAGAGAGGTCGTTCTGATATGTGGGAACACTTCAATCTGATCACTCCTGATAAGGTAGGTGTGCTGGCTGTAAGTAAGAAAAGTAAAGTAAATCGTCTCCCTCCAAATACTCTGGCAAAAATCATGTAACTCAATAAAAATCTTTGAGTGTTCCCCATCCCACATAATCACCCCCTGCCATAGTTACACAAGCACACCCAGCCTATTCCATATTTCTCCAGCACTCTCCTCAATAACACAAAACACTCATTCATCAATCTTTATTTGTAAATACAACATAATATACTGTGTGTGTGTGTGTGTGTGTGTGTGTGAGTGCGTGCGTGCGTGCGTGCAATTAACCCTCCTGACCACTGACTAGCCAGCCTAATTTTGACTGCAGCCTCACACTTGGCCAGGAGAGGTCACCCTTACTGAAGCTTCGAGTACTTAACCAATTTTCGAGGCAATTGGCTCAAGTGGTGCAATGCTTCACAAAAGCTTCATTTGCCCATTACTAATATTTATTTCCAGATCTTAAATGATTTGCAAGAACTTAGTTTCAGCAAATAGATTATACGAAACAGATATACTTGAAATGGTAGACTCGGCATCGGTTTTAATTGGGGAGGATAGTTTGTAAAACTCAGGGTAGGCAAGCCAAGGGCAACCATGTGGGTCCTTTCTGTAGCCTACGCAAGACAAGCCAGTCGGAAATCGTCTGGGTTAGCATAGGGAAGGTAGCTAGTCAGTTTCTTGTGGGATAAATCAACCAATTTCGTCTCAATTTGACAGTTATTCAGCGATAAACGTTATTGAGACAATGCTTGCTAACTTATTTTATAATACTGAATAATAACTGTCGTGATAGCTTGCTAGTTTTAAATGCGGAGCGTATCGGCTAAGTTAGCTGGCTAGCTTCTGCTAGTTAGCCATTTCACCGGTTAGTCATAGCTGTAGTTTTATCTAGAAAGCTGTTAGCTAGCTAAATGGGTGGCTGCTATACTCGACCGGTTTCCTCTGAATTTGGTATAAACAGATGTTATTGTCATGGCCTAGTATCATATTTAGCTGGCCGAGGTATACCAGGAATGTTGTGAACTGTCTAAGTTAACAGTTAAGTTAGGCACATGCCCACGTAAGCTTGGCCGTATGTAATGTTAGCTGAAGGGTTATATAAGGTTACTCACTTGAATTCGCTAGCCTGAATGTTAGTCAGCTAACTAAGTATTTTTTTCCGCTTGGCTGCAGAGCAGTTGGTGTCGTTAGCCCGATCATGACCGCACAACATGTGAGCATTATTAATGATGGGCTTAACGCTATTAATGTTAACGTTACCTGGGATTTTAAATCATCTGAGCGAAAAATAGGCGACATCTTTCATTTCGTGACAGCCGGCAGTGCTGCCAGTCTTACCCAGTTCTACGCAGAAAACGTCGGCGAGTAAGTCGTATTCTGTCATTGTTCTGTGTCTGGTATGTGAACACCATAGAATGCTTCCACCTATTTGGGGAAACTTTATATAAAAGTATTTGCTACACTGCTTTGCGCTCTGGAACGAAAAGTAATTGCATAAATGTAATTTGTCTCCGCGTCTATGGTTTTTTTTTTGGGGGGTAAATTGCCAAATTTGTTTTATTCTGAGGTTATGCAAGGCTGCACTGCATGATACTGACAATCCTGTCACTCCGTAGGATCAATCTGGTGTATTTGGAGCAGGATGCTGAGACGTCGCCATGCTTGCTCAGGTTACAGTGTGCACCCCACCCTTCTGTCCTCATCTCCAGCCTACTGGTTGTTTCAGAGGCTCGGACCTTGGAGGCGTACTCTGGAGCAGGGGAATACTGTGGCACGTGTCGTGGGGAGCGGTATCAGGCTCCTCTGTCTGAAGGGTAATGTGGGCTTACTTGGTTGATTCCAGTAGTTCTATTTCTTTGTAGCACATTTTTGCAGAAGAGTGAGGCTGATTGGTAATATACATAGGCTTAATTTTAGTTACCTGTTAATCATTCATGTAGGATATTTGTGTGGAGCAATGAAAGATTTTGATGTTCAGAATAATTGAAATCAGAGCGCAGTTTAAGAGTGGTCAGCCCTTGTTTTGATGGGGGCAGGTGGCAAACTCTCCTGTGTTTTAACTGTAATACAGCAGCTGTTACAAGTCCAAATCCCATGTGGAGCGAGTGAACTAGAGTCAAGTGATTTAATTATTAATCAGGGAGGTGCCTAGTCACAACAGAAACTTGCAAATTGCTGCTCTGAACCTGGCTTGGCCACCTTTGGCAAAGCTTATTGGTTCCATTATGGCTATACCTTGTGTCCCCCCCAAAAATCTCACCTACTGCAACCTTTTGCATTTTAAGTCCTCACGGAAACGCACTAATGCCCAAAACATATCCAAATCACTCATGTTTATTGTATTTGTGTGATTCATTGACCGTTTTATGCCATGAGCTATATTATTGCTGGTCTGACTGCCAGTTACTGTAGTCAACCATAATTGTCCTGGGTAAGCCTTTTTTAAAGAAGACGCCTTTATATTATTTTGTTGACCACATCCTATATGGATTGATGGGATATATGCCCATAAAATTTGGAAAATCCCACTTGATAAGATTCTGCAGTGGTGCGGTGATGTAGTGTTTGGCCAAATAAAAAAATAGGTGTGTTTCCGGTATACCGACCCTACCAAGGTCATTAGGGCCGACCATAAACATTTTACTATGCTTAAATTTAAAATAAAAAGAAATGAAGCCGACCCTCAAAGTCAGGCGGGATGTCATTGATTGCTCGCATCATTTTCTTCCCGCGTTCGCTGGTTTAGCTGGTCTGTGGGTATTCTCCAGCAGAGCCCTCCTGCGACGCTCCGCACAAAAGCTGAAAGCCCATTCAGTGTTTGCGAGCGTCTTTCCTATTTGCCAGTAGTTTTTGAGGTGAGAGTTCGCAAGAAATTTTAACCAATCAGAATTCCGTATACATCCAATGAATCAATAAATATTGCTGTGATTGGGGGGGAGATCATCTACTTACCCTAAAAATTTCACAAAAAATAACTTTCAGCAAAAAAAAAAAAAGAAAATACCGACCGATCCTACACATTTTTAAATCGGTCTAATAGGAAACACACCTATTTTTATTATCCCCTGCCAACCGAAGTTGGGGGGGGGATATTGAAATGGGCTCCGTCCGTCCGTGCGTGCGTCTGTGCGTGCGTGCGTCCGTGCGTCCGTCCCACTTCTACTGAAACTACTGAACCTAGCTCTACAAAACTTCATGTGTGCAACAATCAACATGCTTAGATGTGCCTTTTAGGGTTTTCACCTTTCTCAGATTTTTATTTTTGCCCGTTTCCATGGAAACTCAACTTAGAATCAGCATAGAAATTGTTTCCGGAGCAGAACTCAAAAACTACTGAACCTAGCTCTACAAAACTTCATGTGTGCAACAATCAACATGCTTAGATGTGCCTTTTAGGGTTTTCACCTTTCTCAGATTTTTATTTTTGGCCGTTTTCATGGAAACGCAACTTACATTCTGCATGGAGATTCAACTTACAAATTTTACAGGTTGACCTTGGTAAAGGTTGCCTGTTCTCTATCTTGATGCAAACATCCCTTGTTTATATATCATTTTTGCATAATACTCCCTTCAAAGTAATACCAGTAGGCGGGGGACATAGCCGACTCTGTCTGCTTGTTTTGCTTGGCCTTAGCACCGTCGCCTCACAGTCAGAAGTTTTTGGGTGTCAATCCAGTCTTGGGCTTTTGTGTGGAGTTTGCATGGTGTTCACATGGGTTTCCTCCCACAGTATGAGGACATGCATGTTAGGCTGATTGTATACTCCAAACTTCCCATACACGTGACTATCTGAGTGAATAGTGAGTGAATTGATTTCTTCTTGTGTTTAGAAGAGTGTAGTGGATGGCACGACATAGCCGTAATGTAATATGCCGAAATTGTCGTTAACTATAAATAAATAAATTGATTACGATTGATTATGCATAGAGACACGTTTTTGATAGTTTTATGTATGTGTTTTTCAGTGACGCAGAAGGAGTCCCACTTTTCAGGAAATACTTACAATTAGAGAGTCCGTTGGCATCTTGTGATGTAAAGGTAAGGTCTTTGGTGCTTACTAAGGAATGATACTCAACTGTGGGGAATGAATAGAAGGTTAAAGGAGTGGAAATAGGATATATGTACTGGTTGAAATCAGAAGAGGCATTGCAGTTAAAATTTGATTTCCTAGAGAGCAGCACAGCTGCACATTTGTAGTGAATAACTGGCCCAGAAATGTTAAAACTGTGCTGTCGTGTCACAAAGAAATAAACACTCACTTAGCAGCCTGAGAGGATGTTTTGCTCCAGAAAGCACTTATTCATAAAAATCAGTCAACTAAGAGATTGAAATTGACTCGTGATATTGTTGTCTTTCAAAGTGATGGTCACAAAAAGCTATTGGTGTTTACGGAATGAATAATTGGCATCGCTGCCACGGTACTTCCGGACTGCTAGCAGCCAAGTGCAGTACAGCACAAACTGTGTTCTTGGGCCTTTGTTATTTCACTTGGCTTGTTGATTTTCAACAGATGCATATTGGATCTTCCAAGTAATTTATATCCCTTAAAAAGTTGATCCGGCGGGTTGACATATTTTTGTGTAGGCCTAGGCCACATCAGAGCGAGCCTTGGCTCGAAAGCCATTCACTGCTTAACAAAGCAAGCTATTGTAATTGCTGAACCGAGTAACAAACAAATGTCACATCCTCAGGCTCATATTTATTCGCTTCAAGTCGGTTCAGTGCTGTAATGCCGTATCACGCTAGTTCTCGGCATGCCAAGTACTTGTGCGTCTATGTAAAATCTCACGCATAAAAACACAAAATCGACGAGCGTGGCCCCTCTCCTCCTCATACTCACCAGAGCGAAGAATCCCTCCTCCCGTGTCAGATGCATAGATTGTGTGCAGTTCATCAGTACATGTTGTCTTGGGCGTGTCCTGAGCGCTCCATCCCCTATTTGCACAGCTGCTCTCTCTCGGCGGGCGGACCCGTGTGGGCATCGCCGGGATTGTGCTCGGCCTGCAGGAAGGTGGGACTGCGTCGGCGGGTATATCGCAGGTGGCGGGGCAGGGCATCGACCTGAATCGTGTGCAGTCCATGGTGGACTCCATGGGCACCACCCTTTCTCCGGGAGCACAGAGCCTTATGAACATGGTGCAGTTTCAGCAGAAGGTAAAGGGTGACCATCCATTTCTTCAGAACGGTTCAGGAGAATCCGATTCAGAGATGTTTTTTACGGCTGATTCGTTAGTTTTGTTTCAGAGCTCCTATTACAGAAAAGTTGGCGCATTGTGGAAGATTCAAGTAAAATCAAAAAGGAGTGGTTTAGCTTTAGGTTTATTTTATTTGTAAAAGGACAATACACATTAATCAACATTACTGTAAATGTGCCAGTTTTAGCCAGTTGGCTAATTTGCAGCTGCAGTCCTTCGGCAAGATGTTATGAAACCACAGACCTGAAACAGTAACAATAAAAGTTAAAATCAATATTACAGTATTTACAGGACAGGACACCATAGTAATACATGATAGCCAGTACAATAAGCACAGAACAGCAACATGCAGACGGACAGCAATCTAGCCATATAGTCAGCCATGAAAAGCAGCAGTATACATGCATACAGTCAGCCATGCAGAGCAACAGTACACATACATAAATATCAGCCATGCAGAGCAGCAGTATACATACAGGGCAGCAGAAAATAAAGTAAAAATAAAGCAAAATAAAGTAAATACAATCTAGGCATTAGTCAAACTATTAGGTGTTAGTACATACCAAGCCAAGCAAAGCTGGGAGCCTGACAATGGACAGACACATTTAGTAAGTTAGCAACAGGTTATTAACTCATTCCCTATGGAATACTTTTATATAAAATTGTCGCGTTTGTACGGAATACTTTTCCTGAAAATTACACAATATAAAGTATTGAAGTACAGGTGGCCCATCACCGCGATCGTCAACTGATTTTGAGTTTTCATCGGACTGCGAATGGTCATCCACGCCGCTGGCACCGGCTTACCGTAAAGTATGGTAGAATTTGCCGTGCCATTGGCAGCGGCTTGCCGAAGGGAATGAGTTAAACAATAGTGAAGTACACAATTAAGAGTGGTCACATTTTTGGTTTTTTAGAAGTCAGGTCTTAAGATTTTTTGTAAACATGTGGTAGGTGGCACAGTATCTTATTTCAGTTGGTAAGGTGTTCCAAAACTGTGTGGCTCTAACAGCAAAGCAAGTGACTAAAGGAGCTGGACCTGGAAGGAACAATACAGTCCCCTTTCTGGGAAGATCTTGTAGTCCTGTTATCAGATGTTTTTAGCTTAACAAAGGCACTGAGAGGTGGAGGTGCCATGCCATTTACAATCTTAAACAATAGGCAGGCGTCAGTGTGATATTTGAAATATCAATTGACCTATGTTGAAAACGCTACAAAAACTCATTATTTGATGCATTAATATATGAATTGTCATGTTGGAAGTACAACCCCAATTCCGAAATAGTTGGGACAAAGTGTAAATTGTGAATAAAATCAAAACGCAGTGACTTTCAAATCACACCAGCCAGTATTTTATTCACAGTAGAACAGAGATAACATAGCAAATGTTGAAACTGAGAAATTTTACAATTTCATCCACAAAATGAGCTCATTTCAAATTTGATGGCTGCTGCGGGTCTCAAAAAAGTTGGGACAGGGGCCTGTTTACCATGGTGTAGCATCCCCTCTTATTTTTAACGGAGTGGAGGCGTCTGGGCGTTGAGGAGACAAATTTCTGGAGTTTAGCCATTGGAATTTGATCCCACTCTTGTTTAATACAGGCTTCCAGCTGCTGGAGAGTTTAGGGTCTCCTTTGACGGACTTTTCGTTTAATTATGCGCCAAATGTTCTCAATCGGTGAAAGATCAGGACTGCAGGCAGTCCAGTTCAGCACACGGACTCTTCTACTACGAAGCCATGCTGTTGTAATAGCTGCAGTATGTGGTTTTGCATTGTCCTGCTGAAATACACAAGGCCTTCCCTGGAATAGATGTCATCTGGAGGGGAGCATATGTTGCTCTAAAACCTTTTTATATCTTTCAGCATTCATGGTGCTTTTTAAAACATGCAAGTGTCCCTCACCGTATGCACCAATACATCCTCATACCATCAGAGATGCTGGCTTTAGAACTGAACACTGATAACAGGAGGGGTGGTCTTTCTCCTCTTTAGCCCGGAGGACACGACGCCCATGATTTCCAACAAGAATGTCAAATTTGGACTCGTCTGACCACAGGACACTTTGCCACTTTGCTACAGTCCATTTTAAATGCGCCTTGGCCCACAGAACACGGCGGCACTTCTGGATCATGCTCAACAATGGCTTCCTTTTTGCATGATAGAGTTTTAGGTGGCATCTGTGGATGGCACGGTGGACTGTGTTTACAGACAGTGGTTTCTTGAAGTATTCCTGAGCCCATTTAGTAATGTCAATGACAGAATCATGCCGGTGAGTGATGCAGTGGCGTCTGAGGGCCTGAAGATCACGGGCATCCAGTAAAGGTCTTTGGCCTTGTCCCTTACGCACAGATTTTTCCAGTTTCTCTGAATCTTTTGATGATGTTATGCACTGTCGATGATGAGACCTTCAAAGCCTTCGCAATTTGACGCTGAGGAACATTGTTCTTAAAGTATTCCACAATTTTTTTACGCAAGCCTTCACAGGTTGGAGAGCATCTGGCCATCTTTACTTCTGAGAGACTCAGCCTCTCTAAGACATCGTTTTTATAGCCAATCATGTTACACACCTGCCAGTTAACTTAATTACTTGCTAAATGTTCTTTCAGCTGATTCTCTTATATATTAATTGCTTTTTCAGCCCTTTTTTGCCTGTGTCCCAACTTTTTTGAGACCTGTTGCAGCCAGAAAATTTGAATTAAGCTCTTTTTTTTGGAAAATAATGTAAAATGTTACAGTTTCAACATTTGAAATGTTATCTATGTTCTCTTGTAAATAACATATTGGCTTGTGATCTGAAAGTCACTGCATTTCGATTTTATTCACAATTTACACTTTGTCCCAACTATTTCGGAATTGGGGTTGTATATGCTTATTTCAAATCTCATGACTACGATAGTATCCCAAAAAAAGCTTGTGCAGCGGCAATTTAGGACTTAGAATGACGTGACAAGTTGCAATAATAGGGTAATGCGAAACAGGTGAGTTAATGTTGTAATGTTAATAGAGCCCCTAATATAGGGGTAGGCAATTCTGGTCCTGGAGGGCTCACTTTGAGTTGGGGCTGAACGATAAATTGCGATAATATCGCGATATGACAAAATGCGATTTTCTAATCGCAAAGGCTGCAATTACACTCTGGTCACGTGACTCGTAAGCGAGAACTGAGCAGAAGATGGCTGGATAAACGTAACGCACTTTCCGCGTCGGACTTTTACCTGTTGCACAATGGCCTCAGGCTCAACAGAACCCAACACTATAGAAACTTTAGTGTCAAAGAGGAACACCACGTCGGCTGTATGGAACTATTTTCAGGGCTGGTGATAAGCGGATGCGACCAGTTGTTTTGAAATGCGCCAGTCTGCGATGGGCTTTTGAAATCCCCATTGCATATTTTGTGATACAATCTTCTGATAATGTGATTAAAAGTTTTAGTCCAGTTTTGAACAAAAACGGGCTCCGACAATTTCTTAAACATCGTTCCGATCGTACGTGTGTATATGCGACAAGATAAAATGAAATGAAAAACACTGGAATGGTGTCACACATCAGCCTACAAGCACGACCATTATTTGTTTACGGGTGTTTGTTGTCGAGAAATTCTTCATCGTTAGTTAATTTAAATAAAATTTTGGAATTTTAACTGTACATATATATACAGGGTTCGAAATTCCCGCTATTCCGTGCTCTAGTAAAAATTACGGCAGAATAGTAAACTCGTCTTCAAACTAGTCAGAGTGTCAAGTAACGTATTGTCATCTAGGCTACTCATAAATTTTGTACAATCTCCACTTTTTTCGGTTTTTTATTTGCCAGAATGATTTTAAAAGGAGGCACCAAAATATTTTGTGGGCGGTCATTAGTGAGAAGGGGGTTCATGATTTAACTTAAATTTTTAACCCATTAATGACCACTGTCCCATTTTTGGGATGCGGCACATTTTAACCTCTGTAACCCAAGTGAATGCATTACTTTGGCTAAGCTGCTGTAGGTTAATCAAGGGAAGTAACTCGCTTCCAGGAAAAGTGCTTAGGAGAGTGGTCTCCCTTTACAGCAGTGGTGGGGGCCACCATTTGCATGAATTTCTTGAATCTGTAACAGCACTATGCGATGCTCTAAATGGCGAGGGCACCATTTTTTTCTGAGACTCATTTTTATTCAACACTAAGAACAAAAATTGGAGATTATAACATTATCTAAATATGTTTTTCTCAGAATGATTTTTTTTTAATGCTTTCAACGGTCTGTGTACATCTGTAATGCGACGAACATATTTGGGGTTCTCGATGGCAAAGAAATTATTTTTCACCAGAATTCAAGCTTTACACGTTCACTGTACACCGTATCCGATAATAAAATGTAACTTTTACTTTGAACAGAAATTTGGGCATTAATGGGTTAACTTTGAAAATAAATTTGGGCATTAATGGGTTAATATCGCGAATGCATATGCTGCACATGCCCTAGCAACCCGGTGTGTCATCAGTAATATGGCTGTCGCCGTTATATGCCACCATGCAGAGCATAGAAATTAAACTCGGAATTTTCTTCACCGGATATACGCATGATGTTTTTACACAGATGTTTCTCTGAGTATCCACACATCAAGGTTAGCCAAAAAAGTACTGATTTCTTTGCACACTGGAGGAGTTTTAACTCGGAATTCTCTCCGACAGTAATTGTAAATATGTTTGTGCTCGCATTGCGGACAACTGTCAACTTCTGGAGACATTATATAATACATGCCATAATTTTAAATCACTTTGTCACCGTATACTTGCATTTCCGATGTTAGTTTTTGTTATCACTTGAGCACCTAGCTTGGTGTCCTCTAATACATGTATTAAATATAAAAATAATGATGCCAACTACTATTTCCAGATGTGCTAATTGCATTGAAAAAAAAAAACAGCGAATTATTGTGTGACGGTCGAGATCCGGACCGTCCCGTGTTGGAATTAGAGGATCGACCGACGTTAGACTGAACGACCAGAATATTGCTGACACTTTCAGAGTCTAAAAATAATGAGTGATTCAGAGTAAGTTGAGAATGGTCTCAATTCTTAAGCGATGTATGGACTTAAACCCGTCATTACCAAGGGATTTTGGCGCTCCGTTGTATTTTTGTATCGCTGTATAGTGTACTGTTTTGCAAATATTTGGCAGTGGTCAAGCACGTAAGCACTGACAACATAGATTCTAACCCAACAAATGGACAAACCTGCATTTTAGATCATGAAAGTGCTTGGTTAGGGACTTCTCTTCGTGCAAGGTACTGAAGGGCTTTGAAATTTGAAGTTTTTATCGTTTGCTATTAATTATGAGGAAAAAGATACTTTCTGTTTTACTGAAGGGTCATCTGTGTCTTACGTTTATTGGCATGACTGGTTATTAATTAGTATTAGAACATAATAGGAGTTAAATTGGCATAGGTATGAGTTGCAGCAGTAAAAAAAACCAAATGAAAAATATGAGAGATACAGATATCTTATAGGTGCTGTAAATTAAAAGGAAAAGAAAGGCTGTCTAGTAAAAGATGGGAAGGACTATTAAACCTGAGTCATTACTAGTCCGGATGTCTAGTGAAAAAAAAATTGAATTTCTATCCCTGATATACAAAAAAGGAGTGGTATATTTATGTCTAAGGAATGCTGTTTTCATATTTTGAACATATGTATTTGTAACTTGAATTCCTACAGAGCTCTTCATTCTAGATTATGGCTATTTTAATTTTAATATTTAAATGTTCATCTTGGTTCATAATAATTACCAGTATTAATTTCTTTCACAGTAAAAAATATTATGCATGATAAAAAATCAGTCCTGAATATTCACTCATTCACAGCCTGAGGCAGGTGAGTGGCTTAGGTAGAACCGACTAAAACTTAGTAATTCCTATTCAGTTACTGAGTTACTACATGTTAGCTGTAAGTGGGACCCAGTTGGTAAGTCCAAGTAGTTTTAACACTGCAATGCTACAGTAACTCAATTGCCTTGGTCTTCATTAGGCTATGTTGATTAGTTTTAGTACTGTTAGCTAAGTGTTCTAAGAGATGGAAATAAAAAGTTAAAATGCAGATACAGACGTTTTTGTTAAGTTTTATTTTTGCTACACAGTTCTGAAAAATGCTACAGACTTCTAGAGACTGCATAGAATTTTCGCTACGCCGTTATTTTTGTTTAGTGCCAGCTCTGATTTTGGCTTTAAGAAAGAGGACGATGCGCACTGGAAGTGAAACAAATCAATCAATATACTACTGTGATTTAAGTGGTTAAATAAAAATGTGTTATTCATGTCGATTCATGCATCAATACTTTCACTATAACATATAGGTCTGGCTTACAGGAAGGAATGATTGATGTTTAATCTTTCTAGTATCGTGTTCAAAATAACTATAGGATGATATATTGTTCATTTGTTGAGTAATACAGGAGATAAGGAACTTAAAAAATAGTCGCATATTAAATCGCAATCGCAATATTGGTTAAAATAATCGCAATTAGATTATTTTCCAAAATCGTTCAGCCCTACTGTGAGTGCATGTTTTTATTTCTATCGATTACCCTGACTAATTGAGCTACGTGGTTGTAAACACAAACCTAGATTTGAGCATAGATTAGATAAAAAAAAGTTTCATGCTGGGAGACAAGAGCGGTCTTTGGTGGTCATTCATGGTACTTTAAATACAGCAGAAAAGTCAGATTTCATGTATAGTTTGGTTAATTAAGATATTTAACTAAAGAAAGGCCAGAAGTTGGTGTGAAAACCAGGGACAGATACGGCCCTTGTTGCCTACCTCTGCCCTACAAATACCTAGTCTCTCGAGCAAAGATTGGTTGAAAGCCACCATTAGCCTACTGTTAAAAAAAATCTGTCTTGAGAACCATCATGCAACTGTAATGGTTATTATGATGTGCTCGTGAACAGTTTAGCCAACGCCATTCATCCACAGAGGGAAGTTAAAGCCTGACTATGCAAAGCCTAAGCTATACATCAAGATTATTCAGAAACGCCTCCAACTTCTTTGGGCTTGGTGCCATCTGAGATGGTCACTAGCCCAGTGGGAGCGTGTTTTGTGGTCTAAAGAGTTTATATTCCAAATTGTTTTTGGGGAAAAAAAAAAAAAATTGCAATGATATTTTTTGAACCTAGTCAACAAGAACAGGCCAAGCTGTTATCAGCTTCAGGTTCAAAAGCCAGTATCTGTAATGGTATGGGGGCCAGTCAGTGCACATGGCATGGGTTACTTTCATGCTAGCAAGCAACATATGCTGCCCTCTCAATGCAGTCTGTCCCAGGGACGTCTCTGTATTTTCTAGAAACGCATCAAAATACATTCTGCATGGATTACAAGTACATTGCTGAGTAAGCAGAGTGTGGGAACTGTATTGGCTTGCCTTCAGTCCTGTCTTTGATTGAAAACGTATGGCACATTTTGAAGCTAAATGCATCAATCGGCCACAACGTTAGAACCACTGACAGGCTAAGTAAATATCATCATCTCATCACAATGGCACCTCTCCAGGGATATGGTATAGTTCGCAGTAAATCAGTTCTTGCAGCTGGTGGCAGATGCCATAGCGCACCTTCTGACATCTAGTGGGGTCCATGCCTTCGAGATTTTTTGGCTGCACGAGGGTGACCAGCAAAAAGTTGGCAGGTAATTTTAATGTGGCTGATTGGTGTGTATGGCATTAAAGGCCCTGCGCCTTTGAGGACCAGCATAATGAATGAATGAGGGAAAATTTCCCTTGCTAGATTTGACTGTCTTCAGTTCCCATATGGTTAAAGCATGTGATGTTAAACAGTGGACTGTGCCAACTGTGATAGACTTTGTTGTAAGTCATCACATCGTGAATGTGCAATAAATAATTGAATTAACCCTTTAAGTGCTAAATTGTGTTTTATAAAATGCCAACACGCCGCAAAAAATATTTCCCACAGGGGACACTTCAGTGCTGAATTGATTGGCTTAATTTTTGCTGTCACTTTCAGCAAACAACATATCTTGATATTCAGCATTTTCATCGTTAAACTCACTGCCATCACTTGACAAGTTTTCGAATGCCGGTATTTTGAAACAATGTGTGGTCAAAATCCAAGAAACAAGAATATTGTAATTATTCATTTATAGGATGACTATGCAGTTCAAAGAAATTGTTACAATGCACACTTCAGGGCCCCTAGCCACCAATCCCCATCGTGGCTGCGTTAATACTAAAATCTGATTGGTATGGTGAAACTCACCTAAACCCCAAAATATCTTTTGCTGCAACTAGCAGTTGTGGCACAAAACTTTCTTGCGGCAATAGCCGTGATCAGCAGTTGTTATGATTATTGTTATCGCGGCAATAGCCGTGACTAGCGCTTTAAGGGTTCACATGCTAGGACATTAAATAATGTGTTTTTGGACTGTTTTGTATGGTAGAGGATGAATTAACTTTTCAAATCAATCATTTTTGATTTTATTAATATTTTCCACGATGTGCCTGCTTTTCGGAATTGGAGTTGTACTTATTCGTGACGTTTTTCACAAACTATATCCATTTTTTTAAAGAACCTCTCAGTACGCACCTCGGCAGGGATGACTTCACTGCATTGTTTTCATTGTGTTTTTTACAGACTATATGGGCTAGTTTTATGGACCCAGATAAAGTTTTATCTGAGAGTAAATTTGATTTTGAATGCACATTCTCAATACCAGACAGAATAAAACTTCATCTGTATCACTGAGACCAGTTTGTCTGCTTTTCGGTTGGCTGAATTTGTAGGAGTTCTGTTTGCGGATATTGATGTCTCCGTCACAGTACATGGCGGAGTGTAACTCATGGAATATATTTTCCCTCTAGAGTACAGCCAACTCCCTGAGTGGGTTTTTACCGCTGCTCCTGGGCAGTGGCGGTTTGGCTGCTATGGCAAAAGCTGGAGTGGCATCCCGAGCTGCAGCAGCAGATACTCCAGCACTGACCACTGCAGGCCGCGGGCACACGGACTCCTCATCACCCGGTCAGTCGTATAACCCAACGGGCGCAATCAATGGAGCAGAGACACCTTTTCAATCGCTCAGCACCAGGGCCCATGACCACTGTGACCCCCAGCTGACCGATGCCGTGTTGTCCTTATTGAACGGTCACCCCAGGCGAAGGCCGGTCGACCTGGGCCAGGACCTGCATTCAGTGCTACAGGGCGTGTGTGGTCAGGTGGCACAGCTCCGAATCGGAGACGGCTCGACAGCCTCCGCAGCTCCTGCGGGCACAGGGTAAGAAACTCGCTGTTGTGCCGCACCTGCCGATAAATATCATTTTCCCGGGTAATGCATGATAAACATTTCCAATGTTTACAGATTAGGACGTTGCACAGTTTCATGTTTATAGGTCATTAGAAAACCCAAGTCGGATTCAAAGAAGAAACTCCCATGCGATTTAAAATCAGATTTACACAAATTTTAGTTCTGCCTCCGTGTTTGTTCTGACTAGGCCAAACACAGTAACGAATCATAATTGGTACAGAAATACATGAAAAATGTAAAAACTCTGTACTCCATGGCCTGCCTGCTACGAGAATGTTTATGGAAACTGTTAAAACATTTTTGGTGTCATGAGCCTTGTTGTAATTGGCACGAGATTCAGAGTTCTGGAATCATTTTCCTATTGGCAAAGGAAATCTAAAATGACATCGTCAGCTATCTTCACTCGTGGTGCGCTGTGTCCCGAAAAGCCCTAAGAGTTCAAATAGTGAAGGTGGCTGAGTTTGAATGCAACGCAACTTTGGCACGAGAAAATACAAGCAGTATCAGTGCCAGAGTTCGTAAGATGTGTAAGGTGAAGTGCAAAAATATGAACACAGCAGAACTTCTCAAAACATTACTCTTGATTATAGCCCAAAAGGGGATGGTTCTTTCTGCATTAATGGGGAAAATGAGGGTCGTAATGGTGTCAGATGTGTTTCCCCACAGGGAGGAGCACTCCTGCTGCCGCGGGCTGGAGCTGAGGGTGGAGAGGCGGCTGGAGGAGATGGAGGAGCGGCTGAAGCAGCACATGGACCAGCGTCTGGACGCCCTGCAGCAGAGGCTGGAGCGCTGCCTGCTGACCGCGCTGCCCCTGGCGCACCTTCCCCCGGGCATCAAGGGCGCTTGCGTTCCCGACTGGCACGGCCTTCTCAATGGGGATGCCTGAGCCGGGTGCTGCAATGCCAGGACCCTTTCCTCCTGCGTCCCATCCAGCTCTTCTCCCTACCTGCTCAGTTACCCTGGGGAGGCAACACCTGCCCCATTCTATCTGCCCCATTGCCCCTCGGAGGTAACGGTCGCCCCACCTGCCCCATTGCCCCCGGAGGTGCCCCCCACCTGCCCCATTGCCCTCGGAGGTAACGGTCGCCCCACCTGCCCCATTGCCCCTCGGAGGTAACGGTCGCCCCACCTGCCCCATTGCCCCTCGGAGGTAACGGTCGCCCCACCTGCCCCATTCCCCCTCGGAGGTAACGGCTATGCTACCAGTCACTACGTCCCAGCTAATGGCGGGTTGCTAACTCCTGGCAGCGTAGTGGGTAATGTCTACACTGTCTGAACCTATAAACAGGCTGCTGAGTTATCCTTACTGCTCTGTGATTGACGTATGTGGGAATATTGAGCCCTAAGTTGATTTACATTCGACCTATGCAAATCCACACATCCTGTCTTTGCATGTTTTGTGTTTCTGCACTGACACAATTATATTTAAGCTGCTTTAACCTTGTACAAAGTTACTTTTCCTCATTACCCATGTTTCTTTTTTGAATTGTATTTATTTAACAAATCAGTTTGTTGCATGATTGTTGTCATTGTAATTTTTTTTGTATCTTTCTTTTTATTAATCCAGGAATTTCCCCAATTGGTTTTGATATTCTTCTGTTTATTGACTCGATCGGACCCATTTTTATTTGAATGTGTTGATGGCATAAAGTATTTTTAGAATGGTTGGAATTTCAGATTCTTCTAAACCAGTGGTCACCAACCCAGTGCCTGGAGATCTACCGTCCTGTAGGTTTTTACTCCAAACTTGCCAAAGTTCATCTCCCTCAAAAGATACTGTTTAGTTGATAATTGTTTGAATGGATTGTGCTAGATTAAGGCAATGAAGACCTCTTATAGGGTGGATCTCCATGAACAGGGTTGGTTCTCATGGATTTGAACCAGCTCAGAGGTGCTCTATTTTGCTTAAAGTAAAATCAGTGTTTCAGTCAAATGTTGAAATATTTATTGTAGTTTGCATTTTGCAGACTGTTGAACTTGAGGGTCATCTCAGTCCGTTCTACCAGAAAGACCTCTGTAGCTGGGGTGGTTGTGTACACTATAGTGGGATTTTTTTTCTCCATTTGAAAGAAGTTGGTTCCCAATCTTTGAAGTCAATGTATTTATATTGACACTAAATAAATTATTGTCATTATTTCCTACTATGATTGTTGTGTATTGATTTTTTTTTTTTTTTTTTTTTACTGTGTTCATCTATGCTAAGCTTATGCTTGAGTTGCTGATTGCAACGGCTACAGATTATCAAAGGGCTGCATGTAATGATTTAACTTTTATGAGGCTGCATCTTTTACACCCACGTGCTATCAGTTAGTGTGTGTGCCAGTACTGCTGCTTCTACCTGGCCGCATAACCTGGTTAGGACACATCAGGCAAGTCCCTTCGTGCCATTGTGGGTGACTTACTCTGTTGAAAAGACCTGGATAAACTGGATTCTCTGCTTCAGATTGGATATTGTATGAATAAGTTTTCAGCAAGTAAGTCAATCATCTCTTATGTGGAAAGAAACATTTTTGGTGAGCATAATTTGTGTGGTTTCGAATGCCTTTAGAATGATGGTCACCATTTCCACTGCAGCATACAGTCAGTGTCGAATCAGCAAATCAACCCTCCCTATCCTCTGCTGAACCCTGGTTTGTCTGCGTATATCTTGGCAGCGCCTGCCAGTCTGCTTACTGTCCGCCTGGGCCACAGTATATTAGGGAATATTATTTTACCAGCCGAGCTCAGGCACCCTGAAAGCCCTTCAAACCACAATCGCCAGTCTCCAGCACCGGGGAGCAGCTGTCTTAAATAATCGACAACCTATGGACAGCTGTCTACCTGAAGGGGTTCCAACTGTATCAACTTTGACTTGACTGGGTCTGACCACAAAAAAAGCATTTCTATGGAGTGCTCGTTTGGGAGGTCGACAGCTTCCAAGTTTGGGCCGATGTGTTGTATTCCAGAGGTTTGGAGAGGGAAACTGGATTCTGTACTCGTATTCCGTGCCAGTTATGGCCTGTAAGTGGTCCAAACCAATATCCTCCACATGTCTTGTAAAAATGCCAAAGCAAATGGAAATACTGAGAGTTACAGTACTGGCACATTTTTGCAATTTTAGATGTGGGCTTTCTGAGTAAGCAGTGATCAAAATGCTTCAATTTCCAGAAAGTCTAGCGTGTTGCTGGTAAAATGAATTTTTGCTTAGTATTATGTAAAACTCCAGCTGAAATTATGTCTTCTTGTTCATCCATATAATGCAAAATCTAATGGATTGTAGCTGGATTCCATTTTGAACCTGGTTGTTGCAGCAAAGATGGGGAGTATTTCTGGGTACGTGTTAGGAATTATTTTAACCTTTTACCTGGGAAATTCCATTGAGAACATGTTTCTCTCTTTCATGGATGCCCTGGGAGAAATTCCAGGTAGAACTGTTTCAAGTGAGGGGGGATTGAGAGAATTAGGGGTAAAGACCCTGGAGTCATTTTGGGGTTAAGGGCCATGCTCATGAGGCCTAACATCGTTCTTCCCACCTTCATCTCTCCCGATCAAGTCAGCGTCCTGAACTCCATGGGGCCTTGAACCAGCCACTCTTCAGTTACCAGTCAAGCAACCCACCATTTGGCTACCCTGCCACTCCTATTGACAATATTTACATCTGAATTGTTGTTATTCTGTGACATTGAACTGTATCACCCCACTTAAAAAAAAAAAAAAAAAAAAAAAAAAAAAGTTGAGGATTTATACTCAGTGAAAATCGCTTTTTATATGTTGAGTAAGAATAAGAGTTGTGTCTCTATGTAAGGTCCCTACAGTAAAACGGCAGTTCAAGCCCTCATAAATCTGATGCTGACACACAACCAGCAAACACACATAACTATATAGACTAAAAATACGCTTCAGTCTGTCACCGATTATTCTGATGGTAACTGTAGCTGCTGTTGGGAATATTACTAGAGGTAGTTTATGAACGTAGGAATTAAAAACGGTCAGCCGTCAAGTTTCATTGACTCGAGCGCAAATGTGTTCCAGTCATGCGGCCGTCGGTTGAAATGAATTGTGAAGGCTGTCATAACATCAATCAACTTTGTGAGCCGCTCACTGATTACGCGTGGGTTATGTTGCACGCTTTGAATCTGAATTGCCAGTTGTCCTTTAATGGAAATTGAGCCATATATCTCGTACTTGTACCTTGTAGACGGATAAAAAGCCATTATAAAATGTTTAAGACCACAAATAAATTTACTTCATTATGTGAGGAAGAGGAAAAAGCACCCAATTTAACCGCCCTTTATTACCCGAAACCCATACTCGGATGACCGCATAATGGCCCTGCCATACCAACCAATAATATCAAACTACTGTGGTGGGGGATTTACGCATTCATTTTTTTTTTTTTCTGTTGAGCTTGTGTAATTTCAAGCGAACACTTTCGCGCAGCTGAATGAATATCCATCCCCATTGCGGAGTATATTTTAAGTGCTAATGCAAAGCTGAATCTTAGCGGTCAAATGACAAGGGCAGCACCAGAAGGGATTGTGAACGGTGGTATTTTTTTTTTTTTTAAGTTGATTTTTCGTATGTTATTCAAACATAAACAAAGATTTTTTGTTACATTTGAGAAACCTTGTTTGCTACTTGACACAAGTCCTTGGAATTCGATATATTGTTCTGATGAGTGTCTCTCTCAGGCTGGAAGTGTATTAAACTGCAGATGCACCGGTATCTACAAACAGCGCCCATATGATGAGGTCAATATCCGCTGAAGGCAAGTGGCAAACTGTGATGTCTGGCATGTGACCCTGTTACAAGTGAGTGCCATTGGACTGATAATATTTATTCTTTAATGGATCCGCTATGACGGATTAATTCCAGAATCCTGCGGTCTTTTTAAGTGCAATACTACTAAAATACCAACTGGGGGCAGCACAGTCAAGGCGAAGTTTTCCAGTAAGTGATATAACACAAATCACATTTGTATTCACGAATGTTATGTAACTTGTCTGAATATGTTTTTTCCTCCTCCTTGAATGTACCTACTTGAAACAAGAACCAGACCATCGGATAACATTTTTGCATTAAAATTTTAAAGGATATTTGAGGACTGGGAGAGCTGGTTGTACTCAGAAACTCTCTGTCAGTTAGATCTTCTGGAGGCTTCCTGATAGGTCCAATAAATACCAAAGAGACTTGTCAAATCCCTGAACAGTCATTATGAGTCATCAATGTGGAGAACCACTTTTGCTTGGGTATTTTCCTCTAAGGTGTCATCTTAATGAAAACTAGTCCTAAGAGATTCACTTGAAATATTTGGGTTACAAAGTTGTGCAATGGTTTCATTTTCTCATAGCAAAATATGGCTGAGCTGGACAGCGCATGTATCTTACTATGTGTCAACATGGGCGTATGTGTTTGGATGCTTGTACAGGAACTGGACATTGGCTCACTTATAGCCACGGATCCTCATTCTCGCTGTGGGATTACTGAAATGCCTTCACTTAATCAGATATTCAGCTGAGGCATCCGTGAAAATCAGGTGGTGATCTCATTCGCATTTCATGGTTTGAATCAATCATTGGAAAGAGAGCTGTGAAGGAAGGGGTGTTCCATCATAGGGAGCGTCAAAAAAGCTCCGCATGAGATAGTTATTATGGTGTTAAAATTCCTCAGCACAGAGACTATTAAAATATTTTATTTCCCTTTCTTACAGTGTCGTCCAAAAGAAAACAAAAATAAACATCAATGAGAAAACAAATACAGTAACAATAAAAAACTATGCTAGCCTGCAATGCCCACTCTTCTCTCTTCTCCACTTTTCAACACTGGTGGTGGGTTCAGTGGGGAAATTAGGAATTACATTACGTATAAAAACGAAATAGGTAAAAGTGTAAGGAAACACTGGTCAGTGGGGCTTGGTTAGGTGACAGTACAATTGACTTTTCGAAGCGTACATGGCAAAAGGTAAAATATACAAGTAGGGACTACAATATGGCTGTGTTCGCCCGGCGCACATTCGGTTCCTGTAGGTGGAGTTTTCAGCCCTGCCAGGCCGCAGGGAGAGAGACTATTGGGTACGATTCTGAAGTGGGCTTGGCTTCAGAAACACTCAGAGAGAGTCCATAGGGAGTAGCTGAGAACCAGCTTGTGGAAGGGGAGTGGTCAAGGTTCAAACGCCTCAGGAATGATGGTGAGGAGGGCGTCCTCGTTCCCGCGTCGCACCACCATCCGCAGCGTATCGCTGGTCCTGATGGCGTTGCTCACGTCGCTGGCGGATGAAATGTGCTTGCCGTTGATGCTGATGATAACATCGCTCTCCTTCAAGCCGCCACTTTGGAATAGAAACACAGCCCAAGTTAATGACCTACCAGAGAGCGTTAAATTATAGCTTTTGTACACGCTACACTGCATATTTTCACCTGGGCTGTGCAGAAGTTAGCAACAAATCAGCTCCAATATACACTACACTGAATGGTCCATCTTCTTCCATATTTATCAGAGAACACTCTGGTAGCATCGAAGAATACCCGGGTGAAATGCAGTTAAGTGAGATTATGAAAAGTATACGCAAATAATAATTACACAAAAGACTATTAAATGTATCCCGGTACTCAAAAAACATGTAGCTTTTGTAAATGGCCTTCAGATGGCCATGGTGTCTTTGTGGTTACGTTGTTATAGTGGGGACTTTAATCGTGTTGTGTTTCTAATGAACATTATTACTGAAGCTCCCTTTCCGTCAAATGTGCATTAAGTTGTAAGGTAAAGTCATGAAGGTAATGCAATGTATATGATAATCCAGGCAGTGTCCTGATACATACTACCCTGATTACCGCAGATTAATTTCAATAGCTCCAGACAGACATGATTTTAAATGTTGCTTGACATAAATAGTTGAACAGGTATGTTTTTAAAGACTGAACCTTAGGCCCCACCCACCCATGCTTCAGTTCACATTTCCAAAATGCCTTTCAGCTGTGGTGATTTCATGTCAGCCATTACTTGCATCCCATTATAACCCATAAGACCACATATAGACGTGGCAGCTAAAAAAAGAAACTGGAGGAAGTAAAGATCATAACTTCCACAATGAAGGAAAGTGCTGATTCAGAGAGCAGCGCTTTATCACTGTGGCCACGGAATTATAGAGACAGGAAATCTTTAGAGCCTTAATTGCAGACATGGAAAAGCATTCACATGCGTTTTTGAGAGAGAGAAAGAAAGAGAGAGAGAGAGAGGAATTAAGAGGATGGCTAATGTGTCTGTGTCTTTGGGTATGAGTAGGAGAGCATGTTGGTACAGCTGAGGTCAGTGGAAATATCTACTGAAGGAAAAGTTGGCTACTTAAAGTACAGAGAATAATCAGCATCCCACAGCAGAATGATGCAAAGCCTTGGAAATTGGGTCTACCTGCAAGTCTAGTTTTTCTGTCTGTCTCCAGCACAGGAAAACACGTCCTCCCAACACAAACAGATACTCTGACATAGTAGTCAAAACAAGCAACCACCATGATGGTTTATCAAAACCTCGCTCTGCTGCTCAGTGCACACGCGAACAGTCAGGCGCCCTTATCGCTACTCACGCTGCAGCTGGTGTTTTGTCGATGACCTCAAGGACGTATGCCCCCGATGTGACATCAGGGAAGTCCTTCTTTCGTTCCTTCAGCTCCATAGCCACTCTGTGTTATTGAGGACAAAGAATCAAGAGCAATCTATTGAGAATGACACACTGCTATTCCAGAACATTCTCTTGGATCCATAATGTTTTGGGCAAAGACTAATCTTTCTCTGATCTTGATCTGCACTTAGCCATTTCAAATGTGTGATTAAAAAAATCAGATATAATTATGCAGGTGGTTAAAGAGCAGAATTTCAGCTTTTATTTCAAGGGTATTTTTATACAGATTAATTTTAGCATGAATAAATTACCATATATTTTATACAGAGCCTTCTTTTAAGGTCCCCTATCATGTCACCAGGTGCACAGCCAATTAGCCAATACAAACTATCTCAAAATCCGTATCTTCTTGACATCACATGGGGAAATGACTGCCGAGAGGCACGAAGGACTGTTCCACTTCAGCCGACCAGTTAATCGGCTCCATCTTATTGTGGGTGGTCATTCCTCCTTGTGATGTCACGTAGGACAGATCTGTAATGGCTAGTTGGGTGTGCACCAACTGAAATAATAGGGGACCTTTAATGCAGTTTTTTTACTTTAGAGGGCACTGTATAAGTATATCCAAGCATTTAAAATGACCTTCCATCTACTCACGCTGGAGTAAGAGTCATCATTCTTACACCAATGAACTTCTTCTTTGAATACGTTTTTCCTGTTGGAAAAATAGAGATAAAATTGGATTTGGAAAAATGAATAAGAGAGCCATGGTCAGATACTTAAATGCTGTGGGCTTACGAATGTTTGAGAGTATTTCTGGTCAGTTGTGCTGCAGTTGTGAGTGTGTGAGCGCTGTATGCGTACAAAATCAGTGGCGGCTGGTGAACTGGCGACAGGGGAAGCTCAAACCATTCCTTAAAAATAACAATGATTGGTCATGACCTGTTTTCAATCATTCATTTAAATTACCATTACAGATACTCCGAAAACTCTCGACATTATCAGATGTGTTTTCATTAATAACGCATACCTGTCAACTCTCACACGTTCCGCCTGAGTTTTAGTGTGTTTCATGATCGTTTAAATTGTTTAAATGAAATAAGATCATTGGAAGCAATGGAATTGCATAAAGACATTTCAAATGATCTTATTTCATTCAAACAATTTAAATCAGGGGTGTGAAACTGACCCGTAAAAGGGCCAAGAGGCTGCAGGTGTTCAATCCTACCAAGCAGAAGCACACCCAAAACCACTGATTTAATCAGCTGATCTAGGCCTGCACAACTCATTAGTTGTATCAGGCGTGCTTCTGCATTGTTGGAGTGAAAACCTGCAGCCTCTTGGCCCTTTTACGAGTCAGTTTCACACCCTTGATTTAAATGATCATGAAACACATGCATTGCTTTCAACCCGAGTAAAGAAAAGCGTGAGAAGTCCGGAGTCATAATCACACCATAGACTGTATAAAAAAATGGACGAAGCAACCATGACGTCACCCATTGGCTTCAGCATACCATTTAGGAAGCCTCGATTTTGGAAATTTGAACATGCGCCATTTTGTCATTTTGAGACCGGATGTGATTCCTATTGGACGGGGGCGTGAATTAAATACCCAGGGAGGAGGGAAGGGTGGATCAGCAGGTGGATCTGACCGTATCAGACAAGGACCAGAGGATAGCCACGCCCCTGAAGCATATTCTGGCTTTATCCTTTATTCTAGTCTATTTGGGACCACTATTTACAAAAATGAACACCATGATATATCGAAGGAGACTTGAAACTTGCGATAGATACCATAAAGTAATGTGGAAAATCATTATTGAAATAATAAATCAGGTGGGAAAGTAGGGTAATTTTCTCATAGAAATATAGAATTTTCTATAGGATTTAACTTCTTTCTGCAACCACCGACGTCGCCATCTGCTGGCCATTAAATAGAATGCAAATTTTAGAGATTTCCGCATTGGCCTCAGTTTTCAGACCCGGGTGCTGCGTCCATCTTTTCATACAGTGTATGAACCGCATGTGAAACTGATAAACCTCCATGCACAAGCACTTCAGTTTCGCGCGAAAATCTCTTACATATGCGTTTATTGAATAATTGCTGACTACAGCAGGGGAACGTAAAGATGCCACTAAAACTCAGGCCAAATGCGTGAGAGTTGACAGCAGAGCCTGAAATTAACACCCAACCACAGGCCAAATGCAGGTAAATTTTGCAATTGGCGGGTGAAACTGACACTCTACCGGCCACGTTGGTGGGTAGCCAATGAGCACTGAGCAGTTCATTCGTCATTGCCTGTTTGTCACTAATGCTGTATTCGGTAACGCGTCCCACGAGCCGTGTTTTCGAGATACGACTGGTGAATTCCGTTCTTTTGACCTCACGACCTCACTGTCCGAATGATCCTTCCTCGTACCTTCGACTTAATTCACGACACGACTCGCGTTTACGAGTGTCACCGAATGCAACATAACTCCCGACCAACTTTCAGAGGAGGCAAAAATGTCCCGACCAACTATGGCTCAGTGGGGAAAATGAAAGAAACGCGTAACATGATCCATTCCGATAAAATGCTCAGTTTGCGGCTTTGTCCAATTCATAGATAGTCAGTGGTCCATTTTGAACGGTTTATCTCGGCTGCAGTAGCGTTACCGCACATTAAGATGCTTAATACACAGGATTGCGAACTGGCTTGCTAACGTTGCTATATATCCTCTCACTTGGTTTCAATGTCCAGGCCACTCGATCTGAGCTGGTTTCATGAGCTCGCTGAGATGGTTTGTATTACGGATGTAGCAAGTGAAAGAAATTTAAACAATAGTTGATATTCAAGTTCATGATGATCAGGGGCGGAAATACCGGAATGTACAATTGCACCCGAGTCCACGAGCGATGGGGTTCCTTTCAAACTCCGTGGTGATATAATTGCTGTGGCAATCATAAAGCACAATACGCAAGTAATGTAAACGAGCAACAAGAATTCACGCAAGCGATCTGACGTGCTGATTGTAGATCATCCTTACTGATATTTTAGAATAATAAACGTGAGCAAGGAGTGCAAACCCATCTCGGAGGAAGCTATTCGCCCCGCAGCGCTTCAGAGCGAAACTTAAAAAAGTGGGGCAGATTATAAAATGGAATCTCTTATTGGGTGAGCTGCTGGGAAAATAGCAGAAGTAGGCTACATCTGTTACCCGCCATGCCGTGGTGCGAATAGCAGAACTGCTTCTCTTCTAGGCCCCGCTACGGGGCAGATAGCAGGTGTCTTTCCCCCAGTTCACCCCGCTGCGGGGCGAATAGCCACTTCCATAAATCTCAGTCGTCGAAAGTAACATTCTAGAGATTTCAATATGTGATGTGGTCACATTGTATCAATGGCGGCTTGTGAACTGGCGAAAGGGGAAGCTCAAAACAATCCCTTAAAATTAATGATTGGTCATGACCTGTTTTCAATCATTCATTTAAATTACCATTGCAGAAACTCCAAAACTCTCAACATTATCTGGAGTTGCCAGTTTTCATTTATAACGCATACCGATTACGACTCCGGACTTCTCAAGCTTTTCTTTACTCAGGGGTTGGAACTGGAAGCAATGCATGTGTTTCATGATCGTTTCCATGAAATAAGATCACTTGAAACGTCTTCATGCAATTCCATTGCTTCCAACCCATCCATGCACATTGACTTCAATTCCGCGCGAGAATCTCTTGCATACGCGTTGATTGGATAATTGCTGACTACAGCAGACGAACGTAAATATGCCACTTAAACTCACACCGAATGCGTGAGAGTTGACAGGTATGCGTTATAAATGAAAACTGGCCACATCCAGAGGTGTAAAGTCTGGATTCAGACAGTAAAAATCCTCCCCAGAACATTATTGCAACCACCTAGATTTACTTCGGACAACAGATAGAGCCAATATGAGTGATCAGCTCATTCTGTGGGAGGGAGAAAAACTTGGCATGACTTTTACTTTCTGACCCCTGGATCTGATAATGTTGAGTTTTCGGAGTTTCTGTAGTGGTAATTTAAATGAATGATTGAAAACAGGTCATTACCAATCATTAATTTTAAGGGATTGTTTGAGCTTCCCTGTTGCCAGTTCACAGCTGCCACTACGCAGTATTATTTGTTTGGAAATCAATAAATAAATGGATGAAAGATTTTTAAATTGTTATCAATTATATTAATTTGATTTATAACTTGACAGCGCTTTAATAAGTATTCTAAACAAGTTCGAGAACCATGGTCGGGCATTTCCTGTGTCTTTCACTTTAATTTTTTGCGCAAAAAAAAAAAAAAAAAAAATTGGCGGGTGAAAAGCCCGTGTCGCTAGTGGATTTCAAAACCCACCTGCCACAGTGGCTGGCGGCTGCAAAAGTTAACTTCAGGCCCTGGCTGACAGGTATGTGTTATTAAAGAAAACTGACCACATCTGATAATGTTGAGAGTTTTTGGAGTTTCTGCAATGGTAATTTCAATGAATGATTGCAAACAGGTCGTGACCAATCATTATTTTTAAGGGATGGGTTTGAGCTTCCTCGGTTGCCAGTTCACCAACAGCCACTGTCCAAAATGTGTGTGAAGTGCCAGCACAGCGATAAATGATGTCACCTTTGGCCTGTCTGTCATGTGACTCAGCAAGAAACTGCCGGATCTTGTCGGAGGGGATGGCGAAGGAGATGCCCGCCGTCACTTTAAGAGTGTTGATCCCAATGACTTCCCCGTCCTGTGAAAGAAATTCCCCTCAATGCCACATACATTTCCCATATTGTTCACCTCCTTCTGCAGACATCCTTGTTAATCATCATGCCCATTCACACTGATGCAGACTTCAGTAAATGTTACATAACATTCTAAATTATGCATTGAAAACATAAAACATTGTCCAAAGACCCCAGATGCCAGAAAACACTGGTGGTTCTTAAGCTTCATCCTGAATACCCCTGCTGAATCTTGGTACTTCCTGTGTTGCACCGAAAGAACTTGCGATACAACTAAACAAGGGCTGGAGCAGTTGCATCAGGTGTGCTTGAGGTGGAAAGCATCAAATTCCTGGATCCAGCCGGGAATACTAAGTGAAAGGTATGAGTACCTCTGCAATACACTGCTTTATATTACATCATTTTACCAAGCTAAATCTGATACCAAGGCAACATTAGAATGTCCATAGCAACACATTTTCATCAGGGTTAATTGAGGATCAATGGGAAAATTTACTGAAACAGCATCCTAATACTGTATATATAATTGCTAAAAAGTGAGATTTATGTGTAAGCCGCATGAATGAAGGCATATATAAGGCACATATAGACTAAAGTGCAATGCAGTTTGTTTCCCTAACAGCCTAACTGGCAGCTTGAGTCAAGCACATCTTAGAATTGGCCAGGGAAGACTGAAAAAAAGACAGCATTCTTACCAGGTTCACCAGGGGTCCTCCTGAGTTTCCATACTGAAAGAGTAAACAGCCATGTCAACAAAGGCCACACTACAGCAGAGCAGTGCCTACATGCCCTATCTCTAAATTCCTTTAGCCGCCATGTAAGCTGATAAAAACAAACCCCCTGCCACATTAGTCACGGCGGCTCGGCCCGCGCCGATACAGATCACAGCCATATCTCTGAGTGCAGAGTGGAGGGCACCTGCCTATGCTCTGTGCTGCAGGAGAAGATGGCGAAGATGTTTGAACAAGCACACACCAGGCGCCACAGTCATCCGTTTAACCCTTATTCACCAAATTGGGGAGGGGGTGGGTCCAGAACTAAGATTTTTTGGAATGTCTCCTTAAATTCTAGGTCAATGTTCAAGGACTCCACTGCGGTTGTTACATTAGCAATAGAATGCTAAGGAAATAGCACTGTAATCATGCATACTTTTGAAAATTATATAGACGCCCTGGATAACTTCAAACTAAGAAATATCAGTGTTGGGATCCCCCTCCAGCTCTCCCTTGAAGGACTTTGTGGTGTAATAGAGTCTACAGCTGTGCTTCATTAGGAGTTTCACTTCCCCTTGGTCACTAACCCTCAGGCCTCAGTATTATGTAACGACGTGTCACTCAGAGGGCAGAATGGAAGTGGGTAACGGAGAAGCGGAGGACTTAAGCGGAATCCGCTTACAGTTATTGACACTGCAAAAATTACATTTTGACATGATTATTCTAATTATCTGGATATTGTCACTCACACTTGATTAATCATTCTTTCTATTTGTTCCAATCACAAACATCTGTGTTTAAATACTGTAATTCAGTCACTTTTTGGTGTCGTAGCAGAAATGACGCAAAACCGAAATGCACTTGTGGTGATCTGCTGAACTTTTTGACCATTGTTGGTAAATGACTCGCTCCCTCAGCCCTCAAAGGGTCAACCTCACAAAGTTCACTTGAGTTTTCCGGAGAAATGGAATGACAAAAGTCATCGCAACAGGGATTCTTCCACCCAAATGTGTTGAGGGGAAGCTGACAAGGGGATATAGGATGACTAATGAAACGCAGCTGATGGCTTGGATGGGTGTTATGGGTGTACAGATGTAGGGGGCACTAGAGTGACCTGATTTGGCAGAGGCACTGTACGGCAGTGAGGACACTCACGTTGATAATGGCGTCAGTCTGGATGTAGTCCATGTCGGAGTTGCGCAGGCCCAGCTCCCTGCCCCCGCGCTGGGTGGTGCTGACAATGCCGGTGGTGACGGTGTTCTGCAGAGAGAAAGGGCTGCCGATGGCCACCACAAACTCGCCAGGCCTCAGGTCCGCCGAGCGGCCCAGCAGAAGCACAGGGAGCTTCATCTGTGGGGAGAGGACAGGACACCGGTCAGGGGTGCATCTTCACCGGCCCGTTTGACCCAACCCTGAGTCTGTGACCCCGAGTCCATGACCTGAAATCTCACAGCAATGAATTATGGACTCCTTCCTCAACACTGACTGCTTTAACTGCACTAGTTTGACCATTATGAAAATATCCTATAGTTATTTCTTAGTAATACTATAGTATTTTCGGCATAACAATAGTATTACTATGTTTGTATAGTCAGCGGCGTGCGGTAACATGTTCCCAGGGGCTTCAGTAACCTCACCCTTTACCGATCGATTGTCCTCAAGCTGTTCTCGTTCAAGTTCGCCTCACCCTTTACCGATCGATTGTCCTCAAGCTGTTCTCGTTCAAGTTCGCCTGATTAACAATCAAACAATTTATCAACTGAACGACCAAGACCAATCCATGATCCATAATAAGAAATGATATTGAAAAAAAATGAATGCCTATTACCAACATTTATACAATTGATACAACATTGTTAGGATGTTAACATAAATGCAAAAAATCCGAAACTTTCACTGACCTTGCAGCATTTATTTTCGTAATCACTCAGCTGTGCATCGTACCGAACAACGTCCTTTAGCCGTGACTACATCCAGAATACAGAACGGATTCCCTGGGCTTTTTGCTTAATGAGCCTCGCAGACTAATTTACGAAAATCTGTGCTGTTTCACAAGCTACACGAGCGCAGAAATTATAAAGACATTGATGTTTTACGTAGCCATTTATGTGCGGAAGAACACGTCTCATAATTTTGTGGTGTAATGTATAACAATGCTATCAAAAATAAATTAGACTGTCGTCGCTTCTACCAATTAGTCTGAGCAACTGTTGCTAATCGGGAGAAGTAAACTGCAAGAGGTTTAGGTTGTTAAGCAGTGAAAGGTGAGGTTACTGTTGGCCTTTGTTCCTGCCAACGGGCCACCACTGTGTATGGTATAACTAGACTAGTACTATAGCCATCACATAATAACTATAGTATTAGCACAGATATTACTATAGCCCACACAACTGTATTGCTGTAGTTTGAATATCTATAGTATCACTATAGCAATACTACACTATGGTGGTGAAAATACCATCCATTTACTATGGGAGAACTATCGCTTAATTTTTCATACGGGTAAGGCAGCATCCCCATGACTGACACATCCTTGGGTTGATCTATTCATCAACTGAGTCATATGAGGGAAATGCGGGATGGAGGTGTATTAGATATTAACTTATGTTTTAAGATTGATTCACAGTTTGATTTGCACGGTTGATCAATTAATTGCCCGTTGATTGAGAGAACATATAATAGGGAAATGGACCAGACTTAAGTCTAGCACGCACCTGGCACAGCGGAATTAGCATACAGCACATCTGTGAGTAACACAAAGGCCCTGTAGACAATCCCAGCCAGCATCCTAGCAACAGTATCTGAGCAGCGCTCCGCTTTAGCGTCTGCATGCAAAATTAATGGCTGCGAATATGAAATGCAAAAAAGACTATAAAACAAAACTATGGCACACGAGAGGTTTAAATAACTCACTGAGGACACTACCCGCTCTCATTGTGCAGATATGTTTATTTTCTTTAGAGTCTCGACCATACTTCTGGAGTCAAATAAAAACCGTTCAATGATATTTCCAGACATACAAATCAGTGCTAATGGATCCCAGAGGGTTGGTCGACCTTTCTATTTTCTTAGAAAGTTATGTGACAAGTAGCTCCCCTAATGGCTCAAATTCTTATGGAGCACTATATACTTTATTCAAGCAACTGCAGACATTCTAACCTTGCATAAATTAATTGCAGGAGACCAACAAAATAAATATAGCACCCCAAGAAATATGTGGCCTGGGATAGTGAGACAGGATGATTGCTGGGGAGTGGGTGACTTGGGACCGCTTCCAGGTTTCCCCTGAAGAACTTCCGGGAGAGATTGGATGTTTGCGACTGCAGCTGTATCACATGGACAACGACCCAAAAACCTGTGATTTACTGAGGAAGCCCTGTGTTTAAACAGCAGTAAACAGGATTAATGCTGGCGGCTAGCCCAATCGGCTAAATGCAGCAGAATCCCGGAAAACAACCTGTTTTTCGCACTGTAATTCGACTTCTGCTCCTTCACAAACTGCGAGAACAATCTAGAAAAATCTGTGAGCAAACAAATGAGGACTGAAAATTGAAGGCAGGAACCAGAATTCTGATAGTTTTCAACCCAGGTCGAAGCGGATGCTGGGATCTTAGTTGCTTTTCACAAAAGCCTCATGCTATTAAGAGTGGAAGGAAGAGAGGGAGAGAGAAAGCGAGGGAGAGAAGAGAGAGAGAGAGAAAGGGCACGTGTGGATAAATGTGGACAGGAAACTATCACCCTCCGCCTAGCACAGGAGGAATCCAGACCTGACACAGGAATAGCAGCCAACCCTCCACCGGCACTGAGCAGATAAACAGATGGAGTGGAAGTGCAGGGGAAGCGTCTACATTTCTGAGAAGAAGTCAGGTGGACAGAAGTGTGTCAAAGCGTGAGACATACAGCACTTAAATAGTCCTTATATTTACTGACTTTAATAACAGAACAAAAAGGAGACTCCTGTTTTGTTCTAGTCCTTTACCTTTCCAGTTTGTTTTTGTTTTTTTTCTGTTTGAACTGCATAACTTTTTTTTAAATGGCACCTCCTGATCTTCCTAAGATTAGGCATAATTACTGGTTACTAAGTACAGATGTACATTGGGTACTTTCCACTTTCCAGGGCTGTGCAAACTTATTCCGTTTTTCACCTCATTGCATCTTTTTCATGCTTTGCCAAACTCAACACAGTAAGTCAGTGGTTTAGGTTAATTATCATTCAAGGCTTATCCTGAAACTGGTAATTATTCTGTCCCTTTGTATCAAGTACTTTTCATTGTCCTAAACCCTGGGCTCATTTGCTATAACAGAGACATTTAATCACAGTCCATTTAATACCCTACAGTACTTTGGTATTCATAATATGTTAATGAGCTACTATAGCTTGTTGCATTATCAATGAAAAGAAACATATGAGTGCACGCCATAATACATATGCACTGTATAATGTTTTGATTGAGAAGTACTTCTTTTATAATATGATCTCAAATGAGGCCAATGATTGCAGTAGGTCAAAACTAGCATCAATATATTTGTTCATCATTGTGCTGTCCATAGTGAGATATGCTCAGTCCGAGCTGTAGAAATCCAAATAACATTGATTTCGTCACGTGACAGTAGGCCTCATTAGCAGGTTCGACTGACTCATTTCACTGTGAATACGGTTGAGTAATTCTAACGACATTCTCAGCTGACCTATAAATAAATAAATAACTGCCGACAAAGGAAGCAGTCATAGCACTGGGCATGGGCACATCGAGCGAGAACAGCACTGAATAGCGGAAGCTCACTATTCATACACACATCAATGAGCCTTTGTTTTCGCGTTTGATCGTGACCCCGTTGGCAATGCAAACCGGTCAGCATGGCGCACTGCATTTTACAAGAGATTTCAACACAGATGCGAAAGTGACAAGAGTAGGCACTGATACTAGGACCGGAGGCTAAGGTGCCAAAGTAGTCACCCACATGACTTTTAAAGTTCAGAGCCAAGTGTTTGAACCCCCAATCAGGTGCAGACTAATGGATTAGATGAAACGCTGGAGAGCACCAGTAAGACTGCTCGCTAAAATGCCAAAGAAAATAGACAGCACTCCAAAAAAGTCAAAATGCTGTAATGTAGAAATAGTGGGCCCAAAAAGTTTGTAAGACTTTCCACCACAGAGTTAGATCATTTAGTTCAAAATTCATGGCTGGATTTGAAAATATGTGGTTGTTAACAAGCTAGCAAGAGATAGAGGGAGCTAATCCACAAAGTCCACATTGTTTTATTGAGTCTGGCATCAGATTCACTGATTAGTTATGAAGCTCACCAGCACTCTCTGTTATTTCAATACTTGTTCACTTAGTTAAATGAATACAGCCAGATTGACAGCTGTCACATACTCATCAAAATCCTATTGGTGCAAAGCCCTCCTGAACCTCAGGCCCTGAGAGTCAATAAGACGGCCGAATCGCAGAGGATTGAGCAATCATGCAGAACTGGCTTGTTTGATACGGCTGGCTTATGAAACAGCAGCTAGAGGGCAGCTTCAATAGTGTGCATTCCACAGGGCCCGCTCCACAAAAGCCGGATCAGCCTTGTCTCCCCAATAACAGCTCAGCTCAGCAGTTCCGTCCCACTGGACTGTGACTGACACATTCCCCTGCTCTCTGCACATATCTGCGTGACACCCGATGTGCTATCCCGAGTGCTGGAGATGCTGATAGAACCGCCCTAATGTAATCACCACAGCCCACCACGCCTATCCAGAGTAATTACTGTTACAAACTACAATAGCTTAGCCCGTTTCCAACAGATTTTCTTAACCCTAGTCCTGCCAGTCGCTGATATATACAGTATTTTAGACCCACACTCGTTTCCCTGTGTGCCAGTCATCAATATATCATTCCCTGGTAGCTATTTCCCGGTACGTCGGTCCTCGATGAGCATTAGCCTCTAGGCAGGACTAGGGTTGATATCAACCCAGGCTTGCCATTCAGTCAAGGCCTTTATAACGATCGGCTATAAACACCGCCTATTTCTCGGTTATACTCAGTGAAACGTCACCGCGATTTTTAACATTAGAAACAGGGAAACGCCCCATCCTGTTTGACTTTAACCTTCCTGAATGTTACTTTTCCTAGAGTAATGGGGCATGTGGAGGAATGATAAGAGATTATTTTTGGACGAAGTGCAGGCTAGCTGAGTGTTATATTTCTGCTGTGAGGCAGTGTGGTGTAACGGAATCCTGCTTTGTCTGCCCTTGAGCGTTAATCAATGGAACAGGACCCAGCCGGACTGCAGCACAGGCTAATTTTCTCTCACACAACATTAAGCAACGGGACAAAATAGAGATGTCTGGAGTGTAATGGGGCTCCAACTATAGGGTCCATTGCTACAGATTCCTTGGCAGCTTATTATACCGTAAGCTTTTCACACGGGGCTTTGGTTGGGGCTTCAAGTTTGCGTTTAAGTATTTTTAAATGGTATCCCAAGGGTAAGTGTTTTGTTGGCTGTGCCAAGCACAAACGGCTCTTATGAGGCTTACAAAGCTGATTTATAAATGCTTTACTTTATAGGGATCCATCTCAGCACTTTCCTGGGTTTCATAAGGTCACATTTACAGGCCTTACCTTTTAATTGTATCCAGTGCTGACATTTATTTCTTAAAAAGATGCAACCCGATATTTAGGGTCTATGCTGCCATGAGTTGGAAGGCAGCTGGGGATGCTGGGGAGCTGGGGACAATAGGCACTCTGAACCAAACTCAGGCATTAAGAGCAGTGCACAACAGGAAGGAGCCAATAATAAGGTCAACACAACCCCCGAAGATGCACGCGATACAGCCAGTTTTTTTCATAATGAAACTTGGCTTTGGCCCAGAGTGGGATTGGGGCAATGTTTTTAAGTGTGTCTAGACAGGCTCCAGCACAATGATGGACAGAGAGACAGACATATGACAACTTGCTTCCATTGCGTCGATGAATCATCAACGTTCAGGTTGTTCTGGGCTGACAGCGGATACCACATTGCCAGTAAAGCAGTGGAAGTTTGGTTTTGTGTGCAAAGCTTCTGGAAACTTTTTGATAACAATGTGTTTTTCATACCTAATCTGACCAATGTGGCTGCCAGGATCGGAGTGATCTAGGCTTTTTTCCATGATCCCAAATAAATTTGAAAAAGAACATCTAGCATATACCAGTAAAGCTGCCTTCAATTATACAATCAATGGCTTTCTCATTTACCTCTGTTCAAGCCAACAATTACAAATACTTTTGAAAGGGATCCAAACTGATATTTCATGAAACAAGCTTATAGTTGAACATAAAAAGAGCTAAGTCGAGAGACAGGGTAAGAATAGACATAGTTCTATTTTCCTGGCACTCTTGATCAGCATTCGTGCGGCAGTTTTTTCCTCTCTCAAATTAAAAATCATAAAATCATGGTACAAAAAATGTCAAGAATTACACCAAAAAGACTTCAATGAATAGAACTGAAACAAGGGATTTTATATCTTTTTATAACTCTCACTGTAACTCTCTTTATCAATAATGATAAATACTACTTTAATTACTTTCCTGCAGATATCTTGCGACATAGGCTCCAGCTGCCCCGCTATCCTATCCAGGGGTAATCGGTAGATAATGAATGGAAAGGATGGCAATCTTGTGGCCTTGTTGTGTTACTTGAGTTCGGGACTATAACTGCACATTAAGGACTTAACTCTCCCAGAATAAACACACACACCAAGCAGCACTCTCAGACTTGGAAAACGATAACTGTTTCCCCGTCTCTCTGAACCTCTCTGTTTTTCCGATGATTGAGAAAGCCAAAATGGTTTACAAAGGTTCAGGTCAGTTTAAACTTGACCACAGTGTAACTAAAAAGTCATAACGGTGTCATGAGAGCTTTTATATTGCTTCCCAATAAATTTCAATTTAAAAGAAAAAGTAGGAGTGAAAGCACACGAACAAACTCAACTTGACCTCGAAAGTCATGATGGGATGACTGCAGTAAGTTTAATAACCTGTTGCTAACTTACTAAATGTGTCTGTCCATTGTCAGGCTCCCAGCTTTGCTTGGCTTGGTATGTACTAACACCTAATAGTTCGACTAATGCCTAGATTGTATTCATTTTATTTTGCTCAAGTTCTGCTGCCCTGTATGTATACTGCTGCTCTGCATGGCTGATATTTATGTATGTGTACTGTTGCTCTGCATGGCTGACTGTATGCATGTATACTGCTGCTTTTCATGGCTGACTATATGGCTAGATTGCTGTCCGTCTGCATGTTACTGTTCTGTGCTTTTTGTACTGGCTATCATGTATTACAATGGTGTCTTGTCCTGTAAATATTGTAATATTGATTTTAACTTTAATTGTCACTGTTTCAGGTCTGTGGTTTCATAACATCTTGCCAAAGGACTGCAGTAGTGAATTAGCCAACTGGCTAAAACTGGCACATTTACAGTAATGTTGATTAATGTGTATTGTCCTTTTACAAATAAAATAAATAAATAAATAAATAAATAAATAAAACAGGTTTGAAAAAGTTGACACATTTATGTAGGTGTAAGAACTGTTTCTTGCCTTTTCCTAATTTACAACAGCAGCTGTGGTTTTACTGGAATGAAAATGGGTTAAGTCTGGGAGATGACTCATGACTCTGAGGAAAGAACTCCCTGCTAAGGATGCATATGCAAACTACTCATTCTGAGGATCACATCAAATGCCACCAAACTGGAAACATATGGTCAAAAATACACATTACAGTTACCCTCAAAGAGCTTATTGCAATTACTCTGTCTAAACAAGCCTTAGAATTAGGGACCAATAACCATTGTACACACAAACAGAATAATTTTTTGATGTAAGTGCAAGTGAACACAGAGACATGTAGACACAAATTATAAGTTACACAGTTTGTTAGAGGGCCAATACAGAAATATATGGGGTCAGTAAATGGTATGCTATTTTACTGAGCCCCATATATTTCTGTATTGGCCCTCTAACAAACTGTGTAACAAATTTATCCCGCCGAAGACCTTTTTTTCACATGCATGCCATTTTGGCTGCTCCAGAGACACTGTGGGAGACAATCTACTCGCACTCCGTGTATGGGCTCGGAGACGTGATATGGGAATATATGGGGTTTCCACGTGACTGCTTTCGACCAATGCCATCCAAGTTTTCTTGTCTGAGGTGGGATAAATACACATACAGAAACACTGACTTATGCAGGTTTAACCCTAGGATGTGTAGGTGGGTCAAAAATGACCTGGTGAAGTTGTTTTCATTAAATATCTTCACATCAAAAAGTTGTCATTGTTTCATATTCCAGTTGTTCTCAAAAAACATGTTTTTCATATCATGTCAGTTTAATATTTAACTGCAAACTTAGATCTAACTGAAAACCAAACTCCTGTCTCACCTTCCATCACCATTTTCCTTGTTTCTGAGTGACAGCATTTGTGATTTTTCCAGAGGTAAGTAATTTTACACATCATATACTAATTCAATAAGTTGGGCTGTGCAATAGAATAAGCTTCAGATTGGAAGCAGCTTCTTCACTATAAGAGTAGAGAATATTACCATTAAATTGAATTCAGCCTGGAATTGGCCCAGTGTTCCCTCATAGTAACGAAGCTCAAACAAACATTTGGGTACCTCAGAAACCACTTTAGTGCAATCACCAAAGCAAACATATTGATTCTTTCATACGGTTGCAGCCTCCTTAATGCTCTCCATTTAATGACAAGCACTTTATATGTTCTGCCTGGGGACCGAGCGCTCAAAATATAACCCACTTTTGAGCTCTCCCTCTGTGCATGACAGATACAGACATAAACTTTGCCAAAAATTGCCTGAAGCCTTAAGAATAGCAATGAACGATGAGAGATGATTTTGTACCTGCCGGCGCTTGAAATTAGACATTCAACACCCATCTTTGTTCGGCTTTTGGTCGTTTACCAAATGACTAAAATCACAGGTATGACCACCTGTAGGCTTGTTGTTGCAGCAGTTATTAGTCAGAGGATAGAAAGTTTGGGAGGGTGTTTTACCTTAATTTGACCTGGCAAGTCACTAAAGAGCAAATCTAATTTACAGGGATGGGCCGGGAGAAATGCCAGAAAGAACATTATGAAATTGGGACAGCGAGTAACAGCAGCAGCAGTAAAGCCCTTGGAGGGGTTTTAGGATGAAGGGCCTTGTTCAAGGGCACGACAGCGGAGTTCTTCCCAACTTCATCTCTCCTGATACAGGAATCCCCAGCCTCACCAGGGGCTACAGTCAGCAACTCCTATAGTGCCCATTCAAACAACCAACCACAGGCTACCCTGCCAGGTGTAGTCAAAGGTTCTGTGGCCAGCTGGGTCAACACTTAAAAGGCTGTTTACATCGTTTTCCTGTTTTTCCTGGCTTTATAGAAAATAAGCCACCAGACCCATGAGTACAGTAAAAAGCACCAGTCTATGCTCCACTGTTCCAGCCTGCTTGACCAAACCCAATATTCTGTTGTGCTCCAGTGAAGTCCTGCCTCTTGACCTTGAAAAGCAAAAATTAGGGCTCACTGAGACCAAGATTTACAAGAGTTCAGACTGTTTTTCTTCCACTCGGTGTCAAACCATCAGCCATAAATCATTGAGGCAGCACAGCCACTTGCACTGAAATATTGGCGGAGGTGACCAGCAAGGAGAAAGCATGAATGCACATGCACCACATGCCATGGATTTCTCCTCAGGGACGGCTCAATGGAGTCCTAGATCCAATCGACTTTGTCCTAAACTTTTGCATATGCAATTTAATGTTCCAGTGTGAATTTTTCTGACGCACTAACGGCTTGAAAAGTGCAAGTGATGACCAAATTGAATCTAGCCAACTACGTAAAGAGATAAACAAGTGTAGAATCTCAACTTGAAGGGCCAGGGGCATTACTGACTTAGTGGGATAACTGCGCCAAAAAAGATGAAAAAAAAATTGAGCCCGGAGTAAAAAGAACTGCTCCTAATTTTACTTTACACATCTATCCAGGGGATTTAGCAATCCAGTAATCCTGAATAGGCATAATTTCATAGGATTGGTCATAAGTGCACTAAACATGAGCTCTGCAGATGGTGAAGAAGTTGTTTATGGGTGGAATTGAGGGAATTGAGTAGCTAAGAGACAAGGATATTTTAATGCACCTCAAAGTAATTACTGTTTGCCAAGTTTTGAGGTGTTTTTTTGCCTCCAGTGTTGAAAATCAGCAAATTTCTAAAACTCAGTTTCTTTCCCATTCCGAATATTTTCATGATCATAAAAGTCCGCATTGCACTGAACTTCGATGCATCATCATCCAGAGTCAATAAGTCTCGCTTAATACGTTACTTTAAATTCAGTCAATTCAGCTATCGAGAGAGCAAGAGTAGACTGGCCAGTACTTCTGAAAAATGTTAATTTGGAAGATCCAAAGCAATGGCACATTTGTATATGAAAATGTTGGCAGCGAAAATGGTGTGGGTACATTACAGGCATGCAGCACAGAAATATGCCAGCAGATGATCAGAAGGCACAAACAAACCACAAACCTCCCGGGCTTTTTCAGGACTGAAGACCACAACAGGAGAACAATAGTCACTTGTGTAGTGTAAAACTGCCCCCACAATCTTTTATTTATTTATTTGTTTGTTTGTTTATTTATTTATCAAATTTAAAGCAAAAAGTGGTGAATCACTCTTGCAGGATTTAATTCAGAGACACTTCAGTGAAGATGAACTCGCTCCACGGTGAATGGTAATAAACAACACGTGCGCTCTTGCAAGTCCTGAAATGTGGCAATTTTCAAGAGCAGGCTTGACTCAAAGCTAGATACCATTGAGTCATTGAGTATCTGAAGTGATATATTCACAATAGTTAAAAGAAACTGGCGAGCCTAGTTGGGCTGAACGGCCCGTTCTCGCCACTCATGTTATGTTATGTTATGTTAAATGTGTCTTAACATCTGTCTTCATTAGAGTTTGGCATGTTGTTGTCAAGATTTTTTCATGATGAACTTGTTATGGCTTTTGTTCAGACCTCAAGCAGAATTTTCCGGTTTAGATACAAAGCATTTAAGCTATTTCAAACCACTGCCACCGTAGCTGGAGCTGCTCTATATTTAAAATGCCTGAAAAGCTTTTCCATCAAGCGGAAGTAGAATTTCCTGCAAAGTGTGGTCTCATTAATAATTAGTTTTCATTTTGCTAAATTTTCATGCCCACAGATATCATTCTGTAATACAATATTTTAATTTGTAATATGAGCAGCCTAGATCCTGATCATGAGGTGACCAGGATCTGTAAGGTGATCAAGGTGACTGTGACGGATGGAACAAATATAGCATCTATCATGTCGGAGCTGCAATGCAGTCTACAGTGAAAGGAGGAACATGCATCCATCTCAGCCATCAGAAACATGCAGTGGCCACCTGGCTCATATGAAATGCACTGTTCTTTCCAGACATTTCCATGCATTTATACAGCCCCTATTACACACTTTTAATGGTTCATCAAGTGCACGCTGCAACGGCGGGTTATAAATCCATATCTGTCCACACAAGATCACCCTCAGAAGAGAACATGACCCAGACAGGAGGCCGTACAGCTCTGCCTGCACATGCTTTGAGACAAACTCCAGAAGAAAATTCTCTGAATGACTGTGGCAAAAAAAATGAAGGCAGTTATTTTCTGTTCTCTTCAGCTCTTTCGGTAGCTGAGCCCAAAGCTTGCTGACACTTGTCCTCATATGCCACAGAAATGATGTAGAAGAGCACACACACTGCATTAACATGGTGGAAAAATACAGTACACCTGAATTCTGAATGCCACTGTAGACATTAATAATTAATAACAATAGTGCACACACATACAGTTAAAGGCTACATTTAAAGACACCTATCCTAGAGCAGTTCCATAAATCTATGTAATCATATGGTAATTCTGATCTGAATTGTTTGGTTGGATGGACCAAACATAGTCCTCGCCTCCGTAAAAGAAAATGATTAGGCGAATGCTTGGTACATCTAGCAAGGGAAATGTACTGGCTACAGCAGTAACCCAGAAAAATAGACAGCTGTACACACTGTGTCCTCCCTGCAGTGTTATATATGGCCATTTTAATACCACGTGCTTCGACCTCAGCGAAGGCGCAAAGTGCTCGACCATTAAAGGGGTAGCTCACCAAGGCAATATATTCCTACTGAACATAAAAAATAGGAGGTATAAAAATTGAATAAAACATTTCATTTTAAAATGAATAACTTGGCCATATATATACACAATTTCTGAGGCCATAACTCTCTGGACAAGCTGCTCAACACAATGGAGCAGCTGAATCTCCCAGCATAGTGACTGCTTGGTTGCAGGGTAACTGGCATGCTGGCATGAGGTTGAGCTAATGGTTTCCAGCATAGCTAAGCTTAGGCAACTGGACAAATTTATCCAAAAGCTCTTGAAAGGCTATGCAAATCTTGCTAATTTAGCAAACGGAAAGAGTAAAATGCAAATAAGGCAATTACTCCCAAACAAGATTAATGTTCTAGGCCCAACCCGGATGTATATTTTTGATCCTGAAAAGTTCTTTTTCTGTGTTGAATCATTTGTAAATCAGCCTGGTTTATGTACTAGAGTCTTAAAAATATTAAGTTTGTGAATGTATTGACTGGCTCAGGGAGTTATGTGTAATTCATGATATTTTAAATTTTTATACAAGTTTTTGCTGACCTGAAAGCTTCATATTAAAGGGCATGAGGTCTTCCAGAGGTGAATAAGTTTAAAACAAGAGAATACAGACTCCTGAGGTCAAAATATCTGTTTAATCTCATTTTTATTGTGGCAATTTCCCATTACCTAATTTCCTACAATTATGAAAACTATGGCGTGGCTTCCCATGTCAACATTCCTGCACTGGTCCATGGGAACAAAGAGCTTGTGTTGCCTTACTGAGAAGCACTTGCACAATGACAACAGGTGAAAATCAAAGTAATTTTAATACTGTGAAAAAATAATAATCATGGAGAAAAAATTTTATTTATCTCTTCATTGCTACAGTCTCTGAAAATAAGCAATACGATCCCTGAATAACCTTATGGAATCGCTGATGTGTACTGACACAAAAAGACACAGCAGTTTCTGCAAAGCTGGTTTGCAGTCAAAAGCATCTAAAATATCCTTCATGGGACATGAAAACTACTTTGATCAATGAAAGCATTCGGGAAAACATTTAAACACAGAAATTAGAAAGAATGTTGGGCTTTCTACAGTTTTTTTTCCACATTTTTTTTTTCATATTTTTCCCCACCCACTTGAACCAAGATCATGTGGGAACTATGTTCCTTTTTTTTTTACCAGTAACTGACCAGAAGATGTATGCTTCGGATAAACAGTACACAATAACCGGCAGACATAAAGAACACAACTTCATCATTTTAGGAACTGTCTTATGCACGTTTTAAAGCTGGTAACTTCAGAGAGAAAAGAGCAAAGGAGAGAGAAATTTTGATCATAAACACCATCGGCCCTCCGTCTTTGCTTGTTATCTCCCTCTTTTAGCTGTTCCTTCCAGGCCCTTCAAGCTCGTTCCCCAGTTCAGTATACAGAAACACATGAGAAGCTCCAGTCTTACGGCAAAGTAAAAATACGAAGCTTTTAAATGCTACTCATACATACACATACCACTCCATCTCAGTCATTGTAAGCATGCTTGGTAATCGAAAGATGATTGGGAAGTGAAGCTGCTTATTAGCCAAGAGAGCAAACTAATATTACCAACACAATGTTAATATTAACTATCAATCCTAGTAACTAGCCATACGTATTACAAAAGCTACCGAGCGATAAATATCATTTATCTTTTTTTACACAATAAGAGTGTACAACATAAGAGCCTTGGCTCCAGTGATAACTACACTCCAACCAACAGGACGAGGGAAGCCGACAGAATACAAAAAGACAAGCTAATTTACATCCCTGTACACTAGAGTAAAGTCATCTTCTTAGCTGCTGGCCTCCTGCTGATCTGGCTTCACGTGGACTATCACCGCTCCACCAGGCTAGACTACGCAGAGCTACAACACTACACTAGGCTATCCAACACATGTAGGCACTGGTTATTAGATTTAGTCACAGTTTCTAAGCATTACATGCCATCGACTATTCTGTTACAGCCAGATTGCCTTTTCAATATTACAACTGGAGCTCAGTCACTAAAAACACATATGCAGACCAGTGCTAATGCAGAAACTCACTAACAAGCTACTTACTGACACAATGTCAGCATGTAGCATGTCCTCCAAAGACTTAGACCCGATTTATACCGATTGCAATTATAACAGCCAAACTCCCCCTCCTTCATGATGGACTGCTTTTCTGCAAGTGCATTTTGTGTTTTGCTGCTAATATTGCTGTAACGCACTTGTTGAGAATGGAGGGACTGGAAGTGGTGAAATTTAAATTTTTATGAATTTTCACTGTCCCAGTCCACCATATCGACTTCCAAACTTACTCTCAAACCACTTTAATTAATGTATCAGGCGCAGACGACATTGATCTTGACTAAGGGAGAGCATGGGAGGAGGAGGGGGGCTGAACAGCGTGTGCATGAGAAGTGATTTACACTGCATTAGAAACTCCACCTGGGTCTGATTTGTAAACTTTGCTCGGGCAGGGTGGATTCAGATTACCTGCCTCATGCGCTACTGTACTAGTCATGTACTACTGTTCGCACAGAGTGCCAGTTTCAGCAAATATGAAAAAGTTATTTTTATGAAAGTTACCTACCGCGTATTTAAATTAGCATTGATCGGTCGAAGTTAACATTCCATCAAAGGAAGCTAGTAGTGTTCAGCCGTACTCAAGAGGTCACAAGTTTTGTGAGGAACTGTAAACATCGCTTGTTTTCCCGCATTAGCCTTTGAAATATTAACGCTGTAATATGCGTGTTTGTCACTATGCTCTATACAAGCCAGTTTCAATTTAAACTTTGATGAACTCAGTACTTACCCACTGCCAAAAGGGATCATTTTGATACAATGACAAAGACCTTCTTAAAAAAGAGAAGGACTGTCTTCCTCAAATCAGCAAACCAAAAATCTCAGGCAGGTCACTAATGTAAATTAAGCCATAGAAAATAAAAAGTTCCTAGATTGTAGCACAAGACCATTTCTGAAGGTGAAACCTAGTAATTTGAGGGGAATATACATTTAATATAACCCAAAATCTATGTTAATACTTCACGGTAGCGTTCTAGTGGGCAATAAAATAGAATAGAATATTCCACACTAGCAGAGAATTAGATATCGATATTTAACAGTAAACATGCCTAGTATGTGGCATTAAAATAGAAACTATGTCAGTAGGTTAAAAGAGGGTTCTTTCTAAGATGAAAGACCAAATGAGAAATTGCATCATATATAAAAACAATACGACCAAAAGGTTATTTCCTCTTAATCTAAAAGGGCTACCCATTTATCAACAGTGGCCGCATTTCCCAGTTAAGAGCGTTCTTAAGGAGTTAAGAAGGCTCAAAAGAAGACTTCAGCTAAGAGGGGGCCATCTTAGGCTAAGAAGGAATCTGGGAAACGCGTTTGCTTCTTACTGGAGCCTTAAGAAGGATCTAAAGAAGCTCTTAGCGCTAAAATCTTCCTAAATGAATCTGGGAAATGTGGCCATTATTCTTTCAGGGCGCGGAGATCGTGATTTTTATCATATTTTTATTATGTAAATGCTTTGCATATGCCACAAAATTCAGGGTTTGATACACTGAAAAAAACAGCTTTGATTTAATGGTAAAATGTACCATTTACTTCACTGTTTTCGTGAGTGCCACTCTTTACTTACTGTGAGTGACACAGCAGTCAGCCAAGGGTCGGACAACAGCGGACGTGGCAGAGAGATCAGCCAGATCGGGACACAGAGGCCTTTTGCGCAAAACTCACATCTGCATCAAGTCCCGCTAAAGCCTTTTCAGCACATTTTCTTCAAATTAGCATATTTGGATGAGCGACGGCGCTCCCAGCTGTGCACTTGAACGTCAGCCGAAAAAAAAAAAAAAAAAAAAGGAGACATACTTTCGATTGGTTTACAAACAACCCCCTCCCCTCCTTCTCCTGCCCAACTCTGCCGCAAGCCCACATGAAGAAAGGCAGGTCAGTGCACTTTCCACACACGTTCCCAGAGGAGCAATGGAACGAGTTCACACAGCCCCTGAGGATGTTTTTCTTCGTGACATTGACACAGCCCCTACTGTCTACTGTGTGATTAGTTCTCTGGTTAAAGGCATTGGAGACGCAGCCAAAGTAGAGAATGTTTTGACCCTCGGTTTTAGAGAACTGAGTGAAAAAGTGAAGTTAACCCAAAATGACTTCTAAGGTGCATACTTTAGTCCATTTGCTTGGCAGTTCTTTCAATAGCATCATCATTTATCTTTTCCAATGAAACCGTCTTGCTGTATGAGGGCACTTTACGACAACAGTTACAATGAATCAATTTCAGAGATTCCTGCGGAAAGATTTTGATAGTTTTCCTCACTGTGATTTCAAAGCCTTGTATAAACAAGAACCAAAGAGACTAACACAAAGAGAAACTCTAATGTGCCCAGCTAACATACTGCATGTTGTTTTAATCGCTCTCAAACCTTTAGTGACTGGACAGACTGTGAATACATCAGAGGCAGTGGGTCTCACCAGGGTGTCTATCTTGATGAGGGCGATGTCTGCTTTCTCATCCACGTCTTTGATCTTTGCGTTGTAAGTGGCACCACTCTTCAGCTCCACTTTCACCCTGTGGTTGTTGGCCACCACGTGGGCGTTCGTCACAATAAGGCCGTCTTCTGACACCACAAAGCCTGAGCCACTGGCCACCGCCACCTCCCTCTTAGAAAAGGTCATCCTGGTGGGCCGAAATAGACAGCATGGAATGAGAAAATAGCCAGAAACCAGTGAGCGCAATTAGAGACAGAGGTAATGTACAAAAGAAACGACAGACAAAAAACAAAAATGAATCTAACAGCAAGTTACGGCATACTTAAAGAGAAACAAGGGGCAGATATCAGCCGAGAGGCAATACTGAGGGGCAGGGTAACAGACTGTTTTTGTCTGGGAGACTCTGACATGCAGAAGATGCTCTTACATTCTCTAAATCAAGGTTTCTACCAAAATCTGAACACTGCTTCCATTACTTCTGTCATCCAATGTGGAGAATGAGCGTGACTTTGACAGCACATTTAGATATGGAGGCAACTAGGGCAAAGCAAATGCATACCCTCACCCTCACCCCAAAAAGTGAGATACAAAGCCAATATAGATCATGGCACACCTCCATTGTACCCGAGAAAATCTTCAAGCCTCCACTTGCGATTGTTCTCATGGCCATAGCCAAACCCAGGTTTACAACATAATTTGTCACAACATAGTCCTTCCCCACTTTGGGAATTAAACAGCATGAAAAATAGTTATAAATTATTCCAATTCACTCTCAGGTGGATGCCAATTAGAGTAAAGGCTGATTTGAACTGTATTAGTTTTGTAATGAAACAAGCTCTAAATACATGATTCAAAATCAGACAGCTCCAAGCCATTTACTTCAAGAAGCATAACGTACATCTCGCATTCATGCATTTTTCATATCCCCAATCATCTATCATTTATAAATTAGCATGACTTGAATAATGATGCCATCTTGACTTGCAACAGTTTACATGATTTTGTAAATTAGATTCGTAAGGCAACTTGTTTGTGTGTGGTTTTATTTGGTCATGCATAAATAAATGTTGCAGTCCATGATGTATCACACTGTTTGGTTGAGCATTTATTCGCAGAGCTATTCAAAGTTCAATAATTTAACGTCCTCTCTGCGCCCTGCCCCCCCCGAATAAACAAACATGCAGTCTTCCCTCCCTGCATGTCCTAAACAAATTTAGCATTGGTCTGAACCCAGCTGGACTTTCCAGAAAAGACTAAACAGAACCAGCAGGCGAAACTTTGGCATATCCTTTAGCCCTTACATTACCAAAAGCTCTTCCCACAGAATATTCTTGAATGTACGCCACGCATTGAGGGTGGTTTTTACTCTCATTTTCTTTCACAAACGACAGGCATCAACAGTAACAGATTGTAGGCCAGTCATGGGCAAATTTGTGGATTGATGGGGTAATGAGCAGGCTAGGATAAGAAGATCAGATTTGTGAGAACATCCCTACATATTCGTTAAAGAAAAAAATAACTGATGAATAAACAATTTTTCAGGGATAAGAAAATATAAAGACACCCAAGATCAAGCCATACTTAACTTCTAAATGTATTACTTGTAGAAAATCAAGGGAAATTGGAAAAAAAAATCAAGGTGTTGACAAAATGAATACTTTAAATGAGCGCAATTCATTCATGCCATTTTCAGATAGCATATTTGCTAATGACCAGAATGACTTAGCATCTTAGAAAAAGCTATGTTTTGATAATGTTCCAGCTCGCACTGGTTTTATTGGGTTTTAACTTGTTCATCCTTTTAATTAGAAAGAATAAACAAACACGGGACACAATGACTCCAATATGTCTCGCTAGTTAAGCTATTAAATCACTTTCAGGCATTATTGTTTCATTGTTCATTAGCTCTCTTCTATTTCGGAGCTTCCCAAGGCCTCTGCTCAAGAGACTACATGTGAGGAGAAACAAAGGCTTTGATGTGAGGACATAAGCCTGTCAGTGTGATTCCTTAAGTACTTGATTCTCCGTGCAGTTGAGGGGAATTGATCTGAATCCCATAAGAAGATGGTGAATGTGTTACTCTTTGTTGTCACAACAGGATCCATTTTGTACATGGCTTAGGTTATCAGTTCTTCCCCAAACTACACAGCTGTGCGAGGCAGTCTGGCCCCAGGAGAAAACTACCTTTCAGACACTAGTGTTAACTCCACATAACTCCCACTCAGTTCCTCAGGGACAGATACAATACTGACACTGAAGTTGTAAGCCATTACCTCGCCTGTTAAATATTCAGAGGATTGCGCTTCCCTCATACACATCCGACAGCCTGTCCACTTTAAGAAAACAAGATCTATGCAGCCCAGAAAAAAATTATTTTGCTGTTGAATAAAACTGGAATGAGGATGTTGTTAATATTTTATAATATTGAAACACCACTCTAAAATAATCAGCCAAAAACTTTGAAATAAAACATATTTTCTCCATGAATAAAAATGTAAAAAATCAGCTCATTACCTTGCAGACTGAATGTGAGCACCCTTTACCCCATTTGCAGCTCGAAGAGACTGAATTGCTTTTTGAATTGCTTTCTATGCTATGACACAGCACAACAATAACTGAAAAATTAAGCCATGGCTTCAATATGTTTCAATTTTAAAGCGTGTGTGAATAGCACACATTTTTTCCATCAGGAAAAATTGCATCAGCAGATTTGAAATGTTTCCTAAGAGTGAAATAAAACACTGACAGTTTAATCATCACATGCATTTGCTAACATCCCTTGACAGCCTACCCAAGCCAGCTGGTTTGTGACATAACGGGGGGTTAAAGGCTTCCGTCTGCCTAGGGAGGATGGCAGGAGGCTAAGAGATGTCTTCACAGCCCCATGACAGGAAAGCTATGTGAGCTTTTGGGGACATGAAACTCGGCTAAGTAATCCAAATGAGTCTTACTGGGAGTTTAGGTCTCTCTCAAGCAAGCGAGCGAGCAAGTAAAGTTTATTTATATAGCACCTTTCACAGACAGCAGTCACAGGGTGCTTCTCAGGCAAAAACATAAAATCAAATACAATCAGAGAAATCAAACAAGGACAGAAGACTGAATAAACTGTACAAGGAGAAACAGGCATAAAACACAAGTTACAACAAATTAAAAACAGAAACGATCACATTACCTAAAATGTGGTAGTCTCATGCACAAAAAAAAGCTCAACGTCAATGCCATTGCTACGACAAGAAAGTGAAGCCCAGTGAAATCTCGGAAAGGAGAAACTACAACATGGAGCCGAGAAGTCGGGATCAATTTCTTTAATTCAGTGACCACTTCAAATAACTCATTTCAAATTCAGATTGCTTACATTCCAATTTAATTCCAATTCCAGTGCTTAAACGATTCTTGTAAACTCAAGTCATAATCAATAATGTTCCTCCCAGGCAAGATTATCCTGCCCAATGCCCGTAAAATCCTCTGTAAAGCCTAAACACTGCAGCAGCAGGGCAGGGAGACGGTCTTACTTGCGGAAGAGTTCGATATGGACCACCGCAGGTGCGATCTTCTCCACCACATCAGCGATGAAGTTGTATCTGTGCCGCAGGCTGTCTGGATTCTCCTGACCTGCAAGATGTTTGGAAGGAGTACTTTAAATTATGCCAGCTGTGTCAAAATAAATAAGAGTAAATTAAATGGCTTTGATTAATGGGGCAAATGAGGCAGCCATAATTAATACGGGCAGGTGGAGATAAAAAGATTTGACGCATGAAACTGTGATCAGAATGGGAACCGTCTTGAGGTGGTGAGAGAAAAGGGGCTTGTGAAGACAATAGCTTTACATAGAAAAACACTCAGCTGGACGGGTTCTCATATTCCTTCCAATTCATAGTGTTCAATAAAAAAATCACAGCTTCCAATTTTTTTTTTGCTCACATATGGTATGATGACTGCAGGTATCTGCAGACAGGTCAGGATTCTGCAGGCAAGGCATGACTCAGTGAAACACCATTTGAAGACAAGTCTTGAAATGTTCACTTCATCGAAAAGAGATACTCAATGTATCTCCGGGTCATACAACGAAGACTTATTCATAATTTTGTACTTTTTCACTGGAACATTCATTTTTAATCATCAAAAGATGGCTTTGGGTGGAGGCCTAAGTGTTCATTACACTCACCTGGTTGATATCCTCCACTCCACCAGTGACATTATATCCAAGTCCTGCTAGGCCAAAGTGTCTACTCTTTCTCAGTGAGTGATTAATTGATTTATAGATAAAGAATATCCACGCACCCTCGTTCACAAACTTGATTCTTGATACTTTTTACTTGTCTGCTTATTGAAACGGAATTACAAATATCTACAAACAGTACAGCCCTCTAGGGGTGCGTTTCCCAAAAGTATAGCCTAGTTGCTAACCATCTAATCAACTTACATAGTTTGAGCATACACAATCAATGGTTCCAACTATGTAAGTTAGCATCTGTGCTTTTGGGAAATGTACTGCAGAACTGGAGTCTGACACTACGGCTCTTGCCGAACTCAGAAGTCTTAAATTCTTGTCCAATGGTGCTTGTGACTGACACCTTCCAGCACTGATGAGGGACAAACTGACAGAAAAGTGTGTCCTTGTTTGAACAGCATGTGAACTTAAATAAACTGTTGTTGTTTCAGAAAAAACTGATATTTTCCCTGTGTGCAGTTACCTTTTTTTCCAAATTATTTGTGGCTATACGCACCAGCAATATATTTTGAATAGTTTATTTTTCCATTTCTATAAAATTTAGCACCTGAATAAACAGCGCAGATGTTTTCATTCCATCAAACATTGATGTCGTTACAACAATCTGCTGAATGAGCAACCTGCTTCACAAAGCTGCAGCTTCAGCAGAATTTCAAGACAGAATTTGTGAGAAACATCAAAAAGTCTCCAAAACTTGATTTGTCAGTTGTTTCAGGTCATGAAAACACTGGCCTCATGTCATAAAACATCCGGAAACTATTAAAAAAAAAACTTTGGATTCATCAAAATGTACAAATTTACTTCATTTAGGTAACCCCAGCTTTTACAGCACACTTATGAACCTCGAGTGTTATGCTTTTTACCCCTCAGCCGACAAAAGTCGTGGAGGGGTATGAGTGGTGTCCGTCCGTCCGTCCGTCCGTCCGTCCGTCCGTTATCTTCTCATTTCCGGACGATAGCTGAAAAACGCCTTGGCCAAATGCTCTAATTTTCTGGTGGTATGTGGGGGGTGGTTAGAGGAAGCTCCCTATCGATTTCTGTCTCGCTATGATAATCAATATGGCCGCCACGGCAAGGCAAGCGCAAGGCTGAGGGGTCCCAACGCAACTGTCTAGTGCTTCTTGGATTTGCTTCTTGAATTTGAGAACAATGCAGGCCAACTGAGATTAATTACACCTATCCAGTCCCTTCCATACAATATTTTTCTTAAATGGTGGAACAACATTTTGGTTTCGCATAACATGCAGTGAAAAATGAACAGAGCTTTCTCTGGCACATGGTGTGAAAAATATTACTGCTGTTGTGTTATCTGTTGGTCCCACCCAGAGTGAACAATAGACAGACCCGTCCAAACCCAGTTCCTTTCTCACATCACAGCTGAAAGCCACATTCATTAGAATATACTCGGCCAGTTTGGAATTGCAAGACTTCTATAGAAAATAAAAGAGACAGTTTTATGCAGTATAGTAAACTGAGGCCTGGCCTTAAGAGAATATGGCTTGAATTTTTTTTCTTCTAAATGAATTATTGAGTGTAAGCAGACCAATAGTAAACGGCAGTAACTGATGCAAATAACGTAATGTTGTCTATTGGATATGCGAGACCCTCATTGCCAATGCAGTTGTTTTGATTGTAGTTTAGTAACTCTCATAAATTATTGAAGAGGAAAATGGATACAATTCTTTTATGAATCAAGATACCTTCACTGCGCCAATTCAGGCTTTGAGGGGTTTCAGTATTGTTATGCATTTGAAACTTAACACATAACTCATTGGTATGTCTTATTCCACCCTCTATGAGACAAAATTAACCAAACTATACAGTGTAATCAGGGATAATGTTCACATTCTCTAAAGGAAGGCTTTCCTCCCCTTGTTTCCTCACCATTAGAGAATAATAGCGCACGATTTGGGAATAGGTTGGACATTCATACTCCTATTTTATATCAACTTTTTGTTCGGAATTAGGAATGTTTTCTTTCTATGAAAACACATCCCGGGACAAAATTGTTCAACCTAACCCTCAACTGTGACGAGTCACATTTTTTATGCAATAATTCTTCCATCTGTGGTCAGACAGAAAACAGTGAAGAAGAAAAATTAGGGAGGAATTTAGACTCCAGATAAACACAAAAACATCTGCTTTTACAAACCAAGCCAAGTACTCTCCTTTTATAACCATCATAAAAGTCACCCCAGAAAAGCTTGAAAAATAGAGAAACTGAGAGAGACAGAGAGAAAGCGAGAGATGACAAAGTAAACTGAAAAAACAGGCCTTCTTTACTTTCGGTAATTACACACATACTGTAAGCACTCTGAATGTAAGCTGATGCTGCTATCTTCTTTCTGCAGCACAACCCACTGACTGCCTGAAATATTCAATGCCTGTCCAAACGTACCGAGTGGATATTTATGTGAGGGAGTTCATTTACAAAACAGCAGTACCAAATAATAGATTGTGGAATCTGAATCAACAAAATTTATTTTGAGGTCTGGGCCCAGGGTTCTCAGACACTGCCTGGGAAGGGTTCAGAGTTTTGGGGCAAAGGTCTGTAGGCCACAGAGACTGACAAATAAGGGCAAGATCTGGTATCTTCAGTCACCATACTTTGCATTCATATCCACAGGTCTGTGCAGTCACTTGTCAGTCTGCATACCTGTTGGCGCTTTTCTCGATGAGACCTTGTTGCCGTACATTTTCAAAAAGCAATGCCAGAATTTCTTCCCTGTTTGCGACTGTATTGCATGTTTGTGGGATCTGAGCAGACAGTCTGCATGTTTGAACACAGCTCTCCACCAAACACACAGATTAGAGGTTTAAAGGTATCCAGGCGTATATTTAGATATGTTCCAAAGGACAGTCATCTGAGATAATATCCTTTTATATGGGTTGGACAGCAAATCAACAAACAAAAACAATAGCTGTCTTCATGTCAGCTGTCGAGTATCATTAATGAACATAAAACACAGTCTATGCTTACTTTCCCGAAAGTGACATGCCACTGCTGCCTTCCCAGTGACTATCAGTTACCCCCACATAGCCCAAACACCACCCTCCTCCCCCCACATTAATAGGTTACATTCCTCAACAAGCCTGTGTAGAAGTACTGGTTGGTCCTCTAGACAGGATGTAGGACACATGACCCCTATTTACAAGCTGCTTTTGATAGTGATGAGCAAAAGCCCAGAAAATAAAGTAATAAAATGCCATAGCTGGAGGAAAGCTTGATTTAGTGATAGCTACAGAAGACAAAGGGGATGAAGAATCCTTTCATTTGTCTCAGTGCCAGCAAAGTACTATGCTGTTCATTCCCCTAATGGCTCACAAAAACCTGGACTGCTTGAGCCTAAATTTAAGGCTTCAATCAAATTAAATCCGCAGTCCAGACATAAGGGGAAATGTTGCTGGCTGGGTGGGGAGTGATAGCGATTTCAGAGATAGCAGTGTTGCTCTGGAATGCTAACCAACCATCCTTGACCACTTGAGTGAAAAAAAAAACATCCCAGGATCTCTCAACCCAATCTTGTGGCTCCACAGTATTTCCACCCAAAAGGCACAGCGTGTGGCCTTTCTTTTCTGCCTCCACTGGTCATGTGGCAACACGGCTGCAGTAACCCCCAATGCCCTTTACGTCCACTGTCATTTCTTTTGGCACCTGAAGGTTATGAGGTTTTCTATTTGGAAGTTGTCCCTTCTCCTTCTATACGGGGGGTTGGGGGTTAGATTTAGTTGCAGACTGCATCCCTTCCTGCCCTTCCCTCCCACCCCACCCAATTTGCCCTCACTCACCCACACACCATGCTGCCTCAGCAACCGCAATAAGATAGGTGCTGTAGTGCAGGGCTGTGTCCCTTGGCTGGGCTACCGGATACGCACTCAGCAGTGAGCTAATGTTTATCGAGCAACGAGCTCTTTCAACCCTGTGCTGACTCTATGAACCAGAGAGGGCAGTAAAAAACAAGCTCCAAGGATCCATAAGTCTCTGGACCATGGCTAAGCCTCGAAACACCAACCTGCCATAAGTATCATTTTTTTAATGTAATTCACGTTTAGCAGCAAAGCAGAAGTTTCAAGCTAACCTGAGTGAAAGCTAGTGGACTGAACATTATACACACGCTGCATATGGTCAGTCTGAACAATGGGCAGGCAACTTATAGGCAGAGAGACATCCTAAATGTAAAGAGAAGTAAGTCCGAGGCAAGAAAATATGGAGGGCTGTGTTAAGCAAAGATGAGACTGATGAGAGAAGCTATTCACCATCCACACTGTTACAGCCTGAACAAGGTTTGCTTTGAGGCACTGCAGAGTCATTTGAATGCTGGTTTCCATCGGAGACTCAACAAAAATCTTTTGAAAAAGCAAAAACCACAAAATTTGACCCCATGACATTTTCTCAGAAATTTTTTTTTTATTGTTTATTTTTTAATTAAGTCTAATTTAACATTACCACAAAAGAACAGCCGTGTTTTTTTTTCTCTCAAAATCATTTCAAATAAGGAAATGGGTTTTGGGTCAACAATTTATGTGGTAACGCTTAGCTTATAAGTGGAATTTTATGATGTAATTTCCCCATGGAAACTGGCTTGTCCTGACTGTGTGTCAGATTACGCCTCTCAATCATATACATACAGTGCATGGAACCTCCAGATAAAACACACTTAAACAAACATTGCTCTGTGACTGCAGAATTTGGCTTAGCAATTTTGGCTTGATTAAGTTATATAATGAACTTGAGTAGAAACCAGATGCAAGTGACCTCACATCATGTGATAACTTCACATGTTACAGCATTAACTGAGACATTCCAGAGACCCAGTCATACTTGATGTGCTGGGCAGCTTAATCAGACTATATGGTCAGTTTTACCTAAAATGGCTATTTTGTGGGGCCAAAGAACCACACACACACATGCACGCGCACACCAGGTCAATTAATTAACCAATTTGTCCAAGAATGAATTGATATAATGACTGTTTCGAGCTGTCATGAGGCTGCCAGTGCCTCATTCCTGCAGTCTGACCAGACCTAACACGTATCGAAAGAAGCTCTTCTGAGATTCTCTTCACTCTGCGTTCAGGCGAGAGCTGACTGACATACAGAGAGAGGCTCTCCTGCCAGTCTGTCCAACCTCGTGCTCTGCCCTGTAGCGATGGACAGCATGAAGCCGCACTGCAGGGTCTGGACCGCACTCAAACTCAGCCGCTGCTGACATCGTGTCTTTGTGGGCACTTTCATCACCGCTGCCTTGCGGCCAAGCGCTGCAACCCTCACAACCCGAGACGAGGACGGCTGCAGTCTATTTACAAAAGCCTGCCCGAGAAAAAAAAAAAGAGTGCTGGAGAGGCACTGGCCTCATTCCAGCAAGGTCCGACCCAGCTAACATTAAAAAAAATAACTGCAGAGGAAATAAATAAAAAAAGGAAAATTCCAACTGGCTTAAAACAGCACCACACTAGGCCATTGAAATGTCTGGTACTGCTGTGAATACCAAAGTAGTGCCAAACAGCTTAAAATATTGGCAGACATGGGCTGTCCAAGATCTGCTACCTGAAGAAAGGTCATAAAATGTGGAAATGTCTTAATAATAATGAAAATATTTGCCTTTGAAATGAAGTGGAGCACTTTTATCAAATCTGCTTCACACCAATCTGTTAAATGTTGATAATATAATGAGAAGTTTAGGGGAAAAAAAAATCTGGATTTTTCTCAGTTGTTCTTGGAGAAGTAACAAAGTGTTCTGTTGGTAAAGCTTCGGTAATGGTTTTAGCAGGATAACATGGCAGCTTTCATAACATTTGCAGGCGAGACAGATATGAATACATTCTTAATGGTTTGAGTTGAGTGACGGTCTTCACATAGAGTCAAAACATGCCTTTCCTGCAGAAAGGGCGGCTTTCAAGAAATGTCCCCATCCTCAGGAGGTAGACATCGTAGTTACCACAACAAAATGGTCAGAAATACTCAGAAATAAATCAACTCTAGTAGAGTACGGTATCTTTGACAGAGTGAGTCCACTTTAGATCCCTCTAGAGCCATTGAGCCAAGAAACTGTTTGAATTAACAATAACAATTTACTTTGCGGTGGTTGAGCTGCCATGGCAAAGCATTCTTCGAAAAAAATCTTTCACTAAACGGTTGTACATCAAGTATCCAAAACAAATCGATGAAGACATTAAAAGAACATATTTTGGAATGGTTGAAACCTCGGAAATCGGCCTCATTTTCATCGAATGATATTTGCGTCAGGGATTTTTGCTTAAACTTCTCACCTATAACCAAGACTGGAATTTCATAGTGCCGTTTATTCATTAGCCTGATTATATAGGTTCTCGTTTTGTTTACAGGGTTTTATTGAAGAGGTATTTTTCTGTTCTGTGAAGTAGCAGAGGTTCTCTGATGGGACACAGAAGGCAACAGGACACCCCCAGGCTGAAATAAGACAGCTCTGTTTACCACGACTGTCCGCTGCGGAACAGCGCGATGTTGAAACACTTTGACACCTGCTTTAACTGAGCCTGCGTCACCTGGTACCCAATCGGGAAAGGTATTCAAGGCTTTCCAACACTTTCCTAGCTTTAAGAACTATTTAGGGCGGTACGATGCTAAAGACTTTGATGATAATATTCCATGTATAATAATAAGATTCGTTTGCGTTTACAAATGGTATACTGCAGGCTATATAACTCCAACAATGCAAGAACTTTTTGGTTGTTTCATTGAGACTTATTGAGTATTTATGAGCACTAACAGTGAATTGGCCTAATGTTAAAATATTTGAAACTGTATTTCTAATCAAGCAATACTACCCTTCTGAAATAACTTCACATTGAGTTTGCTTACCTTGACCGCAGACTCCCCTTTGGATGAAGATGACAGGTGGCTGCTGCAGCTTTTCCGCCCGGTTGCTGACTCTTTTCAGTTCGCATATGTTTCGATAGGAGACGCCATCGCTGCCGCATACGGGTGCGGAACTTTTGCAAACGCACACACCAGTACTGCCTCGCTTTCTGACTGTTGCCGTGTTTCCCACTCCGTCCGACACCGAGCATTCCAGCCCTTCTGCGCATTCTGGGTCGCCTAATTTACCAGTACCACCACAGATTTCGCCCTCCCCCGATGCACAGACCGGACAGCAGTCACACTGATCCAGTACATCGCCGGCCAAGCAATCCGCCGGGATGGGGGCACATTTCGACTTGTCACAGCGGTCTGGACAACCGATGACGTATCGGTTGGAGACCCTTGCATCGGTGAGGAAAGGGATTAGTAAAAAGCCGGTGCAGAAGATAAATGAAAACATTTTACACGCAATGTAAATAATTAAAAATAGCGGAACTTTGAATTAATATTTTTGAAAAAAAAAAGCTACTTTCACAACGTTTACTGAAATTTTGCTGCTTTAAAATACGTATTTTCTGACAAATAAATAGTGCATTTACCTAAACAATTCATAGAACTTCTAGTTAGCGTACTAGAATCGTACTAGTCTGCCTCTCTGTACACAGCACGTAATTAAGTGATCTCTTTGATGAGATTTATAAAAGCAAGGCGCACAACACTTCAAAGACAACATAAACAAGCTCAAGGATTGGTTGTACGAACCGACGCTCAATTTCAAAGAGCGTGTGAGGGTGTAGGGGAGGGTCCACACAACCACGCCTCTCTCAAGTGTCTGGAACCACTCAAATTTAATTCCGTTTTATACTAGAAAACGAATAAATCCTATAATCTCTGTGGAAGATAGCAAATAAGGCAATAAAATGTGCTTTCAACAAATTTTGTTTATTTTATTATTATTATTTTTATTTATTTACTTATTTTGCGCAGAAATCATAAATGCCAATAGGACATTTACTGTACTGTTTGTATTGAATTTGTTTTGTCTCATACAGCTGCAAAAATATTCCATAATATTTTGACGCTTACGCCTTACATTTCGCCGACAGTTTTCGTCTCTTAATTTGACAAATTAATATAGTGTACCAACTTCGAACGTTATTCTCCATTGTTTGTGATGGCATTTCGCCAACGAGTGAGATGGGGTTCACTGCTGAGTTGACTGGCTGAAATCAGGATTTTAACTGCTGCTGTAGCATAATGTTCTTAGTGTAAGGTCCCTCTCGTGTAGCTGTCCGAGAGAAGTTCATCCAAGTCGCATAAGACGGGAAACCAGAAAAATGGGGAAATCCTGGATAAGACCCAAGATACAGCTACAGTTAGTCCCTGGGCAGAAACTATTGAGTAACTCCGCAACAGCACCTGGTCCCAACGAATGCATATTTGCGTTCATACTCAGCAAAAATCTGTGCGTACATATCTGTGTGCATTGCTTTATGTGTTTGTATGAGTCCATTGACTCATTGGCTTGACCTACTTAGTACTTTTGATCCAGAATACAATAGGCGAGAGGCAGGAACAAACCTCAGGCAGCCTGCCAATCCATTGAAAGTGAAGGTGGGAAATCCAAGGGTCAGAAAGTAAAAATTTTGTCATGTTTTTCCATCTGCCTCACAAAATCAGCTGGTCTCTCAAATTAGTTTTGCCGTCTGGCTGAAGCAAATTCAGGTGGTTGGAATAAAATTCTGGGGAGAAGTTTTACTTTCTGAACCGGACTTTCCACCTCGACACACCATTCACTCACATTCATATCTATGGGCAGATTAGAGCCTCCACTTAGCGTAGCATGCCTGTCTTTGGACTATGGGAGGAAACCAAAGTTGCATGAACAAAAGGAGAATGCACACACTCTACACAGAAAGGCCCGAGGCCTGACTTGGACTCGTGGCCTCCTTGGAGAGAGGCAACAGTGCTCCCCAGTTCAAAAATACTACACCACCTTGTCGCCCACGTTTGTGTTTTTCAGGCTTCATATGAATGCGTGTATGGAGTAGATGGCTTATGAAACCATGTGGACTGCATCATTTTATGTGCCTGTGGATAAGAGGATGCAGTGATGTGTTTGTGTTTGCACGTATGTTTATCTTTATGTGCAAGTGCATGCTTGTGCACTTCAAGTGGATTCTCCACATTTGTGCATTTCCATGACTATATGCATGCAGTGCTTGCTTAGTGAGCGTGATTGTGTGTCAGTGCATTGGGATACTGTGTGTGTGTGTGTGTGTGTGTGTGTGCATGTTTCTCTGTGTGTGGGTGGGAAGCATGTACTAGCAGTTGGACAACTGAAAGTCCACACAAGCAGTAATGAATGTTTAAAAAAAAAAACCTCAGCAACACCTCAGGCAATGGTCTGTGGGTTTGCTGCATACTAATGTGAATTCTTCATTATATAATGTTAATACAGTTCTTTAAAAAGCATCAAGGATATGGTTTTCTATGTAAGTATAAAAGGTGTTTCATAATTAGTTGCATGACACTTGAACAAAAAGCAGACTGTTACTGGGGTGTATAACCCTCTGTATATAGAAATGTAGCGATAGTTTCTATATGTAACACAGCACATGTAAGCAACATAATTTCCTTTGATTTGCTATGGAAATGCAACTTGAACCAATCTCCCTAGTAACAACATTGGCTCATCAAATTCGAAATTTAACTGAGTGCGAATAATTAGGAGAAATAACATTGCTTTGATCCAAGCACCAGTAGTAGAATATTCTCCATGGATGTTGATAATCGCATCCTTCCAGTTCTGCAGTGCTCCATTTCCTGGAAACAAATGTTTTATCACAAGAGACACAGCTCTAATTTGGTCAGTAAATGAAAGGGTCGCCTCTGCATGAATGCAATGCAAAATTGAAAGGCCTGATATAGGAATGTAATGAGAACACACTGCTATTTTACCAGGGTATTGCTTTACTAATTATCCGCTCTGTATCCCTGCTTCTCCATGAGGTAGTGCGTAGCGCGTGCTACTCGGAGAAGTAATCAAGCCATTATGCCATTTTAAAAAAATAACAGCATTTTTTTAGTTGATCAAAATCAATCATTTTTATATTTTAACATCCCGTTTGCTTAAACTATCTTGCTTCAATTAACAAAGTATGGTATGAGTAAATTATGTTGTTCATTTTCCTTCAAAATTAATCCAGCATGTGACATTTTTATTCCAGCAAGAAAAGAACCAATATTGCTGTAGATCAAAGACTCCAAAAGAGGATCGGAGAGCCCATCCAGCTCCACTGTCTGACTAATTTCCCCTCCTCCAGTAATTTATTTAGTCTTGCACAGCTGAAAACTGAATGGTCCTTTTTTTTCCTGTTGCTGCTGATGAACTAATTACTTCCAGAGCAGAGGAACTGTCTGCCACTGGTAAAACCTTTTTGACCCATTTCTCAAAGTCAGGACAACATCTCATTGCAACATAAATCTCGTGATTGCCATCATTACAGTTCATCTATTGTGTATTATCGATGAATAGAGCAGTATTACATGAGCAGTGTCAGTGTGCTTAGGAACTAGATTTAGTCAAGGTTTAGAACCAAGAGAATCAGAGAGTTCCCTTGCTTTTGAGCAATCAAAAATCCTTTTTTTTTTTTTTTTAAATAAATTGGGCATCTCCAATCCAGCCCAAATCTAGAATTCCCAAGTCAAGAACTACAGTATCTCACAAAAGTGAGTACACCCCTCAAATTACGACCATTAATTTATTATATCTTTTCAAGGGGCAATTTACAAATATGAAACTTGAATATATTCTAGAGTAGTCATTGTACAATATGTGTAGCTGTGTAGATTTACTGCACTGTCCAAATAACTGAACAAACAGTCACTATTTCCAAAATGGGTGGCAACAAAAGTGAGTGCACACCCCAATTGGTAATGGTCAACCAAGCAATGAAACGTCTTATTCATCATGTTCATGCTTTTGTCTGCTCGACTGGGCCGTACGAGGTTGTGTAACGTGTTGAAGGTTTAAATTTTGGTGCTTTGGGCGCAATGCTCTCATTCTGGTCACTGGATGGTCAAAATGCCTCCACACGGGAAAGAACTCTCTGAGGATCTGAAAAAGAGAATTGTTACTCTCCACAAAGATGGTCTAAGCTACATGAAGATCTGTGAAACCATGAAACTGAGCTACAGCACGGTGGCCAAAGTTATCCAGCGGTTTTCCAAGACGGGTTCTGCTCGGGACAGGCATGGTCAGGGTCGACCAAAGAGGTTGAGTCCTCTTGCTGTGCGTCAGGTGCACAAGTTGGCTTTAAAAAACAGATGGAGGAGTGCTGGCAGCATTGCTAACGAGCTTGCAGCAGTGGGAGAACAGCCTGTCAGTGCTCAGACCATACGTTGTTCACTGCACCAAGACGGTCTGCATGGCTGTCGGCCAAGACGGAAGCTTCTTCTGAAGCTAGCCCACAAGAAGGCCCGAAAACAGTTTGCTGAAGACAACCAGTCCAAGAACATGAACTTCTGGAACCATGTTCTGTGGTCTGACGAGACCAAGATAAACTTGTTTGGCTCAGATGGTGTCCAGCATGTGTGGCGGCGCCCTGGTGAGGAGTACCAAGACAAGTGTGTACTGCCTACAGTCAAACATGGTGGTGGCAGCATCATGGTCTGGGGCTGCATGAGTGCTTCTGGTCCTGGGGAGCTGCACTTCTTTAATGGAATAATGGATTCCAACATGTATTGTGACAATCTGAAGCAGAACATGATGCCCTTCCTTCGAAAACTGGGCCACAAGGCAGCTTTCCAACATGATATCCACCCGAAATACACCTCCAAGATGACAACTGCCTTCCTGAAGAAGCTGATGCTGAAGGTGATGGCATGGCCAAGTATGTCTCCAGACCTGAATCCCATTGAGCACCTGTGGGGCATCCTCAAGCGGAAGGTGGAGGAGCAGCAGGTATCCAACATCCACCAGCTCTGTGATGTTGTCATGGAGGAGTGGAGGAGGATCCCAGCAACAACCTGTGCAGCTCTGGTGAATTCCATGCCTCGGAGAATCAACGCAGTGCTGGACAACAATGGTGGTCACTCTAAATATTGACACTATGGACGCAATTTGGCATGTTGACGGTGAGGTGTACTCACTTTCGTTGCCACTCATTTTGGAAATAATGACTGTTCAGTTATTTGGACAGTGCTGTAAATCTACACTGCTACACATATTGTACAATGACTACTCTAGAATATATTCAGGTTTCATTTCTGTAACGTTGTCCCTTGAAAAGATATCATAAATTAATTGTCAAAATGTGAGGGGTGTACTCACTTTTGCAAGATACTGTATGTACAAGCCTTGCTCGTATGCGACCCTATGTTGCCAACTTCGAGAGAGCGACGACAGTTTGCGGCTCTCCTCCGAAGCACGCGCCCTGTCAGCCACTGCTTCTTAACTCTCATAGGCCGAAACCTCGCAAGTTCAGAATGAGGGCGGAGGATACCCGAACATGAGCAAGCTGAGAATCTTACAGACGAGCGCCCGGCTGGCCAACAGGAGGCGCTTGAAGCAACGAACAATGCAACTATTTTTTATTATCCCATCCCAGCAGTCCCTTCCCAATTAGTATTCCCTGCAACGCAAAGCCAATTGTGCGCTGCTCTGAAAAAGCTGCTGACCACTGCCAGCTGGTATGACCAGGGATCGAATCCGCGCCGTGGTAGTTACTGCTCTGCAATGCGGCGCCTTAACCGAGTGAGCTAACCGAGTGAGCTCTCAAATAACCTTTTTGTCGTTATTTTTTCAAAACATGCAGCATACAGGCTAAGTACAGGATATGATGTATCCTGTGGAATAAATAGAACTAGCTGGCAAGTTGGCGTACACTCTGGGCTACCCTTGACCTAGATGGAAATGGGTAGTGACTTGTTTTCATGATGCAAAACCCAGATGCTTCTAGATAATTTCCAATTCTCAACAAAGGTGATAGATAGATAGATCGATAGATGGATAGATGGGTAGATCGGTAGATAGATAGATAGATGGATAGACGGATGGATGGATGGATGAAACTGTCGACCTAGATTCGAGCTACCTTACAGGTAGCCGGAGTAAAATGGATACATGAGGAGTACACTGTAGATGTATCCTTTTTGCGGTTATTCCATCGGATGTTCTTTACCTGGATTGATTCAGTACACACAGTATCTAGCATTATAGATGGATGTGCAGAAAAGCCGTGTCTGACACACTGTGAAAAAGTAATCAGTAAATTCATGAGAATAATCCATAGTCATGTGCTCAAGTTCTCTCAAGGAGCATCTCTGGGCAGCTGTCATCGGGCGAGATTTGAACGACTCCTGAGGCTCACGAAGCTGCACTGCAGTGGTTTGTGATCGACTTGGAATCAAACAGTTGCTGTCCGGGAATTGCAAACCCCCCTTCCCTCCGCCAAAGTGCTTTTTGAACCAAGACTCAGCACAAATGAGTCACGCTCATCTGTTATCTATGCCACTCAAAGCCTTACAACTCACTCTGAATCACCAAACCACAACCATATTAGAAGCATTACATAAAAATGAAATTCTGTTCCAAAAAAAGCTATCTGGAAGGCTGGTCATACCTAGTCTGTTTATGCGACCAACAAACTGTTGACAAACTCAGCAAAACAAGTTGTGCTCTTTTCGGACTGTTAAAATGAAGTGAGATAAGTGGTCAAAACTAATTTGCGTATACCCAATGACTGTCTGTCCTGAATTAGATAAAGCTGAATCATCTCTTGTGCGTTACAGGAAATATTCAGAAAAGATGTTTCAAATCAGCTTTAAACCAGTGGGATGCTGACCTTAAGAATATGAAAAGGAAACACACAGTCAGACCAAGAGGCAAGCCAATGAGTTCAAATCTACTGGAAATAAATCCTAGCACTGTACTTTCTGACTGAGTGGTCAATGCGAGACTCTGGGCCAACAACACTTGTGGGTGAAAGCCTATTTTACAGTTTTATAAATGATTTGAGGTCGTTTCTTAAGAAATGAACTACTGTAACAGTTTTTCATCCTTTTTGTCACATCTTGAGTGTTTCCCCAATTGTTTTTTCCCTGCAATCCAACTGCCTTTGTCAGTTTTGGTCTTATTTCAGTTATTGATTCTCATTTAACAAGAGGCTCCTCAGAGCCTGTACTCGGGCCGGGTCTAGGCCTGGGCCAATCACAAAACCACGCGCGCGCATGAACAGGACAATCGCGACCCCGAAAAAAAAAAAGAAGAACGGAGCCGAAACTTAGACTTGTGGCCTACCGGCCCGAGTAATTACTGTTCTGTTCTACTCCCCTCCCTCCTGGTCCCACTCCCCATGCTTTCCCAAGCATTTCCACTTTGATGATTGTATACAAGTTTCTGGTCCCAGTCTTCCCCTTGCTGGATTGTTCCATTTCGTCCTCAATGCTATCTAAGAAAAACTGGCGACCTATTTATTAGGGATACCTGTCCCTGAGTCTGTACCAGGCAAGTGGCTTCTTCCAGCCTCTCCTTCACCCCTGCTTGAAAGTGTGCACCTGCCCAGGCACACCCTGATTCATTCAGCTTGCCATCCTGGCTACTGATCTTGGACCAATTCCTTCCACCACGCCTTGCCTGACTCACCATATTCCTGTTTGCTCCCACCTGACTTCAGGCCATCTACGGATATTCTTCAGTGAAGTCAAATAAGCCAACAGAGTTTGTCTTCCTCTTCTGTTAACAAAGGCCAAATTCAGCATTATCTGAGATCTGCACCTGGTTCCTGTTATGAAATCTGTAACACATTTGGCTTGTGGCCATTTTGGCAGGTGGGTCCTATAATGCTACGCAATCTGATTATTGGATAATGTTCATGAAAAACCGCGATTCACTGGTCCTATCAGTTCCTATTTAGCTTATCCGTTCGCGAGTCAAAGTTCCATCGTATTCAACACATTCTACAGTATTTCCACAAAATATCTTGAGGGTGTTTACTCCAGGGCAGGAATGATTTCAGTGACCTCAGGGAAGGTCAAAATATTTACACCCAAACACATCTGCTCATTGGAATTCAAAATGCAACGACAAGTCACTGTTCCAGGAGCATTGCGATCTGCGAGTGATTTTGTTCGGTATGAGGTTTCTGGTTTATGGACACCCTCAAGATATTTCTTTTATTCTCATCAGCTTAATTAAAAAGTTATGTCAAGTATTTTGGAGGAATCCCAAGGATAAAGTTAAATTTGTTTACTCATAATCATGAATTTCCAGACATATTTAAAAAAAAATGCATGGTGTATATAGAAGAGTTCACTCTGTGGTTGTAATACAATCCACATTCAATCCCTTTTTTCGTCATGGTCCTCAACTGGCCTGTGTTCATATATTATTATGCTCATGTGTCCGAGCTCATCTTATACAAATGACTACTTCTTTTCACCGTGTTGCTCACTAGCTGAGCTACATTGTGATTTCATTACATCTGTCCTACAGTGCCGTGAAAAAGTATGCACCCCCTTCCTGATTTTTTTTTTTTTGCATATTTTTCACACTTAAATGTTTCAGATCATCAAACAAATTTTAATATTAGACAAAGATAACCCGACTAAATACAAAATGCATTTTTTAAATGATGACTTCATTTATTGAGGGAAAAAAGCTATCCAAACCTACCCGGCCCTATGCGAAAAAGTAATCGCCCTGCCTTGTTAAATCATTAATTAACTGTGATTAACCACATTTTTTTAGCTCTATTTCACTAGCCACACTCGGGTCTGATGACTGCCAGACCTGTTGAATCAAGAAATCACTTAAATAGAACCTGTCTGACAAAGTGAAGTAGGCTAAAAGATCTCAAAAAGCAACACATAATGCTGCAATCTAAAGAAATTCAAGAATAGATGAGAAACAAAGTCATTGACATCATCAGTCTGGAAAGAGTTACAAAGCCATTTCTAAGGCTTTGGGACTCCAGCAAATCATGGTGAGAGCCATTATTCACAAATGAAAAAAACTTAGAACAGTGGTGAACCTTCCCAGGGCTTACCAAAAATATTCCAAGAGCACATCGACGACTCATCCAGGAGGCCACAAAAGAAGCCAGAACAACATCTAAAGAACTGCAGGCCTTACTTGCCTCAGTTAAAGTCAGTGTTCATGATTCAATAATAAGAAAGAGACTGGGCAAAAATGGCATCCAAGGGAGAGTTACCTGGCAAAAACTTCTGCTGACCAAAAAGAACACAAAGGCTCATTTCACATTTTCCAAAAAACATCTTGATGATCCCCATGACGTTTGGTAAAATATTCTGTGGACTGAGGAGACAAAAGTTGAACTTTTTGGAAGGTATGGGTCCAGATCGGGCGTAAAACTAAAGCAGCATTTCATAAAAAGAACATCATACCAACAGTCAGACATGGTGGAGGTAGTGTGATGGTCTGGGGCTGCTTTGCTGCTTCAGGACCTGGACGACTTCCCGTAATTGATGGAACCATGAATTCTGCTCTCTATCGGAAAATCCTGAAGGAGAATGTCCGACCAACAGTTAGTGACCTAAAGCTCAACCGCACTTGGGTTATGCAGCTGGACAATAATCTTACCAGCAAGTCCACCTCTGAATGGCTTAAAAAAACAAAATGAAGGTTTTGGAGTGGTCTAGTCAAAAGTCCGGACTTAAATCCAATTGAGATGCTGTGGCATGACCCTCCAATGTAGCTAAATTAAAACAATTCTGCAAAGAAGAGTGGGCCAAAATTCCTCCACAGGGATGTCAAAGACTCATTGCCAGTTATCGCAAACGCTTGATTGCAGTTGTCGCCGAGGGTGGGTTTAGGTTTAGGGGGCAATAACTTTTTCACATCAGGCCAGGTAGTTTTGGATAGTTTTTTCCCTCAATAAATGAAATCATCATTTAAAAACTGCATTTTCTATTTACTCGGGTTATCTTTGTCTCATATTAAAATTTGTTTGATGATCTGAATCATTTAAGTGTGAGAAATATGCAAAAAAAAAAAAAAAAATATCAGGAAGGAGGAAAATCCTTTTTCACCGCACTGTATGTATTCTTATCCAAATTTTCTCAGCAGGCAAGAGGTCTCTTTTTTGTTCAGAGGGTCCAGCTCAGTTCTGTGGGTTAAAACCCTCTCTTTGTGGATGAAACGGGGACTAGTTGTTAAACAGTCAGCATCGGCAACCACATTCAGATTCAATAGTGGACTGCTGGAAACACCACTGCAAAGAGAATCAGTTCTGCAAAGGGTCACGCGTCACTGGCCCTTTCCACTTGTTTTTTGTCAAACGACATTTCTATTCTGTGATTGGGTCCCAGGATACTCAGTGTGCACATTTAATTCCTCACACCTAGCAGGATTCCAACTGAGATTACCTAGTTTTTATTGTGTTTTTTTATAACTGGCTCTATTTATTTGAAAATAAATTAAGTTACATACAGAGGAATCCTATCTTCTTCCATGCTTGGTTAAAGTGAAAGACAATTATGTTTTCACAGTATACTTTTATACTTATGCCTAGAACAATGTCCACCCCAGATAATACTTGCCTATAAAAATGAAGTTGCGTAACTGAATCTGGCATAGCAAAGACTGAACTGTCCAATGGTCTTTCAGCGAGTTCCCAGCTGCTAGTCAGAATGAGCAATGACTTGTGGGATGCCAGGATTAGGGACGAGAATAAAGCCAAGAGAACTTGCGTGCCACAGAAAAATAATGACACTAATGGATCAAGCTGTTGACGGGCAGCAGCAGTCAAGCAAAAATAAAAACTTCGTTTCCCGTTTCCACAGTTGTTGTTATGGTAACTGAACTTATCCAGCTGTTCTAGCTAATGGTTACATAACCACCTCCCAACGGCCTCTGACATCATCACTGATATCACCACTGGCCACAGCAGGCCTTTGCTTGACTAAGCACAAGGAGAGAGAGATCTTGAAGCATTCAGAGTGAGGTTCCACGGAATAATTTCTGTGATCTATGGCAGAACCTCTAAATCATTAGCTGCTGATATATTTTAACAGAGGCTTTTCAAGTCTATTGGCTGTTGAGGACTTCCACCCACTGGTGTAACCCAGACCTGGTGTACGAAAGTTTAGCACGTGACACCCCAAGCTTTGGGCGGTGATCCTGTATCTAACACTGCCTGATCTTCAGGGACTATCAGAAATGCAGGCCCTCCCTGGACCATCATTTGGTTACCAGGAAAGCTGGAGATGTTTCCGAGGACAGAACAATCTGTCCATTTGAGTTTTTCCTGAAAAATAAGAAGCAAAATAACCAATTATAGCAGCCAATTATTCGACAGCGTTCTGTAGACTGCCACCAGAAACAAGGACGTAATCTGACAAGAAACAACATTGAAGCCAAGCCTGACCTAAGGCCTCTTGGAGCAGAAGCGAAGTCTCTGCAAAATATTATGATTATAATTGAACTCCATGGGGGTATATTGTTCTATAAATCAACCCATACTTACAACCAGTGCCCAGCCATAGTGCAACAGCCATGGGCCAACTCAACTCCGAGGCCAGTGGTCAAGGGTCAAAGCAGTGCAGTGTAGCCTCGTTTCCACAAGCAGTGCAGTTCCAGTACAGTTTATTTCAGTTTGTTGTACATTAGAAGGGTTATTATTGCGTTTCCATTGACAAAGGCTGTGAATGTTGCATAAAAGACCGCACCAATCTGTTTTTAATTACCCTTTTCTTGGGGAACCTAGCACACTGATCCCTTACTTAAAGGTAGAGCTAGAAACACTGCAGTCCTCTGATTGGTCAAGAGAGGATTGAGCTGGATGGAGCAGTCAGAAATGACGGTGCTCCAGCTTGTTTCTCAACGCATCACTGAGAACAATATCAATCATACATCTGCTCACAATTTTCCTTGATTAGGAAGATTTCCAGTGATGAAAATACACCATCGGCAGAGAAACACAACTTCCCTCTTAATGCAGTGCTGCAGCGATTTTAAAATAGACAATTCAATTCAGAATTTTCAATTCACTTCACAAAAAAACAATTAATTACTTTGTTAAATTCCGTGTTTGCTTTGAGCACGTCCTGTACTACCTGACTTTCCCTTCATGGTTGTAAAATTACAAACAAGAAAATGAAGGTTAGCAACGAATATCCACAAATACAATTTTACGTCAAAACGATGCATTTTATCTCGTGTCACCTTACCAAGGAAAACCACACTGGATAATGTTGAGCGTTTTCAGAGTTTACACAATGTTAATTTAAGAAAAAGATTGAAAATAGGTCAAAACCAATCATTAATTTCAGTGATGTACTGCGCCTCTTGAATTTTCAGCTCTCTAGTCGCCAATTTTTTACTGTAAACATTCAAGCCTGTGTGATATCTTTTCTTTAAATCCTGTCTACATTTAAAAGTACTGTCTTCGGTAGACAAGCCTGATCCAGGGTTCAGGTACCTGCCCATACAGGTAACATACTGGTTCTAGGGGTACTATACCGAAAGTGCTTAGCAGAAACGCAGCTTACGTATCTCTTCCAGAATGCCCTGAGAAATCCCACATGGATGCAGGGAGGACAAGCAACCTTCACATGAAGGGAACAATGCCACCCCATTACAGATGTAGTTTTTTTATTGTCAAGGCATGGGAACCAATTCAAAGTTATGTGGCTCCTCTAAAGATTTGGCCCACGAATCTCATAGTTCCAAACCTCCACATCGTACTGCTTAGCAGCAGTTTTTGAGGGCCCATGTTAGATGCCGAAGCCACTCGCACTGATCTGTGAATTTCAGTCATGAGCTTCTAGATTTCACTCGACAAGCCACATCGTCACTACTGCGGCTATCGGGACTCGTCGCTTCACGCAAAGACTTTATTTTCTCAGTAAAAGGACAGACGACTTTTTTCCTGCTATCTCAGACTTAAAATAGCCATGTCCACAATAACAATTCTGGCATGGATCCAAACACAGTCTTCCAGCCCTTTCAAATCTGCAGCAATTATTTAAGCCAGACCTGCAGAACTTCAAGGCGACTCCCTATTGTGCCCATGCTTCGAACCCTCCCAAGAAACCGCTTTTTTAGTCATTACTTGATCAAAACATATACTCAAGCGCAAAAGAAGAGCTCAGAACAGAATTCAGATGAGTGCTTCAACAGCCAAGGCCTCCACCTTGTTGACACAGTTTTGAGTTATAGTACACATTTGGTAAAGACTTGGTTTATCAAAGTGGGGGTAGGTAAAGTACACATACTGAAATAGCAACATCGACACTGATAATTCTAGCAGGGATTCAAACGCTCTCTTCCACCCCCTTCAAATCTGTTCTAATTATTAATGTCAGACCCGCAGAACTTGAATGCGATTCCAAATGTTTCCACGCTCCAAATCCTCTCAGGACAGCTTCCAGTCATTTTTGATCACAACACATTTAGTCGAGCACAACAAAACGTGCTTGATGATGGATTCAGATGAGAGTTTGAACAGCCAAGGCCTTTATCCTGCTGGCACTGGGATTTGAGGTACGGCGCTGGTCCATTCGGTTACGAAAGAAAAGAAAAAAAACAGAAGGGCTCGTAGCACGTTCCAAACCGCAGTGGCGGACTCACACGATGATTCACGCCCGCCCTCCCCCGAAAGAGGAATGGCGCCCAGCCGTACGGAGTAATGAAGGGGGGCCTCTCGGTGCTTTTCCAGGGTAAAGTTGTTCCAAAATCCATTTCAGTCTTCACTTACGGGTCAGCGGGCCGGTGAAACCAGGGGAACCAAAGCTCCAATTCTTAATGTTTGTTCAGGCAAGTGAATATAAACGAAAATGGGCTTTGAGCACTGAACTGAAGCTCCGAGTTTGAGATTGAGCTGGGGTGAATCCACTCCATCGTGAGGCGCTCAGAAACCTTATCCCTCTCTGTCCCCCGGAATCAGTGGGAGATCCAAAGCCAAAAAGACTTTCAAAGTAATCTCAGAGTAGCCTAACCTCGGGAGGTAGACTTGGATCCACTGAAGAAGGAACTTTGATATCGCAGGAGTCTATTACTTTGAACAAGACTGCGCAAGAATCACCAGCAGAGGGCAGCATAGTCAGTACTTAGGTCTGCATTTCCAGGGCATAATACTCAACGGCGTCCAACTGGTACAATACATCCATGCATCCAGCGTGATTGAATTTTAAGAGGACCATAAAGCGCACCGAGAAGATTCCATTCTAAAGAGGCTGTAAAAGGATTTAGTCGCACAAACATAAACTGTAAGTATAGATTTTAATCAAAGGCCAAGCTCCAGCAATAAAACTGATTCCTGAGGAATTTAAATGTGATGTTTATGAGAGATCAGGCGGTCTCGAAGGATTGCTGTTCCACTGACAGACTCTAGATGGCACTGTTACATTACCATGCCATGTTCATGTGGGTAAGGAGGAAAAAATGCTGCTTGCACAGCTTTGAAAACCATATTGGATTAAATTTGTCATAAACTCAAAAGCTAAACAGAGCACAGGCCATTTAGCCAATCAAAGGCCAGTCATTTTTTTTGTAGTGTTTACATTTACATTGCACTTACTCTACATGTCTGACTTTAAACTCTCTGGTTGGGCTTTAGGGTGATAAAAATGTGATGCTCCATTAATGTGCAGTAAGCAACTCAAACTTGAGAAACGTACACTTGCATCCTCTCCTCATTCGACTGAATGAAAACCCGTAAAGCATAAAAAAAAAAAAAAAAAAAACTGTCAGTCATTTTCAAATCAGTTGATTTATTTTCAAACTCCAAGTAATAAATAATACATGATTTAAGAACATCATGTACAGTATAATAACATTATTAATAAAAATTAAAAAACGGGATCAAAATAGCTTGTTTTGTATAGAAAGAATGCAGGCACTTTACAGCAATACAGTAGGAGCTGTGCAACACAGAAACAGCCGAGGAGTCAGCAAACAGCAGAACAGGACAGCTGAAATCACTCATCCATGCTCTTACAGGCAATATAAGCACAGGCTCCCACAAGACACTCTCTCACTTTATAGAAGCTTTCTGAAAAGTATGGGAAGGAATAACATGACAGACCGACTGTATCCATGCACCTGAACACTTCATGCAGTCTTAGTGACCAAGCCCTTAGCTATCACGCCAATGAGCATTAACCCCATGTAGTTAAAATTGGCCATTTTTAGAGCTTAACAGCAGGGAAAGCGAACCAAATTTAACATTTTTTTTTGTCATGAATTTTCCTGGTGTGACCCTGTTGTCAGAAAAAGTTTGTACACCCATTTATATTTTTGTAAAAGCAGTATAGCATTAGGGTTACAAAGATCATCTCATGAGTCTTTGTAGATCTACCACTTACAAACTCAAAATTAGCAACCAAAACTAAGGGCCACATGGCCATTACGACAGAATATTAATTATGATAGTGGTTTCGCATTAGAACTTCAGTGAAGAAAAAATTGTACCTCACCGATTTAATGATCAGAGAAAGGTTGTTTCTTCATGAAAAATACTGAGTTGGGGTTCCATATTCAATAAACAGTCTAGCTCACAGAGGCCAGGTGAGGGTGGGCTTTGTTTGAGCCTGTGGGGCTCACATATACGGACACCACAAGGGATAAAGCGCCACACACCATACACTTTTCTAAACACAGAGCAGCATCCGCATTCATAAAGTGTCTCGGCGTGGGAGAGCTGTTCGGGGTGAGGTTTGCTTTTTAGCTCACAATGCGTAATACGAGAAGGACATGGACACAATCCAATATCAGTGCTCCGACAGGCTTCACTAATACACAACACAAACTCAAGCTCGTCACTGAACACGTGAAATGGGAGCGAGAGACTGAATTTGGCAAACAGTGACATTTAAAGAGGGAGCGTATGTAGGTATAAGTGATTTCCTGCTTAGGAATCAGGGTTACCCACCACCTGACCACAATGACACGTGCGCTAGCTTGGTGGCCTGGCATCCTATGTCAGAAATATCGAAGTCAGCGCAGACTGACGAACCACACGCCTGCATAAGGAGGACTGGGTCATACCATAAGCGTGTTAACAAGTCATTAAAGATTAAAAAAAAAAAACAAAAAAAGAGATTCAAATAATGAGAATATCAAATAATTCATACAACAGAGAGGAAGGAAGACACTGCATCACACATGCTAAGTTCCACCAGACTGCAAGCGACTGTGGGGAAAAACGCAAGGGTTCTTATGGGCTGCAAATTCCAATTTATCATCCTGAAGATGCTTTAAATTTCCCTTCCCACACTCTTGACCTAGGTTAGTCAAATTTGAAATTAAAATCTCTCACTCTAAAAGAATACAAATTTAAAAAAAAAAAAAAAAAAAAACACATAATGTACGCTCTGTGCATTGACATGGTACATTTCATTGTTAAATATAGAAATACACACACAGGTAATTATCTTCTTTTTAAGTTACCTTAGATTAGATCCCATATTTATCCCCGAAATGAATAAAATCAGAAAATGTCCAGAAAGGGAGAGGCGGAGAGGGCAAACGGAGTGCGGTTTGCGTGTCAAATGATGGCAGATAAACAAAGACGTCTTAAGCCTCAAATATCCCATTCTGAGAAGTGACCTACAGCTCCTTAAGGCAAGGAAAACAAAATCAAAACAGCTAAAAAAAAAAAAAACAGACTCACTGAGCTCAGCGTCAGTTAAAGGCCTGAAGCCCATCCATCAGTCAGCTGTCCTGGAGTTACAGACCGTCAGAGGCCTGTGAGATGCAGACAGACAAATTTTGAAGAAAAAGACAGACGTCAGAGGGGGACAAGTACCCTCTACGATGCTGTGGTCCCAGAACTCTCCACAGCCCTGAACTACAGGCCTAACGTGGGGGTTCGGTGTATTGTGGTGCCGTTTGGCTTGTACCCCATTGGTCTCTTTTCTGCATGGAGCGATGTTCTGTCCAAATTCTCCCCACGCTGGCCTGATGATGTCATAAGCCCCGCCTGCACCCCCTGAGGAATCTCCAGAGGTTTTTCGTGGGAAGGGGGTCGGGGCACAGGTGGGCGGAGCTCAGACCAGGCTGACGGGCAGGTCTGCCTCATCCAGCAGCAAGGGGCCCTCCTCGGATGAGCTGCTCTCGAAGCTGCTCCGGCGTCTCCACGGCGACGGGTCGCTCACTTGGAGAGCCGCGTCTCCTGGAGGGACAGGCGGGCCCGCGCTCCCCCTTGCCGGCTGGGCCGGGGCAGGAGGCTCATGAAGTCCTCGCTGTCCCAAGCCAGGGAGTGGGCCCGGGGCGGCAGCGGGCTGGAGAAGAGGGCTTTGTGGGTGGGGCAGGGGCGAGCTGGGGGCGGGGCCACCCGTGTCGCCGCTGTTGAGGCCGGAGGGTTCGGGACGATCGGCGTGCTCCTGAAAGAGGGGGGTGGTGCCCGAGCAGACACAGAGAGACAGTCAGAGACAGGCTCAGCGCTGGAGACGCCGCATCAGGGCAGCAGCAGCAGTAGTAGCGGGTGCAGGGCAGGTACGGGAGTAGCAGCTGCAGTAGTAGTGGTGTAGTGGTAGTAATAGTAGTAGTAGTAGTAGTAGTGGTAGTAGTTAAAGTAGAAGCACTGGTAGCTCTCATTTTGGGAATGTTAGTAATTCAGTGTCAGATTTTACTCTCTGAAAAACAAAGAGAGGGAGAAAAGACAAAACAAACAAAAAGACAGACGATACAAAAGCGTCAGCCAATGAGCGACAAAACGTTAGCATGCTCTGCCTGGAACGTGGTGGTCAGTTCAGCACTCCCTGTGGCTTTGCACCTATCGGATTGGAGAATGGTTCAGATACGCTTTCCTCACTGGTGCTCTAGCTTGCGTCACCATGGTGACACAAATTGCAAATTTGTAAATCAGCAGAGTGAGCGAAACGTGATGGGAAAGCACGGCGAGCCCCGCAAAACTGGACTCTCTTCCCAGGAGTAAAACAGAAAAATACCTCTAATCTTAAACTGATGTTTGCTCCCCTTACACATCCAAATCCCCATTTATGAGGGTGTGCTGGGGAAAAAAATAATCTGTTTTATTGTTGCCTGGGTTCTCCCGTTAAAGTGGTCTCAGCAGCAGGTTAGCCAATGAAACTGTTTAATGCCAATGTATCATATCTTTGTAAGCAAAGAGATCAGACCTGACCTCACAAGCTCATTAAGTCCAGTCAGCGCTCACCGACGGAGTTGACATGAAATGCAATGCCTCAAAAATTCCAATAATAGCACTAAACAAATTAAGACAAATTGAAAGGATAAGTAGGTTCCAAGTAATTTTAAAATGTTGACACGCAAGAAATTGAGACTACTGTGCATAGTTTGTATTGACATGCCAAAATATCTGGTCCAAAATTCCCAGAATGTCCATCTCTAACTGGTTCAGCCAATTTGTAGCTCATAGAGAGGTCATAGGCACCAATACACTACATAAAGGCAATCAATACTTCTGTAACAAAGACTGACTACAAAGTAGACAGTGCAGATCATTGGTGCAGTATACTACTGCTGACACTGTTTCAGTGGGTAATGACTTTTCAACTTTATGGAGGATTACATAGGATGGCATTTATGAGCCTGGAAGAATAATGGGAGTTGGGATTTCCGCAGTAGACCTCCAACAAATCTCCAATAAATGTGGCTTAGCCGTATAGGCCAATTAAGGTAAACTTAGCCATCTAATTTTTGTGGGGAAAATGCTTTTGCTTTTACCAACTGAAACTTTTCTGCAAACCCCACCATAAAGGAGAAGAGGAAAAGAGTATGAGCTGGAGTTTCAAAACTGATCAACTATTAATTTCAGGCACGTTTCCCCACCAACTTAACAAGGATAATTAATGCCATTAATACACAATATTTACTGCTTTCAGCACAGCAAGGCTTGCAAACACAAATCTGTGCCGTATCATGAGCATTTCATGAATGCAATAATTCCAAGAAAAATTAATTGCCCAATCATCCTATATTGCTGCTCGTTATTGAGCAAATCAATGGTTTAATTGCTAATCAAAGACAACAGGTTAATGGTAATCATGCCACATCAGGTGAGGAATGTACAATGCAATAAAAAAAAAAAAAAAAATTAGGCACCCTTAGCGATCACGAGCAAAACAAGCTATAAAAAGTGTCTGCGGTTCTTCCTCTTGGTCTTTCACTCAAAATATTCACAAACATTTTATCTTTGAAATAAAATCATTGAAGGAAAAAAAAACTAAAACATTTTGACAAGTAATATATATTTTTCTCCAAAAACGTGTGCCATAATTATCAGCACCCCAAGAAAATCTTGAGCTTAAAATTTAACTGAACTATATTTCCAGCCATATTTTACATTTTTAAGTTCACTTGTTTGATTAGAAACTCTTAAGTAGTCAGCCATGACTTCCTGTTATACTGGAATATGAATATGAGGTGGCGCAGACCAAATTCCCCACATTCATCACCACAAGAAAGATCCAACAACATATTGAAGAAGTGTAACAAAGTTTTTTTTGCCGTGCAAATGAGGAAATGGTTACAATATAATCTTGAAACAGTTGAAAATACCCATTTCCACTAACTGGGCAAAAATTCAGAAGTTTAAAGCAACAGGAGATGTTAATAAATAGCTTGAAGAGGACAAGTTGGCCCCACTGTGAGTAAGATGGTTTGACAGGCAAAACAATCACAAGGATCTCAACTGGAGAACTGCAGAGGTTAATGGTGTCTTGGGTCAGAAAGTCTCCAAAACTACCATCACATGTCATCTCCATTTCCACAAGTTCTTTTTAAGGGTTGCCCAAAAAAGCGACAGCTATCAATCGAGAACAACTAAAGCATCTACAGGTTGCCCAACATTGCTGGGACTGGGTTAAATGACCAGGTCAGACTAAAAAAGGATTTCTTGGCAACAATCATCGAAGGTGGGTTTGGTGCAAACAGTAATATAACCATACAGAAAAGCACCTCATATCCATAGGGAAGTCTGGCAGAGGATCTCTGATGTGTCAGAGTGTTTTTCTTCCAAAGGCCCTGGACATCTTGTTCGCATAATTAGCACCATAAATTCTGTCAACTATGAGCAAATATTACATGAAAATTTTATAGCCTCTGCCAGGAAGCTCAAAAAAGGCCGTGGTTGGACTGTCCAACAGGACAAAAGTCAGCAGCCGATCTCAAAATCTACATAAAAATGGTTCACCGACCACAGGAGGGATTTGCCATGGCCATCGCTATATCCCGACCCAAGCCACAGATCTCCGAGATGAACAGAAGAGGAGAGTCCATAAGCGTAAGCCCCAGAATCAGAAGGGACCCGGAGACACTCAGTAGGGAGGCACTGCCTCAGATCCCACGCCATGTGTCCACCAACCTCCTCACATATTACAGGTGAGGACTCAAAGCTGTCGTCTTGGCAAAGGGAGGGTGAACGAAATATTAAATTAAGGGGTGCCAATAATCGTGGCACACATATTTTTGAGAAAAATATTTGTTTCATGATAAGAATTTAATGTTTCTTTCAATCTTGTTACTCTGATGACATTTAAGATTTTAGTGTGTATTTTGCATGAGAGCTCGAGAGGATAAACAAAGGACATTTTTCCCCACATCTTGTTTTACATTTTTCTCAAGGGTGCCAATAACTCTGGAGGGCACAGTACCTCCGATGATCCCCACTCCATCACTATGCATCTACACTGTTTTTTACTCTCTTGCGGCCCCATCTCCCGGCATACCGGAAATAGTGCACAACTCCTCTGACTGGCTAATGCTATAACATGGTGGCAAAAATAAACAGGTTCTAAAGATGAACTTTGGCCACTTTTAATGTCGATTTATTCAACAAGAAAAAAAAAATCAATTATTGAAAAGTCTGCTCTTTGCATTTAAGTGTGTATTTTTTACCCCGACCTTTTTACCTTAGATGATTTCATAGAATTCAAATGATGTCTAGATTGACTGATTAATTATTAACACTGTAACGCTTGTGACTTATAAGCACGTTATAAAATGCAGTACATCACTCCTATTGCCACATAACTGATAGACAGACGGCACGGTCGCATCTTTTCAGAATAATCTTTTTCAGTTTCACGCATTCCCTCTCAATTCAGTTCCAAGGCTACACTCCTTTTTTCATTCTAAAAGGCTTTAGGGGCCTTACGCCACAACATCATGCAGAAAATAAAAATCAAAAAGCATGCAATAAAAAAAAAGCCAATTTTTATCATGGAGAATGGGGGGAAAAAATAATTATAAGTTGAATCCTGGCAAGCCCAGCTGTACAACATTTTTATCATGGTTTGCGAGAGCAGAGAGAGCTACACTCCGTGGGGAGCGCCGGAAAAGGAGCGGAACAGACAGGTAGACAAAAAAGACAGGAATAACTAGAAGAGGGCAAAGCCCTGAAATGAGGAAATGTGAAATTAGCTCAGAAAAGTGACAGAGCAGAGGGAAAGCAAGCTGCCATTCGCAATCACCATCATTCAACTTCAGATAAATGCAGATATGCAGACAGAAAATACGGTAGAACATGATTAACAATAAATCAAGTCAAATTAATGCGTAGAATACAGGGCTGTTTCCCTTAAATAGACACATATCTGATTCTATACCTACATAAACTGGAGGTACTTTCCCCATTGTCTACTAGAGAGAGATTACAAGAACATTTAACCTGCTACAGCCAGTTATTAATAAGATCAAATACATGGTGACAAAAATGTACTGGATTAATCGGAGGCAAACGTAAGTTAAAGGTGGCGACAGTCAAGCCAAATGAGGGCGACTGAGGGCACCATGCACGAGCTGAAGGAAGACATGCAGGGGTCAAGGAAGGGGGGTGGGTCTCTGTTTGTTAACACAGCCACCGTATGAAAACCGCCGTCAGACTGCCGCTTGGTGAAAGGGTCTCTGTGAGTAGCCGTGGTAATGGTTAGCATTAGCGGTTTTGTTAGTGTAATGTATATTGGGGTGGTGTTAGCATTTGCAATGGCTGCTACTTAGAGCTCAGCATGACTAGCAGGGCTGTGTAGAGAGATGTGGAGGGGGGGAGAGTTGGGTGGGCAGTGGGCCTGAAGCTTGCATTTTGTTAATCCCACACCATGCCAGTGATAAAAATGACTCGGGTCACCCAGCTACTGTGACCAGACATCTTATCAAGATGCTGCCGTTCATGAACCAGATAAAACTACTGGGTAAATGTTCTTCACTGACATACCATTTTGTGTACAGAGGTCTCTCAGAGGTCTCTTTGTGACTGTAAGCACATATGACCTGCTGCAGGGAGTTTCCTTCAGATTTTTTGAAGTGGTAAAATTAAGGGAAGGCTTCAGTAGGCCATATAGTCCACACTGCCCCCTGGTGGCAGCCCCTAAAGTGTTCAATAAGGACTCGTGGGGTCAGTGAGGGTATGAGTTAGTCACATTGATCAGTGAATGTCAGATTACCAGGTGAGAGCACGTTGGGTTGGATGTGAGGGGTGATGGGAGATGGAGCCGGCCCCCCTGAGGCGGCGACAGGGGTTCGTTTTTATAGTGTGCTTGTTTTTTTTGTTCGTTTCCTAGCTATTGAAAATATGCCGGTTAAGTTCCATTCTGCTGGACTAAATCAGGCCTACGCTCCAAACAAACAGAGAGAGGGGAGGCTTTTGACACGAGCTCACATACGTGCTGCATTCACCATTTCGGGATGTATACCTCTGTATACAAGGGTTCGACAGCCGTCTGGCCTGCCGCATCTGCAACAACACATTGCAAAGCTCGATTAGAGGGGGGAGGGGGGAAATCTAGCCAAGTGAGGAAAGAAAGGGGGGGGAGAAGAAAGGAGAGAGAAAACATGAAAGAATAAAAAGAAAGACAGTGAAAGACAGAGACGAAAGCCATAAAGCTGAAGAGCATCCTGCTTTCCTAAAGGTAGCTGCAGAGCAAACACCAGAAGCTAATCACCTAACGGGATATAGACTTCCTCTACAGACCCCATATGAGAACGCTTGAACCACAGCACGGTGAGCAAGTAGGGAATAAAGAAGAGTGTGTGTTTGTGCGCACTCGTGTGTGTGTGTGTGTACGAGATTGTATGCATATGCACACACGCAAGGGCCTGAGGGAGTGGAAATAAAATAAGAGTAAAGCCTCACAGGAAATTGCTGCCAAATTGGCACTCTTGACACATATCAATTCAACCAGAAATGTGGCTGCAGCTGGGCTGACAAAAAAAAAAACAAAACAAAACAAAAAAAAAAAAAAAAAAAACCCAAAACGAATGAGAAAACTGAATGAAAAGTCAACCTGAGTAACATTCCCTCCCCATCCCACCACGGGCCCAGGCAGTAGCTACATACAGAGGCTGCAGATCGGCCAGGTCCTCTCTGGGCCACGATAGCCCCAGAAATGGCCTTTATCCAGCTGTGCATCTCTTCTGGGCTGTCCGACTGCACAGCAGGAAGACAGGAAGAGGAGGAAGGGCATCATGAAAAGTATGAGTGGTGACACAGAAGACAAAAAAAGCTGTCATTTCCACTTCAGTCACAAAAAGCAGTCATAGGAAGCAAAGGTAAAGCTGGAGAGGCCGAAGTTACGACCTAAATCGGTGTTTCCCAAACCTCTCCCGGACTACCACTTATCTGGCATTCTTTAGGTGTCCCCCTGTTCCTGCACAGGTGATTCAAATGACGAAGTAATCATCAACACCTGAAGCTGCTTGATAATGAGCCATTCATTTGAACCACATGTGCTGGAACAGGTAGGAGATCTAAAATGCAAGACAAGTTGTCCTCTGGATGAGGTTTGAGAAAAACTGGCCAAACTGACGCATCCAATACCTGCACATGTCTAATAGTTCCAAACTGTTCAGAATAAATCTTTATTTAAACATTTATAAAGGATCTACAAAAAAATAAAGGATCTTTGCAAAAAAGAAAAAAAAAAAAATCGCATGAAAGTTCCTCAGGGCTCTATTTTTGGCCCTTACCTGAATATAAAAGGTCCTGGAAGAGGTAACAACTTCAAAGAGATTATCCCTCATCATAATGTCACTATGAGGAGGAAAAAAAGACAGCTTAAAAGAACCATACATAGTATGGTACAGACATCCATAAACACAGAAAAGGGGAACTGAAATTATTTCATTACTGTTCTATTAATGCATTCGTTGGAAATGCGGAAGCAGACTACTGCATTGAGGCGGGAGCACTAGAGACAGGCTGCAAGAGCACATCCAGCATTCACCTTCGTCTCAATGAATCTGCACTGGTCCCACAGAGAGGTCAATGTTTGCGACCCCACTGGTCCAAGTACAGAGGTATTAGAGGCATCAACCTGCCTGGCACATCCTCACCTCTGTTTGCACTCCTGAACCTTGTGGACCTCCTTAAGAGGGATCATTCGCAGTGGATCTTTCTCCTACGAAACAAATTACATGTTAATTCTCTTAGATGACATAGTAAGCACTCTCCTACTGACCTTCTCCTCTAAAAAAAGAGCACATCTGGGCAATCACTGCAGAGATTTGCACAGCTTCTGGCAAAACCAAACCTCAGGCCGGGCTTATTTGATCTGGGTTGTGTGGCAGGGGTCATTGAGCTTGGGGAAAATGTACACTCATGCGCGCGCACACACACACACGCACACACACACACACAGACTATAAGAGAAGCCTGTGAGGAGCCACGTGTCAACAGCACCTGCAGACTTCTACACAATGAGGACAGAATAGTCAGCCTTTTACAAAAAAAAAAAAAAAAAAAAAAAAGGCCACTCAGGACCTGCGTCACTTTCCCCTCTACCCCTTAATTACTCAGCCAAGAATAGAAGTTTTATTACTATTGTTCCGCATGATTTACTGCCTGAAGTCCCCGGCCCCCACAGTCCCCAGCACACAGGCTGGCATTCTGAGGCAGTCGTGAGTGGGTGGAAGTAACACAGCGCCACCTACTTCCTGGGTTTAGCACAGTGGCCCGTAACGCATAGCTCACGGAACACAAAGAAGGACGCGGAGCATATCGCCGGGACCAGGTCACAGAATCTATCGCAAAGGAGTATTCAAAGTATCTTACAGTATTGGCGCATTTATGAGTTACGGTCCCTGACGGAGTCGACTGAAGCTTACCTTTGCTCGTGCACTTATTGGACGCTCTGAATAAATGGTTCTGTCAGTTAAATGTAACAGCAACCGGAGAACAGTATGTGGTTGGTTATATTGAGGTGGGTTGCAGAAGTGCTCCTGCTTAAATGCTAGCATGGTTTGATAATCATGCCTGACAGGGATCGGTGGTTTAATGAGAAGACGTAAACATTGCAGCTGCAGACCTCAAACTGGAGGTGGGGCGGGATTTCGAAAGCACCTCTGCTTGCCGGCCTGGTATTACATAGCACCTCTCTGGAGATTTCGGATGGTAGAGCAGGAGAGCAGCGCAGGTGGTCCGGCGTGTTGTGGCTCGCTCCCCGTCCACGCCGAGGCAGCGAGGAATGGAATCTGGAGGCACGTCTCTCAGCATGTTGAGGCAACCCCCGCTCCCATGCATCCCATTCAAACCGCACAAACACACAGCGTTTGATTCCTGAAAGTAAAACCGCTGCTTGAGCCTAAAAACGGGTGGAAAGGTGTGTGTACGAGAGACTATAGGTGTGTGGGCGAAAGCTTGGAAGTGTGTGTAGGTATTGACTTAATGGGCATCTTCACAGGGCAGATCAAATTGATAAGATGCAGCATTTTTCCTTCCAAAAAGGCACATCTGAGGCTGGCTCTGCGCCAGTATTAATGGATTTGAAGGAAAACAGAGAAGACCACAGTCCTTGACAAGTCCACTGTGTCAAAGTCACTAACTTGCGCTGTTCCAAAGAGCAGTAGTTCAGCCCCGTTCAGCATCACTACCGCTAAAAGATTCAGAATCTTCAGAAATTTTCACAAAGAATAAACTGATTAAACTTTGTGCTACAGCAAGACAGCAACCCAAAATACACATCCTCAGCAAGGACTTCCTGGACAGGAAATTGAAGGAAATGAAGAGGTCAGCTCAATTTGCCTGATTTAGAGGAGGAGACCGCACCTCGGCAAAGTATATTACAGCGGATAGTAGAATTCTTGAAGTGTCCAAAATGCATAGTTTTATAAATTTTAATTTAGTAATGATCCAGTGCAATGCATTTTTAAACCAGCAAGTCTTCAAATCAGCGTCAATATCAGGGGGCAGACATTTTTACCTGGGGAATCTACGGCTGCGTTCGGAGTGCACACTGGTCCACTCGCTCACTCACTCTCTATATTGTTTTCAATGTAGAACATTCACTACACAGTGCCCTATATAGTGGGTGAGTGTGCGTTTTGAACGCATTATTCAATCAAACGCCAGTGCAACGGTGCTTGTGGGGTCAGTTATTCTCTTTCGTGACGTCAGTTATTCTCTTTCCTTTCATCCGGCACACAGAGTAGTTCAGAGGGCCTTCAGTAAACTCACCCTTTACGGCTTGGCTGCCCGCAAGCTGTTTTTATTTAAGCTGGCCTGATTAACAATCAAACAACTTATCGACTGAGTGACCAAGACCAATACATGGCCTACAATTATAAATGATAATGAAAAGGTGAATTCCTATTGCCTACATTTATATAATTGATATGGCATTGTAAATCCAAAACTTTAGCTGACTTTGCAGCATTTATTTTCGCCGTCCTTAGGATTGTCACACAGCTGTGCAACTTGCCTCACAGCGCCCTTTAGCCGTGACAACATTCAAAATATAGAACGGATTCTCGCAGCCTCGCAAACTAATCTACGCAAATCTGTGCTGCTTAACAAGCAACACAAGTGCTGTAATTACAAAGGCATATTGATATTTTATGTCGTCATTTATGCGCAGAAGAAGACGCCTCATAATTTTGTGGTGCAATGCATAACAGTGCTATCAAAAGTAAATTAGGCTGTCGTCGGTTTTTACCAATTAGTCTGAGCAACTGTGGCTAATCAGGAGATGTAAACTGCGAGAGGTTTAGGTTATTAAGCATTTTCTAAAGGTGAGGCTTCCGAAGGTCGAATTCAAAATCAGAAGATTCCCCTAGTAAAAATATCTGCCCCCTGATATTCAAGCCAATTTGAAGACTTGCTGGTTTAAAAATGTGTAGCACTGGATTATTATCAAATTAAAATATGCGTTTTAGACTCTTTAAGAATTCTACTTTCCACTGAAATATACTTTGCCGAAGTGTGGTCTCCTCCTTTAAACCCCCCAAAGAGCTGTAGCAAAGCCCATACTGATAACAAATCAGAGTGATAACTCACAAAACTGATATCACAAATGCCTAAAAATTGCAATTTGAAGATAAAAACTCTCAAAGGATACCCTGAAAAGAAATTACTAAAATAGATAATCCTGTTATTCATCATTTGAAAATAACTACTCTGCCCCCAAATACTTAGAAAATAAATACTAGATAGAACATTTTCTAAATGCATTTTGGTATTTATTTCATTTTAAAAGCATCACAAATTGTCAGATCATTTAAAACTTCATTCACTCAAGACATACATATTATGGGCACATCACTTCCAAATCTTTGAAAGAGCCATTGCCTTCCCCTATAAACAAGTTCATAAATGTCTTATTTTCAGAAGGTTATTTACCTAAAGTCTGAAAATAAAATGTGGTGATACAGGTCTTCAAAACAGGAGACAAGCAGGATTACAGATCTATCAGTATTTTACCCGTGTTATCAAAAGTTGCAGAAAAGTTGGTAACAAAACAACGAACATCAGATCTCCAGAACAGTGCCTTCCCCTTCATCCCATGCACTTTAACTTCAGACCAAACCATTCCAATAATACGGCAAGCTGTTCTTTTCTTTAAAAAAAAGGCCAGAGTATGATGGACAAGAGTGGTGTAGTGGGTGCTGTTCTTGGATCTAAATAACATTTTGATACGGTTGACCACAAAGTTTTATTTGCTAAACTGTCAAAACTTCACTTTTCTCCAAGCACCCTGAAGTGGATGGAATTATATTTTAGAAAACAAAGAACAATGTTGTAGGTACAATGGAACTACATTTCCATGCAGGCCGCAGGAAACACAAGTGACGTTTACAGCACCGCCCCCAGCGTGACTTGTAGTTATTGTAAACCAATGCAGTAGCCCAAGGAGCAATAAAACAAATAATAAAATGTATTAAACTGGTAACGCAACCCCGTTTTCGCTCGTCTCCTGGTTTCGTGGTACACAGCCAAATCCCGCGGAGCACTGCTCTCGTGACCTCTCAGGCGGAGCCTGCACGCACTGTGCTGCTTCCCCAGAGGCTGAGCCACACACGAGGACAGCCGCCGAATTTGCAGGCTTAACGCTAACAAAGTCTAGGCCCATTTAACGGTAAGCAAAATTTTCCTGAGACATTGTTGCAGCAAGTGGAAAGGACGCCTTTAAAGGAACACGGGCCTCGCAATGCCCGCAGGAGAACTCTGACTCAAACAATGCATGGGAGAAGACCCAAACCCACGCATAAAACCGCCAGAAAGCCATCCAGCATTCACAGCTCAACTTCTGCTCCTCCTGGGCAGCCCACAGCCTATCCTAAAGGCCACAGCACAAGTGGACAGTAAGCATGACTGCTCATTCCAGGCACTGGATATACTTCTGTTTAGTCTTTTCAGAGTCTGATGAGAATTATTGCCTCTGGTTACATACAATTCCCTTGTCATTTTAGTGATTGATGTTAGCACCATACATCGGTTCGCCATAACCTATTTCGTACAGCATAATACCCAATGTGGTTTCTATCCTCACAGCTAACCAAACTAACCCATATAACCCGCTACATTCCTTCTCCATTTCCCAGACAAAAGACACATATATACGTGCACCTGTACACGCGCTCGCTCACACTTGCACACATAGAACAACACACTCACACTCATTCTTACCCTCATTACTTCCCCTGTTAGGTCAGTCTATTTACGTTCAATGTTTGTCTGTCGAATAAATTCTTTTATCAATCCCATGAACATTAGATTCATTATATCACATGAACATGAGAGCTGAGCCAATCAGCCTTCCAAAGAACTATCCTTCAGATTATAAATTAAATCTTTGATTCAACTGAATTTTATTTAATCATTAATATTGGTCATTTTAATTATTAACTGAAATAACGATAATATCGCAATTTTATGACTGATCACTATATTTGCAGGTTTCCTGCAACACCCAACTGATATCCTGCAAGAGAATTTTTGTGGCAAACGTCTCAATTATCCATTTTCTCCATTTCACATTTTTGTAGAGGTATTTCCCCAACAATGAATACAAGTCTTGTGTCATAAATCACCCATATTACAGTGTAATACAGGGGTACCACAGGAGTCCATTTTGGGACCACTTTAGTTTAGTCAGTACATTAAAGACCTATCCTCAGTTTGTGTTGATGTCTCTGTAAAAATGTATGCATATGACAGTGACATTCCCACATGGAAAAAATAAATCTGAAGCTGAATCCAAACTGTATGCTGCAATGACATACACTAATGTTTGGCTATTTAAATTATGCCTCCACTTGAATGTGGCTAAAACAGTAGAACATCTTTTAAAAAAACTAAACAAATCATGGTTCGTATCATTCCGGACCCTGTAAAGAAAATACAAACTGAATCCAAATTCAAATACCTGGGTATTTTGCAAGACTCTACCATCATCTTCAACAAAAATGCTGAAAAAAACTGGCAAAAAGGATAGGTTCAATTTGTGTAATTTTACTTTCATTAGAAACTCATGTATATCATATGACATATCTTGAGGCCATGATTCTCCCACATATCACACACTGTATTACGAGCGCACCACAAAAATGCTATGAAATACTGTATAAACATTCTGTGATCGCCCTTGATTGAGAAACAAATCAATATGCAAATTTGTTTTGTACATGAAATTCTACATTCAGCTCCCCACCGATCCATTAGAGCTGTAACAAGGTAGATCGTAACATTTCAATAAGAAAATTAGTTTCAGTGGAACAGCTTTCTCAATTCAGGCAACTAGACTATAACACTTCACCTACAACGGTTAGAGACATCAACACATACTGTACATTCAGGAGATTATTAAAAATATGGCTGTAAAATAATCAAATCCTTGAGCACTGAATAATGATGTAGCAAAATGGTATTTTTAACTAATTTCAACTTTTATTCACCTTCAGTGTGGAGAATAAGTTTCAGGCACATTTAAAACAATTCCACCTGGCAAACATGCAACCAAAAATCATGGAGAAAGAAAAAACGTTTCTGAATTTTGAAAAATGTACGATAAAGGTCTGTGAACTGTAAAAAGCTCAATCAAATCAATATTTGACGAAACCATTTTTTGCCTGTAATTACTACAGTGTCCAGCAGTTCTACTGTTTTATAAAGTAATTGGCTGTTTCACTGTTCTAAGCCTTTTGGCAAACTTGCCACAGTTCTTCTGCAGATTCATTCTCACTGATGTCTGTCTCTCCAGGTAACCTCAGACAGCTTTGGTGTTGTTGAGACCAGAGTTCAATGATATATTATCTGAATCAACAGTACTTAATTAAATGCAAACATTTTCTGAAAGTTTTTTTTTTCTTAAATTAACATACGGTGCGCCAAATGTGCTTTGTTTCTGGAGAAACGTTAATGAGGAAAACAAAAAATAAACATCTAAGGCTAAATCTAAATGTGAAAAATCTAGGATGCCTACAACTTTTGCGCAGTAATGTACGTTTATTACTTTAGTACTGTATTATAATACATGTTGCCCATTTTATGCATCAAAAACTTTTTTTTTCTAGATTATTCATTTTAACAGCATGGCCTCAGACAGCTGATGACAATCACCCAACTGTTGACCACTCTGGCAAATTTGCATTTTTTTGTTTATATGTACGCATTGCCTTTTATCTAAATAAATGTACCTTTATAAAAACACATTTGTAGGATAAAACAGATCTATCTAAATAACACAGGATTCAAAGCATTAGCTGAGAGTGTTAGTGTGACGGTATCCCAAACCCCACCACTAGAATGGTAAGAGTCACGGTCCTCTGTCGATCACTGACAGCAACAGCCACTAGTCAGTGGCAGAGACAACATTACACCACCAGAAAGCAAGCAGATGAGCAGTTGGACGACAGTTGCCGTTTCTACCTCAAATGCACACAAACTGGGCAGGGGAGGTGGGGATGGAACTGATGGAGATCAGGTTTCAAAAACCACAGTCAGTCAAAAGCTCCAATTGAGAAGGAGAGTGTGGTTATGGCAAGACAAGGTTTAAAACAGAATATTTGGTAAGCTTGCCAAAACCCAGAGGTGAGTAAACAATGTGAAGTCCAGAAGCGGTTATCGGCTGGGCCCTCAGGGAGGGGGAAGAGGAGGCTGTCGGAGACTCACATGTGCAACACTACAGACCAAATGGCCTTTTGCGCTTATATAGTAGGGCCCCTGCAGGGCGTTAAAGCCCTTTAACAGTGGGAAACAAACATCTTATTGAATTTACCCCCCCCAAACTGTGGCTTTAGGGTGCAGAGGTTCTGCTCTTCGAACAGTCAATTACTCACCAGGTCAGACTTGAAGTAGCTCACTGAATTTTCATCTAAAAGGAAGTATCTTCGTTTCCAATTTTTCATCTGAGAATAGAAAAAAAAAACAAAAGGGAAAAAATAAGTTTATCTGCAAACCAAGTACCGAAAATAAGTTCCAAATCACACTTGACACGCAGGAAACTATACAGGTAGCAGCAGGTCCCTCCACGTTCTCACAACCCCCTCTCAGGTCTAGTAGAAAAGGTGTTATAGATTTCCAGCAGACAGAAAGAGCTCCCCCCGCCCCCTCACAGTGCAGCACTTACCACAGCCCCCTGCTTGACGCAGTACCCAGCCTTAATCACTGCGTGGTCCTGCGCGGAGCGTCCCAGGAAATAGGGCATCTGGCCGCGGGCCCTATTCAGCCCCCCGCGGTCCGACCCGTTCTGCCCGTCGCCCCCTTCCTGCTGATGAGGGTAAGGACAGGAAAAATCACTCATGCAAAAAAACTACAAAGGTGAAAAGAGGGCGAGAAAAGAGTGTTTCAAGCCCACAAAATTTTTTGACTCGCTATACAGCGAAGATGTTTCCTGGAGGCCAGCGGTTCTCAAACCTCTTCTCGGACACTTCCAGCCTGAGTCATGCATTAAATAAGACTTAACACGACAATGATCGCTCAACAATGCTAGCCATTCTTCTTGAGTGTACCCATTTCCTGAAGTATAGTATTCAGTTTTAATAACGATCCAAAAAATAAATGGCATTATATCTAGCCTCAAAAACTCCCAGAAATTCTATAGTTCTATAGCATGACCAGGCAACTTACTCCACACACCAAGAACTTCACATAAAAAGACTTGCATGCCAATGTCTGAACAGAATTCACTTCTTGATCATTTCCATTTATGTCCCCCCCACTGTCCCTACAAAAAAAACACAAAAATCCCTTTATTCAAGCATGTATATTTGTATTCGGTGTATTCTATCACCAAGCAGACCAAACACAAGCTGAAGTTTTGCCCCAGTGTTTGGGAAGAACGCGTAGAATAAATGGATTTGGCAGCAGGTGCAAGCTGCCATTTTAAAAAACAAACAGAACAGTAAAACAGCCCTTTCCCCAATCAGTCGCCGACAACAACCACTCAGCGAATTTGAGGAAGAGCGTATCTGATGGTCAAAACCTGGCTGATTGGTGCCTACTTGAGTTGGGGTGATGATGGCCACTCCTCCGATGATCTCAGTCCTGTAGGAGACCTGTTTCTTGGCTTCTGGCAGAGATTCGGTGCTTTGGTGCACGTCACCCGATTTTGGCACCTGCGAAAGGTAGGACATAACCTCAGTGCGCAGAGCTTTAAGGGTTAACACTCGTGTCAAAATGCATTTCAAGCGTCGCAAGATGTGAATAATGAATTCAAGTGGGTTGTTGTGGTGTGAGGTTTGGGTGAGGCTTGTGGCAGTGGTGAGGGTGGGGGTTAAGGGTCTATTTCATACAAATAGTACGAGACTGAAACACCATTCCTGAGAAAGCTCAAGTTTTCCAAAAACATGGAAAACTCTGAAAAATACTAGGAATCTGTAGCACTGTGCACAGGCAGCGGCTAATGCAGGTCCCTGTGGAGGATCGATGAGAGAGAGACTCCTTTTCTTCAAGCATCCATGGTGGATAAAGACCAGTGCACCGGTGAAACTGGGCAGAGGAGTGACATGCAGGCCAAGGGGTAGCACACCCGGCGTGTTAGCACACACTTCCTGTTAGCTCGTATTAGATCAGTGTACCCTTTTGGTTAGTGTGTTTTCTGCATTGGTGCACATTGCATATCTGCATTCACCCACTGTTGCTTTCCGCTCTGATGCTCACTCCATGCTAGCTTAAACTTTCCGTTTTGGTCCACAGTCTGTGAGCATACCCTTTTCTGCAAGCACACTTTCTACATTTATGCACACTCTGCACTAGTGTGCATTTCATTAGCACATTTTCTGCACTGGTCTGCAGCATGCAGTTCCAGCTCGCATACTTTCTGCACACTCCACGGTGGCACATTATTTCTGTCAGAGCATGATCTCCACAAGTGAGCACTCTGCATTCACGCATAACTTCTGTTAGCGCACACCGTTTGTGCACACTTTCGGTTACAGTGAATTCTGCATTGCGGCACGCTCCCAATGAGCCTACACCTTCAGTTTTAGCACACACGCTGGGACTAACTGCCGAGGGCAATGAAGCATCACCGACCTCCTGGGGTGCAGTATCCGAGAGCACCCAGGGGACCCATCACCCAAACTCAGGGAGCTGAGGGAGGGGGGGTTAGCCCACTGCAGCTGTGAGGGCTGGAGAGAGGGTGGGGGGCATGCAAGGGTGGGTGACATTAGCTTCTCGGTCCCCGCCTGCCAGCACTCACGCTAAGGGGAGGAATGGCCCAGCGCTACGTGAGTCATCCTCTGACTCAATGATCTGAACCATGCTGGAAACTGAGCAGATTCTGAGAAATCGCAAACAAAGAAGCGCAAGCGAGCCGGTCTGTGTTCACTGCGCACGGACGGGAGTAATTGAACAGAGGAAGCTGGGAGCTCTCAAAATTCTTAAGCCACTGACCTGTCATGTCTTTCAGGGGATTTGTGAGACAGAGCAAAGCTGGTCCCTTCTGATAAATGCAAAAAAGCAAACTAGCTGCTCGGGAGAAAACAATCCCACTTGCTGTTGGAAGACATTGCAGAAAGTTCCTGATGTTATTTGTAATGAAGCAGGGTGTGATCAGCAGGACAGCTGAGTAGCGGCAGCACACACCCAAACAAACGCATCTGCTGGCCCTTCACCATATGAGGCCACTGAGGCAGTGCCAACACTCAGAGAGAGTAAATACTGAAAGTGTGAGAACACACAGTGTGTGCTATCACAGAGAGCACGCCAATGCAGAGAATGTGACAACACGAAGTAAGTGCTAACACAGAGTGAGCGCTAACAGGGAGCATGCGCTAACGCAGAGACCATGCCAATGCAGAGAATGTGAGAACACACAGTAATTGCTAACACAGACAGTGTGTGCAATGATAAAGAGAGTGTGTGCGCGTGAACACAGAGAGTGTCTGCAATGATAAAGAGCGTGTGTGCGCTAACACAGAGAGTGTCTGCAATGATAAAGAGAGTGTGTGCGCTAACACAGAGAGTGTGTGCAATGATAAAGAGAGTGTGTGCGCTAACACAGAGAGTGTCTGCAATGATAAAGAGAGTGTGTGCGCTAACACAGAGAGTGTCTACAATGATAAAGAGAGTGTGTGCGCTAACACACAGAGTGTCTGCAATGATAAAGAGAGTGTGTGCGCTAACACAGAGAGTGTCTGCAATGATAAAGAGAGTGTGTGCGCTAACACAGAGAGTGTCTGCAATGATAAAGAGAGTGTGTGCGCTAACACAGAGAGTGTCTGCAATGATAAAGAGAGTGTGTGCGCTAATACAGAGAGTCTGCAATGATAAAGAGAGAGTGTGTGCAACACAGAGAGTGTGTGCAATGATAAAGAGAGTGTGTGCGCTAACACAGAGAGAGTCTGCAATGATAAAGAGAGTGTGTGCGCTAACACAGAGAATGATAAAAGAGTGTGTGCGCTAACACAGAGAGTGTCTGCAATGATAAAGAGAGTGTGTAACACAGAGAGTGTCTGCAATGATAAAGAGAGTGTGTGCTAACACAGAGAGTGTGTGCAATGATAAAGAGAGTGTGTGCGCTAACACAGAGAGTGTCTGCAATGATAAAGAGAGTGTGTGCTAACACAGAGAGTGTCTGCAATGATAAAGAGAGTGTGTGCGCTAACACAGAGAGTGTCTGCAATGATAAAGAGAGTGTGTGCGCTAACACAGAGAGTGTCTGCAATGATAAAGAGAGTGTGTGCGCTAACACAGAGAGTGTGTGCAATGATAAAGAGAGTGTGTGCGCTAACACAGAGAGTGTCTGCAATGATAAAGAGAGTGTGTGCGCTAAAACAGAGAGTCTGCAATGATAAAGAGAGTGTGTGCGCTAACACAGAGAGTGTGTGCAATGATAAAGAGAGTGTGTGCGCTAACACAGAGAGTGTCTGCAATGATAAAGAGAGTGTGTGCGCTAACACAGAGAGTCTGCAATGATAAAGAGAGTGTGTGCGCTAACACAGAGAGTGTCTGCAATGATAAAGAGAGTGTGTGCGCTAACACAGAGAGTGTCTGCAATGATAAAGAGAGTGTGTGCGCTAACACAGAGAGTCTGTAATGATAAAGAGAGTGTGCGCTAACACAGAGAGTGTGTGCAATGATAAAGAGAGTGTGTGCGCTAACACAGAGAGTGTCTGCAATGATAAAGAGAGTGTGTGCGCTAACACAGAGAGTGTCTGCAATGATAAAGAGAGTGTGTGCGCTAACACAGAGAGTGTCTGCAATGATAAAGAGAGTGTGTGCGCTAACACAGAGAGTGTCTGCAATGATAAAGAGAGTGTGTGTGCTAACACAGAGAGTGTCTGCAATGATAAAGAGAGTGTGTGTGCTAAAACACAGAGTGTCTGCAATGATAAAGAGAGTGTGTGCGCTAACACAGAGAGTGTGTGCAATGATAAAGAGAGTGTGTGCGCTAACACAGAGAGTGTCTGCAATGATAAAGAGAGTGTGTGCGCTAACACACAGAGTGTCTGCAATGATAAAGAGAGTGTGTGCGCTAACACAGAGAGTGTCTGCAATGATAAAGAGAGTGTGTGCGCTAACACAGAGAGTGTCTGCAATGATAAAGAGAGTGTGTGCGCTAACACAGAGAGTGTCTGCAATGATAAAGAGAGTGTGTGCGCTAACACAGAGAGTGTGTGCAATGATAAAGAGAGTGTGTGCGCTAACACAGAGAGAGTCTGCAATGATAAAGAGAGTGTGTGCGCTAACACAGAGAGTGTCTGCAATGATAAAGAGAGTGTAATGTGCACAGAGAGTGTCTGCAATGATAAAGAGAGTGTGTGCAACACAGAGAGTGAATAAAAGAGAGTGTGCGCTAACACACAGAGAGTGTGCAACACAACACAGAGAGTGTAAAGAGTGCAATGAATAAAAGAGAACACAGGGAGTGAGAGTGCGTGCGCTAACACAGAGAGTGTGTGCAATGATAAAGAGAGTGTGTGCGCTAATACAGAGAGTGTGTGCAATGATAAAGAGAGTGTGTGCGCTAACACAGAGAGTGTGTGCAATGATAAAGAGAGTGTGTGCGCTAACACAGAGAGTGTGTGCAATGATAAAGAGAGTGTGTGCGCTAACACAGAGAGTGTCTGCAATGATAAAGAGAGTGTGTGCGCTAACACAGAGAGTGTGTGCAATGATAAAGAGAGTGTGTGCGCTAACACAGAGAGTGTGTGCAATGATAAAGAGAGTGTGTGCGCTAACACAGAGAGTGTCTGCAATGATAAAGAGAGTGTGTGCGCTAACACAGAGAGTGTCTGCAATGATAAAGAGAGTGTGTGTGCGCTAACACAGAGAGTGTCTGCAATGATAAAGAGAGTGTGTGCGCTAACACAGAGAGTGTCTGCAATGATAAAAGAGAGTGTGTGCGCTAACACAGAGAGTGTCTGCAATGATAAAGAGAGTGTGTGCGCTAACACAGAGAGTGTGTGCAATGATAAAGAGAGTGTGTGCGCTAACACAGAGAGTGTGTGCAATGATAAAGAGAGTGTGTGCGCTAACACAGAGAGTGTCTGCAATGATAAAGAGAGTGTGTGCGCTAACACAGAGAGTGTCTGCAATGATAAAGAGAGTGTGTGCGCTAACACAGAGAGTGTCTGCAATGATAAAGAGAGTGTGTGCGCTAACACAGAGAGTGTCTGCAATGATAAAGAGAGTGTGTGCGCTAACACAGAGAGTGTGTGCAATGATAAAGAGAGTGTGTGCGCTAACACAGAGAGTGTCTGCAATGATAAAGAGAGTGTGTGCGCTAACACAGAGAGTGTCTGCAATGATAAAGAGAGTGTGTGTGCTAACACAGAGAGTGTCTGCAATGATAAAGAGAGTGTGTGCGCTAACACAGAGAGTGTCTGCAATGATAAAGAGAGTGTGTGCGCTAACACAGAGAGTGTCTGCAATGATAAAGAGAGTGTGTGCGCTAACACAGAGAGTGTCTGCAATGATAAAGAGAGTGTGTGCGCTAACACAGAGAGTGTGTGCAATGATAAAGAGAGTGTGTGCGCTAACACAGAGAGTGTGTGCAATGATAAAGAGAGTGTGTGCGCTAACACAGAGAGTGTCTGCAATGATAAAGAGAGTGTGTGCGCTAACACAGAGAGTGTCTGCAATGATAAAGAGAGTGTGTGCGTTAACACAGAGAGTGTCTGCAATGATAAAGAGAGTGTGTGCGCTAACACAGAGAGTGTCTGCAATGATAAAGAGAGTGTGTGCGCTAACACAGAGAGTGTCTGCAATGATAAAGAGAGTGTGTGCGCTAACACAGAGAGTGTCTGCAATGATAAAGAGAGTGTGTGCGCTAACACAGAGAATAAGACAATACTGACATTGTGCCAATGCAGAGTCTGATAGCACATGGTACACACAGACACAAATTGTGGCCCAATACTGAGGGCTGATAACGGAGCAAGTGCCAACACAAAGTGCGCCCAAATACTAACAGTCTGACAACGCACAGTATGTGCCAACACAGAGAGTGTGCAACAGAGTGTGTGTGTGTGTGTGAAAACAATGTGTGCTAGCACAGTGTGTGCTACTCTGAGCTTACACAGAGAGTGTGATAACATACAGATAGCATTAACACAGACAGTGTGCACAAACAGAGTGCAACCAAATCCTGACAGTGTAATAACACTGAGTATTAGAGGAAAAAATAGGGAAAGAGGGGAGGAGGGAGAGACAGGAAAGAGGGGAGGGAGAGATGGAGGGAAAGAGAGTGATGAGACAGACAAAGAGTAGAAAGAAAAATACAGAGAAAGACCTGCATGGTCTGTTTAAACCTGACAATCTCCTTTTGAACACTGGCCAGCTGACAGAAGAGCTGAGCAGCGCATTGTGCTGCTGCTATTAATAGGCAGGGGGATGTGAATGTGGCCAATCAGAGCCCAGGTTAGTGCCGAGAGCAGGAGATTGACAGGGCCCGAGGAGCTGCCGGGCCCCGTGTCCCAGCGCCTGGGGGCGACGTTCCCAACCCCGCAGATTAATGCCACCCCCGCCCCCCAACTACAGCCACAGGGGCCGATAACACTGGGACACTCAACAAGGAGCTGACAGGCAGGCATTCGGTCAGCTCCGTGACATTCGAGTCAACAGACTAGCTTCCAGCGAAAAGGGAGCGGACCTTGAGCCAGTTTTCACCTTTAGCAATATATGGCTGGGGTTAGGGCTAGAGGTGAGGAAGCTGATCCGGGATCAGATGTGGGTTTCAGAAAGTGGGCACAGCAAGGCAGAACACTAACAGAAGGCAGGATCACTGCTTCAGGCACTGAGCCAATGAGTCTCGAGAGATGCTAGTTTTAACCCTCTCATTGACCTGGGGTCAGGTATCATTCCAGTCCAGCCAACCAACAGCACTTACCGTTCAGTTCATTACCCAGCAAAGAAAACCACGGTTGAGAGTGTGATAAAACACAGTGCAGGCTAACATAGACTGATAACACGCAGCGAGCCACCACAGAGTGAGCGCTAACACAGGGTGTGAGGTAATACCCCGTGTGATATCACACATACTGCGCTAACCCTTCCTTTGTCTGCTGTGCTAAGCGCATCTGGCAAGCAGTACCACTAACTGTTCGGGTCATTACCCAGGAGGAAAGAAAATCAAGGCTGAATTTGGAGTCTAAGGACAGATTTGAGGATTTCTGGCCTGCGATTTAAGGGCGGCCAACACTTGCTGTGGACTAACACACACCGCCAATGACCGAGCCCGTTGGGAGGATAGATCACCTACAGACAGTCACCTTGTATCTGCCAAGGCTAGTGTTATAGCGGCAGGCACTAAATCGCTCACTCACTCCCAGGTGTGGTGGTCAGACAGCTCAGGGAAAGGAGAGGGGGAGGGGATTATGGTGATTGACAGCTCTGGGGGCGGGCAAGAGGGAGCGACGGGGCGGAGAGAGACTCACTGTGATTTTGGTGGCATTGTTGAGGACATTCACCCACTCCACCAGGTCCTGTTGATCATTAGCCTGCAGGAAGAACTTCCTCATTCCGGCGTTGATGACTGCGGAGAGACAGAGGGAATCGCGGGGAAATCAATCCAGTGGCCCTGACAGCTCGTCGTTAGGGGAGCTCGTTAAAAAAAAAAAACAGCCAGTGTGCAGTGTGTTTGGGAAACCAGGGTGAGGAGGGAGCGCGAAAGTGATTCGGACAATTAGCACCGCCGGTTACCGAGTAGCGCATCCACAGGGATATAAGCTAATGGATGACTTATTGCACAGGGCTGGGAGACGCAGAGAACACACTTCAAATTCGATGACGGCGGCCTCCACAGGGACAGAAGAGAGGGAATGGAGAGATGCTGAGAATGGTGTGGAAAGAAAATATAAACAGAAGAGAATATAAACAGAATACAATCAGCATCTTCTGTGTGCTCAACCGTTCTTTTCCATAACAAGCGGCGTTCATCATGCTATCAGGCCAGCACGCTTAGGCCAACAGATGTTTTTTTTTTACATGTAGCCCGCTAGCGGCCCCACCAGAATGCAGCTCGCAATGAAGAGCACCTCAATCTGCTCAGGCTGCTAGTCCACTGCCTTTTTTTGAGGAGCGGAGGTCGTTAAGAAACAAATCTATCGGGGGTGGATCGCTGCCAACAGCAGACTGACAGTACCTTAACGAGCCCAACAAATAAATCAAGCGAGTGACGGAGAACTCGTGCTGTTCTGTGGGCCATATTTCCTTGAACAGACGCCCGGACAGGCCATCTGTCTGCTGAAACAGGGGCTGGAGCTCCGAGCTGGTCTCAGAGAGGGAGAGTTCATTAAACCTCCCACCAGAACCCATTACAGATAATGAAATTGTCGTTGCCGGGGCACAGAGTGTGAACAAGATCCCTGCGCTATTACTTTAATATTCGCCCATTAAAGCTCAGGTTTTACTTCCGTGAGGAGACCGTCTCTGAGGCCTGAGCTTGAGAGCTGAGACGACAGGGCACGCGACGTACCGAGGCGCTTAAAAAAAAAAAAAAAATCATTTAGCCCGTTTTATCGCAGGCGTTCCTGAGCGGGCTCTGAAGCAGCTCTCTCTGCCAGGAGTTGGGCTCCAGGCAAACTGTGATTAGGCATTGTGCTTTGTGTAGAAAACGAGAGCTTAACTGAACAAGCATTTGCCCTCAGTGCTAGAATATTCAGTGTGTGCATCACTGGTGGAGATGGTGTGAAAGGAACAGTCTCTCTCTTTCGCACTCTCACTCGTTCTCTCTCTCTCTCTCTCTCTCTCTCTCTCTCACTTACTTGTCTTCCTGCTCTCTCTCTCTCTCAGATTCCCGGCACACAATGGCTGCATTCTTCCCCTGCGCGGACTAACGCGTGCACACACCGCCCCCACAACTGCTGCGCTGTGCTGGCCCAACACTTTCTCTGAGCTGTGTGTCTGTGTGAACGTGTGAGGAGCGTGTGCGCGCTTGTGCGTGGGTGTGCGAGATAAAGTCTAAGTGAATATAAGAACTTGCGGCCGAGTGCATGAATATAGAAATGTCAGTCTAAGTGAGCCCTCTGTGTGAGTGTGTGTGTGTGTGTATGTGTGTACGTGACTATGCGCGCGTGTGTACATAAGGTGTTTGAGAGTGAGTGTGTGTGTGTACATGACTATGCCTGTGTGTGTGTGTGCGTGTGTGTACATGAGGTGTTTGACAGCAAGTGTGTGTGTGTGTGTGTACATGACTGCGCTTGTGTGTCTACAAAAAGTGTTCGAGAGTGAGTGAGAAAGTGAGTGTGAGAGTGAGTGTGTGTGTGTGTGTGTGTGTGTGTGTGTGTGTGTGCACGTAAGGTGTTTGACAGTGAGTGTGTGTGTGTGTGTGTGTGTGTGTGTGTGTAGATGACTGTGCATGTGTGTCTACATAAGGTGTTCGAGAGTGAGTGAGTGAGTGTGAGAGTGTGTGTGTGTGTGTGTGCACATAAGGTGTTTGACAGTGTGTGTGTGTGTGTGTGTGTGTGTGTGTGTGTGTGTGTGTCGGTGTGAGCGATGTCCACATGCCAAAGCAAGATCTGCGGGGTCACTATGTGGTCTCGCTCCAACAGGAACACAGGAGGGTCAGGACAATCACTCCCCCAGAGTGAGTACCATCCATCACTGTGTATGTGAAATGAGCTCCTCACCCAAGCCTGCTAACAGCCATCTAAAGGCAAATCTGAGCCAACATTCAATCCCGCAGCTCAGCTCACTAATGAACTTGTCAATATGAGCTCATCAATAGGGCCTGTAAATTTCCTCACAACACTCAACAGTCTCAACCTTTTCTTGCCATTTTCTTGGAGCAGAGACCGAGTCACAAATCCTTCATTTGAAGAGCTATAACTTCCTGTTTTAAGGAGCTGCATGCAGACCCGCATGCTAAGCGCAAGGGGTGTTGTGATTTGTAAACAGGCATGAAGCACAGGGGGGCCTGACTCACCACAGGAAGCCATTCCACAGATTTCATCTCAGCGACTCGCCCTCAATGTTCATGCAACACGCGAGAAGGGTGGGTTCGGTCCACCCTGCTCCGACCCGCCCGCCCCGCCCCCTCCTAAGTCAGAGCAACGCCATACTGAGCCCGAACTCTGGCACTGACCAATGACACATCCACCAACAGCCTTCATTATGATAAATGCATCGCAGTACGGAAAACTTCCCACAGATGGTAAGCGATCTACAGGAAACCACAGGCATGGGGGGGGGTCATGGGAGACTGGAGAGAGCCTGAGAAAGGTAGAGAGATGGAGGAGAACAGAGAGAAACAGGGTAAAGCAGAGGAAAAGAGGGAGTGAGTGAGAGATGCTGAAAGAGAGAGGAAAGAGAGTTGTGGCCCAATACGTCTGCTGTAGACAGACTGCAAACAGGACATACAAGTCGGAGAGTAAAAATAGCTCTGGAGTTTTGGACAGGGGTTGCGATCAGGACGCCGGCATCCTGCCGGGGAGTGGGCGGCTGGGGTCGGGCCACGCGGTCAGTGGTGGGTCACCCTGCCGCTTCCTGCCATTGAGCCTGGGAGCGCAGGCGAGCTAGTGAGTGTACAAAGGGCCTCTTCAACAGCCCGGGGTCGGACAGGAAGCAGTCACACGAGGGTCCTGATGACAGAGCCGGAGCTTCTGAAAGATGGCGGAGCGCGACAGCTCGTCTGCAGGGCTGCTTGGAGCGCGGTCCTCTTAGAGACAACTGGTCATGATCAAAATGTTCCATTTTTTTAAAACAAAAATTTTTTATTTAGCTGACATGTCTATCAAAAGCGAATTATCGGAGCCAAATTCCCATGGCTATGGGGCCAAGAGCCTTCCTTAAGGGCCCCACAGGTGCACTGTCCTTATCGTGGGGACAGTGGGGCTTGCACCATCCACCATTTATATCCCAGTCAAACACCTGAGTCACAAGGCTAAGGCCACCCTATCCAATCCATGGTTAGCATTCTGCTTCTGGGCTGGAGCTCGGACAGCTATGACCAGCATGCGGCATTCAGACAGAAGCTGCGCCAAGAAATGTATGAAATGCCTAGAAAGGTGATTCTAATTCAGAAGCTTCTCTGACACTAATCTACTATGGAAAAAATATTTAAAATCTGAATTAATGCACAAATTGTGCCAAGCCACATACTCCACACTCCAGCCAACTGAAGCTGCTTAGCAGGGGATACAGAGAACACTTCTAATAGCCCCAGATACACCCAGCCCAAAACCACAACCTCCTGCAATTCATTTTCAACCCATGAGTAAGTCTAAATGGTATCCCACAAACCTGGCAACCAGAATGGGCCATACCATTCTCCCTGAGGACCTGGAGGTGAAAGGTCATTCTCATGCCCACCCACAGACCAACCACCTGTTTCCTCCTACAAGCACAGGCAATTTGTGTGAGCCCCCTCCCCCCCAGCGTGACTCTTGGGACCGGTAGCACATCACTGGCACCACTCCGTTTTGGCAGAGCACAGATGCAGACCTGCCTCACTGATGCTCACAGAGCTTTTCAGAATCCGTCCATCAAACGCACCACCGCGCTTTTAACGTTTACCGAAATGTGACAGCCGAGCCAAGCCTCCACACGGGGCTTTCAAAAAGCAGGCTGCGCACCCACTTTCATCACTGCTGAGGGAAGAGATAATGAAACTGCAGTGTTAAACGATGGGAAATAGAAAACAAACAAGGGAAAGCGCCATAAAATGGATGACTGAGCAGTGATAAAACAACATTACATACAGAAATAAGGCGTCAGGATCCCACTATTGAGATTTATTTGCAATGTAAAAAGGGTGAATAACACTAGTGACTCTGCGACATGAGAGTTGGCACACCCACTCTCCCCAGTTCTTCAACTCCTAGCTGTTAAACAACAATCTACGACAAAAACAGCAATTGCGATGAGCGGACAGGCTGCAGGGGTCGGCCATTTTAAATTATTCAAAAACCTGTATATCCTGCCTTATTCCGTTTCCATTAAAATGGCCTTTCGTGAAGTGGCCCATAAAAGCACTGGCATGCCTGCTGTTGTCTCATGGAGAGTATCACACCTGCTTAACCTCACAGTCACCACTGAATTTAAAGGGCCATACACATGCTAATTCTGTTCCCCGCGAAGGGCAGGTTTTTAAAGAAAGCTTTTCGATGGTCTACAACACTGCGTTCAATTACTAGTTGCGCTAGTGACGTTAGCATTAGCATTTGGCGCAAGAACATAGTATTGGCACGTATTTGTCATCTCACACCTAACGGGTTAATAGTGGTGCTACATCACTGAGCCATGTTCTGACTCACTGAAATGAAGCGAACTGTGTGGAAATCTTACCGAAGCAGTACTCCGCCTTTGGTCTCTGCTTGGTGGCATCACTGACCTGAAAAAGAGGAGAGAAGTTCAAAATAAACAGCTACAGAAAACGCTTATTTTTTTTTCCAAAATATAAAACAAGTTATTTGAAGCGTCACATTGATGATTAAACAGATTAATTAACAGTGGGCTGCCAGTCAGTTCACTGACCATGGAGATGTAGGAGAGTTTGAGAGAGCCGACAGGTTCAGCCCCCGCGGGGAGGTTCTGCAAAACAAAACAAACAACTGGAAGGTCAGAGGTCACAGGAGGACTACCGTTTCAAGGTCACACTTAAGGTCATCCTTTCTAAATCAAGTTCAGATAATGGTGCACAGTGAGCTGAGCACGGTCTTAGACCTTTTGTCTGTGGAGGTACAATTCTGCAAGATGCTGAAAATTTACTCCAGTGACCAGGCTGAACCATTTAGTGAGAATGAAATTTAATTATGTAGTAAAAGGGTCCTGTTATGGCAAGGCACCATACAGAGAGGAGGGGAGAGGGTGAGGGTTTATTAGTAATTGAATGCAAATATTAGATCCTTGCAAGACTGCCAGACAATTAAGGCAATGTGGGAACGACCTCTCTCACATACAGCTGGAAAGGTTGAGTTCACTTATTTTAAATTTGCAAGAACAATTAAGGAAGCAGACATATTTCCTTCAAAACTGCTGGTTACAAAATGCTTTACAGAGGAACTTCAGAAAAATACTTTCAATGTGCCAAGTAATTTATCAATTTATCACTTTGTTCACTTATATTAAGTTGTCAATCAAACAAATTTCATATGCTTGGTAAATGTAGGAACACCGCATTAACCCTTAAAGCGCTGAAATAAATTTTCAAGAAAATATAAATTAAATTATCCAGTGCAGTTGAAAACCTCTCATGCAGCAACTACCCGCAGGGCAGCTCTTTTAAACAAGTCGCCACATGATAGGTTTTCGACAGCCTTGAATTTGATATGTTACATCATTGAGCAACACAATTTGTTATTTAGCGCTCTCAGGGTTAATTTTCAAATGGACAGAAAAAGGTGGGGAGCTCATGCAGGAATGCGGTCTGTGCTACACAGGCGAGCCAAAGCAGTGAGCTCGCAACACCTGAGGAGAGCGGGGTGTTTGCCTGAGTCAGCAGTGTTTTTGAGCACGCCCACACGACAGCCGGTTAGCCCAGAGGCCTGCTCGTCCCCGCACCGTCACCCTGCGTGACATCACTTAACGCGGCCTCGCTCACGAGCCAGCAAACACAAGAACAACCAGGTATTCAACCATCGGTGTCACCTTGGCAGGGAGGGTGAGTGAGGTGAAGAGTAACACATAAGTAATATTGTAACCGAGAGAGCCACAAACATTTATTTAGCAGCTGTGTATCAAGTCTTTCAGGAGGAATTTTGCAAAGAGAATATACACAGCAAACATTAAAGACCAACATTGCTTAAGACATTTTAGTTATTGCATGAAAGATAAAAACAGGAAGAAAGCATGGATCTAGCAAACACAACTCATTCCTTTGCTTATTCATTCATAAGTCCATGTAAGATAAGTGAATGTGTCATATGCAGTGGTGAGAGTTCAGGGACTGCTGTCAGCACCACTAAACACATTGGGTCAGATTAGAAATGCACAAACACATGCCACCATTCTGGCTCAGACTAGAAATAAATTGAAACATATGCCACCATTCTGGCTCAGATTAGAAATACAATGAAACAAAGACTGCCATTATAGCTGCCATTCTATTACTAATAAAGTGAAACAAAAACAGAAACCCTGGCTGAGACAAGAAATAAGCGAAAATGCAAATTGCCACACAGGCTGAGATAAAAACGGTGCTCACATGGGCCAAGAGTGGTGGTTAGAGACTGACCTCATCTTAGGGGGAACTTCACACACATAAAAAGAGCAGAGGTGACTTACTAGAAGCCCGACTGCACATTAATAAATAATGCACTGCACCTTTTACATTCTTTAACCAAAATCAACTCCAGAGCCCTCAGGCCCAGGGAAGGGACACTCCAGTCCCAACAACTGCACCAGACCTGTAGGACACACACGCACACTGCCTCTCCAAACCTGTGTGGTGCCCACTCTACAAATATAGGGCCAGTCAGCAGTGTAAAATCCCTCCAGGGATATTAATCTACGCTGCTTCATAGCATTTGACACTTGCCAAAGTTGAGGGAGCTCGGGGTGTGACTGAACGCGCACTTTAAAATTCACAACCGCAACCACAGAGAATCAGCCACTGAAACAGGGGCATCGCACTCCGTTCCTGAAGAGCAGTAGCGTCTGCCAGTCCCCTGTGCGTTTGGTCATGAGTGATGCCTTTCAGCTGCTGTTTGAGTAAAGGAGTCAAATACCTCGCAGTCAAAGCCTTCGGTGCTACTGATTGAAAGGAAACCACCAGCACCTGTAAAACTCTCGACTCACTGAGTGAGGTTTGGCACTCTCTTTATAGCGTCTCGTCAGCTCAATACAGCGCGACTCAATGAAGAGGGGAAGGACAGACACTACTGTCGTCACATCAACACCGAAACCCAATGCTGTTCACTTAACCACAGCTCTGACCTCCGAGGCCCTCCAACTCTCTTGATTGGCAGGAGCACTGCGATGCCTCAGATGGATCGGTCGCAGTATCGAACGCGGACGCAAGGCGGGTAAACGGCGGCCGTTACTTAATCGATCGCCGCACAGGTGCGGAGCTGGCGCACAGCCCAGCGCGTGCTGTATCGAGCGGAAAGCTCAAGAAAGCTTTTGAAGGCTTGCTGTCAAAAGGAGCGGATATCAGTGCGAGCATCGCTTCCCCTGGGAGCTCCGCTCGCTGTGCTCATACCCAGTTCCTGAAGCAGCGGAGCATCGTCTGCGCCACTGACACGGGTCACAGATCTCTCCGCAGCCGGCCCAAACCACCAGCTAACACAATTTAGCGCCCAGTTTCTTACAAGTGGGGGTGGCACGCGGGTTTGTCCAATCTGAGCGTTTTAACAAACGCGCTGCGCGATTGATCAGTCGGATATTAGCGTGGCAATAGGTAAATCGACAAAACACATTTCATTATGCAAAAATAATTTCACAATGTACACTGCACTGAGACCGCGGAGATGAGGGAAAACTTCCTCCAGTAGCTAGAGGCTGTTAAATTCGTCTCATCACCTGAGAATAACATTGTTGTGCTGCGCATGGACTCCACACATTTAATATCAAATTGGATAGACGCTCAGAGCGATTGACCATTTGCGCAGATTGGATAAAAGAGCGTGACAGGGGCACTTAAAACAGTGCTGCTACTTTGAAGGAACTCATCGCTACATTGTGCTAGCAAGGTGTTCCCCTACTAGCAACTCCTGTTTTTCAACCTAACCTGGCAAGCCTTTGTAGCCCAAAGTCCAACTGGACTGAGAGATTGCGGTGCGGGAACACTGGAGCCCCCGGTCTGGCTGCAGGGATGGCGGCGCCCTTACCTGTGGGTTGTCCATGTACCACACCAGGCTGCCCTCCATCGTGTCCAGGATGAAGTATCGGCGCAGGAACTTGCCGCTGCTCTCATTCTCCTCAATGTCCAGGAAGCCACAGATGCGGTTCTGCCGATCCACGTAAGGCATCTCCGGGCCTGCACATTCCACTGCTGCGGGAGGCACCAGGCCACAGAGGGAGAGAGAGAGAGAGAATGTTACGAAAACCAGGAGCGAGGAAGGAACAGGGAGAGTCGAGCAAGCCATATTTGCGCGTCCCTCTAGCGAAGCACGTCGCCCCTTCCTCCCGCTAAGCTCCACCCCTGAACCGCGACTCAAGCCGCCGACCCGCCTCCCGCCCACTTTTTCCTCCAACATCTGGCATACAGTTGGCTAATTAGCTATACACTCATCATCTGTTTCCGATGTGAATCATGCCAGCCACGGTTAAATGACCCCTTCCAACATGACTTCTGCAGGGAGGAAGTGCTGATTCTACATGCAAGTCGGGCTTCACCGCCCCAGAGACAGAGTCAAACACAAGGTTTCAGCAGCGCTTGATGGAAATGCCAGCATTTTGTTGAATGATGCGGCGCTGGAGTCATTAACTTCACCTTCCGTCCCCAGTAACCCTCTGAATAGCCTTAATCCCTATAATGCTTCCCATTTTTGTGAACGTAATTTTTTTTTTGGTGATGCTGCCATTTTGGCCAGGTCCTACTGAAAAAAAGAGATCAATGATCTCAAGTGACTACCAAGTAAAATAAAGGTTATATTCATGTGTCCTACAGACAGTCTAAATAAGGAACTAAAAACTTTAATGAGTGAATTCTTGTCACTGTGATATGAGGAGTTTCCAATAAGGAGTGAGGGGTATTAAAAGTGACACATACAGCTTATTGTACAATATCTTCCACATTTAGACTGAATGTGAGGGAGAGACAAAGATCCAAGGTCAGTTTAATAATACAGGACTAATCTGCCTAAGCAGCACACTATGGCTAGCCTCACAGAATAGGGCTGGTCACACAATCACCCTGATGAATGCGAACAGGCCGAGTCTCACAGTAGAGTAGCGACACAGACACAGCCGCTGCCGAGAGCACTAATACAGGGTTTCACTCTTGCATCTGCACTGCACGTGGGCGTAAATTCTCACAGTTTACCCGTCCGATTCTCAATCCACTTTACCGCAGTTCTTTGATTTAAGTGATAACAAAGTGAAAGAGGCGCTGAGCAGGAGAGGCTAGTGACATTTTTGTGACAGAACAGTGAAATGACATGTAATAATAGGCAAAACAAGGCAGCAAAGTGAGCAAGTGATTAGCGGAGTAATGGACTCAGTCGCTGAGAGTCAGAGAAGGAAAATTCTTTGAGCTTCCTCCATTCGCCGCAGTTACTGAAGTTCAGGTACTAGCAATCAGACACCACTTTCTCATGAAGCCAGCTCCTGCCAAACAAACCTTTTTGAACTCCTGTTTTAAAGACACCTGTGGCCTCTAAGAACCTACGACATCTGTGCAGAGGTTGTCCCTTGAACATGGGGCAAGGCGATATGGACAAAGTCAAATATCACAGTATTTTTTCTGCATACTTTGACAAAGATATTGTGGCAATATTGCATGGATATCTACTGGTGCCATCACAAAATATTTACACAACGTAATTTTTGCAGCCATTAATAATGTGAATATGATGACAAAATGGGTACAGCCAACAGCAAGAACAGTCCAATAAGTGCTGACAACTGCATTCCTTCACTGTAAATCAGCCTTTAAAACCAGAAAAGACAAGACTTATCACATTATGATATCCAAAATTCCTGACAATATCTTGTATCACGATATCAGTACAATGTTGATATATTGCCCGGCCCTACGTGAACACTGTCCCTGTTACGTGTGAATCATCGTGAGCAGACCTCATCTCCACACAGTTTCCACAGCCCCTGCACCCAGCCACCCTCAGCCCCGGAGGTAAAAAATCACCACCAAAATTTAAAAAATAATTCAATCTTCCCATTTAATCAGTGACTCTTCAGAAACCGTTTCAGCATAGCGGACCAAATGAGGGACAATGCTCTCCTTGTACAACATTGCATTCCCTGCGTCCCACGCAGGATTCTAAACACAAGCAAAAGCTTTCCGCTGGTATCAAGTTTTAAGGTCAGACCGTTTCAGAAATCTTCTCAAAAGCTCTGTTGAACAAGGCTGGCTGGGGGACTGCAGGACTTTGCAGGTCACTGTGAAAGCCTCCATGTTGGTTCTGCCCAACTCTGCTCTGAGAGATCGACCAACATACTGCCATTTTGTAACACCAGTGCTAACAAAGAGCATCTCAGTCAACAGCTAGAGATCTTACTGAGCTGCAAATGGGCAGTGACAGGTTTGAGAAACGAGTTGAAATGAAAACCTATAGGATGAAGATGGTGGATCTCAGAACTGTTGAGTCACCCAGCTCCAAATGATCAGCAGACAATAAGTACGAGCAGAAACGGTACACATTACTCGCTAAGTGATGGTCCAGGGAAGCTTGTAGAGCAGTGGTGAGACAAAAGGGCGCTTGCTCACCTTGCACCGCCACAGTCTGTGAGACCAGTGAGCTCCATTTCCTGTCATCTGCTGAGGATGTGAGCGTTGCTCGTGTGGGAGCTAAATATTAACAGGCCTCAGCACAGGGGGCAGCTCTGAGAGCTTAGAGCAGTGAAACGCCTCCAGACTGCTTTTCTCACATCTGCTCTACAGTTGCACAAATACCGATACTGATATCGGTCCGATACTGATATTAAATATTGGTCCAATACTGATAACTGGTCACAATGGGCTAATTGGCCATTAGATACCATTATTTTCTTAAACAACAATTCATTACAAACATATCCATGTCTTTCCTTGTTAGATTTTGTTTTGCAAAGTTAGGAAAGCAATGTTTAAGTCAAGACTGCCAATGTTTTACATGTAGAAGAATGACCCCAGTCTCTTTCACACATTGAGGATACATCTTTTTAATGAAACACTGGTATCGAATCAGTACACAGCACTGGATGATACCCAAAGCCCACGTGTCAGTATCAGGACTAAGATGGTTGCATGATATCAATCACTGAGTCAAGGTCCCCCCCGACCGCTTCCCTATCCTACACTTAACGGCTCACTCGCATGGTAATCCACAGTGCATCAAGCGCTAAATTCTGGTTCCACAGAAAAGCCGCCAGCCTGCATACAACCAGAGCCAACTGGCATGAGGACACAGAGCAGGACAAACCTGGGGGGGGTACTTATATTGAACCCAAAGAGGAAGAGAGACGGGGATGAAAGGGAGGCTGTTTTGTAACTGGGGATATATCCATCGCAGGGACAACGCGTTCAGTGTGTTTCACGACACCGTGTCTGCACAAAAGTGACCTATTCTTTCTCTCAGGAGCAGTTCCTCATGTTCTGATCCATAATGCTCTGTTTTCCACCCACCATTTACCTGTGAACTAGGTGTGAAGACAGTATTGCAGTATTGCCAACGGGAAGCACTGAACGTTCATTACCCAAGAGAGGAAAAAAACAAGGCTAGATATGATGGTTCCTGCTTGATGGCACACAGTGAGGTGTGGCTTCTACTCCCAAACATTGTACACATAATATACATCTCATATAGATAATACTGGCGACTCATGAGAATGCAGCAACACCCATATATCCCTCAACTGTCCCCTTCTGTCCTTAGTTTCCAGACCTACTAATACAACCAGTTAAGTTGTTAGTTCCATTTTATTTTGTTGCCATACATAGTTGTGGTTACTAGTTAAACAGTGTCATAGCTCAACTTGGACAGTCACTGCCACACTCACCAAAGGTATTATTAAGTATACTGGACAACTCAAACATGGTGTCTTTATCAATTTTAGCATTTGCTTTTGATGTTTGCAACTTAGTAACACAAAGTGTAAGACAAATTCAGTGTGGAATTCAAACGTGGCGCAGAGATTTAAAGTTTAGAAAGGCTAACGTTTGGATCTACTTCATAGTCGTGGAGTCATCTAAATCTGCAAATTTTAAAATGCCCATCCAAAAGACAGGTAGAGGGGCACTAGGCTAAATGCTTGACAGGGAACATTACAGAGCTACGGCAATCAAAAACTTCCTCCCCAGTGCAATAAGTATATTGAAAGCAGGTTTGACGTGATTCCCATTAAAGCGATTTCCCATTAAAGCAGTACATAATCCACAGAGACCTCTGACCGAGAAAAAAGCAGCAAAAATCAGAGCCATGACCTTGACCTCAGACAGACCTCCAGAGAAACCCAATGTGCATAACATGTTTAAATTTAAGGGCTGTCCCTACAACGGTTCACCAGCTAGAGCAGTAACAATCGAAGGGTAGACAGATACACAAATGGACAGACAGATGACGGTGGACAGGACAAAACCCCGCCAGCAATTGCCGAGGGGGTACTAAAAAAAGACGCACTCTCACAGAGAGATATAATGAAGGCTATCATGCTACAATTGTTGTGAAATGCAAAATAAGATGATTTAGCTAGCTCACAATGTTTATCAGCATGCAGTTGAGATGCAACGAGGCACTAGACAGTGAGCCATGTAATGGATTACTTCCAACAATGAAACACACCCCAATTACCTGTTTGAGTAAAAACGTGAACCAAAAAACCGAAATTGCAACATAATGTCATAGTGACCGCATTCAAAAACTTCAATTGAAGTTAATGGGACAGGCCTGGCCAGTCCCACTAAAAGCCATCATATTTGTATCCTTTCACTTTTGATTGAAAAATTCTTCCACAAAATGAAAAACAGGTTTGCGATGGTGACTAATGTTTTTATCTACAGCATATGTATTTGTGCGTTTTCTGTGTTATGGTCTCCAAAGAGATCATGGCTCTGTTCAGCAGCTGCATATTGCTCAACTCAAGCCACAGTTTGATCCAAGATGGCTAACATTACACCAAGATACACAACCATACGAGGCAGGTGCAACCAATTATCCTGACCAGACTGCACTTATTACTGGATCAATGTAATACTGCAAATTATAACTGGTTGAACTCTATAATACAACCTGTCGGAATCCAGTAAATATCCTTAAACCAAACTAGGACATGACCGTATGCTTCTCTGCCTTGCAGTTTACTGCAGTGATTTATATTTGTACATCTACTAATCCAGCTAGGAGAGAGGTTGTAACATTTGCCATCATTCACCAACAGGACAGCACCCTGACTGAAAAAATAAAGCACATTCTTCAAACCCCCACAGCGCCACACTGACAGAGCAGAGTCTGGGCCTAACAAAACACGCCTATTTTTGCTTTCAAAAACACTGTCTGTTTCTTTTACACCTCCATAAGGATCATCTCTTCCAAACATTAACAGTTTTATCTTAAAATTAATGCAGCACATCTCATACTTAGGCTACCTTAACGTTAGAGCCAGATTTTATAGACGCATGTAGCTAAACTTTGGCAATTGGTGCTACCTCCTGACAATAATAGGAATCATTATCGTGAGAGCAAGCCAACGTTAGTCCTCCTGAATATCATTTCATATGATCAACAGTTCGATGGTTGGTCAGTTATTAGTAATTAAATACAGCCTATACAATTTGAATTAAGTAACTACGCCAGTCATTTTTAGGTTCCATTGCTTTAAGACAATTTCATGATCGGCTGACCATTTTTTTCAAATCAATAAATATATTTGTAAACAATTGCAATGTGTTTTCATAAGTTTGGCTAAGAGTCTACTGAGGAGGCAAGATGTTGGCTTCCGATGACATTATTGAAAATATTTTTGGTAAGGCACACTAGCAATGTAGTTAGAAAGCATGTAATCATCAACTTAGTGTCATTATTTTCCTTAAATGTCTTTGCTTCATGCCTTTAATTACAACAAGTAGTGTTACTAGCACCAATACAGCGCTCAACTTCAAGTGACTAACCAAAAAATGTTAATATTACCAACACAATGTCCCCCTCTTGACCCTGGTAGGGAAAAGCTCCAGGTCTAACCCTGGGTTACAGGGTAGCCACATCCAAATAAATTCAGAACATAAAGAATATCTATCAGTGGAGATGTATTACAAACGTTTAGCAAGTTGGCAACATAGCAAATTACCTATGATTCATAACCGCACTTTATCCTCTTTGGTGTACCTTACAGGTGGGCGCGGCCGACCATTGATGTACAAACAATTATGGTCAAACTGGACATATGACCTTCACATCAAATAGGCTTGGAGACACCCAATACACATAACCTGTTAAAATTTGAGGGCTGTCCCAACAATAGTTCAGCAGCAAGAGCGATAACAAGTGAAGGGAAGACAGACAGACAGACAGACAGACAGACAGACAGACAGATGGACGGACGGATGGGACGACAATACCCCAACAGCTTGAAGCAACGAGGCAAAAATTAAAAGTATGGCCTGATGGTGGTACAACAGCAAAGGCAATAGGGTGACCAACAATAACAGCCCTTCTCTATGCACCAAAAACGATCACAAGAAGTGTAACATCATTCCTGTTAAAACTGTTTTGAGTTATTTGATTTGGAAGTGTACAGATTGACCTGGTGGTGATGCGACAGGACAGGCTGCAGGGTGGGTCGCGCAAAATAAAAGGGTCCTTCCTTTATGCACCTGGAATGAACATAGGAAGATTAATGCAATACCCGTAAAAAACTGTTTTGGTTCTCAAGCCAACACAAAGGATCTGCAGAGGTGGTATGCAATGTGAATCCATAATACCCACAAAAGCCCAGTTTTGCAGACATTGTGAATGTCGAGGCAAAGGCATTTTCTGCAGCAAAAAAAATGAATCAAAAACATTATCAACAGAGAAACTTCTCTGTTCATACAAAGGCCACAGATCAGAGAAGGTCAAATCATTTGAGACCTCATGGTACTTAAGTCCAAACAATTAAAAATTTGGGCCTCATTGCCACTGATCGTAGCCCTGCTTCGTGCATCTCCACCCGCAGTAACAGTGGGTATGTCCAGAGGCACAGAGGCCAGCACTGATACGGTTGTACCCAGATCAGCAAGGATGTCCACAAAGGCTCATTTGTTCCCCACATACAGAGTCCTGTTGGCCTTGGGCTACAAAACGCTGTACCCAGATCAGCAGGGATCTACAGCAATAGCTTGACTCACTGTGTGGGAGGCTGTATTATCTCCCCTTATGAGAGACTGCGTTGTCCCCCAAAGGCAGCTGAGCGGACTGGGCAGAAATCCGTGGCATTAACCCCTTAAACTCCGATTTCTCACTTTAGTTTTCTCTAAAGTAGGTCCGAAGTCAGAGAAGGCATTTTTCTTCATATTGAAGGAAATGGCACAAACATATTCTGTACCTGCGGGTTGTATTGCTTCACTGAAGCGACGTCGCACTGACATTGAGAGAAATATTCAAACCCAGGATGCCATGTTTCGTTGTATGACCAGCTCATTACATCAAATGGAAAATATCTAGATCTTGCAACATCATTTTATATACATTTCCCTGTGATTCAGCAGGACATATTTGGGATCACTGGAAACATTAGAATCTCCACCAGAATTAAAAAGTTCTACAGGTTTGAACACAGCAGCTGAATTACAGATCCATATATGGGTTCATATTTGTTATGGGGTAAAAGCAGCAGTGTCCAATCCTATCCCGAAAGTTCAGAAGTCTCCCAACTTACAAGCAGACTTCCTCAACCAAGACCTCGATAAGCAGAAACAGGTGTGTTAGTGGAGGGCAATAAAAGCCTAAACCCACACTAACCTTTCGTGGGGAAGACTGGACATATTGCATTAAGGTTTTGCAATTCCAGTTTGATTCAGAGATGCATTATATGAAGAATAAATGCGATACGCGATTAATTAATTTGATGATGCCACAGTGATAAGCAATGTGACGACTCCAACAAGACAACATCTTCATCAATGTCCACCACAAGATTCCACCATGGAATCAAAGCCAATCAAGGTCACGACTAGTAGCATGTACACGCACAAAAATGTCATTCATCTTTGTAAAATACTTTCTGTCCCCACCTTATTTTGACAGATACAGTGATGGACTGACAAGCTCCATTGTAATATCCCCTGCTCCACTTCAGGTCATAGCAGGGGACAATACAAATGTGAAGTGAATTTATTAGTTGAAAAAATGGAATTTCAGGGTATCTAATGGTCCTCACTCTCGCTGGGTAAAGATAAACGTCACAGCTACCTCTCAATGTGGAGAGGGGGAAATTATTATTGCTAGATTACAGCACATAGACAAGCTGCGATAAGATTGTCCCTCAGACGTCAACGGTGCGCACAAACCTGCAGTAAGAGAAAATCATATACCCACAATTTGCTGCTTTCTTGGTCTCCATTTTATAAAACAGATGAATTCAAACCACTGTAATAACCCAAGCCAGGAAATATTCTTATTGCAATAAGCTTATAAACAATATTGATTAAACTTCAATATAGTGTGCTGCCCAATTTTTATTTGTTGAACTTTTAAGAACGAGAGCGGTTGAGGTAGAGAAAGAGGCAATCATTTCACAATGACAGTTTGCCATCGGCTGGGCAAACCCCCCCCCCTCCGATTGCAGCGGAGCGGCGTTAAGATCGCTCCTCCGTCCGCAGCGCGTTTTCGACACGCTCCGCGCCGGAGATAACAGGCCCTCAGACAAGCCTCATCAAGCTCGGCCTGGCTTACCCTCATTCATTCTCCATTCTCCCTTCTCTCTCTCCCTCTCTCTCTCTCTCCCTCTCCACTCAAAGACTCACAGCCCCCAGCTCTTCTCAACTCTCCCTGAGAATTCAATGAAAAAAAAAAAAACTCAGAAAAGTTTCGCCATTTTTCCCATCCAGCTACTTTTTATTAGACTTAAAATTAGTTTTATTGATACTGCGGGTTATCTGTATGGTTGGAGGGAGCGGAAGCGAAGCTTCGTAAAAACCAAAATCAACCCGCCTAAGATTTTTTTTCCCATTGGTGAACATTGTAACGCCATCTTAGAAAAGAGATTAGGGTGAAATGAGCCATAGTTATAGGTCGGCGAGTCGTGAACGCTATCATAGATCATAGAGGTAGTGGCGAAGATGAGGGAGGCCGCACTGTGGTGGCCAGGTGAACACGTTACTGGTCATTGCTGTCTGTTCTGTTCCCAGCAGAGGTGGGAAATGAGCTGGTATGCTCAGCCGCCACTGGCAACCAGGCCCTATAGCCAGTTTTCTGTAAACATAGACGGTCGCCACACAGCTCATCCAGCGGCGAAATGGGCATCTCTGCTTCGTGCTAGCGCCCGTTTTTAAACACGCTCCAACAGCTTCCATCTGTTTCACACCACGTATCCTGCTCATTCCGGAAGTCTCTCCTCTCCAATCCCATTTCCCTCACTGGCACCGTCTCCCAGTCTGTGCGGCACACGATTTCTCCTCTCGCCCTTTCAGTCAATTCAGCTCAAGGACGCTTTAGTGGCTCGACTGGGAACCAATAGTACTTTCACCACATGGACACAAAAAACTTAAGATTAAAACAGTGGAATAAAATAAATTAGATAACATTTTTAAATACAATTCTCAATCCTACGGCGCTCTGGGTAGGAAATTAACATTTTAAAATGTCAACAGATACCAGCCACTGACAGATAACTGTACAGATTTGTGAGCTACTCAATATTAAATCGGGATTCTGTGTCTGAAATCCTCCAACCAATTTCATATTTTACCAACATTTGGCTGGTGGCTGGTGCTGGTTTCCTACCTTGTATGCTGGCTCTCTCCCTCGCTCTCTCTCTCGCCCGCTCTCTGCAGCTGTGGTACAGGCCCGGCCTCCTCAATCTCACGGGTGTCTGAGCACGCGACCTCTGGGGACTGCACTTTTACTTTGCTTTTTTCTTCCTCATTTCATCAGACGGAAGAAAGAAACAAGAGTGGGCATAATGACCTTTCAGGCCTCCCAGGTGTGTGTAATCACAGAGCCGTGTAAACGCGCGCACACACACACACACACACACACACAAGGCTTATCACCCATTCCTGACAATGCTTTACAGCAAGTGACCCAGTACATCATGATGATGTGGACAAAATAAGTAATTTGTCCTGTGTTCGCAACACTGCCAGCCTCATTGCATGGAACCCTTACAGGGATTTCACGCACAATCAAACAGCTGATGCAATTACAGAGGATTGCAACAGCATTGGGAGGAGGTGAGCCCCGCCACCTCTACTTTAACTGAACGCTGATCCGTCATGCGCGGGGCTCAAATGGCCTCATACATTTCCTCAAAAGATAATAATAATAATAATAAGGAAATGGACCCTTCTCTGAGTCAAAACAGCACACAAGGCTCACGCTACCAGTAAGGTATACCACAGAACAGGACTTAAGAGGAAGCTGGATAACTGCATGGAGTAAGGGTGTTTCCACGCTAGGGACTCGGGCACAGATGGGAGTACACTTGACCCCAAAGTCCAGTTTATGTGGTAAGTGTGAACACAAGCGTACCGTGATCGGGCACGGTACACGAGTCCGCTTGGAAGAGGTAGACTCGGGCACGGTTCATGCGCACTCGTACCAAATGTGAAAGCAACCGTGCTTGAACATGGCAGTGGACTGTTACGAGAAGTCTATTCGACTCCTCTGCTCCAACAAACATAGCAGCGAAAGGACCCGTCTGGTCAAATGAAGAAATTAAATGCTTGCACAAAATCTGGGCAGATGAAAACATGCAATCACAACCTCCACAATTTTAAAAGGGGGCGCCAATACGTTTCGGGGGATTTTATTAGTGAGAAGGGGGTTTGGAATTTAATATTTATATTTAATATCGCGAATGCATATGCTGCGTATGCCCTCGCAACCCAGTGTCATCATTAACATGGCTGCTGCCGTTACATGCCATTAACACGAACAGTAGCACTAGAACTTAAAGGCCAAATTTTCTTTACTAGATGTACGCTTGACGTTTTGACACATCTAAATGCTTCTCTGGGTACCCAAACATCAAGGTAAGCAAAAAAGTACTGATTTCATTTGATATTGATAGAAGTTGAACACAGAATTCTTTCCCTGGAGACTACACGCAAAAATGCAGAGATTTATGGAATAATTTGTGAGTATTTACATTCACGGTCATCAAAGATCAATAGAACAGTGCCGTCACAAACTAAAGAAAATGCGGCTACAATATCTTAATAGGAGCATACAGTCACCTACTGTATCAAAATTTTGACATACGCAAGTGTACTTGGGTACGGAACGATATTACAAGTGGGAAAATGCCGGGGGGGGGAGTTTGGTGAGAGGAGGGGGGGACAATTGTACTGTGGCACAGTACAGAACAATCGTACCTAGTGTGAAAGCACCCTCCAGTTCTTTCTACTTCTGTCCAAGCTCCAGATTTCAACGGCTTCAGAATTTACTCAGAAAAGTAACCCAGTGAACTCCGTAATTCTGTTTCATGAAACAGCAGTCAGTGGCTGATTTGCATCCAAAGACCATGTACAAAACGCAATCTGTAATTTTACACTGGGGATGTAGACCAATCCTGGCTGGTCTGGGACCTGCTTCTGGGGTGTCATTTCACATCTGTATTCCCATCATAGCCAGCTGGGGGTTACGTGCCTCTGACACAAGCCCTGCTGGCAGAGTTTTGAACAATTGTATCAGCGCAGGTCGTCTATGAATAATAAAAATCGATTTGGAAAACAAATCTCACCAGGGACTAGAGAGCATTTAATCTGAACTGAAGCATCTTCATTTGCGGTAAGCAGAATCTTTCGTGCCAACAGCACCACAAAAGCCAAATTGGGACTTGTTATTATTTAAGGTAAAGAGAAGTATTTGAATAATCTATTGTCGTGATAGGATACCAACAGAAAGAAAGTACTGATACTGGGTTTCCCATTCACCCAGTAAAGTGGAAACACAGGTTTCTCAAGACACAAATCAAACTGTCACTGATGGGTACTGGCATGACCATAACACAGGGGACCTGGTAACAGTGATGAGAGACCTTTGAATTGAAAAGTGCATTCTGGTTTTGATCTTATCTTAGTCACGGTATATGACTGCATATGCTTTAAGGAAAACCTTGTCAAACAGGTCTGGCCCATGTGAGATACCAGAAATGAACCCCTTGCATTTAGTCAAATTTGAAAAAGAAAGAGCAGCCAGCGATTCCCTCCAAATTAAAACTGACTAAACAGGGAATGTGTTACCAGACCTTGGATTCTGAATGCAATTCTGGCTCAAATCTTATCCAGTAGTTTTGGTCACATTGGTCAGTGGAGTCGGACATAATAAAATGCCGACTCATCTGTCAGTTTTGCCTGTGCTTCTGCAGTCACGCTAGCTACAACCCCAAATCCTAAAAAGCAGACGATATCACTAAAACTGAAAGCACTAATTTGAAAATGATCTTTCACCTGAATCACATCGAAAACCATATAACAGCCAGGGCTCTCAACTGCATCGCTGCTATGATCTAGACGTCGTAACAAATTTGGCCTACGCCCAAAATAAGAATTGGCAAAGAACACACCCAAATTATGGGAAACGCGCCCAAAATCAATAATGGTCAGAAAAAAATGAAGCATGTTACTCATCCCACATTGCACAAACTATTCAGCCAGAAATACCGCCTACTAACCCGAGAGAAATCCGATATTTCTCTTGGGTAGTTTCCGTGGCTCGCGCAAGACTACAGGGCCAGGTCACGCGGTAACGGAGTTACAAAATTGGTGTATTTCGTATCACAGCTCCAAAACTAAGTAAGATAGAGTTACAATTTAAATGGCTTTGTGCAGGTCTCCCTCGAGTACTTCAAACAGCAAAATTGTTAATTTTGTTTGTTTGATTTATTTTGGGTGAAAATGGCAAAAAACTGGTCAGTAACGAAGTTACAAATCTGTCACTCCGTTACAGACCAGATTTTTGCCGTTTTCACCCAAAATAAGTCAAATGAATAACCTTAGCTATTTTGTTTTTTGCAGTTCTAGGGAAGACCTACACAAAGCCATTTAAATTGTAACTCTATCTTACTTAGTTCTGGAGCTGTGATACGAAATACACCAATTTTGTATTCTCCCAACCTTGTCATCCGCTGGTTTGGATGTACTCGCGTGTACTGCTCCAATGTATTTCGATTCTCACGCCGACCGAGGATGCTTAGAATTTCCTGAATGTAAATGGTGCTTTAATCATGCCGGGACACCATGGAAGACCACGAAAAACTGGCAAAAGCCACAATAAAACTAGTTCTACATATGTAGCAGAGTGAAAAAAACGAAAGGAAGTGTCAGATGCCGGCTCTTTAGATCGTTTTTTTCAAGCAAAAAGACTAAGTACACTGAAATTTTCTGACATTTTGCTGGCATGTCTGCATACATTATCACTGTTATGCTAATTTTATCAACAGCTCATCCGCAGTCAGACATATAAATCTGGTCGAATTGTTGGAGTTGTAGCTGATTATAAGAGACCTAGAATTTAAAATACTGCATCCTGTGGAATGCTATTGCCAGCCAAGAAGGAAATTACCATTATTAAGCGTTCAAATGTAGTCTGTAGGGCCACAACAACATAACTATTGTCAGTGAGGTGGGTGTGTCTGCGTGACGTAGGAATCATGTGACGTCGTTTAAACAGTATACCATGTGCTCTCTGTGAAGATTTTATAATGATCCTTCTTTCAAGATTAAATTGTGAAACTGGACTGGTATCTCATGTCTAATGCTGTAGGTAAATCATTTCACGGAAAAACCATATGATGTCAGTTGTCAAAGGGAATATTTAAATAACAGATAAATGTCACTAGTCACCAACTTCCCGCTGTGTCAGAATGAAACTAGCCTTGCCAATCTGCTAACTGTGGTACAGTGATACTGCTGCTGTCAGAATGAAACTAGTCATTGACAATCTGGTACTGCTGCTGGCTGCTACAAATAAAATAATTTGAAAACACAAATTTGTTTATTGTTAAATCTGCCTTTATTAAACCGAATTTTAAAAGGAACAACTGGCAGCCCTGTCTCCAGCCCTGTCTCCACATTCCAGGACCCACCATAACGTTCTTAATGGCAGAGCACTAATAGGGCCTGCTGGTTGTCCAATGGTTCTGCCACCTGGAAAGTAATGAGCTGGCTCTCCTGTCGAATTTCCCAGTAACCATGGTAAACCCCAAATGACCATTTAACTTGCTCCCCTGACACTTGGGACCATGCAGCAGGGTAGTGGTGCACCCTAGTGGGTGTCGGGGTGTGTCAAAATGGGGATTTGGGCTTTGGAAACGCCGCAACAGCAAGTTGGATACGGTGCGAGAATGTGCCCAAAATAGGACCTGAAAAATAGAGGGTGTAGCCATGGCTGTGCAATTGAGAGCCCTGACAGCACTTTGATGTTTCACAATGTGAATTTTATTCATTTTTCAAAATAAAGACTCATTTCAAATTCAATTCTCGCAACATATTTCAAAAAAAGTACAGACAGTAAAGTATTTACCACTATTTAATATTGCAATTCCTATTCACAACACTTGCTAAACATTAAGAGACTGAAGAGTGACACCAAGTGATTCAGTGTTTCTAATGTAATTTACACCTTTGTTCTTGCAAACGAGTTTCAAGGTGTGCAGGGTCTTTGTTGTTACATTTTGAGCTTCAAACACACCACATTCTTAACAGGGTTAAAGTCTGGACTGCAGGCAGACCAGTCAAGCACCTGCATCCCCTTGTTATCCAGCCACGCCTTCATTAGGTGAGCAGAATGCTGTTTAGCATTGTCTTATTGAAATATGCATGGGTGTCCCTAAAAAGAGATTGTCTTGAAGGAAGCATATCGTCATACGAGTAACACAAGGTCGCGAGTGAAATTCCTGGTGAAACCCGTTTTTTCATCCTATGAATTAAGGGGGCACCACTGTCGTACTTCTTGTTGGGAAAAACAGGTTTCACCAGGAATGCCACTTGCGAACTTCTGTTACTCATGTGATGATATGCTGCTACAAAATTTCATTGTACTTTCCAGCATTAATGCAGTAATCACAGAAGTGCAAGATACCATTTCAACGGGCACTGACAATTCCATACTATGGCAGAGCGTGGCTTTTGGACCTCAGGGTTTCCGCTACTATTGATCGTGGCGGACTGCCACGGCAAAATAAAAGCCACCACGCCTATGTAAAATGACTCTACATGAACTCCAAAAATCCTAAGGACAATCAGGTGTCGCCAGTTAAGTTAAAATGAGCGTTAATAATTCTTGACCTGTTGTCAATCATTTTGCTTGATGAACACGTTTTCCAATGAATAAAAATTAGCCATCGGCAGTAAAACGCGCTGCTTTCTTCTTAATGCAATGTGTGCAACGATTAGAGACAAAATATTTTGTTCACTTCGCAAAACGAAAAACTACGATGTTAACTTCTGTGTTTGCTGTGAGCACATCCTGCTCTACCCAATTGTATCTTCATGACTATTTAATTCCAATTCTGGAGTCCGGAGTCATAATCAGTTTTAATATTATATGTGAAATCCACCGTCGCGCACGCGAAACTGATAAACCTCTGTGCACATAGACTTCAATTATTACATCGCCTATGTGCTGATTAATGAAAACTGGCCACACCTGACAATGCTGAGTTTTGACCCGACGCTGAAGCCCTCCGCCACAGTTACAAAAAAATCCTTGAGGAAACCCTGGGACCTGCTGCCAGTTACAGCCAGGATGGTCCTTTTCCTTCATTGGTCAGAAGCTCACATCCATGTCCTCCAAAAAAAGGACCCGAAATATGGATTCCTCAGACCACAATACACATTTCCATCGTGTGACGGTCCATCACAGATATCTCTGGGCCCAGAGAAGCCAACAGCACTCATAAACACTCAATATAAGACTTTCTTTGAGCACAGTAAAGTTCTGACTGGCACTTCAGGATGCAACTTCATATTCCAGTACTTAACAAAGGTTCGCCAAAGTAATCCTGAGCTGGATAAATGGCTGTTCTAGACACAGAGTGATCGAAGATGACAGGTGCTCAGCCGAGGCTTTGCTCCTGAAGGACTGGGTCTTTCATGGATGCTGCTTTTGTACCAAATCACGATTACAATCACCTGACATCAGCCATTTCAAATCACATCATTATTCAAATTATTTACTTCATTTCTTGTCCTAATTTTCCCCCATCCCTATTTTCCTTGAAATGTGTCACAGGCCTGAATGGCAAGAATGAATGTATACTTACAAAGTAAATGAAGTTTACCAGGCAAAAGATCTAATATCTTGCTTACATAATGTCTCCATTGAAATACAATACTCAACAATAATGTAGAAATAACTGCTTTCTCTTTTAATGTGCATTTTCCTAGTAGGGGCTGCATTTCTGACACTGCTCCATCATTGCGAAGAGCATACTTATTGTACACTTTGGAATATTTTCATAGCTGAAATGCAAGTCTTGTGAAACGCCAATTGTGTGAAACCAAGGATGTGCATGGATGCACCTGCAAACGACAGGGTCACCAATTCTCAACAACCCATGACCCTCAATCAAGACAGAATGTTGCCGCAAGTAGAACCACGCGAAACAATGACATGATAAGCAGATCAACCGCAAAAAGCACTCGGGAGAGTTTGACTGCATTCTTTCCTGCTAACTAAAATATCGGGAAAATAGTTTCGGAACTTTTAAAAGGGCAAGGGTCATATCCAACGGATGACCAAAGGCAGTGTTTGACATTTGAGGTGATCGATAAAGAAGTTGAATAAAAAAGGGCAGAAATTATTCTAGAACATTAGGCTATAGACAATCACTTGTGCTCTAATGAAGAGTAAAACACCAAACTGCTCAGGCGAAAAACCATGCTCGTTTAAATTAAATTTCACTTCTAACGTAGAGTCACTTCCACCCGAAACATATTTAATTCGCATAAACTGCCTTGCTGGGTATCCTGATGCGTTCCATAGAATAAGCCCAAAACGCTGGCACAGATGGACAACATTGCTGTGTCTGCAAAAACTTAGCAAGACAACTAATTCAATGGATTACAGACCCAACCAGTAAGCTCAACTCACTTGCCTCTCAACCGGGACCGGCGGACTCAAAGAATCTGTGCCTAAGCTCGCCATTACGACCCTATCAAATGGTAGGTGGCCAAGTGCATTTCCCATGCATTGTGATACACAGGAAGCGACGCAAAGCATTTCGAAGACACAATCAAATATGCATTAGCTAATAACTTGCCAACTAGTGAGCGGTAGGGCGAAATTGGCTAACGCGTTAGCCAACATATTAGCGAACGATACAGTACCCTTCTTTAAACAGTTCATCAGCAAGACAAGTTAGGCAGTTAGTTAGGCTGCCAAAGTAAATGAAAATTAACGTTTGGTTAGGAAGCGTTATATTAACCGTGAGTACCAGGTATTTTAACCACTGACCCACTCTTGGCAGTATTCTTGTCCTTTCCATACAGTCTCGTTAACCTTAAAGCTTAAGTTACTTGCAGCCCAAGTCAGTTGGCTTGCTAACTAACAACTGTAGCCGACGGTACACGATTGACAGTGCATCTGTGGTTTATCACTGTATAGCATTAAGTTACGAAAGGCTGATCGGCAAATGTAGCTAACTATTAGCCAGCAAGAATTCAACCACATTCTTTAGCTCGCCAGCCAGGTAGCTGGATGTTCTTTGCCATCGAAACACTGGTAAAGCAGCCAGCTAACTCTCCAGTAAGTTTTTAGAACGCGCTCAACACACATTTATCTCGCAACATGTTCGGTATAGGCTAGTGTAAGGAGGCCAGCAAATGTATAAACTTACTCAGCTAAGTTCTTCAAAAGAAAAGCTTCATACCAGCGCACGTAATCCACCTTACGTCTATAGTCCTAGGTTTCAGCCCATCTCTTCATTCCCTCCCTATCCTAACATTCTAGGGTGGGGGATGAAGGAGGCGGTGGGCGTGGAATTGAAAGAGATTTTTTTTTCCCCGGAAATGTTTTCGCAAAGGATGATGGTATATGTAGTACTCGAAGGCTGTTTCATACTGCCACGCATTGTGCAACCGATTAAAAAAAAAAAATCCCAACGAATCGGCCTGATCGAAAAAATGAAATTGAACGCTGACACTTAGTGTCTGCTCAACTTTGTGATATGTGGTGAAAATAAAGCAAAGCAAGAAAGGAATTGCGCTTGTAGGCGGAGGGGATGCTAAATTGCTAAGTTGTGTAAGTCACCCTGAAAATGAATGCTGCCTGTTCAGCTCATCCCATCGGACAAGTTTGATGATGTGAGCTTCTCACGAACTAGTCTAATAACGATATAGTAGCTCAGCTTATATCTGAATTGAGTATCATCTGTGGCAGTGAGGTTGTTTATTCTGTCAGGCAGGATATACTGCAGTTTGCAGACTACCTCCTATACAGTTGGGATTAACAGTAAGGTAGCTAATTTTGTCTGGTAGAATGTACCTATCAGAATAGATTACTGCTTATAAAACCACAATCCTAACTACGTAATTTCCAAACCCTAAGTTTCAAAATGGCTGATTTACACTTGTCACAATCCTCAGTAGCTAGCTAGGTGATTACTACAGATGTCAAATTATGTTGGTTTTGTAGGAATCATTTAGATACTACCTTTACTGGCTTGTGACATTCTCTGAACAGATCCTGAGTTTAAGGGCGGCACTTCAGCCTCGTTGCATCATACTTAATTAATATGCAAAAAGACACCGTATGGCAGGGTCCTGTTCAATCCAGTAAGATTGTATGTTGCTTGTGTAGGTAATGGGGAAAAAGCACTGAACCCTTTCTCACGGTCTCCAGGATTGGGTTCGCATTCCTGTTAATTTTTTCCCATTCTGTTCCTGTGTCCTGCTCATTATGAGCAAGCTCCAAATCCTTTTATGGTCATCAGGTTGTAACCGCATTCCTCCTGAGCCTCTCCATCCTGTCTTCTGACAGTTCTGCTCTGGCGAAGTGTTCACTCCACCTGGCACTCATCCCGGAATGCCACTGGCTGGGCATTGGCAACGTCCACACTGCTTCGCCCATAACATCTAAACTGAACTGTGCTATTTTCCTCTGGGCTATGTCCCACTGTCTACCGTATTACTATCAATAGACCCAACTATTGGATTGCACTCTGCCTCCGCACTTGATTTCTGGTCTGGGTCATAACAGTATCTCCAGAAGTAAATAGTGATTCAGTGGTTTAATATCATGTCATACTCGGGCCAAAAGAGAAAAAATTGCTATTATTACAGTGTCACTGTCATTATGGCAGTGAATAGTTTGTTTCTGTTGTCAACAATTCTTTTTACCCCAACAGATGCAGTGTAGTGTGTAGCTTATTATATCTGAGGTGTTTTTACATTAGGTAGCCCTACAATTGTTTCATTCCCCCTCCCCTCTGCACCGCCGGTCAGCTTTCATATTAGTAATGATGTTCCGTACCGGGGGACACTCGTGTATGGACCATTGGTATGGACACACTTCAGTATAGTGGGTGGCGGTATGCACGCTGTAAAATGAGAATTGGCAATATACACAAAGAGGAAGAGAACACTTGTGTCATCGAGACAAGCTATGACATTTAGGATCCAACTAACTTTCAGGTGCAAAAACAAAATATAAAGACGTGGATGAAGGAAAAAAATGTGGCGTGGCAATTTGAGAGGGTGCTGTTACAGTGCTATTTGCGTTAGGATTATGGGCATGTGGAAGCAGTTTGCATTAAAAACTATTGATGTAGACGGTGTGGTGAAGAAGGGTGCTGAGAGGAGGACTGCAAGCTTTGGAAGAAGCAAGAGGCTGTATGTTGTCATTGTGGAGGCAATCACACAGCCGGATCCATACAAAGTGAAAGAAGAAAGTAAAATTCAGGTGAAGCGGATACTGGTGCAGAATAAAATATCACACATGGAGGCTGTTAAGAGAATGAGTGAAGAAAATGGAAAAATTAGGAAAGAACAGGACGTTGTGGAGAAGGTGAGAAAAGAGCAAAATAGAAATAGCAGAGAACATATAAAGCCCACAATGGAAAAATGATCAGTCACAATTTCATGTTGTGGAGAAATGATGAATTAAAAATTCAAAACGATCTTAGAAACAAAGCACTGAAAAATATGCAAAAAATATAAAATATATAAAATATTATTATAATGTATAATATGATTATACATTATTATAAATATTATTATACTATATAAAATATACAAAAATACAAAATTTGGACTCTGATCATTTTTCCTTTGTGGTTTTCATATAGATACTGTATGTTTTAAAGGAGATTCTTAACTATCAGAGCTATGGCTATTAATTCTGCAAATGAGACCAAATCAAAGAGAATAAAGATGGGCGTGCATGCAGCGAGGGAAATCCAATAGTTAGATGCTTGATGAACAATGCGGGAAAAGGGAAAAATAAAAGAAAAAAGTCCCGAAGATCATGTATTTTTAATCCAGTAGAAAACAGTTATACACCACTTGGAGTGTCATCCACCATAGAACCCAAGAAAAGAAGAAGAAGAAGAGGAAGACCCCAATGCCAAAATAGACTATGGAATCCACCTTTGTAATATGTATGCTTCTGCTATTTTGGAGACTGCCACTTGCAATCATCCGTAAGGTGTGAAACAGCATTTTAATTTTGTCATTGGACCAGAGAGTCCCTTGTTTGAGGCCATGTTTGTTTGAACGGGACATTCAAATAATTACAACGTCACATAGGAGTCAACTTCCATGTTTTGGGACCGTTGCTTTTATACCTGATGCGAGTACACATGAACTGTACTTGAGCCCATCTTTTCAAGCAGACTTGGGCACAGGTATCGAAGGACGGCACACCAGAGCACACCCTAATCAAATGAACTGGACTTTGGGGGCGAGGATACTAAGATCTGGGCCCGGGTCCCTGATGTGCAAGCACCCTTAAACAACCATGTCAGAAGACGTATCCCAAGGTTGCGGAAAAGATGTTACTGTATTTCAACTGCAGCAAATTATTGGCCTGAATCAAGCAAAAAAAAAAAAAAAAAAATCAGGGGATGAAAGGAAGCTCATGAAGCAATGCACCCATCACATGTAGTGCACACTGTAACAAGCCTCTGGAGGCAGTGTTGTAATCTGGGGTTGCTTCAGTTGGTCAGGTCTCGGCTCAGCAATGTTATGCAGCAATAAAATGAAGTCAGCAGACTACCTGAATGTACTGAATGACCAGGTTACCCCATCAATGGATTTTTCAAGCCCGGACAGCACTGGCATATTCCACAATGACAATGCCCAGATTCATCGAGCTCAAATCGCGAAAGAGTGCTTTAGCTAGGCTTAGGAATCATTTTCACGCATGAACTGACTCCGAGAGTGTCCTGACCGTAATCAATTGAAAGTCGTGGGGATGAGCTGGTGAAGGTTTCATGGAGTGGTTTGGCTCTCCCGTCGTCAATTCAAGATCTCTGCCAGAAATGAATGCAACTCTGGTTGGAAATAAATTTTGCAACATGGCATAAGATTGGTGAAACAATGCAATGACAAATACACACCCAGATCAAGGCTACAGGCAGTCCAGCAAAATATTAAGAGTTTTTGATTTTTTTGGCCAGGCATTGAATTTTCAGTATTGTATTTATTGTGTCCATTGTCAATTGTCTGAAAAGTTCTACTTTTCGCAATAAAAACTTGAACTGAATGACCTGCATTGTGATCATGCATGTAGGTCTTCTTATCAACAATAACACAGTCATCATGTCAAGAACACGTCACATAGGAAATAAAAAAGCAGTAAGCAGGAAGCCAGTGATTAAACATCCAATCAACCCCCATTTCAGTACAGAGCACTGGATTTGATTGGCTCAAAATGCATGACCTGCTTTTTCTGCACATGGCATTCTGACGGCAAATTTGAGCACAAGACAAAAGTCCTGACATCCTGGATGGCAGTGAGCCCATGAGAAAACACAGAGCGTATTCAGCGGCCTTACTTCCTTACCTTCCAAACTGAGCACTCTTAAACAATAGCACTGAAACACTTTTAGGAAGCAGAGATGCTATTTTCAGAGAGGTGAAGGCAAAGTTGATTTTGTGAATGATTTAAATTGTTCTAAATTGCCCTTTGAGGATTTTTACTTTCCTTGTGAATGGAAGAGATATTATACAGCAAAGAGAGGGCATCACAAATGAATCCATGTCAGTCCATGTCAGTTTTCAGAGTCTGTTTGGTCATTAAGACATATAGTTGCAATCAAAATTATTCAACCCCCATGGCAAATTAGGTTTACTGGCAAAATTTACAAACTTTCAGCAGTTTGCAATGAACAGATCAAACAAGAACAATTTAAATGGCTCAACACGACAAATATTACAAGTGGCTTCTCCAAATTCAACACAAAATGCCACTTTTAATGACTACTGCAGGCTCAAAATTATTCAACCCCTTCATGACAAGCATCTTTAATACCTAGTACAGCACCCTTTTGCCGCTATGACCTGCTGGAAATAGGCAGACAACAGCTTCTTGCAGCATTCCCAAGGAATATTTGCCCAGTGCTCATGGACAATGGCCTCCAGTTCACTGATATTCTAGGGTTTGCATGCTGCAACTGTCTTCTTCAAATCCTACCAGTGATTTTTTTTTTAATGGGGTTCAAGTGAGGCGACTGTGATGGGCGCTCTAGAATCTTCCCAAACTTCTTCTGAAACTAAGCCTTGATGGATGTTGAGGTATGCTTAGGATCATTGTCCTTTTGGAAGGTCCAATGATGCCCAAGCATCAGCTTCCCTACAGAAGGCATGACATTTTCTCTTTGGATATCCTGGTACTTGATTGAATCCATCTTGCCCTCCACACTTTGCATTTTTCCAGTGCCAGAGGAAGCAAGACAGCCGCAGGGCATCAAAAAGCCCCCACAATTCTTCACTGTGGGCGGGGTGTACTTTTCAGCATATGCTTCTTTATTCCTCCTGCAGACATACCACTGATTCATAAGCCTGAAATATTCCAGTTTTGTTTCATCACTCCACAGAACAAAATCCCCAGACTTCTGAGGCTTATTTATATGGTTTTGAGCATATTGTAGCTTGTGCTTTTGGATCAGTTGTGGTGTATGTCTTGGAGTTCTTTGACGTTTAGTATGCGCCCTACTGTGCAAACTGAAACTTCAGTGCCTCCTGTCTCCAAGTCTTGCTGCAGGTCTCCTGCAGTCACTCAAGGGTTTTTGACCACTTGTCTCCTCAGGAATCTGGTGACAGCCATTGATAGCTTCCTCTTTCTGCCACATCCTGGTACTGTAGCCACTTTTCCTTTAACTCTGAACTTGCGAACTATGCTTCCAACTGTATCTCTACGAAAATTCAGTGTCTGTGCTACCTTTTTGTATCCTTTTCCTAGTTTCTGCCAGGCAGTGATCACCTCTATTAGCTTGTTGGACAATTCTTTTGACAGCCATATTTCTAATATGCAATCAAATGTCACTGTCAACAAACCCCTAGCTAGTGCAAGTATTTGATGTGTTCTATCTCAAGCAAACCTGATGCAACTAATTAAGCTCTTGATTAGCTGCATTAGGTGTGCTTGAGACAACACCTGATTTGCAAATATGCTCTTATGACGGATTCTATTCGGGGGGTTGAATAATTTTGAGACTGCAGTAGTCATTAAAAATGGCATTTTGTCTTAAATTTGGAGAAACCACTTGTAATATTAGTTGTTTTGAGCTATTTAAAATGTTCTTTTTTAATCTGTTTATCACAAACAGCTGAAAGTTTGTAAATTTGCTCTTAAACCCAATTTGCAATGAGGGTTGAATAATTTTGATTGCAACTGAATGTGCCACAAGCTACACAATTATATTTGAAAATGCAATCTAAACAAAAATTAGAAATGTTAACATCTGATAAGTGTCAATATGAACTCTTTTTTAATATAAAATTTGCACCAGGTCAAATCCGTCAATTTTATTACACCCTTGTATTATCAGGAGTATAATTGCATCCTTTATGTTAGGCATCAAATTGGCCTGCACAGGAATATCATCCTTAAATGGTGAGGACATTTCATTTGTCGCTTAGCCATTCAAAAAAGGGCAATTACAAGAACATGTTTCCATATGCTATAATCCTTTCAAATTAGTAGACTCCAAAACCTTGTGGAGGTGATACACTTTTTGTCTGACATCTGACTGATAACCAGAATGCATATGAAATGGGACATCATTCAGGGTCATAACTTTTTCAATGGTTCAAGAGAAGAACCCATAATATTGAGCATATTATTGAATTTGAAGTCCAATGCCATCACCAAAAGACTAAGCACATAATAATCGTCCAGTTATTTTAGCGTAAGTTTATCCATCATCCTGCTCTCTTCCATTCCCCGAAACACATTACAAAACTGCTTACTGTTCATGTGATAGTGCATGTGTGTTTTTATGTTTCAGTGTGTGTGATTGCTTGTATGGTTGTGTGTGTGTGTGTGTGTATATGTGCACTTGCATAAGTGCGCAAGAACCCCCTCAAAGCAGCAGATCAGACCATATCATAGCCTGTTAGAGTACAAGGCAGTGCAGTCAGCAGTTTCTGACACAGTGAGTTATTGTACGATAGCCTAACGGCACAAAGTCATTTTGGGAATATTTACAAAGTTTCCTCCAGCAGAACAGCACAGGATCAACTGATTCTATTTAAGGTGCACCTTGGGTGTTTGTGTGACAAATATGGATTCCACATGCATTCAAGCATTATTGTCTATCATTTTTCTTTCAGTAGTAACTGATTCAATACACAAAGTAAACTAAGATAGAAAAATATGCAGGATTGTGACCAGGTTTGGTCATGGCTACTGATTAAAACTGGTTAGAGGAAAGGAACTGATGCTTAGAGAGGGGAAAGACTAACTTTGAGAATCTTTGGATTTGATGAATACCATTCCCTCAGCAGGTGAATGGAACATGCCTTCATACAGTAATTGCCAGAATAAAACTAGCCTATGCTAGAAGCAGAAGTTCCACCTCTATACACGGAGCAGCGAATAGCTTTGGGTATTGTCTGCCTGTTCTTTCTTGTTCTGGAGATCTGTATTGTCAGAAAGAATATAGAATCACAGAATTTCCTGAGTTTATATTTTGACATTTCTTTCTGTCACTCATGGTCCTATAGTTCCGAGAGAGAAATCATAGTTCAGACACTGTTTTCCCTTCATTTGCATTCAAGGAGGGATGTGTTTGTATTCATGGAAACTGTAGTTTGAAGAGGAACTTTTCCTCAGTCTGTGGGTCAGATTAAGATTTTCTCCAACTGGTTTCATGAGTTGCTGAAACTTATCAAGGACACAAAGTTGTTTTCTTTCTGTTTGACACCAACTTAAGTCCACCTCACTCCAGGGCTAATTATTCATGACTGAAAATATTGTTTGATTATGCTCTGCCACCTAGTGGTCGAAACAGACGCGTTTGCTGTTCTGCAGACCTGATGGAAACGAATGAACCAACTGGTCAATTTTGAGCCAAAATTTACTCCCAGCGGTCACGTTAAGGCACAGAATTGCATGTGCGTGAGTTATTTATTTACGTTCACGAACAACGTCATCTTTGAAAAAAGTCAAATATTCTATTTCCTAATTTAAAGGACATCTGGAAGATCAGCCAGTGGATGGGGAAAGAGGCCAAGTCAACACAATGTGTCGATGAAGAAAGCAGCGGGAATTTTTATTTTTTGTTGTTTGTACGGAGGTCATCTGACGGATAAATTCGACATGAATTGTTTCTATACAGATTAATAAAAATTGAATTTAAATCTCAGGTTATCTAGTTAGTTCAGTTCCCTGGCCACCACTCACTGAAACACGTGGGCATAGTACATTCCCATTGTCTTGGTGACACAATGAACTACTGTCTATAGTTCATGACATCCTCCCTAATGACCTATTTGAGCTCAAACAATCGCTGAAGCATCAACTTCATGAAGTCTCAGCAACATGCAATGTATTTACAGAGCTTTCCTGTGGTCAGACCCCCATGTCAACTGCACATGTAAACATATTTACCCATCAACAAAGCATTAGTCTCTGGAAAACCGCAGGCAGGAGCCAGGGTAAAAAAAAAAAAAAAAATCCTGGCTTTGGTGATCCATTCTGAAGGATATGCTTGCTTTCAAATTGGTGATCCTTTAGCGAAATATTTGACAGCAAGACCTGGGAAATTTCACATCCACTGGATCGATTCCATGTGGAGCAGAATGTATATCCTCAATATCTTAAGTCCACTTGGTATTTGCACAATGCTCTCCTAACATTTTTAAATATGACAGAGGACAGGCTTCAAGTGACACAGGGGAGCATCAGCGTAACCCATATGATTTCCTGATTCTCAGGGCTATCTCAACTGCAGCTGTTTGCAGCATTACCCAATGCTTCGATCCTCAGGGCTATTTCTTAGAATATTGTGCATATTACAGGAAGGCTGAGAGTGGGGATGGATAATATTTATGTGACTTGTCTTAAAGATCTTGCATAATTTCCCTCTGGGAGTGCAGTAATTTTCCATATTAAACAAATTAAGGAGTGTTTATCCCTTTGATTGGTGATATCGCAGTGATTAAAAAAGTTATATCTTGGATGTCGGGCTACCATACAAAATTGCTTGATGCTCTCTAGAATGCCCTGAGCAAATGAAAATTTTATATCCATGTGTAATTGCCGCACAGAATTGGAGACTGACAGCCTTAAAATTTTTATCTTCTCGCTAGCTGTAAATGTCAAAATAGACCCACATATTGGTTAAATTCATTGAATGAATGCAAGCAGTTTGCAGTAATTTCAGCTTCATCAGTGCATAATAGAAAGCAGAGCACATCCATTCATTCAACTCTAATCCAAAGGCAATGTTCATTGTAACCATTTGACACTTGACAATAGATCCAGATTCATCATGAAATCCACCTGTTATTCAGTGCACTTACTTGAGGGCAATGATTTTAGCTGACATCATTTATCCAAAGTAATCAGTGAGTCATGTACTTCAATATCTCTCACTAGAGCTGAAATGGTTCATTTCAAAAGCCCTGCCAAAACTTGTGGATCGCATGAAAACTGGCCATGGGCAAATGTGGATAAAGTCAAAAGATAAATTCAATAAAGCATGAAAAAACATGAATTTTTGCATTACAAGAGGTGTTATTTTCTGTCATAATTAACCAGCCGAGTACAAACTTGGAAAACGTACTGTTTGTTCAAAAAAGTATAATAGTGAACAAGAAAAGCAAAATGTATTTTACATCTCTGGGGATACAGTAAAACAAGGCCATGCAAATTATTTTCTTACACTGGATTTGCAATCTTCTTATGCAAATAATTGAACATACTTCATCTTGTCCATTGCACATAATTGCAATTACTGGAAAAGAATTCAATCTTATCTTTAATTTGGCTGACAAGTAAGCTGCTTGGTTTGATGATGAAAGTAGCAGTCAGCGGTACCACAATCTTTAAATGTGCATGTATAGTGCCAGTGAATCTTGACAGCCGTGTATCTTTGTGTACAGTGGATGCCATCAGCCAAGCTTGCTTGCTCCAGCATCCTTTATACTTCAGTGCATCTTCGCATTTTGGGGTGTGAATACACATGCTCTGTGTGTGTGCGTGCGCGCGCGCATACGAGTGCTTGTGTTTGCATTCCTATGTTTGCACATACAGTATAAGTCTCTTCAGTGGAAATACACTGACATAATTGACATTTACTTCTGCTGGACATAATATTTCCTCAGTAGGATGCAGTTTTGTCAATAGGATGCAGTTTTATGGCTTTGGCATAAGCATCTAGGCTTTTCATCCTCGAGAGTCACATAAAGACAGAGGACATGTTTCAGTTTTTGTCAAAATCAACTGAGAAAGAGCTTGTTTGCCCGAATTGTTAATCCAGAGTCTAGCAGCGGATGGTTGTTGTCCTCACTCTGGAATCAACACACATTTCAATGGCTGTGATTGCAAAACCTCCACATTAGTAACCCTCATGTAGCCCAAGATATAGAAACATAAAATTGCCATAAACTTTTCCCTCTTTTGATTTAGGAGAGCAAACACTGCTTCTCCTCTGTGAGGGAGTGCTCAGCTTTCACTACAGTGAGTTCCTACATCTGCAATTCAAATCCTGAATCTGCGCATCCAGCTTGCTTTTGGACAAAGCACTGACAAACCCACCAATGCACAGCCAGAAACCCATTCATTATTCACGTTTCGAAAAGAATGACCAGGGGCTTTTGAAAACTGCCTCTTACTGAGCTTCATGGTCATTGTATCTGATAAGTTGAAATGCTCCAGAATTAAGACCCATGGAGATAATGAAATATTTGTGCACATAAACAGAGCAGCATGAATACTTACCAAAATTTGCTCTGCACCCAGTAAACTGCAGCCTTTAAAGGGAGAGCTAAATAAAATCATTCCAAATGTAACAGGTGGCCTGATCATTTGTTCTACTCTGTAGCCAAGAGCCATACAACACCACAGGGGGTTCTTTCTGCATTTGGATGCAGATCCAAAGCAAAACAAGCCGGGATAACATCAACCAAAATCATATTTACTTCATGTTCCCATTCAGTGCAACTGTTCAATATAATTTTTCCTCATAATGGAAAACATATTAAATCACCATTAAGGAGCTTTATGTAACTTGAGGGAATGGAGGGGCCCATTGAGAACATGTTTCTCCTTTTCAAGCAGTGGAATAGATGGAATAAATTCCTAATGGAAAAGAGTTGTACAGGGGGAAGAAAGAAACAGAGGGATGGTTTTGGAGTTAAGGGCCTATAGCTCACAGGCTCAACACAGTTATTCCTGACCTCATATCCACAGATGCGAGTCTGAATCCCCAGCCTCACTAAGTCTCCAGCTGAGAGGTCTACATTTGCCAGTTAAGTTGCTTACCAGAAGGCCTCCTTGCCATCCCACCTAACAGCAATTATTAAGAATTAGAGTCAAAATGGTGGTGCTCTCAAATCCTTCTGCCTTCATTTGCCCTCTCATACGTTCTCCTAAGTCATCATTACGGCCACACTGGGGATACTGCTGACAGCTGAAAATGCTCAGCTGTGATACAGTGTCCACACAATCAATTGATACGGTAGCGGTGTAAGTGTCAGTCACAATTATGACGATGTCAGACCCTGGCAATTTACAGCCCACTTCCCCAGGCACACACATACACAACATGCAGAGGCAGAAACGAGAGCAGTCAGAAGGCCGTTGGCTTGAGTCTTGCTCTACCCATGATTCTTTGAGTGAAAATTGGACAAAGCACCCTCCACGGAGCAGCAACAATTTTAACTCGCCACAATACAACTGCTGCTGAGAATGTAATGTTTCATAATAGATTTGTGAGACTCACACCTGTCGTTTTTTTGTTAAATGTTGAAAATTGTATGTTTGCTAGTTTCCAAAGGGCACAGAGCCAGTGAATGCTGGGTGGCAGGGCAGGAAAGGGAACATGGAAGTCCACAGAGCACAGTGACACGGCATCGAACAAATAACAACATCCTCGAAAGGAAGCCTATAGCTACGGGTTTCAAGGTTAAGCGTCGTCTGTGAGGGAAATACTGCCACTGATCCCACGCTGCAAAAAGACATTCACAAAGGCTGGCAGTCTCAGTGAAAACTGCCCTTTATTGTCATTAAGATGGAGAAAGCAGCTGATTCCATCATCAAAGTCCACCGCCAAACAAAAGAAGTGAAACGGGTGTGTTTCTCAAGGCCAGTGTTTCTCTACTTTAGGGTGCCCGACAATGTTGTCCACCTCTGATTATAATGCTGCTAAGAGCTACATGAATTTTTCATCTGAAGATCTGGGCACTAAAAGCACTGAAGTTGCAAAACGCATATTTGAGAGAATAGGGACCAAAAATAAAATGAATCCATAAAATCATCCAATAAAAATGTTGATGTTTTGGAGTACTGCATAATAATCCTTGCCATTTGGGGTTTATGCATACTGGTTCTCAATCTCAGCATATGAAACCTCATTGTGAGATGAAGCCATTTTTGTTTTGAATATGGTCTTGATAATGTTATGTTAATGAGCATAGTATTAAAACATGTATACTGTAACATGGCTGAAAGAGAAAAAAAAATAAATAAATTACTGCTCACAACCACCAGGCAAGCTATTTTTTTTTTGACACAATACCACTACAACAACAGTAACTACGACCCCAATAAAAAGTGCAGTATTTGTTTCAAAGGACATGTGCCATACAACACATATAACATGAATGCAAGAATCTTTGCTCTAATAGTAAACTTCAGACCAAAACAGTGAAACTCAACCTGAACCTTTAAACTACATAGAAGTGGCTAAAAAACCTTTGGATTTAGGTGTAGCTTGGTCTGACAAATGCAGAGACAAAAAGACAGATTGGTAAATACGTACATAGAACTAGATTTTAAGTATCTCATTGAATTAACACAGTGTCAGCCTGCACACCAACTGAAATATTCTACTTGAGTGCCTCTGACTTACTGATATCAATCGCAATATTTTTGACACATATCCAGTGCAGGAAAGGTATATTTGTTATGAAATGATGAAATGCTTGGGGTTTTACCTTGCGCTTTAGCTACTTTTATTTTGTTCTTTTTTCCTTTTGGAAGGTGAGCACTTGTCTTTTGGGCCTAAAAGTACATTCAACTTAACTAGGCTCTGAATTGTCAGTTAGCGCTGCTTGCGAGTCATTTACTGTGATTTGATTACCTTACTTACTAGCTATGACCAGCCGGGGTCTCAATTTGGTTTCCATTGGTTCAAGCTGTCTTCAATACACCCAGCTCAGCTGGTTATAGCTGGACTGTTGCTCAGAACTGGGTATGCGGGTTTAGCGGGTAGAGTAAGCTGGTGGTCAAACTGGTGGAATGCATTGAGCGTCCTGAACACAGTCCAGGGCTTAGCCAGAATTTGCTGCAGGGTTAGGTGCAACTTGTACACCAGAACACAATTACATGTTGTCTCCATAATGAAGAAAAGAGGCTTTGGAACCTAATCTGTTAACAATATTTCTACGGTAGACTTACACTCAAAAAATGAAACTTTAGATTTACTTGATTTACTTATTTAGTCAGCTGGCTCCACACAATTGTTTTAAGTGACTTCACGTTAAATTAAGAAATTGAGGGTCAATTCAATTATGATGAAATTACTCAGAAGTTAGGAAATACAGGTGCGATGAAGCACTTGACATAACATTTTAAAGTACGTTGTACATCTAACACATTTTTTTTTTGCAAAGTTACACAAATAAAATGTTTCAATGTCATCCTTTCGCTGTAACTTAGGTACTTTCAGCACTCAGGTCTTCATTTAAATATAAGGATGCACTTTTGAAATTGTATTTTATTATCATGGAAAAGAACAGGATTAGATGCATTGAGCAAATTATGCCTGATCCTAACCCTAACCCTGACCTTAACCTGAACATAACCATAACTGTAACTCTAACTTCAGCCAATTTGCGATCCTTTATAATCCTATGTGAGGACCACCCAAAATGTATTCACAACCTAAATGTCCTCATAACATTGTGATTTATCAAGAGTTGGTTCTCACAAAAATACCAATACATGGCCACACACACACACGCACAAAGGGAATCAATATTTATCACTTTTGGCTGGAGTAACTCGAGAGCTAAGATTCAAGGCTAATGACTTGTGTCTGACATATTATATGACAGGTGCTTGGCCTTACCTGGATAAAGGCTATCATATATAAGCTTGAAAGGCAGACCCTTCAGCCTGCTATATTTCTGGAGTTCTGTCATCTGCAGGTTTATTGCCCCATATTGAAAATGTCAATGCACACACTCGCACACACACACACACACACACACACACCCTTGTACTATGCACACAACAGCTTACAACGGATGACAATTGCAGTAAATAGAAGAAAGCAATCTTGCAAATAGCAAATTTTAATTTGCTATGTTGCAATTTCCTCGCAAATTATTCAAAATAAAACCGGGAACATTTTATTCTAAGAATGTAACCAAAGAGTCCATTACATCATCACATTTTCCTCTCGCTGCTTTGCTTAAACACAAAGCAGCAATTACTGCAGCTCGTACGCATTGTTAAAGCAAGCGTTCCCTGGCTGAACTCAATGACCACTGAGTAATACACCAGATTTCTGTGAACTGAACATAAAAAAAGGTTATGAAAGAGGTAAAGGTCTGGCATGAGTGCATATTTTCCCATCCAAGTAGAAGGTTGAAGTGCCCAGCACACACTGAGTCATTGCTGAGATTAAAGCAATGCTTTGGGATTATGCTGGGCCATAATTAAAAGCAGTTCAGCAATCCTAATGCATCATTCCTGTCAAAAGGTGTGACAGCACAACACATCCATTTGTGTAAGGACAAATAGCTCTACCTCTTGTATTATCATGCCCAGCATAATGCCCCTTCCATATGAAAAATAGCTTGGACTCGCCATACTTCTATGGGCTTCCTCTGTGGGGGGTAAATAATAAAGCAGTGAAATGAGTCTCCGGAAGGTCGACTCCCATCTCTTGCTCCTCGTCAGTTCTTGCAGCCTAAACTAATTGCACACAGAACAGGTACTGGTGGCACCACAGGCAGTAGTAGCTGAAACGATTTACCCACTTCACAAAATGATTTCCATAACTTTAACTCCCACTGGATATAATGACTGATCTAAGTAATCCAGATACTGTATGTAAAATGGCTGCAATTTTGAATTTCAAGCCAGCCGTTTCCACAAAAACTCACCACCCTCTCACGGGAATTTGGAGTCATTCAGGTCCCAAAACATAAAAGGCAAATTCTGCCATTGGAACCGTGAGCAAGGGCCCTTAACGGTAAAACTGCTTCAGGGGCTTTACCTGCTGAGCTCCAGCTCTCTCTTTCCTCCTGCAACTGTTCTCTCGAGCAATTCTCTAAACGTGTCTTCAAATAAAAGAAAGATTTTCTCAGTGGACCTCCCATAAACTCCCATGTTGGCCATATTACTAACTCTTTAAATACAACCCCAATTCCGAAATAGTCGGGACAAAGTGTAAATTGTGAATAAAATCAAAATGCAATGACTTTCAGATCACATGAGCCAATATGTTATTTACAATAGAACATAGATCACATTTCAAATGTTGAAACTGAGACATTTTACATTTTTATCCACAAAATGAGCTAATTTCAAATTTTCTGGCTGCAACAGGTCTCAAAAAAGTTGGGACACAGGCAAAAAAGGGCTGAAAAAGCAATTAATATAAGAGAATCAGCTGAAAGAACATTTAGCAAGTAATTAAGTTAACTGGCATCAGGTATGTAACATTATTGGCTATAAAAGGGATGTCTTAGAGAGGCTGAGCCTCTCAGAAGTAAAGATGACCAGAGGCTCCCCAACCTGTGAAGGCTTGCGTAAAAAAATTGTGGAATACTTTAAAACAATGTTCCTCAATGTCAAATTGCAAAGGCTTTGAAGGTCTTATCATCGACAGTGCATAACATCGTCAAAAGATTCAGAGAAACTGGAAAAATCTCTGTGCGTAAGGGACAAAGCCGAAGACCTTTACTGGATGCCCGTGATCTTCGGGCCCTAAGACGCCACTGCATCACTCACCGGCATGATTCTGTCATTGACATTACTAAATGGGCCCAGGAATACTTCAAGAAACCACTGTCTGTAAACACAGTCCACCGTGCCATCCACAGATGCCATCTAAAACTCTATCATGCAAAAAGGAAGCCATTGTTGAGCATGATCCAGAAGCACTGCCATGTTCTGTGGGCCAAGGCTCATTTAAAATGGACTGTAGCAAAGTGGCAAAGTGTCCTGTGGTCAGAAGAGTCCAAATTTGATATTCTTGTTGGAAATCAGGGGCGTCGTGTCCTCCGGGCTAAAGAGGAGAAAGACCACCCCTCCTGTTATCAGCGCTCAGTTCAAAAGCCAGCATCTCTGATGGTATGGGGATGCATTAACGCATATGGTGTGGGACACTTGCATGTTTCAAAAAGCAGCATGAATGCTTAAAGGTATGTAAAGGTTTTAGAGCAACATATGCTCCCCTCCAGACGACATCTATTCCAGGGAAGGCCTTGTGTATTTCAGCAGGACAATGCAATTCCACATACTGCAGCTATTACAACAGCATGGCTTCATAGTAGAAGAGTCCGTGTGCTGAACTGGCCTGCAGTCCTGATCTTTCACCGATTGAGAACATTTGGCGCATAATTTAATGAAAAGTCCGTCAAAGGAGACCCAAAACTCTCCAGCAGCTGGAAGCCTGTATTAAACAAGAGTGGGATCAAATTCCAATGGCTAAACTCAAGAAACTTGTCTCCTCAATGCCCAAATGCCTCCACTCTGTGTTAAAAAGAAGAGGAGACGTTACACCATGGAAAATAGGCCCCTGTCCCAACTTTTTTGAGATCTGTAGCAGCCATCAAATTCGAGATGAGTTCATTTTGTGGATAAAATTGTAAAATTTCTCAGTTTCAACACTTGCTATGTTAACTCTGTTCTACTGTGAATAAAATACTGGCTGGTGTGATTTGAAAGTCATTGCGTTTTGATTTTATTCACAATTTACCCTTTGTCCCAACTATTTCGGAATTGGGGTTGTAGTTATATCAATGTTTTGGGTTTCCCATCTCAATGCAGATACAAGCTGATGTTGACGCAGCCTGCAGAAGCATCGCTGCGTATGGTCATATATGGCTACCAACTTGTGGTTCGCTTCCCTTACACAACAGCGTCTGCGCGTTCGAACAAGGTTTTGTGTTCTGTGACATAATGGCATTGTGCAAAATAAGGCAATCAGAATGCTTGTTATATGATAGTTATTTTGGGGTTGCCCCTGTCAAATATTAATAACAAAAACTTCGAGCTCAGAAACTCCTAAAAAAGTCATTGTTAATGACATTTGTTTCGTGTGTAAAATAAGAATCAAGTCGAAGAAAGAGAAAATACGTGTAGGAAAAAGCGAACTCGATGTTCCTTCAACTATAAGTCGCATTCTTTCTATAAATACTGCTATATGTTCCTCAAGCGAACTATTTGTGTGCTGTATGGGATGTTACCGTTCATTAGAAAAGTTCTCAAGAAAAAAAAAAGCCGACTTGATGAGAACATAATGGTTATCAAAAAACTTTACCATGATAGTGACCCGCCCCATCTCAAACGTCTAGCTACTGAAGCGCCGACCGTAGTGCACTCCTCTGCAGCAAAAGAACTTGTGATCAGAAAACTTCAACACTGAGGAAACCTGGAGAATTCCTCCTTTTGAACATTTCAACATGTGGGTGTTGCCTAGCCTCTAGTGCAGACGTCTTATGTGTTTCAGTTCCCTCCCACAACAGTATATATGTGCCCGAGCCTACAATGCAGGTGTTTTATGTGGTTGGCCTCCCTCACACAACAATGTCTGCGCACTCGACCCGAGTTTTGTGCTCAACTGATCAGAGAGAAGCCCTGAAATTTATGAAGGTATTGGAACGAAGACTAACCACCAACATGTTGAATATGTTCAAAAGGAGGAATTCTCCAGGTTTCTTTGAAGTTGAACTTTTCCCAAACTCAAGTTCTCTTGCTGCAGAGCAGCGCACTGCGGTCAGTGCTTCAGTAGTTTGACGTTTGACATGAGGCCGGTCGCCATCATGGTTAAGTCGCTTGATTTCCTTTATGTTCTCAACCAGTCAGCTTTTTATTCCTGAGATGCTTTCTAAACAAATGGTAGCATCCCATACAACACACAAACAGTTTGCTTGAGGAATAGACAGCAGTATTTACAGACAGAACACAATTTAAAATTGAAGGAACATCACCTTGGCTTTTTCAGTATACATGTATTTTCTCTTTCTCCGGTTTCATTGCCATTTTACACACAGAACAAATGTCATTAACAATGACTTTTTTAGGAGTTTCTGTGCTTGCAATTTTTGTCATTAAAGTGCACCTATTATGGTTTTTTATTATTTTAATGTCGTAGCGTGGATCATATAGTTTTTATGCGCATTTAAAAGGTCTGTGTCAGAAAGCAACTCGAAGTCACCTCTGAGAGAAGCGCTCTCTGCTGAAAACTCACTGCTCCAGAGCTGACTGAAACGCCTCAATTGCTTCTGGCCATTTTTTCATCAATTGTTGATGTCACCGATTGAATTTTTGAGGCAAGCAGATAGTTTGGCACGCCCTTGAATCAAGTAGATTTCCCCCTCAAGGCTTAACCGGTATTTGTTTCTAAAGCGGAAATCCATTTATGGTAAGGGGTGTGACATTTCCGACACATGTGCAAACCGTGGACCAATCAAAATGAGTGATCAAGTTGACCAATCACTGCACACTGGGGTTTTCAGGAGGGCGGGAGCAGGACCTCAATAAATAGGTACAGCAGAAATGGCCAGCATGAGAAAACTCAAGTGTTTTTTTTTTTTAACAATGACACATTTAAACCTTTTTTAGTAGACTTCAAGAATACAAAAATGACCAGTGAGAAGTCACTTAATAGGTGCACATTAATATTTGATAAGGGCAAACCAAAAATGACTATCTTATAACAAGCATTCTGATTGCCTTTTTTTGCACAATGCCATTACATCATGGAACACAAAACCCAGCTCAAGTGCGCAGACGTTGTTGTGTGAGGGAAGCGAACCACATAAGACATCTACAACGGAGGCTATATGTGCCTATACCTTTAGAAATTTCAGAGCTTCTCTCTGATTGGTTGGACGCAAAACACAGCTCGAGTGCACAAATGTTGTAGGAGGGAAGCGAACCACATTAGATGTCTGCAATGGAGGTTGCAGTCAAGCTCCCTCTTCCTTTGGCATATGTGCACAATTCAGTCCATTTCCCTGACTTAGTCAGAAATAGTAGAGCTGGAGCGCCTCCCTGGAACTCAAAAGGATCTCCAAAACAACTTCTTAGCAGACATTAGCATACATTTTGTCACTGAGCCGTCACATTTACATTTTCTGCCAAAGTGCTTCAACCTTTTAGTGATGCTAGACCTCTAGAAAGACAGAAAATGAAATTACACCCTCCCTTAGGCAAGATGCTGAACACTCTCCTTCTGCTCTGTGTCAAATGTACTTAACTTCAATTAATTAGAAATGGCTTTAAATTGGAAGGATTTAACCTGCAATTTTGTCTATGTCACAGCTCTACTGTTTTATATATAAGAGTCCAATGGCTACGAACATTAAATAGATTTTATCTTCAATGTAATTCATCATCTTTAATGTATTTTAGTGACCCTAAGATGTTTCTGGACACTGGAGGTAGTGACACAAAAATTGAACTGATTATTAGAGGGCATATTTTCTGAACAGGTAATCGTGATTCTCCTTAAGACAGTGTCATGAGGGAACCTGAGAAATAAATGTCACTAGTATAAACATACGCAGAACTATCTTTATGTCTGTTGTAGGTGTTGTCTCCTGAGGGAGCACACATATTTAAACCAATAGAAAGATACTCAGCTCTTCAATTCAAAATAACCCCCACATGCTGAGTTAACCACCTTTCCAGAAGGACCAAAACCATTGTAGTTGCCATTAGGCGCTTCACATAAGCCAACAAAATTAAAGAGCATCATGTCCTAATATGGGCGAGTAGCCCACTCCATACTGATAGCGTCAGGCTGACAGCCATGTCACAGCACAAAAAAACTGTTTTGAATTTCTGATCAACACTTTTTTTCACCCCCGTCTTTGTTTTCAGGAAAGTACCTGCCAGGGACGCCCGTGTGCACTTGGCATCGCACCAGCTTTTAGAGCGGGTTGCTCAGCAGGCACGTCCACGGTTTCAGAGGGGGTTCCCCCTGGGCAGCCTCGACAGCCCCACAAAACAGAGAGTCAGCTGGAATGCTAAAAGGATTGGAGGATGCTACACCGCAGGCTCTGGGCTGATTGCTACAAGAGCACACCGGGGCAAGACAAGCCGAGCACTCATGCAAAATGCAAAGGCTTCATAAAAATGCAATCCGCTACTGCTCTTCTTCGCCTCGGAATAACACACAACCTCCACTGGCTCTATTACCATCGCGAGAAATTCCATTATCAGAAAAATGTGCTCTCACGGGGTACAAAATCATTCCCAACAATTCTTTTGTTTCAAGTCACTCCAGGTCGATGTTTTAACAGCTAACTATCAATTTTAACCCCCAGAGCGCTGAAATAAATTTGAATAAAATTATAAATAAATGATCTTGTGCTGTTAAAAAACCTATCATGTGGTGACTTGTTTAAAAGAGCTCCCCTGCTCTGTTTAAAAGAGCTCCCCTTAAACAAGTTGCCCCATGATAGGTTTTCAACAGCTTTGATTTTGATATCTTACATTGTTGAGCAACAATAGCTGCATTTAGCGCTCTGGTGGTTAACGTGAATCAGAACTCATAAGCTTAAAGCAGTGTAAAATGTTTGGGTTACGGCTAATGCTAACGCGCAGTGAATCCGGCCGAGGTCCACAGGCTGGTTGCCCTTGGAGAGGTGGTGTAAATGCTAGGCAGCTGGTGCAGTTCTGGTGTCAGATCTCCCCCAGGAGCCCATCTCCACTCCGCTGCCAGCTTTCGCGACACCAGGCTGGCGTGGCTGGCACTGACGGGGTCTAGCACCCCTCCTGATGGGCAGCGCTCTTGGCTTGGGAACAGTGACTTTGGCATCATGGGCACAGTGTGCCACAAGCAGACATCTGATGGCACACTGCCGCAGAGCCATCAACTCTCGTTGAGTTTCCAAGGCCCACTGCCAAGGGCAGACCCAGCTTTCAGTTGGGAGGAGGTCACCTCCTCCAAATCCCATCTCTCCGTCTGTCTCTCTCGCACTCTCGCTCCAACAAGAAATGACAACTTCCTGGGGATTTTTCAGAATACAAAGCAAGGAATGATCTGTTTATTTCAAATATAACAAAACAGCGGGATACACCAGTGTATTTCTGTCAGAAAAGCGTATAAAGGCATCAAAAGAGACCGGTCCTTTATGAAAAATGAATTACGTTCACTGAATTCTCACCTGAATCCAGGACAAGCTGTACTGCGGAAGCACTGCATCCATCTTAAATTTGATCGCATTGTCAAAAGGCTCTCACAGAAAAGAAGAAAGCTTTCTTAGCATGCAGTTGTTAATGACTGCGGTGAGTATTTGACACATGATAGATGGTCAAAAATGGTCGCAGTTTTCCTTTTCCAACCCATAGAAGTGCTTCAACAAAGCATGCCACATTGAACAGGCCATAAGCAAAGCAGATGCACACACAATATGTACTATTGATAACTTCCTATGAGTGGTAAAATAAGATAGTTTCCATTATCAGTGTCCTGCTTCCCTGAGGTTTGTAATAAAGCAATGTTCTTTCGCAGATTTGAAAAAGTTGTAGGTATGATTGTGGCACCACTGTTCTGGGTTTGTGGCATGTGCTAACAAATATGTGGCCAGTTGCCAACAAATAGTTGATTTATCCACACGTGTCAGAGCAATTTACTGCTGGTGAATTCAGACTGACCCCTGTTTACACAGCTGATTAGTCGTGTTTGCAGAGGTCGACAGCAGGAGAAATTCTGCACCTGAATGTGCAAGGCAAAATGATGGCTCAAATGTCACGCAAGCCTATGTGAGAAAATATACTACGCCTCTTATTGCATTGCGTTGCCTTTGCATTCCATCATAAATCAATTAACAATGCAAGAAATATTCACCAGAAGATGGCACTAATTGTCTCTACATGAGTAGGCTTTCATGCATGTTCAGTAACTATGTAATAATACCTTGCTCAAATTTAGTCTCTTTTCTGTCCCTTCTTGCAACTGAACATTGGTTCAACTATTTACATAGGCACAATGCAGAAATTTTAACAGCCATTTGTATCATATCAGTGCAAATTCTTCCATTCGATTGATGTAAAAGTAGCTGCATAGGCTTTGACATGTTCCTCAAAAGAAAATTAAAGAGAATTAGCAACAGGAAAATCTATCCATCTTATTTGAGTCCACCTCATCAGGGTCACAGGGGAGCTGAAGCTTATCTCAGCACAAGGCAGGAACACTCCCTGGACAACTCACCAACCCATCACAGGGCTCACACACTACTCACTCAAACGTTCATATCCATGGGCAATTTAAAGTCTGTAATTAACCTCGAGTGGACGTTTTTTGGCCATGGGAGGAGACTGGAGTACCTGGAGAAAACTCACGTGAACACGCGGACTATATGACCACAGCAAAATGTTTGGCTAAATCAAATTCAGAGTGGATATTCCCCCAACCATTGATGGAACAGGGGGGAAGTTTGCTCTTAGTCTCCTAACCGTCTTTGTGATGCCAAGTACCAGACGAGACCATTAAAATGGGGCCAGAAAGTTTCGCCGAGAGGTGTAGCTCGTGAAACATTCCATGCATTTCATTGGCTGAGAATGGTTGGGTGAATAAAGAAACTGATGCTTACATTTCGCCCAGTGGTTGGGGGAATAGCCTTTTGCCAAATAAATTAGCGGATTTGTTTCTGAATGTTGCTCTTAATACTTTTTGAATTCACTCTTAATATTGATTTGAATCCTTTAGACATCCAGTATATTCCAGGATGACTGACTCAGAGCACCAAAATGGGCCAGTTGACCATTAAACAGAAATAGTACACAATGAATGGACCTAAATGACTGACAATAAGCTAATTCGAGTTCCGTGTGCATTTACCGAATCTGGTGATCCATGAAGATTCGCTTTGGAGTGAGTGAAAGGGATGGATTATATCAGAAGCTGATACATGTCAAGGAGAAAAAAGACCCCCAGGGAGTAGCATGAATGATGAATATCAAAAGGGAGCATTTAGTGGTAAATTTGGAAAATTGCTGTCTGAAATGGATTTAATTAAAAGAATATATCTACTCAGGTATTATTGTGGTGATACTTTGATGAGTTGAAAATAGATACAGTAATTTGCCTATATGACAACAAACATGGTTATGATAGGAGAAAAACAACATCACAGAAATCCTGTTCCTCATATCATGGTCTGCTGGAGGTGAGAATTGTTGATTTTCTACCCTGTGGAATGCAATGTCTGCATCAATCTTCTGCCTGGTTAACAATAAACAATCTATGTACTAAATCATTGGAAACAATGCAATTAATAGCAAGTTTTATAAGCTCACAACATACTGTTTTTGAGACTTGTTCAAAAATTGATTGAGTCAAATTCGATAAAGAGAAAAATCTGGTGTATTGGGATACCAATGAAGCCATTAATGGAGCCAAATTAAAAAACTGACGTGTTTAGATGCCACCATCTCTCCATCAGAGTGTTTTTTAAACTTTCATCATGAAAAGCTTCATTGATATCCATGTGCTCGTTTGCTCTCTGTTTTGATTTGTACATATTGATCTGAAACTGAAGAGCACCGGATCGGCGCCTCCACCGGCAGATACGCAATGATCTCTCATCACTGGATTTGATTCAATTTAGTGGTATTTTTATAGCTGCAGTTCTGTAATTAGCAACTATCTGTCCTATTAGTTATATGCCTCTATTGCACAGCCCTGACTTGCAACCACTGTTCCTTTTAGCTGACTGGCCCTATGGGCCGATAAGCGATTGTGGTGGTTTTTTGTCCGTTATCTGGAACATTTTTTTTTTTTTGACTGATGATTTTCCTGTAAATTTGCTAAATTTGCCACCACTAAAACCATAGCTTCAAATGCTTTTGTTCAGAATTTTGATTAAATTATTTTGCCCATTTAACGGGCCTTTGAAATTTTTGCCCAATGTTAAAAGAGAGGACTGTGCTGAACTGTCTATCCTTTTTAGGGATCCGTCCTCACGATCCTATCTTGACGTCTGGTCCCCAATCTCTACCATATTGCTGTCAATAAACTATCAGTTAGATTGTGCTTCTTACTCCACACTTGATCCCTTGTCTATATATTCAACCTATATTTTGGCAGTGTTAAAGTTGACCTCAGATGACCTTGAAAGGTCAAACTCGAGGTCAAGCAAAATGCTAAAATTTCCAAAGGCTTCTAGGCTTGAAAATACTGAAGATATTTATCTATATATGTGTATTGAACACATATAGAAGTCATGCATGAACTTTCATTTGATGACCTTGAACTTGACCTTGAATGATGACTGTTGAAAGTAAAACTTGACAGTGAAATTTCAATGGCTTCCATCACCAAAACTACAACAGATTGACAGTCAAGGAGCCAAGTCTCAAAAAAAGGCCTGGAAAAAGGATTTCGCAGCCTACCCAGTACTTAAAAGTTTTGACACTTGGAATAGTTTGGGGGATGCCTGAGGCACATTACTCGGCATGTTGTACTACCAAATTGTGGTATAACCAATTCACTTCCCACATTTTAATGAAAATTTCACACACTGGGAAAACCACTAAAATAATGAGGCTGGGGAAATATAATTGGCCATTACTTGTAAAGTTTTAGACTCATATCTATAATTGACCACTCATTCTGTTAGCGATGATGTCCTCTTAGTGATGATTAATTCTGATTGGATGAATATGTCGGTCAGCAGAGGTCAAAAGATCATGGACAACCAGTGATACATCAAATTAAGACCTTGACCTTGAACAAACTTCACATGATGTTTTCATAACTTGTATCATCACAGTAAGATTGCTTACTGGCATGCAACAGGACCCTTGGTCCAATTTTTTGCTTTCGCTATTTTCTGCTGATTGGCATATGTTGTCATATTATTTGACACAGTTCCCCAAGCCACTTTAAATAATTTTGCACTTTTTGTGACCATTACACCTCCAATTCAAGCTTTAATTATTTTGCTGCTTTTAAATTCTGTTAGTACGCTCCTCTTGTTTTGGAGACTTACATTGCAAAGTGTTGCTCGTTATCCATTTTATTTTTAGCCTCCAATGTGATTTTCTAAGTGAGGCAATAATCAGAAAATGAATGAAAAAAAATTGTAACTTTCCCTAATTTAATCAAATGAAATTAATTTAAGAATAATTACAACTGTAAAAGGCATATTCTATGATATCCTAAAACTAAGTCAAGTGATCTGAAAAAGACTTAATGTGGAAAATGTGGTGTTAAGCATGTCAGACCACCCTTGCACACAACACACAGTGCTGTGAAAAAAGTACTTGCCCCCAGTTTCTTTAAAATTTGTATATTTGTCACATTTAAATCTTTCAGATCAAATTAATTTTTTTTTAACGGACAATGATAACCCGAGTTAACACAAAATGTAGTTTTTCAATCATGATTTAATTTGTTGAAGGAGAAAAGCTATCCAACCCTACCTGGCCCTATGTGAAAAAGTAATTGCCCCCCTACTCACGAAATCAACCAATTAATAAAATTTAATCGATGATTGGGTTCAATTTTACTAGACACACTCAGGCAGGGAATCTAAACATCACTTCAATACAACCAATCTAGCAATGTTAAAGTAGGCAAAAAAATAGAATATGATGCTGTGATCTAAAATTCAAAAACAGATGAAAAGCAAAGTCATTAGCATCTATCAGTCTGGAAAGGGTTACAAAGCCATGTCTAAGCCTCTAGGACTCCAGCAAACCACAGTGAGAGCCATTATCAGCAAATGAAAACTTGGAAAAGTGAGGAACCTTCCTAGGAGTGGCCTGCCCCCAAAAATTCCTCCAATAGTGCACCGACGACTCATCCAGGAGGTCACAAAAGGATACAAACTAACATCTAAAGAACTGCGACCTCAATCGCCTCCAAGTCAGTGCTCACAATCCTACAATTAAAACATCATACCAACCGTCAAACAGGGTGGTAGCAGTGCGATGATCTAGGGTTGCCTTGCAGCTTCAGGACCTGGGCGACTTGTTGTAAATGATGGAACCATGAATTCTGCTCAACACCAAAAAGTCTTTAAGGACAATATCTGGCTATCAGTTTGTGACCAAAAGCTCAAGCATAGCTTGGTTATGCAGCAAGAGAATGATCTGAGGCACACATGCAAGTCCATCTCTGAATGGTGCAAAAGAAACAAAAGTGGAGGTTTTGGAGCATCCTGGTGAAAGTCCTGACTTGATTCTGATTGAGCTGCTGCGGCACGAGCTCAAACAGGCAGTTCATGTTTGAGAGCCCTCTGATGTGGCTGAAATAGAACAAATCTGCAAGGAAACCGAGTCCAAAATTCCTCCACAGTGATGCAAAAGACTCGTTCTCTGTTATCGAAAATGTTACAAACTGGGAAGAGGAGGAGCCAATAATTTACTCACTAATAATCATTCACAAATAATTTACTCCTTCATAACTCAGCTCACAGCAAGAGACACCAGGGAGGAAACCTAGAATTTAGAGAACGAGATTAAAGTGACCCCTTCTAGTAAGATGATCCATACCCAACTGAGACCAAACCCATAACCTATATACACAGGACAATCCGAGGCAACAGCTGATCGCAGAAAGAGAAAATAATGAGCCCATCAATGTAAGGGTTTTGCCTTGCAGTCCCTCCCCCTCCTGCTGTCTTCGCCTCTACTTCAATGAGCAAGAGGTGTGGCTCGTTGAAGTGGAGGTGAAGGCAGAGTATTTAAGAGCTGCAATTGCCAGTTGGCAATTGCAGCTGCATTCTGAGATTTTAGCCCTGCTGTTTTGTGCTGCTGCTCACCTGATCTTTTGATTGGCTTTTTCTAATACTTATTAAAAGTTATTTTATTTTTGTATCAGCCTGTGCGTGTGGGTCCTATCTTCCTGCTTTTGGGCTCCTGGTCCCAGTGCCCGCTGGATTGCAGGTTACATCCGGCGGGACCAAACCATGACAGAATGCAGCTGCCAGTCGTGGACCCAGCCAGGCTGATTTTTAGGGGAGCAGCAGCAGTGTTTTTTGTGCAGGGGCCAGTGGGGAGCAGCGTTCGGGGTCCGGCTGGCGCCATGCGTTCCGGGGTCCGGCTGGCGCCATGCGTTCTGGGGACCGGCTGGCGCCATGCGTTCCGGGGTTCGGGCCGGCACCATGCGTTCCGGGGTTCGGGCCAGTTCGTGTGCCGGGTCCGGGGTTTCCAGTGTGCCTTTTCTTGGCACGCCAGGAGGCGTGCCTCGGGGGGAGGGTACTGTAACGGTTTCTTTGCAGTCCCTCCCCCTCCGGCTGTCTTCGCCTCCACTTCGGCGAGCCACACCTGTTGCTCATTGAAGTGGAGGTGAAGTTGGAGTATTTAAGAGCTGCTGGGTTTTAGCCTTGCAATGTCGTGCTGCTGCTCCCCTGTCATGTTTGTTGTGAGTATTGTTAAATGTTTTCTACTATATCAGCCTGTGCGTTTGGGTCCTGCTTTTTGTTTTAGGCCCATGGTCCTAGCTCCCGCCGGATTGCTATATTCATCCGGCGGGAGCAAATCCATGACAATCAATCCATTAACAGGAATAAACTGCAAGACTACTAGAACAGGGGAGGAACCAATTAAGTAGATGCATGGGTTATGACAGTACACCAGTGGTGGCTGGTGAACTGGCAATAGCGGAGGCTCAAAACAATCCCTTAAAATTAATGATTGAAAACAGGTCGTGACCAATCATTCATTTAACTTACCATTACAAAAACTCTGAACTCTCAACATTATCAGGTGTGGTCAGTTTTCATTAATAACGCATACCTGTCAACTCTCACGCATTCGATGTGAGTTTAAGTGGGATATTTGTGTTCCTCTGCTGCAGTCAACAATTATTTAATCAACGCGTATGTAAGAGATTCTCGCACGGAATTGAAGTCCTTGTGCACTGGAGGGGTTGGAAGCAATGGAATTGCATAAAGACGTTTCAAATCATCTTTCATTTAAATGATCATGAAACACATGCATTGCTTCCAACCCCTGAATAAAGAAAAGCGTGAGAAGTCCGGAGTCATAATCGGTATGCGTTATAAATGAAAACTGGCCACATCTGAACGTTGAGAGTTATCGGAGTTTCTGTAATGGTAATTTAGATAAATGAAAACAGGTTGTGACCAATCATTAATTTTAAGGGATTGTTTTGAGCCTCCCCTATCGCCAGTTCACCAGCTGCCACTGCAGTTCACCCCCACCGCCCAAAGAAAGGACAAAACATGAGGAAGAACTAGACTTTATTTGAAAACGAAAAAGCTTTTTAAAGAACAGGGCCCAAACCCCCAAGGAGGTGAGCCAGAAGGCGATAGTGGCGAGGAAAAACTCCCAAGTGGGAAGAAACCTTGGACAGTCCCCAGTGCCTAAAAAGGGGGGACCAAACTGCCAAAGGTCAACCCTGGAGTGAAAAGGAGACAAGGAAGACCAGGTGGCAGAACGCCAACAGGACAAGGAAGGGGTGACAAAGAGACACTGTGACGCTGCGCGAGTGGATACCTCGTAATGCTAGGCAAGCCAATAAAAAACAGAAACAAACTAGAGTCTTCAAAAAAGTGAACAAAAATAGTGATTTTCTGGCTCCTCAGTTGGCTGGATCATCGGGTCATGAACTGGGCAGAGGGGGAGCCAATTGCAGGATTAACTATGAGCCACTTGGGCGCGTATGTAATGAGGAGGCTGAGGAGAGGTGGAGGGAGACTTGGAGAACCAGCTGTACCAAATAATTTGCTCACTAATAATTTACGTAGCTCAGAGCAAACGACACTAGGGAAGACACCTAAAATTTAGAGAAAGTGATTTGAGTTACCTATTCTAGTCAGAGGATCCAGCCCCGACTGAAACAAAACCCACAGCCTATATATATGGTACAATTAAATAAGCAGAGATGCGGGTTGTGATAGCAAATGTTTGATTACAGTTGTTGCCTCCAAGGGAGGCGCAACCAGTTTTTAGGTTTAGGGAGGCAATTCTTCTTTTCACGTGGATGATAACGGTTTTTGAAAAAACTCAATAACTTCAACACATGTAATGATAACTTTAAACTGGATCTCATAACTACTCATGTTGTCTTTGTACATTAAAATTAGTTGGATGGGCTGAAACATTTAAATATAACAAATCTATTTATAAAGCAAGAAGCATCTGTCTGTGGCTCGCATATCTCTCTGACTGTTTGTCAGATCAGCCTAAGCTTTCGGATATGGCTTGCGCATGGCACGATGGTGTGCATCCTATGGGCACTGCACTAGTATGTAAAAATGGAATAAATTGGGAAAGGGTTAAATACTTTTTCACTGCATTGTAGCTTATAAAAGACCACTTTTGCCCCAGGGTCTCTGTTACCCTGTGTTTGCATTTTCTTATACTTTCATGTCATTTTTATTTTTTACATGTCTGTTAATGTATTTACTGTGTGTATTTAGCTATTCTATGTAGAAGTTTCTTTGCTATCACTCTCCACTCACTCAAAGGGTGCCTCGTTTTAATTTCCTGCACTCACGCACTTGTCTTTCCTTTTATGATTTTCTGTCAGCGCACCTCATGTTCTCATTTGTAGCCATTCCTCCATGCACGTTCGCTCTGCTCACACGCACCTGTTCTCCATCTTAATCAGCCTACTCTCTCCCTTTGTACTCTGCTTTCTGTGTATAATTACGAGTTTTTTTTGCCAATATTCTTTGTGCCTACTTACGAGCATTCCTAGTGCTTTGGTTATGGTAATTGTTTGTCATTTGATTATGATTCTGCCTAGTCCTTTGTGCATTGTAGATTATTTGTGTATGATCTTTGCTTGCTTGACTGACTACTGATTTTGTATGTTGCTTATACCAGATGTATTTGCTGATGGCTATTAATTTTAGGACTGTTTGTGGATTATGATTTGGATTACGCCTTTCGTGCTGCAATACTGCCGTGTGTAACTGAACTAGACTGTACAACCAGGATCTCTAATATAACCCCTAAACTGAGCCTCTGTCCGCAAATGAGTTCTGGCCACCCTCTGTCACTTTTAGTGAGAAATGCCTTTCTGTCAGTAAGCGAAGCAAACAGATTTATGCAAATTTGCATTGTTTCATGGGCATATGAAGTTGAGAATATTGATAAGATATTCACTTTTAAAGTCAAAATATGCTTCAAGACTGACACAATGCAGAATCAGATCTCAGGTGCAAAAGATAATCCAGTTCACCGGTTTTTCATGCTGCAGTATTGCGTAAAATTGATTTTAAATGTATGTTTATAAACATACACCAGAGACTGTATCAGGCAAAGCATTTTCAACCATTCATTGCAAAACTTTACAAAGATCTGGTCAGTCGTTCGCGACAGTTATTGAGTTCAGAATGAGTAACGGTAAGGCAACGAAATCGCCCACACATCGGGACTACTTGAGTCCGGTGAATAGCTCTCACTCAGCGACACAATGAAATAAAAATTACCTTTCTACAACTGTCAATCAGATAGCCTTTGAGGCCAACTGAAGTGAATAAATTGAAACATAATGTTAACTGATTTACTTTGGGTCCTGAGAGTTTCGTTTTGATCAACAGATATACTTAGATAAATCGACTGCCATTTTGTAAAATAAACACATTTTTGTTTGATAATAAACGGTGAATAGCAGTCAAATGGGACACTTCCTGATAATTTACCTTCTGCATTAATTTAAATTATGATGAAAATATCTTGGCTCCTCATATACCGATTTAGTCAATGGCTACTATTTCATACAGATGTAAAAAGAAAGGAACATGAAACACAGGATGGATGTTTCGTCCTCAAACACACATTGATCCAAAACCATTTTTCCAGCTGCTACTGTCCAACAGAGACCCCTTTATTGGAAAACTGCAGCAGTTAAAACACATTCGATTGTAATTCTGCTGCATACCCAATGGATTAAACACATAATAACAATATAAACAACGATAATCATAATCATCATCTTCCTTTATTTTTTAAAGGAGAGATGGAGCTACAGCAGATTCACCCCCTTCTCAGCCCCTAATTTCTCCACCAACAATATTTTGTTTTGGGTTGAGTTTCCATCTATCGTCCAAACTACTTCCTCCTAACCAAAGACTCTGGAAGAGCAAGACTCCTCACCGAGGAGTAATTTGTGGCATCAGTCACGTGGGTGCCCCGCCCATTTATATAGACTTGTGGCGGTCCTGAATGTATCAATTCCAATGGGGGAAAGTGAATGCGAGCTCAGATTATCACCGATTATTTTGCCCTATTGTCACAGAATTAAATGTTGGACTTATTTTTCACAGACCACATATCTTACGAACATTCTGGCGCTGGAATAGCATTTTCAAGACCATCAGATCAGGAGAAAATGACCTTTGTTCGAGACCTGTGTCTCTCTCAGCAGCGCTCACGTAACATCTGGCAGTACAGAAATACAGTATGAACAACGGGAAACCACAAATAAAAATGTAAAACTGAAATAATGCTTGTGTTTCTTTGCTCAGTAATACTATTATTGTCATTGAGATTCTATCGTTTTTAGAGGGGAAAAGGTCTATTAGTCTATTAGATTGCTATGATCTTGCAGTGGGTTGATATCAGATTTTAGAAAAGCGGCAAAATAAGGCGCAAACATAAACTGTGTACCGTATCTTGCATTGTTGTCCATGCATGTTAAAAATACTGAAACCTTGTGCAACAACAGGGTGTAATAATAGGAACACGCTATCCATCTTTTCCCAAGGATGCAGACAGGTGAGAAATAAATGAGCAACTGTGGTATTTCATTCCAGCTTCATAACTTTGAATAAACTAGTGGATGTCGTTTCATTTTGCAAAGCCCTTCAAGCTCGCTAATGGCAATTACAGTCATTCGCGAACGCCCCAGCTTACCAGCCAACTCGTATTCGTAATGCTTAAAATAGATCTTTGCGACGAAGAAAAAAATGCCTGAAGAAGCAAAGTACAATGAAATATAAACGCATCATGCAGATATTAAACAGATGCTTGTATATTCCGACATATACTGCGAGCAGAACGCTCAAAATACTTTCGCGACCGCGCCCACTTAGGAGACAGGAAGTGTGACCAATTCCTTATAATGGGGGTCTATTGGGGATGAGGAGTCTTCCCTCATCTACTGTCTGTCCAAACTAGGGTCGCAGGGGATCTGGTCACAGGGGATCCTATCCCAGCTGACAATGAATCTCAGGGACACACCCTGGAATGCTTGGAAAACCACGGAGCGAACAAACCTTTCACACACACGCGCGCGCGCGCACACACACACACACTCATGCCTACGTGCAATTTAGAGTCTCCAATTAGCCTAGTAATCATCTCTTTGGACTGTGGGAGGAAACCAGAGTACTCAGAGAAAATCCACAAAAAAAAAAAGGAAGAAAATGCAAACATCCTAGCTTGGTTTTGAACCCACGACCTCCTTGCTGTAAGGCAACATTCATTTACTTCATATAAATTTAAATAAAAAAAAAGGAACCTTCAAGAACATCTCTTCTAATTAATTTCACACAGGCTAAATTTCATTTCTGCTTTCTGTATAGTTGGTATGTATGCATGTCAATACAGTCAGCGCAAGTGAATGTCTCCCCGCCTTCAGTGAGGCCATTTTCCTCACCACATGTCTCATGGAACCAGTCCTCGCAGGCATTGCACATGACCCAAGTATATCGATCTTCGAAGGATCATTTTCAACATCGTACCGGGGATTGCGGATATTGCAAATGTCCCAGCCAGCTGATCTTGTGCCCCAAATCTTCCTTGTATTTTTTGCAGGCTTTGTTTGTTGTTTTGAGGGATGTATGAAAAATTTTTGTTGCAAGTTAGGCTGTAAAAGGGATGTTTGGACCTGTGTTTCACCTGGCCACTCTCTCCTTGGGATTAATGTGGTGAAAAACACTCTGTCTACTTCTGTGACAACATCAGCTGGGGGAACAAAAACCTCTCCTTGGCCTCTGTCAGTGGCATCTTCCCCAACAACCACTTCTGCCCCAATCACTGGTACCTCCATCTATTCAGGCTACTGTGGCCTTTTAGAAGTGAAACTTGACGCATATGCTTCGGGGCGTATGGCCATGGGATTTACTAGTAGCATCCCATTCCTTTTGAAGCCAGTTTGTGCAATATGGACTGTGGCTGCCCTCCTCCATACTCTCCAGGCAAAAAAACAAAAACAAAAAAACTCCTAAAAGGAGTTTTTGTCCATCTCGTTAGCTGCATAAAGCTCCATTCCTCCTCATTCCAATGATGTCTCTGGCACTTGAAGACGGACTAGTCGACTGGTTGCAGACAGTAGGAGGTGCGGAAATGATAGCACACCACACATACACTGTGTTTCTGCATGAGCCTCAGGACTTAACAACAATGACCCAAAGCATTGCGCAAAGCAGGTCACTGCTTTTCTGAACAAGCTGAAAGTGAAACTGTTATGAGCAGCTAAGCGTGTTGCCTGATTGAACCCAACTGAGCACTACCTAGACATCTTGGAATGCAAGGTAGAGGAACATCGGGTGTCCAACATCAGGCAGCTGCAGGAGGTCATCACAGAAGAGTGGAAGAACATCCCAGCAAAGACCTGTGCGACTTAAATGAACTTAACCCTTTGTTGCATGTTGTCCAATATTTTGGACATAAGGTAAGTGGGGTTTATTTTCTCGAGGCTCATAGATACCCTGAAGACACAAAATGTACATTTTACTGGACATTTCCAGATAATAATTTCCTCAATAGGTGCCTCTCTGATTAGTCACATGATTTACCACAAACAATCACTATGGCTGCATCCACAAGTAAGAGGTAAGTTGACAAAATAGTCTTATATTGTTCAAGTTTTGATCAGACTTTTTTCTGTTGGGGGATGGAAATACATTATATAGCACAAACTGAAAACACATAACCTATGTAATGCATGTCTATTTGTTGGAATACATCTGAGTCTATGCTCTATCAAAAATATTGGACATTATGCATGCCGAGCAAATAGCTCAAATAAGCAATGTCCAGAATACAGATAGATCATTATGCATATGAATGACCAGGTTTCTTCAACTTCACATTATTTCTGTCACTCCGCATGCATAATGTCCAAAATACTGGATGGCAGTGTGCATCCCACAAGCGTAATGTCCAAAATAATGGACAGAGAGACCACCCACTTGCACCCCCCCCCCCCCCCCCACACACACACACACACACATAATATTGCACCAAATCCCAACAAATGGTCCAAGGCATTTGTATGTACTCTATACATCAAAGGGTTAATGCCCATCAGGATCCAGGTTGTCCTAAACCAGTGGTTCTCAAACTCAGTCTTGGGGGAACACAGTGTATGCAGGTTTTCATTGCAACCATAACCACAGTCCCAAAATTTTATTGAGCTGTTAATTTTTCTTAATCAGTGGCATTTCATTTATTTGCCCTCTTACTTCACATTATGCAAGAAATAGCAGTGTCTGCCATGGGGAATAAAAGTCCCATATCCCTATTGTGTTTATAATGCAGTATTGCAAGTAATTGAACAAGGTTTAACATATTGACAGATCCAAGTAATTCTAAGGTTAATTAATGAGCTTCTGCATGTTGCTTCACATTAGCTTAAGGTTCATTACATTTCTTTTCCACAATATTAACAAAGAACAGGTGTGAGTCACTGTTACTTGCTTTGCCGTCAAACTCTGCATTATCTAATAAATATATAGATTAGTGACAATGTACCAATTATACAAATTAAGAGCCCATTGATTTTTTAAATTTCATTAGTACATTTTCACTTTATCGTTTTATTCCGTTGTTTCTCATACAGCATGATGTGAATACGGAACTTTTAATGTTCAAAGCAAGCATAGCAATTATTGACGATGTTGCTTGAAAGGTTAATGAAGAGAAATTGTCCTCATTAAAATTCTTGAGTTGCATTTGCGGTTGCAACGAAAACCAGCATGCACAGTGGTCCCTCAGGACCCAGTTTGAGAACCACTGATCTAAAAAACAATGGTGCTCACTCAAAATATTGACATCAGTGCAGTGACAGCATTTAAGGGTTTACTCATCTTTGTTGCCTCTTTTTTTCAGAATTCTCCCTTATAAATCTTGTTTTTGTGCAATAGCAGTTTTGTATGTGCAAATAAATCACAGAATGTCTACTCTTTCAAGAGCTTCATGACTTTGTCTCAAATCCAGCTGCCTAGAAAGTTGCAGTGAAATAATTTCAAAAGTGCAAAGGGTGTGCTCACTTTCGCGAGCTCCTGTATCTCAGCGAGGAAAAACATAGCCTAATCGTGCTATCCAGAGCCCTAAAGTCTTCGATGTTGTCAATACTATTTTAATTAATTTAGTCTTTAATTTTTAAATTATTTTAAAAATGCAATGGAAAACTAAGGAGTGGTAAGTTTCACAGCCCAATTACAAGGCCACAAATTTGTAAGTCGGATGTATGAACTATTTAGACCAAAACGTTGAAAATATTTGCAAATTTGAATTAGAACTTGCCACCGTGAACGTTACATTCACTTCAGTTTCGTATTTACGCTCTTATAACTGAAACTGATGAGCAAAGTATTTGCAAGGAGCTCGGATTTAGAAGTGACTGCCATTAAACTGCAAAATTTTACTATTCCTTTTTTGTTCCATTTCTTCCCGCCAGGGGCGCCGTTTTGCTAAATTTCCCTCAAAGCTCAATCAAGCGTCTCAGAGTGAGATGAAACAATTACTTTATTTTTACAGGGCCTTCAGTAAAATATCTATATATTTTAATTCCACTAATAATTGCCCCCACATATTTTGCCTACATAGGTATTTTAAACAACGTCAAAACTGACACCCTACCAAAAGTATTTTATGAAAGATAAGCATAATTTATGAGGATTATCGCAATTTAGACGGAAGAAACCCGAAACTACACGCCTAAATCACATTCAGTCACAACACAAACGGAAATTCGACTTGCCGATCCAAGTCTTGTGCGAACAACCGCTGTCCGAAATGTGACATTTATCTTCTCAGGATTGCGAAGGGATGACCCTCCCTACTCTGCCTCGATTGGCTTAACTTGATATTCTTATCCTAAACTTCACCAATATCACTCCTCGCGGGGAATAAAAAAAACTTCACCAATCCAACCAACGAAAGAAACGAGTCTTAGCCAATCAGAGGCAGAGCAGGGCCGGTAATGACTTCGCAATCCTAAGAAAAAAATATACCGTTCGGCGATTGTGCCGGGACTTGACCATCGTAGTTCGAGTGCTGCCTTGACCTACAAACGTGTGAAACTACAGGCCTTTCGTTTTCTGCAAGTGAAGGCAGTTATTTATTTCCTCAGTCTACTCCTATAATGTCGTACGCCAACACCCAACCCGAGTAAATCTAGCCTAAACCTTATAGTCAAATTATATTTCTTAGCAATTAACTTAGCTACCTTGCTACTGCACTAATTTTGGGTCGGTTTTTAAAAAAATCTCTTTTCAACTACAAGCACATTATGCCCGCCCCCCACGACCCGCCTACACTCTGTTGTTCGTTTTCCTTCTCGAATGGCTTCCTTCTAAATATACCCAATCATATATGATCTTACTGCCGCTGCGCCCGGCGGTTTAAACGTCACATCTTAATATCGGACTCGGGTATTGGACCAAATGGTGCTTGCGGAGAGGTGACGGTGCTCCTGGCATCGAAAGAACGAGGGAGGGGGAACCCGAATGGAAGCCGTCGGCGCAGCAAAACCAAGTCAATCGAGTTTGAAATCACCAAATAGATAGAATTAACTGAAAGTTAACTTCAAAAACTTACTTTACGCTTGACCTTAGTGTCACAAGGTTAATCACACCGCTTGAAGTTGTTTAATTTGGGGTTGCTGGAAGTAGTTGCCACCTTGTTTATATTTTGCGAGCAAGCTTGAAGGAGGCCCAGTCTGGCGCTAGTGGAGAGAAGCGGCCGCCTCGGAGTGTGAGTGGTGTGGTTTGGCCTGTTAGTGCGCCAAGTAAGTCTTTTTACAGTAAGAGTCCAGTGTTCTGTTGTCATGTATGATCTAACTGTTATGAATTGTGCTTTAACACGAATGAACCAGCTAACATGACCAGATTGCTGGCGAATGCGGGCATCGAGAAAGTACTGGTTGCTATCGAAATTAGCATGTGAGGAAGCTAGCTAGCGCGTGTTAGCAGCGAGCATATAAGTTAGTGGAATTTTACGATGTCCCCTTCTCGATTTGCTTGGCTACAGCGTTACCTTGAAACCTCTAGCTAGCTAACGTTGAATTTGATCGTGCAATCCGCTATCTATGCAGGCGAAGTTTAACGTCAGACGACCAGTTCTGATACTGTAGCAAGGTTGGCTGGCTAAAATGACCAGCTGTAGCGGAGTAATTGGACAGTCAGGTTAGCTATAGCCAGCTACCCTACAGCCTGCTAACGTTAGCGAACACTAATGATAGAGTTGTAACTGGGGCTTGGGTCGCAACTGGTCTTGTAGCTTGATGGCTAGCAGCCACAGGCCAATCAGCGTTAGCTAACGTTACCTGCCGAAATGGGGTATTATAAATTGCCACCGTGAACGTTGCATTCACTTACGTTTCGTATTTTTGTTCTTATTACTGAAGCTGATGAGCAGGCTATAGGTGAATAGCAAGTCAGAGTTACAGGCTCTCTGGCTGTCGCTGTCATTTTAGAGTTCATATTTGATAGCTTACTAGCTCGGTTTGGCTAACGCAGTATTAACTTGCGCGTTGTGAGTTACTGCTGTCTTTGGCCTAAATTAAATCATTGAAGGGGACAAGCGCAGTTGACCCAGCTAACTAATATGCGGCTGTAGCTACTGAAGTCTCTTCCATAGGAGCGAAGGTTTTCTAGCAGGACTAGATTTGGCTTCATTGGCAGCGCTGCTTTGTTAACGTTCGGCTAAAGCTGCTTTCACACCGGACGCGAAACGAATTTTTCGCACGACAGATTACATTCAAAGTCAATCGAATGCACGCTCGCGTGTATTCGCGTCTTTGCATTGACTTTGAATGTAATCTGTCGTGCGAAAAATTCGTTTCGCGTCCGGTGTGAAAGCGGCTTAATTCTCACACCACGGCTACCTTGCAACTTGAATGAACAAATTGACGTGTTGTTGTGGTAACGTTAGCTAGCTAACATTTAAGGTGTGATGGCAAATGCATGGTTTTAACGTTTGTCGAATGAAAAATTTCGATACTTTCACCTAACGTTAAATTAACTAACCGCATTCATCAAAGTTATTCCGCGAAATTGAACATGCCGTTATCTTCCAGTCTGTCTCGTTTGTTTAACAGTAACGTTACGAACTCTGATGTTTGACGTTATGTAGCCAGCTAGCTCGCTGCCTGGCCTGGAGTTGGCAGGGCTAACTTAACTCGCAAAAGCGGGATAGTGTCAGCAGTTCCTCGCTGGCTGTCATTTCTTGGTATAATTGCTATTTAGGGAACTGGATCATTTTGTGCTCGGTTAACGTTATTCACGCAATTAGAATGTAGTTAACGGTAGCTAACTAGGGATGCACTCAATTTGAGCTGAAAGTGCTATCCGGCCTGCAATGCAAAAAAACTGACTATAGCTTACGAAGCTAGCTAGCTTGCTGTGTAAACGCAGTGGTTTATCGACGGCTTGAAGCGTTGAAATATCTCCATGGGCGTTTGTTATCTTAAACACCTTGTGAAAAGATGCACAGTATGGCGATTTATTGGACGAAGAGACAGTTGGGCGTTATTTGTGACTCGCTAAACAGCTAGCTAACTTAACGTTAGCTAATCTAATGTTTACAGGGAATGGAAGTCCATTGTCGAGTTTACGCATGCGTTACGTAACGTAAGGGTAGCCTGTTGTGTTGAAGTTGGTCATTACAACACCGGCAACACCGAAGTTGCCTGCGTACGTTGGTATTTTCTTTGAATAGATTCGTTGAATTCATTTACTGAGAAACATGTATCTTGTTATATTAAACAATTTGAAATTAAATGACGTTTTACAACATCAAAATGCATCACGAGCCGTGTTCTAACTCTGCTCGTTATCGTAGATGTTCAACGCTGAGGAAATATGACATCATTCCAGTTTTTTCCCACTTTGTCGTCAAGCTTTCTGTTTGTACAACATGTTCTTGCATTATTATTGTAATCCATTGTATAATTTTGGCTTGAAAATATCAGCAGTATTTCCATGCAGTGAAGTTGTATATATTTGCATAGTGACTGTGGGGTGACGTATTGCTGATCTCCTTTGTAGGCCACTCCTATATTCCAGATATCTTTGGTTTTTTTTTTTTTTCAAGCCAATTTGACAATTCTAAACGTATCCATTGGTCATGATTGTATGATATTTTTTTTTTAAAGGTGACATTTATTGAAGATAATTATGCCTCAAAGACCTGGAATATTATCTCTCTGGCTGTTTTTTTTTCTTCTCGATGTTTCAATTTTATGCATTTTTTTTTTCAACTTTGAAGTTGCTTGAAATGTATTGTCTTTAACAAGACCTCTTAAATGCCTGGATAAAGCCCTGCACAGTGCAGGCTAGTTGTAAGAAACTCCTCTCTGCGCCTGTCAAAAAATGTGTGCTGAAGCTGCTCTGTTTTTCCTGAGCTTTGGGATAGAAACTGAATGCTGGAGTGCCTGTGGATTTAAAAGCCTTCTATGTTTGATACATGGCAGAGTACAAAATATTGAAGGAAAGTTTTACTTCCTTATGACAGTCTGGCTGTAGTGCATTCCTCCAAAAATGATACGTATACTCTTGCTCTTTTTAATAAGGGTGCAGTATGAACTATCAGTTAAAAGTGAATTGGCCCCAACTCATTATTCATCTTACAATGCGATCTGTCAAATGTTTTGTCAGTTTGTTGAGTTGAAATTATCTCAGAAAATGAAAGTTTTTGATCTTCTCACGTACAAGTGTAAGCAATTTCAGATTTGTGAAGGCATGTAGTGGTAATAATTTGGATATTTGGATCCAATAATTGAATGTTAAATGGCTGCCATTATATGACCTCCTTTTTTGGGGTTTTGTGGGCGGTTGACAGTCCTTTAATTTTAAAGTGTGAAATTTTAAAGAAGATTATGCAAGTTTATAGGTCCCTATTTGATTTGATGAGTTGTTGGCACATTCATGTATGGGTCTGCCAAACCTTCAATTTACCCCCTGTTGTTGGCACTGAGCTGGAGTTGGTTGGCTTTTCTGTTTTATGTTCAGAAAAGCTTTAACAAGCTTTCGAAATTTCACAAAATAGTTTAAAGTTGATGTGGATACTGAAAACCTTATTTGTATTCAGTTGTCTGTATCTTGGGAAGTGGATAAAAGCTTTTGCATTCAGTGTGCATTTGTCAAATCAAAAGAGTGACCAACTTAATGTTTTCAAGTGGTAAAATGTATTCCTGTGTGTAATTTTCTTATTTCTTGCAGAGAATATGAAACAGACGTCACAATGACATCAAGATTTGGTAAAACCTACAGCAGGAAGGGAGGCGACGGGAGCTCAAAGTTTGATGAGGTCCTTTCCAACAAGAGGGCCACCCTCAGCACCAAATGGGGCGAGACCACCTACAAGGCCCAGCTGGGCTCCAAGCGGCCGGGCGTCAGGCCCGAGGTCACCGAACTGGCCAAGAGGCCCAGGCACACCGAGGATGAGGGCTCGGATGACCCCTTCGGTTTTGACAGCGACGAGGACTCCAAGCCCGTCACCTCCCGCAACATCCCTCAGCCTAAGGCTGCCGCAGCCAAGCAGGCGTCCGCCGAGCCGCCCTGGGTGGAGAGGCCCGGCCTGACGTCCGAGCCCAACAGCTGGGTCAGCCAGCCGGCCAGCGCTGAGGCCGTGGCCCCGAGCAGGGTCGTCTCAACTCCGGACAGCGAGAAGATCACTCAGAGGTTCTCTGAAGATGGCAGCAGCAGAGCCTTCAACAGCAGTGCCACAGGTAAGAGCAGGTGCAGAGATACACGGGCGCTACGCTCCGGCGACTTTAATCAGTCTTAAACTGCTGGTTTACAATGGACCTTTCCGACCTGTCAATCAAGTGTGGAATAACTACCAATCAGATTGCCTTATCTTACTGAGGTCCTGCCTACCCCGACAGTACCGCCACATGGTCCCACAATCAATGCAGTCAGTGGGTGTCAGTCATGGGCTAGGTGTCCGACTTCATCGAAAATGGTCCTGAAATGGCTAGCTTACTGTCTGACTCGTGGCCCACTGCCGTTAGACCGCATACTGGATCCAGTGTTATTTTTAGCTCAGTGATGGCAACAAATGTATGAAAACTACTTGCCCTGCTTTACACGTGCAGTACGATTCCTCTATTTTGCCTGGTTTGAATGTGCAGTATTGGGTGTTTGGCTTTTCTGCATCGATTGCCAGCGCTTCGCGGTTACTCTTGTATCTCCACCCGTTCTGTTGAAAGTTTTGTTGGATATATCCTTCTGTGAAATGGTTTAGGCCTCTCTGGACGACTTTGTTGGACAAGTCGGACGCATTCGGTAAGAAACAAACCACAATATTTTTGGGAATAAGCGCAAGAGAGTGGTGCTCAAACTTCTGCTGTCCTGTTGTCAATGTGGAACTGAGCTGCATTTCGTGGGGCGCATAGCAACACTAACTAAGGGGGGGCGGAGCTGGTTGGAGCAAGCCGGAAAGGTCCATTCTCCTCTGACTCCCCAGTCAGGTGTGAACACTGTCTGATCAATCAGTAACAATACTTAATCAGTTGATCGATTAAGAGGAAGGGAAGTCAGGACTCAATTTGTTTCATGGACTTGATTTCACTATTAAGGCTTTGACGTACCGGATGCGTTTTTCGAAAAAAATATATTTCGAACTGCTGATTGGGCATGAGGTTTTACACACAGAATGCGATTTTCGTGCTGCGAAAAAGCAAACCTTTTATTTTTCGGATCAAGGTTGATTTTTGCGAACATTCGCACTCCGAGCAAACGCATCAACCAATCATATTTTAACAACTTGCCTACCTCAGACTGACTGCAAGACGTTCCTCTGGGTCAATAGCCTCTCGGTCAGCGACGTGCCGTCATGTGTTCAGAGGGCTTTCTGTAACCTCACAGTTTATCGCTCGATTGCTCTCAAGCTGTTCGCGTTTAAGTTCGCCTTCTCGACTATCAAACAATTTATTGACCGAACGACCAATACCAAAGCATGACCTATAAAGTGAATGCCTATTGCCTACATTTATACAATTGATATGGCATTGTAAGGATGAAAATACTGTAAATGCAAAAAATCCGAAATTTTTGCTGACTTCGCATTTATTTTCGCCATCCTGACAATTGTCACTCAGCTGTGCATCGTGCCTAACAGCTCCCTTCAGCCATGACAACATTCTGAATAGTATAGAACGGATTCTCATGGCTTATTGCTTGATGAGCCTCGCAAACTAATTTACGCAAATTTGTGCAGTGTCACAAGCGCAGCAATGATAAAGATATATTGTTATTTTACGTTGTCATTATGTGCGAAACAAAACACCTCTATTAGGAGGTGAAACTTTCCTTCTCTATCCCTACTTTGTAACAGAAGGTGTACCGGTACCCAAAACCTCCCTTTTTCTTAGCAAGAACAATGAGGAAAAGATCTTCATCACTGGAGGATGAGTCCATTTTTTACTCTTTCCTGTTCTTCCTCTGTCCTCTTTTTTTTTTTTTTTTTTTCTTTGGAGTGAGCTGTCAAAACTTCGTTCATTCATTTTCCCGAGTTTCTGTCGCAAATTAGTGTTGGAGCAGGTGTGAAGAGTTTTGATCTGAACATTTCGCATCCGAACATTTCATATTTTTGTGTCGTCTATTCGTTACGCATCCGATGTGTAAGGGCCTTTAATTCTAACGTTTCTCCTTAGCAACAAGTTGGCAAATTTGAGGAAAAAAAAAAAGTTGAGAAATTCACGTAGGAAAAACGTAAAATTTAAGAAAAACACCGTATAGGGGACGAAATACGGCAAATGTAGATGCAGCTACACTGCATAATGCTCTGAGACATGTATAAAAAATATTAAAGTAGGGATTCAAAGAAAATAAGTACCCATAAAATTGGTCCGTTATGGAAATTTCGTGATAGGTTGAAGGTATTCACGCGAAAAAAAAGTTTCATGCGACTTGATATTCGCTTTCCAAATGTTGCTCCCTTTCCGCCGTAACCAGATCAAGTGGACTCTCATAACAGTGATTGACTGACATAGAAATATGGAGTGACGAGGTTGCCATTTAGAACACAATCGTATTCGTACCCCTCAAATATCTCCACCCAGTACCTCAAAAGCAGCCTGAATTGTCCGCCTGTACTTCTCATGCACTCAAGCTCAATTTCAGGTCTTAATTGCTTTTTTATAGGTGTTGTATCTCTTCCCATGGTTATTTCTTCAACTTCTGGTCTTCCTCTTCCATGATGGCCAAAACGAAACAAAACCTCAAATCTAATAACGTTAGATAGTTACAGTATACGCAATAGAAAGATCTGACGACAGGCAGCTGCAAGTGCATGAACAATATGTATTCCTGCGTGAGTTGAGAGAGAATACATTCTAAAAATCTTCCTTTCTTGTTTTGTCGTCGTTCTTATCAAGTCTACTCATCGAAAAAATATAATAAATTAAGGTATCAGTCCTTTCCCCAGGGTTTCCGCTACATGTACTAATTGATCACGGCGCACCGCCACGGCAAAATAAAAGCCGCCCCGCCTATGTAAAATGACTTTACATAAACTCCAAAAATCCTAAGGACAATCAGATGTGGCCAGTTCTCATTGTTAGTTAAAATGAGCGCCAATAATTCTTGACCTGTTGTCGATCATTTTGCTTGATGAACACGTTTTCCAATGAGTAAAATTTAGCCATCGGCAGTAAAACGCGCTGCTTTCTTCTTAATGCAATGTGTGCAAAAAATATTTTGCACACTTTGCAAAACGATAAACTACGATGTTAACTTCTGTGTTTGCTGTGAGTACATCCTGCTCTACCTAATTGTATCTTCATGATTATATAATTCCAATTCCGAAGTCAGGAGTCATAATTGGTTTTCATATTATATGTGAAATCCACCGTGACGCATGTGAAACTGATAAACCTCCGCGCACATAGACTTCAATTATTACATCGCCTATGTGCTGATTAATGAAAACTGGCCACACCTGATAATGCTGAGTTTTGACCCGACGCTGAAGCTGTCCGCCACAGTTTCAAAAAAATCCTGGAGGAAACCCTGCCTTCCCCATATTTACACGATTTCCGTCAGATCGTTTATATGTCCATGTTAAAGGGAACCTGTTATGCTGAACCCCCTGTTAATACATATAGTAATGTTGTAATGTTAGTTGTCCATACTCAACCTCTGAAAAGTTTCTAAACATAAGATGCAGGGGTTTTGCCGTAATCCAAGAACGTGATTTCGTGAACGTGATTTCCTCTCTGAACAGCTCCTCCTGAGATCTTTGCGAGATCTGGGCAAAACCTGACGTCAGGTTGTGCCGTCCAATTAGTACAGACCTAGCCAGAGCAAATCACGGCACTGGACCTGCCCACACCGGAAACTATTCTAGCAGGCACTAACAACGGCAGATCACACTATGCCTTAGTAGCGTCGACACTTTTGGAAATACAAAAGAAGAACTGCAGATCATTTGAGGTGCAGTTTTGTCAGTATCTCTCCCAAAGCTGCTTGTCCGTTTACTTTTGGATGCGAAGAAAAACACTTATTTCTCTTCCAAAAGAGGATGCCACCAGAAATCAGTGGGTAGCTTTTTTTGTTTGCTGGCAGCAAACAGCCACGGCCAAAGGGAACCTTAGCTGCTTGTGCTCAGCATTTCACCAAAGACAGCTTTATAAATAAAGGATAATTCGACACAGGATAAGCGTTTCAGCTGCTTCTCAAACCTGAAGCAGCTGCATCGATCAAGCGCCGAGCCACAAGCTGTAGGCACAATATAACAGCAAATGATGCAAGTGAAGCTAACGTGTTACGGGTGGCTAGCAGGACCGCTAGTGATAGTTAGCACTAACAACTGGCCTCAAAGGCAGGCTTGGTAAAATATCTGAAGATAAAGCCTGTATCGGTCGTGACTGTCCTTGACTCACAGACACAGAAGCTGTAAGTTGCTTTTACTGCATAAGCCAACCTGATGTGATAGCCAGTTGATTGTGGCTGTAGCACAGCGCGCTAACGAGCCAAGTTACTGTTGCTAATGTTTGTGTCCTAAATATGCAAGAGTGATATCAGGGGAAATTCTACAGAAGGTGTGTGAACATAAACCTCATTTGAAGCTAACTTTTAATACTTCTTTGTAATTTGGATGCTTGGTACAACTGTTCACAGTAACAGAACTTGCTGTCTGTAAAACCTGTATTGCAAGGGTTTGTCTCTGTGGTTATGACCGCGGTTACCAGCTACTGCATGTTTGCGTGCGTGCTAATTAAAAAATGCTCCTGGTTAACTTATATGCAGTAATTCTGATCGGTATGCTTGTGTTACTTCGGTAAGCATCAATGTGGCAGTTTCATCATAATGTTGCCCGATTGTAGCCACTACAGTTAGTGATCGCTTCACTTATCCATGACCGGGATCAGCCGGATACTTCACAAATGTCTGAGCGAGCTCTCTGGTGCTACCGTGAAAGCAATGCGAAACGCAAAAGCTCTACCGGTATAATAAATGATTTCTCTGCACTACCTTGACATAATTTCATCCCCCTTTAGAAATTGTTGTGGCTAATAAAAAGCCGAAAAAGGCGGAGATGAAATGGGTAATTCTTTCCTGTAGAAGTGATCGATTTGCTAGCTCCACATAAGCAACTTGTCCGCGCTAACGGAACTTACGGTCTGCAAAACCTGAATTATGTTCATAACATAACCGAGCTCTCTCTAGTTGTCGCGTACTATCCATAAAGCTGCTTTCACATTGGACACGAAACGAATTTTTCGCGCGACAGATTAGCCTACATTCAAAGTCAATGCAAAGACGCAAATACACGCGCTATGGGCGCGTTAAGCAGCTTTCACACCGGACGCGAAAATAATTTTTCGCGCGACAGGTTAAATTCAAAATCAATGCAAAGACGCAAATACACGCGTTATGGGCGCATTAAGCAGCTTTCACACTGGACGCAAAACGACAGATTACATTCAAAGTCATGACCGCTTATCAGCTACTGCATGTTAGTTCGCGTGCTCTGCTAATTAAAAATGCTCCTGGTTAACTTATATGCAGCAATTATGATCGGTATGCTTGTGTTACTTCGGTATGCATCAATGTGACAGTTTCATCATAACGTTGCCTGATTGTAGCCACTACAGTTGAAGCTAAACGGAGAGGTGCTGTATGTGTCTGCCGAGTTGGGCTGCAGTTAGACCAGATGTAGGTTTTGCAGAGCTTGGGGTACGTTTTTGGGTGCTTGTGAAACGATCGCTTTACTTATCCATGACCGAGGTCAGCTTGATACAACTCCAATGTCGGGGCAAGCTCTCTGATGCTACCGGTGAAAGCAATAGGGAAGCGCACAGGCTATAACGTGTCCAGTATAACGAACGATTTCTCTGCATTGCCATTGATTGAATATTAAATTCTTTCCTGTAAAAGCGATCGATTCGCTAGCTCCACATACGCAACGGTTCACGCAAACGAAACTTACAGTCTGTAAAACCTGTATTATGTTCATGACATAACCGGAGCTCTATCTAGCTCTCGCGCGCTATCCATAACGCGCCCATTTTCCGCGAGGAAACGCTGGTCATTCCGAAGCAATAAGTAAACCATTACCACGGGCAATTTCCGAAAAGGCCGTTTAGCCTGGAGCTTTCGCCCCTCCATCATATACCAGCGCGGAAGCTGTTCGTTTCTCCACGCTAACGACACACTACAGCTATGCACACGAACCAGCAGGTCCTAATACACACCGAAGCAGTCCATAAGCTGTTGGTCCACTTTTAGCTGCTCCTCACTGTCCATGTTTCCCTCTAAACTCAGACCCACCGGATTTCTACGGTCTCCGGTCTACACTTGGGCATGTCGACCCGTTCTACAAATATGTCTATATAGGGTGGATTCTAGCTTTCCCTGCATCCTAGCTATAGAGTACAAAAACCGCTGTACTCACCACTGTTGCCGTAGCAAACTGTAGCCAATAGTAAATTCGTGCTTGAGCTGCCAGACTTTTCGCTTTTCGTCCTCCACTTTCGCCGCCATGTTTTGTTAGAACAAGTTCATTTCATTAGATCTGTACACATGTACTGCCTTAGATTGCGGAATTTGCCCGCCGTTTCCTTATCAGATGGCAGCAGCGTCTCACGTTTCACTCTGGGGAGGAGGACCCGGAAAACTGGGTTCTGCTGCCTCGTCCTGCCCAACTCCGCCCTCCACAGAGCTGGCCAGTCAGAAGAAAGTGGGCACATGGGGAGTGGGGGCCATAGCGGAAGAGCCACCCCAACGAGGCGTTTCAGGCAGAGACTACAATGTACAACAAATGGGTTTTTTGAGGATGGCAGTATGAGCTAAACAGGGACCCTGTTTTGGACTTTGAACCATCAGGAGTACTCTAGGGGAGTCCAAGATCAAAATATAAATTTGGAAATATAACAAAATAGGTCTACTTTAATCTTCAATGTACTAGGCCTGTATAGAAAAATATGAGTTTAAATTTTTTTAAAAAAAGACATAAATGTTTCTCCATTATAATTTATCCATCTCAAGTAAAGTAAAACTCAATTTTAACCTTTAACAAAATATAAAGCTTAGAGAGAGACACAGTATTTCTATTGACATGTTATCGAGTAGAGCTTGCAAAACCAGTACGTGACGTCACCCAAAACAGGCCTCTTTCCAAGCATCACGGAAGTATTCACGCTCGATAAAATACTGTTGTTTTGTGCGTGTTTCCATTTTCTCGTATCGATAATGTGACTGAATGACATTACATTGCATTTTTTGCGTTCTAAGCTTTCCATTGATGTCGAAATTGCCATATTTCAGTTTTTCCTTTGAATACCGACTTTAAGTATGCTTTCTTGACTGCAATATTGGATCAAGATGGCAAGGGTCAGATATTTAAATTTAGTAAGAGGGTTCATTAATGGGTCAAGAATTGCAGGAGCTCCAGTCACAATGACTGTTCAACTGGGTGTGCTTCAATACATACCGACCACTCCGTTTAGGTCTATTGGAAACACCTCCATTAACAGGGGTGGTAATTATGGAGGAAAGCAGTCATTTGATGGTTGCAGTGTTTGCGCATTAGTGCGATAGACTGAAGAGCACCTCCTCATCAGGTAACTGACAATGTCAGCTCCTGATCAGATTGTGTCAGCAAGGACGGTCATTCAGCAACCACATGGAGAGGAGTATTATTGGCGATGTCCAGTGCATAAACCCCTCATTATACTGATACATACACGTACTACAGTTCAGTGGTGAAAAAGCCTTGTTCACCAGTCTACAGTGTTGTGGGAAGGAGCGATATCATGGTCAGATTAGTCATCTCCGCAAGTGGGCGAGTGCATGCGTAGTGTGCGAAACTGAACAGTACTGGCCTAAAGCCTTGATCCCTACAGGTGGGGGGAGGTGGTTCATGATATGGTTTGGTTCCATTTGTTCCACTACGGAAAATGGTCCTTGTATATTACAATGCAGAGTGTAGTAGTGATAAATTAACTTCATCCTCTGATGGAACATTTCCTTCCTGAGGTAGAAATGTTGGTCACCTCCAGTGCCCTCATCCACGGGGCACGAGGGCTCGATAAGCATGAAAATGATGTGAATCATAATCTGTGGCCTTTAGACACCACATTTCTACTCTGTTGAACACCTGTGAGTATCTCAGTATCTTTAAGCTCAACCTAAAAAATTTGTTAAAAGCTGCTCAGCTCTGCAACCACTAACGTGGTCCTCAGGACTCTCTTTTAAGTGTGTGTGTGTGTGTGTGCGGGTGGGTGTGGGTGTGGGAGGGATTTGGGGTGGGGGCATAGAGGAGCGGGGCATGCAGGAGTGTGTAGCTATGTTGTTGTGGCTACTATGTTTTGATTATTTTTGTATATTGCTTTTGTCTGTTTTGTTATTGTGTTGTATCTTTAATGTGACCTGCCAAGGGACTACAGATGCGAATTAGCTTGAAGCTATAATCTGGTACAGTGCATCAAATGGCGACATTTATGTTTGAACTGCACACTGTCCCTTTTAAATAAAATAAAATTGAAATTGAAATTCTGGACCTTTGCGTCAGAAAGACAAGTGCTTACACTACATCTGTAAAATGTCAAACGATGGAGTGCATTTCGGTAGATGTTCCATCCCTTCAGTGGAGCTTCATTTGATGTGAAGTATCTCGGGAAAGGTTCATTGAAGCCGTTCCTATGTCTTGTGGCGGTCAAACTCTTTTTCAAAGATGCTATGTTTTCTTTTCTTTCAATTTCACACCCATCTGTTTGTGTCCATGTCGTCTGTTCATGTCAGATTTCGAGGGCAAATGCTGCAAAAATCAGACAAATGTAGAGCCCAAAGATCCACTCTAGCCTGAGCTCAATATCTCACTGCGGCTTTATTTGCACCGCATTATCGTTGGTCTTTTATTCTCTGTGCTGCTCGAGTTGATAAACATACAGCCTCTGAGATGAGCGCTTGGTGACAAGATTTATCATGTTTTGAATTTGAAAGCTGCAGTTAATTCGCTGTGGGTAAGTGGCAGTTAAATTCACTCTGCTTCTTTAATGGCATGTTTGTGCCTGATGCATTAATTGTGTAGACTGTAATGTATGGGCACGGGCCTACTTAAGCTCCTGTCTTGAGTCATTGGTGAGTAATGGATGTAATTTGATTTTGTTCTCTTTAGCCCAACATTATTTAACCAAACACCAGTTATTTTGGTGACTAAAGAGGGTTGGAGGTTTGATTTCTTCCACGGGGAAAAGCTTACATATGATTTTTGGAAGATTATATTTGTAACGCTGCCAAAGACATCCAGTCTTATTTGTAATACTTATAATCATTGTACTTGTAATAATATTGTTTATGATGTATAACTTAATAAGAACATTAGTGTACTTATTAATGCATGGTATTGAGACACAGCTTGGGGAAAATGCTAATTATCATGAGCCGTTTAGTTTATATGAATAAACATCATCTGGGAGTTCATGGCAATGCAGGAAGTAATAAGACTGGTTCTTTTAATGGTGGACCAACAGCTTTCCACGGGAGCATTTGTGTCCTTGTTCCCTCGGTGTTGCTTGGACAGGTGACACCTACCCTGATGTTGACAAGCGGCAGCCCCTAATTATGCCTGTGCCTGGGAGCCCCCCGTGAACTGAAGAGCACAGGAACCCTCACTGGCACTAAGAGCCTTTGCAGCTGGCTGTCACTTCACTTATAGCACATTTAAGTTTACAGCACCCAAAAAAGTGCCAGGTGTTAAGAATTAACATTCATCGTTGGCACAGAGGAGCTCTCATGCGGGCTGCCAACTGTCATCTTTGTCTTAAAGTTGAGTTTAAGTGATGTGAGTGTGTAGATGGGCTTGATGGCATGTCATTAGTTTGGGAAAATTTCTCTGAATGCTATCGTCAGGGCTCGACATTAACGGTCGCCCGATTGCCCAGGGCAAGTCCCATTTCCTTTCTGACAAGTCAGATGTATAGTAAAATTCAGTGTTGTGTTTAATTTTCATGAAAACGACAATCCTTTTCATTCAATAATGTGTGTTTGTGCACAGATCTATTGAGAAATCTTAAACCATGGGCCTGTACAGCAGAATGTGTGGAGAGGCACATGGGTCATAATTATATTGCATAAAGTCTCATTTCTGCCCACCCTGTCACAGATCGCAATTCCATACTTTATATAAAAAATCTGAAATGCAGATTGCTTGCCGAATATTAAATTTTTCACAAGTGATTTATACCCCTTTTCTGTCCGAGTCGCACAGTTTTTCAGTGTATTTTTTTTAAATCCCAGTGATTTTTTTTTTCACTGTCTTTTCGTCTCAAATTGTTAGAATGAGAGGGGGCTCCTGACATTATCCATGCCACTTAGGGTTTTTTTTCGAGTCTCTCTCTGCTTCAGATGTGTTTTAATATAGGGCTGCGCCGATTCAGGGATCACGATTATTTTAAGCGCAGTAAAAGTAACTGCCACTATGAGGCAGACAGACATGCTTGCTTATTACCTTTTATGACATATACCTAATGCGGTCATTTGAAATGCTTCCGGGAAGAAAACTGTGATTTGAAGTCCGCTAATTACCAGCGAGGTTGGACAGCCTCCATCGCCTTGGCATAATAGGCTTACCTTAAATCAATTCCCGTGTACTTTGCCTAACTTGCAATCAAGCCATTTAACTGATTAATCAAAACCAAAATGTGGCCTGCAATGATAAAGAGATAATGAGAAGCAGAGAGACCTAACCAGGCTACCGTGCTAGATTGAAAGAATATCAATAATCTGAATAAACAGCGGACATCTGAATTCCACCTATCATCGAGGAATTTTGGATGTATTATTAAAGATATTTCTTAAAAAATGAAATTATTTTAAGATGGCCCTGATTTTAAGCGCTTATAAATATAGGCTACGTGAAGTGGAAAACATTTTGTGAAGCATACCGAACGTGAATGCGAGAGAGAATAGACTGTTTGCATTGCACGCAATAGTCCAATGCACCGAAGATTTGGCAATGCACATTCAGGCGAATCTTTGCCGCAAATTTGTGGCATTCTGTATTCGATAATTGAACAAGATTAATTTAAAATCAAGTAACTCATAGCACATAATTTTATTTACCTTTGAGCGTCTAAATAACCGACAATGAAGGTGGAAAACATTTTAAGCGTATCGAACGTGACAAGTAAATTTTTAACGCATTCGTACGCATTGCGGCGGAATGCAAAATTAGAAATAATCTCAGACACATTGAGGCAAATCTGTCGTGTTCCATGGTTATTTAAACTTCATAATGTGACAAACAAAAATGATGTATAAATAAATCAGACTGTCAACCAATTTAAATCGTTATCCTGGAGTGAATCAACTGTTTGATTGCAAATTGAGCAAAGTATTTGGAAAGGAGAGCAATTGTCGGGTAGATGATGATGACTTTGCAGACCTTAACTTTGCGTTGTTCAGCACGAAATTTGCCTGAATATGTTTGCTAGATTATTTCTAGTTTTACAAGTTGCCGCGCTGTGTGCGAACTATTAACATGTCCAGTTTGATAGGCTACTCTTACACACAATTTTTTCCACCTTCACTGTAGGCTATTTAGTCCCTCAAAAGTAACCAAAATCAAGAGCTATGAATTACTTCTTCAAATTAATCTTAATGATCAAATAAAAAAATGCCACAAATTAGCATTTGCCTGAACGTGTTTGCAAAGTTTTCGCTGAATTTATCTATTGCGTGCAACGCGAAAATAATTTCCCTCACTTTCATGTTCGATATGCTTCACAAAATGTTTTTCACTTCGCGTATGTTTTGAAACGCTTAAAAACCAGGACCATCTTAAAATGATTTTATTTTTAAGATGTCTTTTTAATGATACGTAAAAATTATACCAGAGGTGGAATTCAGAGGTCTGCTATTTATTCAGATTATTATCTAACATGGCAGCCTGGTTAGGTCTGTCTGCTTCTCATTATCTCTTCTTTATCACTATAGGCCACATTTTGGTTTTGATTGGTCAGTTGGCTGAATAAATGGCTTGATTGGAAGTTAGGCAAAGTTCACGGGAATTGATTTAAGGTAAGCTAATTATGCCAAAGCGATGGAGGCTGTCCAACCTCGCTGGTAATTAGCGGACTTCAAATCAGTTTTCTTCCCGGAAGCACTTCAAATGACCGCATTAGGTATGTGTCATAGAAAAGGTAATAAGCAAGCACATCTGTCTGCCTTCTAGTGGCAGTTACTTTTATTGCGCTTAAAATATTTGCGATTCCTGAATCGGCGCAGCCCTATTTTAATAGTTCTAAAACATAATTCTGGGTTTAGTAAGATTGTTAAACATCATATTATGCACATTCTCGCCAAAATGATTTACTCTGATGCTGCTTATCTTTTCTATGAGAAACTTGCGACCAGACGATGATGAAGAGGATGTGCTTCTGAATTTCTTAATGGACAATCCTTGAGAGATCGTCTCCTATAACACTGCATTTCAGCATTTGGTTATTGTGATATTTAGTCCAGTAGTTTTCATCTGATAGGGGTGCAAGTGAGTACTTGAATAAATGAGTACTCGCCGTATTGAATCATAACCATATGCAAAAAATTGGATAATTGATAATTGGTTGGTTGTCTCATTTGGTTTTTTTTTTTTTTTTTTTTACATTTTAGCCCACACATTTCTGTTACGTAGGCCTACATGTGTCATTTAATAAGCTATCATACTTGTTGCTTTATTTGTTCCAACTTCTTCTTAATGCTAGCATTAAGCCTGCCCCAGACGATGCAGCTTTGCCTGAGGCAAGTGACACGTGTGTATACTGCATCAGGCAATGTTGCACCGTGTGGGGATGGTTTTTGCTGCGTAACTTCCTCGCGTAACAGTGCAGCAGCGTATCTAGCATGCTAGATATTTTCGCATTGCACGAGGAAGCTACTTACCATGTGGGGGTCTACCAGCTGCAATGTTACATGTGCTCGACCAATCACAACATGCAGACCCGTCATATGATGCGCAGACAAGTCACATTATGCAGAAAAATGGCTGCGCCCTCTGAAACTGTAACAGACATCCTGGCTGAGGATAAAATAGTTCAATTTTCTGTATCACGTGACTCGTCTGCGCATCATATGACGGGTCTGCACGTTGTGATTGGTCGACAGTGCTGCTGCACTGTCACGCGAGGAAGTTACGCAGCCAAAACCATCCCCATACAGTGCAACATTTCCTGATGCAGTATACCTGCGTGTCACTTGCCTCAGGCAAAGTTGCACCATCTGTGGCAAGCTTTAAGGGATTTTCTGTTGCGTGCCCTCAGATGGAAACCTCACACCTTTTACAAATTATGAATCTCAACTCCTTCCCTGTTTAAGATCACCTGATTAACAATCAGATAATTTATTTACTGAATTAGCATGACCAATACATCAGATTATCATGACTGTGAAATTACTAACTGGGAAATGACCAGGAGACCATGGATGGGCTACATTGAAAATATACATATTATTCACACAATAATAAGGATGCCAATTATGCACGTAATTAATCCAAAACTTTCCATGAAATCCATCAGCCTAATTAGCATTTTTTTTAACATTTGAAATGGAAACCTCTCTGTGTCAATCCCTGTGCAATATTGGCGTGGAACTGTGTCACTTAAAAGCTTGGCTGTTATGTACCGTTTTATGAGCTACGGGGCATCATCACCCTGAAGAAAAAACATGTATGTATCTCTCTTCAGACAAAATCCTCAATTTGAATAAAGTGATTCAACACATTAAATGAGTTTTTGATTAAATCAACTTTCTATGATGAAGGTTGCTTGTCAGTTTCATCGACATAAATAAATGCTGGCAACAGGCTTATCTGTTAACATCCTGAGCATGCCTGAGTCAAGCGGGAGAGCAGTTATTGACCACAGCGAAAAATTTGGCTTTGAAACGTATTGGCCATTAAATACGGATTGAAACTGAATATTTTGCTCTGTGTTGTGGATTTTGGAAATGATGACATCTCTTCTCCCCCCCCCCAGATAAATTTTTACTTTTTGTCCCCAACCGTTGCAGAGGGCAGAGCGGGGGACATAGCTGTCAGCTCCGTCTGTACGTCCATCCAATGCACAACTTTCATAGACTAGACCATATTAAAAAAAAAAAAAAAAAAAAAAAAAAAAAACTGCAAAATGTTTGTTCAAGTACTCTTTCACACATTGGGACAAGTTTTCTGTCAGAGAAAATGTTTAAGTTCGGCATTATCTGACATGTACGTTTGAGCTATTTTATCTGACATTTTTGTTTTCTTTTGAACTAGTCATTCGATCTTTTTTGTTTAAAACTTTGTGGCTTAGTTTATATTCACTATTATTATGCTGAGTTATGATTTGGTTTATTGGTTTATTTTTGGTTTGGTTTTTATTGGTTTATTATTGGTTTGGTTTATTTTGCAAATAAGTATTGAAAGACTGCATTGTTGTCTGTTCACAGTATATCTTCAGCAAAAATGAAAGTACAGAGGGCAAGTGATGCTTCAGGGGGGCCAACTGAATCTTAACCCCTCCTTGCCCCAACTGCCCCTACTGGCAAGTGTGGAAAAACGTTACTGTCAGGCCCTGTATGGGGCTCACCCATCTCCACCTTTGAGGAGGAGTGGCTGATGTCACTAAAGGACGGTGACACCGGAGAAACTAGCAGGCTTTGGCACTACCACTCTCGTCTGTCTTACAAATATCTTCAGCGAGGATGGGGAGACTTATGAGGTGTTTACGAGGTCAGAAAGACACCTACATCCCTGAGGCGTCTTCAGGATAATTGAGATAATTGGGAAATCAATGCCTCTTTAATTAGTCCCCCCCCCCAATCCTTCTGTCCAGACTTGACACTGTTAAGTGTTAATGTCTATTAGGGCCCATTAAGGATTGAAAAGGAACAAAGCCTCCCAATGAATGTTATTTTTTTAGGCTGATTATTTCGAAGCCAGATTGAAACCTACAACCGTCTGTTCAGTAGCCCCTAGCATCAGCTGTTGTGTGACTTTTAGGAAATACTTACTGCTTATAAAAAATGGTATTTGGAAGACATGTCGCAAAGCTTGTGTTTGCGAGCTATTAAATACCTGCTCACAAAAAGACGCAATTTATTTTTGAATATAGAATGCACTCAAAAGTGATTTTGCTTCCTTAAAAGTGATTGCTACCAAAGTTGATTAAGCATTGATTGGCAGGGTTTCATGCTTTTATAATTTCAGTTGCAAGGCTTAAGCAGGGAATGAAAAATTCCCAAAATGTGCCTTTGTGGCCCGTCGCCACTAAGCGCTATGCGAATGAAAATAAAATAAACTGAACTGTCACTGGGGCATTTGCACGAGATGGAGGGTAAATTTTTTTTTTTGCAGTTTTTGTGGCAGGCTTGGGTGGTGCATAACCAGCAGAGGCAAATCTGGAATCTCAAACTGAAACAAAGTCAACAGGGTTGCAGGTCCTTCCAGATCTCCAATACTCAAAGGAATAGCATCCAGGATTCCTGATGCTGTTAAGGTAGAGATATCAGCTGATCTTGTAGTAGTCGGACAGCATGCTTGCTGCAGAGTTGGTTTTTGGTTTCATTTCAAGGCCTTCTCTAAAGTAAGTAAGTAAAAAATTTATTTACTAAAGTGTAGCTTTGAGTACAAGGCATCGCGCAGCTTTGTTTAAGTAGCGGACTTGTTGGGTTTATAAAAAATGGTTTTGTTGGAATGATAATTATTGGCTATTGGGAAGCCAATCTCACAAAGTGGATGTTTTATAATTCGTGGCTTGAGTCCGAGAAAATTACAAGGGGGCATATCGGGTTTTTCGATGATGATCGGCGTTCTGAGATATGGGTGTTTTTCCTGGAATGGCTTTCAATCCTCATCTGTACAGGTCAGGTTTGTGGAGTGATGGAGCATGTCGCTGACTCATGGAAATGTCCCCCCTCCTGGCCCCCCACTCAGAGGCACTGCGCCCCATAGATCTTCGAGTTCCTGTTTGCCTCAGTCCAATATTCTAATACCAAACAGCACATTCAGTTTCAATCCTCATTTTGAAATGTTTCTTATTTTTAAAAGAAAAATTGACACCAAGTTTTCACACTCTGAAGAAAGTGCAGCATTTGTGTCAGGACATGAATGCTTTTCTGAGTCCGCATCTGTCGTCTGTGTGCTTGAGGCTTCGGGTGAAATATAAACTTCAGACAAAATGTGTTACAGGCTTTGCATACATCTTCTGTCAGGGTGGATCATTTATATGAAGTCACGTCGCAAAGGTTGACTCCATCAGTGCTGTGGAGTAGATGGTCTTGGAAGATGCTTAAGTTCAGCTTATTCCTTTTCAAACTCTTGACAAAAAGGTGGTTTGAGTTTCGTGTTGATGTGGGTGAGTAGGCTGTGACTTCGGTCTGCGGGCCGCTGCTAAGTTTCTGGGTTGCATATTATGTCTGAATGATCTGCTTATAAAAATATATTGGTGTCTACTTATTCTGCTGTCTGTTCAAATAAGTGGCTCGGAGGAGACATTATTTCGATATGCAAATCTGTAATGAGTTGAATTTGGTTGAAAAGCTTGGCACGCTGCCTTGTCTTCAAGCAAATTCCCTCATTTCCCTTATCCTTGATGAATGATAAAGCTGAACGTGTTGGCTAGCAGGTGACTCCAGCTTGTGTGTTACAGGAGTCAGGGCGCATTGCAGAGTGTGGCCTTCACGGCTTGCAGGTGTCAGTCTTCACCTCGGATCTCAGTGATCAGATTAGGCGGATTCGCATCGCAAAATGCGAATCAAATTTCATCACTTCTGACGAAATTCTAAACATCATAACAAATTCCTTCGCAAAAAATGCTGTTCAAAAAATCTTAATGATATTTCATTTATCCCGATTCACTGACATGCAAACTTCCTATTCCCGAGCCACATAGCAACAGGAGACGTTTTTATGACTTTGATTGGCTGGAAAATGATGTTCCTTATTTGCATACAAACCAATCAGCTTCTGGGGAGCATGTGCATGCAGTAGGGAGGCTTTCTGGTTTAGTCATGATGGCAAGACTGTCGTGTGAGCCATCGCGCATTAAATTACATTGCTCTTTGGAAATCACACAGTTGGCTTTCAACATTGATTACCAGCTTATTTTACCTAAAGAGCAAACGGACAGTTCGGGCATGAGACGTGTTAGTTCATAGCTAGTTTTAGCTGCATTATCTTGTTCTGCATGCTATCGCGTATTACCCCTGCAAAAAATGTTCTATAGAATTTCTGTAGAACTGAATGGAACTCAATAGAACTTTGTTATTTCTTCAGAAGTTCAGGTTCTATAGAAAGGCTCGAGAAAATTCTGTAGAAATTCTACAGACCTTTGTCTTATCCACAATAAATTCTTTAGAGTGGTCTACAGAACTGGAAACCCTTGAGAATTCTATAGAAGGCTAAAGGGATTTCTATAGAAATTCTAAAGAGCTGTGTCCACTATTAATTCTCTAGACGGGTCTACAGAACTGGGAACCCAATAGAATATTTTCTATCTAAATTCTATAGAAATATCTCTATGCAGGGCTCGAAATTAAGAGGCGCTTGCCCGACGGGCTGGCTGAAAATTTCACACCACATGGTAATTTATTTCCGAATTCCGATCTTAATGTTTTATTCACTGTACCAATGTGGCCATTAAATTCATTTGAAACAAAATCCGATTTGTTGCTCAAAACCTATGGCCTATTTCACGATATTTTAGGCGTGACTGTCACAAGTGTCCAATTACCGGTTGCCAAGTGCCATAGCCAAATAGCGGGATTTTGATCCGCCGCGGTCTTGTTTGGTTGGTGCAGGCATAAGCAATGACTTGACTCCCAACCATCAAACAGGGGAATAAAGGCATCCATGCGTGCAGCTGGCGCTAGGAATCACGTCGGACGGCCATTCCATTGAACAGTCACTCACAAAATCACTCTCTCGGAACATGGTTATAATGTTTGAGTGAGAGAAGCGAAACTTTTATCGACATTCGTTGTTGCTTTTGTGTGTTGTTGTTGTTTAGAAAGGCCCACAGCAAAGTGAATATAATTATTTAATATTAAAGTTATTCATCCAAAGACCCTGTTCTTGACTCGCATGTTTCCCACATTGCTTTTCGTTTCAATCGCCTCAGAGCCGAAACGACAGGCTTGTGGTTACACATGAGGGGAAGAGAGGGATAATTAACGCAACTTTCCACAATTTTTTTTTTTTTTTTTTTCAGTTTTGTAGTGGCGGTCACATGGACAGAGGGGGTGACCGGGCAGCATCTGCGGACTTCGAGTGGGTGTGGGACTATGAATGCAAGAATTTAAACACTCTACCCAGCAATCTTACAGCTATACGAGGGGGCGTTTTGCATTAAAACCAGCAACACTATATCACAAGCAAGAATATGTTGTGATGTTGCACTTGAGGAAGCTAATCGGCCACAGTCAGAGCAACATACAATTTTCAAAATGAGACGGAGACCAAATTAATGTGGAATTGTAAAACACTTCGATAAACACTTCGATGACTGATGACTTAATGTTTATTATACGGAAGTTGTTCATGTTCGTTAGAGAACGCGCACCATGTCAAAATATCTAGCAAAACAAGACAACCGTAAGATAAAATGCTTCATTGTCATTTCACTTCACAACTTGAGTCCGAGGACTTTCGGGTGTTGGTTTAAACCACTCACTGCGCATCCCCTATTGCGCGCCTGGTGCTCATTCATTCATTCATTTAGAGTTAAATGTAGCTTTCATAAATACATCACCAAAGTCGCTACAATCCGGGTGCTAAAATATATCTGATTTTGTTTTTAGAGTTGTATACATGCCGCCTATTGTTGGTCAAAAGGGATTATGAAGCATCCATAATGGTTTTTTTTCTTCCTTCATCTAGAGTCAAAAGACCGTAACGTATGTCAGTGTCTCCAACGACCGAATTAAAAATTTATCATAAACGCCATTCCAAAACAGAAACAAATTGGAAAGCCATAAGGTTGTAAATGATTTTTTCAAGAAGAACACGACCACTTTCAACCACTTACAAGATTTAATTACACAGCCCTCCAACAATTGTTGAATATTTTGATCGTGTGCTGTTGTAAAATGTCAACAGTTGATTTGGCCATCAGACGTTTGCAACGGGACGCCAGTACATGGTCTATAGGCCTATGTTTAACCGATATTCTGATGAGTGTGCTCGCACATCAATGATCAGAATATCATGTAGAACATACTGACGTCCATTTAATGGACAAAATGTAACAGTAACTTATGCCCCATTTCTACTAAGTGGTACCAGCTCTACCTGCTTTTTTTCATTGTTTAAGTTGCATGAAAGGGAGTAGGGAGAAGTCATTAAACGCTACGTTTTATTTCCTGCATTACATGTGGGCCTATATATTATTATTAAAATTCTACTGAAGTAAACATTCAGTGGTGTGAAAGAATGCATGGTAATAATGAACGTTTGTTGGCATTGATGAATATACATCGTAATGCAAATTTCCTTTATGAAAGTGCCGCCTACTTAAATTATTTTCTCCTCTCTAATTATATACTTTTTGGCGCTGATGACTTTTTCCTCTGTTCGTAATGAACAGCAAAAGTTGTAAAACCTTTCCAAATGGTAACTGATCGGTTACGTGGTTGGTGAAGCTCATAGGGCACACAAATGCATGATGATTACCATTAACATAATGTGTGAAAACACCACTTCAAAAAAATCACTGCGATGGCATGGCACGTTTGTCTGAGTCATAAAGAATCAACGGCATCCAAAAAAGGGCATACAGATATGTTAAATAGTTTTGTGCTGCGTCGCTATGATGACCAGCTACACTAAGGCAGTACATTCCTCTAAAGGAAAAGATCCCCCAGAAAAGTACCCGGCACCAAGGCGGGTGGAGTTGAGTAGAGTAGAGCCGGTACCACGCAGTGGAAATGAGGCATTAAGGCCGAATTCGGCAAGGTCTCGGGCAAGGAAAAACTTTTTGGACAACCAGGAATCAACTTGCGCTTGCCCGACGGGCTGCCCTTCATTTTAGAATTTTGCAAGCCCTCTATGTACAAAATGGTTCCACAGAAGTATTTCTCAACTTCCAGTTCAGGTATTGACAAAACTGACTTCACAGCTCCTGTAGGACAATACATATAAGCTACTTAGCAAAGATCACTTCAGCTGGTCAAGGTGGCAAAATAGTCACTGTAATCAAAGTCTCTTCCTCACTGTTCCAGCGCATTCTACGAGCAAGTGTGGTGTCGAGATGGTCTCAGAGTGAATGGTTTCTATCTTATTCGTACTTCTTTTTTTGTGTGTTTTCTCTTATAATTTGTTTGCAGTAGTATATGCGTGTGTTCTGGCGTGTTGTTAGTCGGTAATTTGGTTTGGTAGTGGGATTGCTGGCGAATTTTATTGGCTTGGCTGTCAGCTAGGTTAACGGCGTAGCAACTGGCTGGCTGACAGCACAACATGCCTGCGGTGGATCGTGGAGCTCGTTTTGAGAGGTTGATTCGCCAATATGCAGTAAAGCTGGTGCCGGCAGTTAGTTGTTCGGTCGTGGAAGCTGGGTTAGCGGTAGGAAAGGTGGTGAGTTGTAACCATGGACTGTATATTATCTGTCTCTTGGATGTACGGTGCTGCCGTAATTTTTTTAGATAACACTGATCAATCAGTGGACGTTATGGAAAGGGGAGTTTATTCATGACACTTATACTCTTGTTCTTCTGTTGGTGAACCCATCTTGAAGGAGTTTGATATCTTATGTTACTGTTTATTAAGAATCAAGTTTTGGTAACCCTGCAAAAAATGCTCAGTAGAATTTCTATAGAGGAAAATCTATAGAAATTCTGTAGAACTTTAGAACCTTATTCTATAGAACTTCGGTCCTAAAGTTCTACAGAATTTCTATAGATTTTCCTCTATAGAAATTCTACAGACCATTTTTTGCAGGGATGTTTCAGATCTTCAGACTAGCCATCTTCCTACCTAGCTGGTGCTAGTAAAGGGAAATCTTTGTTTTTCATTGTTATACTATGGCGATGTGTTTTTGTTTTTGTTTTTTTTATTTGTTTTTTTGCTCTAACAGAAATAATTCCGTATTTGACCTCCACTTTTTTCGGCTTTCACTCTGAGTTGTCTTGACTGGATGTACGCTTTACGTTTTGACACACCCAGATGTTCCTCTGGCTGCCCAAACATCACGGTAAAGAATACGGAATTCTTTCCGCTAAATGTCCCAAGGCTGGGACGTACTAAAGTGCTGCAAAACATATCAGATAGGATCATGCCTATTACAGCAGGTTTAAGTTGCCAAATGAGGAACATCGTTTTCAGCCAGTCAGTCATCAAACCATCTCCCATTGCTGCGTGGTTTAGGGAATCGCAAGTTCTCCACTGGGGTCTCCCGAAACATGCACAATGATTTCTGATCATTCAAATGCATGATGTTTTGATGTCAAAATGTGACTGAGTTGGATAGTACCTTTTTGTGACTGGATTTTAATGGGAATGGATCCTTTCGCGTCTCTGATCTGGTGTTAATCAACAACATATCAACTGCTTGGAGCACAAAAAGGTCAAGTGCATTTTTTAAGTTTTGAGAAAAAGCAGTGTAAGACATGATTTGCATCCAACTTACACTAGTTACAGCAAAAAATATACTTCACACTTTCATGCACCAAACCGTTGATATGCGACAGTAAGGTATAGATAAAACAGCTGTACTGCAGGTTATAAGTAGTTTACAGAAATTTCGCTGGGAAACTGAAGTGTTCTGTATTAAATTTAGATTGTTCAGGGCAAAACTTATGCCTTTTGGAAATAATTTGTCTTGCTTTCAGAATGGAGTTGCATTTCTCTTGTAATTGAACGGGTGAATTTAATAAGGGCCCAAATCCATGTTGAAAATGTGTGGATTTGGGCCCTTATTGAATTCACCAATTCAATTGTAATTTGTCATTAGGAAAGAATAAAAAAGCCTCTTTATCATTTAAAATCTGATTTACTGTTTTCCAATTTTTGCAAATCATTTTTCAGATGTGCTAAACAATTGCTAATCAATTGATATAATGATTAGCAAAAAATGCTTATCAGTTTTTTTTCCACTAAATCTGATCACCGGATCTGTGTTTTATTTCTGCGGCTGCTGTGCAGTGCAACTTTTTTTTTTTTTTTTCTTGTCGGTTTGCAGTAAGCAATTCGCAGGCAACTAGGTTTAAGTTCATCCTTCTCTAACAGGGTATCCTCACAATGCAAGCGATGGCGATGGACCAAATTTAAAATGGTGTGCATTTTTGTTGCCAATTCAATGGAAATGTTGAGTAATGAACCACGTTTTAGCAGAGCATGTCAAGAAACTTCTCACTCTGCCTCACTTTCTGTTGAAGACTCGCCCAATTATGCAAGTTGTCACATTAAAAGTGAAAAGGAATTAAAACTGAAAGCAAATTATTGCAAATTATCTTTGACCTTTATTGAAAATGATACAACAGCACATTATTTGATCTATCAACGCATGAATTTTCTTTATTTAAAAAAAAAAAAAAAAACACTTTTTCAGTTTAGAATCTCACAACATATTCAAAAAAGTTATGACTGTATTTATCACTTTGTAATGTGCCATTCCTGGGCATTGTAGACACCAAGTGATTGTTTAAGGTGTGATTTTTGTCTTACAGCAAACATGTCTTAAGGTGTGCATTAGTATGGGGTCTTCATTTTGTCTTTCAACATGTGCCACGTTCTCCATTGGGGATAATTCAGGATGGCAGGTAGGCCAGTTTAGCGACCGCACCCTCCTCTTACCCAGGCATGCGTTTGTAATGTATGCAGTATGAGGTTTTGCGTTGTCTTATTGAAATATGCTTGGGCACCCTTGTAAAAGGTGTCGTCTTGAAGGAACCATATGTTGCTCCAAAAACTCTGCATACTTTTCAGAATTAATGTTGCTTTCCCAGAAGTGCAAAATACCCTTGCTAATGATGTTAACACAATCCCATACCATGACAAGCATTACGTTTGGGACTTGTTACAGGTAACAGTCTGTTTAGTCTTTTTTTTTTTTTTTTTTTTTCTTTTGTCTTTGCTCTGGAGAACAGGGGGTCCATTTCTTCCCAAAAAAGACCTGAAGCATTGATTAATCTGACCACAATGCATACTTCCACTGTCTGATGGTCCATAGCAGATGACTCATAGCCTAGAGAAATTAACGACGCTTCTGGACACTTGGCATACCTTTTCCTCAGTGAAGTTTTGGCCTTTGCGGACGTAACTACATTTTTTAATACTTGGCAAAGGTTTGTCAAAGTAATGCTGAGCCCATGACGTGTAGTTATGTCGCTTTATAGATAAATGATGCTGCATCAAGAACAATCATTTTTGGTGATGCCCTTCATGCATGGAAATTCCTCGTGCTTTCATGAATGTTATGTATCGCACCGTCGAGGCTAAAATATCCAGATCCCTTCCTATCTTTTTAAATTTTTAAATCTTTCAATGATTTTCTCATGGATTTGCGGGCAAAATTGGCTTTCCTCGGCTCATCTTAGTCCCTGGAAGACAAGGCCTTTCCTGGATGCTTTTTATGTACCAAATCATTATTACAGTGACCTGCTGACATCAACTGTTTGAAATCACATCAGTATTCAGTGTTTTACCTCATTACAAGTCCTAATTGCCCCATCCCAGCTTTTTGTTTTGGAATACATTGTAGTTCTGCAGGAATGGTTTATTTACAAATAAAATGAAGCTGACCAGACATAACATCTTGCCTCATATCATCTGCAATGAAATGCCAGTTAAAGTAATTTACAAATCTCTGCTTTATGGCTTTCTGGTTTTATGTGCTTTTTCCAAATCGTCCAAACTTTCTGAGTTGGAGATGTAGGTTTACAAGAAGGTTTTGAACTTTTTCTAAAAAAAAAAAAAAAAAACCAATCCTTTTCCCAGTCTGTTTTGCCTGTGTGCCCCTTGATGAGCTCTGCTCTGATTGGCTGATAAAAACTGCTTATAAGAAAAAAGTTGTTGGTGTGCTACCGGTGGGGGGTTGGCAGTTCATGCAAATCTGTGGCGGGGAGTAGGGCACTCAGACAGAGCTGGTCAGTGTGTATGCAGAGCAGCTCTGCTTGTGATGCACAAAAGGCAGGAATTTCAAACTGTATCAAACACTGAAGTGGAAGGGGGGGTCTGCAAAGATACCTTCTCTTGACTGCAGTTGCGCAGACCAGTGTAGAGGTGGGCTCGAAAATATTCTTGAATTACAAGTCTGTGTTCTTGAACTAGGTTCATTAAGATTTTACAGGCCTAATTGAATATCTGTGATTTTTAACAACAGAATCATTAAATATTATATGCATGTGTTAAAAAAAATCTTATGAAATGGGATCAGATCTAGAACAGGGGGAAAGAACTTGCTGTGCGGGAAGTGCACGTGGCGTGGCAGTCGGCTCGGTCAGAACCGGTGCACTGTGCAGGGCAGGCGTAGGCTCCCTGAACACCTCCTGCAGCGTCTCTGTGAGGATAATGTGCTCTGCAGAGACAGAATCATCCTACTCATAACACGCGGGGAAGAAACGTTTTGTATTGACGCACAGTGACTGATTGATGCAGCGGGCTAATTTGGGTTCAAAATTTGCGGGGCATGTATTGAGGATTTCTCTATTGGTGCATGTGAGGTTTGATGTCATCCCGTCACGGTCCAAAAATCAAAAATATTAAAAGAACTCTGTTCACCAGGCATCATGCAAGAAAACGATTTGAACCTACCCCAGTGTTTCGAACTCCTTTTAATAAACGCTACGAATGACTTGAAATGTAATCCTTTTTTTTTGTGGATAAGATTTTTTCCTCCCATTTTGTTCTTTTTTTTTTCTTTTACTTTGCATCTTTTATTACCTTTTGATCTGCGAGCGTTTTTCAAGTGGCAGAGTTTGGTTGTCATGACTGCCGTAAATGCTGTTAATGCAAATTTCATAAGGATGCAAAACGACACCGTGGGTGCGAAATTATGCATTGGGGTGGCGGGGTTAAATCCCCTGGCCTTGCATCAGCACAATTATGTTCCCATTATTTTTAAAGAGTGAGGATTTCTTTAGCTGAAGTAGAGGGGCTACAGGTCATGCAGCAGGCTTCTAAGTCATGTAGTGGTTGTTCACAAAACTCCGGTCAACCTTTCTCACTGGTTTAATATTTGGCCTCCAGGTGTGCCTCAGTATACTTCTACTGACTTTTAATGCGCTTCAGTATATCGTAAACATTAATGACAGTCCGGTCAGACCTCAGTGCTCTTGTTCTCCGCTCGGTGCCTTCCAGGCTTAAGGCAGGAGTTGCATGTTGTGAAAACCAAATCGCTGAAGCGGCTTTATAGCTGACAGCAGTGCAGGAGATTAGGTGCGAGAGGCGCTTATTTATGACGGATTACAACACTGGGCAGTGGGCCGGGGGCTGCTTGTAGGTGGAGTCCAGCGTATGGGAAGGAAGCCACTTGTAGAAAGTCACAATTGTTGAAACTAAAATTAGGCCAGGGCCATATGGCTGTTTGACTCGTGTCACTGCCTTACAAACCATCCCGGAGGATGTGCCTGACGGGGCTCGAATTGGGATGATTTTGAAAATGGGTGCTCTTTAGCGTGTTTAGGTGCACAGTCTAAAACTTGCTTAATCCAATAAAAAAGCCGCTTTGTAGCAGTACAAAATGAATAAACAAATATTCTTAAACTCAGATTCTTTGATATGCCATAGGACTACTGTAAATTTGCAGTGGTGCAACAGGTTAGGATTATTGGTGGGATAAGATTTTATTAAAATCATGCTGTATATAAGAAAAATAATGGAAAAAAATACAAAAAAAAAACCCTGAAGAAATCTGTAAAACTGAGTGTACTATTGTTATTTATCACAGTCAGATAATATTCAATATAATTTCACTTTGACTTGGCCAAGAAACTAATTTTCCACAACTCCATCATAGGACCTCTCTGGCCTCAATAGCAGCAACAGTGCTGCTTTTTGCGGTTTTAATATTTTTACATTCTTCATAACTCCATAATTAAGACCCTCTCCTCCTAGATTATATTTAATCTAGAAGTTTTTTTTTTTTTTTTGTAAGATTTTATTAATCGCCCCGCAGCCACTTACATTACATCCAACGAGTAAGTGCATACATCAACCAACGAGAATGGATCTTCAAACATGAATCTCAATTACAATTTCCCAAGTGTCTACCTGAGTATGCGCGTGCATAATTTCAAGTGTCCACCCTATCAGTGTAAAAGGTCATTTATTTCTCACGTTAGGACGCAGTCCCATTGGTGCGGATCGTAGTCTGTGCTGGCAGCGCCCTCTGGTACTGCGGAGGGCAGATGTCCCACAAACTCCCTGATCCTGGATCAGGGAAAGTCTTTGAGAAATGTACATTACGCGATCAGCCAATGTTAAAGGAGGACAATCATGGCTGGGAAAGTTGGGTGTTATTTCAATATATCATGATAAAAGCTCCTACTACTTTGTTTTCTTTATTTTGCTATTTCTTTAATTTTTATGAGCGATTTTAGAAAACTAGTGGACCGCGCCATTTTCACCACAGCAGACGAAAATTCACCCTCGATCCGCTTAGGGCGCCCCTAATCGTGACGTCAGTGCGGCTGTCAGCGCCATGAATTTCCATTGTCCTGCGGTCCTGCATTGAGATTGTTGAATGACGGAGATATTCCCGCTTCCTCTATGGGGCAAACAGGCGAGCTTGATTATTACCTTTTTCTATCTGACACAACTTTAATTTAGAGGTGAACTAACATCAAAGGCCATTTGAAATGCTTCCAGAAAGAAAGTGCGATTTGAAGTCTGCTAATTACCAGCGAGGCTGGACAGCTGCCATCACCTTGGCATAATTAGCTCACCTAAAATCAATTCCCGTGTACTTTGCCTAACTTGTAATCAAGCCATTTATTCAGCCAACTGACCAATCAAAACCAAAGTCGAGCCAATAATCATTTAGAAGAGATAATGAGAAGCAGACAAACCGAACCAGGCTACCCTGCTAGATTGAAATAATGTCAGTAATCTGAATAAATGGCAGATCTCTGAATTCCACCTCTCGTCGGAAAACTTTCTCGTATTATTAAAAAAGATTTCTTAAAAATAAAATCACGTTAAGATGGCCCTGGTTTTTAAGCGTCAAAAATATACGCAAAGTAGGAAACATTGTGTGAAGCGCATCAAACGTGAATGCGAGAGAGAAATTATTTTCGCATTGCAAGCAATGGACAAATGTACCAAAGACTGGGCAAGCACGTTCAGGCAAATCTGTGCCGCAAATTTTAAACATTTTTTATTTAATAATTGAACAAGATTCGCACACAACGGCCACATGTAATAATCAAGCAAACACATTCAGGCAAACTGCGTGCTGAACTAAGCAAAGTTAAGGTCTTCAAAATCATCCTCCTCTACTCGACAATTGCTTTCACCCACTTCTCATTTACTTGGCTCAATTTGCAATCAAACAGTTGATTCGCTCAATGAACTATTTTAAATTGGTTGGTAGTCTAATTTATTTAGATATCCATGTATGCAGACATTTTGATATCGCATGCATCATGCACATGAATGCATGTGGCAGCCGCAGTGACGTTATGATCTCGCAACTTCTCATACCACTTGTGGCGTTAATGGCGGCCTCCTGGAAACGGCAATTCCAGCTAAATAATGGTCATCTAAAAGAACAGGGGGTATGTATGGACAAAAAATCGACCGTAGAATGTTATGTTGGAGTTAATTACTATAAGATTAAGTCAAAACGTGTAGGTCAGTATAGTCCTTCTTTAACACATACGCGGCCTCAGACCAAACGTTTTCCACAGTCTTGTAGTCCCATCGATTTTTTTTTAATTAATTCTCGTCCCTTACCGATAAAATTTATCATTTTCTGGTAAGGATGAGCGCATTTGTAGAAAGAGGGTTTATTTCAGGGGCAGATTTTTACTAGGTGCACACGGTGCATCCGACTTTAAATTTTGGGTGCACCCGCCGAAAACCGGGTGCATACGTGTACCTATGCACCCGCTATTTCGAGCCCCGCCCTGGCTGTCTATTGAAATTCTCAGCAGCCCTCTGGTACAGTCCCAGTAGCCCTCAATAGGACTTTCAGTCGTCTATAAGGTCCTCCTGCTATGTTCTGAAGTGCACTCTGTCAGGGACACATGATCAGTCTCTTTCTTACCATTGTAGTCCGGGCTGTGTGTCAATGTTGAATCCGTTTTGAGACCCTTTTTTTATTTTATTAAATTTTAAATTTTTATTCATTCATTCATTTATATAATTTTATTTTTTTTTTTTTTTTTTTTTTTTGATCAAGTGCTGCTATGGGGGTGCGTTGGTATTCCTGTCATTTCTTTTTCTTGAAAACGTGCATTGCGTGGCCCAAAAAAAGGTTGCTGTTCGGATTGGATTTAAATACGCAAATACTTTAGAGCCTATGATTGAATCATTATGGCAGTGATTAATGCTGCTCAGTCCAAATATTTGGACGGAGGCAGAATTTTCATTGTTTTAGTTTTGTATGCCACCATGATGGATTTGAAAGGAATCAATCAAGATGTACTTGAAGTGCAGATTTTAATTTATTTTATGTGCGGCCTTCTCAGTTTTAGGGGCTCTAAATTAATTGGACAGACTGACATAATCATTAATTAAATTGTTTTTAAGACTGGGTGGCAAACCCTTTGTCGTCAATGACCGTCTGAAGTCTGGAATCCACAGATGTCACCAGACGCTGGGGTTTCTTCCCTGGTGATGCTCTGCCCAGCCTTCAGTCAGCCATCTTCAGTTTTTGCCTTGTTGGGATGTTTTACCTTCAGCAGGTGAAATGCACGCTCATTTGGATTCAGGTCATATGACTGATTTGTCTATGGTAGAACATTACACTTCTTAACCTTAAAAAATCTTGGGTTGTTTTTCCTAGTGTGCTCCCAAGTCATTGTCTATCTGCTCTTTAAAGCATTTTCCAATTTGTTTTGATGCATTTGATTGAATCTAAGCAAAAACTTTGGCCGAATACAATTCAGATTTCATCCTCCAGCTTTTGTCCACAGTCTCATCACCAGTAGGTAAAAGGGAACTGGCTCAGTGAGCAGCCGTACATGCCCTTTCATAACCACTTTTTACAGATGAGGTGGTAAGCCTCTGATCATGAACAATTCCTTCCCTTCTTCATATCATCCTCCTCTTATCATTCTGGTATAAGTTGGTCTTTGTCTGGTTTATCTATAGGGTGTTGATTTAGAACTAGATAGGCATTTTTTTTTTTTTTTTTTTTTTTTTTGTGGCAAGTTTCTTGTTTTTGAGCCTTACAAATAGTTCACATGTTAAAATCCACAGGCTTTATTTACTGTGGTGAAGTGTTCTCTTGACTGCTGATTTTGGCACTGACACGCCTACCTCCCAGAGAATGTTATTGATCAGGTCAAATCTTGTGAAAGGGTTTTTCTGAACCAGGAAAAGTTGTTCTGTCAACACCACAGTTGTCATCTGTGGTCTACCTGGCCTTTTTGTGTGCCTGAACTCACCAGTGCTTTCTTTTTAAGAATATTCCAGAAAGTTCAGTTGGCCACACATAATAATTTTTCTTGTTCTGTGGTGAGTTTGTTTTTTCAGCCTAATGATGGCTTGTTTTACTCGCACTGACAGCTCTTTGCATTTGATATTGAGTTCAGAGCTACAGGTTCCAAATGAAAATGTTAATGAAGTCAATTGTAGACCTTTTGTGTGTTCACTTTTAAATTAAATTTTTAGGGAATAAAACATACCTAGCCATGGAACAGCTGAGCATCCACTTATCCAAATACTTCTGGTCCCTAAAAAGGAGAGGAATTCATAAAATAATGGTGTAATTGTGGTAGGAGGCGGCACTCTTCTCTTCCCCCTTACACATCATTCTGTCTGTACCTGGCTATTCAACCAATCCACTCCCACTGTTATCTTTTGAATGTCCCTCCAACCCCCTTCTGTTGATCAATCATTGGGTTTCGCTGCCATTGTCATTTTGTATCCAATCAGTTCAATCTTTACTGAAAAGAACAGCCCACCTTGTTTCAGCATAAATCTCTGGGCCTCCATCTTTAGGGCCTCTTGCCATGTTGGTACCAGACAGAGCCACAGACTTCAGCAGTTGGTTTTTATTTGTATTGTTCAACCAGTTGTTCACTATTTTACAAGTACAATAAACTTGATAAGACTGTTGGCTTTGATCTCTTGGTTCTGTGACAAATTCCTCCACCATTCACTCAATTTCTGATGTTAACCCTCAGACTGAAGCAGAATGTCCTCACTTTGAACTTGTAATTTTTATTTAATTTGGACCCCAATATTATGCTGTCAACAGCTGAAAAAAAAGATAATGTCAATGTCTGAATATTTATGGACCTAACCATGTTTATAGCTGGAAGCAATTCTTTTAACCCTGACTGCAGTGTGTAGCTTCTCATTTTTTAACAACCATGTTGGAAAACGTAGCCCATGGTCGAGGAAAAGATGTTTCTGTGTTTCAAGCAGGGAATAATATTGCCTCACATCAAGAAAAGAAAATGACTAAGGAGATTGGTGAAATCACTGGAATTTCGTTAAGGACTTTCCAGGGCTTTATGAAAACCGGACAGTGGATAGTGGTGAACCGATTCTTCTTCTTCTTCTTCTTCTTTTTTTTTTTTTTTTTAAACATGAATATAAACTTGTAAATCTATTACTATCTATGAAAGAAGCTTCTCTGTACGCTCCAAAACTTGCTGAAAGGGCTTCTCAGGGGGCAGGGTTATGATCTGGGGTTGCTTTATTACGTCACATGTAAACTCATCAATATTATGCAGCAATAAAATGTAGTCAGCAGACTACCTCAATGTACTGAATGACTAGGATATCTCGTCAATGGATTTTTTATCTTCCTTGACAGCACAGGCATATTCCAGAATGACAATACCAAGATTATTCAGGCTCAAATTGTGAAAGAGTGGTTCAGCAAGCAAGAGGAATCATTTCCACACGTGAATTTGCCTCCACTGAGTCCTGACCTTAACCTTAATTAATGTGCTGGAGATGGCTTTACATAATTATTACTGTCCCTTCCTCAAAACAAGATTTTGGCCGTAAATTAATGCAATCCTGGTCAGAAATAAATATAACATTGCATTAGATTGTTGAAACACGACGAATGTGCGCCGTGATCACAGCTAGTTGGCAGTCCAACAAAATATTGGTGTGAGACTTTTTTCTTTTTTTTTTTTTTGGCCATGCAGTGTTTCTGTATACCTGAATTGGGTCTTTTACAAATGATGCCAAAAAAGTCAGGGGCTGAATGAAATGCTTCTGGCATAAAACTGTGGAAGTTGGCTAATCACCTGTTAAGGAGCCCACCACCTGTTCCCATGTACTTTACTGGAATAACAAGCAAGCTGTTTATTTACTGACAAGTTGAGACCAATGTGTGAACTACATTGTTTAATGAGTAGCAATTAAACAATTGATTTGCTCCATCAGAAAGACTAAGTGGTAAGCTGGCCAGCTATTATTTAGAAAGCTTCTCTACTGAATGCTTTCTGAACTTCAATTACTCACTAAATGCCACAGATGTGTGTAAATACATTAGCTTAGCTTTGAGTATGTTTGGCCATTATGAACATGAAAATAATTTATATGCTACAGTAATGGTTGAATTTCCCAAAAATGTTTTCTGTCAATTTTTATCACTTTGAACTAAATCATGTGCCATCCTAGAATAAATGAAAAATTGTCATGAATGTTTAATGGGGGGAAAAAAAGAAAAATGCCATAATGGGACATGTAAAAGGTTAAAGGTTCTCTACAAAATTATTCACATTGTTGCCAGTCTTGCCATCTCAGGTGCTTTTAGGTATCGCATAGTTAGCATACGATGTACAACTTCATTTCCAGCAAAGTTGGGAACTTGAGACGCAGTGCAAGATGCAAATTAAAATGGAATGAAATGATTTGGAAATCATCGTCCCATTTTCAATTAAATAGTTTAAAAGACAACATATCAGATGTTGAAATTGAGAAATTTTGTTTTTGAAAAAGCGTATAAAATATATGTTCATTTGAATTTCATTCCAACATCACTTTTCAAAGAAGTTGGGACTGATCATGTTTACCACTGTGTTGTATCATCTCTTCTGTTGACAACACTCTGTAAGGGTTTGTGTTAATGGCCTTGACTGCCTGACCTTGATTTCTGATCTAAAAAAAATTGTTTGAAAATGAACTTCTGTCTTTGCCTGAGTCTAAACCTTGTCAGTATGGAACTGAGGAGCTGTAATTTTGAAAGCAAAATGTTTTGCCATTCTTGCTAAATGTAGGATTTCAGCTGCTCAACACTTCACAGCCTCCTTTGTCATTTTTCGTGTCATATTGCGCTGAGTGTTTTCAGTGTGTGATGGGTCTGGACTGCTGGCAGGCCAGTTTAGCACCTGGACTCTCACTATGGAGCCTTGTAATACATGCAGACTATGGTTGTTTGGCATTGTCTTGCTGAAATAAGCAGGGCCTTCCCTGAAAAAGACGTAGTCTGGATGGTACCATAATTGCGCTTCAAAACCAGTACATATATCGTCCAATATTAATGGTGTCTTCATAGATGTACAGGTTACCTGTGCCTTGTGCACAGATACGCCCCCATATACAGGATTCTGCCCAGGATTCTAGGGGTGCTGGATGGAAAATTTCTGCTGTCTCTTAAGCTGACAATCCGCTTTCCACAAGCTACGAAGCATAATACACATTAGTAATGAAATATGAGGGGCGTAGTACAATCTGAGTTTGTATGAATGTATGTAATGCAAGCGCGCTGTGTGCGCGAGCTGGAAAAAATTTTGCGACAATTTGAAAGCAAATATTACCTCTGAGTCACCAGAGATTACTGTGTTTCTTTGATGTTCTCCAAGGTGCATAGATGCCTCTAATTATCATAGATAGATGCCATATTCATAAACTTGTTTCTTTATTTTGTATCCAAATACTTTTGATTAAATTTCTGAATATGACTTAACAACTGTCATTTATGGTCCAAACATTTCTTCTGTGGCGCCCATTGGACAGAGAACAAGGTGGGCGATAAACGTCTTTAAACTGCTTGTTGGTCTTGATCTGTTTTCAGTCATTTTCCTTGATAAAGGATACTTTATCCCTCCCTTTTCAGGTGTAGCTAATTGTCTTTGTCAAGACGCGAGATAAAACACGTCAGTTGAAGGCAAAAAAGTGCGCATTTCAATCTTTCAGTGAAACAATCATGAAGCGAGGGTTTGATGGCTTGCTTTGTAGGATGTGGCAAAAGTTAACGCGGAAAATCCACAGTAGTTTTTTTTTTTTTCGTGAAGGGTTACCTATTAAGGCACGTGAATTAAACGTTTTTATTGAATTTATTATTCACTCACCTTGACGTTTCATTAAAAGTGAAACTGTGTTCTTAACCACCAATGGATAATTCATATTGTTGGAAAACGTGTTAACCAAGAACAATGATTAAAATTGGGTCAATAATCTCATCCATTTCAAGGTATGTTTTCCGCCCCCTCGGTTTTCCATCCACCGACCGCCACTGTTATTAAACACTGATAGATTAACATGTAAAGAATGTTGCTGTTCTCAGAGATTTATTTAGCTTTGCTGTCGTTTATAGAACAAAACTTTTCTCTCGACATGCGAAGTACAGCGCAACAGAAATCAGTCACCCTGCCCCGATTATAATTGCTTGTCTTTCATTAGATTGAGACGACTGCACCGATCATTTCCCCACAACCTCAGATTCAATTAGCCCATGAATACCCAGCACATGCGGGCTCGGGTGGCACTAGGTGTTTCCATCACTGTTGGGCAGGTTTTTCAATATCAATGACGACCAGCGCAGACGGGGCGCAGGTCGAAAACGAAAGTTTGCTATTCTGACGATAACAAGAAGGGGGGCATATTTAGGGTCATGTTTTGTTTCTGGCGATTTTATTGGACACTGGATGCATTCATTTTAACTGATTTTTGAAAAAATAGTGCCGGTCGGGAAAAGTACTATCTGGACTGAGTGGTGGTCGGTGCATTCTGAATGCTGGTCGGTGGTGGTCGGCAGAGGCAGAACCCTGCAGCTTTTGATCTGACCACTGATGATGAGCTGGATGGTCCCTCTCCTCTTTAGCTCAGAGGACATTGTGTCCATGATTTCCAAAATGAATTTTGCATTTTGATTGATCTGACCACAGGACTGTTTTGCACGTTGCCTCAGTCCATCTTAAATGAGCTAGGGCCCAGAGAAGGCGGCATGCGGTTATTTCCACAAGGGAATTCTGTCTCTCTCTAATACAGTGCCACCTGAGTGCATGAAGATCACAGCCATTCAGCATTGGTTTTTGACCTTGTCCCTTGCGTTTACAGATTTCTCTGGATCCTTCCTTTTTTTTTTTTTTTTTTTTTTTTTTTGGGGCCCCTTCCCGAACTTTTTTAAAATTGGCTGCAGGCATCAACTTCAAAATGTGCAGCTATGTTTAAAAAAAAAAATTCTCAGTTTCAACATTTGTTGTCTTTGTACCATTTTCAATTAAATACAGGTTTTAAATGCATTTTTACTTGGTGTCCCAAGTTTTTGGGAAATGGGTTTGTAATTCGAATCAGTTTTGATTTGTCAGTAAAAAAGAGCTCAATTTTTATTAGGGTTGCAAATTTCTGGCATTTTCCATAACCAATAATTGAACATGTTCTCAATCATTAATCACTTGATCATTAATTTATGAGATGCAAAACGCTTGTCTTTTTCTCTGTTTTGTTTTGCTAAACAATTCTAGCGGCGCATTAGCTACTTGAAATAATTATTCATGAAGCACTAACAATTTAAACAGTGGTAGTACAAAAAGGCAATCATGGCAGCTGTTGTCTGCCAGTCCTCATTCAGCAAATCTCCCCTAATCTGGTAAAACTTAGTAACTCACTTTTTGGTGGAAATTGAGTTAGACCCATTTTTGCAGTTACTAGGTTACTAAGCACCAAATAAAGTACCTACAGTCGTCATTGAGAATACCCATTCTGTTGTTGGAATTTTGAATTGTATTCCTGAAAGAAATCACACTGAGACAGATGAGTAAATAGGATCCTTTACTGCTTGCAAGTAGGGTCTTCGTTACAGGCAAGAACAAAGACAAAGGAATCTCTCCTTTGCTTTGGATATATGTAAAAGCACAAAGTCAGAATCTCCTCCCCTTGGGGCTGAAAAACGCCATCGTGTTGGTTCCAGTCGTTCTTCGGCCAGGAGTAGGCATCCCACATATGGCTGGCCCTGACAGCCATATCTGCAGTACAGAGGAGTCTTTCTCTCCCCAGTTATCGGTTCCTTATCTCGTGGTTCTGCAGGCTTCGCAGGAACTGTCTCCTGGGAACACACAAAACTCAAAATACACTCCCTGTCCGGCTGGACCTCAAGGTTTCAGACAGAATGAATACACAATAAACACAGTTTAATGGCGTTTCTACTAACGTAAAACTTAAGTTATTTAAGTTTAGCAATCATGCCTGACCTAGGCTACTCAAAGGAGAAGCAATTAATAACACAATAAGCAATAATAAGGAATTTATGACTGAATTCCACCAACATTTCCCTCCTCTTTACAATTGACTATCCGCCAACATGCCACTTCTCTCGATTTTCAGCATGTGCTTTATTTCATGGGAAATGCTCTATTGTTTACACAGGTCACTTATTTCAATCACATAACCGTATGGCTCCTCCAGCTCCTCGGGCAGAGCATGTCCTTCGTCGATGTCCTGGAACATAAACATCTGAAACCGTGGGTTCGCATTCAACATTTTTGATGTGACACTTTTAATTATTGGAATCCCACAGCAACTACAAAAGAGCAGTACTGCGAATCCTGCTGCTATGAGGCTCAATATAGATGTTATTGCTGCTCTCCGCCCCCCAGAAACAAGCCACTGCCACCAGGTACTGTCAGATACATAGTCACTCAGCTGTGCATCTGATAGATCTTTTAAACGTTACAAGGCTTGATCTATCACTCCCCCCCTCCTCATCATTTGCTGGTATGTAGGTGCAGCATGATTTACCTATTATTTGACCAACTTCACCCTGTGCTGCTGTCAATAAATCGAGTACCATTCGATTTTGCAGTGTCATTAATCGTAAGGCAGTCAATTCTTGCTGTACACTCCTAGTGATATTACGGGTTTCATTTATAAGTGCACTTAGGCGATAGTTCACAGTTTCCATTCGCAACATTACCTTTCCAACTCCCAGATGCGGAAACCGGGAGAGGGCGATCTTGTCCCCTACTGACCACAACTTTGCCTCTGCTGGAACATTAGTTCCCCAAATCGGATCATGTGGTGCTGCTGCATCTCGTCTCCGTCGTGTGATGTTCCTGTCTGCACTCACAATGTACGTGTGGTCATTCAACTGTACAAAAACATATACCCCTCCCCAATGTGGTGGTAATGCAACATATATCCGATGTCCACACAACCAATACCAACCATCCACAGCTCTCATCCCATTCCAGTGAGGTGCCCACGGGTGACATAGTCTGCCAGTTGGACTGTCTTCTCTCCCAATGAAAAAAGATGTTTCTGTTATTTGTGGATAACCACAGAAAATCAATGGTTTCCCCTGACACCCCTGAGCTACTCCCACAGATACTGTGCCATTACCTTTGACACATTGCCAAAACTTCTGCTCCGAACTATAATGGACTACCATGAGCGGAACGTTAGAACTCATATTTCCCAACTTCAGGTACCCATCTTTGTCGGTCCAGTACTTTAACCCAAAGTTCATTGCTATGTTGAGCGGGCGTAAACTGGGGTCTATTGAGATCAATACACTACGAGCAGTAGACACTGCCATAGCGCACTTAATCGTACTATTCACACTCAATGTGGGCGCTGCAACTTGTATCACCTCTACTCTAGGTGTAGGTATGGAGGCTGGTGGGTGTGTGCACACATAACACTCAGTGCAGTTTACAGAATGTGCTGATCTGTTTGCATATCTCTACCATGTATTAGGAGATCCCTCTCACATATATGCTACTAAGTGAGGCAAGTGCCTATCTTCCCCCACATACCTTCTTGCCCTAGGTGAGGTTGGCATGTGGGCTACACTTACTATGCATATACCTAGGATTAACAAACACAGGGGGAAGTGAGCCATGTTATGAGCCAGTCTGGAGTCTCTACTGACTTGGAGCATAAATAAGTTCTTCACCGGGTTTGAGACGGGCGAGCTCTATATGCCACGCCCCCTTTGTAGCCGGACTACCTCTAAGTCTATCCTGACTTATTTAGATGCACCTACACACCAGTTGGAGGAGGTGCCACCTTGCAGTGTCCACGATTCCCTCTCCTGTATTCTCACTGCAGTCGGTGTGGTCAGGAGCACTTGATATGGACCCTTCCACGTCGGTTCACTCCACTTCCGCTTTTTACCAACATTCCGCACCAGGATCCAATCTCCAGGCTTAATCTCCCCTGGTGGCAGCTCTGCTACTGATCTAGGAAGCACATTTCGAATCTCAGTCTTGTTAGTTAACATTCTAATCATACTTTCTGCCAGAGTTGCTTCTTCTATTTGTGTTCTCTGCAATAACTGTGGTAATTCAAAAGGTTTCCCATGTACTACTTCATAAGGTAACAACCCCAATCCGCGCTGTGGTGTTATTCTCATGCTAGTTAATGCCAACGGCAGACATGCAACCCAGTTCCATTTAGTCTCTGCCATGGCTTTGTGCAGTTTTGCTTTCAGGGTTCCATTAGTTCTCTCCACTAATCCTGCTGATTATGGATGATATGCACATGCTTTTTAATCCTATTCCCAATTTTGCTCCTAGGCGGGTCAACACTTCATTTCTAAATTCTGGTCCATTGTCACTATACAACGCCTTTGGAATTCCCCACCAAGGAATAATTTCTTTACTCAAAATTTTTGCTGCTGCTATTGCATCTATAGATGTTTCTGGAAAGGCTTCTACCCATTTAGAGAAGGGACATACCAATACTAGCACATACCTTTTCCCTTCACACGGTGTTAGGTGTATAAAATCCATCATCCATGTGTGAAAATGGCTCAGAGGGCGTAGGAATTGCCCCTTTCTGTGTTACCACCCCTCCTGGTGTGTTGTAGCTCTGTCATGTTGGACATTTCTTCGAAAAATTTTTAAGATGGGTAGTGAGTCCAACGGTATAGTAACTCTGATTGATTAACCCCTCCATCCCTCCTCTTGATGCATGGCACTGCCCATGCACCAAATCAGCGGCAATGTGGAAAAGGGATTTTGGCAGTATAGGCTTACTATTGGGCCCCACCCACCCTTCATCAGTGTGTTGCGTGCCATGTGATGTCCTTTGACGTTTTTCTTGTGGGGGAGCGGCCATACTCCGCTCTCAGCAGATCACGTGAAATTGACACTTCAGATTGGAGTGGTATCCCCACAAGAGTGTGTTTGGCTGCCGCCCTTGCTTCTCTGTCTGCAAAGGTGTTAGCTCACGCCAAAAATCCAATCAGTTTGGCTATCAGCTCTGCTGCTTGTGCAGAGTGAGTAGGTGGCAGAGGGCCAATATCAACACAGCTATCATGAGTACAGACAGCATATCCAACACATGGGTTGCCTTCATTGACTCTTGACGCCGAACTATCCACTTAGTATTCAATCTCAGGGTTTGATAGAGGGGTGTCCTTGAGTCCAGGACATGGAGCATTATTAGATAGGACTTCTTGTAAACAATGGGGACAAAATGTTTTTTTGTTTTTTTTAATGAATTATGATTAAGCAATCCACTTCAGTCTAGGGTTCTGCTAAGAGCGTGGAGGAAATGCACAGTCAGGGCTTATTAGCCCCAACCATTGTTACAATTCCCCACGTCATCAGTAGAACCGGGTGGAGTTGCTTTAGACTATGTTACAATATGCAAATTTTTTTATTCACAAGAATTGGTACATATTTAATATTCAACTAATAGTTTTCCCGTTGGGCTCCCAGCACATAAAGGCCAACTCAGTCAGTACCTTTTATTTGATGGTCCACTTGTCAAAAATAAATTTAGAAATGAGAAAAGGAAAAAAATGTGATCACGTTATTAGTCGACTTTTTCAATTATATGGTGGTCCACCTTTTGAATTTAGTCTTGTTTAATACTCTGAATTGGATTTCCCCAAATCTATTTCAGAAGGTAAACTTTTAAGCTGAAAACCCACAGTTGAATCCCCAGCTGGCCAGCTTATCACTGTCACTCAAGGTTATTTTCATCTCTTCTCTTCAGCAGTGAGCTCTGTGGAAGAGTTCCAAGAGGAGTTAGAGACAAACAATAATGACATAATTTTGTTTTAATTCAACTCGTTCGGATCCTTTCCTGTAAAAGTTAAATGAACAGATTAAGGTTATCAGCCACTCAGTTCCTTTGCCATACAGACATTCCAGGACAGTTCCTGTTCAAAATGGAGAAAAGATCTTTAATTGCATTTCTTTGGTCAGGAAAGCTTTCAGTCACATTTGCTTAATCACAATGCATCATCCTTCTGTTCTCTGACTTCTGTATGTCGACCTTTCACCTACCTGTGCTCCCTTATCTGCTTCGGTCAATAAGGCTCCATTCGCTGCATTGCTTTGACTCTGCGCTCCCCTGTCTAAAAACCCATCCAGTCTCTAATCCCACAATAGTTCACTTGATTTTTTTAATATTTAATATGTACCATTAAATTTCATATTATATTTTATATTTCCTGGTACTTTTCTGATCTTTTTCAAATATCAATTGAAAATTTTCAATACTTGATAGAGAAACCTCTGCATAAATTAAATTTGGCACGCAGTCTGTTACTGTATACAGTGTTAAACAGTACTTTGGCAATTTTTGAATGCACGGTGTTATTCTTGTTTCTACTTTTCCTTCATTTTCTTTTCAGAGATATGCTTCTAGCAAACCAATCTCACACAGTCTAATTATTTACAGAAAACTGCTTAGATTTTTTAGCTCTTTACAATTTTACAAATATTGAACAAATTCAAATGGTGTAATTACTTCACGCTCATAGAGGATATTAGCAATGCATTACTACCGCCAAATATTGGAGTATTTAAATATTGGGCTTTCTCCTGCATCAAATGGTGCATTTTTGTTTTATTCTCAATCTTATATTTTAATCTCACTTATGCCCATTCTATGTTCTTTTTACGTGAAGCTCTCAATAAATGTAATCATTTTGTTTTAAAGGACTCGGCAATGCATTTCTTTCTCGTACATTAAACATTTTCCCCGATTTTCACTTTTTACTCGAAGCAATTCAATTAGCCACAACATTAGAAACACTTGTCCATGTTTGTGTAATTTACATTCAATTGTTACTTCCTCTAAATTTACCTCTGTTTATAGTTACTGATCATTTAAGAAGGGCATACGTTTATTTAGTCATGAAATGGGGACTTTTATTTGATTTCATAAGGAATAGTTATTCTGTTTACTTCTGCAACTTTGTCCTTTTACAACTCCACAGTCATTAAAATAGATAAACTCCTGCAAATTTGCACAGCTATTATACCCAGTTTTCTTAGGAATTTCATTTTTTACCAATCCTGCAATTACAGTAAGAATTCCATAAAATACTGTAAATCTAATCAACGGACACCTAAAATTAATCTTGAATAAATGTTAATTTTATTTTGGACATCTATATGAGCACTTAATGAAATAGAATGACAACTGTATTCAATCTAACAAAGACAGAACTAACAAATATGCCAGCCATTCAGTTGTTTACAGACGCTCACAGTTAGGTTTATTCACATTGAGTTCCACACACACAATCTGAGCTCAGAATACATACACACACACACACACACACACACACACACCCTCAGTGCACTTTCCTCTCTCACATTCATTCACATTGGAAAAGATCCAAGGCTCTAAGTTTCTTATGACCTGCTTAGATAACATACACAGGCAACGCTCTGTTTCAATAGCATTCAATCGGTAAGTTGTTACAAATGGTTTAAACCACGCACGGAACGCCTGGTTTCCCTGTTATGGATGAGGACATCCTTTCATTGCTGCATTGCTACACGCATATCTCCCTCCGTCCACGCGTGGTATACCCACTGTATTTCACTGCAACCCGCGGACACCTCTATTTGCGGCCAACAGTCTCATAGATTCTACTTCATCCTCATCCCACTACCACCCGACGTATGAGTGCACCACAGATGCCCGCATTATGAACCATTATTAACCATTATGCTGACGTTCTACACATTCTTCAGTCACAGTCAAAGTCATCTGTCCCACAGCAGTTACAACAACACAGTCCCCCATTACTGTTAGTCTGTTCAATAGTTTTAGTTTTATTCTTTCTGTCTCACAGCAATAAAGCCGAATTCTGAAAAATTCCGTCACTCACCCGCTCCTCTTCTGTTAGAACCTCCCTCCTGGCCTCACTACACACCCAGAGAGCCTTCACAGTTGCTCCGGGTTGAGGACTTTTCCCCCTTTTACGTTTTACGTCTCTCAGGACGACCATGCATGGTTTTCAGTTGGCGCCGATTCTCCAGGGAGTGCAGGTGAGATATTGGAATCCCGGACAAGCCCCCAATGTTGTGGGAATTTTAAATTGTATTCCTGAAAGAAATCACACCGAGACAGATGAGTAAATAGGATCCTTTACTGCTTGCAAGTAGAGTCTTCATTACAGGCAAGAACAAAGACAAAGGAATCTCTCCTTTGCTTTGGATATATGTAAAAGCACAAAGTCGGAATCTCCTCCCCTTGGGGCTGAAAAACATCATCATGTTGGTTTCAGCCGTTCTTCGGCCAGGAGTAGGCATCCCACATATGGCTGGCCCTGACAGCCATGTCTGCAGTACAGAGGAGTCTTTCTCTCCCCAGTTATCGGTTCCTTATCTCGTGGTTCTGCAGGCTTCGCAGGAACTGTCTCCTGGGAACACACAACTCAAAATACGCTCCCTGGTCCGGCTGGACCTCAAGGTTTCAGACAGAATGAATACACAATAAACACAGTTTAATGGCGTTTCTACTAATGTAAAAGCTAGATTATATAAGTTTAGCAATCATGCCTGACATAGGCTGCTCTGACCTAGGCTACCCAAAGGAGAAGCAATTATTAACACAATAGGCAATAATAAGGAATTTATGACTGAATTCCACCAAAACATTCTCTTTTTTTTTTTTTTTTTTTTTTTTTTAACAGCGAGTTTATCCTGAAGGACTTAAGTTGTTTTCAGTTTTCTCAGTTTCATGAAAAAGTGAGTTACTAGGTTTTACCAGATTAGGGGAGAAATGGTGCTGCTAAATAAAATGGTGTCAAATGGGCTGCAAATTCCTACCAATGCGGTTACAAAAGCACAAAGCGAGAACGCAAAAAAAAAAAAAAATTACGCTTCACTCAGGTGTACTCTCACACGAGAACAGAGCACCTGAGTGATGAAGGCACATTTTCATCTGAGCAATTTTCCTGGATCTAAAAAAAAATCATCATTTTGGCTGTAGCCTGACAGGAGGCCAACGCAGTGCAATTTCAGATAAATGCTAGCTAGCAAGCGTAAACCTTTAATATGCCGTGTTCAGTGCTTTATCAATGTTTAGAATGTTTTCCACTTAACACATACTGTTTAAAGCCATTTGAAGACTTATGTGGAATTAATTTCCTTTTATCTTTCATAATCCAATGAACAAAAGGCCACAATGAAACAGAATTACTGAATAGGCTGAGATTTTTAGCTTACCGGCCCTATGGGCCGATAAGCTATTGTCGTGATGTGGCGTCCATCGTCTGTCGTCCGGAACATTTTTTTAATCTTTTTTTGGCCTGATGAATTTTCATGTAAATTTGCAATAACATACTACTAGTCCATATCTCCAGATAATTTTCTTGGATTTTTGATTGAATCATTTTTGTCCGTTTTATGGGCCCTTGAAATTTTGGCTCCAATGTTAAAGATAGGACTGAGAAATTTAAAAAAATTATTTCTCAAAAACTGCGTGATAAATTTTTTTCTAAATCAGGCAATCAACTTACCTTGGTACCGTCAATGCACAGTGCGAGCGCCATTTTGATTGAATCAACGGAAGTGGGTCTATTGGGGGCACTGTACTTTATGAATGTGCAAGATGGCCTGTGGAGGCCAAATGGTTGCAGATAGAGATTAGGTTTGTATTATCGACATATAGGAAGTTTTATATGACCTATATTATGGAAATATTAAATGTGACCACAGATGACTTTGAAAGGTCAAACTCAAGGTCAGGGAATATATTAACAATGTTCAAAGATATGCCTTGAGATTTCAAAAAATTATTTCTCAAAAACTAACTTTTTTTCTAAATCTGGTAATCAACTCACCTTGATACACTTTATGTACAGTGCAAGTGCCATTTTGATTGAATCGACGGAAGTGGGTCTAGTGGGGGCGCTGTACTTTAACATTGGGTCTTATGGAGAATGGGCCAAATCGCCTGTGGAAGCTAAATGGTTGCAGATAGAGATTAAGTTTGTATTACTGACATATAGGAAGTAATATATGACCTACATTTTGGCTGTGTTAAAGTTGACCTCAGATGACCTCGAAAGGTCAAACTTGAGGTCAAGCAAAATGTTACAATTATCAAAGGTTTCTAGGCTTGAAAATATTGAAGATTGGGAACATACGTGCATTGAACACTTATAGGAAGTCATGTATGAACTTTCATTTGGTGGCCTTGAACTTGACCTTCGGCGACCTTGAATGCCCAAACTTCGCAGTGAAATTTCAATGACTTATATCAGCAAAATGGTTACAGATTGAGTGTAGGTTTGTATTGGAGATGTACAGGAAGTCATACATGAACTTTCATTCGGTGGCCTTGAACTTGACCTTCGGTGACCTTCGAAGGTCAAACTTCACATAGTGAAATTTTAATGACTTCTATCACCAGAACTATTACAGATAGAGCTTGGGTTTGTATTGTGGTCATATAGGAAGTCATGTATGAAGTTTCATTGGGTGACCTTGAACTTGACCTTCAGTGACCTTGAACGGCCAAACTATAAAGTGAAATTTCAATGAATTGTATCAGCAAAATCGTTACAGATTGAGTGTAGGTTTGTATTGGAGACGTATAGTAAGTCATGTATGAACTTTCATTTGGTGACATTCATGTTGATCTTCGAAGGTCAAACTTGACCAAGAGAAAATTCAATGACTTCTGTCACTGAAAAGGTCACAGATGGAGCCTAGGTTTGTGTTACTGACGAAGGAAGTCACATATGAACTTTCATTTGGTGACATTCAACTTGACTGTTGGTGACCTTTTGAAGGTCAAACTTGACATAATACAATTACAATGTCTTGTAGTGCCAAAACGGTCACAGATGAAGTCTAGGTTTGTATTAGAGACATATAGGAAGTCATATATGAACTTTCATTCGGCGACCTTCGCATTGACCTTCAAAGGTCAAATGTGACCTCGTGAAAATTCAATGACTTGTATCACTAAAATTGTCACAGATGGAGCCTAGGTTTGTGTCAGTGACATCCAGGAAGTAATGTATGAAATTTCATTGGTGACATTCAACTTGACTGTCAGTGACCTTTGAGGGTCAAACTTGACAGTGAAATTACAATGACTTGTATCACCAAAATGGTCACCGATTGAGCCAAGGTTTGTACAGAGGCATTTAGAAAGTCATACATGAAGTCCATTTGCTGACCACAACTTGACATTCTGTGACCTTTAATTTCACAATTGACAAATTGAATTTTCAATTACTTGTATCACCAAAACTGCTTCAGAGTTTAAGATTGTGAACGTATTACAGGAGGTCCTATAAATGTATGTGCACTTGTATTTAGTAGCCTTGACATTGATTTTCATTGATGAAAATGTCGAACTTCACATGAAATTTTCATAACTTGTATCATCACTATAAGTCTACTTGGCGGTAAGCTACAGGACCCTTGGTCCTGTTTTTTCTAATTAACTTCAGATTTCTATCCTTGCAATCTTGCACTGAAGTGTAACGTTTGACCATTATCAACACGTCTCGTCACATCACAAATAATTAATAGCTATCTACCATATCGGGGATGTCCAGGTCTTCTCCTTTGAACTAGATCCTTAGAAAAGCGATTAAAAGTGCAAGTATGATTTTCCCAATTGATCATTACACTCTGGAACAAAACACTGAGTAACTGCAGACACGCTACCCTTTCTCCACCATTTGAAGTTTGTTTAGATCCAGAGAAATGGCTACCATAGAAAAGTGATGTCGCACCTCAGTACTTTGTATGCGTTACTCAGCAATTCTTTAACAATGTGAGAGCACCTAAACAAGGCAGACCAAAGAAAACCCAGTATTTTTTCTGAACTTAAAACATTTCACTGCAAGTTGCATGATGTGACAACTGTATGTGACGAAGTTCTTGAATCTTGAATTGAACTTCAAAGTTGAAGTGCACCTCTTGTGGTGTAAACGTTAACATAGCATCCCTAACTGTTACTCAGTCGAAGTACATTGTAACAGGTGATATTTAGTCACGTGTTAAAAGATGACATGTGCAACCTCATTGGTGACTTCTCAATGCCATTATTTTCCCAGAAGCGTTTCACCTGGCCTCTGATGCTTAGTTGCTGTTTGTTAGGGACCCAATTTGGGTATAACACTATGTTTTCAAGAAAAGGAAATGGTGCACAAATGTCAACACGCCCCATCGCGGCAGTTGGTCTTAAGCTGTAAAAAACAAATAGATTAAAATTAAAAAATTGACACCCCTGTAATTGCAGCGGCTTTTGTAAAAGCCAACTTGACTGACTGTTTTCATTTAGAAAGTCCGACTCCTCTGAACTATCAAAGGGTGAAATGACTGAATGTGAGGTTAGATTCACGGTGAGGTTAGCTGTCCTTGATTATTATGGCCTTAGTCTATAACTGGGGGTCATCATGTTGTATTTTTGGTGTGATTTAGGATGCCTCTGTCAACAGGGGAACTGAAGCCATCATGCCATCATGGTTTTGGCTCACTGCATGCCTTTTAAAGCATATGGGCGAGTCATATTTAATTATATGATCTATGCAACCGGGTGTTTATTGTGATTTAATAGCCTCTGATGTCTCGGCCTGTACTAGAGGCCTGGAAGAGATGCCCTTTGGTCTCGTCGCACCTGTATGAGTTGCACTTATGAAGGGTCTGATGCACAAATAATTAGGATCCTTGTGGCTAGCAGCAAAGTGAAAAATGCCGCAATATGCTTGAAATTGCACATAAATCATTGTGTAAGCCCTCTGTGTCTTTTTTTTTTTCTCTCCCCTCCCTCCTCATCTCCCATCATCTGTGGCATGACTCAAGAAATTGGCATGAATGGAGATGCTGCAACTGACTTTCGACAATTGAGTGCTTCCTGTTTTTTGGGGAAGGGGAGTTAAATGACACGTGAGGTCAGGCAAACAGGTTTTTTTTTTTTTTTTTTTTGGTTTGGCTCATTTTTTTTCTTCCTTTTTGGATGACTGGGCCTTACTAACTGGGAGGGTGAAGAGGATAATTTTTAGTGTTATTGCTGAGCCCTACCAGTCTGCCTCTGACGTATGAGGCTTAATGCAGGGGTGCTGCTGTGTGAGAAACGGCACTTGAGCTGGAAGCGCTAAGAGTCAGACTAGTTCTAGACCTCCTTGACATGCACACTTGATTAGATGGAAGCGGGGGCGGAACTGGGACCTGCACTGCATGTTCTCGGAGGGGCGTTACCTTCAGAGGTTCGCGGAACGCGACGGGCGGTGATGGATGAGATGGGCGCCGGTCATCACCTGAGACAGCACTTTTGCTGCAGGGTCGATGTGTGGAAGGGACTGTAAGGCTTTGACTCAGCAGGGAGGTGCGGTAATCCTGCGCACAATGTTAGGGGAAACTGCTCAATCCTGTCAAATGGGCTTTTAAGGGAAAAGGCCAACGCGGATATCTGTGTGGTTGGTTGGGAATTTTTAACATATATATTTGACATGGTGATTCTCTTTGTACGATTGCTGTTCACTCGTCCGGCTCATGAGAGTGAAGCAGGCTTTGTTGAGCGAATGTGTCTAATGGTTTACGTTGACTTTATGCTGAATTGCCCTTCTTGTTTGTTTTTGCCGTTTAGGGAAGACATCTCAAACGAGGCCCTCCGAAGGCCTGGAGAAGCACAGCTATTCCTGGTACAAAAATGCGTCGGAGAGCGACAAGAAGCCCGCGTCACAGACCGCCACCCTGAGGACGGAGGCCAAGGAGTCGCTGGACAGCTGGAGCTCCATCATGGCTGCATGTTCCACCTCCCCAGGTCCGGATCAGGAGGATCTGCCTGCCGCCTGGACCTCCAGCTACAGGCCGGTGGGCGAGCTCAAGCCCTCCGGCGCCAAGGACGACCAGGCCTCTGATCTAGACGCGGACTCCGCCCGGAAACTGGACATCGCCGAGGCAAGCCAAGGGGGCGATCCCGCCCCTGTTGAAGCGGACGAATACGAGGAGCACTCCCAGTCCCTCCTGCGCCCCTCCAACTGCCGAACGTACCACCGGCCCAATAAGAACAGGCAGGCCTTCGGCGGCGACCAATCCGATGGCAGGACCCCCAGCCAGGCCCCGCTCAAGACCAACAGTGTGGCGGAGGGCAAACCAGGCGGCAGGGGGCGCACGAGAGACTACACCGTCCTGCACCCGTCCTGCCTGTCGGTGTGCAACGTCACCATCCAGGACTCCATGGAGAGGAGCATGGACGAGTTCATCGGCACCAGCTCCACTGACCCGGGGGAGGCCGGACGGCTCCGGAAGAAGACAGAGACAGCTGTCGCCAAACCCACCAGGTACGCCAGATCCCTACCCAGCCCCCGGCCCAGGGGAGAGCAGAGACCCTGTCTCCATCGTTAACCAAACGGTTCGCTGTTGCTGGCTTGCTCCAGTTTACTTCAGTTTTACTTGGAGAATAGGCCTTAAAGGGACATTATCATCCAATACAATTTGCTGCTTAAATCATTCCCATATAACAATACATTCAACTTCTAACCTTTTCCAGGTGATTCAACCCCCATGAAATTCAAATATCAAACAAAGGGTGCGAGCAAATAGGCTATTCTCCCTTGAATGGGGCGCACCATTTTATTAGAGCAGTCTCTTTTTCGGTGCTTAGCTGTGACGTTACTCCGGCTGCTCTGCATATACGCTATATACAGCACACACAGTACAATCGCAGTCTTTCCACCGCTATTTTTGCAAAATGAGCAAGCTAGCCAGCGTGCAAGGACCATTATGTAACAGTATTTTGTTAGTTAGCTGGCTAGTCAGTGTTGACTGTGAATTTAAAAACCATGGCAAGTTCAACGGTGAATGTCTGTGACTCATTACAGCGTATCAAAGAGAAAGTGATGTAGCTCAGTTCAAACATAAAGCTCACAACAAACGCAAAATTTACTTAACTCGTTTCATAACTCTCATGTGACACGCTTACTCGTAAGATCCTCTGTGTCATGCATATCCCTGGGATAGGCTACCGTACCGCACAGTGAGTGTGTGTCATTTGTCGTGTGTTTGTATGTCAGTAATGCAGACATAGTCGAGGTCTTGGTGCAGGAAATCTGACTTACCCACTTTACTTCTAGGCACGTTATTTGTTTTAACAGCCGGATATCGCACAAAAGACGCGGAATGTTCAGGTATTATCACCATGCATAATGTGTGAATGCAATACAGATGAAAATGTCAGCCATAGTGAGCCGGGATGATGTCACTATTTACAGTGCCCCCATCGGCAATTCTTCAAAATACCGTCTGCCAGAAGTGTCATGACGCATTCCATGAACTTATCATAAACATCTAAACTATTCGAAAGGATGACCCCCGCATGAAAAATTTCCTACTCATGATTGATTTTGTATATTAATGCAGCTATTGAGCATGACTTGCTGTACCATAACAGGGGCTGCACTAGGAGAAAAATTTTTTTAGCCACCTTGGCTGACTCTGCTCAAATTTCTTTAGCCACATGAAAAAAATTTTTAGCCACATGCATTGTAAAACTTTGGATTAAAAACGCAGACATACCAGCCAAAAGTTTGGTCACACCCACATTTTTCTTACAATACATGTTAAATAAAAAATAAGCAGTCTTTATTTTGCAAAAAAAAAAAAACTTAATTCCTAAATCCATTGAACTAACCACCATTTGTTGTCATACACTGCCCGTCCAAAAAAAAAAATCACCGTTTGGAAATAAATGAACAAATTCTATGATTGGATCATTATTGCGGTTATTAATATGTTTCAGCAGACAATAATCATTTCAACCCTGACTGATGAAGCGCGTTGCTACTCATTTCTTAAAAAAATCACCTCTGAAGATGCATCCCTTGATGGTGGAAAAGATTTTACAGTATTTCAGAAGGAGCAGGTTACTGGCCTGTATTTAGCAAAGAAAACAATGAATGAGAAAAACAAGTATGAGGAATCATTTTCACAGACAAATTTGCCACCACAAAGTCCTGACCTTAACCACATTGAAAGTTATTGAGATGTGCTCAAGAAAGACCACAGAGTGGTTCAACCATTTTGTCGAGAAGACAAGATCTCGAGCCAAAAATTATGGCATTTCTGATCGAAAATAAATGTTCTGGCATAGCATATGGCTGTCAAAGCAATGACAAGACGAATTTGCACTGTAATCAAAGCTACAGGGGTTCCAACTAAATATTTAAGTGTGCGACTTTTTTTTTTTTTTTTTTTTTTTTTTTTGGGACAGGCAGTGTATTTGCAGAGCATTCTCACTTTTTTTTTTTTTTTTTTTTTTTTTAAACAAAGACAGTCATATGACTATAGTCAATTTGCAGCTACACGACTGTCTAACTTCCTAAAGACGTGCTGCACTTGAGGTGTGCTTTTCATCAACCTTTTTGCCCAAAGGTCAAAACCGCTTGACTTTAATTTCAGCTGTTGGAAAATAGTAGAAGGAGCTTATTTGTCAGTTTACTTTGCAAAATATGGCTTCTTTTAAAATTCCATAATTTTGGACACTATTTAAACAAGTAAATTATTCTCTTTTCAGTTCTTCCTGTTAGCCTTTGACAAGATTCCATTTGCGAGTATATACAGTAGAGAAGTTAAGCTGTTTAAATTACTCTAAAAACAGTGCTGTGACATTAGCGAAGTGTGTCCAAACTTTTGACTGGTACTGTAAATCAAGGAGGGACAATTTTGGTTTAGGGGAATAAACTATCAAAGTTCTGGCACTGACACCGTTTAACTTACATTGCTGCATTGCAGTTTGATTGCACTTCTGAATTTTTGCTTTTTGATATTTTCCTGCGCCATCCAATGCACTGTCTGCATCTGTTCAGTGACTGCCTCCTTCACCTTGTCGTGCGCCTTTTTTTTTCTTTTTTTTTTTTTTTTTTTTTTTTTTTTTTTTGTGGCCTGTTCAAAAAAAAAAAAATTTTTTAAATTGGGGGGGGATTTCTTGCTTCGGCCACAGTTCTGAAAATGAGAGTGAAAACGGCCACAATTCTGAAAATGAGAAGCCGTTTTACCATTTGCAAGATTTTTAACTTGGGCAGGACATTTGCTGAAATGCATGTTCTTGTCAGGACGGTTTCCTTGTCCATTACTTAGTTTTTCAGCCAGAAATAAAGAAGGGCCGTGTAAAAATGAAAGACCAGCTTAAAAAGGCAGGGTGAATAATTCTGTCGGGGAAAGAGGAGGTCTTAATTGAAAATTAATTTGTGGTTATTTAGTCAGGCTCCATCATCCAAACGCCATGTGGCACCTATCAGCAGCTATTTTATAAACAATGGTACGCGGAAATTCGTTCGTAAACCATTCGCAAAATTTTATCAGTTACTTACTATAATGACCGAATTACCCAAATAAGTGCACGCCATTCTGAACGTAATGCACAGTCAAACTCCGGCCAACTGACCAAGCCAACTTCAATAGCTCATGCAGGCTCATAGATTATTGTCATGACGTTAAATGAGCACGTTTCGTTACAGAGAAAGTAACTTACTTGTGGTCGTTAACACGCTTGTTCTTCGCAATATCGTCCCTTTTCGGAATGTTGGTCTTCCCCGAGGCGAATGTACTTTTCTTGCCAGCTTCTTTACACCAGATGCAGTAGCGCCTCCGTGGCCCGTGGGCATTCTCGGATTGCTCCTGCCATGGAAAAGCCTGGAACCATTTGGGCTGAATAGCCCTGCTTTCGTTTCTGTCGTGTGGCTGCTCTGAAACTTTAGCCTTCTTTGATTGGGGAGGATTCACCCCAACGAAATCATGAAGTGATCGCTGTTCCCTATCTTGATTTAGCTGAGCAGCCATTTTAGCATCAAAATATAGGAATAATAACTGCTGCTATTGGCCTCAGTTCACTACGTTCCCGCGAAGAGTATACTTTTGGCTTCTTGCTGTCTGTGATTGGCTAAGCGCGCTGCTCATAGTAAATTTTAATGATACATTAGTGGTCCACGGTGCAGTGCGTGGATCACAGGGTGATTAGCTGTGTGTGATAACAGCAGGGATATTTTACGCGTTTTGTTTCCGACAGAATTTAGAAGATCGCCGTAACATAGGATTATATTGCCTCTTCTTCAAAATTCGGCCTACGCCAGCGTGGCTTATTCACCACAAAATTTCTTCGCCACAACGTTATTTTATTCGCATTGGCGAAAGTGGCGAGCGACTAGCGCGGCCCCTGCATAATAATGGCCCTTTAAGTTTTTTTTCATTGGTCCATGCAAGCTTGTCTCTCGACCTTCTTCCCTTAATAGGGTTAAGAAGGTCATGACGATTTCTTGCTCTGCTGCAGAAATGGCGTGTCATTATGCACTTTTATTTGATCTGAATAATTGATGTACATTGCGTCATGCTCACTGGCCTTCGGACGTGTATTTCTGAAAAATTTAGTTAGTTTTGACTAAATTGCTGGGCACGTCCTTGCAGGGGAGCTAATTTTGAATTATTGCTTCACAAAACCTTCTTTAACCCATTAAGACCGAAGTCGCCCTCTAAAATGAATTCAAAAACCTAAGGTATTGTTTGAAAATGACCTCGTTAAACGTGACGTTTTTCTGATAAACTTGACAGAATTGTTGATGTTCACCAAAACCGTTATTTCCCAGCCTCTGAACCTGATATAAACATGAAATTAAAACCATTTGAGAGCTTGGACCATACCTTTTATATGGAGAGCCAAATTATTGTTTTTGTCCTAGTGTTCACTAAAATTAAAAAAAAGACACATTTTTCACTTGCTATTATTATTATTTTCCATAATCATTGTCATTGCTGATCATCAGTATAGTTGGTTTCATTATCAAAATGAAAATAATAATAATATTAATATTACCACCTCCAGATCATTGCAGACTGATATTCGTTCTTACGGCATGGATGATAGTTCCCCATTTTCCAGTCCTCTTGAAATTAGGAAAACTCGCCGAAATAATCATCCTCCTCGAGCAAGTCCCTCACCCTCTGAGCTGTGGCTGGTGGTTCAGCAGTTACACCATAATCTGGGCCTGAATCTTCAAATTCAATGTTTGCGTCAAAGTAATTGCTGTACGCTGCATCAGTGTCACTCCCCTCTCTCTGGTCGTAAGCCATTGGCACTCTCTGAAATGTAGCTTTGTAAACTTTTTTTTTTTTTTTTAAATGCAAGCCCCATAACGGATTTCACCTTTCCCGTGTGTATTTCGCAATGTATTTCATTGGTTATGTTCCTTGAAAGATGATGTCATCTTGCATGTGCAAATGCTGGTCTTTAAGGGAGAAGCCCGCAAATGTCGCTCCTGGTCCTAAAGGAATATACGCGCAATTGCCATCCTTTCTTAATGGGTTAAACCCGCAACAAACCTGTAAAGCTGTCAACGGGAGTGTCATATCTGCTGGCTTTGCTGGAGTCACTACTGTACTTGGCTTCTTTAGACATCTTTTCCTGGATAATCTGATGCTGTGTGCTTTGAAAAGCTGTAAGCATAGTTGTGTGGACCTGTATTTTTCATTACAGGTTCAGGCCCACGCAGAGCAAGTCCAAGAAGGAGACAAAGCTGGAGTTCTTCGGGTTCGATGAGAACGAGGGCCAGGAAGCGGAAGGCGACCCCACGGCCTCGGGCAGCGCCAACTACAAGATCAAGTACTTCGGCTTCGACGACCTGAGCGAGAGCGACAGCGACGAGGACGAGGGCTCCCAGGCAGCAGAGAGCAGGAGGGCGAAGAAGAAAGCAGCAGTGGCGGCAGCATTGGCCATGTCCGTTAGCGCAGACAGCCCACCGCCCAGCGACTCCCAGGACAGCCAGACCAGCACAAACACAGGTCAGACGCCCCTCCTCACGGGGCCCTGCAGCAGGGAGGGGCCATATTCCACAACATCAGTTGCCAGAGGCAGGTGATCAGGTGGATGCTGTATGACCATTGCTGATTGGATGTTGTCAAAACATCCGTGGTAACACTTTTTCTTGCATTTCACAAACTCTCTTTAGTTTGGTCGTTTCGATCTCTTAAGGAGTAATTAAATAGAAAAGTAGGGAAATGTTCAGTAATGCGCCATATGGTGGCGACTGATTTTAGCATTTTGTAATTACTGTTGTGCTCTATTGCCTGGCTGTATCCTGCAGCACTCTTGTTTTCGGAGCATTTGCCCTGAAAAAAATGATGTTTGGTAACTGGAGAAATTATTTAGGAGTGCATTTAATGATCGGAATTCATCTATGCTCTCCAAGTCCTCAGCTTGGGAGCATGTGTGCATTGTGGAGAAAAATGTTGTTGTTACCGTCCCTCGTTAAAACTCCTTGGCATGTTTGTTGGGAATTAACCAGACAAGCAGCTGTCCACCTCATTGGCCAAGTTTCTTATTGTACCTTGTTGAACTGCAAATTACAAGGACGTTTGGTGCCATCCCAAAGTCTGGGAGAAGCACCGAGGTGATGGTAGCGGGTGAGCAGGTGGCCGTCCTAAAATTCGCATCATTTATTTTGATTATTTTTGACAAGCGGGGAAAAAAAATGCAGCGTCGTCAATGCGGATCGGCCAATCGGGGGGATTCACTGTGCTGTGACAGAGGCAGTGGAGTCGAGATGATTGACTTTATTTGGTGCCGGGATATGATTAAGTCGGCAAAGTCTTGATAGTGAATTTCTGTCCTTGGGGAGAGAGCCTGCTTGTGAGATGATTACGGTGTAGGTAATTTAATCAAAATTCATTACTGCGGTCTGCCTGTATATAACCACACAAAGCCACCCACTGCAGTCAGGTGGCAGAATGGTACTTGGTTATCATTGTACCAGGCTGTAGGTGGCAGTCAGAAACAGAAACTGTTCTATCGCTTGCTTCCACCTCTGTGGCGGCACTTTCAGCTTGTAGTACAGAGCTTGTGGCTAATGCACTTATTAGTTATTCAGCAGATACTGTAGCTGGGAATGGGAGACCTGGCGTAAACAAGAATATTAATTTCCATGCAATGGATATTGAGCTCCTAATTTCTTTTCCTATCTAATGTGTATTCATTTTCAAGATCCTTCAATAATTTTTTAATATGTATTCTGGTGGGGCACTGTAAGTTTAATCTTTTTTTTTTTTTTTTTTTTTTTCTGAAGCCTACTTTTTACTTGTATTAAGTTGAGCGGAAAATATGGCTGGAATATGTTTGATTATGTTTAAGGTGTTTATAAATGGAGGCATCGTCATTGATGACTGCATGATTGTTCAGGGACATATCACTGGCTGAGTGTGCTGTATTTCTAAGCCTTGTTCTCCTATCCTTCTACTACTTATTAATCACTGTATGAATCTGTCCACAGATATTCTGGAATTTTCTGATGACCAGAGTCTCACAGTACCGGAAGTACAGAAGAGGTCTCAGGGAAAACAGTCAGAAAAATCTAAGGACGGTGGACGGAAGATTTTCAGTGGACCGAAAAAGGTGGGCAAGGGGGGCTTCAGTCTTGAATTTGGGTCTTCTGTCGCCTGCCGCTTGAGAATTATAACGGGAGATGATTGCAGAAGAGAACTGCTCATGCTGGCCTGAGACATTCTGTGGCACTATAGTAGTCAGACAGCCTTGAGAGTGGTGCAGCCAGTGCATGATTTGATTGTGTCCTCCCCCGGTTATTGCGTGTTTGAGGGATGGCATGGTGGCGCACTGGGTAGTGCTGTGGCCTCGCAAAAAGCAGGTCACGGAAAGGTATTTACTGAAGGTATTGTCACCACTCTGGTTTTGCAGGAGGATGAACTGTTCACTGCAAGCTGGCCTGCAAGCCCCCCTCTGCTGTGTTTGTGCGGTTTACTTCAGTTTCCTCCCACAGTCCGCAGGCATGCATTTTAGACAGATTGGAGACTCTAAATTGCCCATAGATGCCAGTATCAGAATGGTTTTCAATTCCATGCTTATAAGAGTTACAGATGAGACTATACATTATAATAAAATAATAAAATAATGCACTGAATACGAATGAATAATTAAATGGGTAAACAAAGAAGTGCTTGTTCGAAATGAGAATGGGCGACATTGGTTTTAGTTGAGGAGAGTATGTTTGTTGCTCTCCTGTGAACTGCATTGTTTTTTCTGTACTGTTTAGTATTTCTTGGCTTTAGTACCACTCATAACACCTTTCTTGTCATTGTCATCAGAGAGAATTGTAGATCCTAGATGTTTGGGCAGTTTGATTTGAACCTGGGCTGAAAAGCATCACAAGATTTTCTCTGAGGAGCTCATCCTTGTTGTAAGACTTTGGCATTATACTTCCATCAACTGTCCTACTTGGAAAGTGTGGGGATACTTTGCTACAGCGAAGCTGAGAACACTGCAGTCCTTATCTATTAGACATTTAAGGGGCTAATTGCCAATTGTTGCAAGGTGTAGGCTCTGTATAAATAAGTTGCTCACAAGCCACACACTGTCCCACGGCAGCTTGAGATATTCTCATATTTATCATGACCACGACTTCCTTTTAGCATTTGCTGTGAAGACAACAACCATAATGCATTGCACTAGCTCACTACTTCAGACATGCCCTCAACCCCGTGAGGCTGTGACATTAAAATGTCATCGATAGCATTGCACTGGAGAATGGTTCCTGTTGCTGTGAATAGGATGGTCATGTCGACAGGATGTTCTGTGCCCGGGTGCACAAGCTACAGATAAGCCAACACTAAAAGTGTCATTTTTCACAGACTACCTGCATATATAGTTTGAGTGATGGAAAGCATCGGGCCATTGCAAACACAACAGGGTCATTCCATATAATTCCAACTAGTGGCTCCCGCACTACCCCTTCAGATTCAGCTGAAAGTTTCAGCAGAGTAACTACGACATATTTAATGAACCCATGCCAAATTTTTCTTGGATCATGCAAAAAATTTTTGAGTTACTGACTTTTGAAGTACACGGGTGCAAGTCAGAATTTGGGGGCTTCATTTTTTTCCGCCATTTTTGAGTCCTTGAGTCCTTTGTATGTGATGTAGGTAGATGAACGAAAATTTCAGGGTTGAAAGCAACATTTCAGCTCTGCTGAAAACATCAATTATAATAATAATATTATAATGTCTTTTCTTTTTTAGGGTGCCTTATTGTCAGCTGGCCGGGGACGACAGCTGAAAATTATCCATGTTGGCTAAAGCTGCCCTGTTTACTGTTGTGACAGTTAATTGATGGGGACTGTCCTCGTGATAATAAACTAATAATAATAATAATAATAATAATACCATGTGCATTTGTGGCCCCACAGCATGAAGTCAAACTTTGAAAATTTGTGATTGCGATTTTCTTGGCAGCCAACTTCAAGCATCTATATTTTTGGAAAATATGTAAGTTTGATAACAGAGCTATGAAATTAATGTCTAGGACACAGAAAAATAAAATAAGCATGATTTGCCTGCATTAAGGATTCATTTTGTAATTGCAGGAAGATCTGAAAACTTGAAAAACGTAATTTTGGGCAAGTTTGAAGAACACATAATGCCATGCGGGATAGCTTATTGGTCAACGGAAGCTAGGTCATATTTGAAAGAACTCATGTTTATCTACATTATGATACTAAAATAAACTTCTAGCCATGAATCCTTCTGTGTCACAAAAACTTTACAAAATTAGCTGATTATCATTCTGTTCATGGTGTTTCTATGCTCATGATGTTCTAAGAAAGAGAAAGCAACTGTTTTTCATCACTCGATAGTTCGCTGATTTTGAGAAGTGCTTGACTGCGGCAGTAGGTTGTCTTGCGACATTCATCCTGTTTGAAAGTGCCAATTGTACAGCTGTCCAAATCCATTTTCAATGACATGGTGTAAAGGGTGCTGTATCTTCAAAATTATTTTTCAAAGTGATGTCATGCAAGCATGCTGACTATGGTTGTAAGGGTTTGCTCCTTACAGCCCCTCCCCTTCCACATTCTTTCACCTCCACCTTGATGGGCCACAGGTGCAGCCCGTTAAGGTGGAGGTGATTGCAGAGTATTTAGGGCTGGCAGGTGCCAGCCAAAGCTGCCTCTGCAGGTCAGTGGGAATGCTAGCTGTCTCTTCTTTTTATTTGTGACTGCTGTTGTGTGTATTTCTTTGGGTTTTATTAAATCTATTCTTTATGGTCAGCCTGTGCTCCTGAGTCTCCGTTTTCTGGGCCCATGGTCCTAGCGCCCGCCGGATTGCTTTTGGCATCCGGTGGGGTGCTTACCATGACAATGGTTATATAGACTTACTGGACTTCTTGTACATGTACATTATGGTATGTCTTAATGATGACAAATCGGGGAAACCCAACTTTCAATTCACTTTGTGCATGATTCTGATGATGTCAGCATGAGCTTGGAGGAAAAACTGTCGTCATATTTGCCATGTTCAAACCTGAACGAATGGATTTACAGTTTGCAATTATGGCAATTTTAGAAAGTTTTTGTGACACAGAAGGATTCATGGCTAGAAGTTTACTATATTATCAAAATATAGATGGAAATGAGTTCTTTCAAATGACCTAGCTTTCAATGACCAATGAGCTATCCCACATGGCATTATGTGTGGTCAAAGATTGACCAAAATTAGGTTTTTCAAGTTTTCAGATCTTCCTGTAATTATAAAACAAATCCTAATGCAAGCAAATGATGCTTATTTTTATTATCTGTATCCTAGCCATAAATCTGATCACAGCTCATTTATCAAACTTGCATATTTCTAAAGATATAAATGTCTGAAGTTGGCTGCCAAGAAAATTGCAATCACTAATTTTCAAAGTTTGACTTCATGTTGCGAGACCACAAATACACATGGCAGTATTATAATTAATGTTTTCAACAGAGCTGATATGTGGCTTTCAACCCTGAGATTTTCGTTCATCTACCTACATCACATACTAAGTCATGAAGACTCAAATATGGCGGAAAAAATGAAGCTCCCAAATTTCGACCTGCACCCATGTACTTCAAAAGTCAGTAACTCGAAAATTATTTGCATGATCTAAGAAAAATTTGGCATGGGTTCATTAAATATGTTGTAGTTACTGTGCTAAAAATTCCAGCTGATTTGGAAGAGGTCATGCGGGAACTTTTCTCAGAATTTGTTTATTTAATATGGAATGACCCAACATGTATAGTAGACATGCCAGCAAATGAGTCAGAGTTTGAAGCAGAGTTTTTCTTCTTGAGGACTACGAGTGAACTCTCCAAATTAGCTACTGTGTTGTCCTGTTGAAACGAATTCTGAAGGATGTTGCCATATCATACATTTTTTGACCCAAGCAATTGACATCTATCAAGACTCACTTCTGGTGTCAAAATCCCCTGCAGGAGATGAGTGGATGACTGATGAAGTCGCTGTTGAGTAAGCTAGGCAGGTAGCGGTTTCCGTATGTTTACGCAATGATCGCAAAACTGTGCTCCCAAATTCATGCCTGGCAAAATTTTCCGCTGGTTAGCTAGATCCAGCTGACTTAAGTTTCAGCCATAAGCTAATTTTAACTTCGTTTTGACGGAAATGAAGCTGACTGTGCCAAAATAGTGAGGTTATGTTGCCAAAATGATTTGCAAAATTTTCATCTCACTAGCATACTCCGGTTACAGCCCTAAGTTTACAGAAACCTTTGCTTGCTGATCAAAAGGTAACCTTATAGATCGCATGTTGTCTAGCTAGCTTTCTGTAAAATGTATTCTCATCCATAACATTCCCTGCACTCATATTTTGGGGTGCCATTTTCACTGTTGGAAACATAGCTGTTTTGCAATACAAGCAAAGACAAGGAAGTTTTGTTTTCGAGCGACATACACGGCACCCACCCTGGCTACCCAGAGGCAAAGACTAGAAATCTTAGCTGAATTGCTTGTAGTTCATCCATACCTCCAACTGTGTCACTGTATATGTCAAATAAGTGTGCTGAGGGGGAAGTGCTATGCATTTTGCTGCAGATTCATGGAGAAAATTGGCCAAAACATGGTTTCTCACTCTGTATGCTTTACTCAGATAAATGGAAAGAAGATCGGAAAAGTGTCCCTTTAATCCTAGTTTTTGTAACTGATATGTCATGTAATGACCAGAAACTTCTGAAATGGCACAAGATGGGGAACACTGAGAAATTGTGAATGAAAAGCCTTCTTTACTGGAAGTTGTACATATGTGGCAATAAATATATTTGTGATACGGAGTCATTTTCTGAGAACTCGGTGAGAATTAATTGCTATGTCTGAGCTTCGCTGTCACTTGGTGTACAGATTGCCTGATCACTACAAGCTGGCATTTTTTGAATGAAAATAGAGATCATATAACTCTGGGTTAATTTGTGCCTGAGAGCGAATCGTGGGTTTGCTGATTTGCCCCAGGCAAGTCTGGCTTCAGAGGCCTTACAGCTCCTCAGTACTGAAAACCAAGTCTCCTGTCATTCGTAATGGTGGACTTCCATGTCGACTGTCACGTGTCATTTATTCCTCTGGTGCACTTCCTGAGGCAATTAAAGCCTATGATACCTCAAGTTCTATCATGTATACAGTCCGGTCAATAGGTAATGGACTGTGACTCAGGGTTAATAATTTTTGGCTGTGTAAGCCGCCGCAATGGATTAGAAATGAAGTGGTCAAGATGTACTTGGTGTAGTCTTGAGGGACCTCTAAAGGGTTTTGTCAAAAATATATAGTCTGGACCATGCATGAATTGCTATTATTTTTTTCCATGGCCTCCAAATTTTTGGGGATCAAAAACTGGATCACTATTTAGACAGTCATTTTAATATTTGGTTGAAAATTCTTTGCAGTCAGTGTTTGCTGGAAGTCACAGAATGCAAATTCTGGCTAGGACTTAGCAAAAATAATGGAATAAATATAGTGACTGCTCATGTCTATGGGTTCCAGACTTCCAGCAGACACTGTATTTATTCCATTATTTTGGCTGAATCCTAGCCAGAATTTGCAATTGCTCAGTTGGAAAACGTCACTGTATTGGCCTGAGGACAAAAAGATAAGTTTCCTTAGGCCATTCAGCCTTTAAAAATTGTGCTATAGCATTTATCGGCATTCTAGTGAAAACTCTTTTCTGTTGCCTTGGAGATGTTTTGTATCTAAAGGGGGCAATTATATGTTATTATGCATCCCAAAAATAACAACTTTATATAGGCTGGCTATATATAGTTGACTCCCCAATAATAAGTGTTGATATTGTAATAATATACATAAATCTACAGGCTATAATGAGTCGAGCAACATCATGGCACTGGGCTAGAAATGCATAGTTTTTGGTCAAATGATGCAAAAATTTTCTTGATAGGCCTTCCCAAGCCCCTCCGCTTTGTGTGGGGTATAGGTTCCCCCAAAGACAGAAATTCCAGCTGTGTTCTTTTGCATTGACTTTAAAATTTATTTGAAAATAATTTTGCTAAATTCGTTGCATGAAATTTTCCGATCAAAGTCAACTGCACACGATGCATGCATAGCTTATAACCGGCTCACTCCATACTAAACTGTACAAATGTGTTAGAATGGTGATGAACATTCAAATACACCTTTTCCAATTCTTGGTGTGCAACCACGTGATTAAATGGCACGCGCCGCCATGTTGGATGATATACAAATCAAAAATGGCATCTGGTGCGAACAATAACAGTGATACATCTCCAAATTTTTTGAAATATTTTGACTCTCTGGAGTCCTCTGCCAAGTCAAGATACAGAGAAAAGGTTGAAAATTGTGGTTTTGACCCATATTATGTTAAAGCCGCCTGATTATATGGAGGATTTGGCAATATTACCAGTGATTGAATACCCCGATATCGTAAACAATCTCGTTATTCAAACCTCGTGGGTAAACCATTCTCAAAGAACTCGAGAAACACCGCTCAAGCCGTGGTTTGTGAGCGATAAGAATGGCGATGTGATCCTCGCACATTGTGATTGCATGGCTGGATTAAGCGAGGCTTGTTCCCACATTGGAGCTTTGCTCTTTGCGACTGAAGCTGGATATAGAATCGGGAACTCGAGAACATGTACTGAAGTAAAAAGCAAGTGGCTGCCAGCCCACGTAAACAAAGTGCCGTATTTGCCAGTAAGCGACATTGATTTCAATGAGATGGGATTCTGAAGAAACTCTTGTCTTTATAACGAGTAGCATTATTGCCGCAATTAAAAACCGCACACAAAGTAGGCATTGTTTTCTTTTAAAAGGAAGCGCAAATCCAAAGAAAATCACAAAGCATTGCAGGAGCTCAATGGTGAAGCGCAGCTATCTTGGTTGTAGTTATCATCCATCATGGCGGACTTCCTGTGTGGAAATTATGCGTGACGTCATGTGCACACCAAGAATTCTGCAACCACCGACGTCGCCATCTGCTGGTCATTGAATGGAATGCAATTTCCGCATTGGCCTCACTTGTCATACCCACCATCTTTTTATACAGTCTGCCATGGTAATAGCGCACAGATTGTTTATGTTTTTTATGGTTGTAACACAATATTAGGACACGGAAAAATTTTCTTTTTTCAATCATTTTTAAAAGCATTGTATATGTGATTGTCTGACGCCTTGTAAAATTTTGATGCAGGAAGTGAGTACCTTATTTTGCCGAGGTCATCTTTTCGCATTTGCATACATTATGCAAATTAACCCACAGGGTGGGACGAAACCACAGCGATATAAAAAAACATAACACGTGAGGACGCGACTGGTTACGCCCACGACGGTCATTTCAAATTGCATTTCTGATCAGATGAGTCCCGATAATTTAGTTCAGTCAATTGAAACCTTTGTTATGGGTATTTCTCTGCAATATTTCATTAAACTTTCTTTCGAAGTATCAACAGACATGTCATGAGCATTTCATGAAGTTGGCAGCCAAATTTTGAAACAAAATATGTCCGTCACAATGCCTTGGCTGACATCAGGACACCACTTTTTCTGCTGTTGTTGTTGGACCGATGACTGATTTTTTTCTTATGTATACTATTCAAAAAAAGTAGGGGATATTTTATTTTGAGATCAAAATTTTCACATATAGAAAGGGATACGAAACCATGTTGTATAGTTCCTTACTGAGGAAGCATTTCCAAAGAAATTCATCACCCAAACACATCAATGACACTCTCACGATCTGCACGGGATGCTATTGATGATCAAGGGGGTTGTGCCACAAATTTGCATGACTCTGAATTGGAAGGTTAGAGCCACTGTAAAGGAAGATTTTGAAGAGAAAGCATCAGATTATCAGTGGTTGAAGTCGTTAATTAAACAGAGACCATGCGCCGTCTAACACAGGAGGAGAGGTTACGTGCCCTTGGCATGCTACAGGTTGGCACAAGACAGGTCGTTGTGGCAAGGGCAATGAATGTTTCCCAGTCTGTCATCAGCAGATTATGGTCCAGACATCGTGCTACAGGGTCTGTTCAGGATAGACCACGATCCGGTCGACCAAGGGCAACAACTCAGGCTCAGGACAGATTCATCCGCACTATTGTCTTGAGAAATCGTATGGTAACAGCAAATCAGATAAGGTCTCAACTTCAAAGGGATACTGGCTTGGTAGTGAGTGGCTAGACCATCAGGAATCGCCTGCACAGATTTCACTTACACGCCCGACGTCCTCGTATCATTCCCTGTTTGAGGGATCGTCACATTAGGACCAGACTCCAATGGTGTCGTCATCATCAACGCTGGGATAATCGCCGATGGAACAACGTAATGTTCTCAGATGAGTCGAGGTTCACTGTGGACTTCCTTGACAGACGCAGGAGGGTTTGGCGCCGGCGTAACGAGCGTTTCCATGACGTTAACGTCATTAGACATGATCCGTATGGGGGTGGATCTGTAATGGTGTGGGGAGGCATCACTGCTGCCGGCAGAACAGACTTGCATGTTGTTGCTGGACGTGTCACAGGGCAGTACTACCGGGACAACATCTTGGCACCCCATGTTGTGCCGTTTGCATTTTCATTTTCCAAGATGACAATGCCAGGTGTCATAGGGCCAGGATCGTTACAGATTACCTCCAGCAGCAGAATATCACCACATTACCATGGCCAGCACTCAGTCCGGACCTTTCCCCATCGAGCATGTCTGGGACATGCTTGGACAGCGGCTACGCCAACGTCAACAACCTCCTTCCAATGTCCAAGAACTTGCTGCAGCATTGCAACAGGAATGGAATAACGTTCCCCAAAATGACCTGGGACGTCTCGTTAGGAGTATGCCACGCCCGAATTCGAGCTTGTCTAGCCAACCGAGGGGTTTTACCCGCTACTGACTCTGTTTCACAATGGTGGTAAATTTGCTGTGTGACCCTGTGTTTGTGTCGACCCTTATTCTGGAGAATCTGTCCTTTACTGACTGTACACAGGGTTTCGAATAAATTGACAAATGTTTCCTTAATGTTTTTATGTCATTTGTTTCCTTCCTGACCTCATGATCTGCATTTCATGGTACTTGTAAATCCAATATCCCCTACTTTTTTTGAATAGTATATATCTTCAATCTGGGAGTGAATAAATATGAACAATGCAAATCATTTAATTCTCTTAGAAAAAATTTTGATTGACCATTCTTAAGCAACACAGTGAATTGTACAGTTTATTATGGAGTGACCCAACCCCAGATGAAAAATTTGGGACGATATGGCAAATGCGTACAAGAACAGAAAGCAGTAATTCCAATGTATACTTCTAATAATTAGGACAAAATATTATTTATTTTATTCTTTTTTTGTGTGTGTGCACAACTTGATTTTATTTGTAAATATACATCCATTACTGCAATTCAGACCTGCAGTGGATTCCAAGAAAACTGGGACTGGGCAATTTAGGACTAATGATGATTAAATAAAATTTAAATGATGATGTCATTTGAAACTGCTGATGCCAGTAGGGGATAATAATTAAAAGATGCAAAGGATCTGAAACTTTTCTGTGCGTTAAGGATGAGGGCACAAGCCAAAGGGAATACCCATGATCTCCTATCACACTGACGGCACAGCATCAAGAAATGTCGTCTGTCTATGTGATATAGACGTGCCTTGGCAGTGCTCACTTGCACTGTTGTGAAGGCATCATACATGCTAGAAAATGCACTGAGGTTTCTTTGCTACATATTCTGCCTTCAAGACTGCATTTTTTTAGGGATGCCCATGCAAATTCAAGTCAACACAAAACCACATGCTGCATGCATTATTAATGGTTTGGCTGCAAAAGAGGATGTGGGTGCTTGACTGGCCTGCCTACAGTCCCGACTAGTCCCCAGTCAAGTGCGTGTGGCTTATTTTGAAATGCAAAATGCGACTCACTGTGAAGACCCCATACTGCTGCACACTGTTAGACTTGTTTGCAGGAAGAATGGCGCAAAATTACACTTGACGCTCTTAATCACTTGATGTGTTCAGTCCCGGAATGTTAAGTAAGTGTTCTGAGAAGGAATGGCTGCAGTACAAGGTAGTAAATACTGTTTTAACTTTTAAAAAAAAATTTAGCAAGAATCAAAATTGAACTTGGTGTTCATTTGATAAAATCAATAAAATTTGCGGTAAAACATTAATGTGCTGTTGTATTGTTTTCGACGTAATACAAGTCAAAGATAATTTATAAATCACTGCTTTCAGTTTTAATTTTAATTTACCAAGGCCTCCCAAACTTTTTCTGATTTGGGACTTTACATTTCATCAATAGAAATACACGTGTTGTAACATTTAGTTAAATAAATGCAATATTGTCATATGTAAGTAATGATAATTTCCAAAATTGTGTTTGCGTTGGTTAGAAGTGCAAGACTCAAGGCCCTAGAAATCTCTTGGCTGTGCAGTGAGTTGTTTGAAAATGGAAAAGTAAACAACCAGACAGTTCACACGGACTTATCAAAATTTTATGCGTAGAAATGATGTAATGTTCTGGCTTAGGGCATCAAAATCATTTTAGTTCAGTATTTCAGAGGTTTTAATATTGGTATTTTCCTTCTCAAAATGGTGGAAGAATACATTTTGGTTACACTTTTGACAGGGGACAAGCCTCGGATACCACTGGAGGGCAACTCCTGCTCCACTCAACACTACTCCCACTGTTAAAGCTTGTGAAAACACTGTATATAGACATGAGTGTTTTTAGTGGAAATATTAGAGGTACAGGTGTCTTGTCTTGATTCTCAGCATTTGCCATCATATGTCATTGTTTGTTGTCCACCCGAATTTTGCCTGTCAAAGTAAAGGAAGCCATTTTGAAGCTCAGATGCAAGAGAATAATATGAAGCACATGCCAAGTCTTGGGCTTACCATACTGGAACGGCATTTTAAAATTCCGCTTATCTTAGCACTGCCACTTGCACAGCTTGAAGTATTTTCATACAATCTGTTTATACAGCTGGATATTGATCGTCTCATTTCATGTAGAGTCCAACAGTATTTGAGGTCAGAAACTGCTTTTTGTTTGCTAAAGCCTGTATGCTACTCTGCCAGCCTAATTGCCATCATATTTGTTTTGTTTTTGTTTGTTTTTTTTTTTCCTTATGTGGTTTTTTTGAGCCTTCCAGGGCGACAAGCCTCCCCCTCCAATATCTGTGTTTTATCCCTGGCAGCGGCGTTCTCTTCACCGCCGCTCATCATTTGGAATACGATCGCCCTCATTGTTGTAACGTTTTCCGGATTTAAGCATTTGGAGCGCCAAGGAGGTATTTTTCCTCTCTTTGGAAACTGCGCCTTGCGATTATTTTGTGGTTTCAGCGGTTTGGAACCCGGTTTTCCGTTCCAGAGCGGGTGCGGTGCCTGAGCGCAGGCGATAAACGGCGTCTGGCAGCCGAGTCGGCGGGCGCTGCGCATGACTGGGCCTGTCCCTAGATGTATTGGGCGCACTAGTAAAAGTGTCCAATTGTCAGGGGACGCCTTAACCTGCTGCAGGAGGGCTTGGAGCGTCCCTTTGCAAGGCTTACTGCAGGTGTTCACGGCGCTTAGCACAGACTCTTTTCTGTGTTTCAGTCAGTTTAATTACTGCACTCTTAATTACAGCGTTTAGGCCCATCCTCTATCCACGGGGATGTATGGTGCTCCCTACAGCACATCGACTTGGCCCAGCTCAGTATCCAAAAATTGCTGTCCCTCTTGAATAGGACTTGGGTTAAAAAGCAACAAAAGCCTAAAAATGGATATTCATTTGACAGTGATGAATCACGTCGCGAGCATCGCATCATGTGATATCTTGAACTGCAGCTCCCCTCTTGACACAAAAGGTCCTGACTGACAAAGGCTAGTGGCCAAAAGCTTTTGTAAAATTGAATCTGAACTAATGTTGCCTGTGTAATGTTTAACTGTAATTATCTCTTATTTGATTAAGCAGCCCGTGGGCAGGACTTGGAGCGGAGAGCTCTTTTTCTCTTTCCCTCAGTGCCTCATTATATCTTTTTGTACTGTCTGGCCCCCAGGTGCAGTTAGGCTTAAAGTTGGCCCGGAACCATTCTTGCTTCTGCGATTGGCCATTATCTGTCTGAATAGAGTTTGGAGCAGTACCAGAATAATACTCCGAGCAGTCTTCACAATTACTCCGTCTTACAGGAAATGTGCCTGTGGTTTAGACTCCAGCGGCTGTGTACTGCGGAGAGTGTTTTGTGTTTGAGGTGTTGAAAATGCAGTTATCGTGCACTCTTCTTGGAGAGAGGTGATGTTCATTTTTGGAAATGGCTTTTTAAACAAGACCCGAATATCAGAGGTCGAAGGACAAACTCACCCTCATTATTCTGGCCTAGAAATGACTAGATTTTTTTCAAAATACGATTTTTAAATCATTTTTTCGACTTTCCCAAGGACTGGGTCTTTGGCACAGAAAATATTTGTGAAACTTTTGGTGCAGTGAGAGTTTTGAAAAATATTGCCTGCCTTCATGGCCACTGTAGGCTCTTAATCACCTCGTCTTACCCCTGGCTTCTTTCAAGGCTGAAATGTTTTGTAATTTTCTCCGTTCCTGTTTGAAATGGCCCTGAATTTTACCCAATGAGGAGAAAAACTTGGACCATTTTGGCGCGGGGGAATGGATTACCTTTAATGGTTATCCTGGTCAAGAGTGAGCCAAAAAGGCATTTGCCTCGCTTGTGGCCCAGCCAGCATCAAAGGGAGTGAGGGGAGGTGCGCCCATATCCATGCCTGCTCTGGCAGGAGGACCCTCTGTCTGCCTGGGCCTGAACAGTGAATAGTTTGAGCTGAGGCTAAAAGCTCAGCTCCTCTGATGAGTTGAGGTGTTTCAGCCATTGTCTCCTGCAGAGCTGCTTGGGTCTTTCTTTTCCCCCTGTTCTCCCCCCCCTTCCTTAAGTCGTATCCCAGCAACAGACCTGGTGAGTTGGAGAAAAGGCTCTTGTCAGGGGAGTTGGAGCCCGGGGTCTTCTGTTTATGTGTTGGCTGTCGTCTCGAGTCAGCTTCAGTGCTTTGTGCTCTGGGGGCTTCACTTTAGTCTTCATTAAGCATTAATTAAAAAAAGGCCCCCGTGGTGTTATGCAATGCTACAGAATTATTTGCTGCGTTCCATACCATCTGCCTTAGAATTAGTGAAATCTTTGCTGGAGTTGTGACTAGCCATATTTGGTGTGGAATTGGATAGAAAAAGTTCATAGTCAAGGCTCTCATACCTGTTATATGGGTCTTAGTCTCAGATTTTTTTTTGCATCAGTTGTCAAAGTTGCAGTAGGCAACTTGATCATAAACAAGGTAAAAAAACTGTCTGCCTCCCTCTGCTGCCTTGTATCTCCGCTAACCCTGCCTCTCCCACCAAATGATGCATCAGACATGCACGCAAAGTTTGCTTGGCTACATCAGAGACAGGACGAGGTGATCCACCGTTGAAGCCAGTTGAAGTAAGCTGTTGATGACTCGCGATTTGTGTTCTAAATTGAGAATCGATGGAAAGGTGCTTTCAATTTTGACTTTTAAAATCAAAATCAGGAGCAGAGGTTCTCCCAGTATTTTTTATTTCATCCATCCACCTGCCTTTTAGCATCTCACACATTTCTGAAAGGAGAGCAAGAACACTTCAAGGATGACACGGCGTATGGCTTACATGTAGCCTGCTGCTGCGCTTTTTAACTTGACACCTTAGTCACTCACGCTAAAGAAATGACTTGCTCAATAGCCATAACATTCTGTTGGAGGCATGTTTGGCGGGGAAGGATCTTCATCTCAGTAACACAAAATTACTGTGTACCCATTCCAGTTTGTATAACTCGATTAGTGATTAAATAATCAACTCATTTACAAAGACTAATTGGCAGAATTATTTCTACGTCATCGCCATCTTGTGAGCATTTAAAGTCTAGGCAAGGGTTTCCATGTATTTGTTAGGTAAAGGTTTACATATGGCATCGCAGTGCCATTTCAAACTTATGTTGGAACCTTTTTGACCCTCTGAAGGGGACCTATTATGCTGTTTTTTCATGTTCTATTATTGCATAGCCAGAAGGGAGGTTTAAAAACTTTTGGCTAAAAACCATAAAAATTCATGATTTTTGGGCAGTTGGATTTCTGTCATTCTGAAGTTCTTGAAGAAAAATAAAAGGGTGGTCTGAGTGGGCGTCGCCTCCACAAAATGAGCTCAGCTCTGATTGGCCAGTGAACTGAACCACCAGCCCCACATGTCGATGGAGAGCAATGATGTCAGCCCCCTGGCTTGTAGCAAGTCTCTGAATTAGTAGCTTGGTAGCTAGCTATGAAACTACACAATGAGTTTGGAGGGGTAAAGTCAGCAGGCTAAGCAAGGATGGTAGTTGCATGCAGTCAACATATAATTTTAATTGCCCTTGTAATTCCGTCTCTTGCATTAGTAATGATCCGTAGCTAGCATTTTTATATTAGCAACCATTGGCTAATATTACACTTAATGTGAATGGCTGCAATACTTGTCCGCAATTGAATTCCTTACAAAAAAAAAGGTTACCCACTCCATCTTTTTCTGTGGGTATGTCTCGCACATTGGCTCTGGCCTAACTAGCCATGTCTTGTTTATTCATTCAATTTAGTAGCTAGCTAACATACACAGTGATTATTAAAAAGGTAATGCGTGCATGCTAACTTAGTAGGTTTGGGAGTCGGGCTTGGCTAACAAAGCCATACCTACAACCAAGCCATACAGATTTAAATAATATTTCTCTTGGAATTCAGTTTCAGTTTTAACAGAAATTTGGCACATTTGCCTAGCTAGCTAGATATTTGCCTTGAATATTAATCAGTTCCACTGCTTGTAGCCTCTGAAAAGTGTAACCCATCCCCTTAGATACAAATTTTGTTGCTAGTCCTGCGTTGTACTGACTCAGGTTAGAAGTATAAAGCAGCCAGGCTTAAAGTAGCCAGTACACATGTATCTGTTTTTGCTGATTGAAGCTGTGATGTTGCCATCAAAAAAAAAACAACAACAAAAAAAAGCTTATATCCACTCAGCCCCTCTGTCCTCTGAGGCAGGGAGCCTGTGTTGTGATGTGTGCTGGTGTTGTGTTTGCAGCCAACAGCAGGGCGGTTTTCGTGCTTCGCTCTTTGCTTGGACGGAATGTCAGCATGTCCAGCACTTGCAATAAAAAAAAATTTAAAAAACTCTGCACCTTCTGAAAAGCAGTTCTCAAGCCATCAGTGAAGATATTCTGATGAGGGAAAGAATAATTTTCATGAGCCTGTATATGATGTTGGTAGGGGAGCCAAATCTGAATGGCATGCTTAAATGCCATGCTTTCTGAAAAGGAGAGCCCACAAAAGACTGACTGTGGGTGTCTTATTTCACAGTTTGTGGGTTGGTAGGCACTCCTGATACTGAGATGCGTGTGCACAAGCACTGGAAAAGTGAGTTTTTTTAATAATAGGTGCCCTTTAAACTTTTAATTTTCAAAATGGCAGTAGTAAAATGTGGAGTTTTTTAATTTGTCTTTCATAATTCAATGAAAAACGGCTAAAACGGTACGGTGAATTGTGGAGGAAAATTAGGGTTTTTTTTGTTTTGTTTTTTCCAAATTGATTCATATTTTGATTCTCTCAATCTCATTGAAGCTGAATGTTATTGAATCTCTTTGGCATTATCACTACCTAATCATTACAGGCAGCATATTATTTGGTGAATGAATTGATCTTTTGGTGAATAAATTGCTCGATTGTTAATCAGACAATGGGTTGAGAGTAATTCTGTGATTGAAGGTGAAGTCACCACTTACCCTGACATCTCTGTTAACCCATTTAAACCGGGACAGCATGTGCGCATTTTAAGAATGTGTCGTTGCCGACACAGATATGCGCGTAATTTTGAAAGTACCGTAATTACTGTAAGTTTTGTGCAATAGAAAAAAATTCCAACTGTTCCTGAAAGCTGAGAAGCTGCGCTTCAGCCCAAATACAGGTTACTATGGTAAACATGGCAGCATGATTCTCTGCTGGGATTTTTGCATTAGGCCTTAAAGGGTTAATGGGGGATGTTTGTAGTATTAGACATGCAACCCGATTGCTGACGTGATGGAGAACTGCGTTGGGAGGTCGAAGCAAGCGGAAGTGGTCAAGCGGCCATTTTACTATGCCCGGTAGTAAGCAACCGTTATATAGTATTCTATGGCATAGAAGCGTTGATGTGCAGCTTTCCAATGCAGAGCGACATTTTTTGAGGGATGTGGCGATACAATGCACTGACTGTAGTAAAGACAGATACACATAAATGAATTTCAATGAATATATTGCTTCTTATTTGCCACTGGCGATCTACCTAAACGGTAGATAATGTGTCAGCGTTAGCCCAGCTAACGGTTATTATTGGAATACTTCAAATTAATGTCAGCTAACATGATCCATCAGGTTAGCCTAAAGCTACCTAGATTACTGAAGTTAACCAGATCAATCAATGTCACACGGCATAAATTGGATAATCCAGTAAAACTACTGTGTAACTCGGTCTATAATATTAGACCAGACTAACTAGACAACAAAACCAGGTGTTGACTGGTCTAATCATTAAGGCTAATTTACACCAGCACTAAAAAGGCTAACGTTTTGTTGACCCTAAATTACCATTGATGGACAAATTTAATTTTGCCAGGTTATTGATGAGGATGTAACGTTAGAGCTACTTAAATAATGTGATTCACACTCGACAATGAATGGTAGGCAGTTTTACATACATCTCCATAACGCACAACTCACTTCACTTCTCATGTGAACGCTGATTTAGCGACTTTGATAAGTTTACATTGCGTTCTCTTCAGCGAACCCACTTTCGCTTCGTAGGAAAATTAGCCCTGGCTTCGTGGCAGCTACTGAGTGAAGACATCGCAAGAGAAAACTCAATACAAGACATCCGCTGGGACTTACATATGCGTTATGCCTGATTTAATCTCACACCCAGTGTTTCTAAAATAAAAACAACGGTTGACAAGATGCGAGCTTATGGCTAACTTATTTTTTCATGAAGTTTTTAAATCCCCCCACACAGAATAATAATAATACGAACAGGATTGACGTCTTGTCTTCTTCAGTCTCAATGACTTTGGACTTCAATTTCGTTGTACCACTGCCCCACTCAGGCGAGATGTAGAAAAATCCGTATAGATTTCCTATGGAACGCACTCATTGGTCGTACTGTCAAATGCTGATATTGTCCATTGAAAACGTTAAAGGCACGTACAACTGCTGCCTACTGTAGTTAAATCTGCGGTGCTTGAGGCATTTTTGGTACAGTCAGGTCGATCTGAAGAGGAAACATAAAATACCGCCTCTTCCGTGTCTGTGAAAAGATATCTTCTCAAATAATATCATAGGCTGCAACGTGTTCAATGGGAGTAATGTTCTGAGAGATTATAGTTGGGCATACCAATATGGCGGTACGGTTACTTCAAAATTATGACGTCATCAGCTATCCAGTTATTATATATTGATTAGTGCATGCAACCCTGTATGGCATTGAAGGAAGCTGAATTTAAGCCTTTAATTTGCATTCTTGAACCACACTATTATGAAGTGCCGAGCAGGTTGCATTTTTCCACAAACATGTTGTGCCCTTCTGCCATTTACAGACTGTACTTTTTTGTCCCCCTGCCATCTCAAGGATGTCAGGGAACTTCATATTAAGGCCATGTCTTCATGTGCTTGTGAACATCTGGATCCATTACTCAAATTAATGCAGCAGCTTCACCATTTTACTCTTTGTCTTTGTCTTGATGACTTTGCCCAAACCTTCCGATCTGTTACCTGTATTTGTGCCCTGTGACCTACTCATTAGCAATGACCTCTGTCTCCATTTTTTGTTTTTGTGTTCATCCTCTGATTGTGCCATCTTGAATGTTTCAGCGACTTGTCACCTTTGACCTTGAGCTTTTTGTGCATTTTTTTTACTTTTAACTCCTGCCGCTTTAACTTGAGTGGAAAAATATTGCTGTTCAGCCTTCAAAATATACCAACAACATGGTCTTCTCCATTTCACGTTCTTGGTTGTTTATCTTTAATTAGTCGACGTGTTTCAATTGCTTCCTTTGGAAGAGTCCATGTTTTTAAACCCTGCCTGACTCCATACAGTAGTTTGTATAAACTGAAGAAATGCTTGGGCAAAAAATATACAGTCTTAGGACATAAAGTTCCAGTTAAGAGGACGCAGTTCTCGTGTAGTAATGCTCTGCTTTTAGTGAAATTTCAGTGGCTTGACTTATGAAAATAACCTCAGGTGACTGGGTGTAAGAGGTAAATAGTCAGAAGTTAAATAATTACTTTATGGAATAGTCTAAAGTTTTGGGATTCTTTAAGAAACCATATCTGGCAAAGTAAACCGAACAGATGAAGCAAATGACATGTTCAGCAAATATCTGTAGCTGGATGTGGGTTTGTCCAAGATTTCAGCTGGTGCTGTATAATGTTTGAGAAATTGGGTCAAGGGGGAAGCTGCCTAAAACTCCCACTCTGTTGTTCTGTTTGTTGGAATAGATATGGATTGGCTTTTTTGTGCTTTTGTTGTAAATGCACTTAGCCAAAACATTATGGCCAATCTCTTATGAAGCGAATAATGTTGATTATTGCGTCACAATGGTGCATGTCAAGGTCTGGGATGGACTGGATGGTAAGCGTAAAGTCAGTTCTTGTAGTCTAAAATGTTTGTCTTGGACGTGGGAGAAATGTGGATATCTTAAGAAATGAGTGACTTTGAGAAGGGCCAAATGGTTATGGCCAGAGGACTGGGTCGGAGAGTCTTTGAAATGGGAAAGGCTTGTGCGATGCTCCTGGTCAGCGTCGGCGAGTAGTAGTACCTACATGGAGTGCTGTAAGGAGGGACAGACCATGAACTGAGGACAGGCCGTGTGCCCAAAGCTCATCAGTGCACAAGTGCAATGAAGGTCATCTCGTCTGGTCCACCCCATCAGGATACCAACACTGGCAAAAGCTACAGTAGATTTAATGGTTGTTACAGGAGGAGTGTGTCACAACACACAGTGCACGAGACCTTGCTGCGTATGGAGCTGAACAGCACCAGTCCAGTCAGAAGGCATATGCTATCCGCTGTCTGCTGTCAAATGCATCTACATGGGGAATCTTGGCATCAGAACTGGACCTTGGAGCAAGTGCCTGGTCTGATGAGCGTCTCGCTCTGTTGCATTATGTGGACGGCTGGTTACATGAGCACCATTTCCCTGGGGAGATGTCACCAGGATGCTCTGTTGGACGTCATCAAGCTGGTGGAGGGAATGTGATGCTTTGGGTAGTGTTCTGGTTGGAGAGTTTGGATGCAGGATTTCACGTGGACATCAGTTTTACATGTGCCACCCACCTACACATTTTTGCGGACCAGGTACATGTCTCCATGGCAACAGTACTCTCCTGATGGCAGTGACCTCTTTCAGCAGGGTAATGCCCCTAGCCACACTGCACAAATTGTTTGGGAGTGGTTTGAGGAACATGACGAAGTGTTCAAAGAGTTACCCTGGCCTCCGATTTGCCCTGATCTAAATCCAGTCGAGCATCTGTGGGATGTGCTGGAGCAACAAGTCCAGTCCATGACGGCACCATCTAGTAGAGACTTACTGGGCTTAAAGGGTCTGATGCGAACATCTCTGCGCCCAATGCCACGGCTCTCTATCAGAGGTTTTTTGACTCCATGTCTTGGTGGGCTGGACTGAACTGCAGCACACGGAGGACCAGCAGCATATTAGGCTGGCAGTCAGAATGTTTTGGCTCATCAGCATTTGTTTTCCAGTGGCTTTCACAAAATGATGCGAAGGCCGTCCAAATTTTTTTGTGCATCGCTGGATTATCTCAGTTCTTTTTTTCCACTTGAGTACCCCAGCGCGCTTAGCAGAGCTCTAAATCCAATTTTGTAACCATTTTGCGGACCTAAGTAGTATTTGGGGATATTGGTTCAGATGGTCAGTGCAACAGCATGAGGAAATGCCAGGGAACACAGCTTTGTAGAGTGTGTGTTTGTTGGATGAGGGATATTTGCAGGCTGCGTATATTCCCTCGTATACAATAGATTTAGCCTTATCTATAGTTGTTGATCTAGCTGAGCAGTTTATCTTGCTGTAACTTCTGTGTGATTGGTCCAGCTGATTAATCCCTCTCTCTGGGGTTTCTCTCGTCTCTGCTAGTCTCCCACAAAAGCTGTTTATAACGCCAGACACTGGAACCGACCGGAAGCAGAGGAGCTGCCCCCGCCACCCCTGTCCCGTTCACAAACTGCCCCGGTAAGTGCCCTCAACCGCCCCTGCCTCATTCGCATACTGCTCGGTGAGTGTTCTCACCGCCCAGGTCTCGTTCATAAACTGCTCCCGTAAGTGCCCTCACTACCCCAGTTTCTTTCACATACTGCTTCAGTTAGTGCCCTCAACCGCCCCTGCCTCATTCACATACTGCTCGGTGAGTGTTCTCACCACCCAGGTCTCGTTCATAAACTGCTCCCGTAAGTGCCCTCACTACCCCAGTTTCTTTCACATACTGCTTCAGTTAGTGCCCTCAACCGCCCCTGCCTCATTCACATACTACTCGGTGAGTGTTCTCACCACCCAGGTCTCGTTCATAAACTGCTCCCGTAAGTGCCCTCACTACCCCAGTTTCCTTCACATACTGCTTCAGTTAGTGCCCTCAACCGCCCCTGCCTCATTCACATACTGCCCATAGAAAGTGCCCTCAAGTGCCCCATTTCATTTACATACTACCCCTGTAAGTGCTCTCACGGCCCCAGTCTCCTTCACTAACTCCCTGGTTAAGTGCCCTCACCCACCCCTGCCTTGTTTAAATCAAACCCCAGTTATCGCCTCCCAACTGTCCCGGCCTCGCTTGCACTCCGCTGTGATCAGTGCAGCTGTGCCCTCACCGCGCCCATTTTACTCACACACCGCTTTATTAATTCCCCTCGCCCTCAACTACCCTATTCACTTACAGGCAGCCCTGTTAAGTGCCCCCCTCCCAGTGTTTACGATTCAGGGTTGACTCAATGGAACATAAGGCCATGATTCATAATTTTGATTTCCGATTGACCTGAATAGTGTCCTGATACGCGTACTATTCTCAAGTCCCTCACGCGCTCTGAGAGCGAATGTTTTTACGAGAAAAAGCGTTTCAAGCTGAGCAGTTTTCAGGTTATGAAAATATGCATAGCCTGCGCTGTGTAAACTCTCCGTATTACCTTTTAAAGGTAAATAAACTCAAAAACGGGCACGTCATTAGCACACTGTGGTCTTGGTAAAATGGTTATTCAGCCAGTGTAGCTGTACTATTCAATGAAATTGGGAACTGCAGTGGTTATTTGGTTTGAGGAGGTCATGGCAAATACAAATTGAGGAGCCTAGTGCTAAAAGTACTTCAGTAACATTTTCACTCATTGTGAGGTAAGGATGGGAAAACATCTTTTGAAGTCTCTTTAAGTTGATTTCTCAAATTTCTCACAATAGACATTTTGTGACTTAAGCACTTTTAGCACTAGGCTCTTCAATCGCTCTCGTCAGGCAAACTTATCGGGAGCGTTGGATCATCAGGTGAAATCGATGGGTCCGTTTTTACCCTTAGAGCGCTGAAATAAATTTTTTAAAAATATAAATGTAATTATTTCGTGTTGTCGAAAACCTATCATGTGGCGACTTGTTTAAAAGAGCTCCCCGCAGGGTTTTCGACGGATCTGATTTTGATATCTTACATCATTGAGCAACAATAGCTGCATTTAGCTCTCTAAGGGTTAAGGAGAACCACGTAAGTAACATTACAAGCAGTCTTCTTTTTTGATAAGCAGCCTATGCTCACGCTCTACACGCGTCCAAGACTGGTTTTGATGGTGATGGGGTGATCTATTAACCGTCTGCTCCTGTCCACACCAGTAGAAAGCTAGCCTCCCTGGTGGGCTCTAAATTGAGCGGTGCTTTTTGCTCTCCTTGTACCTGGAGGAAGGTTTTACCCCACAGTTGTAGCTGAGAGGGAAGACGCTCTGGGCCTTTGCTTAATGGTGGTAATGGTGGCTGCAATGAAGAGAGCAGACAAAGGGCTGATTGAAGTTGGCTGCAGTAACTCCGGCTCGTATGTGACTTTGTATAGACTGCGCTCCTTCTACTGTTGTCTTAAATGGCATTTTATGTTTTGAAATGAAAATGGCATAAATGGGTTTGCGTTTCTGCCAGGCTAATTGATTAGCGCACGGGCTGGTTTATGTCGAAGTAGGCAGACCCTGTCCCCGTATGACCCCAGCTCTGCAGGTGCCTGTACTCGGCCAAGCGCAGTGATGATGTCACTCTGACTCCGTAAGCGTCGCCGTCACCCGCGTCTTGACTCGTAGCCGCCTTCTGCTCGACCGTCCCTCCAGGATGCAGCTGACTTAACAATCTGCGGCAAGCTGTCCCCCCAAATGGAGTTTCTCAAAGGGCCCATTATTTACTGAGGCTCTTCGCTGCCAAGATGGCAAAGGCTGCCTGACCTGAATTAGGCAGTGTACATCTGCTGCTGCTGGTGAAACTTTAGATTATACCCCCGACACGCACTCACGCTTAGTGTGTCACGCACACGCTCCGCAAATATGCACGTACACACACGCACTTGATCTTTTACTCAAGTACCCACATTCGTGTGCAAATTAACAATCAAATATCCACACACCCTCACTGAAATGCACACATGCATTTGCGCTCACACTATCCCATTCACTCTCAATCAGGAAAAATTTAATGCACATTTTTGTTTTACAAATGGCTTCTACTCAGTTGGTTTTACAGTGTCAGAGTGACCTCAGGATATGTGGAGACTTAAATGTTTCCTTGGCGTACGTCATGATTTGAGTAGCTGCTGCAGTGTGGGTGCTCTTGCCCTAATGTTCTGCGACTGACTGCGAACTATGAAGAGAGTCGGCCGTAGGGTCCTCGGTGTGAGCTGGCTGCGTGTTTTTGCAGGCCAGTCTGTCCGGGGGCAGCAAGGAGACCAACTCCCACAAAGACGACGGGGTGTTCAAAGCCCCGCCCCCTCCGCCCAAAGTCATCAAGTCGGTCACCATCCCGACGGAGCCCTACCAGGACATCGTCACCGCACTGAAATGCAGGAAAGAGCACAAGGAGGTGAGGGTTCTCGCTCGCTCTGTAGGTCTGCACCGTTTTACCATGCCTCTGCAGTTCCAGTCGACATGTTGAACAAGGTGGTCTTAATACCTAATACTGCTTATAGATGCCATTTTATGTTCTCTCTCATTACATCTTCCCTCAAAACTCTGGGCAAGTCCCCCCCCCCCTTTTTTTTTGGCTTGAAGTTTGAAGTATTGAGTTACCAAAACTCCCCTCCATCCTAACACTACTAGCACTGAATTGAAGAAGCTCATATCAGAATGAATACGGTGCTTCAGGACTCCTATAAGTTTGTAAAGAGAACCGCTCTGCAGTAGGAAGAGAGGCAGTGGGTATTTTAACTTGTTTATTAAGATGGTTTGACTCATCGAGGCCACTTTGTTCCACCCACAGTGGTGTTGCCTGTGCAAATACTAGAGACATCCTGCATCATTAAATTCGACCTGCAGCGCTCTCCTCTCCTGTATACGTGCACTCGCTTTATGACCGAGAGGGATGGCGCTCATGCTAAGAATAGCACAGCTGAAGCCAGTTGGAAAGTCTTCCTCTTCCTCTTCCCCCTCCGCTGGAGTCGGGGCCACCTGCAGCGTGTTACAGCCTGCTGTAAACCGCATCTTTCATGCAGCGGATTCTGCTGATCAACGCTTCAAAAAAAAAAAAAAAAAGGAAAAAAAATTCCAGCGAGGCTGGTGTAATTTATAACTCCGTTTGATGGAGTGTGGGTGCACGGTGTCATCTGCCCCAGCTTTATGGGGGTTTAGATTTACTGAAGGTTTTAGATCACTGTGGTCATTTCACTTTTTATTTATCGTTGTAAAATATACTGTTTCGTTTATGGAAAACAGGCTTTATAAGGACATCCAGCCCAGTCTTTTTTTTTTGCTGCGTAGAAGGCGAATGGGAAGTGCCAAAGGGAAAATTGGTGGTTTTATGCAGTGCTGTCAGGCTGCTTGTGAAGGGCTTTGCTGATAAGTTCGCACTAGCGGTGCTGACTGCCGCTTTGTGTTCCTCCCCTCGCAGCTGTACACTGTTGTCCAGCATGTGAAGCACTTCAATGACGTGGTGGAGTTTGGCGAGAACCAGGAGTTCACGGACGACTTTGAGTATTTGGCCACTGGCCTGAAAAGTGGTCAGCCCCTCAACACACGCTGCCTTAGGTAATGTTTTGGCTAATTCGTGACACACACGCTACCTCGGGTAATGCTTCAGCAAACTCCTGAAGACGTGCTGAATTAGGTAATGCTTCAGTTGAGTCTTCAACACACGCTGCCTTGGGTAATGCTTCAGCTAACTCCCCAACACATATTGAATTTGCTAATGCTTCAGCTAACTCCACTACACATGCTGCCTTAGGTCATGCTTCAGCTAATGCCTTAAGTCATGGTGAATTAAGTTATGCTTCAGCTAACCCCTCAGCACACACTGAATTAGGTGAGGCTTCAGCTAACTCCTGTTTCCAAGCTGAATTGGGGAATGCTTTAGCTCACTCCACGACACACGCTGCATTAGGTGATGCTTCAGCTAAGTCCTGAACCTGTGCTTCCTTTGGTAATGCTTCAGCTAACCCCTCAACACGCTCTGCATTAGGTAATTCTTCATTTAACTCCTGTATACAAGCTGAATTCGATAATGCTTCAGCTAACTCCCCAACACATACTGAAATTGCTCATGCTTCAGCTAACTCCAATACACATGCTGCCTTGGGTAATGCTTCAGCTAACTCCACTTCACACGCTGCCTTGGGTAATGCTTCAGCTAACTCCACTACACACGCTGCCTTGGGTAATGCTTCAGCTAACTCCACTACACACGCTGCCTTGGGTAATGCTTCATCTAACTAGTGTTTCTGCCAACACTAGCTCCTTTTGAACATTTGCTCATCAACACCACCTCACATGCTGCTTTAGGTAATATTCTTGTTCACTACCTTCAGTAATGTTTCAGCCAACTCCTCAACATGTACTCCATGTAGCACAGGCTCACCAACTCTGTCAAACGCTACCTTGGATAATGTTCCCAATAGATCCTCAATAAAGGCTGCCTTTTGTTTCCCACCAAATACTCATTACACTTTCCTTTAGGTAATGGCCCACCAGCCTCAGAATCCACTTTACCTATTGGTATCATGCCCACCACATTGGCATCACTGCTTTTTGTTGTGCTACAGTCTTCAGTACCTCCTCAAAACACACTTCTTCTGGCTATATTCCCTCCAACTCCTCCACACACCCTACCTGGAGTATTCGGCTTAGTAGCCCCTCAACATACACTGCCTTTATTTGTATTTCCTATAAAAACACTCCACAACATGCTGCCTCAGGCTATGTTCTTACCAACTTCTCTACCTGCACTGCTTCATCGGTCTTACCTCTCAACACGCGTTTCTGTCAAAGTAGCGTCTACTTCGGTTTTGTAACTCTTCGTAATGCCTCTCCCCAGCCTCTAAGCACACACTTAGCTAGCCTTTGCTGTGGTCGGGCTCCTTGTGTTGATACCCCATTGTGCCCTTATGTCACCCCTCCGCAGTATTATCAGCCTGGCCACGCGCTGCGCCATGCCCAGCTTCCGCATGCACCTGAGGGCCCGAGGGAAGGTCGCTCACGTCTTCAAGACCCTCAACGACGCTCCCCAGCACCCGGTATGACTGCTCTCCCTGCATGAAGCCTTTCCACACAAGAATTTGGTATCTCTGCGCACTATTTTAAGGCCGTATTGCCACAATTTTGTGCTCGCTCAGTTTTCAGATGGGGTTTTTTTTCCCTGAAGGGTTTTTGTCAACTATTTTAAGGTTGTTGTTACACTGAAAGCCAGCAGCCATCAGGGGAATGTTGCTTGTGTTTGCTGACTAGGCAAAGCTTCAGTGGGTAACTGTCACTTGAAGCATTGTTTTTGACCGTCCCCTGTAAGAAATGAGCCTTGTTTATGATTATGTAGACTCTTGAATTATGTAAGCTTCTCTCCGAGCAAAAAATGTAGCTGTTCTCATGTTTCCATGGGGCAGCTCCAAGCGGCTCGTTGTAAATAAGCTTGTTTCATAGCTAAGACACAGTGGAGTGGAGCACTGGATTCTCGTAACTTTGATTCTCCCCATCTTGTATTTTTTTGTTTTGTTTTTCTTTCCTCCTCTGAATGCTCTCCGTTAGAACCTGGCCCTGTGCACGGCATCCCTGATGTACATCCTCAGCCGGGACCGGCTCAATATGGACCTGGACAGGGCCTGCCTGGACCTCATGATCCGACTGCTGGAACTGGAGCAGGACGACACGGCCGACGACCAGCTCACCGCCAAGGAGATGGGCAAAGTGAAGGAGAAGATCCGCAAGCTGTGCGAGACCGTGCACAACAAACACCTGGACCTGGAGAACATCACGGTCAGCGCTTGTCACCTGTTCCACTGAACATTCCTCATGCACAGACTAGATTCATGCATATTTTCTCTCGAGCCTGATGCGGGATGTTGTGTATACACTCCTCTTCAGAAGCCAATGAACAAAATTCATTCTGCTTGTACATGCCGTATAGTGACCCTGAAGGCGTGCACCTCATACTTTGTTTTCCATTTTTTTTCATTTTGTTAACTTTCATTCAAATTTGCACACCTAGAGTAAGAATTTTATTGTAGCAGCAACATACATGGACAGTTTTTTTTTTTTTTTTTTTTTTTCCTCCCTCCCCTTTTTCCCCCTTGCCATTTGTTTCCCTCAACCCAAATTTGCCCCCTCTAGTGGTCATCCTTCAAGGTGCATGTCGCTTGTCTCAAGGGGGTGGTGCAATGCCTACAAGAGAGAATTTTCTGAGAAATACTCTGTTTATTGCATCTTGCGTACGAAAGTGGTTAAAGCACTTAAACTCTCCTTAGTAACGAGTTTCTAATGCAAGCAAACAAATCTGACTTTGTCTTTTGATATTAGTACCATGAAGTTAAGTTTCTGACATGGAGGGAATATACCTGAAGTTACAGGCGACCAACTTTCCTAGTTTAGTCTGAGATATTCTGAGGGAGGCTGTACTGTACGTGTTGCTGCGTTGCAAACATTCAAAGTACAGTGGAAGTACTTTTCAGCATCTTCAACTGCTGTTCGCAAAATTTAGAAGCTTTTTAGCCTGCCATTCCCTGCTGGCTTTTTGGCAAGCCAATTATAGATTCTGTACTGGCAGTACATGGTTTTTTCAGGTTCAGTACGCATTTGTAGCGACTTCACTAATTCCCCCAGAACAGGCGGTCGTGGAAACTTCACTTTTTTTTCTGTTCAGTTCTACTGTTAAACAGCTCCTGTATTTCAGGCTGTCCCAGAGTTAAATAAGGCGAGCAGCCATCTTGTGTTTGTAGCTCCTTGGTGTAATGTTGCTTTGAATCTGCCACGGTGGAGGTACAGGCAGTACTTTTAAACTTTTATGAGATGCACATGTTGTGTCGTGTGCATCGGTCAGGAGTAGCGCTCAGATGTAGTGCTTAAAAGAAGGTTGTGGGTTTCAGTCTGGGCCTGAGCCCTTTGTGTGCAGAGTTTGAGTGTTCAGCTCGTGTTTGCATGGGTTTTCTTCTCGGGGTCTGCGGTTTCCTCCCTCAGTCCAAAGACATGCATGCTAGGCTAATTGGAGACTCTAGAAGTTCCCCACTGGTATGAATGCATCAGGGCAATTCCATGGTAACGGAATTACGATCAAGAGTAATTTTCATGTCATTTTTACCTGCCATATATTACTCTAATGCAGTACCTACTTGCCTGTGCTTTTGTTAGTTCCACTGGCGTGCCTACTGAGCTGTATAACACAAAGGTTGGGGTAATCTATTTTGTAGAAGGCTATACGAAGGTGAAAGTGTCGGTAACGGAATTACAGCAGAAAAAATGCCATTATTTTTGCCTTTACTTTGACAGGCATTTCTCTGAAATCTGGCAATGATAGGCAGTAGGTTTAAGCTTAAGTTGGTGGTCTAGGATGTTGACCAGGCCATGGTAAGTTTATATTGACTGGTACGTTCACAGATATTTTGTAGGATGCCATTTATGAGAAAGAGACAGAGGTAACGGCATTACAAAATGGTAACGGAATTACATTTTCTGATAATCTACTAAATTTATTATACTCAAAACAACAAAGGGTCATTCCGTGTCAACTCAACCAGAGCCCCCCACATCAAAATTTTGATTTTGATAAAACTTTGCACATTTCAAGAGATATGCATTGGCATATCTTCATTCTGAAGCAAACTTCCAAGGTTATTAAAACATTTAATACAACCATTGTGACTTTGATATTTTTTGTGGTCTTCAGAAAGTTGACCGACAGTTTGCATACCAAGTCTCAGGGCTCTATCTTATTTAGTTACAGAATAATAAATGCATTAAATCTGGAAAAAAATTAGTATGATTGGTGTTTTTTGCTTTTTCCAGGCCACTGTACAGGTAAACTAAACACACTGAGTAAAGAAAAGTATCAAGCCAAGAGTTCAACAACTATTCTGATGACGAAATGAAACTTATGCATTTGCAGAGCAAACAGAGCCATATCTCAGGCCCTCAAACTTATGGCAATTTTCTCAAAACTGACCCCCCCCCCTCCCTAAAAGAAGGTAAATCTCAGGAACTGGCAATAATTGAGCTTAATTATTTTACCATTTCACACCAGATATATAAATCTTCCGCTGTGGAGAATATAATAAAAATTAATTTTTTTGGTGGGGAAGTTCCTAAAATTTGGTTGATTTGACATGGAATGACCCCAAAGCAATTGAAAATTGGTATCATAAATGATGTTTGTGTTGCTGACTTTGTTGAAAAATGACAAATTTCCCAATGAGCCACTGGAATTGTGTGTTTCAATTTCCTGCAATGACTTACGGTCTCAAATACTTTAGCTACCAATGTATGGAAATACAGTAAATACCAGGAAATGACTAAATATCTTTTAGGAGTTGTCAGCTTTGGAAAAATGACCTTTGATCCTTGTCCTGGAGCTGAAAAAAATAACAAAATTCAAATCTAAATTTTGAGAAGACCGTCAAAGATTTCAAAACTGTTTTCAGTGTCTGATTTGGTAATGAGTCATCTACATGAAAACCTATATATTCCTAATATAAAACACTTTTTAAAAATTGCTGTTTTAGCAACTCTCATGTGGAATCCCCATCACACGGCAGGTGACATTAGATGACTGAAAAATTGCTGAAAGTATTGCATAATAACAAAGAAAAAAATGTGTCGTGCCCAAGAGAAGTTTTACCAGCCTGGCTTTTGATTACCATTGTTTTTTGCCTGGAAAGTGACTGAAGTCCGCCAGCCGCTTGCATATTTTTTGTAGCTTTTGGCTGGTGGCTGGTGCTAATTTTGTGCCCCACACACACTTGTGCTAATTGGAAAACAACCCTGGGGATTAAGAGTGAGCTCTGAGGGATTTTAACTCAGGATTTTCTGAAGGAAATGATGAGTGTCAGGGAGCCCTACCTAAGCTTCTCCACCAGTACTGGTGGAGGAGTGCAGCTCCTCATACTTAGTATTAGTAGTTTTCAGGCAGTTCTGCGTGTGCACGCTAAAATCTAGGGAACACGGCTGATTCCTCACCTTTATATATAAATGCAGAGGGCGTAGTGTACCTGGGGCCGGCCGGCCTCAATATTTGAAACATCAATCAAGGCAAATTGTAGAATCACATCCGAGGAGAAGATGGGGCCCAATTTAAAGGCCTGTCACTGTGCTGGCGCTTCTCGACAGGATCGCGCTTAAAAATATTTTCTGCAGATCCAGAGGGAATGGGTTTTACACGCCTTTTATTTTTGGGTCCTCGCTGTATTCCCAGTGATGTTAGCTTTGCCGGAACCGTCATCTTCCCACAGCGATCTAAAGTTATTATCCTTTCAGACATTCATAAATAATCATAAGCGCCGAAACCCCAGCTTCAAATTTTCCTCTGAAAGTTTAATTTTCTGATTTTGACGTGGCCGTGTCTGCAGACAAAGTTGATGTGCTTTCAAGTGGAAGTGTAAGCGTTCTTTTTTTGAAATGCTAGGCCACTTGTCTCTCTCTCTTTCTCTCTCTTTCCATTTCCAAACTTCCTAAAAAAATCATAAATTATGGTATCTCTGAGGAAATGGACTGTATTTTGGATTTTGCCTCTCATTTGACGGACGTGTGATTTATTTATTTATTTATTGTGTTTTTCCGCCCTCGTGTTTACGCAGACGGGGCATTTGGCCATGGAGACGCTTCTGTCTCTGACGTCCAAGAGGGCCGGCGATTGGTTCAAAGAGGAGCTGCGGCTGCTCGGCGGCCTCGATCACATCGTGGATAAAGGTAGGCTAACGCTCCACTGCGGTCCCCATCTCACCTAAGCAGGGACCGATCATTAAAGCAGCCGGAGCGCTAAGGGGGGGGCGGCTGCAGGAAGTGTGTGATGCTCAGCAGCCCTGATTTAAGAGCCATTCGCTTTCATTGCCCGGCACACTTTGATTTATGTAGAGCATCAAAACGTCACAGCCTGGCTTGGTGTTTATTTTTACGAACCCCGTTTGCGAGAGCTTCTGTTGTTTAGAGCTCTCTGAAGGCCTTTACAAACTCTTGTGTACCAGATGAGTACCTATATACTGAATTACGCTTTTCCATTGGCTCCATTTGTCGTATTTTCTCGGTACGGATCGCTTTAAATTTTCTTCCTCGCTTCCCATTACTTGTGTAAAGTCAGAGTCTATCCGCTGGGTAATCATGTAATGCAGTAAGATTTTAGCTAAACCGGACTGAGAAATCCACACCTTGGGATTTTTTTCTTTACCTTGTTCAGAGAATAAAAAATGGAGCAGCATCTTTGAGTTTTTGCTGTAGGCGTTGAGCGCTCCTTTTCTCTTGCAGTGAAGGAATGCGTGGAAAATCTCAGTCAAGAGGACGACAAGGAAAACCTGGTGGCGTCGCTATGGGGCGCCGAGCGGTGCTTACGGGTGCTGGAGAGCGTAAGTCCTGCTCCGTCCTCCTGGATTCGACGACGGGCGCGAGTGAAGGCCGCCAGGGCATGTGCTGAGACGCCGAATGGGGTTGCAGAGCCACGCAGTTTCTGCATCGATCGGGGAAAACTCACCTGATTAATAGTTTGGCTCTGCAGCCCCTCTCGTCTGGACCTGATCTCTGTGCTGTGGCGTTTGCAGAGCGCAGAGAGAGCAGGTCTGAGGTGGAGTTATTATTAGGGCGGATCAGGTCCTGCTAAGTCCAGGCATTAAGGCTCCGCATTGATTGGCTCTGTTGGGAAATCCAATATGTGCCTCCTGGAGGGTTTGTCTGAAATTAAGGGCCGTTTTCATGTGGTCAGAGATAAAATTGCAATTAATTGAATTTTCCTTATTCTCTTTCTCTCTTTTTCTGTTTTTCTCTCTCCTTCCCTCCCTCTCTCTCTTTCATTCTACCCTTCCCTCCCTCTGTTTTGCTCTCTCTCCCTCTCTTTTTGTCTTTCTCTTGTTGTCTCCCCATATCATTCACATCTGGCACAGGTAACCGTTCACAACCCAGAGAACCAGAGCTACTTGATCGCCTACAAGGAGTCCCAGCTCATCGTCTCCTGTGCTAAGTGAGTGCTCCCAGAATGCTCCAGGAGAGTGTGGAAATGGTTAAATGTTGGCATGGGAAGATTTCCTGTCAGTCAGCACATGCGCTAGCGGGAACGTGCTTGTTTGCACTGACCCATTCGGATAGTCTCGCGCACAGGCACACGCACTGGCTCAGGCGCACACACTCGGTCACTGAAACTGATGCACTCATGCTCACACAGTCAGTGTTTCCTCACTCACACACTCACCATCACACTTTCCTACGCACATGTACACTAACGCATGCGTGCTCGTACGCGGGTGCACAAATGCTTAAACAGGATCATGTACGTACACACACACACAGACACACATGTACACACGTACGTACTAGGGCTTTAACAATGATTATTTTAATTGTAGTTCAAGCTGTTGAAAACTTTGTTTGATTAATCAATTAGTTTGTTCTGTGAAATGTCAGAAAATGGTGAAAAATGTCAGTGTTTCCTAAAGCCCAAGATGGCCTCCTCAGACGTCTTGATTCGTCCACTGCTGGAAGATATTCAGTTCACTGTCAAAAGCCCTATTCCTGCATGACCCCCCACCCCCCGTGTCTGTATTTCACGCAGGATAACCAGAGTCTGTATTAAACTTTAACATACTGACATCCCCGGATATGGTGTCAAGGCTCTGCTCTCTAATAACTCATCATTTCCTTCTGTGTAGTCTCAGATGCAGCGACATTCAGCAAATATTCAATAACGATCCATTAATTGTCCGGTTATTCCTCATTCGTCCCCTAACTAAAGTTACTCAGTTTATTGTGCATGGTATTATAAAGAGGCTCGATTGATATTAATATGCTAACACACTCTAGCTGTTGAAAGACAGAAAAATGATTTTTACCTCGTGCTGCCATGCATGTCATCCATCTCATTATCTTCAGAGCTTTTTGCTTTCTGCCAATGGGTCTCCATGCTGTGTATCCAGATGAGCTGTCCGAATTTACACCCAAAATGCTGTCAAAACGCTCATTTATAATTGCTAATGCAGCCTCCATAATTATTGAACAGGAAAGGGGCAGAAAAAAAAACATTGCAACCTTGTGAAGAAATCACAGAAGTGCCGATTCGCCCGGGACTGGTGTTATCACATGACCAGTGAATGGTGGAATTCGGTATGTCATCTGAGGAGGAATTTGTACTTTTAATAATTGCGGATATGGCAGATTGGCATGGGATTGAGATCAGACAACCTTTTTAATTACTGCAAATGACTTGAGGTCCTCAGATGGTACCGGAGTGCTGTGATGAAGTATTTCCCCCTTTCCCAATTTCTTCATTTTTTGCGTATTTGTCAAATTCAAATGTTTTAGATTATCTAACCAATTTTGATGTAAGGCGAAGACTTGAGCAAACAAAATGCAGTTTTTAAATGATAATATAATTTATTATAGGTAAAGAGTAAATCAAAATATATATCACTTACATAAATGAATAGTTGCCCACCCAATCCTAATAACAGGGTGTGCAAAACTGCAATCGAACAATTGCGATAGCTGGCAATGAGTCGTCTGCATCGCTCTGAGGAATGTTGGCCCACTTTTCTTAGCAGATTTGTTTCAATTCGAACACATTGGATAGTTTTCAAACATGATCCGTTTCAAGTTTTGTGCCACCGCATCTCTATCGGATTCGAGTCAGGATTTTAACCAGGATGCTCCAAAACCTTCATTTTATTTCTTTTCAGCCATTCAGAGGTGGGACTTGACTTGTCTGCGTCAGATAATTGTCCTGCTGAAGAGCCCAACTGTGCTTGAACTTCAGGTCACAAAGGGATTTTCTGGTAGAGAGTGGAATTCATGTTTATATCATTAGCAAGTAGCCCCAGGTCCTGAAGCAGCAAAGCGACCCCAGACCATCACACTGCCACCACTGTTTGACTATTGGTGTGATGATCTTCTTTTCGAGCACTAGGTTTACGCCAGATGCATAAAGATATCTTTTTTGCCAGATGCTTAAAGATACCATAAAGATTTTTTTTGTGAATGTGAAATGAATTCTTTGTGTTCTTTTTGGTCAGCAGTGGTTTGCACCTTGCAGCTCTTCCATGGAAGCCATTTTTATGTAGTCTGTTTCTCACTGCGCAATCAAGAACACCGACCTTAACTGAGGCGAGTAAGGCCTGCAGTTCTTTCAACGTTGTCTGGGTCTTTTAGTGACCTCATGGATGAACCGTGGATGGATTCTTGGTGCAAATTTGGAATGCTTGCCACTCCTTGGAAGCTTACCCACTGTTCCGATTTTTTTTTTTTTTTTTTTTTGAATTCGTAGATATTGGTCCTCTCTGTGGTTTGCTGGAGTCCCAAAGTCTTGGAAATGGCTTTGTGACCCTTTCCGAACTGATGCATGTCAACGACTTCTCATCTGTTCTTGAATTTCTTTAGATTGCATCGTCATGTGCTGCTTTTTACCCATTTCACATAGCCAGACAGGGTCTATTTAAGTAATATTTAGATTCAACAGGGCTTGCGGTAATCATGCCTGGGTGCATCTACTAAAATTGAACCCATTTATTAATTAGATTTGTTTAATTGGTTTATTTAGTGATTAATGGTCAATGACTTTATTTCACATTGGGCCAGGTAGAATTGGATGTCCTTTTTTCCTTCAAAAAAAAAAAAAAAAAAAAAAAAACTTTTGAAAACTGCATTTTGTGTTTACTTGGATTATCCTTGTCTAATCTTAAAATTGGTTTGATCTGAAACATTCAAGTGTGGCAAATACTGAAAAATGGTAGATGCTGAGCAGGGGAAAATATCTTTCTCAGCACTGTATTTTTGTGTGAATAGGACTCAAGAGGAGTGAAGAAACTAGAAAATATTCACTTGTAAAAGGCTGGAATCAGTTTTTTTGTTTTTTTGTTTTTTTTTTTAAATGACTCAAATCAATTAAGTGATTATCAGAATGGTTGGTGATTTTCTTATTTAACAAATAATCGTTTAATTGTTGTAACTCTAATGCGCACCCACGTGCGCACACACACGTTTGTATTGACTTGCATTTGTTTTGTGCAGCCTTTTGCTTATCGTAACCAAATTATGCAGAACCCAAATGATAACCTTAACTTCACCCTATTAGCTCTAATCCTCTGAGGACCACCCAAAATATCCTCTCGCCATATGTGGTTTCTCAAGAGTTGATTATCACAAGCATAGCTGTACAAGACCCACTCCCTCATAAACAGAAATGTGCTTGTGCACGCATGCGCACACAAACGCACAGTATTTTTCTCTCTCTTACACACAAGCGCGCACGCACACACACACACCAGCTCTCTCTCTCTGTCTCTCTCTCTCTCTCGAGGGAGTTGTTGGTGCTGTAATGGGCAGTCCTCAGGGCAGGGCTGCAGGAGCAGGGCTGACTCATTCACACTGAGTGAGTGTAACCTGATGGGACAGGACAGACTCCCCTCATTAGCGGGACGACGGTCACTGGGATTGATGGCAGTCTGGCCGCACTGGCCCAACCCCTGTCAGAGCTCACACCACCCTGCCTTCCCCAGGGGCTCAGCATGCGGTGCAGTCTTCTCGCTCGTTTGAGTGGCTCCCAGCTGGGCTGCGTCACAAGAGAGTTTTGTAATTACAGTATAGCCCGCAGACCTGGGTGTGAGCAAGTGCCTTTATATTACAGGCGTCCGTGAATGGAATTTAATCAGCACTTTAGTCAGAGCAGTTTGCCGCATTAATTTTTACCTCTTGCCGGGGAGGTTCTGTTTTTGCCGGCGTTGGTTTGTCTGTCTGTTTGAGTACAAGATAACTCAAAAAGTAATGAATGGATATCTGAAATTTTGTGGGTGGGTTGCTGTTACCTCAGGTAGGAACTCTATTGATTTTGACTGCAGTTGGTCAAACAATATGGCCGCCATGGCAGCCATCTTGAAATCCTATGACACGCGATAACTGAACTTCGCTCCCAGTGATATCACTCAAATTTTGTGGGTTGATAGGTCTCGCATCAGGGAGGGAACCTATCCTTAAATTCCTTATGAGCGATATTCACTCAACAAGATTTCGACTGTGCTACTTTGGCGGAGGTTTGCGCTCTTGGAGTGCCTCTAGTTTATTTTTATGCATTACTTTGAATGTCTCTAGTATGTTTCCTCTTTGCACAGTTCATTTGCTTTAAGCTTTTTTTTTTTTTTTTGTGTTCATGGTAAAATGAGTCACCATTTTAACACTGGGCATTTGAAGCTGGTTCTGAGGGACAGTGTGGTGTATTCACTGCGGCTCATATCTGACCTCCTAGTGCCGTCTTGCTTCTAGACATCTGTTCTTGGCCTCACCATTGATAAATTCATCTTCAGAGAGATTGTTATCTTTATTTCCTTGTGTGTAAACCGGTTTCACACAAAAAGTAATTTTGTTTGTCGCTGCATGTGTACCGTTTTGATGCGATGGGCACTTGCTGAGTTACAGCAGCAGTACGTTTTTACTAGCAGTTGGAGATCATATCGTGTTGATTTACCCCAGTTATGGGACTTTGCCGGCCTGCACCCTCCCTGGGCTCCAGCCTTCGAGCAGATTCTCCGGAGCTGGCCGTGAATGCGCCCCTTTCTCTTGGCCTCGATCAGTCACCTTCAGAGCCCATTAGCCTTGGCCAGCCCCCCTGCCACAACGACCGCCTCTGTTTGGACTCTTCCGCTTTTAATCGAGTTACCGGGGTCCCGGTCCGGCTGCAGCCGGGTCTCGTGGCCGGGGTGTAACCCCAGTGAACTGCGCCTGCACTGCAGGCGGGGTGGGCCGGCCGAGGGCGCCTTGACAAAGCCGGCTCTCACCAGCAGCTCACTGGCTGCATTCACCCCGCCTTAATTCGATTTCGCAAACCCGAGGGAGGGCAGTGTGGGAGAGCAGGCCTCTGCAAATGCCCCCTCCCTCACCCCCCCCTTTAACCCCCCCCCCCCCACCAATGAGTGGACAGTGCCTCAGCAGTCAGTTTAATAATTGATGCCCTCCCATTATTTTCAAACTCATTATGATGATGCTGGCCATGGAGCCGGCCGCCGGCGTGAGCCGCTACCCTTTTTCCGACACACATTTGGCCTCTGTTCTGCAGTGCACTGCTCTGTTTTTGGGCTCGAGCGGATGGCCTGTGCCGACAGCAGCAGGTGCACAGCCATGCATAAGATAAGCTGTATTTTTTTTCTTCTGGCCCTGTGTCTCAGCCCTCCTGCTTCCTCCTTATCATCCGAAGTTCGCCTTGACCCTTAAGTTTGCTCAGTAGTTACGCCCGCGCTGGTTTTACATGCTGGCGGATGTTCCCGTTTGTGTGCGGCCAAGATTGGAGACCCACCGTCTCGACGAGAGCGGACTTTTAAAAAAGCCATGGTCGCTGATCTTGGCTTGCATTGAGACGAAAGCTTTATTCATCATTATGTATTCTTCATCCCTGTGTGTCAGTGTTGGCGAGGCAGGTGTTTGCTGTTTGAGCCGCTACTCTTGGGATTCCTCGCTGTCGTCTCGGTGCTACCTTCCTTCAAAGTGATTGACGTCTGCCCCCACCCCCAATCGCAAGTTCTGTCAGTCATGAATATAATTTTCTGTTTTTATATAAGATCCTATATCAGATTTTCTTCCTCGGTAGACTCGGTGCAACAGCTGGCACTTAGGAACATAATAACTGGCAGAAATGTGCATTATGAATTCAGTTTGGAATGAAGGACTGTGCAGGTTTACACAAGCGCTCAATATTAAGGCCTCTAAGGTTTTCAGTGATGAACGTGGTTAAAGGCTTTTTCGCTGCGCATTCTAACATTGGTGTAATAATTAATGCTGGTATTTGGATGAAATGGAGTTTGAGAACACTGATATGGAATTTTGAAGTCGTGCTGGAAAATCTGCTCTCCACTGGGTTAATGCAGTTCCTTTTGCTTTTTCATGATTGGAGTCACGTTAAGTTTGGCCCTAATGGCTGCGAGGGACGCCTCATTGTTCACTGCAGTGGGGCTCAGTGGTAATCTTGCTGTATATGGCCTGTTCTGACTGACCTGCTCTCACAGGGGTCTGAGGCACTGCGAGGAGATGATCCAGCGCTACAGCCGCGAGGTAAACAGCGCCCGCTCCTCGTCCGGAGCCGCCCTGCCTCACTGCAGCCACAGCAACGTGGGCAAGGCTGTGGAGGACTGCATGCGCGCCATCATTGGAGTCCTGCTCAACCTCACCCACGATAACGGTACGGACCCCCCCAACTTCTCTCTGGCTGCATCCAACCCTACTGTGTTTTCATTTTAAAACGCCATGCTATAACGAAAACAATCTCTGTCCACACCAAGATGCTATCCTGGAGTTTTCAAACTAAAACGAGGTCAGCGGAGTTTTCAAAAGTCTCTCTTCTTGGGGGTTCAAAAACGCTGGAGTAGTGTGAATGTTAGGAGAAAACGTATTACACGTAAAAGTTATGCGTTTTAAAATCAGAACGTATTAGTGAGGATGTAGCCTTTGTCTCCTTCTCACCGGAGGGCCTACTGGTGTAATTCCAGCTGTTCATCATGGCTCCTGCTGTAGGTCATGATTAGGAATTGCTCGCAGGCTCGCCAAGATTTTCTCTGATCTCTCACCTGCCATGTCATGGTGCTTCGGACCTTAAACTCCGTGAAAAAGGTTCATCTAAAACCCTGCAGGTCTCGCGCTCACCTCTTGTGTGTTATGTAGCGAGAGGAGTGGTAGTACGCGATTATTTTAAAAAGAGGAAAATGGAAGCCTCTGAAAGGATGCTGCGGATGCCGAGCTGACTGCACCTCTCTCTGCAGAGTGGGGCAGCACAAAGACGGGCGAGCAGGACGACCTTATCGTTACGGCGCTCAACTGCGTGCTGAGGGTGCCGCAGTACTTGCCTCAGGAGCAGAGGTTCGACATCAGAGTGCTGGTGAGCCACCCCTCCCGCTTCATCCGCTTCGTTTCATTGCTTGTGTTGAACTGTGCTGATTGTGTCAGGGCTAGAGACGGTGCTTCCAGCCAAGGGCATAACAGGTAGTTTATGATTGGGGGGGCAGGGGCGGAACCACTGAAGCGATCATGTCGGTGAGAGGTACGCCCTTGTTTTCATCAGGAGGAATGATTGTAATGGCCATAAGGTGTTCAAGGTGATGGATGGCTGTCTGTCCAGTAGTCTGTTGCTCATTCTCAGTATGCCGCTGTCTGTATATTGGGCAGTATATGTTTATGTTTCCATCTGTGCCCCAGGGCCTGGGCCTCCTGATTAACTTGGTGGAGTACAGCGCCAGGAACAGGCACTGCCTGATGGAGATGGATCTGGACACAAGCACGCCATTGGACTCCTCCGTTTGCCTAGCAGAGGGGGAGGAGCTTAAGCCCGGCGGGTCACTAAGCGCCATCGCAGCTCTCGTGCAGGTGGGCGCCCCTTTGTGTCCTTCACACGCCGAGCCGCAAACCAGCAGCGAGGGCAGCCGCGGACCGGACTGTCGGAAACATCTGAACAAAGCTAGTTTTCTGTGTTTGTTTTTTTTTTTTTTTTTTTTCTGCAAGGTGCTGAAATTATCTGCACTGGGCAGCTCAAAGCGGTTGTTATAGCCTCTTCACTGAACCGTTTTTCTGCACTGAAGTAGCTGTACTCAAAACCATATCTGCCTGTCACTGCTTCCTCACAAAGGAATTTCCTCCAGGCTGTCTGTTTAAAATTGGCCCTCTCTGGGTTGTTATTGTTATGACTGCCTTTGTTGCTTGTTTTGACTGGCAGAACACACTGGGTTGAGTTTATAGGTCACAGTGCCCCCGCTGATCATTTGCGCTGGTTCGCCCACAGCTCTTTTTGCAGCGAGAGCGAGCAGCCGTGCTCGCCGAAGCGGAGACCGACGACTTCATCAATGACGCGCCCAAACCCCAGCTGGACCAGAGCGGGGAGTGGCAGGAGACCTCCGGCGAGATCCAGTGGGTGGCCTCCGAGAACAACTCCGATAACGACAAGAAGGAGAAGAAGGATGAGGAAGAGGAGGAGCTGGACCTGAACAAGGGTAAGGGAGAAACACGTGCACCTGCAGCCACAGCTGCCTGAGGGCAGGTTAGAGAATCCTTAACGTTTGGAGCCACGGCTGGCTGAGCTCTGGTTGGAGGAGTTTTAAATCACATACTAGAATAAGCACCCTGAATGCGGGTAAAGAAAACCTTCACCAACAGTGTTACGGCTACCTGAATAAACAATAAATAAACCTGCATTGCCATCTGGACTTGTGTGATCGCATGGCTTCACTCTTGTTTGGAAGGTTAGGGAAAATTAGAATGTATTCCTGCATGGCTACGGTACGCCATTTGGGTCAAAATGCCTCGGTCATGTGTGAGCTAACCACGCCCCGTTCATTTGAATGCGAGAAATGAAATGAAATGTGGCATTCATAAATAAGTGCCATGAAATACATAATAAATAAATAAATAGATGTGGAATTATGAAAAAGAAAGCTGCAGAAATAAACAAAAGTAGTCCCTTGAAAAAATTTTTTTTTTTTTTTTTTTTTTTTTTTTTTGGATAAAAAGTTTTTTTTATTTACTGAACTATACCATGAATTTATATATTCATGTTTAAGTTTTTTGATATTTTAATATATTTATTGCCTCGTTTACTTATTTCAAGATTTATTTCATTTCCATATTTAGTTATTAAATGTTGGCCCAAATGGCGTCCCATACATGGCTGCCTGAACAAACCTCAATACAGGGACCCATGACTGCTTGTACTGGTTAAAGGTGGTGACCTCTGCTCGCATGCTAGGATAACCGCCTGTATATAGGTCAAGAACCCAACACAGACTGCTGCCACAGCTGCTTAAATACAAGCGAAGAAGATTTCATACCCAGACTGCAATTGCTCTACTGCCCTGAATTGCGGTGCTCGCCGTTTATTCACCTGCTTTTTCAAACTTGTCCATCATCTTGTCTTGTTCTCAGAAGCTGTGTTTCTTTTGCGTAGATCATGTTTTCTCCTTTATTTCCTGTATTTGCGCAGCTCTTCAGCATGCGGGGAAGCACATGGAGGACAGCATCGTGGCCTCGTACACTGCACTGTTATTGGGCTGTCTGTGCCAAGGGAGTCCTGTAAGTCGCACATCCTACCGCCTGTCACTTACCGTACCGCCGTGTGCCTCCGAGTTAAAGGGGCTGTTTCAGCTGGCAGTTCAGAAGTGTTTTGCGAATCTGTGCTGTATCATGTCTGACCTGCCTTGTCACTGGGAACTTTGTGGTCTTGCATCAAATTTAAATTCGAAAAGCTTTTTTTTTTTCAGTTAAAATTGGCTAATAGAATTGGTCTTCAGCTTTGGTGGCATTTTGCACATACACGTTGTGGATATTTGTTTGAGTCTGTGTTGCAAATGATAACGTTGTCATTTACAACGCAAGCAGGCCTGCATATTTTTACCTAAAAGTGGACTGTAAAATGTTCAGTGCAACTCCAACTCTTGGAAAGCATTTAATGTGCTTCCCTTATGTACAATTATGTTCAAAAAATAGCAGTACAACATCAATAATTTGATGAACCACTGTTATTGGTTAGAAGTGATATTTCTGCATGGCAAATAATTTGCTTGTAGATGTAGTTGTGCAGTAGAAAAATAACAGGCCCAACTGTCATGACACGCACACTGCTTGTTCGGAGTAATTAACTTATTCATTGAAAGGGGTGTGTTCAAAATAATTCATTCATTCTGTGAATAAACAGGTGTCATTAATTATCCCTTATGAAGGAAGAAGGGAAGCAAATGTTTCCCACAGTTATAAAATATATTTCCTTCTGAATTGCAAAGTAAAATGGGCCGCTCCAAATATTGTTTGGAGGAACAACGTAATTTGATTACAAATTTGATTGGAGAGGGGAAAACGTATAAAGAAGTGCAGCAAATTGTAGGATTCCCAGCTAAAATGATCTCAAATGCTTTAAAAAGGCAACAAAACCCTGAAATATGTGGAAGGAAACGAGCAACTGCTGTTAAAACGGATCGCAGAATAATCAGAATGGCAAAGATTCAGCCAATCATCACCTCCAGAAAAATCAAAGATGACATAAAATTACCTGCAAGTGCTGTTACACTCAGGAGACGTTTGATCGAAGCTAAGCTATCAGCAAGAGGCCCCCATAAAGCACCATTGTTGAAAATGTGGCATGTGCAGAATTGGTGAAAATTTTCCAAGGGACATGTCGATTGGCCCAAAGAGAAATGGCGTAACGTTCTGTGGACTGATGAGGGTAAAATTGTTCTTTTCGGGTCCAGAGGTTGTCGACAGCATGTCAGACGACCCCCAGGAACTGAATTCAAGGCACAGTACACTGTGAAGATAATGAAGCATGGTGGTGCAAAAATCATGGTATGAAGATGTTTTTCATGATATGTAAGATAAGATATACTTTATTGAACCCCGTGGGGTAATTAGTCCTCTGCATTTAGCCCATCCTATAGTTAGGAGCAGTGGGCAGCTACAAAGCAGTGCCCGGGGACCAATTCCAGTTCTAAAGCCTGTTCCTCTTTCAGGGGTACTGGTAGGAGCGTTCCTATGATGCATGTTTTTGTGGGTGGGGGGAAACCGGAGTACCCGGAGGAAACCCAGGCGAACACGGGGAGAACATGCAAACTCCACTCAGAAAGGCCAAATCAAACCCACGATCAAACCCACAACCTTTTTGCTGTGAGGCGACAGAGCGAACCACTGCACCACCATGCCGCCCATTATGGATAAGTTTGAATACATCAAAATACTTGGAGATTATGTTGCCATATGGAAAAGAGGAAATGCCCTGAAATGGGTGTTTCAACAAGACCGCGACCCCGAACACACGAGTAAGCGAGCAATATTTTGGTTCCGGACAAACAGGATTTGGCTAATGGGCTGGCCAGCTCAATTCCCTAACCTCAATCCCATTGTTTTTTAACGTCACCCCTCACATTTTCAGTTTCTGAAGCAAAACTCAAAAATTCACAGGAACTGTGGAATGTAGTTAGTTTATCCTGGGCTGAAATACCTGTTTCTAGGAGCCAGAAGTTGGTTGACTCGATGCAGTGCAGATGTGCAGCAGTTATCAAAAAGAATCGTTATAAATCTAAATATTAGTTCATTAATTTAAAGTAAAGTTAAATCTTGAGTTAAATTTAGTGTTTGAGTTTGAAGAGAAAATTGTTTACACTGCTTTTTTTTAAAATGATTAATATTCCTTTTCTTTGCTTCCTATGAAAGAATAATACCAACTTGATCAAATTTGTTAATGCTGTCATTTGGAATTCCATGTGTAATGTTTCCACTACATTTGAAATATGGAACTTGAAGGCTATTAAAAAAATATTTGCACTTTATTCACATTTTTTAACGCACTGCAATTTTTTCAACACAACTGTAATATGCTTGTTGAATCCACACAGCACGTTTTACGGGGTGGATGTATCAAATCGGCAGGAACACAGTGTTGAATATGTGCCGTTCCTTAATAATGGGCCCTTGGCTATCTAATAGCCACCAGAGTGCTAATTACCGCAGGTCCTAATCCGAGCTGCAGAGCCTCTCATTTTGACTTGGCACCATGTGAGTCCACAACAATGGCATTAATCACGGTGATGCCGTTTTAATGCTGTTTTTCTGAGGGACAGTGCATTTCGCTTTGAATTGCAGTATTAAAGTCTCAAGGCTGACTATTAAAGAAGATAAAAACCTGTGATGTTCTGTTGGATTTAATGGCTTTTCTTTATGGATGTTATTAGCTCTCCAATGGAGCCCGGAGCTTAGTTTCATTACAAGTAATGGACTTTCCAATGAGATGTTGGTTTATGATTGATGTCTCCAGTCATTGTCTTTTTACTGATAAACCAGGGTAAATCCCTCTGTCAGGCTTGCGCTCTTAGATCTGAAGGTCACTCATTAGCATTTCTCAGGGGGGGGCGAGCGAAACTTACCTGAGAGAGAAGTGAAAAATGCTTGCGCTGCGTGACGCTCATGGCCGCACTGCAGGAAGGAGCATCATTTGTACGCTGTGTTTTGCCTGGCGGAGGGATTATGTATAGGTGCATGCTGCTGATCTGTAACTGAACCCATAAAAGGATGCACTCCTGGCCTCTGCCTGGCCGTATTGACTTGCAAACGATCCTGCTTTGTCTTTCAGATGAATGTCACTACTGTGAGGGAAAACTTACCGAAAGGCGACTTCTCCATAATGACTGATATGCTAAAGAAGTTCTTAAATTTCATGAATCTCACAGTAAGTACCCCTGCTGTTTGTTTTTCTGTGTCTGTATGTGAGTCTGTGTTATGCACAGCTCAGTGTTCGTAGAATCTCAAGCTGTGTGTGTGTATGTGTGTGTTTGCGCACGCATATGCATGTGTGTTTGTGTGCGCGCGTATGTGTGTGTGCTCGCATGTTTTTGTAGGTATGTGTTCTGTTCTGTACGTGTTTTTGGGTGTCGATAGATTTATTTTTTTATTTTTGTACATATTTTTAATGTGTATTTTTGTGTGTGCACGCGAAATGCTGTGCATCTGTGCTTGCCTGTATATACGCATGTCTGAGTGTGTGTGAGTTTGAGGGAGCCGGTCTTGTGTAGCTGTGCTTGTGAGAAACCACATATGTTGTAAGGACATTTCAGGTGGTACTCAGAGGATTACAGCTAATTAGTTGAAGTTAAGCTTACAGTTACAGCTGGGGTTAGGGATAATTAGGATATGATACTGGTTCAGGGAAGACTGGACAGAATTGACTGTGAGTCAATACAAAGCTCTCACATGTATTACTGCCCTATGCCCGTCATCGTCCTGCATCTATTATCGTCAGGAGGGTGAGGGGTTCGGGCTGAAATGTCAATTCCTGTTTGATTTTACTCATTTTCAGTGTTCAACATTAGTGTGTGCAAAAGTAGTTCATTGCTTTGTGTTCAATGCTTTTAAGCTTTTCACATGTGCACAGTGTAGCAAGTAAAATATCTCTACTTCCCTCAGCAAATTGACTTGAATTAAATGAGAGCGGCACCCTTGATTACCCCACTATTTCCCCCTGTACTGACTTGAGGGTACTGTTAGTAGCCTTAATGGAAACGCGACCTTTATAAAGAGCATAATTGCATGTGGTCAGAGAGTTCACTGTAATGACTCTCAAATGTGCGGCAATACAGAGCGTCTTTTTTTCCTCTATCTCTCTTGTTTTTTTTTTTTTTTTACCATCTCTGTCCATTTGGCCCTCACTTTATTCGCTTACCTGGACCAAAGGTCCACGTGAGCTATTGCCGTCACTTGGCGTCCATCATCGTCTGTTGTCTGTCATCATTGTCTGTCGTTAACATTTTTCAAAAATCTTCTCCTCTGAAGCTACTGAACACATCCAGACTAAAATTAGCCACAAGCATCCTTAGGATGTCTACTTTAAAAATTGTGTCATTTATGCCCGCTGTCTGAATAACATGGCCGCTGTTACTAAAAATAGAACATGGGGGGTAAAACCACCCATTTTCAGCTATAGCTCAGGAACTAAAACAGCGACAGAAAAAACTGTAACCTCAACATGATCAGCAGATGAAACTCTACCGAAGTCTCCATAGGATCGAAATCATACAATGCCTCCTACTAGGAGTTATTGGCATTGAAATGTCAAATTTGATGATTTTGCGTTTTTAAAATATCAGATATGATTCTTTTTGTTGTATTTCACTATAGCATCTGAATAAACCATCACATTCAATTTGCTCTCTAGATTCTTGAGTTAATGATCAGAATCCCCTGGAATTTCCATTTGAATCAAACTAAGTTATTTGTTTTCAATCAAATTGATTTCGCGAAATTATGGCACGAGGTCGGAATTGCAATCATGTTTTTTGGTATTTCATTAAGATCCTGTTCCTTGTTACTTGTATGCTGCAGTAGACTATGTTTCTGTAATTTTTAGAATTAATTTTCATTCAGATCCAGGTGAGCGATTCAGGCTCTCTTGAGCCTGTAGTTTCTAATCGTCTAGCTTTCCCTTATCATCTCTCTCATGATGCTTCCCTTCTCCCCGTCCTGCAGTGTGACGTAGGCACCACAGGGCAGAAGTCCATCTCTCGGGTTATTGACTATCTGGAGCACTGTTAGAGGGACTCAGCGGAGCGTCGGAGGACAGACGGGACGCCGCGGGGGCCGTTCACGACGGGAGCGAAACCTCTGTCACCCGGCCGCCACCATCGACATCATCGTCACCACCACCACTGTCATCATCTTAACCGTCACCACTCAACGGAGCATAGCAGGGCCCATTTACCTGTGAGACTGTTAATGTTTCAACCTCTTTTTTGCTATAAGTCCTCCCATCCAGGGTTGCATCTCTCTAAGCTGGAATCCTTTGGAACAGGGTTAGAAATGCGAATCTAGCCAACAAAAGTAAAAAAAAGAGATGATACACTGAGATGATAAGTGAGGCAGTTGTTGTTTTTATTTATTTTTTTAATGAATCATTCCTTGGGCTCGTCTTGGTCTTTCAGTGGGTTACAGACGGTGTGCCGCTCCCTCCAAGCCCCCGTTCCATCTGTGACCTTAGTCTCTGAGAAGCCGAATTATTTCTATAGAAGTGTGAATGTTTTTTTTTTTTGTGTTCTGCTGTAGAAAATGTTCCTGTTTTAAGTTGTTATGTTTTCACACAGGTCAAAACTTCTCATGACATCCTCCCCTTACCCACCCCCTACAGTCTGTTGGGGGGGGGAGTCGTCCCGATCATGTGTGTTGGTCTGCTACTGTTTGCTAAGATACAGTTTACTGCTCCCATCTGTTTTGTCTGTGCCCCGAAAACCACAATAAAAAGAGAGCGGGAGAGGGAGACTATGCTTGGGCTGTAACTGCAGCCAAGCCCTCCGGCGCTCGTCCAGGTTATGCGAGTATCACCCCATCTCCACACAGACGCTTGTTCAAGTTTCTCTCATTCGAACTGGGCCTACGTTCAAGTGTGGAACTGAAGATCTGCCGTTTGTAACCGCGCCCGTGGGAAGCCGAGCCTGGCTGCGCTAGAATCCATTGATTGGCATGGCCATCTCTGCATGCAGTCTCTCTGCTCTCCGACGGTGTCACGGTTTTATTTGTTACCAAGCAATACTCGCTGTTTTGAACAACAGAATTGTGCACTATCACAAACGAGTAATATGTATAGTGCTATATATATATATATATATATATATATATATATATAATATAGCATTCACATTGTGTTCAACAGTCGTCTTGAGGAACAGCTGCTTGTTGTCTGCCCCAGGTCCATCTCACATTCTGCCTCCTCTTCCCTGCACGGTACATGTCCCTAATTGAGGCGGATTTTTCAATTCGAAAACGGCAATTTTTTTGCATTGAATGTGTGCCAGCATCTGAGGTTTATGCTGGGAAACTAGAAGGATAATAGCTCTCGCCAGTCTCTTTTGGAAGACTTATCACAGTGCAAAGTGTAAAATTTGGAACAGCTATGACGGCCCCTTTTTAATTTGCGTTAGTTTTTGTTCAGATCCATCGCCAGTGTATGTTTGATGTTTCCAATGATGCTCCCGTCTCTGTATATATGCAGGCTAAAGTGGCAATAACTTTATTTTCCACTATGGGACTTGCTTTTTTTTAATATACTGTGGTGGTTAAGCTTTTATCCTAATTTAACTATGACATAAATCAGCAGGACTGGAAGATTATTTCTAATTTTACAGTTTTGAAATAAAGCACTTGAAATAGAAAGGAAATACATTGTTCATGTCCTACTGCTGTCATGAACAAGTTCTCAAATTTTCACCCAAACTGTCATTTTCAGTTGGCGGCTAAGGTCCCCCCCACACACACTTCCTTCCTCGCTCGCCCTTTTGGAATTGTAGAGGAGTTGTTTGACTTGAGTGTCAATAAGACAGTATTAGTGTTTTGTTTTTGTTTTGATGGAAAAAAAGAACTTATTGCGAGGCTCTAACTGTTGGTGAAGTGGAGCCAAGGCTGTTTTCGTTATTTACAGGGAGTCATAAGGCTTGCGTCTTTGCCCTCTGGTAAATGCATTGGTCCGTTACAATGTCTAGTGTCCCTTCCCTCTGTACGGCCGAAGTGGCTTGCCTTACTCTGACGTACTGAACATCCATGACCCTACCAGAGGTTGAAATTAAGAGACGTGACTGGGTGCTGGGGGGGATTATGCGCTGAGATGTACAGAATTTGAGCCGCAAAACATGGATGGTTTCTAATTTACTCTGTTTTGTTTATACTTCACATCTACGCTTTTTTTGTTTGTTTTTGTTTTAATGCAGTGCTGACGCATAGCCGTTAACGACTTCGCAGATGATCTGAATTCAGGTTTCTCTTTAAACGTTCAGAACTTTTATGAATACTTTGTAAGATAGCCTCTTGTGTTCCTTGCAGTTTGCAAATAAATGTGAACCACACAAAGAGCTGTTTAATATGGATTTCTCATTTGTAAATCTTACTTAAACGTATGGTTTACAAGGGGTTAATTTACAAAGCTGAAAATGAATTAACATGGTGTAAATACTTATGTAAATACTGGCTATTGGAAATTAGAATGGTAGACTACTTTTCTGAATCCAATCCTATTTTTATTTTATACAGTTTCTCAGTTGTGTTATTTGAAGTAAAATAAAAGGTATAAAAGCCAACTGCAGGAAGAAAACCTTTGTACCAATTTCAAGAATAATGTCTTTGGTTACTTGTAAATAATTTTAACTCGAATAAAAATTGCTACTTTCATTACACTGAGTGTTTCCTTTTGTTGCCGTTTGTGTACTTCTTCATAAAATAGATTTTAATTTGAGAGGCTGCTGAATGTTTTCTTGGCACCAGTGTCTTCATATATAGGAGTTTACCAACTTAACCATCAGCCACTCACCTCTGAAAAGATATAAAAAGCTTGTACATCATTGCTAACATTTTCGTAGTTTAAAGAAGGTTCTGTTTGAGGAAAAAATTGCTAATTTATTTGTTAATTGGTGAGTTAATCCTATTCAATTCTGATGAATAAGTAATCATTAGTACTGTAATTTCTTTAAATGGAATAACCTGCAAGAAAAAAAAATACAGTATATAAGTAAAACCGTGTTGGTAGATTGCAAGCAACAAAAACGTTTAAATACTATATTTTATTAAATATTACTTCAATGTATCAACAAAAGTTCTGTAAACTACGTCTTTTTTTTTTTTTACTGTTTACTCCACGCTCTGATAAAACAAACATATTGACAGCAACTGAGAAATACCATGCAGCGCTCGTCAAATTCCTGAACAAAATATGTGCACGCACACAAAAAAAAAAGCTTACAAGAGGAGTTAAGCCGTGCTAATTCCGCGTTCATTTCGTGCCATTTGGTCTCTCCCAGACTTCAATAATACTTTTCATCTCCGAAAGCCCAATGCTCTCAATAGTTCTGCTCGTTTTACTGCCTGGACCCGGGTCCGATGTGTCCTGAGAAATGAACATCTCCGGTGGTCCGACCGCTGCGTCCCCGGATGTGTAGACCCTCGCTGCTTGCCCTGTGGCCGACTGCATTTGATCTGTGGCCCCCCTTGACCGCTGCCTGTCGAAGTCCGGGCTGCATCTTCTGTCCTGAAGGAGCTCGCTTAGCGTAGATATGTATATCTGCGCCATCTGAAGCGTTTCTGATTTCGACAACTTCTTATCGCTCTCGAGATTGGGGATGACGCTCCTGAGTCTGTCAAACGCGACATTTAGCCCCAGCATCCTCCTCCTCTCCCTGGCGTTAGCAGCCAAGCGCCGCCTTCGCTGCGCTCTGTCCACGGAATTCGCATCCTGGTCGATGCATCCGCTTAGTCCCGGAAGCCTGACCTCGACTATTGCAGATGGGTCACGGTCTCTGCTCTGTGCTCTTGTGTCCAGCCATTTGGTTTGTACGAGGGCTTGGATGGCGGATCTGTGCTGCTGGTCGAAATGAACAGGATTTGTCTTATATTTATGATTCGCATTCCCTGACTGTCTTAAAATGCGGGAGTTTATTGGACTCACTCGATGCGACATATTTGGTCAAAAGGCAACTCGTGCTTCCAGGATCCTAGAAACGATCGTGTCTAGAAGTTGAGTTTGAACGAGGGGGATTTTATTGACAAGGGCCAAGCGTGCGCGCATACAAGGGGCGTGGTGGAGGTCGTGTGCGACTGAACGAATAGCAGTGTGTCGGTTTGATTACAGCAGCAGGAAGTCTATTAACCAAGTTCATCAAAAGTGGATTAGGTTCGTCTCAGTGATCACTGGATACATGCAGCTCTCTGGCTTGGATCGGGGCCGCTCCATTCTGCTCAATCAGTGGGGCCAGGGCTCCTGTATTTCCAACTGCTGTGTTCGAGGGGGTAAGCAGACCCCACAGATAATAGAAAATATTGTGCTGAATCACATGTAGTAGTAAGCGAGACCTTGTTTACGCGGTTATTTGTCTGCAGTGGTTTATTGTGAGCGTGCATGCGCTCAAAGACTTACATGGGATTTTTATGGTAATAAAATTAGGCTAGCTGAAAGATTGAAGAGGGCATATTTTCGGGCTATTTACCGGTGCAGAAAATTTGACTATTCCCACGTGGGCCTTTTTAATTTTCTGCTTGCGAAGTCATGCGCAAAAACTAACACAGTAAAACTTATTTTTTAAAAGTCATTGTTCTGTCTCCCCCAGTGTTCTAAATATTTGAGAAGGCCATCTTTGATTGTTGACTAATAATTCTGCTCCTTTCCATAGCAAAGGGTACGTTGAATATACCGTAGGCCCAAGAAGGCAGCAAAACCAACATAAAAGCCAGGAAAGCTAAATGAAGGAATAAACAATATTGAGCATCATTAATGTTTCAATATAATGAAATTGTATATATTTTTTTTTTAATCGTCATAATTATTACGTTTTGACACGACTCGCTACTTTGTTGCGATATTGCATTCAAAATTATTTAATTCTCTCCACTTTGAACTGGGGAAACTAGTCCTGTGTGGGTGGATGCCTTTGTTGGGGCGGGCTGCTATCCAGTTCTGGGAAGCGTTACTCCCACAAAACGAAGAGAGGACGATAATTGGCAGGTCATATCCGTACAACTAAAACTAATCCAATTAACCGGTGTTCGGAGGAACAGTGGGTTCGCTTTTTCATTTAATTAAATGTATTATCCGTAACCCCCACCCGCACTCAGCGGTGACACCCGAACATCGTAACAGGGAAAATGGTCCTCGCAAACTGAAACGCAGTCGGGATTCTGGAGCAAGTGGCATTGTTGGTTCGGTGTTGACAGATTTGGCACATTTCGTGCATTAAAACTACTGAGGCGTCTCATTTATTTGAAAGCCCAGGACGAAGATCAAAAAAGACACCGGATGGTGAAATTATCGCCCCCCATTAAGAGGGTACATTTTGGAGGGTGTATGCCTGTCACTGAAAAACAAGAAGAAATTAAATCAAATTTCTCTAAGAGGATTAACTGAGGAAGGTGAACTGCCAAAAGTTTTCTCTTTTAATAGTATGCCAACAAAGGCCACATTTTACTCAAAGATGTGGCCAAGTTTTTAAGTGATCCAGGTGGCCATGTGGTGCTGCCTGTCATAAATGATTAGAGTCGCAATGGTTCTGAGCAGTGGGGGGAAAGAACGCTGCGATACATGTATGGATAGCAGGGTAAATGGCCAATACAGAATTCTTGCTGAGAGCAAAGTATTTGTTTTTATTTGTAATGTTTAGATGTGGCCGTCCGCCATATGGTATTGGTCATCACTCAAAATTTAGCAAGTGATGTCTGTTTGCACCCAAGGATGCATAGATAAATTTATGCCTCTCTGTGCACATTGTTAAATTGAGCAAGTGAAAACAAACCGTTTTCTATATGATTCACTGGTAAAATACGCAAATTATTATTGAAACTGTTTTAATCATTGTTACATTTCACATTCCCTACAACTGCGCAAAAAAAAAAAAACTAATGTGTAACCCTTATAGTCACCCACCATGAATTATATCTTTACACATGAGCTGTTGCTTGTGCAGGATGACAGTTTGGTTTGGATAGTACAGTACCGCCAACTGCTATGGACAAAGCGCAGAACTGCATAAGCAAACACAATGCAATGTCTGAAATAGTCTTTGATAAAAAACGGAGTTAAATGCAGCGGGGGGGCTCACCTTTTCAACCGCTTGCTAACCAATGGCCCAGTTTTGTTTTGATTGGCAGAATATTCAGACAGAATTAAATGTGAAATCAAACAGTGTGAAACGCCACCTGGAGTTTGGTGTTTTCTTAATTACCTCACTGTGACAGACCGACAACACTTCATAATTTTAAGAAGTGTTCTGGGACCATTTCAGAGGAATTTCCATGAAAATTGCCTTCAATTTACGATCCCATTTTCAACCATGTGCATCATTTGACTTCAGTTGGTGGAGTTACATGATTGATATAATTAATATTTTCAAGCAAAGCTATCGACTCTCTCGATTTTCTTGTTTTCCCCACAAAATAATTTTATTAAAAAGGGCCTTGCTGCGAATGAAGGCAGTGTTCAAAATGGCTGTTGGTGTGATTAAATGACCCAGTTCTATTTACCTTTTTTTGTATGTTTGATTTGTCTTAACTTTCTGAGTTACTGGTAATTTATTAAGATGCCAGATACTGAGTGTAGAACAATGGTCAGATGTCTATGCCTGTTTTCAAGATGACACTTCCATCATCAGTGAAGCACTATAAAAAGCAATGATGCATAATTACAGCTGTTTCAGCGAAATATGGATAATTGCTCCCTTTAGAATATCCTGAATATGTGAAGGTATTTGATTTGGATGCACTGTTTGGAACCTTCAATGGTATCATTAGACATCCAGGCGGAGAAATTGATGATTTCATGAAGTTTACTACCCTGAACTTTGACAAAATAAGTGCAGAATTTACCTTGTGGGCTCACTTTGGGGCCATTTCCATTCATGTATCAATGATTATTTGCAGTGTATCACATTGGGTAAGAGTTACGCATGAATTTTCCTTCAGCCAGCACTTCTAATGCTTGTCCCATTTGGTAAAAACGTGGTGTTTCCTATCATTTACAGCCACTTTTCAGTTAAAATGCTGCACATCAAGCAATATCCATTCATTCCCACTTAACTGATGCCCTTGTGTCACTGCTGCAATCTGGTGTCACCCCTGGCTTTGATGTTTTCAAAGGATTCGTGGCCCTAGATGAAAAGGGTTCTTCAAGACGACCGGCAGCAAACCACCGTGATCGTGAGTCTACAGGAACCTCTTCTCCATGCTCCTCGCCCTGCACTCCCCTCCACTGATCCCCCTCATTTGTTTCATTTCACAGTAGAGGAACTCTGGCTATTGTTAGCTTGAACAGCAACAGACTCCCTCTAGGTCCAATTACGAGGTATTGATTAGCCCCTGCTAGCTGTATGGACCAGGGAGCGCTAAATCAGCCATGCTGCTGCACTAATGAAAGACCTGCTTCCTCCACGCCCTCTCCCTGAGTCCCCTGTGTCTGGTATGGGGAGGTGCCCTGCGGTGTGCACCGCAGGAACTGGTCGCCGCCCTCGAAGCTGTGTCCACCTTTGTCCTAGAGTGGCCACAGTGAATTCCTGATTGATTTTCTGGGAGTGTGCCTGGGCGATCAGGAAAAGGGATGGTTTGAGTCAGCTGTGTGCCTACGTACATGTCCCTCCTCCTTTCTCAGTCCCCTGAGGTAAGTTAATTGGTTTCCATTCACCTTTTTATCCATGGATCCTCAGATTGATGGAGCTGACTGTGTAGCTGACTGGTCTTTCATTATCAGCAGGTGGAACCTTCCAGAAACTGGCATCATTGCAGCTTTGCAGCAATGGCCAGAGAACAGAAAAACAAAAGCTAATTGTCAAATAATATTCATTTCCATAGACTGACGAGTATAAGTTTAATGAATTGGTCTCTGTTGCCTTGTTTTAGAATTTAAAATAAATTTTAAATTATCCAAAATGCTCTGCTGATTGCTCGTTGACAGCCATTGTTGTGCAGAGAATAGTGGCATTAAATGGAGTGGAGGAATTTCACAGCAGATATTCCTCTGACAGCTGCTCTTTTGTACTTTGGCCAGCAATCCACAGTACTGATGACTGCAGATTTCATAACTAATAACTGCAAATTTACTCAGGTGGAGTGTGTCCAAGAGTATCTTTTGAGGCCATATTTCAGAGCGCGTGTGAGCTCTACTGAATTTCTTTTTCTCATCAGTGGAGAGTATTGGAACACTAAAACATATAATATATGACTATGCACAGAAATACACCATTATATTTTGGATACTGAGGGAATGAAATGGCACATTAGGGAATAGGGGGGGGGAGGGGGAGTTATCTCAAATGTAACAGTGACTGTATTGCCTGGCACTGCAACATTGCTACCATTTTGAATCGATGTCTCTGAGATCTTGACTGAATGCATTGCACACTCACAGTATTCTTAAATGTTGTTGTGGCAGTAGTGAGTGACTAGTGGTGTGTGTTCTGTGCGGCGCCTGAGAGTAGTTAAAAGAGCATTATTAAAGGGAACATATTATGAAAAACTCTCTTTCAGTTCTTGTGCACATACATTCAGGTAACTGAAGCGCTTACCAGTCATTTTTTTTCTGTGGGTTGCCTTTATGATAAAACATGGCGTTCGGCATGGCATTCAGATTTGGCTCCCCTTTGTCACATGCTGGCACGGGAAGATTGTGCCGCTCCTCATCTGTATATTTCCACCCAATGGCGTATTTTATATGGCAACAATACCTTCAATTGGCAAAAGCCCACAACTAGATATGGGCGATTTTCAGCCAAGTATGCAATTTAGGGGTAAAAAATGTCTTATTGCATTTAACCTATTTAATTAAAATAAACATCCAGGAAGCAATTTAGTATGATGAAGTACACTTTTTTCTAGTTTAAAAAAATTGTTTGGTCACGTTTGAGGGGAAAAAACAAAAAATAGCAGGATTTTTTTGGTCAAAATGTCCATTTTGTTACCTGTCTCAAGTTGGGTCACTTTTACTCAAGTTGATTTTTTCTCTTTTCCCATGAGAAATCTGATCACTTACAAAACTTCATATGTTTCTTTGTATTTTAGGCCTCTAAGACAGATTTGTCACCCCTTTTCCTAGTTTTCCCTCTAGAAATATTAGTCAACAAAGCAATGTCGCAAATCTGGTTCAGTCATTGTCTTTCTTGATACCACCATCACATCTGAGGACAATAATTAACATTGTCTCCTATAGGTATCACTAATATGGTTTTTTTTTTTTTTTTTTTTTCAAATACCAGCATGTAAGGAATCTATTTTGAGTGCATTTTAGAATTTGAAGAAGCTGTGGGAGGAAGAGAGAGCTCTGTAAGTTTTTCCAAATTGCGTGTCTCACAAATTGCACGTCTTTCTTGTTACTACAAAATAATGCATTATTCCAGGTAGAAACTGAAAGAGTGACCTGTAATAGTGTAACGGCTCCAGATTGCCATAATTAAGGCATGTTTGTGTGTGGACAGGTGCCCACAGTACCCTGAAATACTTTTGGATGTGTCTTTCTTGTTACCGTAGTTTCTTTTTTGTTACCGTCATCGAGTAACAAGAAAGACAAATTGGTAACATGAAAGACAGGTATGAGGCCACTTATTTTCCACTCTCAGCCATACAGAGCAGAGATAGGAAGACTGACCTGCGGAAAAGAGCTGTGTTCATACCTCCCTTTCACAGCATTGAAACCACACCAACGCTCTGATTGATATCACCTACGTCAGCTGTTAGACCACCTTTTAGTACTGCAGAAATTAGCAGTTTTTGATTGAAATTTTTTGAAAATAAAAACCTGTCCCCAAGTTTACAAATATAGAGATAACTACATTTTAAATTACACTATATTTGAAACACTAGTATATTCAGTATTCATCAATCAATCACCTGTTTTATGCAGTCGTTTTCACACGAGGGAAAACACGCTCATTCTATATTGGGAGGCTTACTGATGAGAAAAATATCAAAATAAAATTCCTAGAACGTGTTGGCAGCCGTTCCCAGTATACCTATGACTGGCCAAGGAGAGATGATATTTTAACAGTTGAAAGGAAGTTCATAATCGATAAGGTGATATTTGAGGGCCTCCACCTTTCACCCTTGACAACGAAAGGGTCAAAACTTTAACTCAAATGATGCTTACAATGGGAGAGAATGCTTGAACCCTCCAGTAGTGTTGTGGTGGATGGAGGGGGCTGTACTATTTAAAGAAAGTTTTATGCATTGTGAACCCCCCCCAATTCTCTGAATCCTTTTAAACTTCTTTCAATGTTGGAAAAGTCTTTTTAAAAATAAAATTGTCATATGAAACCATCAACTTTTGGTCATTTTATACGTGTTCACTAACACTTTAGAAACAAAGTAAAGTGCATCTGAAACCATTTTACCTCAAAAACTTGGTTAAAACTTAAATTTTAAAAGTATTTTGACAAAAAAACATGGTAACAAGAAAGACATGTCTTTCATGTTACTGCGGTAACATGAAAGACAACATGAAAAATTTAATAATGCATTTTCTCATAATTAAAGATAGTTCTTGCATTGCAGCTTTGTAGAATCCTTACAAATTCACTGAGAAAACAAAATCAGGCCAAATTTTGGGGAAAAAATGGGTTTGATTTTTCAAAAGTGTCTCATGTTACTTGCACACTTGGCTGAAAATCGCCCATATATGTGTGCTATCTACTTCTTATCTGACTGCTTTGTACTACTAACCTGAATCGGTACAATGCAGGACTGGCAACAAAATTTATATTCAAAGGGCATATTATGCTTTTTGGAAGATACAAAGAAGTGGTGGTTTGAATTTATTTTCAAGGAGAATCTGTGGCTCGCTAGCTAGGTGTTTCTATTTTCTCTTAATATTCATATTGAATCCAAGTGTAACCTCAGTTATATGCGTCTGGCTTGGTTGTTGATTTAACTAACTTGCCAGACAGCTAAGTGCTACTAATTTACTTACTTGGCTTGCATGCAGACATTACCCATCAGTAATCATTGAGTGGTTTATGAGCTAGCTGGCTACAAAATTGACTGTGAATGTAGAAACCGTTGCTAGTTCAGCTGGAAGCAATGTAAGAGACACATTTATTGGACATAGAATGGGTGACCATTTTTGCTTGAATTCTGACCATTTTTAATGGAGTTGCTAGCGCAGTAAATTGACTATTAACAAACGGTTGCTATTATTCAGACACTAGCTACAGATCATTCTTTAGAGACTGAATTACACGTGTATTAAAACTTTCATGGTGACTGCATGTCTTATTTCTGTGAATGTAAGGTCCATGCTGGCTTAAACTACAAATGTCACTTTTCCATACTCATTGTACAGTTTAATGGCTAGCAAGCTACTTATTCCGTCATCTGTATTTTACGACTTGACTGTAGCTGGGGGATTGTAACATCGTCGTTCTTCATTGGCATGGTGGCCAGTTAGAACAGAACTCATCCATGGACGGGACACTCAGAACAGCCTGTTTTTCAGAGGGTTCGGAATGACAGGAATCAAATTGCTAAGAAATTTTGGATTTTTTTTTTTTTTGCCAAAAAGTTTATAAACTTTCATTTTTTGACATCCAAGGATATTATAACTTGGGGAAAAAATAGCATAATGGGTCCCCTTAAAGGCTCCGCAGTGATGTCTATCAACTGCAATGTAAATGTATACATTTACAGATTGTCTACACATTAAGAAATTTCAGTACACTTGCAAATTTTAATACATATTTGGAGATTTTATTGTGCATTGACAGATCTGATTACACACACATGCGCGCATTCTGAATACACATTTACAGATTCTTGTACACATTCTCAAATCTCAGTGCGCATTCACAAATTGTTTTACACCGATTATGCACATGGATTGAGATAGTTATACAACTAACACACATTTACAAATAGTTTTGCTACAACAATGGTCCCATACACTTGACTCATTGGACCACAGAACTTGCTTCCATTGTACATCTTAGCTGACACCGAGCCCAGAGAAGGTGGTTGTGCTTTTGGACAGTGTTGATGTATGACAGCTTTATATAATAAAGCTTTAAGTTACATCTTTGAATGGTGTTGACTGAAAAATATTTGCCAAAGTATTTCCGTGCCCATGGTGTGATATCCATTAGGCGCATAATGGTACTTAAGAGAGCAACGTCCGAGGGATTGGAGATCACGCGCAGTGTGAAGTGGTTCTCAGCCTTGCCCTTTCGACTGGATTCCTTCTACTAATTATATAACACAACAGAGGGTGAAATTCCCACAATCTTACTGATTTGTTTTCGGGGACCATTTCTCTCAGTGAAGGCTCATACGCTTGCATAGCTGTCGGAAAATAGCTGAGCCATACCCATCTTTGCTCAAGGGACCAGAGCTTTTTTGGTTGCTCCTTTTATTCTATGACATATTTAGCTCACCTGTTTAACATCACCTGTTTATTACCTTATTATTGCAAATTGTCATATCATTAGTCATAAATTTCCCCTGCGTCTGGTTTTTTGGAGTTTTTTGCAGTCTTAAGATTTCAAATAAGGTTATATTTTCAGTAAACAATTGAATTCACTAGTTAAGCATCAAATGTGTTGTAATTTACTGTAGACTGTGAATAAAATTTTCAAATCATTCATTTTTGATTTTATCAGCCTTTTTCATAATGTGCCAACTTTCTAGAATAGGGGTTGCATATAAACTCATGCCTTCAATAAATACTTCTGCCCAACACCAAGATTCCACCTTCAGTTGGAATTTGTGACACAAGCTAAGCAAGTGCATATCTGCAAGTACATTTCCATTGCCAAAATGCATCTCTCAGCCTTTTTATACAATCTAAGGCCTGCTGGAAAATTGTGACCATTTTAGCAAATGTAATGTTCTGTATTCCCTGGAATGCAAAACTTTTCAGAGACTGCACCAGAAACTACAACAAGCTACCATCATGTAGCAGCATTTTACAATGGCATCAATAAACCGGAATGATGAAGGATAATGAACTGTCCCTCTGCTGCTCTGGAGGAAAAGGCTATATTGAAGTTCTCTTGATATTGTCTTGCTGAGCCAAGACATGATCCGATATCATACAAATAGTCATATGAAGCCATTATAATGGCTATATTTGCCCTGGGGATGATATTTTGGCTCGCACAATGGCAATCAGAAAAACGATTATTAATTAAGACCTGTGTGTCCTTCCTCTAAAAGTAATAGAGGACTGCAGGAAATTCTCACCCCTGTGCGTGTGCGTGCGTGCGTGCGTGTGTGAGTGTTTGTTTTTGACATGAATGTATCAGGCATTTCTTAGAAAATTTCGTAGTTGTTGTAAAATGTATTTTGCTATACACTTTTCTTTATTTCAATTGATAGCAAGTCTAAACGTTGCGCATGACCCAACTCAGGGAAAGTTGTAAGCAGCAATGCCTCAATTTACTGTGACTTGAATTACATTGCAGACAAGATGACAAGATATTTAATGTTTTGTCTGATCAACTTCATTTTATTTGGAAACATCCATCCCTGCCATTCAGCCCTGCAGCAAATCACAAAGTTAGGGCAGGGGTCATTTTTGACTAGAAATGAGGTTTAAAAAAATAATAAAATAAATAAATAGAATAAAATTTTGTTTAAACATGTCAGTGTGGTTACTTTACATGATACAAAGACAACTGCTCGTCACTCTGCATCTTGGGCATTTGGCGGGGTTGAGAGTATGGTATTTGAACAATGTACATGTGACTACAGCCCACTGAATCCCCCCCACCACCCATCACTAGCTGCCTCTTCCTGGTTCGACTGTGATAAGAGACATGGTTTGCTTTCTTGAATCAAAACAAGCTATATCATTTTAATTGTATGAAATCAAATGCATGTTTTTGCATTACATTCCATTTATGTAATGGTATATCTGTAATGTTGATTAATTTTATCTGTCTCATTGACAACCTGGGTCAACTCGGGCATCATTAATAATTACATATGGCGATATGCGTCATAGGCGGACATGCATAGATCTTGACAGTCAATACCATTTGACAAAATGGGGGCATTATATAGCTTATCTTCTCCAATTTGGTTTTCAAAATTGATTCTTGAGTCTTATTTACTGGGGTAAATGAGCTATCATGCCCATAAAGCCCAACATCAAGTACTTTTAACTCCTACTTTCCCAGAGTCCTCTGCTGCACAAGATGGAGCATCCCCATATTCCGCAAACTGTGAGCATTCAGAGCAGGGGTCTCAAAAAACTTAATGTAGTTCCTCAAAAAAAGTTTGCGTGAGTGCGCATGTGCAGTTGGTTCGTCTCTGGGTTTATTGCAGGCCGTGCGATTTATGAGTCTGGCTTTGGTGAAAATATATCGACTTTACAGTGTTGTGGTGCGAAGTTTTGCAGGAATGTGGCATGTTTTCGATTTCCTGTTGCTGATTATTTGAAAAAGGTAGACAACTGACAAACTTTTGTTACAGCTTGGCTGTTTTCTTTGGTAGGCCTGGTTGGAACTGGAACTAAAATAGTGTCCACGACACCGCGCACACTTTAACGTCACACTGCGACTCAGACCCGCAATACATCATCCAGCATTGTCTCTCATCACCACATTCCTTTCTGGGGGTAAACGATACGGCATCCCCCGCGAACAGGCAATGGTTATGAACTCTTTAAAAAATGCAATAGAGTGAGTTAGTTGCACCAATAATAAATAAAAACCTCCAGGTCTCTGATTCGTTCTTTTGCCATGCTGTAAAAATATCCCAGTAGAAGGCTTTATGGCTTCAAGTGCATCATTATGTGGAAACTCTCATAAAGGGGCCATGCAGTGTTGGATTTATTGTTATCATGTTATGTCTTCTTTCATGTATGATTGGCTCATTTCTGCTATTCTGCAAAAAAAAAAGAATGGAACAAGTCACCTTCTTTACTTGACACTGTAGGCTTAGCTTATTCCGAGGCATGAAGACAAACCATTTTTATTTTGATGAATTTACATGAACACCTGTGGCCTATTGGCACAGACGCTGGTCAGCCGCAGCACATAAGCAGGACAGTCACAGCGAGCCTGTATGTTCGCACCTGCTTTGCAGAATCAGGGTAGCTAATAATTTTCTACAAATACATAGCCTCCTGTTACCTACAATATAAACAGAATAGGGTGTAATGGGGCCCAGATTTTTTGTAGGCTAATTATTTACTGGTAGTGGCTCAGGCTGGACTGACTGAGTCAACGTATAGTCTGTAATGTAGTTAGCTAGGTCAGCTGTCTGAGCACTTTGCTATTTCTAGCTACTATTTGCAGAGTTGGACTGAAAAGCAAAATATTTTGCGGGTAATTTGCTTACCTGGGGACTTGATGAGATAAAAATAAATTTTCCGGCAAGAAACCTCTGGCCATTGAGTGGGATTATTGCACCTGCTTGATGCTGGGAGACTGAAATGACGCGACTGAAGATAGATCTAATTAAGGTTCTTGGTGAATCTTGTATGTTCTATGGCAGGGAGAGTGGACATACTTGACTCCATGTCTTTCGTCATTTAAAAAGTATTTAATTTTGTACTGCTATATTACTTTAAAATCCATGTCGAGTGTAGTTTTTCCCCCAAAAAGGGGCGGGATGTGTCATGAGCCAAATTTCCTGGACCTGCAGGTCTGATATACAGTGCTTAACAAATTTATTAGACCACTTGTCATAAAAACGAGAAAATACGAATATTTTAGAAATTTGTCAAAAACTTATTCAAAACTAAAGATCATATTGTTATTTCTTCGGCAAATAATGAACTGATACCACTAAATAGTCCTTATTCATACATGAAAACCAAAAAAAAACAATATTTTGTATGGCCTCCTTTGGCCTTGATAACAGCTTGCATTCTTGCATTCAACCACTAAAACTAATTTTTATGTTCAGGAATGCAAGAAAAGAACTTATTTGGCATCTTAATAAAAAATAATAATGTGCTTAATCTTTTTCTGCTTTTTTTGTAAAACGGTTAATTCGAAAATTAATGGATAACAACAATAATTATATTTTAGCTTTAGAAATATAATTTCAATTTAAGAGCCATTCTGTGAGAAAATGGCACTTTTTGAAGAAGTTGAGGAGTTGAACCCCCTGGAATTGAATGAAACTTGGCAGATAAGTAGATATGGTAGACTCACAGAAAAAGTCAAATTTTTCGGTCCGTGTGTCAAGTCTGCCGGTGGCGCCACCTGGAAGCCACTAAAGTGGCTCAGTTTTGTTTTTGACACCACATTTTACATCAATTATTATGACTTAAGGGTACACAGTACCAGATGTGTTATACTTCTATCATGACCTGTGACACTTCAAGTCTGCATAGACATTAGCACCACATCAGCGCCAAGCTGGGTAACTATGTTATTGAGCTGGAATTATTTGAGAAATCACAGTAAAAATTGAAAATGAGAATGGGAATAAAATAATTTCTCAGACATATACCGATCAGGAATGCTTTATTATGTGTTTACTCACAACAAAACGATCATTTTCAGTTAATATTCCTTTGGTATCTTGCTGGGTTAGTGCAATGGATGGCCGGAAAGATGGTCGAAATTGATTTTGGCATAAGTTTGATGTATATTTTCTCAGTAACCCGGATATGTTCCATGGTGATAAATGCCGTTTGTTGTGCTTTTGGAGCTCTGTTTTTAGGAATAGCAAGCATTTCTTTGGTAGTACCTACACTTTCAAGCTAGACAGAGCCAGAGTTGGAGGAAAACTCAAAATGGACCATTTCATAGCAGATTGTACACGTTTAGGCGGCATTATTTAGTTTACCCATCAAGATAGAGATCTGAAATTCTCTGGATACATAGTCCTTTGGGGTACATTACAGAATTAATAAAATTTCAGTGGTAGTATTTTTAGTGTAGATGATTTTAAACATCAGAAGTCTGAAAAATTCCCCTCCAGGGGGCACTGTAGGCTGGATGCAAGTACTGGCCATTCCCAGCAATGTACCAAAGAAATTTTTTGAATTGTGATACACACAGCTAGTTTTCTCAGAAAGTGAAGAGCTTGGTTTGGTACCATGCTGGGTAGATAGTTTTCTGACTAAAGGTGGCGCTCTAAAGAGCTAATGTTCCACCGACCTAACATTCCATATTCCCAGACATATACCAAACTTCTGTCTTTTGAAATATATGAAGCACATACACAGTTATACATAAAATTTGTTATCCCTTTGGTATAAAGCTTTGTTTGGTTGTAAACTGGTGGTGACTGAGCATTACAAATGCACAATACATGGGCTATTACTAAGTACAGGTACAGCGCAGTCACAAACGTACAGCACTTTATAAAACATGACCAGTCCAAAATTTTTAATGCCAAAAAAAAAAACAAATGTAAAAGGCGTACCACCATAAGTACGCATGCAGACATGCGTCAACAGTATACGTACACTTACATAAAATAACAGTCCATAATTTGAACTCTAAAAAAAAATCTTCATCACACAATCGTGTACATGAAGACAGAATGTATAGTACAAAAGTTAAAACTGTTTTATACTTTTCATGTTATCCAAAGCAAAATGATGTCAACACAGCATGTGACTAGCTTTATCCGTCAGTCTGTTTTTGGAATTCAATTGTGGGTTGGCGGCACGTGGCAGTGCGCACCAGAGGTGCTCCTTGGCCTTGCCCTTGAGCAGCCATCCATGGCCTTCTTTGTTGGATCCGGGTCGATGTTACCCACGGAGCCAGTTGAGCCCGAGGCAAGCCCTACTACACTGCATCCTCGGTCTCAACAGGGCTGCTTACAGGCCATTGATGGTGAGCTTCTCTGTCTCTGAATTAAATAGCCGGCTGCAGCCTATATGGCGCAATAGTTGCGTCAACACCCATGGCTTGGCACGCACGGAAATGGGAAGTCTGTAAAAGAAACCCTGTCCTCCCAACCAGCAGGCATCCCATAGGCTAGACATCATGGGCAGGTGTTAGGAATGAAGGCATGCAAGTTACCACTACAAACAAACTGCCCTTTTCTTGGCAGGGTGCTGCTTGCTTGCTAGGACTTCTGTGCCCTTTATCAGGACAACCACATGCTAGACGTGACTGCTCTGTCCTTTTTCATACCCAAGCACCATATCTTGGGGAAATCCTAGAATTAACAGTGAAGCCTGCTCTCCGATTCTAATAGTAATGCAAAAATGCAGAGAATTTGTTTTTTTCTGAAACTCACCAACACTACAAAACTGTACAGTGTACTGACTACTGGAAAAAGTCTTGCATGTTGACACAATGTAACAATCACTGCCAACATTCTTTTCCAATTTACAACCAACTCAGCTTTAGACCAAAGAGATTACAAATTTTATGTATAACTGTGCATATACTTTATATATGTGAAAAGACAGAACTTTTGTATATGTCTGGGAATAAGTAATATTAGGTCGGTAGAACATTAGAACACCAACTCTTTAGAGCACCAACTTCGGTCAGATAGCTATCCACCCAGCATAGTACCAAGCTAAACTCTTAATTTTCAGAGAAAACTAGCTGTGGGCATCACAATTCAAAAACAGTTTCATTGATACATTGCTGGGGATGGCCAGTACTTGCATCGAGCGTACAGTGCCCCCTGGAGGCGAATTTTTCTGACTTTTGATGTTTAAAATCATCTACACTGAAAATACTACGATTGAAAATTTATTTATTTATATGAGATTTTACTAATGCTGTAGTATACCCCAAAGGGACTATGTATCCAGAGAATTTCAGGTCTCTATCTTGCCGGGTAAACAAAATAATGCCACCTTAACATAGGCACAATCTGCTATGAAATGGTCCATTTTGAGTTTTCCTCCAACTTTGGCTCCGTCTAGCTTGACAGCATAGATACTACCAAAGAAATGCTTGGTATTCCCGAAAATAGATTTCCAAAAGCACAACAAACAGCATTTACCCTCACAGTACAAATCTGGGTTACAGAGAAAATATACTGCAAACATGCACCAAAAATTAATTTCGCCCATCTTTCTGGCCGTCCATTGCACAAACACAGCAAGATACCAAGGTACTATTGACTGAAAATGATAGTCTTGTTGTGCGTAGACACATAATAAAGCATTCTAGTTTGGTATATCTCTGAGGTATTATTTTATTCCCATTCCCATTTTCAGTTTTTATTGTTATTTCTCTAATTATTCTGGCTCGATAACGTAGTTACCCAGCTTGGCGCTGATGTGGTGCTGAAGTCTAACTGGACTTGAAGTGTCACAGATCATGATAAAAGTAAAACATATTTGGTGCTGTGTACCCTTAAGTCATGATAGTTGATATAAAATGTGGTGTCAACAGCAAAACTGAGCCACTTAAGTGGCTTCCAGGTGGCGCTATCGGCAGGCAAAGTGAATGCGGATCTAAAAATTCAGCTTTTTCTGTGAGACACCCATATCTACCTTTGTGCCAAGTTTCATTCAATTCCAGGGGGGTCAACTGCGCACCGAATGTCAATCTCTTGTGGAATGGCTCTTAAGAGCTTGAGCATACTGGTGAATTCACCAGTACAGAAACATAAAATTATTTTGGCAATTACCAATACTGTTAATTTAGGGCAGCTGTGGCATAAACCTTACATTGGGTGGTGGTCTGATAAATTTGTTAAGCGCTGTATATGTTATCTCAACTTTACAAAAGGTTGATGAATCATAAACAAAAACATGTCCTTTTAAAAATTCAATGTAAGCACAGTTCGTGCTAGTCTAGTGGAAAAAGAAAAAATATTGACAGTTATTTGTTGAGGTGCAGAAGCCCCAGAAATGGTAAGATTCGCATTTTAATAACAACAGTCTTAAGACGAAGAGCATCTGTTGTAGCTGATTATATGCTGTGTGGCCTTTTCCATCAGTTTAGATAATGGGACATCTTTTAGTTTTATTTCAGGGAATGCAATATCAAAACAAAAGATGTGGGATGTTTTTGCTGTAGACATTCAAAAATGTAGCAGTGGCAAATAAAAGCAAAGTTGTCAGAATGGCTAGCTGCACCGTTAACGTAAGTTTGTTGTCAACATCGTGCAAAGGACTGTTGAATGTGCTTCTGTAGGTAGTTTTGGTGCTGCCCCCTCAAATTTGCGGGTGAACTGCTGGTAGAAGAACGTTACTATCTTAAACGGACAGCTGATCCTTAACGCTACCAGTGTAAAGCCTTGTTTATGCTTGCGCCTGACATCGCAGTGCGGGCCTCCGCAAATGGTGCAAGAGCAACAGGCGTGCACAAGCCGTTTAAGCTCAGTACGTTGTTTGTTGCCATATTCTCAGAAAGGCCAGGCGTCACACGCACAAAAAAAAGTTATTGGTTCAAATGCATAAATAATAACCATTGACAGTGTTACCGGAGGAGTACTTCTAATAAAGAACTTCGTTAAATGCTGTTTTTCCTGTTTTCACAAATAAACAAAAAGCTTTACAAATCTGGCAGTCATTTTTAGACTATGTGTACACTCCCAGTGCACAGGTTTTACAATTACAACTTCAGTAGTTTTTGTGTAAACCTGGCTTATCCATCGACTTGATAGTTTAGCTAGTCTGATTGTCAGGAACAAGTTCCATAGGCAACAGCAACTAGAAACGTTTTTCACAAATTTCCTACAAAAAACCGTCATAAATTAAGTAAGATCATGGCCTTCCAATATCTACCATATTGATTAAGGAAGGTTTGACTTGGCTGTTGGGTGCTTTGCAGGTCTTTTGAACAGGTTCAGTGAATGTTTGGTGAATGTGGAACACCAAGCCAATTAATGCTTGTTGACCAACAGTCCTAAACACTGACATACTGCTTGATATTGCATTGAGATGACAAGCTCAGTGCACGGTGTGTGTGCCCAGTCACAAAACTGTGGAGTCGTGGCGTACCACGCGATGATGTCATTTTCAATGCTCCACCTTTGCGCCGGGGACACTGTGGCATGCTCAAACCAGGCATATATGCAGCCTGCAACTCCTCTGGCGGTCTAATCCTGTCATAGTCCAGACATTTTGAGATTTAACCCATCATATTAATTGGTTTATATGTATATGTGCATTCAGATGAGCAATTGAGTTCTATCTTGACTGTGTTGTTAACTTGTCTTTAAATAAGGCTGATGCTTTATGAGGCAATAACATAAACGGTTTAACAGAGGCGGTTCATTCTATAAATCGTTAAGAAGGCCTGTCTACATTAATTAATTTAGGCCTATTAATTCATATACAGGCCACATAATTGACTGACCTATGGTTATGAATGACTTGCTTGCATGACTCTTTAAATACTTTTCCTCATACTTTACCATTTATTGCTATAAGGCTCAGTGAAATTGATAATGAGCCATAAGTCTTGGGCAATAGCAACTGAAGAACCTTATTTAGGTCGTTTGGCGCATTTGCCTTCTTCGCCACGGGGGTCATTTTATTTTTCCCCGATTTCTCCAAAATGCTCCGTACGTATGGGTCAGTTTTGGAAGTAAGTAAGTTTCCCATCAAGTTTTATTTAATAAATGTGAATGTTGCTGGGGAAGGAGAGCACGCTCAGTCCTAGACCCTATCTGAGCATACGCAGCATTTTTAAATGAGACATCCAATTAATGGTTCTTCGACATTGGCCAAAACGCTGTGGAACAAACATCAAACACATTTTGCTTAAAATACTATACTTGCCCTCTTATTAACTACAGAAGATATGCTTATTAGTTGAATCAGTTATTTCATTTTACATTTTAGAAAATGTGCCTCATAATATGTAGTATGGACAGATCAACTATGAGCTTGATTTCTTAGCTCCTGCCAGTTTTTCCGAGGTATGACCACAAGGAATAAGACTTTATTTGCACCAGCAGTGACATATTGAAAATCTCCTTGCCATCACCCTGTGTTATCAGGTCTATTTTATAAAATTCATTGATTCATGACCACTCTTGGTCTCTGCCGGAACATTCTGCCCAGTCTTCCATGGCGGGGTTTAAGGTTGAATCTCGACTATAAATGAAAACACCACCAAATCTCCAGGGGCTGCTGAAAAATTAATGAAGAATCACTTTGCCCTCTTGACTATTTCATTTTGCACCTATCAGTTGACAATCTTTAATCATGTCCAGATGCACGCACCAATGCGTATGTGAGCCAGCTAAGCTCCTGCCCACTGTGGCACACTTGCGAGTGCACTGGCCCATGTTTCACAGATGAGAGATCCTGAATTTGCAACAGTTGAATTTTCTTGGCAGGGCCACATCAAATCTTTGTGTCTCCTCCAGTTCCAAAATACAACCCCATTTCTGAAATAGTTGGGACGAAGTGTAAATTGTGAATGAAATCAAAATGCAATGACTTTCATATCACATGAGCCAATATATTATTTACAATAGGACATAGATAACATTTCAAATGTTGAAACTGAGACATTTTACATTTTTATCCACAAAATGAGCTTATGTCAAATTTTCTGGCTGCAACAGGTCTCAAAAAAGTTGGGACACAGGCAAGAAAGGGCTGAAAAAGCAATTAATATACAACTGTATAAGAAAATCAGCTGAAAAAACATTTAGCGAGTAATTAAGTTAACTGGCATCAGGTCTGTAACGTGATTGGCTATAAAAGGGATGTCTTAGAGAGGCTGAGTCTCTCAGAAGTAAAGATGGCCAGAGGCTCTCCAACCCGTGAAGGCTTGCACAAAAAAAATTGTGGAATGCTTTAAAAATGTTACTTAACGTAAAATTGCAAAGGCTTTGAAGCTCACATCATCGAAAGTGCATAATATCATCAAAAGATTCAGAGAAACTGGAAACATCTCTGTGCGTAAGGGACAAGGCCGAAGACCTTTACTGGATGCCCGTGATCTTCGGGCCCCCAGACGCCACTACATCACTCACCAGCATGATTATGTTATTGAGATTACTAAATGGCCTAGGAATACTTAAAGAAACCACTGTCTGTAAACACAGTCTGTCGTGCCATCCACAGATGCCGCCTAAAACTCTATCATGCAAAAAGGAAGCCATTGTTGAGCATAATCCAGAAGCGCGCCGTGTTCTGTGGGCCAAGGCTCATTTAAAATGAACCATAGCAAAGTGGCAAAGAGTCCTGTGGTCAGATGAGTCCAAATTTGACATTCTTGTCAGAAATCATGTGATGTGGTTTGAAAGTCATTTGAAAGCCAAGATACATGTCTGGGAATATGGAATATTAGGTCGGTAGAACATTAGCTCTTTAGAGCACCACCTTTGGTCAGATGGCTGTCCATCCAGAATATTACCAAGCTAAACTCTCCATTTTCAGAAAAAACTAGCTGTGTGCATCACAATTTAAAAACAATTTATTTAGTACATTGCTGGGGATAGCCAGTATTTGCATCCAGGCTACAGGGCCCCTGGGGGCGAAATTTTCCAATGTTTGATGATGAATATCGTCTACACTGAAAATACTACCATTGAGATTTTACTAATGCTGTAATATACCCCAAAGGGACTATGTATCCAGAGAATTTCAGATCTCTATCTTGTTGGGTAAACAAAATAATGCCACCAAAACATAAGCACAATCTGCTATGAAATGGTCCATTTTGAGTTTTCCTCCAACTTTGGCTCCGTCTAGCTTGAAAGTGGAGATACTACCAATGAAATGCTTGGTATTCCCGAAAATAAAGTTCCAAAAGCACAACAAACAGCTTTACCCTCACAGTACAAATCTGGGTTACTGAGAAAATAAACCGCAAACATGCCCCAAAAATGAATTTCGACTATCTTTCTGGCTGTCCATTGCACAAACACAGCAAGATACCAAGGTACTATTCACTGAAAATGATAGTCTTGTTGTGAGTAAACACATAATAAAGCATTCTAGCTTGGTATGTGTCTGGAATATTATTTTATTCCCATTCCCATTTTTAAGTTTTTATTGTTATTTCTCAAATAATTCTGGTTCGATAACGTAGTTACCCAGCTTGGCGCTGATGTGATGCTGAAGTCTAACCGGACTTGAAGTGTCACAGGTCATGAGAAAAGTATAACATACTTGGTGCTGTGTACCCTTAAGTCATGATAGTTGATGTAAATGTGGTGTCAACAGCAAAACTGAGCCACTTAAGTGGCTTCCAGCTGGCGCTATCGGCAGGCAAAGTGAGATACGAACCTAAAAATTCAGCTTTTTCTGTGAGACACCCATATCTACAACCCAAAACCAGTGAAGTTGGCACGTTATGTAAATCGTAGATAAAAACAGAATACAATGATTTGCAAATCCTTTTCAACTTATATTCAATTGAATACACTGCAAAGACAAGATGTTTAATGTTCAAACTGAGAAACTTTTTTTTTTTTTGCAAATAATCATTAACTTAGAATTTAAAGGCAGCAACACATTGCAAAAAAGTTGGCACAGGGGCCTTTTTACCACTGTGTTACATCACCTTTCCTTTTAACGACACTCAGTAAACATTTGGGAACTGAGGAGACCAATTTTTGAAGCTTTTCAGGTGGAACTCTTTCCCATTCTTGCTTGATGTACAGCTTAAGTTGTTCAACAGTCCGGGGTCTCCGTTGTCGTATGTTACGCTTCATAATCGCCACACATTTTCAATGGGAGACAGGTCTGGACTACAGGCAGGCCAGTCTAGTACCGCACTCTTTTACTACGGAGCCATGCTGTTGTAACACGTGCAGAATGTGGCTTGGCATTGTCTTGCTGAAATAAGCAGGGGCGTCCATGAAAAAAAGCGTTGCTTGGATGGCAACATATGTTGCTCCAAAACCTGTATGTACCTTTCAGCATTAATGGTGCCTTCACATATGTGTAAGTTGCCCATGCCTTGGGCACTAATACACCCCCATACCATCACAGATGCTGGCTTTTGAACTTTGCGCCTATAACAGTCCGGATGGTTCTTTTCCTCTTTGGTCCGGAGGACCACGGCGTCCACAGTTTCCAAAAACAATTTGAAATGTGGACTCGTCAGACCACAGAACACTTTTCCACTTTGCATCAGTCCATCTTAGATGAGCTTGGGCCCAGCGAAGCCGGGCGTTTCGGGTGCTGTTGATAAATGGCTTTAAGCTTTGCATTGTTTTTAACTTGCACTTGCAGATGTAGCGACGAACTGTAGTTACTGACAGTGGTTTTCTGAAGTGTTCCTGAGCCCATGTGGTGATGTCCTTTACACACTGATGTCGGTTTTGATGCAGTACCGCCTGAGGGATCGAAGGTCACGGGCATTCAATGTTGGTTTTCGGCCTTGTAAACTTCGTGCAGTGATTTCTCCAGATTCTCTGAACCTTTTGACGATATTACGGACCGTAGATGATGAAATCCTAAATTTCTTGCAATAGCTCGTTGAGGAATGTTGTTTTTAAACTGTTCGACAATCAGCTCACGCATTTGTTCACTAAGTGGTGACCCTCGCCCCATCCTTGTTTGTGAATGACTGAGCATTTCAGGAAGCTGCTTTTATACCCAATCATGGCACCCACCTGTTCCCAATTAGCCCGTTCACCTGTGGGATGTTCCAAATAAGTGTTTGATGAGCATTCCTCAACTCTCTCAGTCTTTTTTGCCACTTGTGCCAGCTTTTTGAAATATGTTGCAGGCATCAAATTCCAAATGAGCTAATATTTGCAAAAAAATTACAAAGTTTACCTGTTCGAACATTAAGTAACTTGTCTTTGCAGTGTATTCAATTGAATATAGGTTGAAAAGGATTTGCAAATCATTGTATTCTGTTTTTATTTACGATTTACACAACGTGCCAACTTCACTGGTTTTGGGTTTTGTACCTTTGTGCCAAGTTTCATTCAATTCCAGGGGGGTCAACTGCGCACCGAATGTCAATCTCTCATGGAATGGCTCTTACCATGTATTTCACACTCTAAAGAGGAGGCTGAAGGCAAAATCGTCTGCTCAAACTTGAGCTGAAGACACTGCAGTACAGGCCAGGCTGAGCATCAACAGGGAAGATACCTATCATTTTGTAGTGCCCATACATCACACACTTCAAGAGGTCATTGCATGCCAAGGACATGATCAAATGTTAAAGATGATTGCAGTATTCTGCATTATGTGAAACTGTTCATGATTTTCCAATTTGCAGGAGAATGAGAGGTGGGGCACTATGTAAAAAAAAAGTGTTGTCACTTCTAAATATTTCATCAATTATGGATGATAACGCCCTCAAATAAAAGCTGACAGTCCGCACTTCAACCTCATTGTCATTGTATCCTTTTAAACTCTACAGAATAAAAATATTGCTCTCCAATGAAATCTGGTGCTCAATTGCTCACTGTACACCCCAGTGTAGCAGGTGGTAATGTGTTTTTATGCCCTTTAACATTTAAAATTAGCAATCAGAAAAGAATATTCAACTCACAATAAGGCAAAAAAATAATAAAAAATAACCATAGCACTGCTATATGTCTGTGATATTTACCATTAAATTCATTGCATTTACTGCAAATGATTTTGCCTTACCCATACTTATAAATTGAAATCAAGTTAATAATTCTACTAAATGATCCCAGTGATTCATATTTTGGAAATGTGCAATGCAAATGATTAATGTGCCAGCACTGGCATAGGATATTATGTATTAGTAGAAATTTAATAGTAAGGACGTTTAGGTTGCAGCCATGCTATCCCATCTTGGCTGTTCATGACTATGGCTTACTAATTAATCATAGTCAAGAATTGTTTTTCTTATAAAACCAGCAACAATTTGCATCAGTTCCACTCTCAATTACATTAGAACTTAACTGCCAAAACTATTTTGTATTTTAACAGTGTTTCCAATGCAATTCTATGTTCGTTAGAACTGCAATTTCACTGGCTTACGAGAATAATTTATTTTAACATAAAAAGGTAACACAAAAAAAGCAGAACAAAGCAAAAATCTTTGTCCATAATGGAACCAACATGCCAATCTAAAACAAATACATTAATAAATAAAATATAATATTGCAATGATTGAAATAGATGAGCATGCTGTCTGCCCTGGTAACACAAATATATCCCCAAATTCCCCAATCCTTGATCCCTAATTAAGGCTAATGTGACAATATAATACACACTTAATGAGATTTTGGTCAGTAATGCATTAATACAAATTAAATCGTTGATTAACAGCTTGTAAAGTAATTATAAATTGCCCAAAATTGATTAGGTTATTCCTTTAGTGGTTAAAATATACACTGAAAAAAACATAAGTGAGGCAGTTTAATCCTTCCAATATACCACTAAATTATTTCTGTGGTTGACTTGGTGGGGTTTAATTATGTGAACAAGGGCGCTATATAATTGTCAATTTCATGCCGTTTGTCAAAATTGGCCCATCTGACAGGTGGGGCCTGATCGAGAGCTACTGAAATTAGATCTGGTCAGCCCAGGCACATTCTGTACTCTGGTCAAAAAATGCCACCCCAAAAGTCCCAGTTCAGCCATTTTTCAGAATGCCACCGATGACTTGAATCTCAAAGAGCCTGCCAATGGCATGCTCAATGTAGGAATGTCTCTCAGGGCTGTCGCAAGGGCTCTCATTGTCCATGTTTAAACAATAATTCGCCTAAGACACCGTTTTGAAGAATTTCTCATGGCAGCAATGCGCTCACATTCGCAACGACCACGTGACAACCCCAGCCTATGACCGCCATATCCGGACTCTCCCTCATTGTGACCGTCTGAGACCAGCAACTACCACTGCTGGGGAAAGAGTAGGTCTCCACAATCACTGCATTTCTGTTCAAACCATGTGAGACTGCCTCCGGGAGCTCCATTTTCACACACGCCGTCCACTTTATGGATTGGATCTCACTCCTGCTTGATGAATAAATCAGCTCGACTGGGTGAAAAAACCGTCCTGTGGCCGATTGCACGATGAAAGGTTGTACTCTTTACCGACGAGTCATGTTACCAGCTTCACAGAGCATACGGACAGCAGCGTGTCTGGCGCCGCACAGGGGAACATTATGCTAACATCAGCGTGGTGCGCAGGGTGGCATACAGTGGTGGAGCACATATTCCAGCACTACAACGCCAGACCCCACAGCACCTGTGTATACACAGTTTCTTAAGACTAGAAAGAATTTGTGTGCTTTGAATGGCCAGTTTGCTCCCTGGATTTGTCCCCCATTTTGCATCTTTGGGGTGTCCTTGACTGATGCGTTCAGCATGGATGCCCTTTTCCGGCTAATGTCTGCCAACTGCTTGCAGCTCTTGAGGAAGAGTGGGAACACTCTTCCCTAGTGAATCCCCCTAGTGACCATTGACCATTTTGTACGGTCCATACGGCAAAGATGAGTAGGAGTGCTGCAGGCTAAGGGTGGACATTCTCAATATTGATTTGTGCAATTTGGACAATGGACCCCATCCCCTTTAGCATCAATGCCGCTGTGAGATTCTTGTTTGTAACATTCAGTGATTGAAATTCAGTGATCGAAATATATTGCAATATGGTCACACAATCTGCCAACACTCAGTGGAAGAACTGAGTATCAGAAAATGGTCATATTTTTCACAATAATAAGTGCTGTGTTTATATTTTGGTTGAGTGTACACATTAAATTTTAAAAGATTTTAATTAAAACTTTTAGAGTTATTGCATTGACTCGGAGGATCTGCGGTGGAGGAGGCAGACGCGGTGGTGGTCAGGGCGAATCCATAATATCCCCGAAAGTAATTATGGGATATAATAACAGACGGAAAGACAAGTATTTGCATCATCTTGCATTACTGAGTCTCTGAAGAAATGCTAGTGGAATTATTATTAATGCCACGTAATGCTGTTTGAGTTTCCTGCCCAGCCTTTATTAGTGGACCAATATTAAAGGACAGTTTAAGTGAGGTTTGGGCTGGAATCAGAGAGAGTGGTCTCCCGACATGCAGTTCAAGTGCTTATGTTGATAAGAGCACTTCTTCACCTGTGTGTTACTGACATCAAGTTGTAACTGTTCTGACAATTTCAGTGACGATGATAAACTAAAAGAAATATCAATCTTATGTGCTACCATGAGCAGATAATGAGTGAGGAAAATATTGGCAATTAATCTGAACAAAATGCTGACTGCAAGAATAAAGGTGAGAAATAACACGCAGCCAGTGAGTAATGGAAACAACTGTTGTTTAATTTACCACACTCACTGAGTCTGAAAATGTTTATAGTGTTTTGTTTGTCTGTAACATAATAATGAGATGGCTTTCTTGCAAAAAAAAAAAAAAAAAAGGAGCCTAAGGGCCAGTGTACACCGAGCAGTTTTTTTTTTCCCCTGAGTGCTTGCGTCTTTTTTCAATTGTTTGTACAGCCACTCCGAGTGCTTCTTATTGAAATTCCCTGAACTTTTCAGAAAGGCACCAGTGTCATAATTGTCAGAATTATGTATATTAGATGGGGCGGGACTCGCAACCCTGGGGCAATACTTAGTTTGTGATAATGGCAGGAGAGGTGATATTTTGATATTTCAGTTTTGTTGTCATAGATTTAAAACACAGACATAGTGTTTTTTTTTTTTTTTGACCAGAAATGCTGGGACCTCTTCATCTCAGCGCCCCTCCAGTGCCCTGCCATCACTTTTTTGCCAGAAAAAAAAAAAAAAACATTAGGCACTAGGAGGATGCATGCCCTAAGCATGCCAGCAGCCATACCACTATTCGATCTGCTCCAGCCACGTGGCTGAAGCTAAGCAGGCGTGGGCTTGGTTAGTACTTGGATGGGAGACCACCGAGGAAACCCAAGTTGCTGCTGGAAGAGGTGTTGGTGGGCCAGTAGGTGGCGATCTTCCCTCTGGTGGAATAATCCCCAATGCCCCAGTGCAGTGACGGGGACACTGTACTGAAGGAGACGCCGTCTTTCGGATGAGACGTTAAACCGAGGTCCTGACTCACTGTGGTCATTAAAGAACCTATGACACTCTTCGATAAGAGTAGGGGGTTCCCCGGTGTCATGGCTAAAGTCCCAATCTGGCTCTTTCAACCTGCCACCTAATCATCCCCTGATCCAATTGGCTGTGCAAATTGCCCTCTCCCTCCCCACCTCAACCCCCAGGGCTCCCTTGAAAAAGAGATTTCAATCTCAACGGGACTTCCCTGGTTAAATAAGGGTTAAATAAAATAAAATAAATAATGTCCAATGATATGCTCATGCAAAAATAACACCACACCTTATGGCGATTTAAGCCATTAAAACCTAAAGCGCCCTCTACAAAACATTCTAAAACCTAAGGGATTGTTTGAAAACAATGTCTCGAAATCAGAGAGTTTTCTGAGAAACTTAACAGAATTGTCAACGTTCACCAATACCTTTATTTCTATGACTCATGGCGGATAGAAACATGAAATCAAAACCATTTGAAAGCTGAGACCTTTGGATTTCAAAGGGGATTAGTGCATTTGTTATAATGTTCACTACCATTTTTTCAAAAATCAATCAACAAAACAAAATCTTATTTGTAATAATAATATAATATACTGAACAGCATTGAAAACGCACCGCCAGTTAATGAACCATATTTTTAATGGGGCTTATATCAGCAGTAAAAATGTCAGTGAATAAGTAGCTTACTACCTTATAGACGATGCATGACGATGATTAGTGTATCAAAACAAATTCCTGAACACTCTATGAAACATGACGCCAAAACGCAACATATTGCTTCATGCATGTCATGAAAAGCTGAAATTTATTCATCAAATCATGCTGAATGGGCCTATAAAAGATGGTCTCTGAAAAGCCTCTTTTATTGTTATAGTCTTTGAGGGAACGTTAAACAAGTGATTCCAAGATTGACAGTGGAGGAACTTTAACATGCCTCTGGCATGATTCAAGTTAGCATTTCAAGCAGAGTCATTGCTTAGCAGTTTGGATGCCACCATTCAACAATCATTAGACTCCATAGGAGATACCAGCAGACAGGAACCACCAGAGATTGTCCACATCCTGGCCAACTACGTGTTATGACGCCTTTACAAGATCGCCATATTGTTTGCCGCCATCTATATGATTGAGCACTGCCAGCTGCCAGGACTGCAGCACCTGTCCAAGGTTGACGAGGGGTTATCAGTTCACAAATAGTGAGTGTTGTTAAAAGAAGAGGTGAGGCAACACAGTGATGAACAACGCCCTGTTCCAACTTTTATGAATAGTGTTGCTTTTGTACTTTGTATACAAGAGTGTTGTATTAATGATGATAATAATAATAATAATAATAATAATAATATCATCATCATCATCAATTTACTCTCTGCTAGTTTAAGGCAAACAAGTTCTGTGATATGTTTTAGGTTTTGTTCAAGCAATATTTGTTGATGTCATTTTACATGTGGCGGCTACTCATCTTTCCCCTCCGGGCTAATAGTACTTCTAATTTTCTTTTCTCCCTGATTAAGAATTGATTGTTCCTGATGAGATAAAAAGTCCACACTCCTAGTCCCAGGTCTAAATCAGTCCTTGGCAAGTTGGGAATTATGCCCTGGAGAACCAGATTTGAGTACCAGTATTACAGCTCGTTGAGTTATTGAGTTATTTTCAGTTGCCTCCAGTTGGCAGTCCACCTAAATAACCCACATGGAAAGAATCTATATGAACATATATGCAACCTATATTCTGCAAATATGCAGCATATATGCCGCATATAGGCCAAATTCAGGTACATATATGTGCTTATAGAGGGCATATAGGTCTCCTATATAGCTCATATAGCCAGTGGCAGGTTCTGTTTGTCATACCTATTGTATAGCTCATATCTCATTTTTGCAACTGTCATACATGATGCCTAGCTCATATTTTTATTCTCAAGGTAATATCTGCATATTAGTCCAAAGTCCCTTACAGAAATAACAAGAATTTCACGCAATAACTTATTAATTGCATGTGAACATGTGAAATTGGCATCACATTTGATCCTAAATACATGGTGACATGTGACAACGGCTTGTTATGTGTAAACCAGTCATTATTAACTATGGCAAGCGAGAGGAGACAAAAAGCTATGATATCAACACAAATATCTAATACTATTTGTTACATTTTTTTCCTGAAACATTAACAATAACAAGGTCATCAATTCTTTCTTGACCATACTTATTTCCATTCGATGAAGATTGTGTTGTGTATTGTGGAAGAGAAGGAAATGTATAAAAACAAAATGGTTTGATTATGTTTATTTCATCAATTAAGCGTTTTTTCAAGTTTAAGTCACTGCCAGATTCACCACATTAGATAAAATTGGATTCACATCATTATAGCTCATACACATCCACTGAAAGTTAATACACTACACTGTTGCATCCACCAAATGTTTTCTATCTTGTCTGTAATGCAGTTTCTAGATGAACATGGCTCAGAGGTCCTTCGTCTAAATGTAGCAAAATAAAACAAAAATAACAAAATAAAAGTACACAGAAGAACATACATTCAAGTAAACATGCCTTTCAAAAGTCATTTCATCCCCACATCTATTTGAGCATTTCACTGTGGTTAATGAATTTGAAGACGAAGTCTACATTTCTGTTCAGAGTTTTAATGAACAGACACTTGTCTTTTATTTGAGATGCTTGTATAGCAACTAAAGGTCCCAGACTTTTTCCTACAGGGATGAAATAACAAGTATTCTTAAATTCCCACACGGAAAGAACCCATATAAACGTATAGGTTTTAATCCCCGCCTCGTATCAACCAGAAGTGCAGCTCTTTTCAGAAGTAGCGCGCAATTGGCCAATGCGCTACAGGGATGCAAATTGCGAAGGGCCTGCTGGGAAGGGTTATGTAGATTAGAGTTCCCCTAGGCGCGTCCTGTTGGCCAGACGGGCGCTCATATAGGGATTCCAAATACATGCACCATCTTAATTTAGAACGCTGTCCGTATTCGCTGTGGTCTTACAAAGCCTCACTTTCTGCGTCTATAGGCTGCAATCACTGACGGGTGCGGGCCGCGGAGGAGAGCCGCAAGCTGTGCGCACACTCCTGAGTAGTGGTTGTGTTTATGGCAAAGCCGAAGTACTTGCACATAGTTCCCTAATTAGATATGCCAGGTTCGGGTGGGATTGGAAATGCCAAATAAAAAAGAAAAAAAACGTCAAAATTTTATTTGGCTGTTTTCATATATTCTAGGTACATACAGGTACATATATGTACCTATAATATATGAAAACGGCCAATTTTATTTATGTCGCATATATGCGAAACCTATATCTGGCCCTATATTAAAACCTATATGTTTATATACGTTCTTTCCGTGTGGAAAGACCACGATTTGCAATGAAACTGTGCCGAGCAATGGATAATAAGCAAAGCCCATCCCCAGGAATTGGTTGGATGAAATATAATCTTTTTTTCAAGGCTGAGAGTACAGTGAAGTTGTGAACTTCACCAGTGCCAGTGAGCTAGCGTTGGGGCAGTGCTGGAGAGAAATACATGGGTTGGGATTCCCTCTAGAGGGCCTTTCATGCTCTTTGAGCTCCCGCAGCCTCACTAATCAAAAGAGGGTGAATCGGGGAGCAAAAGAGATTTAGGGCTGTGTTTGGGTAAGGGCTTCCCCTTCCTCCTCCCTCAGTCACCCTCATGGAGGATTAACAGAGTTCTTTTGTGCTCTTAATTACCCTCTCCATCATTCTCGCAGTCCTGCCCAGGTCCCCTCTGTGTGACTCCGAGACATTCGGCAGTCCTGGGACTGTGTCTAATTTTATGCGTACGTGTTGCTGCCAAAAGCCACACAGACGAGCGTACCGTCATCATTTCAGATTGCCGGATGAATTCATCAATTAGCCATTGGATGGTGCTGTGTACCTTAGAGAAATTTCAAAAGCTACTCAAAAAAAAGAAGGGAAAGAACAACAGTACAAAAAAGAGGGATAAGCGCAAACAAGGGAAATTTAAGGGAAAATCAAGCCAGGTTTCTTATTGATTTCTCTTTCTGGAGGGGGAAACAACAGCACGATGTGCAGTGCTGTGGCTAGTGTAAGGCTTTTGGGCTCGATGAGATGAGTTTAACCCACCGCCTTCTAACTTGCCCCCAACACAAAGGTACTTTACAGATTCTGGGCTGAAGGGCACCTTAGAACTTTTAAGTGAATGGGTGAAAAGTAAGGACTTTCAAGACTTCAGGTAGTATTACTGTGAAAAATAAAGCTGAAAACCACCAGTGTCCCCCATTTTTTCAGACTAACTCAAATGAAGATCCCTTACTGGCCTGGCAGCAATTGCGTGAGCAGGCCCGGTGCTAGAACTGGGAATGGGGGGGGAGGGCACAGACACGTCCCTTTATGACAAAATTAGTCCTGGTGAGTTCTCAATCATTTTCCTTTATTGACGCGTTTTCCAATTATCGTAATTGGCATCTGAAGACACGGTTTCTCTCCATATGCGATCTAACAGCGATGAAATCATGGGCTAAATTCAGTACAGTGGCGGAACCAGAACTGATAATTGGGGTGCACAAAACATCCGTTAAAACAATTATTAGTCCTGACCTGTTCTCAGTCATTTTCATGATTAACAAAAGGTTCACTCCGAGAGCACTCCACACTTAACAGGTGCTGCTTGTTCTCCCCGATTAGGTAAGACGACAATCATTCATCTGGACGCGTATTTGCTGTATTTAAATCAATGTTATTCAAAATTACATACCTGCGCAAATAGCTTGAACCGCATGCTTTTTATAGCCTATTTCACTGGCGAGTGCCACTTTTTTTTTTTATCAACCCACGCAATACCGAGAGTGAAAGGCGATACTTCATTGGAATGCAGACCAGTTCAATCAACGCTAAGCATTAGCCTATTAATAATTTTTTTTTTTTTACTGAAAATCCTTTGAAAGCCTGTCTTCTTCCATACAAAAGACAAAGACAAGAATAAATTGTGCACCAATTTACATGAGACAAGCAGAATTTTGACCCACGACGCTCAATGTATAGATTGCATTTTCCCAGAATGCCTGTCCCCGGAATATGTCTTTGTTAATCCCAAAGGCATGACATGAGGGGAGCTTACAGTGTTTCTGTCAAAAAAAGAAAGCATGGTACATTTGTGAAGGAAAGAACATTTCTATATTAATCTGGTAAAATGCAGAAAGACACCATTTTTATGTTATCAGACTGCCGGTACCATTGTGTTTTACCACGCGTAACAAATTCATCACAACAAAGTTGCATGCATCCCATTTACTGCTTTTAACCTGGAAAAAAAACAGCAAGTGCAGCTGAATCCCAACAATGTGCTGTTCTTTACTTTCTCAAAAACTAAATTTGAATCTTTCTGTGTTCATTGTAGATTTTATGGGCTGCCTGCAATGAGCATGGCGAAATTCGTAGCAACTTAAACTGAAGTTAGTAGTTTTGTCGTTATTTTAAAACAACAAGATTAAAGTTATGGGAATAACATGAGGAACTTTTGAGCATTTAGATCTGCTTGTGTTCGAAGGCCCATTGTACTTTGTTTTAATCAAACAGCTTCAGGAAAAGTTTATTTTGCAAAATATTGTGTAATCACATTAAAATAAACCAAAACAACTCCATTGAACTCCCATTTCTCTGTTTATAGATGTTTGTATACATGCTTTCAATTGATTAGTTGCCATGGTAAAACTCAAGGTGTGAGCAGTCATTTGGTATGTTTTTATCTTTATACATTTCAATTTCGGCTTGCAATGGATAACAATCATCTGAATCTCCCGTTTCTAAGAAGCAGCATTACAAGAAGGATACTCCAAAGTTGTGAATGCGTTTTCATAAATTTAAAATGTTTCAACTTTGCTGAAATGCATCGTAATTTGTGCATCATCACTGGCATAATTTGACTGCGAAAGTTTTTGTCCCCCTTTTTTAATAGAAATTGTAGTTGAAAATTTTTAATGGCAAGATACTGTTTCATGTTACATTACACATTCACCCATTTTGATATCATTTTCCTTTATTTTCTCAAAGGGTGTATTTTTCTTTAATGCTTTTTGTTATCAACAAAGACAACCATAGCTGTGTGCTGATGTCTGACATCATTTAAGTTAATGAACCTAGTTCTAATACCAGTTTTTCTGCCTACCCCAAACGGGCATGGTGATTGTGCTACACAGTCATGATTCGTTCGGCAGTGACACATTTTTTGTTATTTCATTTATGTACTCAAGCACTTTGAGTTTTAGAGAACACAAAGACAATGAGGTTGATGTGCTGGCTGTCAGCTTTAATTTGAGGGTGATTTCATCCAAATCAAATAAACTTTTTGTTTTTTGTAACCAATTTTTTATTGTTTCTTTACAGTGTACAATAATACATCCAATTCACATACTGTATATCTTATATGAAAATGTAACCATAAATCTCCTTAACACATTAATGCCTACAGTGTAAAAATTAAATAAATAAATGGAACTGAACATTTTATACATCCCTCCTCTCCCCTCCCCCTGCCAGTTATTCCTTCCCCCACCCCTGCCTGGCTTAGATATAGAACCTTCTATACATATGCCATATTTTTGGGAATCAAAAATACATTGGACAGTTTAAAATGATAATAATTTTTAAATTTTGGTCACACTATCCATTACATGCAATGATTGCTTGACGGCTGTGACTCACAGACATCGTTGGATGCTGGGTATCTTCCCTGGTGATGCTCTGCCAGGCCTACACTGGAGTCATCTTCAGTTCCTGCTTGGCTTGGGAACTTTTTCTTTTTTTTAACCTTCAGTCTCCTTTTAATAGCATGTAAAATGCATGTTCAATTAGATTCAAGTCCAGTGATTGTCTTAGCCAGTCAAGGAATATCTAGTTTTTAGCCATAAAATACCCCTTCCTTTCTGTAGTCGCATGTTTTGGCTCATTTTCTTGAGGTCCTGTTCAGTTTTGAGGTATTTGATTTTATTGGAGCAGATAAAATATTTCCATAGACTTTGAAATTCATTGTTCTACATCGTCCGTAGTCACATCATCGATGACCAAGTGAGTCCACTACACTGGCAGCCATATGGGCCCAAGCTATGATGCCCTTCCATCATGTTTCACAAATGAGATGGTGTGCTTTGGACCATGGGCCTTTCCTTTTTTGCCCACACATTCCTCTCTCCATCACTGTAGCACATGTTAATCTTCGGATACGTCTGATTTGTCTTAAACAGGTGGTCTTCTTCCCATCCTCTCCATTTTCCTTGACCTCGCTAGAGAACGTCACACATGTCAAGGGAAAGTACCAGGAATGTCTTGAAGCTAACTTGGGCGATGTTTGAAAAAAACCGGATGTCCTTCAGTATGTCATGAGCTCACTGGTGATTGATCATGATATTTCCAATCACTACAGCTGCAAAAAAATTGTAGTCCATAATCAATCATTCCTTTCCTCCAAGCTTGGTCCTGTGCCTCCTGTCCAGAACAAAGCAATAAAGGAGCAAATTGCCACCTTTCCTCAATGACAAAGGCAATTTGGATGCTTCTTGTCATGGCAACCAGTCAAAATATTTCCAGTTCAGGACCGTTCTCAAGGAATGTTCCTTGCTTTTTGGGGAATAGGGATGAGACCCTGGTCTCATCTGTGTACGAGACTATGTTCGAGAACCTTTAGCACTCTTTCAGCTGTTTTTTTTTTTTTTTTGCAAATTGTTATCTTGACTTTTAGTTCCTCTGGCTTATCTGTGGTTTGGATCTTGTAGTGTACCCTCTGTAGTCTTGCTGGTGCAGCTTTCTGCATAAGGTAGACTTTGACTCATTTGCACCTGCATTCAGGAGAATGTTTTTGATGTGTTGGGTTATTCTCAGGGGGATCTCTTCACTATATAATGTATTCTCTGGTCACTCAGTACTTCCTCGCTCTATAGGATATTTTTACAAAATTCATCAGTTGTTGTTTTTGTTGTTTTTGTTGTTAATAATCAATCAAACTGTTGACTTTGGCATGCTGACAGTTTTTTTTAAAACAACGTTCTTGATTGATTTATTGTTCACTTCTGTGCAAATGGCAGCCAACTTCATTTGCATTGTCATTCTCATGATGTCACACCACAGCAACAATCTCCAAAGGCAATCGGAAAGATTAGAATCAAGGCTATACATCAACATCTTTATTCTGCATTCAGTAAAGACAAAAATGAATACACCAACATAATGAAGCCTATTCAACAAAAACTAATATTACCTCAAAATTAAGGGACCAAGTTTAAAAAGGTGTTGCCATTTCTAAATGGTTCATCCGATCAGGATGAAAACACCCTCAAATTAAAACAGTCGGCACTTCAACCTTTGTCATTGAACTTCAACCTTCCACAATCAAAGTTCTAGAGCACTATCCATGGAATTATGGTGCTCACTGTACGTTGATCCAAAATGCATATGTGCATTTCAGCATTAATGGTACTTTCACAAATAAGCAGACCACCCATGCCATTAATGTATCTCTCCGACTTTTTCCAGCAGTGGGTGAAAAGGATTTTGTTGTACCAGAGTGATGCATGTGTGCAGACAAAGTGAATAGTAATATATAATTTAAAAAATATTAAATGAAATGGCATGACTGCTAACTTTAGAACATATTTATTGACTTGTGTTTATTCATCGCGAATGCCTCTTTGACCCTGAGGCCACTGTATATCAGCCTCAGTGGCAAAGTTTGCAGCCTGGCTGAGAGCACTTAATTTTTCTTGATTTTGTAAAGAAGAGCTCCAAAGCTTGACCAGCGGGAGACTCGCCCAGAGGTGGCCTGTTGGTGCACAGTAGCATGCATGGTGTCAGATGGTCCCGTTGTAGCCTGTGTCTCAGGTCTGCCTTCGCCTACATGCAGAAACAATAACAAAAACAAAGGGAGAGGGAAATTGAGAGAATCTCTGCTTTCAGATATTACTTATTAAATGTCTTACCCTATTCATAATGTAAGAGTCTCCCGCACAGTTCACACTGGAGATGGGTGCAGTGAGTGCAATGGCCGCCAGCTGGCTCAGGCAAGGGTAGAGCTGTCCTCATTCATCATGCTGGCATGCCAGTTTCCCCATTATGGTGAGTCCATATCCTGAAACGCATTAAATACAGACAGTCAGACAACATTAATCTGGGTTCCTCAATCATCTTTCTGCAGAACTTCCCTATTAATCGTGACTTTCACATTTTACCTGGAATGCTCCAGTCAGCAAATGCTGCTTGTAAAACAGCCATTCCTGCAGTACAGGATTTTCAGGCTGCTGCAGGAATTTTGTGAACAGGGTCTTGAGATTTTTTATACTGACAGCATCATCCTCCTTGGTTGCTGGGGTTGCAGCGCGTAAAAGGCTCCCATGATGTCCAGGCTCTGGAACCTTCTGTCCGGGCTGCCTCGGATGGTATCGTACTACAGCCCCTTTACTTACACGGCACAAAAAAGAAAATTAACAACTAGAAGGAGGGAGGGAGGGAAGGAACAAAGGAAAAGAAAGAAAGAAAGAAAGAAACTTTATTTCCAGTGCAATACAAACTGAGACCTGGATCTCTTTTCTAGATGTGGCTTGTATACAAAATACAAACGCAATAATGAGAATTTATAGGGATAAACAAATATTATTTGTCACATAACCGATAAGATTGACATCTGAATAGGATAGACAGAAGAAAAAAAATAAAAAGAAACACTTAAATACAGGAAAATACAATGGGAAAATATTTGCAGTTGACATTCCCATAAGTGTCCAAAAGGAGCTCTATCATAAGCCAAATGGGCATAGCAGCATGGGAAGCGCTATAGTACTCTGAAATTCATTACAAATCGGAAGACCTCATATCCTGAATGCTGAACCACCTTACTGTGCTCTAATCTATGAGTGGACAAGGTGAGCGCAGTGGAAAACTGGGGATCTTGCAAGGTAACCTGATGAGCTAACAGAGATGAGTTTGATAAGATATAGAGAAAGTTTTCCAATTATTGCTTTATACACAAATAGAATGCCATACTGTTTCCCTCGGAGCTCAAGGTATTGCTACCTATTATTTTATTGCAACCTATTATTTTGATATGTTTTGGAGACCGATAATCGTACTTACTTCACGGCCATCTAAAGCAGATGTACCAGTGTCCTCAACCAGCCCCAGAGCATCTCCCTCGTTTGCTCCACCTGACCCCTGCCTCCTCTCTCCCTCTCCCTCACAGGGGCGATGTTACAGGCAACTTATCCTGCTGACTAACACAGGTTGTCATGGAGCCCGGAAGAAAATTGGCCAGGGGGTTATGCATCGCCTGTATCTCTGATGGTCCTCGGGCATGCCATTGTCACTGTGACCTAATAAAGGCAGTAACACAATGCTTGGCTTTTTTCCTCAATGCAATCAGAGTATGATTGAATAGGCTATGATTGGTTCTATTACTTGAAAATTATGAGAGAAATGTGATAAAAGTGATAGATTCTTAGAATGTGCCTGCTCTTTGATAGCCAGGAAGTTAACATTTTCCTTCTGAAAAATCTTGGACAGTCGAGCAAGATGGGGCAGTGCATCAGCCTGTGGATAGACTGCTGCGAAAGAGTGGTAGGTGCAACAGAATCCGTGCAAGTCCCTGGCTACTGGGCTGTTATTAACCCGAGTCTCCTCAGTCAAGGCAACCAGGACTGCACTGAGGATCCTTTGTGAAGTGATGGCTGTCGACTGCAGAGACAGCCAGCGCGTGTCCTTCACTTGCTGAAAAATATTTCCGTCGCGAGATAAAAGACTAATAATAACGCTGAAAGTCCATCTGTTGTACACTATAATGGCCAGAATTGCCCTTAAAAGCTACAAATATGTTTTTCTGTGATCTAACCTTCACTTTTAAGTCCTCAAGACCCAAGGACTCTGCTGCAGCTTTCATAACTGCCGGTCTGTTGGCCCTGTTGTGAAAATAGAGATGGAGCTGGTGCAAGAGGTCTCTTAAGGTTAGACATCCCTACGTGCCACGGTGCGGTGACGGGCAGGGCAACTAGGGGAAGTCATCCTGCAGCTGCTTAAAATTAAAGCGTAAAGAAAGACTCTGCTAATGATTCATGCTACTGAAGCATTCTTCAACAAGGCAGCATAAATTGTCAGAACACCAGTAACATAATCCCAATGTTATCCTCTGCCCTGTCTGTTACTCTGCCTGACAAGAAAATGCCATAATTGTGTTTTTGTTATACCTTCGTGAGTGTTGACATTCTGTGGAATTTAAGTACAAGTACCGGTAAGCTTCATTTACATGACAAATCAAAAACCAAAGCAGCACCGTTTGTTTGAGTTCAGTTGAGTGGACAGTTCCATGGGGTCGTGTGTGATTCCGCAATATTTTTTTAGATTCTGAAGCAGCAAATGTATAGGCTATAGCAGAAACAATTCATGCAATGGACAGTAACACACTGACATACTATGACAGGCACTGGCTTTTGAACTGCGTATGGGTAAGAACCAGGATGATCCTTTTCCCATTTGGCCCTGCAAACAAAATGTCCATTATTCACACACACAGTTTGAAATGTGGACTCAGAGCACAGCACACTTTCCCACTTCCCGTCAGACCATCTCAGATAGCCAGTCTTGACTTAACATTTGTCGATGCAGCAGCAAACCGTGTTTTCTGACAAATATTTTCTGAAGTATTTGTGAGCCCGTGTGGTTATATTCACTACAGAAGGCAGTGCAGCAAAATCCCTAAAATCCTTGCAATCACGAGTTGGGAAACATTCCCTCTAAACTGTTGGCATATTTGCTCACACAACTTCACACAAATAAGAGAATCTAGAACCATCCTTGCATATAAATGAGCAAGCGTTTCATGGGTGTTTATTTACAGCCAATTATGATAGCAAAACTTGTCCAATATGAACCTTATTATGTGTGAAATGTTTCAAATGCATGTTTTTAAAACATTCCTCAGCCTTCTCTGTGTAACACTGCTCCTCCACAAGCTTTTTTGGAACGTGTTGCAAACATTTGCATTAGTGTGTATGTACAAAGATCAAGAGAGTTGATAAGGTAGAACCTTTAAAATGGAACATTTTTACTGATTTCAGTGAAACATAGGTGAAAGAATTTTCACATCCCTGCTTTCTGTGGTCATGAGCATATCACAACATTCCAAGTTTTTTGGAGCTAAAACAATCGCATATGTTATGGTGACATGGATAATGCATGCAGCAGCTCTTGTTCTGATATAAGAATAGTGAAATGGAAGCAGGTGGAGTATCAGTCTTTTCATTATATAGATAATCAGTTCCTTCTCTTCCTCTCCTCAAAAGGTATAAAAAAACATTACAACTAAATCTTTTTTTTTTGCTTCTCCACAATTTTATCGGCTCATTCGGAATAAAATGAAGAAAAAGGTTTTGTTTACATGACTAGGACTGCAGATTACTCGAAAAGGAAATGCCAGTTGATTACCGATGTCAGGATAGCTCAGTCTTAGGAGGGACTGTGCATCTGTCAGGTTGGTTTCTCCTCTGGTAATTAATCATGGTAATTTATAAGCTAATTGACTCATTAGACCTGGCTCCTTCTGGACCGTGGTGTTTCCACAGATTTGTTTTGCCCGGGAAACCTGTGCCCGCTGCGAGATGGCATAATGTTCCATCAGGAGCCTCTGTAATTGTCCGTGGCATGCCTGTCTCCCCAGCTCTCAACGCTAGCAGCCAAGAGCTGTAATTTCTGGACTTTTTTTTGAGGAAAGGCAGTGCACTTCTTCCATCCTCAGTGAAGTTCACAGACCCAAATTATCAACATTGTCAACTGCATGTTGGCTGCAACCTCGTGTTTGAGCTTTTTGAGGGCATTTGGACGCTAACGGTAATGAAGGCTGTGATTAATGAGTTCTATGCATGAAAGCGGTTCACTGCTTTCTACTTGGACTAGGCTCCAGTTTTTTCCGGACACGTTTGGCTTTGCTTGAATCTGGCTTTTCAGCATTTCTTAATGATTTTCTTGTTGCTCCAGTGATATGCATTAATTACATCCTTCTGTATTTGTCCTGCAAGGTTCTCTGGATATGAGCATGTGTCAAATTAATAAATAATAGCAGTGATTTGAATTAGATGCCCTAGGCTTGCAACTCCGGGCCGCGAAAGGACCACAAAAACATTCTCATTAAATTCATTCCTGTGAAACGGCTTCTATCAATATAGTGCTATACCAAAGCTAGCAGTATTTTGGTGTAGTCTATTTGAAATCAGAGTGGATCACATAGCAGTGAAAATGGCACTTTACATCAATTACGCCACTAAAACCAATCCTTACAGCAGTGTATTATTTAGTCAGTGTAGAGAATTGCACGTTCTGCTGCCAATAGGTCCAACATATTAAATAAAATGACAGTGTGTGACAAATCAATAAATTGATATTTGTTTCACCAAGTACAATCACAATACAACAGCAAAACAACTACTACTTCTGTTAGAGCTCAGGTGGGTGTTCTTGGATAAGAATGTTGGGAACTCAGTATTTGCCTGGCAGTTAAGCTGCAAAGCATGATTGTATCTTCCAAGGCAGCAGGTGTCATTGTGACAGAGGTATGATTAGGCCATGGTCCAGATGGGCAGCAGACCTTTTTCTGTCTCTAACAGATCTGTTTATCTGGACAAAATCTTCACAAAGAAATAAAGCAATGCGGCGAGCTTCATCTGCTTTTGCAATATTTGCTGGTTAACACAAAGTATGAAGTTTAGGTAAATGTTCTTCAATGGTGTTGAGAACTCCAGTTGATTTGTCTCCAGATGTAAAGCATTCCCCCATCCCCCATCCTACTTTCTCTCATTCACTGGTTATAGTCCTTCCACAGATGCTCAATGTAAAAAAGAGACCAGTAACATACCTAAAAATACCCTAAGCAAACTACAAAATTTTCATGCAAGTCTGTATTGCCACGTACAACGGGATTTTGCTTTGCTGAAATTTCCTGATTGTTAAGGCAATTATTCTCAGCTAAGGTGCCGTGAAAAGGTATTTTCCCCATCAAATTTCCTCTATTTTTGCATATTTCTCGCACTTGAATGTTTCATATGCTCAAACTATTTTCGATATCAGACAAAGCTACCCCAAGTGAAATTCCACCTGTTTTGACCACTTAACAAAAAGCTCTCCATCTTCTCAAAAACTATAAATGCCAGGAAATATGATTCAAGGCTCTTTTTTTTTTTTAAACTAGGGAACTGCACCTTTATGACCAAACAGTCACTTTCCACCTAGGTCTAGCTCCTTATTTTCATCAACTTATGAAGATATAATGTCTAAAAAAATTTTATTGATGAGTTGCAGCAGGTATGAGGGAAATTACACCAATCTGGAGTACATGCATAATCTCAAAAAATGTAGAAAAAATTAGGATGAAATTTTAACCATTCACATTTGGGAGCATTTCTAAAAAAACAGGAAAGAACCTGAATATCTTAAACACTATTAAGGCTGGGAATATGGTTCAATACTGTTTAGGGAATTACACCTTTACCACCTAGTAGTTAGTTTTAACCAAAGTCCAGTATCTGATATTTAGTGTGTGCAAAAAATGTGTAAGAATGACTGCTTGTAATCAGGTTGTAGAATTTTTCCCTGATGTGGTACAACAATTATAAAAATACACTTTCTTGGGGTTCCTGTATATCCTGACTGCTTGAGTAAAAAAATCATATCAATATTTCCAACCAAAGACATTGGGCATTCTTCTTATTTTCCAGTGAGCCTCTTTTGGTTTGGTCACCAAAGTATCTTTAGGATGAATGATAATTGTATTTTGTAAACATGCTTTATCCCTATACGCCAGTAAGGTGATTGCATGATCGATGATAAATTTACAGATGGCTAAATAAACAGAAGGCTAATATTTATGGCTCTAGCCTCTCTATGCCATTTTTAAATGTCCTAGTCGTAGCCATCACTGCGCTGAAATCCAAATGACCCTCTTGCTAATGCACAATCAATTAGGTGGAAATAAAGTATATTATTATTTCAAAAACATTGTAAAGTAACTTACATTTCAGACAAGGAATCTGTCATCTTATCCAGCATCTAACCAGCTGAGACAGGACTGCTCCTCATTATATTCCCCGGAGAAACGAATGCCCCTAAAGCAAGGGATATAACAGGACTTTGTCAATATTCTGGTGCACAGATGGCCACTCCAAGATATCTCAATGCATAAAATGTTTTCTGGCAAAAACAAAGCCAGATGGAACATCAATTGCTCCGGGTGCAACATAGTGATTGACTGGATGACAAGTGAAGAAAAGGATTGACAGGAACATGTTACCATTCGACAACGCAAATGAGAAGACACTTCCACTACTGTGGATTTAATGGGATTGGCCACTGTCCATATCAGTAAAGCAAGTGCAACAAATAAGCCATGGCTCTTCATTAAAATCAACAGTTATTTTAAATGACTCTTTGAAGCTCTAGGATGAGGTAAGCTTGGTTTACACAATGCGGAAGCTTGATGTGTAATCAACAGTGTGATTTGCTATGAATCAACCGGTTAAGTGCGGAAAATCATATGAAAATAACTGGCAAATAAATAAAAAATTTAAACAGTTTTTCTTGAAGCACAATTGAAGACCACAATGGAAAAATGATCGGAGTCACATTTTCACGTTGTGGAGAAATGATGAATTAAAAATTCAAAATGATCTTAGAAACAAAGCACTGAAAAAATATGCAAAAAATATAAAAAATAAAAATATTGTAATAATATAAAATATACAAAAATGCTAAATTTGGACTCTGATCGTTTTTCCTTTGTGGTCTTCAATTGTTTGACGATTTTTCGAAAAACAGATCTGTGGATTATTATGATCTTGGACTGCTTTCCAGGACATATATTAGGGAGATGTAGTGATCTTCAATAATTATAGGTGTATAGGCTTCGCCTGCCGGATGCCATAAGGCAACCCGCGAACATTAAGATGAGAACTCGACTCAAGTTCAGGGTTAGATCTGGTAACGCTTTTAATATTAGTTAAGGACATTATTGTTTGTACAAACAGAAAACAAGATTACTCATTTGTTACACATTTCACAAATTCGGAAAATACATCTGTCTTAATACTAACAATACAGCATTGGCATGATTGCTGCAATACTAAGCACCCATTGAGTGTGAAGCTTCATCTTAAATAGCACACATTGCAGATTAACAACAGGTGCAAGTAATCATTGAATAATAGGAGAGAGCATGAAGTCCAGGGCTTAACAACCCCTGGGCTGAGGGTTTGAGGCGGGGCCTCGCAATAGGAAAGTGACACCACTATTGAATTGTTTTCATGAAGGCTATAACTTGATTTTTTGACTGGAACAACACTGTGGTAATCAAGAATTTACATTGAAAGAATTCTGCATTATAATATTGATGTTTTTCGCTAATTATATATCAGTAATTTTACATTTATTTTCTTATGTAAATCCCATTTGGCCCATGTTACAACTGGGAGGTGTTGGGTCTGAACAGGTCAACCTTTCTGGCAATGTGAAGTAGGCGAAAGCCAGAACACGATACTGCAATCTAAAACAAGAGGCCTGTTGGCCCAGAGAGCTCCGCTGAGGATGACTGAAATGTCCATGTCATGACTTAATTTCAGAAATCCTTGAAAACTATTGCAATATGAAAACATGTGACACATTAATGAAAGACTGAAAAAACGAGCATAAACACTGATTTTCTAAGTCCAAAATGCTGGATTTCTCAAAAACCAGGACGTAGAATTTTCTCATTTTTGTAAGGGATATTCAGAACATCATAAGAAAGGCTCACAACAAATTAGACAAAAAGTTATCAGACAGTTTTTGAGATATTCAAATTTGAAGTGAAAAGTTGACGCTGGACGGACAGACAGACGGATGCCGGACGACTCAGCATTAGAAAAGCTCCGCTGACCGCTAGCTATGGTCACAGCGGAGCAAAAAAGTTATTAGACAGTTTTTGAGATATTAATGAAAGACTGAAAAAATGAGCACAAACACTGATTTTCTAATTCCGAAATGCTGAATTTCTCATAAACCGGGACATAGAATTTTCTAATTTTCACAGTGAATATTCAGAATATCATAAGGAAGGCTCAAACCAAATTAAGAAAAAAGTTATTAGACAGTTTTTGAGATATTCAAATTTGAAGTGAAAAGTTGACGCTGGACGGACAGACAGACGGACGCCGAATGACTCCGCATTAGAGAAGCTCCGCTGACCGCTAGCTATGGTCACAGCGGAGCGAAAAAGTTATCAGACAGTTTTTGAGATTTGAATGAAAGACTGAAAAAACACTGATTTTCTAAGTCAGAACAAACACTGATTTTCTAAGTCCAAAATGCTGAATTTCTCAAAAACCAGGATGGAGAATTTTCTAATTTTCTCAGGGGATCATCAGAACATCGTAAGGGAGGCTCATAACAAATTAGACAAAAGTTATTAGACAGTTTTTGAGATATTAATGAAAGACTGAAAAAATGAGCACAAACACTGATTTTCTAAGCCCAAAATGCTGAATTTCTCAAAAACGGGGACATTGAGTTTCTAATTTTCGCAGGGGATCATCAAGAACATTGTCCATTTCATTTTCCGTCTAGATGTTGTGTACAGTTACAATATTAACTCTCAGTACCGCAAAATGGAGTAATTGACAGCTCATATTAACCATTCTAGAATCAGTACTGAGGTTTAGGACGTTAAGCTCCGCTTTGATTGGTCAGAATCACTGTCAGCTCAAGGGAACACACTGGGTGCGCTCCATTCTTATACCGGTACGCCCGGCTGCGGTATGTCCAGTAGATTGGGTCCGGCACATACGCCCATCTCTATTCAAGCTGCAAGAGCGGTTGGCATGCCTACTGACTACCAAATGTACCCGAAAAGAGGCGTTTAATTGGGGGAAAAAGCGGTCGCACAGGTGCGACTATTTTAATTCAAAGGTCGCAGAGTGTTAATTTTAGTTGCATATGCGACCAAAATGGTCGCAATTTCGAGCACTGGTACACGTACTTGAGTATATTTTCTTCCCCATACTACCCATTATACCATCCAATAGCAATTTGCCATTCACATGCTTCTGCAATGTTTTCTGCTGGTTCATGAACTTCACACAGGTTTCTCGCTGGTGAGTAAAGTAATTACATTTCTGCGTTTATGATACCAATCGAATCATTCAGAAACATTTACGGAAAACAATTACTTCGAGAGAGCACCCTTCAAAGCACCAGTCAAATGTGGCCACTGCAAGCAAGACGTCGAAATCCACTAAAAATGTCAGAATTTTTTCAACTCCTGCTCGACTTGGACATCGAATATACAGTGATATTTTGAACAGTTATCAAATCTAGACATTTATGATGCAAAATAGCCATCCACCAGTTCCACTGTCCGAGTTTGGGATTTGAATAAAGTACTCTGGGAATCATCCAATGTACATAAAACTTCAGATATATGTTAATAATTATATGAACTACCGCTTTATTGTAGGTTTTTTTTTTTGGCATCTCCAATCCCACCCGAATCTGGAATGCCCAGTTGGTGAACTATGTTCAAGGCTTGCTCATATGCGACCCCCTGTTGCCAGTTCAGGAGAGTGAAGACAGTTTGCGGCTCTCCTCCGAAGCACGCGCCTGTCAGCCACTGTTTCTTATACACTCATTGGTTGAATTCTCGCAAGTTCAGAACGAGGGCGGAGGATACCCGAACATGAACAAGCTTTGAATCTTTCTGACGAGCGCTCGGCTGGCCAACAGGAGGCACTTAAGTAACGAACAGGGCAACTATTTTTAATATAACTCTTCCCGGCAGACCCTTCCCCATTTGCATCCCTGTAGCGCTACTCTAAAAAAGCTGCCGACCACTGCCGGTTGGTACGACCGGGGCTCGAACCCGCGCCGTGATAGTCACTTCTGCTACACGATGCGGTGCTTAAACCAAGTGAGCTCTCCGGCAGCTACTGTTTATTGTAGGTTTTAAGGACTTTTCAGTTTCCATGAGGTAAAGTAAGGCTGACTTTTACGACTCAGAGCTTCATCTAGGAAACGTTTACACTTCTGCTCGTCGCATGGAAAAAATTCTAACGCAAGATATTACAGGGACATGTGCTCCGTGTCATCAGCAATAACATACTAAATCTAATTCGCTAGAAATATAAAATGAAATGAGACCAAGAAATGAACAAATTACGGCAGATAGGCTATAGTCGATGCGTTCAATTTCCTTATCGTGTGTCCCTGTCTGCCACAAATGACGTCATCAGAAAGGAGCTATTTTCGTTCTGCCTTTTTGGGGATGTGCGCGAGTTGAAAGGGTGTTCAAAATGCCTTTTTTATTGTCTTCCTATTTGAGTGAGTGCCCAGAAAGTATTATATTCATCATCTCCCTGACATTAACGTTCCGTAAAGGTATAATTTGCCCATTTTCTGATTTCTCAATACATGCCTACTTAAAGTATGACAAATAAGAAAAAATAGATGAAAGTGGGATGGAGCAAATGTTTTTTCACAGCGCTGTAAGTAAATTGACATGAAAATTAATATTCCTTATCATACATTGAGCAGTTCAATAACCCTCAAAGGCTTCCTTGGAATCAAAAACATAAACCCATGTTGGTTAATCACCTCATATGGTGGGAGGGAAAATATTCAAAATCAATCAGTTAAATTAATCTACTCTACCTTAGATCTATTTCATGTAAGATCTATTTCTGCACCTCAAATGTGTAACACTGCCTTATCATTTTCACAGAGCCTCCCTGGGATTCGCACAGGAGCTGACAGACCCTGATTCTGTCACTGCTGTTGAAATGTACCCATACAGCCATTACCAGTGATGAACCCAGCAGCTGGCAGAAGGAAAAAAAAAAAGACTCTTGTAGTTATTTTCTGTCACTGAAAAATACGGATGCATATTAATTAATTTTGTATTGAAAAGTTGAGGACGGTGAAATCTCTTACCACACTTTCTACTACAGTTATGACAGACTCATGCCCCTACGCAAACACAATCACATGCGCGCACACACACACGTGCACACCCGTGCTCATACATACAGACGCACATGCTCTCTCCCATACACACAGGTGCATTCATTAATCTTGACTGATGTATTTCTCTCAGATGCTAATGCACTTATCGCTCACACATCCGGTGTCACTTATTCAGCTTGCAAGAAGAGGTATTCATTGCTATTACAAAAAGAAAACATCATCATGGAGTAATTTTTTTTTTTTTTACACCAATTATTGAAGAAAATAGATAATTTAGCAGCAGGATATACAGATGGTAGTGTACTTCAGGTGTATTTGATTAAGGACACATCAAGAAGTCAAGAATGGGACCTGTAACTTGTTATATCTCAAGTAAAAAAAAAAAAACTCTCAAAATAACAGACGTACCTGATCCAGCCTGATTTAACAATGGAGCTGCAACAATGCCACTCTTTGCCTAGCCTGGACCAATCAAAGGATTTGGCTGGCTACCATAAAACATAATGATTGGTTCAAATCAGTAATTTGCTGATAGCACACAGTACCTCCTCCCATTTTAGATTTTCCCGGTTCCACATCCCTAGAGCTCCCTCCATCCTAAGATGTCCTTGGAGACAAGTGTGCCCCAGCAAAGCCTAGAAGATGGTATATCTAGTGCTGTATGTGCCAGGATCATGGAGAAACGCTGAGTCAGCACTGCCTTTGGCACAGAGCAGGACTCTCCAAGAAAAAGCCCAGCGGTCAGTCAGAAAATCAATCAAAATGTATCTGATGCTGTGCAGGTTTTTCTGCTCGTCCGAAAAGGAGAGCTGGAGAGGACAGGGTGGGGGCTGAGAGGGTTGTCCGACTCTGGGAGAGATCCCGTGTGAGCTCCCTGTTTTCTCGTCCAAGGCTAGATGAATAACTCCCTGAGGTATTTACAGCACTTACCGCTGTTACCGCGGTTAAAGAATCAAAGGTAATGTAATTGGGCTGCAGCATTTTGTGGGATCATTTAATGATTTTGCTGGGCCATTTAAAAGATAGAGTCTATAGGCGCACGGGAGGGCAGAAAATGAGCTCACTGTAATGCCTGCTACTAACTTTCTTTTTTCGTCAGCACATAAAAATAAAATATAAAATGGAAAAATAACATAGTTACAGGGGCAAATACATGTGTTTGGTGAAAATAGTATGAGAAGACTGTATGGAGCATGTCCCAGGGAGTGCTATATGCTGTAGCATTACGATGAGGAAAAATGCAGCCTCTTAGCCTTATAGCCCTTCTGGGACTCTGCTGATAGAAGAAAGCTCCAAAAGGAGAAATATTTCGTCTTTAATCAATGCAGCATTACTGCAGACGCTAAGCAAACAACCAGCTGTACAACACGGATTACATCAAGCCACAAGGTTTGGGAAATAATGGGTCAAGAGGAGAGGGTAATAACAGTTATCCCCAGTGTTGCTTGACGTGTTTTCGCATGCCCATTATTAAAAAAAAGCAAAAAATAATGTTACAGGATGAGTCCACAATCTGTATTTACTGCTATGATGCATATGAACATATTTTTTAAGCCATCTAACGCATCAATAGAATTCAGGCTCCTAAGGGGTCCTAGACTTGCAAGTACTCCTCAAAAAACACTTGACGGACGTCTGGAAGCTCTTGGTGTGTGAATGTCTTCAGACGGTCTTCCAAGGTTTGGTCTCCTCTTTGATGAGGATTCGCAGTGAATGGCTTTACACCTGTGTTTCTGTGGGGGGATGACAATGAGTTCTGCTGGTGTGATTTGAAGACAGCAGTACCTGCATTTACCACTGTTGCTTCAGTGTTGGGAACAGCGCAATTATGGCACTGGAAGACATGTTTAACTTAGAAGAATATACAGTACAGTGTCCCCACTGCATTTTCCTTCTTTTTTTCTAACAATGCATTCCTGGTACCAGGGAGCCATTTTACTGAGGCTGTTACTCTTTTGGGTATTTACCACTGTCATTCATCTGTGTTTGAAGGGAGCAATCGGTTAAGACTGCATTTTGCACTAGTCTCAGGGCTGTAAGGCAGCAATGTTTTCAGGTGCTGTGTTCAGTTCATTGTGAGTGTAATCTTTTCTTCTTCAAAAAAAAAAAGTAGATTGGCTTTGTGGGCATATTATAAGCCCAGTCTCATCCTGACTTGTCATATAGTGACGCCACCTGACCAAGCGTTGATATACGATGCAAAAGGAGGCTTTTGGCGTCCTTATTTGACGCCAGTTTCAAACGAACCCCACCCCCTAACCCTGAACCGGAACCCAAACCCTAACCATTTGCCTCACATAAGGACGCTAAAAGCCTCCTTTTGCGTTGTATATTGACGCTTGGTCAGGTAGCGTCACTATATGACGAGTCGGAGTGAGAATGTGTTGATATTATTGGTAATACTGTGTTCTGAAAAGGACTGTTTCATCAGAATGTAGCATAAACGTTTTAGACTGAATCTTATTTTAATATGGTTTGATAAAATTCTGATGAAGTTTTGACTTTTTTTTGACACTGCTACCTCTCAGCAAGAAGGTCATGGGTTGGAATCTGGCCTGGGGCCTTTCTGTGCAGAGTTTGCATGTTCTCCCCGTGATCACGTGGGTTTCCTCCGGGTACTCCAGTTTCTTTCCGCAATCCAAAGACTTGCACATCAGGCTAATTGGAGACGCTAAATTGCCCATAGGTATGAGTGTGAGAGTGAATTGTGTGTGCGCCCTGCGATAGATTGGAGAGCTGTCCAGGGTCGGTCCCTGCTTTTTGCCCATAGTCAGCTGGGATAGGCTCCAGCTCCCCCCGCGACCCTAGAAAGGAAGAAGCGGGTATAGAGAATGGATGGATGGAAGTTCCTAAATCCTTGCAAATGAAGGTAAAAACTTACATGGCAGCCATGAGAAGTGTTGTTCAAATTCTCTGAATGTCAAGGAAAGGTGCGTCAATGCTTTCTTACTTATCTCCTTTGGCATAGGGGACACTGTAGCATCCTTTATGAAAGGCTGAAAGGAGATGACACCGTCCCACAATTCCATGCGGCAGCAATATTTAAAGTGATGCACCATGCCTCCAGCCATACGCGAAAACAAACGCATGTGACGGGTAAGGGACACGTTTATGTCCCCTAATGTAAATGCAGTCAAATTCTCCCAGCACCATGATTGTCTTTCCCAAAGTCCCCACAAATTCTCCTTTACATCTTTTCTTAACCCCAAGGTTTAGGAACGTGATTAGGAATGAGACAATAGGGCATTTATTTTATGTTTTTTTTTAAACTATTCAATTGCAGCCAGAATGTACCATTTGGATATTGCAATTTGTCCGGCCTTAATTCTGCTGTGGCCTACTGCGGTCTGCTGGGTTGATGAGCTGAAATCATCCATAAAGGCAGTCTAGATTAAGGCAATGCAATGATCTCTACAGTTATGTTGAATTACATTGCCGGGGAAACCTGAAGGTTAGACAGGTTTGCGCACTGGGTTAGAGAATACTGCTGGAGATGTTAGTGCTTCGGGTCATATTGGCACTATATTGAAGCTGGGTGGACATTCTGTTGCATGTTGCAGTGCGGTGCTGGATCATGATTTTCCTCTTATCTTGAGTGGTGTATTGAGCTGGCTCCGCCATTGCTGGCTTGCAGCTGTGAGTTTTGTTAGTGTTTTGCACTAAGAGGAGTGCTAAGTTAGCATAGTGCAGTAACCTTCAGTGGTGTGGTATGTTGCATTAAAATTCTACAATTGTCTCCTGCTGTTAGCATGTAGCGGCGTGGTGTTCTCCTGTGTTACAGTGTGTCACTTGGGTACAGTCAGCACCAGTAATTCACAGATATGTCAGTGTTTCTGTATATTTGTCCTGTCAGATACTCAAAGCATGGTAAGATTTTTGACAATGCTACACCTCACTCCAGGCCAGTTATCCCCTAGTCTTTGAAACTGCCATCTCCCCTCGTCAGTTCTGCCCCCCGGTCCACAATAAAAACCTAAAAACCTCCCCCCACACCCCAACCCTACCCCCCTACAGTAAGCAATCTCCACTAGGGCAGTAAATATGTCTGTCAATGCTTTGCTGCAGACTTCTATTCTGGGAATGTACGATTCAGTCCTGGATCTTCAAAAGAGCAATGGGCTCTGAGTGAGATGGGAAGGCTTTGATTCCCAGCTGCTTTCATTAAAATAATAAAATATGATGTGCTCAGGCTTTAATATTTGAGAATTTGAGAAAAGTGAGATGGTATGAGGATAAAAAACAACAATGCTGTCAGCACTGAAAGTCCACTTTCTTTGGAATTTAAATAAACAGCCTCTCTTGGTGTCTTGCTGTCTTAAACAGAATTCTAAATTGGAAGTACTTTGATGATTTTTATTATTACTGAGGATATAAAGTTTAAAGAATGGCTATTTTAATAATTTCCAAGTCCCAAGCTTAGACACAGAGAAAGGTGTGTTTGAATAAAAAGTGAGCAACCAGCTTCTCACTCAGTATTGATGGATTCTTGGTATCTCACTCTTGGTGGATACAACATCAACTTGAAGACATTTTTGGCCACCATACCTGTGGATATGACATAGGGTAGCAGGCACACTCATGGCTTCTTCAGTATTGTGTGCTGATTTGTCAGTGATGCTGTTTTGAACCAAATCATTGCAACAAAAGAGGATGATCTGTTGCTCGTTTTGTTGGCAGCATGTTGCAAGACCAGGGTGTATTATTGTTCAAGATCATCTTACCAATTTAGATACCCTGAAAATGATAGTAAAATTGGACTATATTTTATTCTTATGAGTAGAGGATAAGTTTACCTCAAACGGCCTTCAAGTGAGTATGAAGTAATGTGTGATTATTTAGACTGCTTTGACCTGCCCTTTCATTAAAGAGGTTCTGGTAAGTTGGTGACCAAACATTTGTGCTAAACCATAATGCACAATGATACACCGTCTATGGCCAGAAATACTGAGGAATAGGCAAGGCACATCATTGTGGACATGATGTCAGTGTCTGTGGGTGTTTCCTTGGCTGTGTTATTGTGAATTTGGCATTTTGTCTGTCGATTAACACAGTTCATGTCTGTTTTTCAACCTTCAGTAATGTAGTCTATGACCACAACTGATGTAGTCTGTGTTTGACACAAATGTTCTCATACCAAATATTTTAGTTTAAGTTATCTATTTACAGTTGCAATCAAAATTATTCAACCCCCATTGCAAATTGGGTTTACTGGCAAAATTTACGAACTTTCAGCTGTTTGTGATGAGCAGATTAAAAAAGAACATTTTAAATAGCTCAACACAACTAATATTACAAGTGGCTTCTCCAAATTTAACATAAAAAGCCACTTTTAATGACTACTGCAGTCTCAAAATTATTCAACCCCCTGAATAGAATCCGTCATACGAGCACATTTGCAAATCAGGTGTTGTCTCAAGCACACCTGAAGCAACTAATCAAGAGCTTAATTAGTTGCATCAGGTTTGCTTGAGATAGAACACATCAAATACTTGCACTTGCTAGGGGTTTGTTGACAGTAACAATTGATTGCCTATTAGAAATATGGCTGTTAAGAGAATTGTCCAAACACCTAATAGAGGAGATCATTGCCAGGCACAAACAAGGAAAAGAATGCAAAAAGGTAGCACAGGCTCTGAATGTTCGTAGAGATACAGTTGGAAGCATAGTTCGCAAGTTCAGAGTTGAAGGGAGAGTGGCTACAGTACCAGGATGTGGCAGAAAGAGGAAGCTATCAATGGCTGTCACCAGTTTCCTGAGGAGACAGGTGGTCAAAAACTCTCAAGTTACTGCAGGAGACCTGCAGCAAGACTTGGAGGCAAGAGGCACTGAGGTTTCACTTTGCACAGTAGGGCGTATACTAAACGTTGAAGGTCTCCATGCCCGAACTCAAAGACATACACCAAAACTGACTCAAAAGCACAAGCTCCAATATCCTCAAAACCACATAAACTAGCCACAGAAGTTTTGGGATACCGTTCTGTGGAGTGATGAAACAAAACTGGAATATTTCAAGCTTATGAATCAGCGGTATGTCTGCAGGAGGAGTAAAGAAGCATATGCTGAAAAGTACACCCTGCCTACAATGAAGAATTGTGGGGGCTTTTTGATGCTCTGCGGCTGCCTTGCTTCCTCTGGCACTAGAAACCTGCAAAGTGTGGAGGGCAAGATGGATTCAGTCAAGTACCAAGATATCCAAGGAGAAAACGTCATGCCGTCTGTAGGGAAGCTGACGCTTGGGCATCATTGGACCTTCCAAAAGGACAATGATCCTAAGCATACCTCAACATCCACTAAGGCTTGGTTTCAGAAGAAGTCTGAGAAGATTGTAGAGTGCCCATCACAGTCGCCTCACTTAAACCCCATAAAAAATCTCAGGTAAGATTTGAAGAACACTGTTGCAGCATGCAAACCCTAGAATATCAGTGAACTGGAGGCCATTGTCCATGAGTACTGGGCTAAGATTCCTAGGGAATGCTGCCAAAAGCTGGCGTTTGCTTATGCATCACATTTCCACAGGTCATATCGGCAAAAGGGTGCTCTACTCAGTATTATAGATGGTTGTAATAAAGGGGTTGAATAATTTTGAGCCTGCTGTAGTCATTAAAAGTGGCATTTTGTGTTGAATTTGGAGAAGCCACTTGTAATATTTGTTGTGTTGAGCTATTTAAATTGTTCTTGTTTGATTGTTTCATTGCAAACAGCTGAAAGTTTGTAAATTTTGCCAGTAAACCTAATGTGGAATGGGGGTTGAATAATTTTGACTGCAACTGTACATAGGTGCCTAATTTGTGGCCACTGATTTTGAGTTTCTAATGCAGTAAATTACATTAGGGTTATCATGTACGATATCAAAGGAATTAATTAACCTCGTGATTCTCATTGCTGTTTATGTTTGTAGTTCCGTTTTTTGAAGTGCTGCAATGATGCTTGATAGGCTAGCTGGAGAGATCCTGTCACAGAACCAGGAGTAGGGAAACATAGAGCTTTACAATTGAGGTCAATAATATAGGGTTTAGATCTGGTAGCTAGTGTGATACAAGGAAGGTAGTATGTCATCAGAGGTCAGGCAGCAGCAATCAGTATCAAGTGGGACAGGCAGAGTTAAGTCAGAGGTCCAGTGTCAAAACCAAAGGGTCAGTCCAGGAGGGAGCAGGCTGGGCAAAGCGAAGACAGAAAAATTGGGTGGCTCTGGGGAAAAAAAAAAAAACACAAGGGAGCAACCAAGAGCTGGGCACAGGAGGAGTTATGATAACATAATCCCAACATGAGAAAGCCACCCAATACACAAGGCACGAGTCAACAATCTGGAAATAAAACAGAGAAGGAAAAGAACTAAAATACCCAGAGACAACATGTTACAATGGGAAACAGGTCTACAAAAGGCATTAGCAATGCACACAGAGGAACGAGAGGTAAGGAGAATGATTTTAAGTAATGATGATGGTAATTGAATGATTGAGATAAAAAAAGGAATCAAAATGAACTCAGACAGCCAGAAATGTCATGAAACTAATTAACAAAGATACTGGGGGTGCAGGTGCTATTTTGTCCTTTGCTAGGAGCTATGAACTGAAGTGCTCTTTTTACATTTTTGCATTTAAGCAACTGTTTAAATCTTGATTTTTTCAGTGTGTGGTTTAAATTGCTGAATAAAAAACAATGACTTAAATCCTCTGTTCACTGCTCAGACATAAGAAACTGGAAGCAGACTAAGGAAGCCACAAAATTATTTCACTTTATAAAGTAAGTCCAGAATGCTTCAAAGTATGAGGGGGACCAACAGCCCATCTGTTGAATTTTACTTACATTACCAAAATTTGCCTTGCAAGGAAATTAAATGTTTCGTATGAACAGGAAATGGGATTTTTATTCTGTTGTTGTCATGGTTTGAGATTCTATAGATTTCTAAGAAAAGCTCAATAATTACACACAAGCCTAACCTATTGATGGCGAGTGGCATACACTTTCAGAACATCAGCAGTCTTCAGAATCCACAAAGACTGCAGGACTGTTTGACTTCCAGAAACACGTCGGAAGAGTTGCATTTTTAATTTGCTGTCTCTCTTCTTCATGGAAAGGAAAACTTTTTAGTCATTCCCCCCTTTCAAGTGATGCAAGTTCATCTGTGTCTGTCCTTTGAACCAGTAAATATGTTTTTTTTTTTTGATCAGTTCCATAGTCTTTGAGCTCGGGGGTCTGCCCCTTTGATGAAGGGCTGTCTCTTGTTCTCGGTCCGTATTGTGAAAGAGCCAGTCTGACTGCTGTCTAACATTTCTGGCTTTGATTGAGCACTAAATTGATGCCCTGTCTCACTGAGAATGTGCAAAAACATACACCTCTGTTTCAACCAGTGCTTTACTGACGTCTCAAGGGACAGGTGTCACTCTTAATACCTGGCAACCGATAAAAGAAGGAAATATTTGTCAAGGGGAGTGCAGTGCAGGTTTCCGATACTGTTTATACTTGTTTAGAATACAGTCCCTCTCCATGATATGGTTCTCCTTCGCTTTATGGTGTGGTAATTCCCTTGTGGTACATGGAATCAGACTAAGTACATTAGAATGCTTATCTACATGATCAGATAATTGGAGGGGTTGGTGTGTGTCTATTTGATTTTCTCAGAACAGTATAATGAATGCAAATCATATGGAAATATAACACTAATTACAGTAATGGAATGCAGATGGTAATCTCAGAACTGGTTTATGAAAAGGTCACGTCTCAATCAGGAGTTAAATAAAGTGAATATGAAGCAGTTTCTATGGCCTGGGGTTTAAAATGCTCAAATTGAGAATGAGACGGGTGTGACCTGGACAAATGAGTGTCTTGATGTGTCCTCATGTCCTGTGCCTAATTCTCATTGGAAGTGACTCAAAAGATCCTCCAGAAGCCCGTCAACCTTTTTTGGATTATGTTTTTCTGCAGAGGGGTTTGAGTGGGGCCAAGGCATACTAGACAGCACCAACAGCTCTGGACTAGGCAACTTTTTCTTTTTCTTTAAATTTGGCATCTCCAATCCCACCCAAATCTGGAATGCCCAATTCGAGAACTATGAACAAGTTTTGCTTGTGCGCAACCCCCTGTCGCCAGCTCAGGAGAGAGAGACAGTTCGCGGCTCTCCTCTGAAGCTCGCGCCTGTCAGCCCCTGCATCTTTACACTCACTGGTCGAAACTTTTGCAAGTTCAGAAAGAGGGCGGAGGATCTCCGAACATGAGCAAGCTTACAATCTCACTGACGAGCGCCCGGCTGGCCAACAGGAGGCGCTTGAGTAACGAACAAAGCAACCGTTTTTAATATCCCTTCCCAGCAGTCCCTTCCCATTTTGCACCCCTGCAGCGCTTTAGCCAATTGTGAGCTGCTCTGAAAAAGCTGCCGACCACGGCCGGTTGGTACAACCGGGGATCGACCCTGCGCCGTGGTTGCCACTACTGCTCAAATGCGGCGCCTTAACCGAGTGAGCTAACCCAGCAGCTTGGACTGGGCGTATCTGATAGTTGGATTTCCAAAATGTGACTAAATATTCACAATTGAAATAAATATGTATAACCGGATAGCATATGCACCAGTCAGCCAAACATCACTACCACCTGCCTAATATGCTCTTGGGCTTCCGCATGCCACCAAAACATCTCCATCAGACTGATTTCCTCACAAATTCCTCAGGGTTTCCCAGCAGAACATTTCTAAGAGCTTGGCACTCCCTCCCCAGCTAATATTCTTCGCACAATGCATCCTGGTGCCATCTTTTCCCCAGCTAAGCTTTGCACATACCTGAGTGATGTACATGATGTAGAAGAAAATGGGACACTTCAGACCAGTCAGTTTTACTTTATTTCTCCAAGGTCAGGTCTAGTTCTGATGGTTGTGTGCCCAGTGTAGGTGATTTTGATGGTGGTCTTGGTTAGAATGGGTGCTCTGACAGGTCTGCGGCTACAAAGCCCCATAAACAACAGGTTATGATTCACCATTGTGTTGAGATGCATTCCTCCTGTAGCCTTCATTAAAATTTTCTATGACTTGTGCCACAGTAGCCCTTGGACTGGATGGGATGATTTCTGTTGCCCTTACGCATCAATAAGCCTTGGGTGCCCAAAACCCCATCACTGGTTTGTAATTTATCCATCCTTGGATTACTGGAGGTAGGTACTCACCTCTGCTGCCTGGGATCACCCCACAAGCCTTAGCGCTCCACAGATGCTTTGAACTGCTCAAAGTCACTGTCGTCCCATTACCCCTGCATCCAGTATGTTGATGTTGTGAACAAACTGTTGGCTAACCATCTAAGGTCTGTTCGCGGACCTTGACATGCACCATTGTTATGAGAAAATATCTGTTATTTGCTTCAAGCGCGAGTAGTCACAATGTTTTGGCTCATTGGTGTATTACTCAGTTCTCCATTCAGGAAAATGTAATGCTGAAAACCTCCTTGCAGATTAAGCGTTGCTAAGTAAGAGAGAATACAAATGCTTTGTCCAAATATAGTTTATCTTCATTATGAAGTCAACAATACAGAATAAGTAAACAAGATTATCAGCAATATCAAATGGACTCAGTACAATGCTCTTATTCTCCTCTAATAGCACTGTATAATTTATAATCTAAGTGATGGAGCTCTGAAGAAGAGCAAGGTTTAAAGAGAGTACATCTAAATGCCTTTTGTGTTCTTGTACATCCAGCACCCTTTGTTGATGAAAGCACCTCCAGCTCTTTGTGTTTCTGGTCAGTATTGCATGCAGAATTCTGAGCAGCAGCTATTATGACTGAAATGCCTGCATGATTATCTGAGATGAGGAAAAATCGAATTTCTTTGCAGAGCTCACACTTTACTAACCATACAATGCGCCTCCTTGAATCCTGTGCCATCCCAATCCCACTGTGCGATTTGTTGATTGCCCAGTTTCAGAAAACAAGGCATCCTTGGTTTTGTCGCTGTCCTCCTGCTTTTTTACACAGGAACTGCTCTTTTTTATTCAATAAATCTATCAAACAAATGTTATTGAATTATATGCAGGAATTTTGGCATTTCTTGAAGAGTGAAGATTGTCATAAGAATAAAGAAAAATCAATTGTATCTTTCTGCTCTTATTTTCTGAACCTGTGTCCTGAACATTTTTGAAATTTTGTGAGTATAATGAGGAAAATGTTTTGAACCAGAAGAAGCTCTTGTTTCTCATTTAAAATAACTCAGCGGTCCTGGTTTTAATTACCTGACTCAGTCCTCAGTCTTGAGACTCGGATTCAGCTCAAAAATGCCTGAGGCTTTCAGAATTAGATTTTATTGCTAAAACTCTGCTGTTTTGGGACTTGTATGTGTGTGTGGTGGAGCCATAACTCTGATGCCAAAGTATATACAGTGCCTGACATAACACTACTTATTTGAACTCAACAAGTCATGTGGACGCTCCTTGAACCATGGCTGTTTTTTTAAGTTTTAGGCTGCAGGCCTCTTAGTTTTTCTGAGAAAAATCTTTCTGCTACAGCAAGCAACCACATTCCAGACAACTATGTGCTGCTGACATTGCGGGGAAGGTCCTTTCCTGGCTCTCCATCATAATAGCACCATGCGCAGAGCGAAGTCCATACTTAGTTTGGACTTGGGCTTGCTCTGCCAAAGGGCGCTTTCACACTATGTACAATTGTTCTGTACCGTGCCACAGTACGATTGTCCCCGCTCCCCTCTCATCCCCGTTCACACTAGCAATGTCGTTCTGTACCCGAGTACAGTTACTTTTGCTAAAATTCCGATACAGTAGGTGGCAGAATGTACCTAGGTGGTTTTTAAGTGGAGAAATATACACAAAGAAGAAGCCACGGAAATTTGTCTTGTTCAGCGCTTGAGCTGCTGGACTTTTCACACTTTTAAGATATTGCAGCCGCATTTCCTTTAGTTTGTCTCGGCACTCTTCTATTGCTCTGCGATAACCATGCGATTGTAAATACTCGCGAATTATTCCATAAATCTCTGCGTGTGTGTGTAGTATCCAGTAGTGATTGAATGTTTTCATCTGCCCAAATTTCGAGCAAGCATTTAATTTCTTCGTTTGAACAGAAAGACCCGAGACCACCTCTTCCACGCAGACTCGCATACTCACTTGTGTTCACACGTATCACATAAACTGGACTTAGGGGTCAAGTGTACTCAGATCCGTGCCCGAGTCCTCAGTGTGAAAGCACCCATAGAGGAACTTGCCTGGCCTGTAGAACCCTGACTGCAAAGCCATCAAACATAATTAGGATCAGCAGGAAAGCTGACTTTGAGCCAGGCCTAACCACCCAATGTCACTGCCCAACCCCTCTGATAGTTTACTGGCTCAATGGAAACAAATTCCAACAGCAATACCTGAACATCTATTTAAAAGCCATTCAAGTGGAGAGCAGGGTCTTTTAGCAGCAAAGGGAGACTAACTTCAAAGTCATACCCATTGCTTTGGAATTAAATGCTAGTTTGGCCTCATAATTCCAGCTGTGCAGTGTGCTTACTGACTGTAATTAGTTCTGATTAGCTGGGCATTTGAGAAGTTAAATTAGAATTAAGAAAAGAAGACATTGATGACATGAAAATATGATGGTTTCTTAATAAGCATAATCACTAGAAAAGACCAAAAGTTTAACACAAAATTATTTACTGCTGAAAGTTAATAGTTGAACAAGCAGATAATGCAGATAATTCTGGCTGGAAATGTCTGAGGAACTGTGTGTGGAGCATTGATGTGAACATTATTTTGGACGTCCTGTGAATGCAATCTGGAAACATCCGCATTTCCTTTGAGTGCCCAAAAGAGCTCAAGACCTTAATGGACGAATGCACATTTTCAATTACTTAAAATCTCAATTTTTCTCATTCTGTCTTATAATTTTCTGATTTGTGCCATCCCTCCCCCATACTTTAACAAACCTAGTATAATTTGGTGAACTCAAATGTTTTGTGGCAGTTAATTATGTTGAAATTGTGTCAGCTAAATTAATTTTAATGTATTGATATTGCTTAAAAAAACATGGTAAAATAACTTCATGATTTTGCTTTCAGTTCACTCATAAACTGAAGTAAGCTGATTTATGCTACAATTTTAATTAAATTCTGCCTATTTTATTCCTGCTGTTTCTTGGAATAGGCAATTAGCAGATCCTTATCCAGAGTGACTTGCACAACATATTGATAATGTGATATACATTTATTTACTTACACCTTCAAGTTAAGCATCTTGCTCAAAGTCACATTGAATAATGCCCTAAATGGGAATTGAACTTGGGTTCTTGCCAGCAGGTATACTACTGAGCTAACTGCAGTGAAAAAATACATAAAACCTCAATTCCTGAAGATGTACCAGAACAAAATGTAAATAAAAACAGTAGGTAATGTTTTTGCTCAACACCTTGGTTTTATTTATTTATTTATTTATTTTAATAATTAGTCTTTTGAAATATGTGTGTAAGGCATCTCAACAAAATTCTAACCTCTCATTCTAATAATCCTAAGTGGGCACTATTTTTGTGCCTTTGTAAACGGAAACACGTGACAGTAAAGTTATTCACAATTTTGTCCGCCGCAAACGGTATATTTATTGCCTTAGCCCACTCTGGTACTTTCGCACTCATTCATTAATTCATTTTGTGTCAAAGACCTTGCTTGTGTTTTGACTCATCCAGATCACCTTTTAATGCAAACGCTGTTGCTTTATCTCAGCCAGTGGAGTTGTTTGCTCACATATTGCTTATATCCTTTACTTTCTCTTCTTTGTTTCACTTTTGCATGGTAGCCTCCATTGTAGGCTACCATATAAATAACAATGTAACATAAAAAATAATAAATGATATAAATAATAACATAAATAAATAATTATAGAGAATAATTATATAAATAAATAAATAATAATATGAATAATACAAATAACAATAAGCATGGTGGGGTCTAATATGAATGGGAGGGTGAAAGGGTATTTTTGCCCATGAATATTTTTCTTTGCATGGGAGGTAACTACATAGAGGATATCACATGGGCATTTTCATATCACACGCTGTATCAACCCGAGACCCCAGTATCAGCCCAAGAGCTTTTGCTCTGGAAACAACTGGTCGAGGGTTGATACACGGTGTGATATGAAAATGCACATATGATGTTCTATTTATCATATGCTGATTTGACCATAATTAATGATGCATTTTATCCAAAGCATTTTTTTCAGGTTATTATTGTCATCATTACAGGCCAGTAGTGCCAGCATTTGCTTTTAGTCAGCTGTGTTTTCAAGTCAATGGAATGGCTAATTAGCTAGCTAGCATGTAAATGCGATTTTCTCCATTAACCCCTTAACTGTCACCTGCATTTTCTCGCATTTGGCCCGGCCCTAATTAGGGCCCAGTGGCAGTTAAGGGGTTAAGGTAATAAATTAGCGTTTTTACGATAGCTTATGCGTGAAATTTTTTACTACAGCCCTTCGCATGAATATTGCTGCAAAATGTGGCATTACGCATGCTGTTTACAAATAATTCTGTATGAAGTTCCTTTACTATAACATAGTCCAGTTCAGAAATTTCAGCCACCAAGGAATACATGAGTCTCTCCGCTATGACAGCGTCTAATCAGCATCTGAAGTGATGCGGTGCCAACGACACCCGTGACTGTTGCTATGGCAATGGTTGCTGCCACTGATACAGAATTTTGCCCGGCAGGCAGATACGGGTGATACATGATTTTTGCCCGGCGGGCTGATACAGCCTCGTGCCTCGCACTCATATCACATGGGCAGACTCCCCGTATCTGTAAGGAAGTATATGATAAAATAATTGACATCACTCTCTCCCTTGTTTAATACCAATATGCCATTTAGTATGTGGTTTAAATGGCTCACATTCATTCAAAATGCATCAATGGGAGTTTTTACTTTCCTCTTTGCCTCACATTATTGAACTAGTTACTACATTTGATCGCAGTTCTTTGAGGACTGAAGGAGGCGACAGAAAAGCAAGTTAGGTGCTTGTTCTTCACCTGACGAAACTGCCAGGTAATTATGCCGTTAATGCACTGGTTTTACAGGGAATGATCATGGTGGCCGACAAGGGCAGACACGCCACAGCAGCCCAAAACATCTCCAGTCAGAGAAACCCAATGCAGCTTCAGAAGTGATACAAATTCAACAACACATACAAAAATCCAAACCAAACACAGCAACAGGAACGCACTGCAGAGATACAAAACAAATACTTGAATGGGAATAGAATAGCAGATACAGGAATGATGCAATGTCAAAAACTTAAAGACCACGAAAGCAAATGCAACAGAAAAACGCTGCCTATCCAATCAACAGAATGTATGTGCTCCAGGACTTAGGGCAGGGGAATATACTGTTAAACCTGGTTTATCCACAGCCAGGTTTTTTGCTTTATCTGTGTATTCTTACTTTGCCAACATTACTGTTATTCCACTCATTATTGTTATTCCTAATTATTTTCAACGCATCATAAAAAATGATTTTATTGAATTTTATTGATATTATTACATTTCATATTCAATCACATCTTATTTAATTTAAATTATGGCCTATTTTAATAAGTTAAATCATACATCATCACACTGAAATGCCTACTGTTCTTTGAACCACTTTGATTACAGGCATAATCATGGTCTTGTTTGAAAGGTGACACTCAGTAGATTGCTCTCAAAGAGTTAGAAATGCTGTAAATATTACCCAAATTCAGTAACAACACTGAAAAGTTTTTGTCTGACAAAAAAAAGATTTTATGCTTTCTTCTGCCCCTGTAACACTTTGACCAAGCCTCATCAGCCTGGGAGAATAATACAGTCACAGCCGGATGCCTAAACAACTGCAGGTTCAAATTCTGTAACCAAAAATGAATATTTAATGTATTTTTCTTGGTTATCTTTGTGCATGTTTTGACAAACCGTTTTGGAGAGTCCAAATTTCCCTGCATTCCCAGCCACGGTCTTATTCGCTTTTACGACAGTTTTACAACTTGCTTCAATCAGGTCTCCTCACCATATGTTGTGAATTTTTCACTCCAATATACCCTTCCAATTCCCTGCAGTGGTGTGCGATCATATATGCATAATAAGGTCGCTTACGGAACTCCTTTTCTTCATTTACAAAATCTCCCCTTGTCAGAAACCATTGAAACAATTTCTCCTCATAAAAATTAATCCCTTGGCAACCATACACATCTGTCTTATGGAAGTTTCAAATCACTTGCTGCCTGTGTAAACTGAAAGAATTTGATGTGCTCAAGCACTTACTGTTATGTTAGATCAGCACATAATAGCCAGTTGGTGCACTTATTTTGTTCCTAAAGGGCTTCAGTACAATCTATAGCACAGTATCAGAGTAAAAAACGCAAATTATAGTGACATTCACAAAGATGCACAACTTCTACCTCTATGTCCTAGTTGATTTAGCGACATTTTGCTTGTTTTGTGGATTAAAAACTATAATAGGATTTTTGCGGTTCTCTGGACAGCTACCAAGGTAAGAGCATTGATTTCAACATATTTTGACTAATCTGAACAACGTTACACAATTGAACCTACGGGCCTGCATAGTCAGGCTGAGGGTTGTTATGGCCCAATTTTAAGTACTATTTTCGCTATCATATTTGCATCATGAAAAGGCTTACACAGTTAGAATTCTGAGTCCTCAAACTTTAGAGGGACATATAGTTCAACCACGTAGCACAATATTTGACAGTATGAAAATGCAATTATGCCTACGGGCCCGCCCTTGAGCCGGAGTTCATGAAAGGGTTAAGCAATAAGGTACGAGAATCCGTTCGATACTCTGTATATAGTCATGGCTAAAGAGCATTGTGAGGCACGACACACAGTAGAGTGACATTGTAAGGATGGCAATAACCCAAATCAATACAAAGAAAATCCAAGAGGGATGGAAGTCAGCAAAAGTTTTGGATTTTTTGCATTCAGCGAATTATTGCCATTCTTACAATGTGACACCAGTTACATAAATGTGGCCTATTGACAATTTCTTTGCCATTATCATTTCTTAATCATTACAGGTCATGTTTTGGTCTTGCTGGTCAGTCAATGAATTGTTTGATTATTAATCAGGCAAACTAAACAGGAACAGCTCGAGAGCAATCTTACAGTAAAGGGCGAGACTACAGATGGCTGTCTGAACATCTGACTGCATGCTGCTGCCTCCGTAAATGACAGTGACTGACCTAATTGGCCTCAATGGAACCAAACTTCCATCACGCCCACAGGTAATTAATTCATCTTAGACAAACCTTGCTGACAACAGACAACAATTCTGTCATAGAATTACCTGAATGGAACTAGACACACCCAGTTTTTACCTGTGATACTTTTAGCTCTTGAATTTGCAGACTGCATTTAGATTGTCAAATTAGGGCCCAGTAGTCTTTCCTAAATTGTATACACTAATTGTTGCATTTTTGAAAACTAGCTTGTTCCCATTCTTGCCTGATATAGGACTTCAGTTGGTCAACAATCACTGGTCTTTGTTTTCATATTTTGCCCTTTATAATTCGCCACAGGTTTTCAATGGGCAATCGGAGTTGCAACAGGACCAGTCAAGTGCCCACATTCTGTGACAAAGAAGCCACACTGTTGTAATGCAAGCAGGGTATGGCTTAGCGCTATCTTGTTGGGACTAGTGTCTGTGATAAAGAAGACATCTAGAAGGCAGCAAATGAATGAAAATGCATGTGTACCCTTCTGCGTCAATTGTATCTACAATGTGCAAGTTGCCCATGCCAAGGGCACTACTGCAGTGCCAGACCATGACAGATTCTGGTTTTTTAACATGGTTACAGTCAGGATGGTGATTCTCTTTTTTTGGCACAGAGATTGCAACATCTATTTTTTCTGGAATCAATTTGAAAGATGGACTCCTCAGACCACAGCACTCCATTCCTCCTCACTTAAGACCATATCAGATGAGCTTCAGCTCGGGGAAGTCGTTGGTCGCTTGAGATAGAGTTGATACAGTTTATGGCCTCCCCTTTGGTTTCATATTCTTTACTTGCAGTTGATGATGCCTTGACAAACTGTTTTTAGCTGACATGGGTCTTGGTAAGTATTTTCAAACTCATTTTATTATGTTCATTACATACGTATGTCAGTTCTTAATGCAGCGCTGTCTTAGCATCTGAAAGTTATGCACATCCAGTATTGGTATTTGGCCTCCTCTTTTACATCCGGAGATTGGGTTCTCTGGGTTCTCAAAACCTTCTCATTATATTATGGACTGCCAATGGTGAAATCCCAAAAATTCTGTGCAGTTTTATCTTGAGAAATTTTGCTTGTAAAATGTTTAACTCTTCATTCACGAAGCTTTTGGCAAAGTTAATCTGTCACATGGGAAAAAAAGACTGTAGGCTTTATTTCTGTGCCTTCGCAGATGGAATGCATGTGGCATCAACGTTATGCATAATTGCACCTATTACAAACTGCAAATTTATTGCCTCCCCCCAGTTTGGTAGTTTCATGCCCTGAAATAAAGCCATTTGTGTCATAATGGTTGAAAAGCACATGGGGGGCTGTCAATGCACGAAGCTGGCACTATGCAAGTTTTGTATCATAGACCTTGTGTGCATTTTGACTCACCTGGACCACCTGTTGATGGCTATCGCTGTATGGTAGTTTCATGGGGTTGAATCTGAGACAGTGTAGTCATTCCCAAATAAATAAATATCATTCATATCATTTTTCTTTGTTTTTAGAAAATCCAAGAATTCAAGCAGTTTCTTATTTACACTGCAGAGGAAAAATTGAGTGCTTGAATTCTCGCAGAAAAGTGTGAATACCCTGAAAGCGTCAGCTCAGGGTAAGCACATCATTAAATTTCAACGCCAGCGGCTGATGTGAATATTTGTGTTAAATAATGATATATTACTGGTCTTTTCCTATCAGGGTACAATCGTTTGGCTTCAGAACACTTGAAATATGTAACTGTAGCTGTGCGGACTACCTTTATGATCATTTTTAGCCATTTTCTGGACTGTGAAATAGTCCAATGACCAAGTCCCAGTAGACTTCAGTCGTTTTGGAAAAGGCTGCTACAGAATTTTTCTGGAATACTCCCCCTGTTTTTTTGGATTAAGAAACTTCAACTGTTTCAACTGGCATTTGGGTGAGTAGATAATAGAAGAATTTTCATTTTTGGGTTAACTGGTTAACTGTTCTTTTAATTGGGTTTTTATTTGCATTTTGCTTACTATCCAAAATCTTGTGGAATTAAGGTTGAACATAATATTAGGCTGAGGAAATCAGTCAAAACAATGGAGCAAAATATGTATAATAAGCACCTTAATTAATTAGACCACGACACATTTCTTGTCATTTTGGTTCTGTCCTCCTGCTTTTTCAGTTTGAAATGAAGCAATAACAAGTTCAGAGTGGCAGCTTTAATTTGAGGATGTTTTAATCCATATAGGATAACTGACTGTTTAGAAATGACAACATCTTTTGTAGATGGTTCGCCCCTCCAATTCCAGCCGCAAAAAATATTGGACAGTTTGACTTTAAGTAGAATAAAGTAATAATTTTCAAGATTTGGGTGCATGTCCTTTGCATACAGTTACTGCTCAAAGTTTGTGATGCATAGACATCACCAGGAGCTGGATATCTTCCCAGCTGATGTTCTCCCAAGCCTTTACTGCACCCATCGTCAGTTGCTGCTTGTTTTAGGAGTTGAATCAGACAGGAGTGCAAATTTTAACGACAACAATCTGAGGGATCAATTTTAACACAATGGATAGGTCCTACCTAGATAGGTCCATGCATGCACATGCATCTGTTAACTGAAGTCTTGCAATCTTTACAGTTATCTGGCTTGTTAAATTAAATGCCTGCAGTCTATAAGTAAGATATACTATTTGAGCCCCATAAGGTAATTTGACCTGTCTGTTGGAGCAGTGGGCAGCCACAGTGCAGCAACCAAAGGTTCACTCCAGTTCTTGAGTCAGAGCTTTTTTCAGGGGCAATAATTGGAGTTTTCCTATAATGCTTGCTTCTCTGAGGAGGCAAACTGGAAAACCTAGAGGAAACCCATGGTAGCACAGGATGAACAAGCAAACTCCACTCAGAGAGGTCCTGGCTGACCAGGACTTGAATCCAGAACCTCTTCACTGAGAAGCAACAGCATTCACCCTACTGCCACTGTGCCACCCAGTGATGATAAATCAAATGATCCAAATGATGACAAAATAATTTCTATTCTTTTATTTATTTGCATTGATTCTTGTTTCTGATAAAGACCCACTGCTCGCCTGTACTTGTCTTTCTAGCTGTCTTCTGATTACTAAATTGGAAAAAAAAAATAGCATGCTGGGACTGAAATTCTGAGAAATTTTGCGAGAATGTAAACTTGAGCCTCTCATTTTTAATACTTGAAATGAAATATTGGCTTTGCTTTCTTTTACTTACAAGGTGGGCTGACAACAGACATATGCAAATGATCGTGTAGTTGTGACGTCACAAAGTTATTGATGTCCAAATGACTTGTTCACAGGCAGATCAGTTTCTTTAATTCAGATTGTGGATTTCTATAGCGAGTGAATGTTTGCTTCGTTCAGAGAATTAATGTACCACTTCCAACTCCATCATAACCACAATAGACAGTGAAAACTTGCCCAAATCGATTATGTTAGAGGGTTGGTGCTTCAGTAGGGAACAGTAGGCTGATTGCATTGCATCCCCACTGTTCTTTAAAGAACTATTTCCCTATCTGGCACGATAGCATAGGCTACATCTTTAAATGGAATATCCTTTCTCAGTCTCACCCATATGCTGGTTCTTAGTATCACTGTCAGCTAGACCTGATCCCTCTTTTTCCTTAACGCAGCAACGGCTCACAAACACCAAATTCTTCATCGCCCATTCTATCCTGCTCAATTGTGATGCCAATTTTTCTTCAGTTTCAACATACGTTTTCAGCATTAAAAGACTGTCAGATATCAGCTCTCTTCCTCTGCTCATTTGAACTGTGAAAATGATAATTGGAGTACAATAGAGTCACAGTGCGATGTAAATGTGTATGCGGCTTTGTTGGCATATCCTTTTAGCACTTAACCCCACAACCTATTTCATTTCACCTAACGGTCGATGCCAAGCAGGTGCACCAAGGGCCACATCTTTGAAATCATTGTTATGACTCAGATGAGAATAAAACCCACAGATATCCATGAAGACAGAAACAATTGCTCACCCCGCAGCCCCATATAATTACAGAGGAATGTGTATCATGTTCAGGTGCTACTTAATGTTCTGATGCAGCTTGCTCATAATCTATTTAAACATGGATGCAAGTGTGTGCAACACATAGCAAAGCCACACACCTAGTTTCAGGCCTCTCCCTGGAGACATACACATGCTTCTGTTGCGATGGTTTTAGTCATTTCCTTATTTATCTTATCTATGAGACAAGCTGGAGGCAGTGCTATGCCTGAATAATGAATTATAGGTGCTTGGTTAATGTTTTTTTTTTTTGCTAGGCTGTTTTTTAAAGACGGCTGTTTGTCAGTGTGCTGCTGCGGCATGCTGCAGGAGCTGTCTGTACCTCCAGCTCCTATGTGCAATTAAATGTCAATCAATAGCTTGCAGTTTTTTTCCATCCCTCTGCATTACACATTATAGGAAGCCAGAGCGGTAGATCTACTGTACATGTTATGGTTGATTGGCAGGGGACCTGGACGTAGCTGGTGTAGCTGCGCTGTGTCTCTTACCTTTCACTCTACTCCCAGCAGTCAAACAGAATTTGATCTTTATTTTCTTCTTTCTCCTCTAGGTTTAGCCTTGAAACAACGAGCATCAAAGATTTATGGTGCTTTTTGAGGTCCTTGTCCCACCCATAGAGATATTGTGCTTCCATTGTGGTTCAGGTAAAAGACTAGAGTTAGATGCCTTATACATAGTCTACAAACTGGGCAAAGGTAGCCGGACAAGTGACATTAATCATCTGTGGCAATGTGACAGCCCTCACTCAATATCGACTGAAGAATAGTTCTGAAGTGAGATTGTCTTCACTATATAAGGGGACCAATCATGTTCAGTCTAACATGATAAGTTTAGATTTGGAAAAATATGTTTGCAGAGTCAAATCCAAGCTGCATTATATAAAGGCACATTGGTTATGCCAACTGCCAGTAACTACTCCTACACAGCACAGTGCACTTTCCATACAGAACTGCTATTGCTTTTGCTAATTCCAGCCCCACACAAAACTGCTAAATGTTTCATTCTCTCTTTTTTCCTCGCATGTTTTTCATGTTATATTTATTAATAATGTTGCTCACAAAACTTATAACCTCAAGCCTGCTAATTATTTCACCCAAAAACATATCAGTCTGTTTTATAGCAGCTCTGCATCATAACAGCCAATTACTCTTCTGGACACGTAAGGATATGCATGTATTATGAATTCAGTCTTAACAAACACCAATTAAAGGACTCGTGCTGCTTTTTATTTTCATGGGAAAATTTGTACAGCACAGATTGGCCAATTCTGTCTTAATTGTAAATGGAGATAAAAGCATTCCACTTTCTGTACAGAGGGCAAGAATGGAGGAGATTTGTGCAAGAAGTGATGATTATAATGGAGCTCAGTCCTGAGAGAACTTTGTTTTAGTAAATGAGCTATTCCTTTGCTGGCTCCCTGTCTATGTATTTAACAATGAGCAACTGTGGGTTAGATATTGGATTCATTTCCTATGTGATTTCATGCATACATATATTTATTTTTAGTTAAAAGCTGCTTATAGATCTATTTGATAGGACTTATTCTATTGTCAATAGTTCAACTGTCAAGTTCAGCTGAGTATGAACCTAATCAATTTAATTTTACCAGTTGTAATCAACAGGAATTGGTCTGCCAATTTTCATTTCATTTGACTGCATGTGCGGTTCTATTTATTTTGCCTGATAAACTGTATTAGTATTTAAGATTGGCTCTTGGGCTGGCCTATATATCAATATTTTATTGATATTGTGATGTAATAAATTATATTGTCTGGGGTATTGGAGATAGTTATGTTGTGATATAACATAGGTGTCGCATTTTCTAGTTTTAAAGGCTGCATTACTGTAAACGGATGCACTTTTCTGCAATTATTAGACTGTTCTAGCTGCTGCCTGTACCTGCTTGGTCATTACATCCACATTACTTAATTACTGTTTACGCATTGCGTAACTATTTTGTTAAGGTACCAATAAATATCCCCACAATATCACCACAATATCATTCTCAGGTATGTGTCCAAAAATATTGTGATTTTCGATGTTATCCATGTCGCCCAGCCCTAGGTGGCACCCATTTAAATGTGTGTGTACTTGATTAGTTGCTTTTGGGTGCTATTGGAGGAGTTACAAGATTTCATTGCTCTATAGTTTAATTATACAACAGGTTTTTACCCTGACTGGAGCAATTTAATGGTCAATTAAGTCTATTTTAATTTTAACCATTGTTTCCAGTTTTACTGCTAAATGCGTCTTACACATTTCACTGACTTAGTTTTTTTTTATTTTAATGTTGTAATTTTTTTTTTTTTTTAGTAGTAGAGTAGCGAGACCTGGAGATATTATAAGTCAGCCCCTTGTGTTTTGTGTCCCATCTGCCGAGCCATGAACAAAACAGTTTGACAGTTGTGCAAGGGGCCAAGATTTTGTGCATCTCAGATTCCTGCTTAAGGCAACCACCAGAGGGCATTCTTCATCACCCAAGACCAGCAATCCTGGTTCATAGCAATATCACAACGGTACGTCTACCCAAGAACAGCCGTGGCTAATAATGTCTTGTAAAATGCCATTGTAATTATACAGTGCATACTCTTTACATATATTTTCCCATTAAATAAATGTTAGCTGCTGGGAAGACCTCGGCAGGTCACGATGGGCCAGATTGCCCCCAGAGCCATCTGTGGTTATAACCACAGTGGTTTTATCACAGCAGATCCACAAAAAGTGTATAATTTGTGGAAGGGGGCTGGGAGTGGTTTTAAAGCATGAATACTAAAACTGTGAAGCTGCACCAGTGAAGTAGCATTTGGTGGGGTGCACATCAAAGTAATTCAATAGAGAGGGTTTGGCTCATTGCAGGTGCTGGTAAGTGTCCTTATCTGTACAGGCTCTGATATTGAATTGAACTTGCTAATCAAAACAATTCATGTTTTTTTCTGTACCTCCTGCTAAAATTGGCGCAATGGAGATTTTGCCCTTTCTTTGAGGAGAGCAAGTCCAAAAAATAAAAATAATCTGAAGTCCTCTGATGACTCAGCAGACTACATAAAATTAATAAAAATTAAAGTGTGTCCATGACAACATTTTCTTCATTTCAGCTAAGTGGCCATTTATGGCTGGTGCTGACGCACCAAAATGCAATAGGATTGAGGAGTGACCTGAACTGCATAATTATGCAATTCAGTCTCCTTCAGATGGTGGGAATTTTATGAAGTCAACTATGCTGAACTTCATAATAACAATATTAAAGATTTTTGTGAAGAATCCTACCTTTTTTTTCATTCACAGGAGTCATAAGATACGAATGAGTATTTGGAGTGCCACCGCATCTATATCTGTCATTACATGCCTGTTTCAGAAAACAATATGAGTACAAGCAGTTAAATTCACACTGGCACAGAAGTGACTGCAATGCTCTCCACTAGCCATGTGGCTATGCCTTTGGTTGTCAGGGTAACAGAAGGTATGCTTCCAAATGAAAAAGAGAACTATTTGTGTGGTAATGACACACAACACCAGCCAATAACATTATATTGACGTAATGTGTCAAGAGTAAAGCCCAGAAGTTGTCAGGTATGTTTCATTTGAACATTTATGGTTCTTCTGTGTCATTGACAAAAATCCAGACTATGCCTATGCTGATTGTGGCAGTTAGCTCTACACAGCAGATCACTATTGGCAATTGCATCGGCCCAGATAAAGGAAAGTTCAGTTCGTGAGGTGTCCTTGCTTCTATGCCTGACAGCAACCCTTGCTGCCCTATGGACTGAATTTTAAAGCTGCATATGAAAAGTTTTCTTCTGCCTCGATTCTCCAACCTTGGCTGAAGGCTGCAGAATGAAAGGAAGCAGCAGGTGTGTTTTGGGAGAGAAACGCTGATGTCTCGAGCGGCTACAGTCGCAGAAAATTTAATACTTCAAATGCAGGTGGGCGGCCATTATCCACAGCCCTCATATTTCCCCAACAAACATGCTAAAAGACTTGGGTCCAAAAATATTCAGACACTGACAATGTTATTGTTATTTTAGCTGCCAAACATAAAATATTGGAGTTGAAATTCAATGAGGAATATGACTTTCAAGTGCAAACTTTCATACTAAATTTGAAGGTATGCACATCAAAATTGATTTGAGGGTATAGATTAGGGGGCCCCCTTCCCCCTTTTAAGGGCCCAAAAGTAATTGGGCAGTTGGCTGCTCAGCTTATCCATGGCCAGCTGTGTTTATTCCCTCATAATTGTGTTTACAAGTGAACCCGGGTTTGCAGTTGATTTCAAAGTATTGCATTTGCATTGGGAATCTGTTGCTGTTAACTCTCAATATGAAATCCAAAGAGCTGTTACTGTCAATGAAGCGAGCCATTATTAGGCTGTAAAAGGAAAACCATTAGGTGTGGCAAACTGAACTATTTGCCTTAGTCTTAAAAAGGGAGAATGCAAGCACTGGTGAGCTAAGGAATACAAAAAAGACCATAAAAATCACAGATGACAACTGTGGTGGATGACAGAGGAACTTTTCACCTGGTTCAGTTAAAAACCTTTTACAACAGATGACCAGTTCTCTCCAGGAAGTAGGTGTATCAGTGCCTAAGTCAGTAATCGAGAGAAGACTTCAACAGAATAAATACAGAGGGTTAAATCAAGAAGTAAACCATTAGTGAGTCTCAAAAGCAGGAAAAAGCCTGTATAGTTCAGAGGCAACATCCTATGAATAGATGAGATGCAGATCAACTTGTGCCAGAAAGATGGGAAGAGAAGAATATGGAGAAGAGAAGGAACTGCTCATGATCCAAAGCACACCACTTTATCTGTGAAGAATGGTCATGTATGGGCATGAATGGCTGCCAATTGAGCTTGTTCCCCTTTATTTACCTATGATCTGACTATTGACAAAAGCTAGAGGATGAATTCTGAATTGTACAGGGCTATATTTTATGCTTAAAACTCAGCCTAATTCTTCAAAACTCATTGGACAATGCTTCACACTGAAGATCGATAATGACTTGAGAACATACTGCAACAGCGATTCAAGTTTTTCTAAGGGAAATAAGTGAAATTTTATGGGTCAATCCCCTGACCGGACTCCAAATGGGCATCCTTTTCACTTGCTGAAGACAAAACCGAAGATTAAATGTCCCAAGAGTAAACTGAGGAAGGCTGCAGTGAAGGCCTGGCACTGCATCTTCAGGGCAGAAATCCAGCCTCTGATGGTGGCTATGAGTTCCAGACTTCAGGCAGTCATTCAATACACAGGATACCCGACCAGGTATTACAAATGAAAATTTTATTCATGATTATGAAAGTTTGCCCAAATACTTTTCAAACCCCTCAAATTGTGGGTCTGTGCATGACAATGGTTGAAATTCTTACATGGTACAAACAACATTTTTGTGGAAACCTTAAAATTTAATCTGAAGGTCCTTGAAAGTTTACCCGTCAAGCTCATCATGATTGATTTATTTCAAATCCTCTGTAGAAGCGTATAGAGTCAAAATTATGAGAATATTGTCACTGTACAAATACTTCTGAACTTGACTGTACGTAATTTTTAAACTATGAAGTTTTTTTTTTAACACTCACAGAACCAACATAAAATTCATAATTTACCAGTTCTTACACCTGGTTTCAGACTTTTCTGGTATTTACCTCTGTCTGAGTTGGAACAAAGCCTCTTCCCAATAATTGGCCTTTTTGTTGTGCTCACTTGAAGCAATACCCGACAGGCACTGTAGTGGAGCACCAATGTTTTATCTATATTGTACAGACTCCCAGACACCTGAACCTCGCCAGCTCCACTCTCAAATTAACGTGCACACTCTCTTCCCAAAGTTAGCAGTTATGTGTGGTGGGTGGATAAAACGTCCTCTTCTGAATGCCAATCGTAGTGAAGTCAATGCGAACAATGGCGAGGTTCACCCTGTCCTGCTCCTCAACCGCCCTTGCTTTGAGAAGTGCTTCCTCCCCTTTCAGATTGCTTCCACTGCATGCTGCTGAGATAAGTCAGATCACTTTGTTAAATGCAGCCTCTCTTGCAGCTGTCAGCGTAACAAAGAAGTGTAGGAGGAAGGGACTCACGTAGAGGTTACATGCGGAGCATAGCCCCACGAGCTTGTTTGCCTTTCGGCATCTTTGTTTCTGTCATTGATTTTAGCTTCAAAAATTGCTGGGGGGCCACTTCTGACAGTGTGTTTACTCAAAATGCAAAAGAAATCATGCACACACATACTGTACCTTCTCACTTACAGTAAGTCTGTGTGTCTGTAAGTATGTGTGCATGTGATTGTGTTATCATTTGAGGAAACAGACCTTGCCAAGGTGATGTGGGCTACTATGTGTGTAAAAATGAAGACCTCCACTCCCACACATTATAAAAAAAATCACACTTTCAAGAAAATGCTTCAATAGTATTATTTCAGTTGGACTAATTCCTCTTATTTGGACAAAACTAAAAGTGAAACTTTCAAAATTCAATAAAACTCTCTGAACTGTTAAGAAGAGGCAGAGGAGAATTTTTAAAAAGCGGTCTAACACAACTGTTATCACCAGATGTGGGGAATGAGTCAGTGGAAGCGTTGCAGAACTTAAATCTCAATTTTCACATCTGCTCCTCACTTTACTGACCTATTGTACCTGCTATTTTAGTATGAGTCTATAACACTTCAGGTGGCTCCAAGCAGTGGGCAGAATGGCGCATTCATTTGCCAGGTCTCAGCAGGGGTCAAATTCAAGAGTCACATCTTATCGCAGAACAGGAGTTTGCCATTATAAATTGTTGACATTAACTACCTGATGACATCCAGGCACTGTAGGAAGATCACTGTGCTGATTGGAACCCAAGCCATACCACCTGATATTGTTTCCCTGCACAGAAAAACATTGAAAAAGCAACAGAAACATTAGCTTTAAGCACACCATATCTGTTAGCTAAAGCATCCCACTGCATTTGTTAATGTAACGTTGCTATGGTGGAGCCTTTGTAGATAAACAGTATAATCGGCTTTTGTGAAAAGTGGCATGATAAAAGACTGTATTCCCTTTTCTGTCAGATGAATAATATTTCAAATGTCGCCCCATGCTGTTTACATATGGGTCTGATTTGTCTGCGAAAAAATGACTAGATAAAGTAAGTGACTTTTCACTTTTGATGTTAAGGTTTGCATGAATCTCCTTCATCTTTTCCTGACTTTTTCTCTTAATCTGCTGTCAGTAGAGCTGCTGAGTCACAAAGAAAAGGAAAGTGAAAGGAAAGGTGTTTTGCACACATTTTTTCAGTTTAAGTGAAAAGGTAGAGAGTGCTGATGCAGACATTCCAACATTTGTCCGAGGTGCCAGAGAGCTTTTGCCTTAAACAGGTGGGTCAGCCTTTCAAATATTTAAAAACCATCCATTAAGAAGTGTTTTTTTTTTAAGCACATAAAAAGTGCCTGAGAGATGGCTATTTGCCAGGACACAACTAGCAATCCCTCTTACGCAATGTTGTTAAGGAGCGTGTGATTTCCCTGGGCAGCAGGCAGGGGTCAGTGTGCCTGGAGGTGCTTGTCTCTTGCCTGAACTTGTCTGCTGAAGGACAGAGTAAGCATAGAGTGAGCCGAGAGAGAAATCAACAGCCATTCTGTCAGCGCTTGCTATGCTACACGGGGTCACAGCTGTCCCTGAGGCCTTTGCTTTGAGATCATCTCCCTCATCTACCCAGCTGGATGAATGGTCCATATAAAACAATCATATGCTGGGAAGAGGCTGGCTATGGGCGATGAAAATTGTGATGCCAAAGACAAAGATGAAAAAGAACACTAAAGACAAAACGTACTCTCTTTTCTCTCAGTCCCTCTCCTTTATCCGTTTTGTCAATGTGCATCTCCTTCAGCCTTTAACTCAAACAATGTGATCAAAATAAAGGTTTTTGAAATGGCTGTAATGCTTGCTAGATTAGACCCCTGTCTCTGCTATAGAATCCCTCTAAAAAGCAATTTCCCCTCACACCTCGCTGTTTGCTGCAAACTGCAGATGAATAAAGCCTGTGATTTTCTGTTTGATGAAGGGAATGGATTGAGACTGTTAAACAATGATTTGAGCAGATTACGCATACCATTTACATGGAGAAGAAAAGATCATGGAGAGCAAATTATTTAAGATAGCTATTATTTTAAATGGTTGCTCGGCAGACTGTGTTTTCGCGTGTACTTATCCACATCTAGACCACAAGGAAGGATCAAACACATAAAAATGAATCAATAAGTAAAGCCCAGTTCTTGCATCAATAAGTAAATTAAAAAATAAATAAATCCTTGGAATTGTGTGATTGGGTAGATGCACCAGTTATTCCTTCAACATTTAGTACTATTTAAAAATATGGAATCAATTAGATTTTTTTTAAAGAATTGATATTTTTATTTACCTAGTTTGGAATTAGTTTATCCATTTACGCTGCTGTGAAAATGTATTTGCCGGCTTCCCGATTTCTTCTTTTGTTGTCACACTTAAATGCTTCAGATCATCCATCTAATTTTCATATTAGACAAAGGTAAACCAAATTAACACAAAATGAAGTTTTCCAATTGTGATTTCATTTACTAAAGGAAAAAACCAATCCAAGACACAAATGAACCCAGACTAATATTGAAAGAACTGCAGGCCTCACTTGCCTCAGTTAATGTCAGTGATCACAATTCCACTATAATAAAGAGACTGGGCAGAAATGGCAGCCATCTGAGAGCTGCAAGCAACCACTGCTGAACAGATAGTACACAAAGACTTGTCTCACATTTGCAAAAATAATAATATAATCATAATAATAATAATTGTTATGACCCCTGGGCTTTTGGGGTAATATTCTGTGGACAGGTCAGTCAAAAGTAGAACTTTTTGGAAGTCATTACTACCATTACATCTGGTGTAAAGCTAGCACAGCACTCCACGATAAGAACATCATACCAACAGTCAAACACGCTGGCAGCAGTGTGACTGTCTGAGGTTGATTTGCTGCTTCAGGACCCAGGCGACTCGCCATAATTGATGGAACCATGAATTCTGCTCTCTAGTACCAGAAAATCCTGAAGGAGAATGTCCGGCCATCGGTTTGTTTCCAAAAAGCTCAAGCGCAGTTGGCTTGTGCAGCAGGACAATGATCTGAAGCACACAAGCAAGTCAACTTCTGAATGGCTCAAAAGAAAGAAAATAAAGGTTTTTGGAGGGGCCTAGTCAAAGTCCTGGCTGGAAACTGGCTGAGATGCTGTGGTTTGACAAACAAGCAGTTCATGCTTCAAAAAAAACCTCCAGTGTGGCTAATTTAAAGCAATTCTGTGAAAAAAACAGTGGGCCAAAAGTTCTCCACTGTGATGTAAAAGACTCATTGCCTGTTATAGTAAATATTTGATTGTAGTTATTGCCACCAAATGAGCCACAAGGGAGGGGGGTAATGATCCAAAATTAATACAGTGTAATGTCATTTGGTTACAAAATGAAATGCTTCAAGTAGTCAATCATCCTGTTTTATGTAGCACATGACACAAGTTAAAAACTCTTCAACTGTCAAAATAATGTACAGCAATATGTTAATACAAAAAATTATGCATGGTATCATTAATGACCCTGATGGTGAAAACTACAGTAGTTACCATTGGTGATGTACCCACTATGGCTTAGGGGAGCAGTGGTGATCCGGAAGTTAGTTTCCCTGATTATCCATTGTACTTCTGTACTAGGGTACTAAGGTTGTTCGTCAGTCACTTCCATTGTTTTTTTTTTTCTTAAAAACTCCAGCGTAGAAAGATAAGTGGATGACTCAAATGATCAAATGTGCAAGAGGATAAGTACATTAGAGTTTCTTGATTGAAAAACAAACATCATGCAGACCCTTAAGCTAGTATCTCACTGAGCGAATGCTTACAAATGTAGCGAATTTTGGATTCGCCAACTTTCTCAGGATAGACCTTAGTGTCATTAGTGACATTTAGCAACGTTTAACGTCAGTTAGCAACATTCGCGTAACTGTTTATGAAAGAATAGGAAATGGTTTTCTAGAATATGAAAATGAACTCTTTGCGACCCTAAAAAACCGTTTGCAAACTCTTTTGCAATCTTGACGAAACCTTTATGGTATCCTCACGAAACCCAATATTCGTCTACATTCGTCAGCATTCGTAGCTCTGTTGTATAGTGGTCAATATTTGCGAACCAAAAAGAACTTTAGCGACACGTGTTACAACCATTTGCAAACGCTCACAACTATTTTCTACAAACGTCTGCAACTGTTTGTGAGAAAATAAATTCGCAAAGAAATTTTGAACATGCTCAAAATTTCTTTGCGACAAGAAAAACTGTTTGCGATCCTAAAAACTTTTAGCGAACTGCTTTGCGCCCTTTTACGAACTCTGACGAAACTCAAAATTCGCTACATTTGTAAGCATTCGCCGCTCAGTGAGATACTAGCTTTAGCTGGCAGATTAATTGAACATGACCACCACAAAGATTCACACCAGCAAAAGTTGAGACAACTCCAAGACTTACAAGCCTTAAACCAGCCTAATCATTGTGTTCTTATACCCATTTTATCGTTCAAGACTTTGCCTTTTCTGTGAAATTCTGCCTATGGCGTCTTCATCCTGGAGTTGCCCTGATGGCTTCATGGCTACTGTTTCTCAGACTCAAGACTCTGATGCACTTGTCTTTTTGTATGTATGGAATAACCTGTATCTATAAAACGTCAAATTGACCAAAATGTTTCTTGCTGAATCAATTTCTTATTTAAATCAAAATTGAACTCCAAAAAAGCCTCTGTTCTAGATAGTATAGCAATTGACAAACAGAGATTTTTTACTTTGATTCTTGATATAATAATGCAATCATTGGTTGCTCTTGAGCCAAAATAGCACAATTATGAGAGGATGGGGAAACAGCGCATTATTAGCACAAAGGAGCAATGGCTTCTGAACATTCAGTTTTGCAATTGTATGCAAAGATGTGGAAGTAATTTGCAACATCATCAGTTTATTAGCAATTACCCTACATATTTAATGCTATGTAAGTGAAATTCTTTTGAAAGTGCTCACATTTCAGTAGTGATTCCAAATTTTTTGAATGATTCTTAACTGACTGTACAGTTTATAGCATATTAAATATAACATTCCTGGTCATTCTTAGTTAACTTCAATACACTTTATAGATTCAAGGAATGATCAGATAAATATTGACTGATATACCATAACTTGTTTTTATGCCCTCGCCATATATGGGAGGGGCATATAGAGTTACCCTTGTCCATCTGTACATATGTCCGTCCGTCTGTACGTACAGGATGCTGTCTGGTCACATCTCCTCAAAAACTACTGGACAGAATTCAACAAGCTTTGGTAAATGCTTTCTACATAGATTGAAGGCATGCATCTCATATTTTGTTTGACAAAATTGGATAATTTCACAATTTTAGGGGCTTCTCAAACTGTCAGTGGCGGGACCATCCATGCTCAAGGACACAAATTTTCTAGTTTAAATTATTGATCTGTTTTTTTCCATTTATCTTTGCTCTGAAATTCCTTAAGGTTGCTGGGTTCACTTAATCGGTGAAGACGCTTCTTGCAGTGCGATAGTGAGCACAATAACGGAGGTTTGAATCCACCTGTGCCAGTGCCGACTGTGCCCAGCAGCTCATAAGAGCGGGCGTAATTGGCTTTGCGCTGCTCAGGGATATGGGGGACAAGGTCGGTTGGGTAAGCATTGTTCGTTGCTCAAGTACCTTCTAGTTGCCATCTGGGCACTGGTCTGTTACTTCAAAGTAAGTGCATGTTCAAGTTTCCTCCGGCCTCATACTGAACTTGTGAGTCTTGAAGCAGTGAGCGAGAAGAAGCTGTGCTGGACAGGCGCATGTTTCGGAGGAGAACCGCAAACTGTCTGTGCTCTCCCAAGATCTTCCAAGAATGAATCAAGTACAAGCATACTTGTACATACTGTAGTTCACTGATTGGAAATTTCAGATTCAGCTGGGAACGGAGATGCCAAATTTACTGGACAAATATGGGTAGAATTGTCATCAACATTCATGATGGATCATGGGCACATAAGCATGAACACATACACTGATCCACCGCAAGATTAAGTCCTCCTACCTAATATAGTGAAGGTCCCCCTTGCGCTACCAAAATGGCTCCATCGAACTGATGTCACTGGAATTCCCAGACTCGGGGTTTCCCAACAGAGCATTTCCCAGAGCATCACACTCCCACATCAAGCTTGTCGTCTTCCCCCAGTGCATCTTGATGCCATCTCTTCTCCAGGTAAATGGTGCACATGTACCCAGCCGAAGCACGTGATGTAAAAGAAAATGGGACTCAAGGGACCAGGTGACCTTCTTCAACTGCTCCAAGGTCCAGGTCTGAAGCTCAGGTGCCTATTAGGGGCACATTTAATGGTGGACCGAGGTTAAAGTGGGTACTTTGACTGGTCTGGAAGCTAAATAATACAATACACAACAGGGTAGGATGCATGACGCATTCCTTGTGAAAATATAATTGAAATTTACATTGACTTGTGCCACAGTCGCCTGCCTGTCGGTTTGGACCAGACGGGATAGCCTTCTTAGCCCTCATGCATTGATGAGCCCTGGCGCCCAAAACCCTGAAGCCGGTTCATGGTTTGTCCCTCCATGGACCAAAGTCAGTAGATACTCACATCTGCTGACAGGGAGCACGCCAGAAGTCTTGCTACATCAGAGATGCTCTAACCCACTCGTCAGGCTGTAATGATTTGGCCCTTGTCAAAGTCATTCAGTTCCCATTTCTCCCACATCCAAAATGTTGAATATGAGAACCGACTGTTTGCTTAACATCAAAGATCTGTCTGCAGACCTGGACATATGCGGTTGTTATGAGATATCAACATAATTCGCTGCATCTGTGAGTGGTTTTAATGTTTTGGCTCATCAATGTATATGAACGTGCACGTGTATGCTCACAGCACACACTTACAGATGTAAGACAGGATAAAGATTTATCTTGGTTCGACAACAAAAAAAGCAAATCTAATTTTAGAAAATTGTTTCAAATGTATATTGAGGTAAAGATAAATTGAACTAATGGAAGATGTTCTTCATTAAAATTTTCCTGAAAGTAATCTTTGCTTTGTAAAAGTGCATCTGTAATTGTTTGGAGTGTTGATGAAATCACATTTGTTGTCTTTGAGACTGTGAGCAGAGCATCTCTTGTTGCATGCTGCAGTCCCTTAAGTATTGCAGTCAAGTGGTGCACGGTTGCATAATAGCACAAATGTATAAATTGATAGCATTATTCATTTCTGAGCTGTTTTAAGCCTAAGAATAATCTTTCAGTGTGTTTTTATCAAAGCATATACAGAACCGCTGCATACGAAAAAAATGAGAAATGCAATGAACGTGATGGAGCAAATTGATCAAATAGCTATTTGTATACATTCATATTTATGATTAATAATGGCAATTTCAAGAAGAGCCAGGCGGTATGTGCCCCTGTTGGGGTGGGGTGTGAGGTTTGGGAAGTCTTGATTCAAAATGGTTTTTGCATTATAAAGAAATCAATCATATAACAATGGAGAATCAGGGAAAAGGACAAAGAAAGAGCTGCTCCTCTCAGAGCCCGATTAATGATGATAAGGTATGATGGGCAATAGCAAGTATATTCTCATCATAATCCCAGCAGGCTGGACTAATAAATGGGCTGTCCTTCCTCACCAGCCCTCTCTCCCTCTCTCTTTTTTGTGTTTTTAACTGGTCGCCTAGGTTCCCCTCTGTTTCGTCTGCTTTTTTCTCTCTCATCTGATTCTCCATTAATGAAAGTGCTGAAAGAAAAATAAAAACAGATTAATGCTGCACGTGCTTTGCGCCGCATCATCAATCACCAAACAAATCAAAGGCATCCGAGCCCTGATTCTGGATGCAAGGTAAATCGAGTAATGGGAATACTCTGAATTCACACGTTCAATGGATGCTGAGGTCAGCTAATCGCGCTGTTTCCAGCTCGCAGAAAAGCACAAGTCGGAGGTTGATTAGTTTTCAGCTGGACTTGTTTTGCAGGCTGCAAGTAGACGGGGATGATTTTTTTTTTCTTTTTTGGAGATGAGATAATGCCCTCCTCTGTCCATTAGAGCCATTGCCACAAATCTACATTGGTTTCTGTAGCGGGAAGATGAGACTGCCCCTGCTAAGTGATCTGGAGTCGGGGCATTCTAAATGCAACTCACAGAAAATAAAAGACCTCGTCTCTTGGTGTTTCAAATCAATGAGGTTCGGAACCAGACTGTGTTCCCAGAGGACCTGTGTCTTTACTCTTTAACACCACAAATGCTATGTTTCATGCAGTGGAAGACTTTCTTCTGCTGGTCAAGGTCACCCCCCCACACACACTTATACAAGCCAGGGAGTGGTAATGCCTATCTTTATTTCATCAGTTGAGAAACGTACCTGGAAAAAAGCTATTTAGAGAACCAGCTGATGGAAAGGTTAATGGGCACTGAAATGGAAAAGTGTATTTGTTAGCAGCAGCAAGGTAGCTGGGAAGAAAGCACTCAGGTGAATAACATCCAGCGATTCAAGCTGTAAAGATGCGCAAAAGTACTATAATAAAATCCACTTGAGAAATGAATGAGAAGCCGATTCCTGTGGTTGCTTCCTCAATTATTACTATCATAATTAAGAGTACAAAGCTATATATACTGTATATATTGCTGTGAAGCTGTGAAAAAGTATTTGCCCTTTTCCAGATTTGTTCTATTTCTTCTTATTTGTCATAAGTTCCAGATCATCGAAGTAATTTTAGTATAAGACAAAGATACTGTGGGTAAACACAACATGCAGGTTTTAAATAATTTCTTTTATTCAAGGCAAAGAGTTATTCAAAACTCACATCCCCCTTGTGAAAAAATTATTGCCCCCTCCCCAAACCTAATTATTGGTTGCTGACCTTGGAGGCAACAATTCAATCAAATTTTTGCGATAATTGCCGATGAGTCTTTTACACCACTGTTTGGGAAGTTTTGCCCAATTGTTTTAATTCTGCCCCATCGGAAGGTTTTCTAGTACGAACCGCTTGTTTATGGTCATGCCACAGCATTCCCCAGGATTTTCTGGTAAATGCAGAATTCATGGTTCCATCAGTTATGGCAAGTCATCCAAGTCCATAAGCAGTTAAGCAGCCCCTGACCATCACACTACCACGATTATGTTTCACTGTTGATATGATGTTGTTTACGTAGAACGCTGTGTTAGCTTTACACCAGATGTAACGGGACCCATGCCTTCCACAAAGTTCTGCTTTAGACTCATCAATCCACGGAGCATTATTCCAAAAGTCTTGTGGGTCATTAAGATACTTTTTTTTGGCAAATGTGGGGCATGTCTTTCTAGTTCTTTTTGGTCTGTGGTGGTTTTCATTTTGCAGCTCTTTCATGGATATCGTTTTTGCCCAGCCTCCATTTTATTGTTGAATTGTGAATACTGACCTTAACTGGGGCATGTTAAGCCTGCAGTTCTTTCGATGTTAGTTAGGGTTCTTTTGTGACCTTCCTGAATAAGTCATTGATGTGCTTCAGGAGGAAAATTGGTAGCCTGGCCGTTCTTGGGATGGTTTACTACTGTTCCAAGTTTTCTCCATTTGTAGATATCGGGGGGGGCCTGGCAATGATTTTTGGAGCTTCTTTCCTTCAATGAATGAAAATGCCAAATTAATAGTGCATCTCGTGTTTATTAAATTATTATGATAGCCTGAAACAAATGTGTGAGGCAAATATTCAAAAACAGAACACATACACATTCACACACAAGCACACGCAAACATCGATCAGCCATAACAATATGACCACTAACAGGTGAAGTGAATTACTTTATATTCAGTACAGCGCATACTTTTTTGGAACATTTAAACATTTAAAAGAATACCATGAGGCGAAGATGCTTCCACAAATCATAAAAAAAAGTTTTTTTGAATTTTGAAGAAAATCATTCTGTTCAATCTGTGAATTGTTAAAAACTAAATCAAATCAATATTTGGTGTGACTACTCTTTGCCAAAAAATTTAGAGCACTGTCCTGCAGTTATATTGTTTTTTTAGGATAATTGGCTGTTTGACCGTTCCAAACCTTATGGGCGAACTTCCTACAGTTCTTTTGCAGACTCGTTCTCACTTATGTCTGTCTCAGACGGCCTTGGTGATGTTGCCACCAGGGTTCTGCCAATGGTGTATTATCAGTATCAACTGTATTTAATGAAATAAAAACATTTTTTTGGATTTTTTTGAAAGATTTGCAAATTTTTTTTTTACAGAAACATTAATTTTAATAGTTTTAAAAGCAAAGGTTAGTAGTATCTCAAAAAAATGTTTTGTGTCTCCTCCCATTCAGCAGCTTTTGTGTCTTTTACATATATTTTCTCCTTTAATTGGTTTGATGTCCTGCATGTTTCCCCTTGCAGGGGTCATGCATTTGGGTTTACCCATTCCCTTCAGACTTTATCCCCTTACTTTGATTGTGCAAGGCATTGCCACATATTCCCTTAAGCAAAAAAATTTGTTATCTTAAATGATTGTTAAAAACAGAAGTACTTTTTCCAGTCTTGCTAATAGGATCAAGCACCCAAGCCTTTCGCTCGGTCTCCAGGGTCAAGAGCACGTTACTGTTAATCACTCTTCAGTCTGTTCCTTTGCCCAGTTTATTAGAAACACCTCCCAAGTCTTCTGATTTGATTTGATTTGATTCCAAGTGTATTTGTACAGGGACAATGCAAATTAAACATAATTTTAGTCCAAAAGAACCAAAAAAAGATGTTTTGCACAATGAGATTATAGCCTGGGCTAATTTGCATCCCAAGTCCCCGATCAGACTTTATCCACAAAGCATACATGCAAAAAAAAAAAAAAAGTATCTAAAACACACTTCCATACATAAACATATACATACCTACTTATACATTTCTATACCAAACATAGGCTACATATCTGTATATCCTCATATATATTTATCACCCACATGCACACATGCATATACATAAAACATATAAAAACTGTAATTGAACATTCAGATCTGGTATGACTAAATTAATGAGCATAAAAAACTAAGTGGTCAGCATTATCATTAAAAATTAGTACAACTCTGCTTGTCTTTGAGCCAGCGCTTTGTCATAGAGGTAAACATTGTAAAATTTTCTGTCAGCTTGATTGCTGTTGGTAGAGCATTCCAGAGCTGAGAACCCTTTACCGAGAAGGCCATCTGACCATGTGTGGTTCTTTAGTATGGAATTTTACAGTTGCCACACACTGTTCCTCGGGTGGTTCTGCCATCCAGCTTGTTAATCAGTTTGCATATGATTTCTGGGAGTTCCTTATTGAGACATTTAAAAATCAATTTAATATATGCAAATATATTAATATTCTGTGGTCATCAGGATTGGGTTCATGTTCCTGCTAAACTCTACGGTCCAGCCATCAGGCAATTCTACTCTGGCAAGAGTGATTTCCATTTGGCTACTGCCCCGAAACGCCACTGGCCAGGAGTGGACATGCCCTACACTCAAGCCCACTCCATCTGAACTGAGCTGCATCATTCCGTTCATTACCGTATTACTATCACTAAACCTGACTATTGGATTGTTCTCCGTCTATGCATTTGGTTACTTGTCTGGATCATAACAAGTAGTTTGAGTACGCTGGATACTCTATCAGCCAGCACTAAATAGCACTTCCTACCGCAGAAAAAATAGTGTCAGTTGATTTCACAGACAATGTAAGAACCAAAGCTGAACCACAGATTATCAAAACAAGGCTTTCATTGGAGGGGTCAACCATCCAGATCACACAGCAAACCTAGCAATATAGAAAGGCACTTCATAATTCTGGGATGCGCAAGGGTTGAGACACGGTTGCCAAGAGTGCAAGGGGCAAATGGAGCGTGGTTGGTAATCCAAATTCAGGTGAAAACCAGGACATCAGTCCGAGGAGGGTCGAGGTAGGTCAGGATGTGGATTATTTGGACTGGAGAGGGTAGAGAAAAAAAACAAGATGAGGCACACAGGAGCACAAAGGCGAGCAGGCAGGGTGAAGAGGCCAGATTCAGGGAGTCAGAAATCAAAACGCTAAAGAGCAGGAAACAAGCGCGGAGGCAACAAAATTCAATCAGGCAAACACTGACTGACAAACAGGAACTTAATAGCAGCAAGGACAATGAGTTACTATTAGAAATTGGGGCGGGAAAGACGTGATGATGCACATGGGACCCGAAGGAAGCGACATAGCAACAATTAAATTCAATCAAACAATCATCGGAATGGCAAATGAGATAAGCAAATAGCCAGAAAATATGTGAACTTAATTTCAAAGGGGCATAGAACGTGATTATTCTGGTTCACAAGCATTTTTGGTTTTCTTGCATGCCCTGGATGTTTCAGATCTCTGAATAGATTTCCGATAATATTCAAATCTGGTGGTTTCGAAGGCCGTTCTGAGACCTTAATCTTTCATTCCTTTCAGTCATTCTGAGTTGTTCAAGGTCTTTTTTGAGTTGTAGGCTGCAATTTCTTCAGTTGTCAGGCATTAGTTTCCAAGAATTTCAGCTGATAATTGGTGGGATCGATTTTTTTTTTCCACCCGCTCAAAATTTTCTGTGCCATAGAGCTCCGCAACAAAATGCATCCTCTGCATTCTAAATAACTGAAATGGTGTTGGTTTCTTGTTTTATCTTTGGTAGATGTGGGCAAAGTTTATTTGTGTTTTGCAGTTTATTGACAACCATTCTCTGGTCTGTCAAAGTGTCTTCATACCGCAGGCGTTTAATCTCATTGGCTCGTGGCCAGTGGGTGTTGTGTTCACATGAGTCGGTACATTGTAAATGAAACTAACCTAAAAAAAAATTGAATTTCAGTCCAGACAACTGGCATAATTATTAAATAATTTGATGAACACTTAAGTAAGCTTTGGCGCTGCATGGACCTGCACTAGCTACTACAGTCTGCCCAAAGCCCTCTTTAAGAGGGAGCATGATCTTCCCTGAACAGGAGGAATACCTAAGGCCCCAGAGTACCTAGAAGCAGAGACATGGTATATGGTGTGATGGGTGGCATGCCAAATTTTGCTACAGCAAGCCAAGCAGTGCAGCAGCACAATTATAGGACAGAAATGTTGACAAAGTTGGTTTATATTTGGCACTCCATTGTTATCCATGTATGTGATTGGACAGTAAGTAATATTAATATGAGGATTCCACCAGATTTTAATAAGGGTCTCCAGACCAAAATTGCATCATTCATTTCTTGTCTGCCACTCGTTGGAGTAGCATAAAAATAGAGATATAATATGCCTCTGTAATCCTTACATGAATTGACAGATGGCATATTTAGCCTGTTTTACATTCAGTTAACAGTTTACTTGGAGCATAATTACTACAGTTGTATTCACTCCTCATTGGTGGATGAGCTGCTCTATCTTCTGATGTCAGCCAGCAGCCATATCACTACTCAATCTGCTCCAGCTGCGTGGCTGAAGCTAAGCAGGTGTGGGCTTGGTTAGTACTTGGATGGGAGACCACCTGAGAAAATCAAGTTGCTGCTGGAAGAGGTGTTGGTGGGCCAGTGGGTTGCGATCTTCCCTCTGGTGGAATAATCCCCAGTGCACTGATGGGGACACTGTACTGAAGGCTCCTTCAACCTGCCACCTGATTTATTTGGCTATGCCACTGCTCCTGTGATCTGGAAAAACCTAGTATGTATTTCACTTCGGGTAGAAACTGAGTTTGACCCTCATTTGCAATAATTAAGAGTGGTGAAAATCTTAAAGCACTAGCTTTAAAGCACTTTATTTGAACTGTCAAAATCAAGCTTCTATTACTTTTTTCTGTTAGGAGAAGTCCAGAACCTAAAAGTTTCATTTCAATTGCGAGACCCTTGCCATTGATAAACTCACTAGGTTTTTCCAGATTACAGGAGACTTATCCTCTCCCTCTCCACCTCAACCCCCAGGGCTCCCTTGAAAACGAGATTTCAATCTCAACAGGACTTCCCTGGTTAAATAAAGGTTTTAAAAAATGATGTAAACTTTGGCCACTCCCAGTTTAATATTTCTGTCAGTTTAACAGGCATTGTAACAATTATGGAATCCCTGCAAGCACACATGCACTCACACAGAGAATGCGCAATGTAATTCTGGCTGAAATATACACAGTAAATCAGAGCTGTCTCACTGATTCAATTTCGGGAGTTCATAAAATTTGACTTAAAGTAATATCTGCGTGTTTTTAAATATAAAAGAAAATGTCTAATGGTTTAACAGGGCTTTATGCCAGTGAAAGCCTGAGGATGTCTGAGCAATAGTGTCTGCGAGTTAGATTTGCAGTTTGAAACAGCCACTAATGGAATCTTTGTTTTTCCCCATATTGTTTTTCAGACATTCAAATGCTTAAGTAAGTGCATTAGCATTGTCAAGCAATTTTGAGGAATGAGCTCCATTTTGGCTCTGACTTATCATTTTAGTGTGCCTTTGATTCATCCACCAAATGTTGATTTAAAACATTTCAATGTGAGGAATTTTGCAGAATTTGAGTATCTTAGGCACCTTGAATCACAAAAGCTTTATAAGGGATGTGTTGTATAATAATGCATGAACTCGGTAATTTAACCCATTAATGACCTCTGTCCCATTTTTGGGACTCTGCACATTTTAACCTCTGTAACCCAAGTAAATGTGTTACTGTGACTAAGCTGCTATAGGTTAATCAAGGGAAGTAACTTACATCCAGGAAAAGTGCTTATGAGAGTAGACTCCCTTTACAGCAGTGGTGGGGGCTGCCATTTGCATGAATTTCTTGAATCTGTAACAGCGCTATGCGACGCTCTAAAAGGTGAGTGTGCCATTTTTTTCTGAGACACATTTTTATACAACACAAAGAACAAAAATTGGAGATTATAGTATTATCTGAATCAGGGGTGTGTATAGACATTTGAAACACCAGGGGCTGAGCCCCAAATACAGGACCTGATTCAGTGCAGATTGGAATTAATTAATTTGTCAATGGTATAATGAAGTCTCGCACCAGTATTAAATCAAATCAAGTGCATTGGCCTAAAATTTCACATTTCCAATAAGTGACTAATGCAAAAACCATATGTGATATTGGATACAGTACTGCGCGTAAACATTAGATGAAAAATGCGATGAAGATTCCATGTCTTTTCAATGTATGCTATGATGACTCTGCTATAGTGCCTGCATTAAAGCCCTCCCAAATCATTTAAAGCCAAAAAAATGTTCACCGTCTTTTTGAGAGACATAGCGCACACAAACTGACAGTTGCTCTAAATTATTGTCCCTGGCCTCATCAGTCACTATAGCGTACATGCTGGATTCTTTCAGTTTAGCCACAATACTGCCCGTGACTTCTTCAGCACAACATTGAATCATCTGCAGCGTTGCCAACTTTCACGCATTCGGCATATTCACGTTCCCATGCTGTAGTCAGAAATTATTTAATTAAAGCATTTGTAAGAGATTCTCAGGTGGAATTGAAGTCCTTGTGCATGGAGGTTTCATGTAATTGCATTATATATATATAATAAAATTATATTTTTTTTTTTATTTTATATTTATTTTTTATTTTCCTGCAAAGTTTATCATTTTGAAGACACGAGGTTTTATCAGCAGGCTGTCGATATGCGTTACGGTGGATTTCACCACTAGTAACGTGGAAATCAATTCTGACTCCGGACGTTTCACGCTTTTCTTTATTCAGGGTACCTTTGGACGCAATGGAATTGCATAAAAACGTTTCAAATGGTCTTATTTCATTTAAACAATTTGAACGACCATGAAACACACGCATTGCGTTGATTGAATAATTGCTACAGCACGGAAACGTGAATATGGCACTAAATCTCACGCCGAATGCGTGAGCGTTGGTAGCCCTGGTTAAACCGATTTTGAATGTTTTAATCACACATACGAACAATTCGTCAAAGCCACACACTTGAAGTTTTTATACTTCCTAATGAGATATATTAGCAGAATCGACTGCTGTGTGCGCGTAAATATTGAAAATCGGTCAAATCTGTCGCAATATCCCAAGTTTTTAAAATAAGCTTGTGAATGTTCAGCTGTGAAACCCCTCTAATGTTAGACTACTACACCAATGTGGTTAATCAAGCTCGCTCATGTCCTGGTAGCTAGCCACAACGAGAAAAAGTTCGAAGTTCACTGTTCACTTTGACAGGTGCAAATAACATGATGTATTAATATTTTATCAAGGCTTATATCTAATAAGTAAACGTTGCAATTATCATTTCATGTTTTTCCCTTTTTTTTTTTTTTTTTGGCTGCGCTACTAGCTACCCCCCCATCGGAACGTTTCAGGCGTCATGAACTTTGTGGGTGCTTATAAAGTCTCTGGGCTTCTGGGAGGAGGCTTTTATGAGAACGATACTGACACATGAGCGTCCCTTATCAACGCACACCGCGAAAAAATTACAATATAGGCTTAAGACTCAGTGGTTGCAAGAGCTCAAAGTTCATACTCATCTTATTTTTTTTTAGCCGTAAGAAAAGACCCTGGGCTAAAGAAAAAACACCCCGGGCTATAGCCCAGTAGCCAGGCCCTAAACACGCCCCCGATCTAAATAAGTTTTTCTCAGAATGACGATTTTTTTTTTTAATGCTTCCAACGATCTGTGTACATTTGAAATGGGACATACATATGTGGGGTCCCCGATGACAAAATAATTATTTTTCACCAGAATTTAAGCATTGCACGTTCATTGTAAACCATATCCAATAATGAAATGTAACTTTTGCGATTATTTTTTGGGAATTTTTCCTTTTATTCGATAGTTATACAGTGTAGAGAGACAGGAAGGTTTGGGAGAAGAATGGGGGAAGACATGCAGCAAATGACCCGAGCCGGATTTGAATCCAGGTCGCTGCGGGAAGGACACAGCCTTTATGGTATGCGCACTTAGACCGATGAGCCACCGGAGCGCGAAATGTAACTTTTACTTTGAAGAGAAATTTGTGTATTAAAAATTTGGGTATCAATGGGTTAACTAAGTTCAACTTTTTTTGGTCATAGTAACTCTGGCAGGCTTGTACCCATAGGACAAGCATCGGGACACTGCTGGAGTGTATGAGTGTGTGCATGTACATGCGCCTGCCCGCATGTGCGCGCGCGCGTGTGTGTGTTCCTGTACATGCTACAAAGAGAGAACCAAAAAATGTGTTTTTCCTACAGAGTGGGGACATTTTTGGGAAGAAAGGACATTTTCAGATGTCCTCGCAACTACAAAGACAAATTGTGACTTATTACACTGTAAACCCTGATAGTGTGGTGAACTCAAATGTTTTGTGGAAACCAGTTACCTCAAAAAAATTGAGTATGCCAACTTAATGATCTTCTATTCACAGCACTTAAAATATGTTAAAAAAAAAAAAAAAAAAACTTTACCTTATTTTCTTTAAGATCCTTCCACACAATGCAATTCAGTTGGCCTACACAATTTTTTTGAGTTAATCGGTTTCCACAAAACATTTGAGTTCACCACATCATCAGGGTTTACAGTGTAGTTATGGTTAGCGGTAAGGTTAGAATTAGGGCTAGGTTAAGGTTAGGGTAAGGGTTTGGGTGAGGCATACATTGCTTATTGTTAAGATTAGGGAAAGGCTGTAGAGACACAGAAAGAATGAATGGAAGTCAATATATTGTCCTCACAAAGATATAAGTTCAAGTATGTGTGTGTGTTTGTGTGTGTGTGCGTGTGTGTGTGTGTTCTTGAACTTGCTACACAGTGAGGACCAGAAAACATTTTTTTTCCTTCAGAGTGGGGACATCAGTGAGAAGTGAGGACATTTTCACCTGTCCTCATAACTGCAATGGCGAATTATAACGTATTAGTTAAGGTTAAGGGTAGGGTAAGGGTTTGGGTTAAGCATGTGTTGCTTGTTGTTAAAGGGCATCTGAAGTCGATTCTCAGATGGGACGTTGAATGTCCAATGTTTACAAACAAATCCATCAATGTTTACAAACAAATCACTTGATTTTGTTGACATCTTGCATTGTCACATGACCAATTTCATTCATATAAACCAATATTTTGCGTACATGCGTAGATAATCCTTCTATTTTGGTTCGTTTGCGCAGGTGCGGCTCGCTGATTGGCCGATAAACAAAAACAATGGAAATCAACTTTAGATGCCCTTTAAGATCAGTGAAAGGCTTTAGAGACACACAAAGAATGAATGGAAGTCAATATAATGTCCTCACAAGGAGTGAAGTTCAAGGATGTGTGTGTGTGTGTGTGTGTGTGCGCCAGCGTGTGTGCCTGGGTGCATGTGCACACCTGTGCTAAATAATTTAGTCTTTGCTTTGAGGGGAGCTTTAGTGTTTGAATTTAGTCCACCTACAGTATAATTTCACTCAACAGCCCTTTTCTAATGTTTGGATGATAATTCCAGCACTTCAGCTCACAGCAGGCATCTCATTTATAGTGCAGAGGTCTCTGCTAATTATAAAAACAAATGACCCATTCTACAGCGTAGACCGATGGAACTGCCTGTTGCTTCAACAGACTCTATGCAAGATTTTAAAAGGACCGTATGAGTAATGACCATGAAATCTACTCAGGCTTGATGGTCATCTGTTTTTGCACCACCTCCTGCATAATGTATTTTTACCTTTCAGTTATTCTGGACCGTACAGCACTTTTTTATATTCGTCTAGACTGCTCTACTAAAATCAAAGAGCCTCATTTTAACTTCATGTTGAAAGTCCAGACTGGAAACTTGTGTTGAGATCCTTACGCTGCTTTCACAACGGACGCGAAACAAATTTTTCGCACGACAGATTACATTCAAAGTCAATGCAAAGACGCTGGTGTGAAAGTGGCTTTATATTGGTTTTATTTTCAGTGGGTGGATGCGTGTAAGTGTTTGTAAGTGGGGGCTCAACATAATGCAAAAGCATAGAACAAGTTTTACATTAGCAGGGCCGACAGAGTAGCAGTGACGAAGTGTCAAGCTGTGCCGCACAGCAGCACTTACAGTAATTAATCCATTGCACTTTTTCTTGAGGATTCTTAGTCCTTTATATGCCAGCTCCAACTGTGCAACTCTGATTGACAGGCGACTTGTCTGGTTCACACTGGGCGCATCATTGCATAGATGTGAAATGCGGGTGGCGCTGACAGCACAGGTATGACAAGTCCAGCCAAAGTCCTTGGGTGTATCAAGCAACTTGTGCCTTCTGTTGTATGGCAGGATCAGGTCCTGAGTGACATCGATCATCATGTTTGCTTCATTCGTGATCCACAGTCACAATAAGCTCAAGGTCCCTTTACTCTGTCATGCTGTGACCTCACACTCTCTCTCTCTGCTGCTAAATAAGCCTGTCGGCACATGCCGCACACCAGGCAGGGATGGCCACGGCGATACAGTCTCTCTCAGCAACAGCAGGCTGCCATCGCTATCGCTCTGACTCACAGCCTAGGCCTCTGTAGGAATATTAAACCCTTGAAGGTGTGAGATCACCCATACGTGATCAGAATATTTTTATCTGAACATTCCAACGATGATGCAATGGTTATTATTAGTATTTGTAGGTGATGCAGTTTTAGAGCCCGGAATTTTACGGCCGCGACCCAGTGGTGGATAACAATATACAGGGCGGATTTTAATGAGATCTCAGCTCATGAGTGGAACGAACCATCACACTGTCTCGCAGGTATTGAATCTCTGATTTTACATGCTTGCATGCATGGATACCTTTACATTAATGGTTGCTAACCTCTGCGGGGTATTACTAATTTACTCTGGCCGCACAGGCGTCACATTATAGTTGAGAACAAAGCCTGTTGGGTAGCACATCATAATTCTGAGTGGCTTCCTGCCTGTTGAAAAAGTACCTGGAATGTGACTTGGCTACAGAATATGGAGAGAAGCGAGTGCATGAGTCACAAAGGCCCAGATGCAGGTATATTCAGGCCATCATGATTAAATCATCAAAGTTAACATTTAGTCAGGATATATTTTTCCTGTCGTGACTGATGGCATTAATATGTATGTAGTACATGCTGTTGCTATCAGTCATAGTCCAGAGACCCTGCCCTGTGCCCCAAGAGCTACAGGTAAGGGATGAGTGAAGCAGGGAACCTTTTAGAGTTCATTCAAAATGGAGGTTTTTGACTTGACCCGTCCCGCTCACCCCCGTGTCTGACTCGATCACTTCCTCAGTCTTCCTGCCTCTATACTGTGCTACAAAGCCTAAGTGCAGTAACCACATATTTTAAGTTACACAATTTGTTAGAGGGCCAATACAGAAATATATGGGGTCCGTAAATGGACGCCTCGCCCAATATGCCATTTACTGATCCCCATATATTTCCGTATTGGCCCTCTAACGAACTGTGTAATGAATTTATCCCACCAAAGACCTTTTTTTCACATGCATGCCATTTTGGCTGCTCCAGAGACGCTTAAGGAGATTATCTACTCGCACACCGTGTATGGGCTCAGAGACGTAATATGGGAATATACGGGGTTTTCACGTGACTGCTTTCAACCAATGCTATCCAAGTATTCTTGTCTAAGGTGGGATAATGGGTAAGATGTAAGTTATGCGGTGATGGGCCTGAAAGAACATGGAGGTTAGGATTTATTTGGATAGAAATTACATGATGACAAGTCAGTTAACCGTAATGTATTATAGATGTGCTAACTATTTATTTGTTGGGGCAGCAAACAAACTCTGAAGCCATTTTAACTGTAGAAATTATTTTGTAGTTACTGCTCTTTGCCTTTGTAGGGTAGCATATCCCTCCCCCTCTGTATTTATGCAAAAGATATCTTTGATTTCCTCTCTTAAATTCAATATTTGGTATTTTTGGGTGGTGCACTGGGTAGTGCTGACACCTCACAGCAAGACAGTTGAGGGTTTAAATCTGGCCTGCGGCATTTTGGCGAAGAGTATGCCACTTTGAAATATCCGAACAAAATAACTGCTGGTGAATGTCAGAGTGTTGACATTTAATCCTCTAAGAGTCACAACCCTTGTTTGAATGCATTTTGCGTTTTCTCTCATCCAGCCACTTGCATGTCTATTAGAAGTATTGTCTCTTTTGATTGGTTTGCAGATGGAGATCCTTTGTTCCACGATATGTATATTACTTCATTTGGTGTTTTGATGATGGTGATAGAGGGTGCTGTCCGACACATTGTTCCAATGTAAACACCTCACAGGGGAAGGCATAGCGCGTTCTTCCTCAGTTCATGTGAATTGGGATAAAACAGATGTTAATTTATCAACTTTCTCTGTTCGTAGGAACAGGGCGCATAGCATAGCTGTTACAGCTTATCTGACTCCAAATTAAAATTAGAATATAAGAATTAGTTTTAATCAATCACGGTTAGAATTAAACCATGAGTTTTGTTAATGTCATTGAGTCCAATTCATGAATTTAGAACTCTGTTGTGCATCGGACTCGTAACTGGTCTATACCCTAAGTCCGCCAGACCAAAAACATCTGTACAGCCCAATTCGGTGGAGAACTCTGAGGCTGACGGTCCTATTCTGCTCAGTGGTTTGACATAGAAAGTAGCCATGACTAGGGACCACCGGGGACCGGAATGAATGTTCGTTCAGGGACTGAGTTTGACGCAAAAAGGCGTTCAGGGACTGATTATTCAGTTTAATGCAAAAACAAAAAAAAGAAGGCGTACAAGGACTCTTAAGTTTAACGACATATTCTCGAAGTCTATCAACATAACACCAGTCGCAGCATGGAACACCACTGTGTACCTACATAATACTCCATTGGGTGACAGGAACTCCGAGCTGGAAGGATATAAGTTAGTTAGAGTTAGAAAACCACAACAGAATGCAATGAACAATTTATTTCGCCAGGCAGGCACACGCTTAAATCAGAAAAAGCAAATTAAATCGTTACAAGAAATTTAAAGAAATAATTCAGTCATACCTGGCGCGGCTACACACATACACACAAAGTATACGCGTGGGAAGTGCTTACCATCTTCCCTACACACTGCATATTGAGGCACGTATGGGAAGCTGTTTGCTGTATTCCTGAAATGTTTGACTACACACGGCCTACAGAGGCATCTGTGGGATGCCGTTTGCGATCTTCCATAACTATATGGACTAAATACGGCATGTAGAAGCACGTATGGGAAGCCGTTTGCGATCATCCATAACCATAGGGGCTACACACGGCATGCAGAAGCGTGTGTGGGAAGTCGTTTGCAATCTTCCTCAAATTTATGCCCAAACTCTAAAATGGCTATGACAGCAGGGTCGTAAATTACTTGGGTAGCCAAATTAGAAATGCGACCCCTCCCTGGAGGAAATTTGGGCAGGGACATTGCCAGAGGGGAAATTTTAGCAAGGATATTCTTTTCACAGGTATTAAGTGAGGGTTTGATACAATTCTAATCCCTTCTAAATATGCCCCATGCAATTTTGGAAATTTAAAGGAGTAGAATGATACCAAACACGATATGTTTGCACTACGGTTTGCCATGAAACGCCCGGTACAGTATATAATTACAAAGATAATTTGTATCAATGTTAACAATGAGCTAATGTCATATAATATAACAAAAATACACATTACATCTGTAAGATTACGGGTGAAATTAGTATTTTAAATCAGTGGGAAAAAAATCCTTGAAAATTTGTAAATGCGAAGCAATGCAAATTATTTCGCTGGTGTAGTCTCTGAAAAGTCCAGTTGATGGCACTGTGGCATTGTCCAGCACAGACCAAAGTTCCTTAAGCTGTTTTGGGGTTAACTGGAGGACACCAGGCACTGATTATTAACCCAGAGGTTCGTGACTGCTCCAGCCATGGGCCGATAAGGTTGGGTGCCTTTTGGGGCGTAAAAACCCTAATCGATACTCTCCCATGAACCAGAAATTTCTTTGCCAGGTGCTGGTGCCATTAAGATAATGGGGGTAATCCTGTGTACGTAAGAATGTACACAAATCCACCATGTGGGTTTTCTGCCGCTTACACCAAATTTTCTTATATGCATTCAGTGACCCTTATTGCTTTAAGGGGACGAGTTGACATAAACTATGGCAGAAAAATAAATGTAATCATCTGAATTCATTAAGTTTGTCTACACATTTATTCAGGGTTTTGCTTTAATTTGTCAAAGGAAACAAAAGAAATAGATGTGCGAAGCGTTCCCTCGTTTGTTTGATTGCAACTTTAATTTGTCACCGATTTATATGTGTGTCCCGATTATTTTGCAGAGGAATGGAATATGTGTTGATCTAGTGCACATAAGTAGCCCAGCTGCACCTTAATTATAATGAATTTCAGAAAAGACGGCAACATTTTGTGTTCTGTTTGCTGACATCCTTTACAAATTGGTTGATTCAAATGTAAATACAGTTGTTCGCTGAACCTTTGAACACTGGGATTATCTAGCAGTTTTGATGTAACTGTAGGATATGAGCTAGAGATGTGATTTATTCTAAATATAATTTTAAATGTCACATGAAATTGAAAAATCTGATGAAAATCAAGGAAGTAACCTGCCTCACAACAATAAGACAGAATATGTACAGCCCCAATTCCGAAATATTTGGGACAAAGTGTCAATTGTGAGTAAAATCAAAATGCAATGACTTTCAAATCACACTAGCCAGTATTTTATTCACAATAGAACAGAGGTAACATACCAAATGTTTAAACTGAGAAATTTTACAATTTCATCCACAAAATGAGCTCATTTCAAATTTGATGGCTGCTACAGGTCTCAAAAAAGTTGGGACAGGGGCCTGTTTACCATGGTGTAGCATCCCCTGTTCTTTTTAACGCAGAATGGAGGCGTCTGGGCATTGAGGAGACAAGTTTCTTGAGTTTAGCCATTGGAATTTGATCCCACTCTTGTTTAATACAGGCTTCCAGCTGCTGGAGAGTTTTGGGTCTCCTTTGACAAACTTTTTGTTTAATTATGCGCCAAATGTTCTCAATCGGTGAACGATCAGGACTGCAGGCAGGCCAATTCAGCACACGGACTCTTCCACTACGAAGCCATGCTGTTGTAATAGCTGCAGTATGTGGTTTTGCATTGTCCTGCTGAAATACACAAGGCCTTCCCTGGAATAAATGTCGTCTGGAGGGGAGCAAATGTTGCTCTAAAACCTTTATATACCTTTCAGCATTCATGCTGCTTTTTAAAACATGCAAGTGTCCCACACCATATGCACTAATGCATCCCCATGCCATCAGAGATGCTGGCTTTTGAATTGAACGCTGATAACAGGAGGGGTGGTCTTTATCCTCTTTAGCCCAGAGGACATGACACCCATGATTTCCAACAAGAATGTCAAATTTGGACTCGTCTGACCACAGGACACTTTGCCACCTTGCTACAGTCCATTTTAAATGTGCCTTGGCCCACAGAACATGGCAGTGCTTCTGGATCATGCTCAACAATGGCTTCCTTTTTGCATGATAGAGTTTTAGGTGGCATCTGTGGATGGCATGGTGGACTGTGTTTACAGACAGTGGTTTCTTGAAGTATTCCTGGGCCCATTTAGTAATGTCAATGACAGAATCATGCCGGTGAGTGATGCAGTGGCGTCTGAGGGCCCGAAGATCATGGGCATCCAGTAAAGGTCTTCGGCCTTGTCCCTTACGCACAGAGATTTTTCCAGTTTCTCTGAATCTTTTGATGATGTTATGCACTGTCGATGATGAGACCTTCAAAGCCTTTGCAATTTGACGCTGAGGAACATTGTTTTTAAAGTATTCCACAATTTTTTTTACGCAAGCCTTGACAGGTTGGAGAGCCTCTGGCCATCTTTACTTCTGAGAGACTCAGCCTCTCTAAGACATCCCTTTTATAGCCAATTATGTTACACACCTGATGCCAGTTAACTTAATTACTTGCTAAATGTTCTTTCAGCTGATTCTCTTATATATTAATTGCTTTTTCAGCCCTTTTTTGCCTGTGTCCCAACTTTTTTGAGACCTGTTGCAGCCAGAAAATTTGAAATAAGCTCATTTTGTGGATAAAACTGTAAAATGTGTCAGTTTGAACATTTGAAATATTATCTATGTTCTATTGTAAATAACATATTGACTCGTGATCTGAAAGTCATTGCATTTTGATTTTATTCACAATTTACACTTTGTCCCAACTATTTCGGAATTGGGGTTGTAAGTAAAATAAAATTTATTTCTGAAGCACATTTAAACACAACTGAAGCAGACAAAGCGCTGTACAAAGAGAAGAAAAGTCACATTACCGAGGTGCGGTATAAACAACATTAAAATGTAAACACAAATACAACCAATATACCAGCATGCATTCAAATGATGCAAACAATTATGAAGAGGATAAAGGACATGTGATTATGAGTGTATAGTTTTCATTTATTCCACAAGTCCTCCTTAAAATTTACAATGGATAGCTGGTTCTTCACACATTTAAAGTGAAGAAATATGTAGTTATTCAAAATATTAATGTTCCTCATAGAGTAACATCCAAATTTTGGGAATCATCACTGATAAATTTCTGTTTTATAGGTTAATGCTTTTTCTGTAGAGAAATTATAAATCTGATTTTAAAAAATACAGCCAAGTCTTTGATAATGTTACCAATTAGGATTATCTAGCTATAAGGCAAGGAACATCTGTGTGTGCAAGTGTGTCCTTCACATATCTCGACATCCATTCATCCAACTGACTTCAAACTTAGTGGTTGAATTGCTGAGGATCTAAAGAAGTGCAGTGTCAAGTTTGAAGTCAGCAACTGAATGCTTGTTTAAAAAATCAGACCCTTTAATTCTTTTTAATGATTGCCAGCTTTGTTGTTGTTTTGAGAGATGAAGTCGATTTTATGCATGAGATATGAGGCTCGGTTCATTGACTTTAGATGTGAAGCAAGAACCAGAAGATTAATTCAAGGGATGAGCACTAGTATTTGGAATGAAGAGCACAAATTAGTTCTAATCTGAACTGGAAAAGAAGCAAATGACCAAGATACATAACTTTGCAAGAGGACAAGTACATCAGAATCTCTGGTTTTGAGGAGATGTCGTCAGGTGGCTACTTCATTTACTATTTCCAACCAAGCATCAGTGAAGAGGCCACAGGCAGTACGGGCGAATTTTAAAAGAAAACCCACTTCCAAAACTGGGTAATGAGAGAAGGATAAAATTAGTGGGAAAAAACAAGGCCTAAAAGGCCTGCCTGGAGTTGAGTGTGTGTGTGTGTCTGTGTGTGTGTGGTCCCACAAGACATGAAAACCCAACATGTGTGTGTGTGTGTGTGTGGCGTGTGTGCATGTGTGTGTATGCGGAGCATCCAGTATTATCCAGCATCACAGATTACATAGCACCATGATGCAATCTTTGATATCATTCAATAATTTGCTCAGTTGGCTTCCTTATCCAGAGTAAATAGTCATTCATGAATACGGCATGCATAGAGACCCAGGAAATCTCTCAAGGGCATTAAAATTGCAGCAATACCTCGAAGGAATTGAATCCCCAATGCTCCATGTGCACATGAAAGTTAGGCTTCAGAAACGATTCAGTCTTTCAGCAGGCTACACCACACCTCATGCACATATTGCTCTTGCCACCTAATATACAGGTATCTAACTGAGCATAAAGAACAATTTATATCAATAGACTGTTCCAGTTCACAAAAGTCTTGGCAACCGCTATCTACCAGTGCCAGCATTAGAGCATTAGTTGGACACTTTTTCCTTGTTGTCTTGTACCATATTGCAACCTGGGTATTTATTTGAGGCTTTATATATTAAAAAAGGTCTTTCAGTGAGTGGCTTCATGCTAGCCCATAAAATCAAGATCCAGGATAAAAGCTTTTCGGGAAGAAAACTAAATTAAAACAATTGAAGATAAAAGAGGGGACCAGTCATGCAGGTTCTTTTTGGATTGGCTTGGATCATCTTATACCTTGCCTCTCTCATATTTTATTCTGCCTGAACCTGAATTAATGAAGCTGTGTCTGACACAATACTCTGTCTGGCCTATCTTTTATTTATCTGTTTATGTTGCTTTCTTTATTTCATGGCACTGGCATTCATATTTGGAAAGGGAAATAATGGAGTTAAATATTTATTGCCCAGTACTTGCTCAGCCCCAAAGCTGGTCACGGGGTCTGTGCGAAATGCCCCTCTATGTGCTGCCAGACACAGAGACTACATTGATATATCACAGGATACTGGAGCATGACCAATATTCCTCCAGTACTCTTACTGTGCATCTAGAATGCTTAGCAGTCACTAAAAGTAAATGTAACATGCGTTTAAACCAGCAGCAGACAGGTCTCCTCCTCTTCTTTGATACTGCTTTGATACTTCTTCCATTATAGCAACGGAAGATTGGGGCAGACTATGGTCTATTGGTTTGAATTGCTGAAATACAGTACTTCTGCCTTAACCAGATATGTTTGAAGGTATGTTAACCTGGTCTAGCGCTCCAAGTACCGCAGAGGCATTACTGGGAGAGGGGTCCTGCTTCCTTGCTGACTTCTGATTGGTTTGAGTTTTCTGGTGTTTTAATAGTTTGATATAATATTTGGTCTTCATCTAATTGCCTGAGAGGAAGTGGGGTGCGCAGGTAAGTTTCATTTATGCACCAGCTGCTAGTAAGATTTTTTTTTTTTTTTTTTTAATTTTGCATGTCAAAACCCGCCTTAATCTGGAATGTCCCACCATTGAACTATGTGAAAGCATGCTCACACCTAACTCATGCTGGCATCTTGGGAGAGTGTGTGTGGTTCTTCTCCGAAACATGCGTTTGTAATCTGCTGTTCATTCTGGCACAGTTTCAAACCTTGCATGCGCAGAGTGAGGGTATAGGAAACCCAAATGTGCTCCCTCAGAATGCCTGTATGGCCACTAGGGGGAGCTTGAGCAATAAAAGTATGCAAACCAAAACAGACTGTATCCCTCCCATGACCCAAAGCCAAATATGCGCTGCTCTTGCAAGGCTGCCAGCAACAGTTGGCCCTGGCATGGCTGGATTCAAACCGAGGTGATTGTGGCTGCTCTTGCACCACCTTTAACAAGTGAGCCAACCCAACATCCTCTAGTTCAGGGGACTCAAGCTGGTCCATAAAAGGGCCAGGGGGCTGCAGGTTTTAATTCAAACTGAGCGGAGCTACTCCTGATCCAACCAATCAACTGTTCAGCCTGAGATCAGTTGAGTAAATTAATTGTTTCAGGAGTGCTTCTGCTTGTTTGTACTGGAAACCTGCATTCCCTTGTCCCTTTTACGGACCAGTTTGAGACCCCTGCTCTAGTAACATTTTTATGCATCTGCAGTTCATTATTTAAAGGTCCCCTATTATACCACCAGGTGCACAACTAATTAGCCATTGTGAGCCAGTTCAAAATCTCCCCTTCCTGACATCACAAGGCGGAGTGACCACCCAGAATAATGAAATCTGATTGACTGCTTGGCTGAAGTTAATCACGTCTTCTTGCCTCTGTTTGGTTACTTCCTCATGTGATGTCAAGAGGGGAAAGAATTTGCAATGGCTTGTAATAACTAAGCAGCTGTGCTCCTGGTGACATAATAGGGGACCTTTAATAATGGATTGTAACAGGTCAAGACTTTAAGATAAGAGAGAGGGAGCTTCTTCATTCTATCAAAATGAACTGATTGGCGTTATAGGGACAGATAAAGTTTGCCATTTTGTTATATTTGTAAGTTCTCACATATTTTCTCAGGAGACCCACCAGAACAAAGGGCAAAGGACCATGTTGACAAGTGACTCATCAGTAATTTTTCCCTGTGAGGACCTCCCCCTCAAAAGGTCTCCACACATGCCTGCTGTCCTGAATTTAATCCTCTGGAATGCTTACTCTTTCTCCTAGTCTATTATATTTCATTATTTTGGTTCCTCAAGCAGAATTAAAAGTGCTGAAATTAAAATTTGTACGAGCTACTTATGATGTGCCCTCATAAACATTAATGGCTTTTTGTCTTTTAATTACCACTTTTCTAACTTTGATATCTATTGACAGTGCCATTATATGTGGTCTTGGGATTAGAAATTGTCAGTTTAAACTTTAATTTCCAATGCTTTCTCTTGCCTTACTAGCTATGCAGTATCTTGGATGTGTGCTGAATATTTTTATGCAAGGTTTATTTACTTAATTATCTTGCCTTCACTTAATGTACATTTAGCCTGAGGTTCATGGAGATCATGACTGATGATGGTACTCATTTTATGAATGAAACCTTTTTAACTCTGGTAAATTGTTTCATTGAATTGTGTCACAAACCTTGACTGAATTCCCATTGTTCCTCCTCCCATCCAGCAACTTGCATCTTTTTTAGAAATATTGTCTTTGATTGGTCAGACGTTTTACGTGCCTTCCAAGCCGGATGTTATGCATTTTGTTCCCCATTCCCATGTGTTTCCATGGCGTATATAACCCATTGCTCTGAGTGCCAAAGTTGCTGTATTGTCACTTGCTACATACCCTAAAAGCAGCCAGTCAGTATCTTCCTGGTCTAGATTTTATCGTCTTCAGAAATTCTCATAACCTTTCATGATAGTAAAATATGAAGGTTCTCTTCCCAGTCTTATTAACAGGAATAAGCTCCCAAGCCTTTCACTTGGTCTACAGGATTGGTGCTGCATTTCTGTTAACCAGACTTCTGTCTGTTCCTCTGCCCAGTTTATTAGGAACACCTGCCAAGACCTCTGCGGTCATCGGGATTGGGACTGCATTACTGCTAAACTCTCCAAACCGGCCATCTGACATTTCTGCTCTGGTGAGGGTGATCTCCATCTGGCTACTGAAGCAGGATGCCACTGGCCGGGCACAGACAGGCCCTACACTCAAGCCCACTACCATCTGGACTGAAATGTGCCATTCTGCTCTGGGATCCATCCCTTGCAGTCAAAAGCAAATTACTTTCAATAAACACCACTATCAGACTGTACTTTGTCTCTGAATCATAACAGAACTGACCATGACTGTTGTATATGGAATTATAAAAGGCACGTTGTGTTTAGCTCCTGTTGGATAATCGCCATTGAGCATACCCCATATTTTGCCCCCACAGTTTTTCAAATTGATCTCTATTGTATGGTGAAGATTGGGTGATGAGTTCATGGAAATCCTCTGTCTCATTACAAACTGCACAGGCGCTGCTTCAAGCCAAGCTAATGTGTGCTTCATACACATTACTTTCAAAGGAAAACACTACTGCTCTTAGGTTTGAATCACTTGACATTGAAATGGTTCTTGCTATTTTGTTCAGTGTGTTTGTATCATAGTAAATTATATGAAACAAGCACCAAAAGGTACTTTTATTAATTTCAAGTTGTTTTATTCAGTATTTCACTCATTTTGGAGAAAAACATTTTCAATTGATAAATTACATAATTATATGTTTTAGTGATTCCTCAACGAATTATCGACTGTGATATTTAATCATTGCTTTACAAATTGCTAGTTTCAGACATTTAGGTTATTAAATTAACTAATGAATCATTCTTAATGGATTTTCACATGGGCTGCAATATTTTCCGTAAGTCTGTCTTTGAAGATGGGATTACTTCATAAGCTTTACAGTGCAGGTTATCCCACAGCTGCTCCATAGGGTTAACATAAGGTGACTGAGCTACTCGCTCCATTTTTTTTTCTCCAAAATGTCTCTACTGAGAATGATTTTAGTGCTTTGGGTTGTTGTCTTGCTTTTCCCCCATTTAATCTGTGCTAAAATAACAATTGCTCAGTTTTTAGCAGTTGTGTAGACTGAACACAATGCAGGTGATTTTCACTTCCGCACCACTGCCCATCTGACCAATAATCCTGCACGCTGGTGAAATCAAAAGCCGCTTTGAAACGTTTAGACTTGGCCGGAGTTTCTCAGAACATTTAACATTTTTTTCTCCTCAGTGGCTCTTTTTAAGAGGCAGATATCTGACCAGAGCTGGGGTCCAGTTATAATGACAACTTGTTTAGTTTTTAAAAATTTTGCTTTCACAATGTGAAATTTCTTGACTAGCTGTTACAATTTATAAAGCGATGGGCAAAAACCAGGGCTGTATGGACTGTGGCATAGGTTTCACCATCATCTGCATTTTTTCTCTCTTTTTAGACAACATTAAAAAAAATTAATTTTACTATTTTATTCAATGTTACTTATTGTGGCAGATTTCCATCTTTCATATTTCACTGGCTGTTTATTTTAAGGAAGACATCCAGGAATTTTCCAACAACTGCGTTTGAATTAGTATCATCTAGCAAATCTAAAGTATGTTGACAGAGGTATTTGATCATTTCTAGAACCTAATTTTCATGATTATTTAGAAATGCGAAGATTTGGATTAAAAGGTTTGCTATATATATATATATATATATATATATATATATATTAGCCCTGAATACTTTGCTGAACAAAGCAGTGCCGGGGAACCATTCCCATTAATCTGGCATTATAAAGCCTTGCTTCCGAAAAACAGAATCATATCCGCCCATTTTTTTTTTTTTTTTTTTTTTTTCCTGAAAACGTATTGACCTTCATCTATGTAAATGTAATGAAATTTGAGTGGGTCATCTTTTATATTTCTGACCTTAAATGCTTCCACTCTTGCGTTTGGGCAAATGCACACGATGTCCAGGCGGAGGCACAAAAGCGAAGTTACTCTAATGTGTGCAATAAAAATTGTCATTTATCTAAAATGTTTTCTGGCAAGGCCTGCAGGACTGCAAGATGCATAAAGAAAAAAGAAAAATCGTGGGATGTTACTCAAACTCTTAATCTACACCGTGCGCATATCAACCGCGTTTTAGTTGCTCGTCTCTCGGGACAGAAAAGCTCCTATATTTTAATAAGTGCTGCACTGCACACCAGCTGTGTGGAGGCGCGCGTCCCAGCTCCGACTTCCGTGCATAACTGAGACCTGCCCTGGCCACACGTGTTCCTTGTTCTGTTTCATTATAGTCATCTAATTGTGATTTTTTTTTAGGCTCATAGTGGCTGAGTTTAGTCTGCCGGTTTGTCAGTTTATTCCAGGTCCCTTTATGTTTGTTGGTTCAGTACATTATAGTTTCGTTTTGTGATCACTTTGATTTGTGTTTTTTGCATTGCCACGAATTCCACCGCTGCAGCTTTGTCTCCTTGGGGATCGCACTGTCTGTTTCAAAACCCATTAGAATCAAAACCCCACTGTAGCCCAGAAATGTATTTAACTCCACTGTTATGTATCCAATACCATATATTCAACAAAGAGTCGCATATTCTTGGCTTGATTCAGGAAAATCTCGTGTGCGATTGGTGAATTATGTTGGGTGCATGGTAATTAAACCTCAATGAAAAATCACTGTCTCCTCGAATTTCTCATTAGATTAGGGGAGAGCCGGTGCGAAAGTAACGTGGGACGAAAGTAATACAGCGATTTACTCATGGCCATCCGCACTTCGATGCGTCAAATTAGGTCAGCACGTGCAGCTCGCAACACTCTCCAAGCCCGGGAAAAATCTTGAGGTTCAGTCGCTCCCCGCGAAACGAGACCGGGAAGACCGTTTTCCACAGTGGTGAGTAAATTCAGACAAATGGTAAACTTTTTTGATTTAAAGATTGTCTTTATCGCTCCCTGTGTCATATTTATGATGAAATGATGGGTCATTTAGTTTTGTAACATATCCTGAAGTTTGAACTGTCAGACTTTTCCCACTTTAGAAGCAATCCTGGTTCAAATGTCAGGAGTCACTGTCGGGGCAGAAGTAGCAACGGTTACGTTCGTCCTTCTCTGCTAATGTGGCCGCATTGTGTGTTTTAAAGCTCATTAAAAAACGTGTGTGTGTGTGTTATATTTTACCGACAGAAAATGCCAAGAGTTAGGGTCAGAACTACCCAGAGAGGAAAGGTTGACCAGCAGGTTTACGGAAGGGTCCTTTTTGATGTCCAAAGAGGCGAGAGTTTAAGGAGGGCAGCAGAGGTGCACGGCGTTTGTCATGTCACCCTGTTCAGGTACTGCAAGAGGAGGGCAGAGGCAGGAGGGCAGCAGACCAGAGCCCCAGGGTACAGGGCTCACAACAAAGTCTTCACAGAAGAACAGGAGAAGAGACTGCAGGCATATATAAAGAGAGCAGCTGATATATATTTTGGCCTGAGTCCTAAAGAGGTTGGAGTAACACTGCAGACAGAGCTACACCACAACCGCCATTTGCCTACATCAAAGTCATATCATTTTTAAATTAACTTGACATTATTTATGTCATTGACATTATTTATTTATGTATTAGAAGCGTGAGTTCAATGTATAGCTAGAGTCATACTAAAAGCAATTTTAAATAAATCCACATTAAAAAAAAATCAGATTAATTGTAGCAACATACTCTCAATTAACCAATTTTTTCATGCTGTTTTAGGTGCGAAAGTTTGCATATGAGCTGGCCGAAAATATTGGCCTCAAAACTCCATGTTCATGGGAGAAAAACCAGATGGCAGGGAAGGATTGGCTCACCTCCTTCCTCGAGCGCAACAAAACCCTGTCCATCCGTCGACCTCAAGCCACCAGCATGTCCCGTTCCACCAGCTTCAACAAGACCAACGTGACAGCGTTTTTTAAAAACCTAAAGACTGTCCTCACCCGCTATAATTTTGAAGCAAAGGACATCTGGAACAGGGATGAAACAAGTCAAAATTTATATTTAGATAAATTAAAAAGCAACAGTGATTTGCAGCAGCAACAGCAATAATTCATTTCATTTATTATTTCAGGTACCACAACGGTTCAAGTGCCAGACAAAATCATTGCCACCAAGGGACAGCGCCAGGTCGGTGCTGTGACCTCTGGGGAAAGAGGGACATTGGTGACTGTTGCCTTTGCTGCCAACGCACAAGGCAACTTTGTTCCCCCTTACTTTATCTTCCCAAGGAAGAAGTTCCATGACCACTTCATCCGGAATGGCCCTCTTGGCTGCACTGGTTCTGCCAATGGATCGGGGTGGATGCAGGAGACAGATTTCTTGGCATTTTTACAGCATTTTGCAAGGCACACCCGCGTGACCCCAGAGTCAAAGTTGCTGCTACTCTTAGACAATCATCCATCACTCCTCTCTGTGGTAGCTATTGACTTTTGCAAGTCACATGGCATTATACTCCTGTCTTTTCCACCCCACTGCTCCCACCGTCTTCAGCCGCTAGATCGAAGCGTTTTTGGTCCTCTGAAGCACTACAGTAACAGTGCAGCAGACAACTGGATGCGAATGAACCCTGGAAGAACTTTGACCATCTACAACATCCCAAGTCTTGTGGCTAAAGCTCTGCCTCAAGCTGTGACAGCAAGCAGCATTTCATCTGGGTTCGAGTGTACCCTCGAGTGGCCCTTTAATCCAGATATTTTCAGTGAGACAGACTTTGCTCCAGCTTTTGTGACCGACCGTCCTGCACCAGCACCAGCTCCATCACCAGCGCCCTCTTCATCACCAGCGCCAGCTAAATCACCAGCTCCATCACCAGCGCCCTCTTCATCACCAATGTCCGCTCCATCACCAGCGCGCGCTCCCTTAAGACACCACCAACCTAGCCAGAGCCCATTTGAGCTGCATCCCCATGAGTCTGCCATTCCTGTAGATGGTGAGAGTTTGTGTCTGTGTGTCTCTTTAAATGTGCATGTTGAGCCTTGCCAAGCAATTTTTTTTTTCTTTTTGGAAATATTATCTATCCAGGTATGCTTGTGGTTCCAGGAACATCTAGTGGCACACCAATACAGAGGTTCAGCCCAGAAAAGGTTCGCCCATATCCAAAGGCTGGCTTGAGGAAAGAAAATAAAAGAAGAGGCAGAAAGAGGTGAGCAGAGTGTAATTTTTAACTTGTCTTGATTTTCTTGCTTGTATAAAAACAAGCTGATTCTGACTATCATCTCATTGAATGTTGCAGGTCAACAGCAATATTGACCGACACCCCAGTAAAAGCTGCTTTGGAGGAGGAGAGTCGGCAGAAAAAACAGTCCTCTTCAAAACACCCAAAGAAAACATTGTTTAGTGGACACACTGCAACCACAGTTTCTCAGGGCGATGATGAGGAATGTCTTGTTTGTGGGGAGACGTTTGCCTCATCTTTGCCTGGAGAAGTGTGGGCGCAGTGCATCTTTTGTCTGCTGTGGTCACATGAGGCATGCACTGAGGGTGCAGCTCATTATATCTGTCACAACTGTGATAATGAGTAATTTTATAATTTTTATAAATAGACCAATTGCACGTTAAACATGTTCGCGTTTACTTTTGAAACATTTGAAGCAAATGAAAATGTTTAAAACAAATCTCTGATTGTTTCTGTTTCTGTTCTAATGTCATTTTTATGATTGAATTAAATAAATTCATTCATTTAAAATGAAATAAGTTTTTTTTTAGATAAAGGGCATTGTATATTTACAATAGCATGTTAGCAAAGACATTGTTTGATTTTTTTAATGAAAAATGACAGTTATTTAAAAGATTCCAGTTAATTTCATCTCGTTACTTTTGTCCGGCTCATGTGCTACTTTCATCCCGACTGGAGGGGTCGAAAGTAGCAATGTGCTACTTCCGTTCGACGTCAAACTATGCCGAAGTCAATATATATTGGGATGATTTAGCATCTGACATTGACAGAGCACACACGAAAATAGTTAATTGCTCCGAAAATTTTTTTTGGTCTGTAACGTTATCTTTTAAAATGACATCTATGTGAAAAATGTTACTTTCGTACCAGGTCTCCCCTACGAAGTGAGCAGTCAAAAACTTCCCATATCAGCGAGGAACTATTATTTCTGAACGTGAATTTAGAAGACCTTTGCTCGACTGAGCTTGCAAAGCGTGGTGTAGACGTCGCTGATTATACGCAACCGCTGTTGATAAAATGCTTGACGATCATCTGTGCAGTGCAGATTAGGAGTGACAGTGATTACAAGGTGACGTTTCACATGAAAATATGTTGTTTTCTCTCTGTTATGTCGAGTTGTTTAGCCCAGCTCCGGTTATTAGACAAAACCTTGTACACAATGGAATGCATGTGCAAGCTTAATTCATTTTAATGGTCGATATTACTTGGTAAAACTATTTCACTACTGCAGCTAAATGTAACGTTGTGTCTGTGTAAATCAACATTTTCCTTAATAAATAAGAGAAAAAAAACAAATATGCAGAAAAATTCGACTCAGTGGAGTACCTTGTATTACAATTCATTCTATTCATTTGGTTGTTGCACATTCGAACAGTCATGCGGAGCTTTAGTTGCACTGTTTCTGCACTGTCTTGCAGAACAACACATAGACTTGACCTAAATAATGACACAATGGCATACTAAACTGATTTTGTCCAATTTTAATGCAAATTCAAGCAGTCTAGATGTGATTAATGCACTACCACAACCAGCCATTGAGAAGCTGGCATTCCCTCATACAAATGGCCGAAAGCATGTGGGTGCCTGCTCATCCAAACTCTATTGTGCTGTTGGTCCTTCGTTGTTGCAGTTAAGATGCCTCTTTTCTCATTGATGGCTCTCCACTAGATGTTAGGACCGTGCTGCTATGACTAGTGACCATATAAGCCTCAGAAGCATTTGTATTGTTGGGCAATGATGTTAAGCAATAAAGCCTTGCTAAAATTTTTTTTTTTTTTTTTTAATTTGGCATCTCCAATCCCACCCGAATCTGGAATTTTCAATTCGGGAACAATGTACAAGTTCATAGGCTTTTTCGCACATGCAGCCCCCTGTTGCCAAAGCAGAAGGCTGTACTCAACTCGCGGCTCTCCCTCGAAGCACTGTTACTTATACATTCACTGCTAGAGATTTCGCAAGCTCAGAACGAGGGCGGAGAATACTCGCAGATATATGTCTGCAGAATCTTCGTTATGAGCGCCCGTCTGGCCATCAGGAGGCGCCTAGGGGAACTGTAAGGTACATTACCCTTCCCAGCAGACCTTTACCAATTTGCATCCCTGTAGCGCATTGGCCAATTGCGCGCTACTTCTGAGGAGAGCTGTCGACCACCGCTGGTTGGTACGAGGCGGGGATCGAACCCGCGCTGTGATAGTCACTTCTGCTTCACAACGCGATGCTTTTCCGAGTGAGCCATCAGGCAGCTCCTTGCTTAAAATTTGGCTTTCTGGTTGATCCAGCAGTGTTTGAAGGGCCTGAGGGCAGGCAAGCCAAGTTCTTCATGAGAATCTCACAAAGTGATATACAGATTGGTGACAAAATACAAGAAAAACCTGAATAAATAAGTGGAGAAATATGCTGTGGATGGGATTTTTCTGGCACGATTTGGGTCCACTTGTTCCCTTAAAGGGAAGGGTCAGGCCAAATTGTCATTTTGAGTGATACTGTATCCTGTGATGACACATCTCAATCAAGATTTGAGTGGTCTTCTCCAGGATTGCAGTACCCCCATCCATTGGAAAGGAATGGTCATCTATATGTTTTATGCATATGAAAATAGTATGAATCATATGCCAAGGCCTTGGCAGTCTCCAGATCTCCACTCAGTTGAATATGTATGAGAGATTTTGGATTGGCAGGTTAGCCAGCGCTGTCTGCTGCCATCATCAAAATGTAAATCAAGGGAATTTTTGCTATCTTATATTTCATATCTGGGGAAAATTGTGTTCCATCCCTCCACTACAGTTCCAGAAACTTATTCATTTATTTATTTATTTATTAGGCATCTGCAAGCCAACACATTCTCATCCCGACTCGTCATATAGTGGGGCTACCTGACCAAGCGTCGATATACAATGCAATAGGAGGCTTTTGTCGTCCTTATTTGATGCTTAAGGTTAGGGTTTGGGTTAAGTGTTAGCAGCGGTGTGCAGTCACATGTTCAGAGGGGCTTCAGTAACCTTACCCTTTACCGCTCAACTGTCCTCTCACTGTTCTCATTCAAGTTCGCCTGATTAACAATCAAACAATTTATCAACTGAACGACCAAGACCAATCCATTTTCCATAATAAGAAATGATAATGAAAAAATGAATGCCTATTGCCAACATTTATATAATTGATACAACATTGTTCGGATAGAAACATAGATGCAACAAATCCGAAACTTTCGCTTACTTCGCAGCAATTATTTTCGCCATCACTCAGCTGTGCAGCGTACCTAACAACGCCCTTTAGCTGTCACTACATTCAGACTATAGAACGGATTCTCTTGGCTTATTGCTCAATGAGCCTCGCAAACTAGTTTACGCAAATCTGTGCTGTTTCACGAGCTACACGAGCGCAGAAATTATAAAGACATATTAATATTTTACATAGCCATTGATGTACGGAAGAAAACATCGTATTATGTTGTGGTGCAATGTATAACAAGGCTTTCAAAAATGAATTAGACTCTCGTCGGTTCTACCAATTAGTCTGAGCAACAGTTGCTAATCGGGAGAGGTAAACTGCGAGAGGCTTAGGTCATTAAGCGGTGAAAGGTAAGGTTATTGCTGGCCCCGTGTTTCTGCCGATGGATCGCCAGTGAGTGTTAGGGGTTAGGGGGTGGGGTTCATTTTAAACTGGCATCAAATAAGGATGCCAGTATTTACGCTTGGTCAGGTAGAGTCACTGTATGATGCGTCAGAGGGCTCTCCAAGCCCAACTAAGTCTGGACTGTCCGTCAGAAAATGTCATATATGCATGCTCGAATGTAACTCTTGCTGCCATCTTGGGAGGGCACAGACGATTTGCGGCTCTCCTTGGAAACACATGCCTGTCAGCTGCTGCTTCTTTTCACTTGCAGTTTCAAACCTCTCGTGCGCAGAATGACAGCAGAGGACACATGAACATAAGCTTACTTAAAATGCAAATAAACAAGTACCCTAATGGCCTGTAGGAGGTGCTCAAAGCCAATCATGTGCTTCCCTCATGAGGCTGCTGACCACAGCTGGCACTGTCATAGCTGGATTCAACCCATGATGGTCACTCTTGCTCGACAAGCAGTGCCTTTACTGAGTGAGTCAACCAAGCAGCCCAGTCCAGCTACTGGTAGAATCAATGGCAAGTTGTACTGAAGCAGTTCTGAGGTGGCTCAATATGTTACTCAGGCAATGTTTTGGTTTTTCCCTTAATTTTTCACCCGTATGTATGTGTCATACTCTGCTGGAACAGAAAATGGCACATCCCAAACTGTTAGAAGCACGAAATCATCTGGACTCTAATAGCAAGCTATTCGATCCAGATTTTGCTTGTATGAAATTAAAAGGCCAAGCCCAAACCCAAAAAAGCACCCCAAGACCAAAACCTGTCCACACACTTTTAGCCATGGGTGTAACTTTGAATAAAGCAATTAAAGATGCGAAATTACAGGCAGCCACGGCTTTGTCCATGTCTCATTGTCAGTGCAGGACAGTGTTCATCGCTCATTAAATAACCACACAAGGCAATCTCTTCCGTGCTGTCGTGTTCTGATGTAGGGACCGTAAGTCATCGTTTCTGAGAAATGGCATTTTCCACACCTTGCGTAGCCCGAACAAAGATAACTGAAACTAATTCACACCCTCTCCCTGCCGAGACCCTTGCCGCACTTTTTGAAAGGTGTAATAATGCTTTGATTTAGCAGGTTTGAGTCAGCTTTTATTTACATACACTCTGAGCACTCAGACAGTGTGGAAAATTTCATTTGAAATTGAGAGTATGAATGTAACACACTGTCACTGCTGCAGAAGCATTGTTTTTAGGACCATTAGTCACTCCCGTACCTGTTCTGAATTCGCAAGCAAAGGACACCTTCAGAAGCTTTCTGCAATAAATTGCACTACAATCTGTAGTACAGCCAGCATGTTGTGTTGTATGATTATTTTACATTTCACTCTCAGGCCCTAGAAAATGGCATTTCTTTGCAATACTGCCTGTGCGGTCTAACCACAGGTCATTGATCTCTTCAATTCAATTACAGCTTTTCCATCCTTTCCGTACTGTGCATTTTATTGTCTGAATTCATTTAGTTGGATATGTTTTCAGGCAGCGTCAGGCTGAATTCATGCTTGGGTTGTTCCAGTTTTTCAGGATTTAGATCAGAAGTCTGCTCAGGACTCTATCCTGAGATTTTAAGGACAGACATAAACTGAAACTGAGGATAAAAATACTGCATCTCCTGCACTAATATTATGTGAAAGCAGTGTAGGACCGTAAAGTTTATGAGCTCTACCAGTCTACAGAAAGCAGTCGGTCTGAGAAGTCTGTTTTTTTTTTTTTTTTTTTTGACTCAGCAGCTCCGTAATTTGAAACCTCTTCGAAATACAACTTTTTAGAGCATTCTAAAAAAAAATTCTGAGTGGGGAGTGGGGTAGAAAATGTGAAATGCTGTTTTGGTTCTTAAAAAATGAGCCTTGTTTCAAACTGGAGCACTTAGAAGCAAATGCCCTAATGCAACTTAGGGAAGTGGAATGGCTGCTCAATTTCTAATAGGCTTACAAAGCTTTTATTACATGTCTTCTGCTAATATGTTGTGCTACAGCGTGGCTGCATTAGAATGCTGATTAACATTTAGGTTAAAATCCACTGGCACCCCGCAAGAAAGTGATTATAGGTTCATATTCCAGTTGAGGTCCTCAATTCTGGATCATCACTTCTTCAATGGTTTCTTCATCCTCGCCTGGGTTTTGTCTCACTCCATGAACAGATGAAACATGGCAAGTGGCGTGTTGCCCTTGAACTTGACGCTGCACTGTGGCTGCCCACTGCTCTTGTATGGCTAGAATGAGACACTTGTATGGGGCAAATTGCACCACTGAGTCAAGGAGGTATAACTAAATTTACACCTCCTACCTCACAAACAAAAATCACAGAAGTGAGTGCTTCATAAAAATACCATAATAGAATCTATTTTAGGCTCACGCAGTGGTTCCCAATCTCAGGCTTGGGGCCTCTCAGTTTATTCCAACTGCAGTTACTATCGTAGATGTTTAATTAGATGATAATTTGTCCTAATTAGGTGCATTTCATGTTTAAAGCAATTGTTTACCATTTTATTCCACATTTTGACTAATATCCATGTGTGCTTTGAAGAATTAAAAAAAAAACCCTTGAACATATTTTGTTCATTTTTCTATATTGCAAACAATTTAAGGTAACAACATTTTTATCATTCTTCATGGTATGTCTAAATATCTGCCCAAATGTGGCTGGAGAGGGCAGATGATGTCTAACTCTAAATGCAAGTAATTACCATAAATTAGCATGTTGTTAAAATCTAAATTGCAGTAGTGGTTGGAAGAAAAGTGAGCATCCGCAGGGGGGCGCCAGGTTTGAGTTAGGGAACCACTGGGTTTTCTCTTTAAGCATTTGGTTGCCTTTTTGGTAAAACTCTGCTTCAATTTGGTCTGCTTTTTTCATTGAGTAAGATACCACAGTATCACTGAAAAGTGCAATGATAGTGCAGCGAAATGTATTTTATTATTTTAAGGGATCTTAGATGAACCATGAGACAGAATTACAGGCAACAAGCTTTTAATTCGCAGTATTTAAATGTTTATATATTTGACTTTTCAAAGAAAAAGCCGCATTGAGTCTCCACATTTTCAGATGTGCAAAAGTAAGCTACTCTACTATATATGCTGTACTAATATTTGGTTACAGAGTCCATAAATTCATTAACTGTATCCGGCTGCTTTATTCACACCATAGTCACCATCCTAACATGCACAGAACGAGGGTTGAGGAAACCTGGACATGTGCCATTTCAGAGGGCATCCTATGGGTGCTGGGATGGCCAGTAGGAGGCGCTTGAGAAACAAACAATGGTAACCGAATTGATTGTATCCCTCCCATATCCCAAAGCAGCACACAAAGCCAATGATGCACTGCTTCTGCCTGCTGGCCAAACTCTACTGAATGAGCGGATCCAGCAGCTCACATCGCCTTCTTTTATCATCCTGTAAAATCATTTGTTTATGTATTTATTTACTTATTTATTTCGTTCTTATAAGTCTACTAGCATTTTTTCTTTCGCAAGTCTTTACAATCTGATGCTCTTTATATCCTGAGCTTCGATTTCTTCTTAAAGAACGTCCTTTTTTTCAGTACACAATTAGTGCTTTTGACTTCGGTATGACTGCAAGTGCACATCTTTGCTGATTAATACAAAAGCGAAGACCATGAGGAGACACAAACTGCTCTTTTCATCTGTAAACGATCTATAGAGAAGGAAATACAAGGACAACAGTTGACTCCTGCCTGACATCAGTTAATTTAATTTTGCACAGTTGAAAAAGGGTGAACTCAACAGTTTCCATTAAATGCAAAATGTCATGAAGTACAACCTGTTTGCATGTTAGTTTCATATTCATGATTCATGTTGATGTCTACAGAAGCATCAATAAATCAATCAATCAAAGAGCTAATGAATAATACACAAATTTAGAAGTTTATTTATATGCTACCAAAATTTAAATATTTTCAGCGTCCTCCACCACCACCCCTACCCAATATAAGTGATTCATCGCGGTACTGGCATTTGCTTGGAAAAAAAAAAAAAAAAAACCTTTGCCTTCTCCTTGTGCTGTTAGCTTGTTTGTCGTTCATACTGGTCAGATGCCGTTTCCAGTTCGACATAAAAACACTGAATAGTTTAATTGGAGTCTATTCGATTATTTCCGACGTTTGTGCGAGCTCAGACATGAAAGTCAGAACCGTGGTTACCTTGGAGACAACGGCGTAATTTCAATAAGAAATTTGTCTGAAGGAATAGTGTCCACAGCACTTTGATAGGCACAATGAATAAAAATACTACGGTCAAAATAATTGGCTATTTAATTATTTTAAAATGTCAATAAAATGTAATTTAATTTGGTTTATCTTAAACATCTGGTTCGTTAGCAATGTGCCATTTTCGAAGCTTGTTGCATTTCATTTGCTTTATAATTCTCTTCGCATTCCCGCCATCCATTTTTTGTCTGTGAGCTGCAGAGACCACTTGTTACCAGCGCCCCGCTACTGGCGCGCTTTCCTGTTCACTAAATATCACCCTGCCATACAGCTTCATTCACTGCAGGGAGTTCAGACGGTCCGCTCGGCGGCTTGGTAGCGGAAGACGGAGTCTCATTCAAGATGGACATTACGGTTATGCGCAAAACAGTACGTGTTTGTCGTGTGTGTTTAAGGCGCAGTCAAATACATAAACAGGACTCATATGATGCCCAGATACTTTCAAACCATGCATCAGTATCGCTTGAAAATGCATTGGTCTTTTTGCAGGAGACAAATGTAGATAATGCAACACGCGCGCGCACACATTCGTTCAAATCTAGACGTAAAAATCTATCTATTGCATCGCGAATGCTCGTGCATGCACACATCTGCGCGCGCGCGGACCCAGAGGCGTTGCTTGTCCTAGTCCATGGAGCTTAGAGTCTGGGGTCAGACCCCAAACATTACATAGCCACGATTTTGAATTTTGTTATGATACGTTTAGATTAACAACACGACCAGGTGGCTCCAAGAACAATGGCGTCAAAACTTGTAGATTAGAATGCAAAGACTGAATACACAGCCTGAAGAGCGGAGCTGTCCAAGGTCCCGGGGTGCTGAAATGGAATCTGCGACCTGATAGACTTCACCAAACAATTAAGGGATATTTCTGTGTTTTATAGAGTCGCAAGAAATATCCTTTAATTGTAAGATTAAGACTATCATTCCCGTCTTCCATCTGAGAGTCTTCTTTCGAATATAAGATCGAGTGTGACAAACTCCCAACTGCCATTTTACTTTTGTAGTTGACATCTTCTGACTGAGGCAATCAGGCAATTAGAACATATATTGAAACAAATGGTGCCACATTAAAACGATTCCGTTTCGAACTGCAATCAAAACACATAGACTGGTTTTGGTTTGAGACTTGTCCAAAGTTGGACACGCACGTTAAGGATGCGCTTTAGTGGACAAGATTCAGTAAACCCAAATGTCGCTTACTGCATGTGCTATTGGTAATCGGCATGGTTTCCTCTTTTTGCAATAAACCGCACAGTTGGTTTTGCTCATGTTATTACTCTCCTCAGTCGTGTGGACAACTGGATGCTCCTCCCGTTCCTCCTTTTCTCTGACAGTGACATTCGAAAATTGTACATTCGTGAGAAAACAAAAAAGCAAGAGGATGTTAATAGCACATCAGTGTTCTGTAGCTATGTCATCCTTCTTCGTCTTGAAACTTCATAGCCTCTATTGCAAAAGTCCATAATATTTTGAGTGGGTTCGCAATACAGCTATACTGGACAGCCCAGTAGAACTACTGTCATCAAGCCATTTCCCGCATGGTTTCGTGTTTCATTTATCTAATTCCTTGGTTTCCACTCGTAAGACCCCTGATATTTCCACTTAGCAGTTCTGAGCTGCATCCTTGTTCCACAGTGCCGGCAACTCTTTCTCCAGTTGTAGGGACCGTACACGTAGCCTCGCATTTCCTTCGATATCATTTTTGCTTGTAGCTTGAAAGTTTTATAGCTCAGCATTAACATTCGCGATGCTGTCGTTCTTTCCCTAACCTACAGGCAGCATAGTACGGAATTAATTTGAGTTCACTCAGTGTTAGTTAACTGCTTCCTACACACTTCCTTGCTCATTAAGGTAGGCTATGGAATTTTTGCGACCTCTTCCTTAAGCGTTTAGTTTCCATTAATATTATGTCAGTTGATGACACTCAAATCCAACGCAAACACGCTTGGTTAAACCACTCAGCCTCCGGGTTTGGGATGCCCGCTGTCCGTCTGTGCCTGCGTCTATCTCCGGCTTGCTCAAATTCCATCTCTCCCTTGCTTCTCCGGACAGCTCAGTGGTGTAGATAGAAAGTCTCTGCAGTCACGTGGTGCGGAGAAGCGAGAGAGAGCGAGCGAACGAGCAAGAGCGTGGGGGTGTCCCTCCTCCGCAGTTTTGCAGTTTGTTATGTCTCAGACACCGTGAGCGCTGGATAGAGGGAGAGCTAGATAGCAAACGTCGGATCCTTTACTTGCCTCTGAACAGCCAGTATTTCCCAGCCTTTTATCCCCGCCGTTTTCCTCCCAAACCCTATAACTATTTTTTTTATTTTGTCTTTATCAAACGTAGTCATTTTTCCCCTCTGTTGAGTAACAGTTTAATTTTCACCCATTAGTCAGCAATTATTAGTTTTGTAAATTATATATTTTACGGTGTGGCATCCTCCATTTGGATTTGTCCGATCGCCGAAGGAGCGTGGATGAACACATTTGGTAAAACTGGAGATGGAATTGCTCATGATATGCCTTTCTTTTTGGATATTGCAATGCAATTCAGTGAGAGCGGACTCCATCATTCACATCGGTAAGGAGCCTATAGGCACAGAGACAGCCCGAAAAGGAGAAAATATACGATGTATGTCCCGTGAATGCATCAAATAACCAATGGAGATCAAGTGTAATTGTGCTAAACTGTAGCAAAGATTCTAAACATGAATAGGTGGTGGCGAGGGAGTACGAGGGAGGTTGATATGGGGTCTTGCTGAAACTAAATATCTTCAGTTGGAATGGTTTATCCTTGGTGCCGTGGTAGTTCCAACAGCATCTTTGAATCCCATGTAGCTGATATATTTTGCTTGTGTGTTTGCAATAGGCTTTCTAGCAATGTTATGACTATGCAAGTAAAACTGATTTCCTACGCTGAGAGCTACTGTGGACATGTTTGAAAAGCCTTAGTTTTGAAAGTGCACAATATGAAGTCCGCTGTCTGTATCTAAAGTGCATTTCCAAAACGATTATGGAATAAATGTGGTGCGTTTTACTTCTAGGATAATTTAAAAACACAAGTAATTTTAGAGCTGAGATAATCTAAACCATTATGTGGAATTTTAGCTTCCCCTCCCCCTCCCCACCTATAAGCTTGAACTTTCTATTGAACGTGAGCGCAATATTAATAAAGGGTTGCTTATGAAGTAAGCTGCCAAAGACACGAGCGAATAAGTACTTGTATATCAGTTTTCCACTGAATGGACATAAGATACGCAGTTCAACAGGTCGCCTATTTTACAATCGTGTTGGTAGTAGTGGAAGTTGTTTCGTAAAATCATATGTAATGCTTTATTAAATTAAATGGTTTGGAATTGCCGACAGCAGTCGAAATGCAGGTTGGCGGCGAATGCAATCAACCCACATTAGCACTCAAGACGATATCCCGGAGGTGTGCACAAAGTACTGATTGCTTATTTTATGCATTATATCGCGCGATCTTTTGGAACACGAGCTTTCAAACGAATGCGTTCGTTTGATCTGATGCAAATCCTCCCAACAACCCCTTCTCACACTTGAATTTATGAACGCCTTTCTCATGGCGGGCACGCGTGCACGCGTACATACGCACACGATCGCGCGCAAACACACACCACCGCGTCCCGATACATTTTTAAATAAGATGCTTCCACAGGCCCACAGATTAAGCGCATGAATTATAGCTAAAAGCATAGTTGCTGTGAAAGATACATGACACAGAGTAGTTGTATCCAAATGCATTTGCTTTCAACCTTTAATTCATGCGGAATGTGACTTATTTCCGTAACACTACTTGCTAAAGGGGAAACATAGTCGGCTATTTTAACAGCGTAGAAGCGAGACAGCAGCCTTGTCATTGACTGCGATTGTCTCGTTCTTAAACACTATTGTGTCCAGGTCGCCAAAACACACGGCATTGCAGTGGCGTATCCAAAATCAACAAAGGCCTGAAAGTAATCGGTTAGCATTCGCAGACAAGGAGGCTTGACATTGGATTTACAGCGGCACTATTCCCAAATCATCCATCGAGGAAAGGAATTTGTCCCTTCCCTGCGGTTTCAAAACGGCAGGTTCTCCACGAATACATTTTTGTGGACTTTCCCATAACTATCTTAAACAGCCACTGTCTGCAATATCCGCGATGATAGTGATTATGGGTCGAGGTAATGGGGTCTTAAGTAACTGCTCCGTTCATGCCCTCTCGAATATCCGTATTACTGGATGCCTTGTTTTCTGGTTCTGTTTGCTGCATAGCTTATCTATAAATTACTGATTCCATGCACTAAAAATCCTGTTTGGATTAGGCTTTACTATGCAGAGTCAATATTGAAACAGCTCTACTTTCCAGAGCGCATTATTTGCCTGACCATAAAACTGCATACAACAGCTTTATTTTCTGAAATATTCTTTTTCAGTGAGTTATAACGAAGTTTATGATATCGGACCTATTGATAGGTAGTTGGAAATCAAATGCCTTCAGCCCGAAGCTGTTTATCTCCGCGCTTCCACCGAGGCATTAATGCACTTTCTGCCGTCCGCACACAGATTAACATATAGTGTACTGTGGGTATCCATATATTCTGCACGCTTTTTCTATTCATTCAGCTGAGGAAATGCGCTCGAGGTCTCAATTAGAACATCAATCAAATATTTCTAACTGGCATTCAGAAGCTTGCACTGATATCACTTCAAAATCATTCATTGCCTTCATGTGGACATTTGTTCAGTCGATATTGCCTGCAGTGGACATTTGTTCTGTTGTCAAGCGTCAAAAACGGGTTTACCATGTTAGGGCCACTAATTCCGAGGCCAGATACCGCAAGTAGGGTTTCGTTTTGATTTGGGGGTCTCATGGATTGATTGTGCGTAATTGGTAGCAGCTAAGACGCGGCCAACGGCTACAGGGAGAAAAACTGCTCAGGGAGTGTGTGGGGAATTGGTGGTGATTGATTCATTTGATAACGTAAATTTTCTTTGCGACATTATGGATTCAGCGAGACCTTTAAATACAGCCCAATATGACGATGTCTGTATGACGGTACACTGATAGGCAACAACTAACACAACTTGTGATAGATGTCGCTAAGACGTGTGCAACACATTTTTTTGCCCAACTCAAACTAGCCCTCATCGCCAACTTTTTAAAGCAAGTTGTTTTTTTTTTCAGCAATCTATTCTGGGTTACCAATATTGTTGCAGTGATTGGCCTATACTATCCTGTTGGCGTATGGATAAATTATTAACCATTTTGAATGTTATCATATATACTTATTGCTATTTAATGATTGCGGGCTATGGATGAAATTGAAAATTTAGTCGACAAACTGTAATTTAGGCCCGCGTAACAAATACACAACATATGCGACAATCTGTAGTGTAATGAATCCTGCACAAGCAGTCGCCAAAGGCTTTGTTAGTGATTGACAGATAAGTTAAGGAAACCCAGTATGTCACTTGTTTTCGTGGATTATTGCGTATATATTTTGAATTAAGCTGTAATGTTTACACTATTGTCCGATGACTCAACACGTCCGACCCTTTGCAACATTTTCGAGAGTAGCCTAACCCTTTCGTCATAAGCCACAACAGGTTTGAAAACAGACGTTCCGAAAAACAGTCTTTTCCTCAAACCGGTAGACTCTACCAACAGATTAATCATCATTTTAACATTCACACAGCATGCATAGGCCTATAGCTTTCCTTAACTTTTCCAGGGAGCACTTAAGTCACTTTCCGACACATTATCTCTTAATTATAAAATGGGTCCAATAGTGAAGCATTATCTCAGCAACAAAAAAAAAAAAACAACGCCCGCGTAGCAACCTGGGCGATTCTGATGGGACTTTCCTCTAAATAATGTAGTGATACAGACTACGTCTGCCCTTCCAACCATAAAAATATGATGTAACGACGGTAAGTATTGTATTTCTTAAGATGTAAAGATGAAGGCTGCAAGATGTCAAAAAATTAAAGCAACAGAGGTATGTATTGTTGTTATTTGTGGTAAAACAAGGTTGAGAGTAGCCTGACATTCAGAATATAAATGTCTGGCAACTTCACACTCCTTTGCACGAATAAAATCTAGCTGTCTTTCTTTTCAGCTTTCATTCTTTCCAACTTTCTAAAGAATTGGCTAAAACATGCATCATTGGCATATTGTGTGATGGTGGAACAAGTAATCTTACATTAAGAATTATAATGGGTGATTCATTAGCAGAGTGAACAAGGCTGCCAAAGCAGTTGAAAACGTCTGTGTCGTAGAGGCCTGCCATACATGTAAGCCTACGCGAATTAATGAATGGACATCTGCCAGAACAGCAAGGAGAGTCATTGATATATGCCCATTAAAGTTAAAAAACTCAAGTAGCTGTCCGTGGTGCTGAAATGCTAATAGTTTTCCAGTGGCATTTCGGCCAACAGTGCAAGCAAGCTTATTTTCCAACGAAAGTTTTTTGACCTCAGATCCCGACTTAAACTGGTTAGTGAAGCCTAAAGACAAGGAATCTGTGAAATAAATATTTTGTCTACTGCATCCCTGCTCAGCCACACTACTGTTCACCAACAATGTAAAAACACTAGGAGTTACAACAACTGACAACAATTTCACTGCAATAATAATGAAATGCCATTTTCCAACAGGTGCCATATTTGAGGAAAACGCCATGAGGGACGATGAGGTTTTCCAGTTGGCCATCTCAGACCTCAGTCTCAACGATGACATTTTGCAGAGCGAGAAAATTACCCATTCCATAAAACTTATCGAGCCCAACAACCCGTTTCAGGCTGTACAGGAAGGTAAGTGGATTGTTGAATGATCTTAAATACGTTCCTCCAGCAGCCCTCATTAATTTGATTGGCAGGCCTATTGAAAATTAATGTGATGAACAACGAGCGATTTCGGCCATTTTCGTTTCTAATAGGCGTCAGTGGCGCTTGCTGCTGTCCAGACTATTTTTTTCATTTGAGCACAGAAACATTGGCGTGTGAACGAGTTCACTGTTGCTACAATTGCATTCAGTGCAATTGTGCCATTGCCATTATAACCAGGTAGAGAATGCAACTTTCTTTATAGGGGAAGATACTCATTTTTTTTTTTTGCATACAGCGTGAGGAAAGTGATGGCGTCATTTTCTAGGTGAGCTTCTGCCTTCCGTGAACACTGGCCAAATGCTGCTCCTTTCCTATACGGCAGTGTCTTCCGTGCACAGGAAGCTAGGTGGAAGTATTGAGTCAGGCAAGGTAATGAAACTGTCCTTCCCCGACACATGTTCTGTTTAGCATGGAGAGATCCTTTTCCGATACTTCTATATGTGCAAGTGCATAATGTTTCCCTAATGATGATTGTTGAGGTCAGAACTGTTGGATGATGACTTATCACGACACTGCCCCCTTGTTATCACGTCTTTGGTCTGAGCACACTTTCAGAAATGTCTACGGTGCTTCTTTGCTAATCCATATACCGTAAGGTACCATAAATACAGTCACATTTGTTTACAAAAGGCCTGCAAATTATCATATAAGTTCATTTAAATGCTGATGGCACAAAATACATTTATTCATATCATGAAGCAAAAATCTGAATCTTAAAATGGCAGATACTATTTAATTCTATGATATTTTGCCAATGATATATATCAGGTCAAAAACTTCTAATGGTATCTGGGGGAACTTTCTTTGGCCATAAGTCTCGGAAAGGCCAGGCCACTCAGGAGACCCCATGTGATGCTCTTCAGTTGTCATGCCTCAGAGTGCCTTTGTTGCGACCTCAATTAGTTTCTTCTGCTTGCACCACATGGAGGGAAAGTTCAGCTTCCAGGGGATCTGCCTCATTTGTGGCTGCGTCTTGGTGTTTGGTGAAGCTTACAGTGGAATTACAGTATGTCACAGAGAGGAACTTTTACACCTCAAGTATGGATGCTGTTTTTTTCCATTCTGAATTACCTGTAGCCTCAAATGAGCAGGTGCTTCAAGCTCAAGGTACAAAATGGTATCTTCTGGCAGCTCAGTGTTATTTTAGGAAATGTCAGACTGAGGGTTGCCTCAGCATATCATGATTGACAAAAACTTTAATCAAAGTGGCATCTACAGTGGAGAACACCAATATGAAATCAAAACATGAATGCAAAAATGCCTGAAAATGCAGGTGATGTTTACTGGCTCACAGGGCTTGTATATAGAGCTAGAAACTGATTCCGTCTCGTACTGTCAAAAACACTGGTATGCCGTTTATCTTGGCGGCACAGTGGGGAGTTGAGTTGTGATGTAATGGTTGGTGAAGATAGTCATTCATCTATATAGCTTTGAATTCATTATGTACTTTTGATGCATGATCACAAATTCATCAAACATTAATACGCTTACATGGGGTACACTAAATTTCAACTTTAGCTAATTGCTACAGGCAGACCAAAAATGGAATTAGTGTGCAAATAAACTATTTTTGCAAGAAATTTGAATGAAAATTTGAAAAAAATACATAGAATGAAGCTGTATTTTCAAAATATTTGTTTTGAGAAAAGGCTATTAATTTAGCTGTATTTCTAGCAAAGGTTAGGAGTGGAATTTGGTTTGTGAGATGTGAGACCATGTTTGAAATGCCATTCTGTACCAAAAAATCTAAGCAACAAAGGCATTGGTGACAGGTTTATCTTTTTGGAGGAAAAACATACATTTATTTGCTTTATTGAGATGGCAGCATATGTGATTTATGAGTGTGCTTGTTCATGATTCTCTATCGTATTGAAACTATCTCTTCACCCTGCTATATACTACATAATGTATAGGATGGAGACGTAGTATCTCCTCCCAGAGAACGGTTACAATATAACCTATAATTCACTGATTGGACACTCCAGATTTGGGTGGGACTACAGATTCCAAATTAAAAATATAAAAAAAGATGACACTTCAATATGGACACAAGGCAAACTATATACAACTATGTTCATAAGCACCTTCTCTTGTCTCACTGTTTACCTCCAAAAAACATAGGGTCTTTCATCTTCCAATCAGAGCTGCATACCACATATTCACAATGTGGGGGCTGAGGAGACCCAATCATGCACATGTGCAAAGATCAAGCCATGGGCTTCTGGATTGATAAGAGGGTTGCTCGAGCTACTAACTGCAAATCTTGGTTGCGTTTCCCAAAAGCATTTGTTCTCCAACTATTGTTGTTATGTTCCATTTTAAGAGCTATCGTTGGTAGTTTTGGCATTGAACGAAAATTGGCCACTACCATTTGTAAAGTTTTGTGCTGAAATTCAAAGCAAAGTTAATTGTTCATTTCTCCTGGCTCTGTCATACTGGCAAATTTTTTGTGAATTAAGATGCATTTAGACTATTTTTCTGAGAGAATCCATTAGTTTTAGTTAGATATTGCACACAAACAGCTTTCTGTTTGCAGGTACTATAATGAAGGTCATTTCAATTTACATGAGTATAGTGTAGCCATATCCAGGCTCTGAAATGTGCAATTGCTAATCATGATTGTATTGCCCTCTCTTGAGTGCCTTCATTATCAATTTGACTTATCTCTTCACATAATACACTCACAGAGAAAGATTTTCTGACAATACAGCAGATGTCACGTATTGCAGGGTAAAAAGACAGCAAACATGGTAGGATATAAAATGGTTGGATATTGAAGCCAAGCTCCTAAGATGACATGTGACAAAGATGCACTGCACACCATATAATACTGATTGACTGGCATACCTTTAACACCTTAAACAGCCAGCATTGTGTTAGAGCAAAACTATATGTTGGCAATGGGTTAAACATTTAGATACATTTTTGAGGAAGATGATCTTTCCTTTTAGATATATTAGGCCATACACGAGATGTTGCTAAAATCTGAAATGAACAAAAGATAGTGTAATTGGGTTATGAAATGAAACTCTTCAAACAATCATTCATTATGGTCTTCTTGGCTCGTGATCAGAAATGTTTCTAAGAAACTCTTTGTCCACAAAAATAACATTTAGCAACATCTTAACTCTCAAGATGCAGCAAAACGCAGCAGTTCCCACATGAAATTTTCACTTTGGTTATGAGGGACAGTCGTGACTGGGAAGCCAGTTTCCAGAACAATCCATCATGCTACAGTGGTTGATCAATCTCTTCCATCATTGATTGGGAAATAAACCCTAGGTTTACTGAACTCCTCCCATATATCACTTAGGTTATGGAAAGACAATCTTGCAATGACCCTGCTGAGCTACTGACTGACCTCATGATTTACCAGAGACTGTGCCGATAATACATTGCCCACAAGCAGCATTTTAGTGAGTGCACTGCTTAGCAGTCTTAGAACTTAGCATAACGATGCCAAGCCAAGAAAGCGAGCAACCCCAGGCCAGATCTGCATCATTGCTGACCCAAAGTCAACCAAAACCAGTGTTCCTTCGAACCAGCACTTGCTAACTGAAATGGCTACCACATACACCAGGATATTTATTCTCACAGTCATGTAAAGAGTAAATAAGAGTAAATTCACAGGGTCTTTGTTTTCTGCATTGCTGTACAGATTGCTTGTTAAGAACCGCATCTGGAGTTAATGGGCCTTGTGTTACTGTTTCCTTGTCTTAAGATGGCTTTCTTCTCTGGTTTACAATGCTAGTAGAGTTTTGTTTGCTGCAGTAACATTTAAATAACCTCAGAAACTCACAACAACAAAAAACGTACGACTGACAGGCTCAGTTGCATGAAAATTGCAGTACGGTATTGAATGTTGTGCTTTTGAATTTTGCATTTTATTTTGCAATGCCGGTATTGCAAAGAATACAGACACATTCTACTTTCCAGAGATCTTAGTTGAGCAATCTGTTCTTATGCAGTGTTTTGAAATAAAATGCAGGTGGAAAATGCATATAAAATGCTAAATGCATTTAGTCTTCACATTGCTCAATTATACAGAACCTTTGCATTCAAACTGCCTGATTTCATGGTGAACTGGTTTCACTCAGTGTAGTCACCTCTAATTAATGTTATTTAATTAATTGCATCTTCTTATATTGATTATGTACCTTCACCATTAAGAATTAATTCATTTACTTGCCCAGTTTTTATATGGGAGGCTTTTGTCTAGTGTAAAAGAGAAAAATTTTGCAAATGTTGGAACACTGACACTAGGCTAACAGTTCCATATGGCTATACTGTAGTGAGCAGCTGATGGTGAACATGTATGAGCTACTGAAGACAAATATACACACCTTAAAGTACTGAATCTATTTGTTGATCGTACCTTGGCACTTGTTTTACCTTGAATTAGCTAAGTAGCTGTGTCATCTCAAAAACAGACAGCTCCTGTTGAGAGTGTACTGTGTCTGTTCCGTCTGTAAGCACAGACTAGCTGGGAAGATAAGTGATTCGAATGACAGCTGATGTTATTTTTGGTCAGCAATGACAAAAAATAAATCACAAACAGGAGTAATCTGACAGCCTGAGTCTACGAGAATGAAAACATTTGGGGAAATGAGACGCGAGGGTTGCATTTCAAATGAATGAATGTGCACAGATGCACAGTGTTTACTACTACACAGATTGGTTGAAAATTCTCGGTCTCCCTGAAACATGTTTGTGTTATTGTATTTTGGTTCCTTAAGGCTCTTCTTTCACGGTCCTAAAGGGATTATGGGTGGTGAGACGAGGTGGCTATGCTTTCATTTATGGCGCTGATCGGCGTGGATTTAACAGTTTGCTCGACAGTCAGCATTCTTACAATGTAGGAATGCAAGGATGCCCTTTCCAATAAACAGAGGACAAAATTTGTGGTCTGCACAGAATAAATATGTTGATTTGTATGTATTGCAGCACCATGAAAACTTTCTAACGAGTTTCAAAACCTCGTCGAGGCTTCGCTTGGAGGGTCTTTATTCAGATCTATTCCTGTCTGTGATTCAATGAGTGTCAAGCAATGCATGCATAGCTAAGATGTGATGCATTTAATAAGGGCCAAGAAATGAAAAAAATAATCTAGTAATCCAATAAGTCCAATAAAGATGCCCACATTCCAGGCAATGGGAACCATTGCTTTATACTGTATCTTACTTATTGCAGTGTTGGCTGACAGAATAACCTGGCAGGGGATATCGCTGCAGAAGACATACTTGCGGGGATCTGAATGCGATGAGTCATACATTATGTCCTCTGTCTGTTAATGGAAAAGGGTTTTGAAAGGCCTGGCAAAAGAACTGTTCTAATGTTCTTCCCTGGAATAATCAAAAAATACCCGCTGCCATTGCTCTTTATTGAAACTGCCCTGTTCAAGGGTAGAAAATGGTTGGACACTGTTAATCACAAACTCGCTCTCATACTCCGTCTAGCATTGACTTGTACTTTGAGAAAAGCCTCAGATTTAATAAAGGAAGCGAGCCATAGGTCACTTATACACTTCAAATAAATGGTCATTGGGACATAATAACGCAGTACCTCAGGAAAAATACCGTAATGAACTGAACCAGACAAAAAAGGAAGGTGCTAATTCAAACTCTCGGAAAGATTCGCAGCTGCTCGCTCACCAGCCCGTTTTCCATCCCCTCCATTTCTCTCCCTGTGTTCTCTCTGAATGTGCACTCCTCCTCTTACTTTCTTCTGATTATAAAAGAACCGCCTCTGCTCACTCCATTCATTCCGTCCTCTAATCAGCCATGAATGATCCTACTTCAGAATGTGTAGTACGTGTTCAGTTCAACAAGATTAATGGAAAGCTCTTCGCCACCTTCGCCATGCAGGTTATTTCTGATCTACTTTCTGACAGACTGCATTTGAATTATGCTGTGCAGATTGTTTAATTGCTTTTTAAATACAAACAAATTAGGCTAATTACCTTTATCATGACCAAGCGCTCAATTATCCAAGCATTAGTGTAAAAATGGTAATTTCGCTCTGGCTTACAGCGCTTCACATTTTCTCATCCTATCGAATCTATGAAGACAATGACGCTTTCATATTTTTTTGGCCTTGGGAAATAAAAGCAAGCCACTCTCGCACAATTAATTTCCTTTTTCTTTTTTTTCAGTGCGAAATGAAATGCTCCTGACACAGTAATTGTACAAGTAACAAAGATTTTTGATATATGCTAGTAATACAGCTTTTTTGACTGCCTTTTTTTTTTAAGGGCTTATCTGACACGACTACTTTTAACTTGATCCCTAAGAGGGGTCGACCAATTTTCTCCGGCGGTGTCTGCGGTATTTAGGGTTTTTGGTCTATCAGAACTTAAGTGCAGAGTTTGAGTCCGCATGGTGAAATACTGAGCAACTCCAGTCTGCTCAGCTGCCTTCATCAGCTCCCTCACTCAAACATATTGCACCAGCTAGTGTGCAGGGAGTGTGTGTCTCTAGCTAGCGTGTGTTTTTAAGTGTCAGGCTTGTTACCATAGCCTATTAGCAATCACCATATCTGCGAGTGAGCTTGACCTTTATGTGTTATTGTCCATCGGGACCTGAATGATGACGATACTCTGCATGTAGCTACATTAGCATGAGGCTATCTATGCACTGCCTCAGCGCATACTCACAACTGCTGTCCAGCCCATTTGCTGTGTTGTGAAAGCCTTCTAAATTTAACCACAAAGGCTGACTGATGAATATTGATATTGAATTCTAGCCATAAAAAATCTTTTTTATCAAGCCAAGCTAAGCTAATGCATTTAAGTTAAAGACACTTAAGAATTGACCGTCTGCCCCGCCTCGTCTATCCCAGTTCTGTCCCATTGTTTAACATTGATACTTAAATCTGTAGTGAGGTTGGCTGTAAGGCTAGGGATTGGCAATGCACATAACAGTGTGTTATGTTTTGATGCAGTCATTCTGCTGACTGCAGTAACCAGGGACAAGATACAGTACATATCCAGGACATACCGTATTGTAAAAAAGATGAATATCTATGAAATATTCTAAAAGAATAAAATGAGGCGCGCTCGCTCTCCAAACTTCCACTGGATAGTATCCCCAAAAAGGCAATTCACCCGACGTCTTTCAGGCATTTCAAACATCCTTCAGAATTAAAAAAAGGGGGAAAAAAATATACCAGCAGCCAGGCAGACAGTCCATCAGTTTTATTGTTACAGGGGGAAATAAAGATGGGAACAGGAGAAAGGGACCAGCGGAGACTGAGAACTAAAAGAGAAGAAGCTTTAAAGTCATGAGAAGTGAGAAGTTCATCCTGCTATAGATATGGAAGCCGCTATAAATTAACAGCTAGCAGGTAAATGCATGCATACGCACACAATAATATGTATGCCACCATACTCTCAAAAAAAAATTACCTATTTGTACCTTTAGGGGTAAAAGGCTTGGGGCGGTACCCTCAAAGGTACTGCTGTTGTACCCTCAGAAGTGGGTACGTATTTGCTTTGGAACATAAAAGTACCTTTTAGACCCTAAAAAGGTTCACATAGGTACCTTGAGGTCCTATAATTAGCCCCAGGGGGTACATAAGTGCTGAATGTACCTTGGGGAACAGAAATGGACTCCTGCTGTACCCCTATTTCAGAAAGTGCATAGTCCATTGATGTCAAAGTATCCAGTATCATTCTTCCCTGATTTCCACGTTCCTCAGTGACATCATGCTCTTTCCTTTGTAATGACAGTCATCTGTACCTCCTGACCCCGGACTGGATAATGGTACTATACCGTAGCTGAATGGCTGCAGTTAGACACTTATCAGCTGTGCAGTTCCCAATCTCACAGTACAGTAGGCGCTGAAGCAGTAAGTGGCGGTACGTGCTTATGCTCAATGGCCGTGCGACATCAGGCAGGGGGTGTCTCAGGAGCTCCCATCGCGCCCGATTCCCCCATCTGAGCAAGGGGAGATTGAGGAGCTGATTGGCTTATCCGTGCTCACTCAACCAAAGGGGATGCGTTTAATCTGGGTGGCCATGTTGTTAAGATAACTAGGGTGACGCGGGGGCACGCTTTCAACTGCGTGCGCGGCTCAGGCACTGGGGACGGGCCATCTGAGTCAAACACAAGAAGCGTTTTTTATTGAAAGCCCTTCTGCAGTGATGTCACGTCCTTCCTCTTCCTCCCCAACGGAGCCTAAATAGCAAGGACAGTCTTCCAGAACCTCTCTATCTCAATTTGCACCAGAGATGTGTAACACTCCATATGAAAAAGGCACAATGCCGGCATTTGACACATTTGCATTTGAATAGCGACGCTGAGCATCCGCATCTTGGACAGACAAGTGCGATGCAGGATAAGATGCGATTTCTTGATTATTCTGAGATAACATTCATAAGCTGTAGTGAGAAATATCTAAAAGCTTACACTGAAAAATATTGTGTATTTTTCAGCATTCCATCAAACTGCATTTTTAAGAACACTGTCGTATTTTTTGCTGGAGATAGTTGGCGGTTGATCTGACAGTGGAACTTGTGTTTAATCCATTATTTTCCTTTAGCTTGCCAGATACCTCTGTATTTATAGTCGTGAAAAGTGGGGTTACAGTGCTTTCTCTGCATCCAATTTCAATTCAACAGTTTGCGTAATTAAGCATCAAAATCGAAGACTCATTAATTTTCCATGTGCAAAGCAATTCATATTTTATCAAAGTTATTATGTGCCCTGTAGAAAATCCTGGTAATTAAGGTAAAATAGAGTACAGTGTACTTCGTCCTTGAATAACACTGTTCTGTGTTCTGTGAATGGCTCACGAGTGATGGCAATTCTGCCAGCAGAAAATACTGAATCACACAAAAATGCAGAATTTACTGTTGTTGTGCTATTTATTTACAAAGGTTGTTGGTGGCAAATCTGTTTGCCTGGAAGCTTTTTGCAATAAGCTGACCAGGCGTGCTTTGAGTATGTGTTTGCGTGTGGACAAGCCTGTGTGTTTTTTTGCTTGTTGATGTTGGCATTGACAACCCAACCAAGGGTTACAAGTGCAATTTCATGACTAAAATGAAACCACTCTTTGGATTTTTTTTTTTAAATCATTTTGTTGGACCAATCAAACGCAGCAGGAAGCAGAAACCAGCACTTAAATGTCAGTCAGCAGGCCTAACCCTGGACTTGCACAGTCATGTCACTTTTTACCTACCTCTAAAGCTGAGTTTTTAGAATGAGACGCAGAGCGTGTGTATTGTGTGGGAGTTGTTTCAGCCCTGCTGTTTTAACAGTGTGCTTGTTTGCTAATTATGAGACCATTGGGTGTGCTTAAAAAGATCCCAACTTGATAATTGGATCAGATGTTTCTAATCTAATTAAATCTTATTCTTGGGTGGAGCTGTGAAGTGAAATTTATAAATTATGTGGCCCACCTGTGTAGAGTACTATTCAGTAAACTACCTTCGCCCATTTTGCAGGAGAATGCTTGTTTGTACCTGGTTTTGTCGTGGTTTGATTTTATGGTTCATCTTCATTTATTAAATGTGCTCTGTTTAATAAATCACCTTTTACCTTTGTTTCTTAATGTGATTTCCCTCTTTGTCATGGCCCTTGAGCAGGGTTGTGAGAATTGGGGGCTCGTCCGTAAGACTTGTGTTTGCTTTGTATTGTAGTATTGTAAAGTCTGCATAGATTTACAGGAGTTTTGTGGCCTTCTTACTACATGACATTACCTTTGGCTAGCACTCTGTCTTGATGCAATGTCTTTGGAGTTGGAGTGCCTTGGGGTGCCTGCTGGTGCTCATTTGTAGAGTTCTGTCATTTGTGCTATTGGGAGAAGCACAAGGAAATTCAGTTTGACAGGGTTTGGAATGCCCCCCCCTCCATGCTTTTGTTTCTAGGTTCTACCTTTGAGGTGGTGCATTTAATGGACTGTACTGTGCGGGACATTGTTTAATTCAGTTATGTAGTTCTTTTTGGGAGCATGTAACATTGTGTTCCTGGTTTTTGGTTTGCTTTAGCAGATAAGAATCGGAGGTGTTAGTCATCCAGTGGACAGGAGTGAGATTTTGTAGGGTTGTCATCGAGTGAGCCAAGAGTGGCTTATCACTTTGTTGTTGTTTTTTTTTTTTTGTATTTGCTGGTTAATATGGAGGATTGAGTGACATAGCCAATCATGAGCTCAAAAAGTTGGCAAAGACTATATTGAGTGGGGATTTGTTAGTTTTAGGGAAGCTCTATCCCTATCAGCTCTTGTGCGCTGAGAGATCAGACGCTTGTTTGGTATGGTGTTGTAACATGAGCATAGTCCCTGTTACATATTCAAACACTATCAGTGGTTTCTTCATGCCTGGTCTTGAGATCTTGATTGGAAATTCGCAGAGGGGTGAACTTTGATCTCTGCTCCTGTAACTTTGCGTCTTTGCAACGCTTGTTATATAGAGGGAGTCGAGTGAATCATCACTTTGCTAGTTCCACTTTTGGAGTCCTTTGGTTTCAGCGCTTGATTTGTCCTGAGATGGACTTTGGTGCTTGATTTGTCCTGAGATGGACTTTGGTGCTTGATTTGTCCTGAGATGGACTTTGGTGCTTGATTTGTCCTGAAATGGACTTTGGTGCTTGATTTGTCCTGAAATGGACTTTGGCGCTTGATTTGTCCTGAGATGGATTTTGGTGCTTGATTTGTCCTGAGATGGACTTTGGTGCTTAATTTGTCCTGAGATGGACTTTGGCGCTTGATTTGTCCAGAGATGGACTTTGGCTCTTGATTTGTCCAGAGATGGACTTTGGCTCTTGATTTGTCCAGAGATGGACTTTGGCTCTTGATTTGTCCAGAGATGGACTTTGGCGCTTGATTTGTCCTGAGATGGACTTTGGTGCTTGATTTGTCCTGAGATGGACTTTGGTGCTTGATTTGTCCTGAGATGGACTTTGGTGCTTGATTTGTCCTGAGATGGACTTTGGCGCTTGATTTGTCCTGAGATGGACTTTGGCGCTTGATTTGTCCTGAGATGGACTTTGGTGCTTGATTTGTCCAGAGACGGACTTTGGCGCTTGATTTGTCCAGAGATGGACTTTGGCGCTTGATTTGTCCTGAGATGGACTTTGGCTCTTGATTTGTCCAGAGATGGACTTTGGCGCTTGATTTGTCCAGAGATGGACTTTGGCACTTGATTTGTCCTGAGAAGGACTTTGGCGCTTGATTTGTCCTGAGATGGACTTTGGCGCTTGATTTGTCCTGAGATGGACTTTGGTGCTTGATTTGTCCTGAGATGGACCTTGGTGCTTACATTGTGTGTGCTTTTGGTTAGCAATGCCAGGTTTGACGATGTCAAATATTGTCTGCCAAGGAATTCAGTTTCACTTTTGATTGCTCGTGCTACTTAGTACGCTTTTGGTAGTAGTGCTGCTTTGGTTATAGTGGGATAGACTTTGGTTGTGTGTGCTATTTTTGTGCATGTTTGGTTTCTTTGCTTTGTCTCAGTGCTTTTGGTAGCAGTGCTTGACTTCATTGCCTTGGTGGGATTGTGTTTGCACCAGTTGAACATTTGTTGGTAGAGCTTAAACTTTTCCATTTTGGACTTGTGTTGCTTGTGTTGCATAGGGGCTGGTGACTTGTTGCATGAGTTTTTGGTTAGCCCTGCAGCCCTTCGTTTGTCCCCTCAACCCTTCAGAGTGTATTATTACTGGTGCTTGTGGAAAATGGATAGCTTATTTTGTATATCATTTGGCGCTTGGGGCGATTGGTTCAGGGCCCAATTTGTCCCTGCTTTTATGGAGAGGAGTGCTGCAGCCCTGTGGTACTAACAGAGGCTGTGGTTACACCCGTCTTTTGTCATCCGATCATGCCAGTAAGCATTAACTGTCAAGTTTGTATGCTCAGAAATCAGATCTTGCTTGTATTGGGATCCAATCAGCCAGAACACATGGTGAAGTGAATGCAGATCTTTGTGAGGTGTGGGCACAATCTGGACCACTTACCAAATATAGGTTGCGCATCATCTTCCAGAAATATGAGAATTTCTCTACCAGGTGCATAAAGCAAGGAGAAGAGATTCAAAGATGGAGTAATACCAGGGCTGGAGCTCAGCTGAGACTCGCTGTCTAACTGCAGTGTGGTCCGACACCACTGTGCAAACTCACTTGACAGCAGTTAAAGAAAGAAAGCAATATTGGAGAAAATGGCTGATGTTCCAGGACTGAGGAAAACAATACATGTCGTAATCACTCGTCTCCGATGATTCCACCCTCAACAAAGCATGTCTCATATATTATTTTACAAAAATAAATGAAACATTAAAAAAGAGGGCTCTTCCTTACTTCATGAGCCATTTTGGGTGCACCTGTAGCATGGGAATATATCCGCCCGGGAATACATCTGATCATTATCCAATCAAGCAGGTCAGATTTAAGTGTCAAGTGTGGACACACATATGCGAACACAGCTGAGTTCCCATCCAATAGATCCAATCACAAAAGTCACCTTGAAAAGACAAATATAACCAAGGCGAAAGTGCTTGTTTGCTAATTATGAGGCCAATGGGCATGCTTACGAAGATGCCAAAGTGACAATTAGATCAGATGGTTTAAATTTAATTAACGCTCATTCTTGGAGGGAGGTGTGAAGTGTATTTTGAAGATCATGAGGCCCACCTGTCTGCAGTACCATTTAATAAACTGCCTTTGCCCATTTTGGTGAGGATACCTGTTTGTTCCTGGTTTTGCTGCAGTCTCCAAGCTTTGACCTCATGGTCCATCCTTGGTTATTTAATATGCTCAGTTTAATAAATAACTTTTTACCTCTACTTCCTTCAGAGACTTTACTTTTTGTCATGACCCTTGAGCTGGGTCATAACAGTATATCTCTTAGTGGGTGGACAAATGTGCATAAATGCATACATAATGTGTATGAATGAAAGAATGAATAAATTTGATACACTGAGTATATATGAATCACTGAATGGGTAAATAGGTTTGTACATGACTAAATGAATTACTGAATGAAAAACTAGATACATGCATGGACAAATAAATGAATGAATGAATGTATGAAGAAAGGACAGAATGAAAGACAATGATAATCCGATGCCCATAGACTGTATGTATTGGACAGTTAGAGGGGGCCATGAGTCCTGCTCACCATCATCTCTCTATCTCAGAGATATCTGGCCTCTACACATCTACTTCTTACACCTGTTTACCACCCAGCGGCATGGATCATATCACAGCTGTGTGAAGTCCTATGAGAACAGCGGTCAGGGTTTCCCTCTGGTCCCATTAGCATACATCTGTGTCAGGTTTAATGTGCTGTGTGCAGGCTGTACTTTACCTGCAGTGACATAGCCAATAAAGTTGACTGCAGGGCACGGGAGGAAAAATAATGTTATCTCGCATTAGAAGATTTCACCAGAAGAAGAAAAGGATCATCTGCAAGAGAATAGCTACCTTCAAAAATTCAATGGTTAGTTATTTTCTCGGAAGATGCCATTAATCCATGCTACATCCATAGATATGCTGTTATCCATTTATGTAGCCAGATATTTGCCCACCCAAATAAGGTAAAGCACCCTGCTCAATGATACAATAGCAGAATAACTCTGGGGAAGTCTGCAGTTTCAGGAATATGTTTGTATTGAATATGAAATCTCCATAATTGAGTTGCCCAATCGCCCTTTGGTATTGTAGAGAAAGAGGTTTTTTGCACACTGGTCACAGAGCGTGTGTCTGATTTTTAAGCTCGTGTGAGTATATCACATTTGGGCTTTCTCACTCAAAATTAAAGTCTGGTCTCAGGAGGTGAAAATACATTAAAATAATTTAGCATGACAAGATTTTTTTTTTTTCTGCTTCTCCTCAGGTCAATTTTCTGGCACCCAGGAGGAGTCAGATCCACTCATAGTACTGTTCGCAAAGTTGTTGCTGTTTGCAATTACTAGAGGTCATTCTGTCAAACCAAGCTAAGAAATGTGTGTATATTCATCCATCATATCCAACAACATAGCACATCTCTTATTATTATTTTTTTTTTTTTTTTTTTTTATTGTATTGTTCCTAAGAATTGCTCTTTATTAGGTTAACATACGTCTTTCTTGGTAAATACACATACATAAGTTATGTTATCCTTTAGAAAGCTTTTTGAATTGTGGATGACAAAGGTGTCACAGTACAGCTGGCCCATCTTCACACAGCTTTACCGGTAACAAAGTAAAATAAATAGAAAGGATATCTAAAAGCAGTCAGGGGAGGCACAGGGCAATTTTGTAGATTTAACACAACTTTTCCTTAACCTGCCTGATAGGCTAGTGCTGAGGTTCTGAATTTGCTGTGAGCTGATACTGGCACAGTGGAGGGAAATATCTCTCAGTAGGTTTCTGAAGCGGAGATAAGCAGCCTCTTGCTGCAGGAGTGGCCGTGGGAGGCTGGGAGGATGTTATGGGAGGGGTTAATCCTAACTGCAGTTGACTGGCTCCTGGATTCAGGCCTGACGTGAGCAGTTGTTGCAGAGGGGAATGTTAGAGATATTTTTAGATATTGCGTAGTATCGGCAACCAAGAAGAATACCAAAGTACATACAAATGATCAGAAACACTGCCAGAAAAGCCAGCTTTGTGAATTCAGGCACCGGCAATTTGGTTGCTTTGAAACATCGTTAATTTCTTCATTGTGCTTCGTAAACTTACCGTGCAAACTGCTGCTGGTTAAGCGGAAAAATGCAGCTAATTACCATTCAACGAGCAATTTTACGATCTGTTCGCCAACTTTAATTAAGCATATTCTCCATTTATTTGGCTAAACCATGCTGTCAACTTCAAAACTAGTATCACACCCATCATACATATTTAGATAAACAGCACCTCTTTCTATTGTGGTAATTGGTCCGGGAAAAGTGGTGTTTCCCCACATCACAGGTGTCATCTTTGAACACAACGACTCTGAAGAGCAGATCTTGGAAGTGTCGCTAGACCCTGTTGCACTTCAGGGAGAAGCTATCGCCCTGCAGGGAGACACATAGGCTATTTAGTTGGATAGTTAAAAATTTAAACTACAGAGGGTGGTTTAGGGAGGCTTGTTCCCCTAATATTGTACAAATGCAATTCAGTTTACAACTCATTTAAGGTACTTAGATTTGAAACAGTACGTGCTGTAAAGGATGCATTTGCTTTAGACTACTGACGATGTACGTTGTAACACAGATAGAAAGAGGATCGAAATGGAGGACGTGTTTGAGACCTGGGAATATATTTTCTTAATTTCTTTCTTTTTTTTAAATAATTCTCTTCCTTCTTTGAGTCACCCCCCAAAAAACCAAGCCTGGCTTTTTCTATCCTTCCCCATCAAAAAAAAAACTCTCTTTAGACAGTTGGATCGAGAGATGAACAATTTGCAAAATTAACCCTCATTCGAATTTACTGGAATCTCTCGTGAAGATGCTTTTGTAATTGTGGTACAAATGTTTCAAAGTTAAAACCATTTTTTCAGGGGAACCTCCGCTATTTTGTCAGTTCTCTGTGTGCACTGTGCTGTCTCTCAAACAACCAAAAGGCCTGGTCTCCGGTGAGCTCGCCGCTGTCCTCGAATGCGCCAGAGGATTTTCAGCAGGCTCTCTCCTTCCATCTCTATGTGTGTGCTCATCGGCTGCTTGTGTGATGAACTAACATTCTGGTGCCCTACTGCTATGATATCTTGCGCTCACGCTACCCTTAGAATGATCATGCAGATGGATGGTCAGCAGGCTTCAAATGTTTTGCTTCAGCACCAGCGCCACCCGTAAGCGAAAAAGCAGACTCAGTAGGCCGTTGTTTGCCCAACATTGAACAACCAAAGCAGTTTGAGGATGCAACACAACATATAATTAGCCACCCACAAACTAAATAACACTGACTATTAAAGATGATTAGACAGTCAGAGGACAAGAGGACGTGAGTTTTACTGCGCAGAAGCTTATTGATTCATGAGTGAGGGGAAGGAAAGTAAACGCGTTCTGGGCGTTGCTTGACGCCTCAGATCATCTTTCATGCGTCGCGTCTTCGGGAGAGAAAGAAATGATAGACTGTGAGAAATTACTAGATCGCGGATGCTGTCGGTGGCGACTGGGGTCCTGCTGTGTGGAGCCACATGGGGAAAGAGCCATCACCGGTAATGCACCAAGATACTCTGATCCAGGCAAACACCTGTGACTTGGTGCACAAGGGGATGCTACTGTTTATCTGGCAGAAGACAGAAATCAGCTCATTTTAGCTCATTACGGTGTCTGAGCATATGAGGAGATTATTGTATGCAGAGTCGATAGATGATGAATGATAGCAAAAAAAAAAGCTAATTGGCTCATCCTTATCAATCTGCATTTTTACAGATCTATGCAGAAATGGAATCAGAGCCACAGTTACAGCCCTCAAATGTGTTAAAAACAAGCATTTTATGATTCAAAATGAGAGCACCTGATTTCAAATACCGTGAATCCTGCTCCAGCGCAACATTAGACCATCAGCTAAATATTATGATATATCCACCTTATTCCTGAGGGCGCTACTGTAGATTTGGTTATGGGTGCAACTTCCAGCGGAAGTAGCTGTTAGCGAGTGGCTGTTAGCGAGTCAATAACAAATAACAGCGGCGGTTCATTAGAAAATAATTCAGTTAACTTAGCGATTACAGCTTGATTTTTAACAAATGAACTTGTTTTTCTTAAAATGTCTGTAAGACGGGAAATCCAGCTGGGACACGACAAAAGACTGACAAACTGGTGGGGCCCAGGAACTGAGGCTCACCCTAAACTTCAAAGGACTGATGTTGCCTACAGTATAGGGTGAGCGGGCCATTAATTCCCCAGAATGTTGGCTAAAGGGTGTGAAAGGAAGTGGAGTGTTCTTGGTTGTGTCTGTGGAAGACTGGGGGGGTTTATGATGGCCCAGGACAATCAGCAGAACTCTGGCGACGTGAGGGGGTAACTCTCACAGTTCTTCCCCTATGAACATCATCCCTGGCCCTGGTCATTTTATGAAACTGGACCTTAACTCATCTGTTTAAATTTTCTGTCACTATAGCAATGTCAATCCTTTTTGATATATTCTATGTATAACTATGAAATAACTTATGTGCTTAGACTCGGAATTGTCCATACAATAATTCAGTTTAAGAGTTTTTCATGACAAACTGCATCATATTAATACATATTCGTATCATGTTTGGTATTGTTCTTCTCAGGAAAATTCCAGGAGTTGAATGGAGTATGTTTCATTTTACAGTAACTGAAATTATGGTTCATTCCCTTTTAGAAACTCCCCAAATTTTGGTTAAAGCAGGATATCCTCTCGGATAACCATCTGGTCTTTTCCTTGCTCTGCTAAATTGTTTTATCACCTCCTGCAAATAGGCGGAAACCCCAAATGCAGATTCGACCCCCCTTCCAGGTAATTTACGGCCATGCCGCCTGGATCAAAGACGTGATTTGGCTTAAAGCAAAGAGAGACAATCCACTCAGGGAAGATCGTATCCGATCTCTCCCCAAGTACATCAGTGCGTGCGTAGCCTATAGTTATGGAAGATCGCAGATGACTTCCCACACATGCATCTCTATGCTGTGTGTAGCCAAACCAGGTATGGTAAGAGACTCTTACGTTCAATTATTCTTTAAAAATTCTAAATTATGTAACGGACTAATGAAATTTATTATGTGGACCTACCTACCTGTTTAATAAAACTTTCTTTCATAATAAATTGTCTTTTTGTAATTTGTGTGGTTTTTATGATTTTAAATCGATCTTGGTTTCTTTAGCCAAAATTACAGTTAAATACTTAGGGGAAACAGGTGCTGACTGAGACCTACTGTCAGAGGCCAGTTGCAGATGAAGTTTTTAGGGAGCTCTGGTAAATTAGAACGGGGGCCACATTCGACTGCTAACGGGATTGGCGGGGTATTGGCTCTGGAGGTTTGGCTTTAGAGGACCCATGGGCGTAATAGGCCGGTTCTTGTTAAATTCTCCTTAAGGAGCCCGATAGGTACTACTAGTATCATACTAGCTGACTCGGGTCCGTAACTGTTGTGAGGGAAAGGTACTCGCATATTACGGTGGTTGCTGGCTAACCAATGCAGGGCTCCTCGAACTAAGGTTTTGCGATTGTGTGGGTCCGGAAGCGCAGTTGTGTAAAATTGGCAAAGGACCAAGTATGGTATTATGATTCTAAACTCAACACATTTATAACGAAATTTTATATTCGTAATTAATAATATGGAGTCAGATTAATCATAACTGTTGTGCTTTTGTGCCCTGTTCTACGAACAGAGAAAATTGATTCATACTTATTATGATTTACACCAACCCAGAAGTTAACGCACCAGCCAGAAGAACGCGCTGAGCCTTCGCCTTTGGCAATTTCCGTCGTTGGTATTGCTGTGAGGTTTTACATGTCCCTTCGGAGCTCGGGCACCTGTTGTGCTGTTCGAGACTATACCAACAACAAGAGGAAGCTAAATTTATGGCTTGATCAACAGTGTTTTGAACACGCACCCAGAGCATTGGGGTTTGTCCTTGTGTTCAGCGATATGGTTTCCATTGCCTACCTACAGAAGAGGAAGCCAGAATGTGACTGAAAAACCTGAATTTGAATAGACCCCCAAAAACATTAGGCGCTCATTTCATTATGTCGACAAACAGCGATTCCTACTTTATGGCTAGGCTTAGACAGACCACCGCAGAGGAGACGCTGGGTCCTCAAAAGAATTTTGACAGCAGTACCAGGAGAGCACCAGGTATGATTTCATGTGTAGGGCGGAGAGACGATTGTTGTATTCGTCCGGTAATGCCAGTCAGTGTAACTAACGTTTCATCCTGTACAGCTTAAGATGAGGCTCAAAAGTAGCAACAGTCTACTACCATTTGAAAATAGCCTATTCTGTTCCAAACCATGGTCTTGCATTCCAACCCCAATTCTCTAAAATTAAAAGTATGGGCAAAATGGACTCATTGTGTTTTACATGTTATAGTATTGGATTAGCAAGCAACTTTATACTGTATAATGTAGTTGGCTGGAGTAGAGCTAATTTGACTCATGTACTGTCAAATGGCTTAATAAACTCTGTATAACAATCCAATACATTTCAGATGTAGCACAATATTTACCTCCGAAATACAGTGTATCTGTCATAAATATTCTCAGATGGTATATCTGCTTTAAGGTACAATGTACATAAGGTCGTGTCCTACCTCCTTTAACGGAACGCGACCGACCTTGTTGCTGTGGAAGTACTGCATACGCCTCGGAGCTTTTTAGGTTGTTCATAGCTTCGCAGTCTGTGGCAACAGAATCACTAATAGCCAAATGTAGCCAAATGCGCTAGTGTTTGTTATCTGTGGCCGCTGCCTCAGGTCGTTCTCCCATTCCTCGATTGTTGAAGGCAGCGATACTGTAACGTTATCCCGTCTGAGGGGAAAAAGGTGATGTTCCCTCATATATTATTTACCGATCGCTTAAAAAAAGAGGATTAGTGTTAAACGTTTCCATGGTAAACTGTTCAGTGACAGGATGCAGCGGAAGTCGCGCCCATAATTCGCGCAAGGGGTCATGGGACGTGGGAATAAGGTGGATAATCTTTATGCAGTATATGTACCATGATCAGCCACAAAAGTAAAATCACCTGCCTGATATACTATTGTGAGGGCCCCCTTGTGCTGCCAAAACAGCTCCATCAGGTCACTTCAATTCCCAAAGTTAGGATTTCCCAGCAGAACATTTCCCTGAGTATCACACTCCCTCCACCAGCTTGTCTTCTTCCCCCAGTGCATCCTGAAACCATCTCTTCTCCAGGTAAATGGTGCACACGTACCCAGCCAAAGCACATGATATAAAAGAAAATGGGACTCAAGGGACCAGGTGACCTTCTCGAACTGCTCTAAGGTCCCATTCTGAAGCTCAGGTGCCCATTAGAGGCACTTTTAGAGGTGGACAAGGTTAGAATGGGCATTTTGACGGGTCTGCTAGCTAAAAAGTACAAAACACAGCAGTGCATGATGCATTGTGTGTTGTGACGCATTGCCGATGTAAATATTATAGAAATTCTTAGCGACTTCGGCCACAATCCCCCTTCTGTTGGTTTGGACCAGACGGGATAGCCTTCGTAGCCCTCATGCATTGATGAGCCCTGGGCGCCCAAAACCCTGTCACTAGTTCATGGTTTGTCCCTCCACAGACCACTGTCAGTAGATACTCACATCTGCTGACTGGGAGCACCCCAGAGGTCTTGCTACATCAGAGATGCTTTAACCCACTCGTCAGGCCATACCGATTTGGCCCTTGTCAAAGTTGTTTAGTTCCCATTTCTCCCACATCTAACACACTGAACACAAGAAGCGATTGTTCACTTACCTTCAGAGATCTGTCTGCTGACTCTGGCATGTGCTGTTGTTATGAGACAATCAGCATTATTCACTGCATCTGTGTGTGGTTTTAATGTTTTGGCTCATTGGAGTGTATGTATGCACATATGTATGCGTGTGTGTGTGTGTGTGTATTATATGTTATTAATTGCTTATTTCCATATTGCCTTGTTATTGGCCAATACCAAGGCAATGCGAAAATAAGCAATTTATAATATTTTTATTAATTGGTTAAGTATCTTATGCTATCATGACAATATTATGACTATGACTTCTGAAGTACGCGACTTCAAGACTCATTAAAGAGCTAAATGCTAGGTCTGCGACTGTCGTCTGCTTCTTTGAAGAGAGCGAATGCCACAGTTGCCAATGGTTACTTGTGCACGTGCTGAACTCGGCCAATACAGGTCGGCCAATACAGATCAGCCAAAAAAGATATATTGGCAGGCCGTTTTGACTGTATGCGGGCAATTACATACTTAACCAATTAATAAATATACATATATATATATATATTATATATATATATATATATGAACCATGGTGAAAGCCATTATCTCTAAATGCAGAAAACTTGGATCAGTGGTGAACCTCTCAAGGAGTGGCGAACCAATCAAAATTCCTCCAGGAGTGCATCAATGACTCACAAAACCAGGTCACAGAAAAACCTAGATGAGCATCTGATGAAAATCTAAAGAAGTGTGATAGTTTGGGACTGCTTTGCTGCTTCAGGACCTGGGCTACTTGCCATAATTGATGGAGCCATAACTGCTCCAGAAAAACCTGAGGGATAATTTCCAGCCATGACTTTGTGACCTAAAGCTCAAGCGCAGCTGGATTACGCAGCAGGGCACCAATCCAAAGCACACAAGCAAGTCCATCCCTGAATGGCTCAAAAGAATGAAGGTTTTGGAGTGGCATAGTCAGAGTCCTCACTTGAATTTGATAGAGATGTTGTAGGATGAGCTTAAGACGGCAGTTCATGCTTGAAAACTTTGCAGTGTGGCTGAATTAAAACAATTCTGTAAAAAAAGAGTGGGCCAAAATTCCACCACAGCGATGTAAAAGACGCATTGCCGGTTATTGCAAACATTTGATTGCAGTTGTTGCATCAAGGGTGGCACAACCAGATATTCGGTTTAGGGGGGCAAGTGTTTTTTCACGTTGATAGAGATTTTGAATAACATTGTATCTTCCCTAAATAACATGATAATTTAAAAACTGCATTTTGTGTTTACTCATGTTGTCTTCGTTTTAAATTTGAAGTAGTTAGATGATCTGAAACATTTAAATATGACAAATAAGTAAAAACAGATGAACTGGGAAGGGGATTAATGCTGTCTCACACCACTGTATGTATATTTCTGTGCAGAGTATGGTCTCCATTAATGAGCTATATGGCGCAACTACTTGACCCGTGCAGTTATGGTTGAATTGAATTGTCTGAGCACATCAGGGACTGTTATGCCTGCACTGCATACTTTTAGTTAAACAAAAGAGCGACTTGATGAAGCACTTGTGCTTCTTGAGTCCACCTACCACATTAATTATGAAATAGCGCAAAAGAAAAAGGTTGTACAAGTAGGACACTTGGGAGACACGCAGATATTGAAGCCTTTTAATCGGAGTCACAGTAAATGATTCATAATTGTGCTCCAGCTAACGTACTTGTTTCCACCCATTTTGCTCGCTCCGGGGACTCTTTTCTTCAAAGAAAAGTCATCTGATTGAGACTTTGAACCTCCCTGAGCCATCTTGAACTGGAGTGCTTCATTGCGGCAACAGTGTGTCCCAATCATGGCATTGGAGTTTGTGTACATGCGTCAATGAGTATCTGTTTCACAAAAGCAACTGAATGTATCAGAGTTTTGCTTGGTGAATGACTTTCCAGTTGTATGTTGTATTGCCCTGTTTTGAGGGGGGGGGATGGTTTTGCTTTAGGAAGGAAGTCAGCTGATCCATTTACAACCAGGGCAGCCCCCCCCCCCTCTCCATTGGCATTATGCATTTCCACTCTTAAGCTGTGAAGATGCATGTCACATCCTGAAACTGCTTTGGTACAGCTCATTTAAGCTGTCACCCGGAGGCTGGGGCTCTGAGCATTGCAAATGCTGGAATAATGCCTGCATATGCTATTTTTGTGCTGTGCACACCGAGTGAGATATTTACGACTTATTTCAATTACTTATTTCAATTCTATTTTTCAAAGATATAGAGGAAATTGGTTTACATGAAGTAGATGGTGTTGTGGAACTGTACAATCTTTTATCCGTTTGATCAACGACTGCCCATACATTTCCACATCTATCCTGAATATATATGCATTATGCAGCGTGTAACTTACATCAAGGAGAGAGAGAGAGAGAGAGAGAGAGAGAGAGAGAGCTACATATAATAACCATGAGAGGAAAATAAAGTGGTTATTTTTGTCACCCAGTACATACAGGCAGAGGAGCAGAAGATGAGGAAATATAAATAATGCAGAACAGGTCATTGTGAGGGACAAGGCAGAGGATGCTAATCAGGGCACAGGATCTGTTTAATCATGGGTTTTAATGGAGCTTTGCAGCACAAACGACTCATTGAAGAGAGTTTTCCCTGAGTGGGGCTCCATTCGACACAAAGAAAATGAGCAGAATCAGACCTGGTGCTTGAGAAAAGTGCCATGTTACGCTGCATTGTTCTCACACAGGCTGCTTGACTACAGCGGAGCAAAGAAAAATAAGTCAGAGAAGTAATTAGGTGTTATTCAGACTGAATCTGCTACGAAGGCTGGAATCTGTGAAAGGTGTAAAATTGGAAAAGGTAGAGGCAGGCTTCAAAGATCGGCTTACTACGCACGGCCAGGCCAGGTGGTACTGGGATCAGGAGAGTAAGGTCGGTTGGGGTTCAGGGCCTCAAGATGAGGTCAGGGAATTGGGAAGGGATTTCGGGAGAGAAGGCAATGATTTTTCAACATGCTGGTCAGCACTGTTGAATTACTGTACCTCTGGCAAAAAAAAGTATTGTAATTATTTTGTGTGCTCAGTTTTAGCAGAATGCATCTCTGGCTGAAAGCAACTTTAAATTCCATTACAAGACAGGAGAAAATAAATTTCCTCATCTCTCCTATCTTGTCTTTGCTTTAAGAAACCTTCCTTACCTCCTGCTGTCTTTTAACTCAGTCCAGAAAAGAAAGTAAGTGAAAGGAATAGCATAAATTGATCACTTACAGTCAATGCCCTTTCGAAAATGTCTCGTGAAATATGCCTTTTCACATGTGAAAATTGAAATTTCACATGAATGACCATTTCCACGTGTGATTGACAGTATTCACGCGAGTTAACATTTTCACGTGTGAATAGAAAATAATGCCTCACGTTCACTTGAACTTTGCACATGTGCTTTGCTTTTCACATGATTTTCAGTTTTCGTATGTGAAAAGAAAATAATGTCACGTGAGCTGGATATTTTCATCTGATTTGCTATTTTCAAATGTAACTGAAATTCTCCACATGTGAAAATATAATTGGTCACAGAAAGTCATAGTATTTCCACATTTGATGGATTTCTGAAGTAGAATTTCCACATGTGAAAACAAGATAAAATCACATGAGCGATTTGCATCTTCACATGTAAATTTCACATCTTCACACGGACTGGCGTCTTCACTTGTGGAATATAATTTTCATGTGTGAGAACAACACATCACATGAAAAACATGTGTCCAAAAACCACGTGGTTTTCATGTGATTTTTTTTTTTTTTTTTTTTTTTTTTTTTAAGGGATGTTTCATCCTAATTTCCTCTGGTTCTCTTGCTCCTTTGTGCAATAGCAGAATAGAGGACTAGAGATAGTGGTTTCCATCCTTATGAGGAACACTGAGGCATATTTTTCAAATCCCATACCACACACAGTAAGAATATTTTCAAAGGCACTTTGTATAAATGGGCAGTACTATTCAATTGCCATAGGGACCTACATATTTTGCCTTACACCTGTGGGATTTGTTATTTGCATGCAACGGTTATCTTCATGCTTGGACTGCAGATTTGCACAAAAATTATCTGGTGTGACTGTTTATAGTTGCTATGGGAACGGCTGCTACTGTCATGCATTAGTTAGATCAAAACCTGTTACTCCCATTCTAAATGGGGTTCAACAACTCACTCTTGATAAATACCATCCTGGCCCACACATCTATGTTGGTTGGACCACCATAGTCTATTGTGAAGATCAAGTTAGGTAGTTTTGACTGGCTTAGCTTAATGTCAGCCCATTTCAATTAATGACTGACTCCACTTCTGTTTTATCTGTGCTGTCATTATCATTGCAAAAGCTATCAATGTGATGAGCTAAATTGAGAACAAATGAGCAGACAGAAGTTGAAATGGATATATTAACAGCACCTGGGGAAATTTAGCATGATAAAGTAGAAATTTTAGCGAGATTTGGAAGATATTAGATATGGGAGTATGATTTGGTCAGTATTTGAGGTGGGGGAATGGGGGTTGAAGACACATTCACAGACAGTAGCCAAACGGCAGCCTGAAATCATCTGCTTATGTAATTGCAGAGAGTGAAGGAAAATTAATGGTTGTCAGTGAGCTGCATTGGCAAAGGACTTCTGGATTGTCAAAAAATGGCAGCAAATTGCATAATTCGGCTCCCTTGGAGATCTCTTTCAGAAGAGATTTATAACAATGCCACTACATCTTATGAATTTTGAAGATTTCAGAATGAATACTTCAATATGCAAAATTGCACTGAGGTATGATCTCATTACTCCCTGTGTGTTCGAGGGGGTGCAGTGTTCTGCTTGTGAAAAACTCAAGCAATTTTGAAGATTGAATAATGAAACCAAACCTCATCTGGAGTGCATGCACTGTGGATCACCTCTAAAGCTCTAATGTTTTCTCAATATGTAATCAGTGCCTGCTCTATTTTTGCTCTCTCAAATATATAAATATATTCTGGAGAGCAAAAAAAAAAAAGGAGAGAGAGGAAAAACAAGAGTAGAGTTGTATCAGATTCTACTCAACATACATTAAAAAAATGCACTAATCAATGAGCAATTTGCTGTTACTCTTCTGATGTTAAGAGCTATTCTTTGAGGATCCTTGACTGGGCTCCTCAGAGGCAATGTTTCTGCCAGAGTGGCACATTTTGAAAAGACTGAGTGAAATCTCTGTGAATGGCAGATACGGCTACCAGTAGAAGTGCACTGCTTGATCTATGTCTTTTGACTGATCACTTAGCTGGCCGGTAAATACCACTTTGCCTCAAAATGGCTTCCATTCGCTGCCTCCACAACAAGAACAAAACTGCAGGTCCTTTGTTTTCTCTTTTTCCCTGATTTGCGGAAAACAGAGAGGCTGCTGTGACCGATGATGCATCGTGCCAGAGTTAGGCTTCCGTAATGACACATTTTTACGGCAAATATTGAACCACAAGTCGACTGCCAATTTGTGAGCTCTGTTGTTTGAGCTAATGACCACTTAGTGTGAATCCTGGACAGCTCTCAGTTTGGCTAACGCCCCCCTTTTCTCATCAGATTAAAGAGCTTTATGTCTTAAGATTTTCAGTAAAATATCATTTGAACAAAAAAAACTAAAAAAGGCATCATTGGGTTCTTTTATCATAGCTTGTGTTTCTCTCAATTGCCTAAGAAACTTTACATGTCAGAAAGCAGGAAATGGAAAATATGACTGGAGTCTGAGGATAGAGCTCTCCAATTTTCCAGTTGCTTCTCACAATTTATTGTTTAAGCTTCTTTAAATATATGTGAAATCCTTTTTGTGGAGACATTAGCATCAGTAATTAAAAATGGCTATTGACTTAACACTTCAATTAAGTCCAAGATTTAATTCAAAGGCAGTCAGTGGTTGTATTTCACTAACGTTCCCTGTTTTGTTTTATAGTTTCATCTTTACCCTTTTCATTGTCACTGTTGTTATTTTTAATTCCATTCTGAATTAAACATAATTTTTGCTCAAATGTGGAGTTAATGGATTTTACAGACTATTTTACACACTAAATAATGTTTGTTTAGCATGCAGGTCTATGGAATGACACATTTTTATGTAGTTTTTTGTGATGAAAATACGTGCATATTTTGGTCACAAGTTAATCATGTAAACGCATATGCATTTATACATAAAGTTTAATTCTTTCATTGAGAACAGACAGCTGAGACTAAAACTTTGTGGATTTGAAGTATTCCACACAATCATAGCTAATTCTGTTTCTTTTCTCATTCAATAATAATAGTTTGCTTCAGAGAATAGCATTCATGTCACTTGCCTTGGTTGTCAAATGTTTTCCAACTTAATTAAAAGCAATCATGTGATTTGAGCTCGGTCACAGTAGGAGGAGAAGACGGTCATTAACAGACTTCATGCTGGGAGGTCCGTTGAATTGTTATTCTTATCTACAGTAGAGTTTCCTCTTAGGCAGTGTAATGTAAGATCTAATTGAACCAGAAGCATAAATGTATCTTGGGTATTTTTGTGTGGATATTTTCAGTTATCTCTTTGAAGTTGTCTGTGGAGGTTCTCTGGAACTGCCAACAGCCCCGCTCTATGAATCTATGCTGATATCTCTATTTTGGCTACATGGTGTGGATAAGCTGTAATTGCAATATAATTGGTGTATGCTTGCACTATAGATTAAGTCTTCAAAAAAGTTGCCTGTATGATATTTAATTGCTGTGTTCCTTTGATTGAGAATAAGTGTTCTGATTGTACCTCTAGATTGGCTGCGCCATTGGAATGATCTAATTGTCTCATTTAATTCCAATTATCATCCCAGTGGGACTCTGATCATCCAACAATCAAAAATAGTGTGGAATAATCAGAGGGCTGCCACAGGCTTTGCTCATTAGAAAGGAAAAGTCAGAGAGCAGGGATTCTATTGGATCTGGGATGATCCCACACTGTAGTTTTCACCCCAGAATTGTTGCAGGAACAGGGAGTCAAGGTAATGAACTGGAAACACACTGCATGAACCACAGCTGACCCCCACACTTGTGGCCAATCGTAAGGGTCAAGTCAATATATGAGTGCTTATTATCATTCCGCTCTCCACCATTGGTCTCCATTGTCTCCTCGTATGAGCACTCTGGTTATTTTTGACTGACCACTTTGAGGTGATGGTGTAAATTTCTTGTTTTGTGCCCTACTTGATAGACTTGTGCTTCTAGCCCATCGCAGTGCCGCCCAGACAGAGACACAGTCGCTGATGCTCTCACACCAAGCTTCTCACATAGCGCAGTATTCTCATGGGACACGAGAAACAGTTCGATAACTGGAAACAACTCTGCGCTTCATACAGAAAACAATTCCAGCCTTTGTTATCCAGTGTGATCACAGTGTCTAGCCTTCCCCCTCTCTTCACAGAGTATGCAGTCGGTCGTTTTTCATTGAATTACTGATAAAGTTGACCGAGAGAGCTGGCCTTTGTCTATTATTTTACAATATCCCTTGGAGCTTGTTAAAATAAGTACAACTGTATCAGCCTGGTGCCATATTGGCTCTCATTTAAAAAGCATATTTCGTTATGACTGGATTTCTCTTTAACTACAGCCCATGTTCTGAAATGCATTCAGGGAAGGCATCAACGTATATTATCCCTTATAGATGTCTGTCGCTGCTTCATTAGTTCCTTGGCATTGTCAGTGAAATTAGCGTGGCAGTGCTAACCAAGAATATATGCAAAATTTCCAATGTGTTGCAGACTTTTATGGCAAGTTACACATGCAGTTGTATATATTTGCGTTTTTCTCCCTCACTTTTCCTCCTAACTGACTGTGTTATTTAAGTAACTTCAATCGTTCACCGAAGGCAACTATTTCATGCTATTACGCTGCCTACCTGAGAAAAGAGAAATATTTGCCTGCTTTCATGATGACTTCTGTGAATTCTTCTTCGATATTATTGGCTGGCTTTGGTGCTGCATAGGGCACCAAAAAAGATATAAAGATAGATTTTAAGCTTCAGAGTGGTCATCATTAATGATCAGGCACAGCTTAAATGTAATTTTATACAGGCAGTGCCAAATGTCCTCGTATTAAGCCGAGCCTCTGAGACTCATTCTGACCAGAGGCTGCAGAAAACACTGAATCGGGCGATTTTATATGACTTCACAGCCTCCCTTAAAGTACTCTCTTAAAGCACTCCCAAACAGACAGATATTTATTAAGGAGGGGAAAAAAGACATTACGGCGCATGTGGCTTTTGCAGTATAACACAGGAGTGTGATTGAACCATATATTCAATAGCTTAATTTTGGGCAAATTAGTAATCAGTACAAATTTGAATTAAGCTCAATCGCGAAAAGACTGCTTTTACAACGTACTCACCTTTGAGCTTGAATTGACCACTGACTCAAGTTTCATTCGAGCAGCACATTTTAATAAAGTAATTGAATAAAGCCGTTTTTAATCATGTCTTTGAATGAGCAGAACCCAAATCCAGCTGCTGATTCCATTCATTCCATTCTGAACTCAATACATGAGAACTATCAAGGTCAGAGCTTAGATGTTTGTCTGGGAGCCCTGTGTTTGGTGTTTGAATCCCAGCCACGCCGTTACCGGCTATGGCTTCATTGGGAAGGCAACTATGGGCTCATCCTCCCCATAGATGATAGGGGTTAAGCTGGTTAAAATTCATTTGTCTCAAAACTCTCTAGCAGCCACTCTTGGTTGGTCAGGTGCTTGTAGCTGTATAAGCAAATTATATGCTGACAGCATTATTGTGATATTCACCGTTTAAAAACAATGACGTCATAGTTGTGCGAGCGCAGTTTGGCGGTTTGCAGAAAGCGTGATCATAATACAAAGAAAAGTGGCCAGCAGCCTCTTTGGTTCTTCGCTTAGAATCCTCAAAAAGGTGATTCCTGAACCCTTAGCGAACCTGTTGGCGCAACCTGTAACACAACCACTGACTGGCATCGCTATGTTAGATCTTTTATTAAGTACATAAAGACGGAGATCTACCAGTAAACTTGTGTAAGTGTAAGATGAGCCTTTTTGCCAACCGCGTGACAAAACCTGTGACACCATTGCAAATATCGCTATTCGCCAATGGTATTTGCAGCATGTGATTGGTGGTGTGATTGTATAGAATAAAGAAGAGAGGCCTAATGATCAACTGAGCCAGAGGAATCTCCTGCCGTGACATCTTCCTCCAGAGCTGAAGGGAGCAGGTCACTGCAATGGACTAAACCATGTAACAGTATCACAGTGTTCAATCTGGGGATAATGCCCCTCCCCCAGCCAAAAAAAAAGCTCATTAAGACTCAATTCAAATGAATTGTTGCCATAAGAATAAAAAGTAATAGAATTTATAAAAATAAAAAATAAAACAAACTTCAATACGAACCCTGAGGGTGGGCTGTGTATGAAGTTTAATACATTCCTGAAAGCTCTGTATTTTTGTGTCCTCAACTATAAAACCTGTTTATTGGCTCTGGATGAAATCAGTATATAATGTTATGTATGTGAACACAGCAAAAACAAAAAAGTAAGTTTCAACAAGCATAGAGGTCCTCTATGGAGGGTCAAAATCATAGTAAATAACTTTGTCTCACCAGACAGAGGTTTAGTGGAAGGAGGATTTTAAATTACTTTATATATAGTGAAAAATACTAGTCCAGATTGACAAATTGTGATTACTGTGATTGTTTTAATATTATTCAAGTTCATTTTTTATGCTTGTAATAAGTTACTGAAAGTATGTCGCGAGACTGGTGACTGACCTATGACCCAGATCTATTGCTTCTAACAGAAAAAAGATTGTACGGTAATGCCGATTCGTTACCGCGAAACACAAAACTCTGGAATGCCATTCTACATCTAGTCTATAGGGAGCACAAGGTGATAAGCGTGAGAGAAAAAAAAAATAATACAAAAGTGGGATCTATGCTGAAGTTGATCTTTTCTAAATGCTCATTGGTAAGGCATGCTAAATGCTAGGTAGCTTGTATACTGCTGCTGGAATATAATTCACATTGTTTCAAACTTCAGAAGTGTATATCTGACCTTCATTAATCTAGAGACACTTGTTTATAGTTTTGTGATGTGATTCACATTCTAAAAATGGTAACAGCACATAACATAATTTAATGAGTGAAACTCTTTACCCTTAAAAATATTGGGTTGATTCTCAAAGAATTTTGGAATTGCCAACTCAAATAATCGCCACAGAAATTATATTAAGTCAGAAATTATATTAAGTCAGCATAACATAACAAAACTGTTACATTTAGAAGGCTGCAGAATTATTTTTTGAATGTGCATAATTATAAAATATAATTTGATTATCTATCTATTAGCTTCCACGGTGTTCAATGTAACTTCGGTAGAATAATAAACAGGACTGCACATTATTATGAAGTGTTGACTTGTTTAGTGACCAATATGGTAGCATTTTAAGGGTGGGTTTGCATCGATATCACATTAAGTAAGCTTGTGTAACGAATTTGCGGCCACATCATCACATGCCAGCTGTGGGTATGCGGGCACCAGCATAATTTGGCTTTGCTCTGAAACAGGGTCAGAAGTTTCCGGTAAGAGTCAGGTTTGCTCAGATTTAATGTCTACAGTGATGCCACTGGATGGCCGCGGCTGGGCGCGGCTTAGCACCATCGTGGAAATGTGACATCAGACGCGACGACGTCATGGCGCCTCAGATTTGCCTGCCCAGATGTCCGAACAGATGCCGGCTGAACACAGGCATTCCTGCCGTCAGACCTCAGCCCTCCGCGGCGGCAGACACAGCTGTGCTAGAGCGGGTCAGTCGAGTGCATCAGCCGTCAGGTCGCTGCCATATCAGCGAGCGCTGATTTGGATATGACAGTTGTGTTCACTCAGGAGTTCCATTTCCCTCCTGGGGGCTGCATCTCTTACATTTCACACAATGTTATCCATTACTGACAGGCGCCTGGCTGCATTGAGACCAGCGCGGCCAGACACCCTGATCCCGTACAAAGAGGGTTGCGGTCGGACTGCTGGGAGCAGAGTGACAACTACGCACAACAGATGTGTACAGTTAGAGTGAAAAATGCCCGTGCCAGTATTAATAATTGTCCTCCCTGTAGAGCACGGACCTGCCGTCTGGAGACCAGTCACTCACTGATCCCAGTTGTCAGTCAGTCCTGTTTATTACATCAAATCCTGCTGCCCTGCTACTGCTAAGGGAGCGATTGACTGTATCTCTGGAGTCAAAGCCAGACTCTTTAACAAGCTTAGGGAGTTCAGTCAGAGGCTCCTCCCCTCTCCCTCCTCAGCCCCTCTCTTTTTACTCCTGAATAACTGAAGCTAAGGAAGGAGTGTTGTGATGAGACTCGAGCGTCACTCACTAATCAATTAATCAATCAATCAATCAATTTGCTGTTAGCACGACCATGGGCAGTAACATAAATAAGATCTTTGCAGGATGACCGGTCCCTAATTCACAAACAGCTTACCCAGGAGTCAACAATAGTGCCACTTTGATTGGTTCAGGTATTCTGATTTGCTTTGAGTCTGCATTATCCTAGTTGATATTATGGTCTTTTCTACTTTTCCGAATGACTGCAGTTGATAGTTTCCCTTGCAAAGTCCTCATATCATTTCCAAAAGGAAACTAAGCAGGAAATGGGACAGAGCAAGTGATTGTAAGAGAGGGCCAAAAAAAACGCTGATTCCTTTGAATCTGAAAAATCACAGAGATTACAAAATACAGTATGTGTAAATATCTGGGGCGCTATTGCAAGATTAATTTTAAATGAGATTTGTGATAAGAAGTGGGTATGAGTTGAAAACTTTGTATAAATACATGAAAATACAAAAAGAATTTTCATTTTTCGTGGTGTGAAGCATTTGCATTGATTACATGGGGCTCTGCCTCCGCCCACTTTACTACCTCGCTGTACGCCATGATGTGCCAGCAGCAGAGTAACTTCAATGCTTACACAATGCCCACGCTTCTCTCCACTACATTATTGCGCAAGAACCCTGTTGAGCTGGGAATTCATTGTGTACAAGCAGGCTGGAAGTGGCTTGAGTGGGCAGGCATTGTACCGATAGCCCCACGCTTCCTCTATAAAAGCACCTACCGATTTTCACAGATATTCAATGATAATCTGCCTTGCATATGCTCTTTTGTGTAACCACTAAAGAAATGAAGCATGTCCATTGGTGTTCACAATATTCCACAGGTGCGAAAAACAATACTGACTGAGGGTTGTTGCAATGTGTAGCAGGAGGGCCAAAGCCTGCTTTTACAGAATTCAGCAGGGTAGCTATACAAAAAAGAAAAGTACGTGCAAAAATGTGAATGGGGAACAAGAAACGGTCAAAAAAAAAAAAATAAAAAGAAAAGCTTAACACAGTTGGGGTCCTTGGGTCTTGAACTGGGAAATAATGGAGGAGCTCCAGTCATTCCTCATCGCTGAGCTGTCCTTTTATGAGCTATCTGAAACAGAACAACATGTTTTTATATCACACCAGCTAAGCCATGACATTTAGCTGTGTCTGTTACAGAATTGTGTCAATTACACAGAGTACTATGTACTTCCTAAACAGGCAAAATTTGAGAATGCCTCCAGGAGCTCCCAGGAAATTAGAAAAAAAAAAAAAAAAACTGTCATAAGAAAAAGCCTGATGCTATGCAGTATAATTCCATTTTGAATTCTTAGTTGGAGGCATTTGTAGCCTCTTGATTCCTTGAGGAAAATAAAATTTTTAAAAATTATGTGTATTAGACTTATATTTTGGCCATGTAAATATTGGTAGATCTTTCCTTTTGTATTTTGTTGTTGATTTTGAGACTTTTATTTTGAAATGAATATGGGAGTTAGCACCTTTAAGAAGGATAGCAATTCAACTTAGAGTTAGTGAGAACAAAAAGAATTGTTTGGAAGATATTAACAGCGGATAGTTCTTTTCGCTTGCTCGCTCAATTCGCACTCATGCAGTGAATAATTTTGTTTATATTCCGTCAACACTCAAGCTTGTTGGACGTACTTCACCGTGTTTTTGGAAATATTATTGGAACAAAGGAATACCTTTTCATGTCTGTCCACCATGCCTGTGTATCTACCTGCCTGACTGCTTGCCTGCATCTCCTGCTGCCTGCTTGCCTGCCTGCCAATTACCCACTTGCCCGGATCTGCTAAATACCTCTAAGGTATGAACTTGTCTTTGTTTTTTGATCTTTGTTGATTACATCAAAGAAACGTACGGTGTCTATCAGTGGCTATTTAAATTTGAAATTTTACATGCCATTACTTTCTTAATATACAGTTTTTCGTTCCATCAATTGTCTTTATAAATGGCGTTCAGGGAGTAGACATTTCAAGTTGGATTTGCTCATGGTGCAGTCTGTCGGACGACTCTCTCCTTGGTTCAGGTAAGGCAGTGCTAATCAGTCAGGAGGGACAGGACATGAGCAGTGAGGCTGACATGGCTGCTGTCAGTGATGCTGCTGTTTTTGCAGCCCTGCTAATATTCGTCGCTAGCGCCATAGCATATGGACAGACTCTAGCTAGCCAAGTCTCAAGTGCCAGTCCATAGTTTCTTGGCTCCACCCTGATTTTATAGAATAAAGGAAGCCTTATAGAATAAAGAGACCTAACTGAGGATGCATGAAGTACTGAGAGACAGTTGTTATCTGAGCTGTTGTAGTTTTGAGTAATGGCAGTTTTTATGTGAGCTGCAGCAGTATCACCATGATACAAACCATTTACATATTTTCCCAACACTGCTCAGCTAAAATGGCTGCTTCTGGATCATGTATAGCTGGATATAATTTTATTTTTCAGCAGTGGGAAGTGATAATTAATGGTAACGATGGGAGAAAAGGGGGTCGCAACTCATGCAGAAATAAGTCACTTTATTCTTGTACTGTACCAGGATACAGTCAAAAGACAAATTGAGGAGTCATTTGAAATCTGCAATTTGCTCAATTGTAATTCTATTTCATGGGAGGTAGCTCATAAAAAAAAAGAAGAGGAAGAAACAAGTTGCAAACAAGCCAGATGTGACCTTTTCAACATGTGCTACCCAATCAGTGTCACTCGGGCGACTCATTCCCCAGTGTCAATCTGCATTTGTCTATTAGAATGGTGCTGTACACTGAAATATAGATAAGGAAAGGATCTTAAAATCTTGCCAAATTAACATATCTAATTAACAGAGTCTGTTGCTTCAAGGTTATTTTTGATAAGTCTTATTGATTATCACTATCAATTCTAATGGCTAATAGGAATCACCTACTACAGGGGTGACGCATGGTCTTCTAACATGGGTGTGACTTGTATGTACTCATCTCACCCTGCAGTCACAGCCGCTCATATGATTGCCATGTATCAATATGCTCTCCTCTGTGTCAATACTTGTGCTCTGAGCCCTAGCTATATGATATTGGCTTATCAATAAAGTGGAGAGAGCGCTCTGTTGACGAGGGTCTCTATGATTTACTGATGGTGAGTTCAGTGCTGGGAAGGAATGGCAGATAAGCTAACGAGTGACCCCTTCATCCCCTTACCTTCATCTTCAGTTGTCTCGAGGGTGATGAAAGGTTTTATATACCAGGGGTACTCACGCTTATCCAGAATGAGCTTGGGTGGGTGCAGGCTTTTCATTGCAACCATGCAGTTGCACATCTGATTCTACTAATCGACCCCGAGAGTTTTTGCTAAAGACCTTGACTAGTAGAATTAGGACTGCAACTGCATGGTTGGAATGAAAGCCTGCACACACTCAGACTCATTCTGGATAATAATGAGTACCCCTTCGTAATACTAATGAAATCCGTTTAGAGGTGTCTGCTGTCTGTAGCTATCACAACATTTCCTTTGCATGTTTTTCTCATGGAATTTTAGCATTTTTCAAAGTAGCAGCAGCACGGTCTTGGTCAACAGACTTTGGTATTTGAAGCTAAGCCTTCCAACTGTCAAATGTCAGCAGGTAGAGGGCCTGTGGTGTGGACTGCACCCCTCTGAGGGCTATATTGACTGCTTGCATTAGTTAGTGAGTTTGTACTGGATCGATGGACCTTGCTGGATACTCTCAATGCCTGGGGTGATTTTGCTACATTAATAAATCCGCATATAATATGAGAAACAAAGACCGATGTTTGCTCACCGGTACAGTATATACCTTTCCCTGCGGCTTTCTGTGGAGGACACTCTGAGTGTCACGTAAATATTCATTATGTTTTAGCATTCTGAAAGGTTGCTGTCCTTGCAAATGCTTCAGTTTTTCATTTTTATTTATTTCTTTGCAATGAGCAGTTGGCTGGGTATTTTAATTTGGCGAGTAACTGTGTTAAGAGAAGCTGTATTACATTACTGTAAAGGATGAATTTCACTCGCTGACATTTCAGCCCATGAACCCTGAAAAGGCACAAACACACTCACACGCATACTCACACGCACGCGCACGCGCACACACTTAAACATTTGCGTGTGCACACACACGCACTCACACTTGCTCTTCATGATCGTTTAATTTTCAAAAAAACCAAAGATCCACACCAGGATTTTGTTTGCTTTGACTGAAATGCTATTTGTGTCAAAATGGTGCATTTTTTTGAGTTACCCTTGCATGGAGAACTGGCCACACCCGACAGTGTTGCGTGTCTTTCGAGTTCATGTCATTTTGAATTTAAAAAAAGTGAAAACAAGTCGAGACCTGTGCCTCCTCCATTTTCAGTTCATCAGCCACCTCTGACGTGTACTTCTTGTATGTTGGCAAATAGTTAAAGGTGTCATATAAGGGTATTTGTTATTGACTCCCTGGTGTTAGTAAAAAAGGTTTTGAAGCTTGTTGGAAAATGCTAATTCATTATTTGCTGCCAGTCTTCAGTATCTCATTTTCTCCCCCAGTAACTACCTGCTGTTTCGAGTTGGTGGTGGAAATGACACTCTTCTCTGTTTGGCTGTCTCATTGCAGAGTGAAATAAACAATGGCTGCAGAAACGGAAACATGTCTGTTCTGGGCTGTACTATGCAAATAACTCTCCTTGTGATGTTGAAAGGAGCACAAAATTGGTTGATCAAGAATAACAATGCTGCAACAATCTGGTTTTGCATTTTTTTAAAATGTTTGCAGGAGGTAGGACCAAGTTTTGTGTCTTAGTGCAAGGAAAAAATGTGTTTTCATCATAGGTGACACAATGTGACAAGTGCGCTTTAATCTGATATGGAACTGTGCTGGATGTCAAGTGGAACAGCATTTCACATAATTTAGAATAATCCACTGAGAGATCAGTCTGTTTTTGGAACTCCAATAAGGACTAAAAAAAATTCTGGCCATTCTTTCAGGCTAGTTTCTCTGCCTTGAAATTGAACTCTGTTCAGTTTCTCCTGGCTCCCATAAGCCCATCCCTTATCCCACTCGAATTGTTTCTTCTCATTTTGAACAGATCTGAACTCAAGATTACTATTGCTAAAAAACCTTTGGTGGTTTTACCCCCTGACAATTCTGTAATAGCCACTCTGACATTCCAAATGTTTCTTGCCAGGCTTTAAAATAGTAGCAGTCAGACCACTTACATGTGGCAATGGGTCACCTACTTTCCTGTTGATTTCTGCAGGCGAGAGTGTTTATACTGGGATTTACCTGCTGCAGTCTACTTTCTATCATGCCACACTTTCCTATATATTTATTCTGCACCTCCGTCCTTGCGTGTTTGCACCAGAATTTGGATGTGACTTTTAAGCACAGACACACAAAATCCACGCGATTAACCCGAATCAGTTCTGAACAGAAGGCAGATTTCAAATATCTGTGACCACGTCCTCTCATCTCTCGTAAGTCTAGACTGCTGCAGCAGAAATGGTGATAAATTCAATACTTTTGTCATGTGGGGGAGTATAAATATTGTAAAAGAATTTTAATTAATAACTGACTGATTCATGTCATGTCCCGCAAGGGCTGCTAAAAGCCTGTTGCAGGGGCTCTCACGTCTTGTCTGGGCTGATACAGAAATCACAATGTACCCATCCGGCAATATCTCTCTGTCTCTCTTGACTTTTTCTGTCTTGAGTGATTAGTGTCCTCGGGCCTGCTGTATGAGGTAGGGCGAGACGTGTTTGATCTGAATGCGATTACAAGTGTTCTTTCGTGGATGCCACGGTAACTGTGACTTGACTGGCTATGACATCAAAAGGGCAAATAAGGACACCCACTGTTTCACGTATGATGTTGCTGTGAAATGATTGAAGTAAATGTGGCTGTGATTATCTAACTTTGTATATAACTGCACAAGATAGTGTACAAACATTGGTAAACATCAATTGCTCGATCTGTATTAATTTATGTGCTAGAATGAGAGGTGTTTGGAATTTTGAGAGGCTTCCAATATTCGTTGTAGTTGCAGCCTGTCAGAAAGGTTATGACGTTATTAGAGTTTCTGAGGATCTATGCTGAAATTTGGGAAGACTAAGCCTTTCCAAGGGAGCCTTTCCATGCTCCCTTGGGGTTCCGTACAAGTGCACTAAATTTATTTTTGATGGTATTGCCTCAGCTGGGTTGGCTCACTCAGCTCACTAAAGTCAATGAGGGAGACCACTGCAGTCTTAGATCCAATCCGGCTGAGCCAACGCCAAAAATGACAACACAGTCTCATTACGACTTGTCATATAGTGACACTTCCTGACTAAGTGTCAATATATGCTGAAAAAGGAGGCTTTTGGTGTCTTTATTTAAGGTTCAGGGTAGGGTTTGTGTAGTTGTCAGGATTCGTTTTTAACACTGGCGTCAAATAAGGGTGCCATAGGTCTCTTTTTTCGTTGTATATCGACGGTTGGTCAAGTAGTGTCACAATATGACGAGTCGGGATGAGACTGGGCTCATAATGGCTGACAAGAGAGCCATGCTTGATAGCATTTTTAGCATTGTTCTGGCTCACGCATCTTGTCTGGTCGCCCATCGGTTGATTTCTGAGGAAGCACACATTCAGATACCTTTCTCTTTAGTCCAGTGCATGCTGAGGCTGTAACCCTGCATGAAAAGGAGCAGTGAATGACAGGTGCATGTTTTGGAGGAAAACCCCAAAATGTTTATGCTCTCCTGAGATGGCAGCATGGGCATGCTTGTACACAGTTTGCTGACCAGATATTCCTCATATTTGGATGGAATGAGAGATTCTAGATTTATTTAGAAAAAAAGAATAAGACACCTGTTCAGCTAAACAGAGACAAATGAACACAAACAAATCAGTTAAGAAAACAGGAAACACTGTAGCTGTTCAGTCTGCAGTGTATGCAATATCGCATTTACTTTACCCACTAATTAACAGGTGTGCCACTTACATCTTCTGGAGCTCAGCCCAAAGAGTTCTTCTGTGAGGCAGCCCTAGCAAATGGCTGATTCAGTTTAATCTGGGCGTACTACCATTAATTACAACTTTGGGGGCAACAGTGAGAGCATGACACCTGCCTTGCTTGAAAAGAGCCGTGGCAAGCAGCCCAGTTAGGCAAAGAGTGATGTTTCAGAGCAGGCAAAGGACAGCTAAAAAGGAAACTCCTGAGGTCTAACAAGAAAGATCAAAAGGTTATGTTGCACCATGTAAACAATAACAAGAGCTGCGTCCTGATATTGCTCTTCAGTTGGAATATGAATAAAGGTTGTTTTTTTTTTTTTTTTTGCCCTTCCTGGCCTTACGCGTTTGCCTGTGAGCAGGTTGCCAAGGCTGCAGAAAGGTTTGCGTGGTTTCTCTGAAAATAGCCTCTCTGTCCGCTGAAACCATTGCGGTGATTAATCCAAGCATCCATTTTCATGGCTGCACATCAGCAGCTGTCCCTCAGAGGAATATTCCGCAGGCAGCCTCCAGGCAAATACTGATTTTGTTTATCGTTTTGTTTATTTTGGTAATTTGTGTCTAGCGACCTGAGAAATCTATATAAATGGTGAAATGTGCTGTTAATCGATAGTAATAGCAAACAGGGTAATGACTTTCAATGAAAAATACACAGCACAGAAATTTTTTTGGTTGGACGCGCAAAACAATGGGTAAAAGCTTCCTGTAAAATCTCTGAGAAAGACATAAGTCTAAACATGCCAGCATTGTCATTTTCTGCTCTGTTGTATAAATAAAAATGCAATTATTGTATTTGGGTGATGCATCTTTTTTTTTTAGGGGAAGGGAGGAGGGATATGTGGTCCTCTCTATATTTCTACATGATTACAGAAGACAAATGTATAAATATATGGTACACAGATATGTTCAATCTCAGACCCAGCAAACCAACGTACTCAGCGAGGAAGGACTACTAGTGGTGCCAGCAGTTCACTTTTCACGGATATATACGCATGTGTGCATGACTGAGCGTTATCTATATAGCTGTATGTGCTATATATGTTTATAGCACAGTACGTACCCATTTATGATCGACCATTATTAGAGCTTTGGTAAATGGTTTTGATTTAAACCAGTTTTATTGGCAGCTAAGAGTATTTACTGATGCTTTTGATGGCCTGAATTTGCAGTGTTCTCGCAGAGGGAGTCATTTCCGGTGGCTTACGTGTCTTAAGAACTTCTGGCACTGAAACTGCCGTAAAAAATTGCATTTCTGTTTATTATCGTCAAGGGACACTATTGTGCTCATCTGCCCGGGCCAATAAAACTTTACAATAAAACATAATAAATATGAAAAACCCAGAAAGTTGCCTACAGTATCTCTTTAAAATATTGATTACAATGTTGATGTGCAATGGCGCCACTGTCACAAGGCAATAGTCAGTCAAATTGTAGGGAATATTATTGTCGTGGGCCCCCCAAAAAAGAAATCCATAAATTAAAAAAAAAAATTTGAATGAAATAAATACTAATATCTTCTTGGCAAATACTTCTTTGTGCGGCTGGGTGGATTTTTGAGATAGCGAAGTATAATATCATGGCTAGTTGTGGCAGTGGATATTACAACTAGATGAAAATAATAAATTCTCCCTCCTCAACTTGTTTTGTGCTTTGAAATTGTTTGTTCTACAAGTGCCTTCATGACCAATGCCAATATGTTCTGTTCATTCTTGTTGCTAACTTTGCTATTCAAGCTTCCTAATCAGGGGCGGATCCAGGAATTGGTGAAAGGAGGGGCGCAGCAAGGAGCAAAATGGTTCTAAAAGATGAGGCTTTAATGCTTCCAAAACACTCCCAAGTGTTGTGAGAGTAGGAAGTGTTGTCATGCACATAATCCGAGTCACCATTAAGTTGAATTTCTGCACATGTGAATGAATTTACTAATCTGGAGGCAGTGGTTGGGTGGGTAATGTCCAAAAACAAACTATCTTATTTATATTAAAGATCCTATTTATCCTCAAGATGTTCTGATATAAATTTAACACAATGATGCTGTCCTATATTAACCCTTAAATGCCCCCTGTGACAAATTTGTCACACAATTTTGTGGGTTGTCAAAACCACTGACCCCACATAAATTTTGCAACCTAATGCCCATAGTGACATATTTAGACCATCAGTGCTGCCATCTGATGCATAAAAGTGGAACTGACACTGCACTGGCTGCACCAGATAACCTTTCCAATATGGCCGCCCCCATGGTGGAATCCACACGATAGATCAGCACCCATTCATCACCGGATAAAGTAGACAAACAGGTAAGCTAATGAAAAATAAGCTATGCCTAATACTTCAGCTATATGTCAACTACCAAAACAATGCTGGACAAAAGTTCTCTTTATATCCTAGAAACTTAGAGGAGGTGTGTGTTTTTGCTGTGCCATATTTGTCACTGTGGGCATTCGATGCCCGTGTACATGCATGTACATGTACATGAAGTAGTCATGGGTAGTGCATTATTTATACAGTAGATATGCTTATAATTTATAATCTTTTATTTTATCTTTGCAGGGCACAATACCCATGTAGCTCCACTTCAATAGCCATGAAAATACTGTTGATTCAGTGCAGATGATAGTTCAAACAGTGCAATACTCTGCAATGTTACTACTGATAATATTCTCTGCTGGGATAATTTGGTGGAATATATTTATACACCTATGATAGCGAGGAATGAAAACTGAAATGGCAATTTTGCTCTGAAATTCCATTCAAATCATTTTAAAAAACAGACAATCAGGTCCATGTGTTATGGGTAGTTTTAATTTTAGCATGTTTATTGGTGTTATTCATGTTAGTGTGTTATAAATTTCATTGCCATGTACATAAAATCTGTTTTATCATTTAAGTCATTTTAGCAATAAGGTCCCCGAAATGCCCATTGTGACATATATGTCACAAAACTAAAATGAGGTCAAAGGTCACCAAAAATTAAAAATTGCTATTGGGTTGTTATTAGCCCCTCCCCAGGACATATTAACAGAATACATAGATTTTTCTTTCAACTTTTACTACAGTTGGGCATTTAAGGGTTAAAACATTACACTGTCAACATCTAAACTATTTTTTACAGAAATATTATTATTATTATTATTATTATTATTATTATTATTATTATTATTTTTACATGAATGAATGTGAAAAAGAAATGTGACTTTAGGGCCATTTAGAATTTTTCAATAAGATCATTGAACTATTTGGATTGACTCATACATAACCTTTTTAAAATAATGTCACATATCTTACTTACAGACTCTAAAGGGTATTGAATAGCTCACTAGCTTCAGAATCGCAGTACTCGCTGGTTACAAGTTTAATGACGGATGATTCTGAACGTCAAGATGGGGTTTTGGAAGGGAAAATTTGGGAAGTCTTCCGGTATTCCAGGACAAATTTTATTTGGCACCGTAAAACAACGAATCAATATGCATCAAATAGTAGGCTATGAACAACTGGTCCATCAGTGGGGTCCTTTTGTAAGCTCAAGCTAATTTTAACCAAACGCATACTTGTGATAGCCTATTAATTTAACGTCAGTCTTACCGCTTTCATGTCCCCCTGCAAATGAAAACTGCTTGCTACTAGGATCATCATGGCCAAACAGCTGATCATTTTTTTGCATTTGAAAGGTTGAGCCTCAAATGTTGGTTTGCTTTATTCTCTAAGCTTTTCCGCCTTTCCATTGCTTTCTGACATTTATAGTCGTTGAAACGCGTTTTTAGACTGTTACCGCAACAGGGGACAAGTAAGGCCATTGGTCGAACGAATTTCCCAGCAAACCTGCCTTCTTAAACTTTAGGACGAAAAAAAAAAAATCAAATAAATTGTACATAGCTTAAGTACATGTATCATTTTTTATTGGCAAGAAAAAGAGTTTCTCGGTCATTCCTATGGCATAAAGCAAATAGATACAATTGGATCCAAATACATTTGCCATGATGCAAGACAACCGGAATAGTGAAGTTGAACCATTAAAAGTGGTATATAAACCGTGAGGACCGCTGGTACAATCGTGGTTATACATTGGGAGATTATCAGAGATGTTACTTGCCAAAATTGGGTATGTACTAGGTTTGGGCTTATTCAGAAGATAGTACTCGTGAAATTTTTTCACATCCCTGTGAAAAAGGGGGGGCGAGCGCCTCTGTGTGCCCCCCCTTGGATCCGCCACTGCTGAGGGCATCATGTTTGCTTTCTACAACATGTTAGCCTACCTAATGCAGGTTAACGTTTGTCAGTGAAGCTTTTGTTTGCATTGATTTCAAAGTTACAAGCACAGCAAAATTAAGCATTTAAATAACCAAGTGTAAAAAAGTAAGATTAATCACCAATAAGGTATGTTATAAGATAAATTATTGAATTTGCCAAAAGCCTCAATAGACCAGAAATTAAACCAATATCAATAAGCTGTCAATCAAGGTTGCAAACTAGGTATAGTTATATCTATATGATTTGGCTCGTCACTGGGTAGATTACTTAAGATTAAAGCTTTCTATTCATGAGCCTGATTCTTACACTTGCTGTTGCGATCTGTGCAGTACATTGGCGAGTTTTGATATTAAAGCCAAAATAATGAATAATTAAGAGATATTTCCTTCAAGTCTATTATAGATTGGAGAGAGTATTGCCGTGATCTGTAAATGATATTAATCTAATGTCTAAGGTTGTTACTAGATGAATCATTACACACCATGAGGGAGAGTTGACTGATATTGGCTTTAGCTCTCAGGTTTATCAATTTCATTTGCAATCATTTTAGGCCTTTGGAAAATTCAAAAATTTTGCTTGAATAAGGTTTTTGTGAATAATAATGGTATGTTTGTCCTTATTGGTTCTTGTCAATTGGCTGTTGCCAGGAAACCATGATTGAGAGGCAGGTTCAGCTGGGGACAGGTGACTGTCAGGGGAGGATGTCATGCCCTGTCAGACACAAACGTTCCCCTTCTCTTGAATGAACCAAAAACCGCTCCTGTTTAACTGGCGGAGTCACATCCTTCTGAACATTCGAGCCGGGAGGCAGAAATATCACCTGTGGGAAATGAGCTCTGGTCACGCAATTCAATCTGTCGCCATGGCAATTACCTTTTGCGGGTGTGATGACATCTTGTTGCCATGGCGCTTAACCTCCGTGGCCGGGATGGCATAGCATGCGTCGGGCGGGGGAGGAGAACTATCAAAAGAGACACATCTCTTAAGAACTGTGTTAAAAGTGCGGGTGTGTTCACCTGCACGACCTGGTTAAACTCTACCTCTGGTCAGCTCATCACGCGTAACACTTCTCTTGCAACTCTAATCGCTTAGCTAATTACTTTGATCACCCAAATAAATTCTTGCCTGGCCAGTTGGTTAATAAATAACTGATATGAGAAGAGGAAAACAGGAAAACAATTTTAATTTCATTGGAGAGCTGCGGAGGACCACCTGCTGTGGATATATTGGCCCTGGCTTCCTGCTCAGATCTTCTCTTCTGACTCAGTCTGCTTGGGATGTCTGATGTTCTTGCATCATAAAGCAAGTTTCACATTAGAGCACCGGCCTTCTCCTGGGACGCAGTCGTGTCCCTGCTACAAACAGATGCTAAGGAAGGAAGGCTGGGGATTTTGCAGTGGATATGAAAGCAATAAAGGCACATAACATATGTACACATTTCACAGCCACTCTGTGTATCAGCTGCATTTATGACAGATAACATCTGCGATATTGCGTTGGAGTCATATTATTGAATATTTTCTCTCCCTGTGTGCTGTGGTGTGACAAAGGACCGTTGCGAAATTTGTAGTGCTGTAATACATTCGACTAGCCCAGCATATGTTGACTGAGCGCCATATTTCTTTGGACAATGACACTTTTTTTTGTTATTGTGACTGTTGGCTTAGTCAATCACCAGATCTGAATCCAATTTAAAATGCAGTTTGCATCTTGAAGAGGAGACTGAAGGCAAGATGTTCTAGAAACAAGCAGGAACAGAGGATTGCAGTAGCACAGGCCAGGCAGACCATCACCAAGGAAGATGCCCAGTGTAAAGTGATGTGTATGTATGCATCACAGACTACAAGCATTGCATGCAAAAAATTTTCATCTGGATATTGAAAATGATTATTTTATCCTATATTATCTTAAACATTCCAATATTTTTTGATGTGCTGGAAATTGGGGGAACCATATTCTAAAGGTGTTTTCATTTTTAAACTGTTCAACCAGTATTGATGAGAACCTGCTCAAATAAAAACTGACAGTGTGCACTTAAACCTCATTGTGTCATTATAGTATGCTTTCGCACTCAAAGTGCCAGAGGATAGAACCAATATAAAAAGGTCACTGTCCAAAGAATTTTGGTACTCCGTGTATGCATGTTTGTAAGTGCAGAAGTGCATATATACCTGTATACACTGCATACTCCCTGCTCATGAGAATGTCTCATGTTCCATGTATCGCTTCCTTCAAAGTTTTGAATTATCTCGTGTGAACTGGTGATGTAACTTCTTCATGGCAGGCGTGGCCTCCATCTGAGGAACTAGATCATCAGTAAAACCTGGCGCTAAATCATTGTGCTACCACTCAGGCATATTAACTTAATTAACACTGCCACTGGTGGAGACAATGACAACTTTCCCTCGCCTTTAGTTTTGAAAATATGTTCGTTGTGATGCATTGCCACAGGGCCTCTGCGTTTGCTTGTACGTTGTTGCCTGTAATTACTACCCAACAGCTTATTTGTCAGCTGCCACAGATGGAGAAAGTAACAGATGAAATAATTAAACGAGGCCTGGCCTTTAAAAATCCCCTCATCTTAATGCACTATACCTATAAAGAGAGTGTGAGTACCACTCTCTGGGACTTCACAGATGTCTAAATCTTGGATGCTCCATAACTGCTAATGCACTCACTGTGATTTGATCATGTCTCTCTGTTCATTGGGCAGACATGTATGCCAGCCTCTAATTACGCCATTGGAATGTGTGGGTGATATAAGCCTCTTATAATCGGCGCATTCTCTTTTTATCTTTCCGTCTATACTCTGGCCATTCCCCACTTATATGTAGCACGCCCAGAATTTCACAGATCATCAGCCGGCTGTGGATTCTAATGGCCATCATCATTCTGGAGTGGGAGCGAGTAATGAGAGTTCCCCAGGGATACTTTTAAGACCTCTTTTTATTTAACATCCATAGCATAATGAACAGCCTCTTCCTAATGAAGCAGAATCCTGGGTATTTTCTGGTTACTGGCCTATGCAGTGAAGATGACGTCCATTGAGAATGTCTCCTTTCCCTTTCAACATATTTGTCTGCCTGGTCAGCCCTGGAAATATCCACAGTGGTGGGTCCTTCATCTGTTTACTGCTTTAATTTTCCCTGTGTTGGATATTGATCTGACGCACTGATTACTGTCTCTAAAAGACGGATTACTTTTGTCTCCAATGCCTGGCCTGGATAGTTACATTGTTCATACTGTGAGGGGTTGGATGTTCACCCAAGGTTAATCTGCTCTCCTATGTGAAATGTGCGAGCAAATTACAGTTGGGCATGGGTTCCTCTCACACATGCTGATTAACAAGATGCCTTTGCATTCCAAAGGGTGTAATGGGAGCCTTTGGCCCGATGTTGCGCAGATGGGGCTTGGAAGGTTGCAGTTAATGGTGAGGTGGAGGGAGACTTCATTTACCCGCGTACCGCCCTGAGCAACGCAGAGACTCTACGCCCGAGCTTTCAGCTGCCCCCATAATCTAATCGCTACATAATTGCTGTGACACGAACCTCTGCCTTTCACACCCTGAACACGTCGACGGTCCCTGGAGATCAACGCGAAGAGCACTGCTGCTGCTCTATCCTCCTCTCGGGCGATTTTCCAGGCACTCCATCCGTCGGTGGAGTTTTTCACGCCAGCGGTTGTTAAAAGCTGGATTAATGCGAGGACTTCAGCTGTGCCCGGTTTACCCAGCTCCTACTCGCTGTACACGTACGCTAGGATATTTATGGGCTCTGAAGACCTCGATTTATTTGAACCGCGAGTTTGACTTAGCTTTCTATTCCTCTCTAATCTTCCTCTTGCTCTGAAGAATCGGGCAGGCATGCCGGGACGAGAGACTTTCAGCGGTAGCGAACATAGCGGTCATTCTTTGATGAGGATTAGATGGGTAATTTCATCCACTCAAACCAGGAACTGTGCCCACCCAGCAACGATATGAAGTGCTCGTTTCACGTCTCAGATTATACTGTACGGTAGCTTAATTCACAGTGACAAAACATTTTGTTTAACAAGGTAATAATTTTGCAGGAATTTTTTTCAACCTGTGAATTTATTCTCAGTAGGAGTGCAATACCAGAGAAATTCATCATCTTAGAAGGAAAATGGTAAGTCGGCTCGAGCACTTCAAGGTAGTTTGAATAGTAGAACAAATTTTCTCAAGCATACCATTTATCTGTTCATACATTCATGCATTTATTTGGCTTTTTATTAATTTTTTTATTCATGAGTTTGTTGGTTTGTTTTTTGGTTGGTTGGCAAAAGCAACCTATGTTTCTGTGTAGCTGAGAACTGCCATTGGCTGGGATGGGAAAAAATGCAGCCTTCGGCCACACTGTCACACTGCAGACGTTACAGCAAACCGCCATAAGTGTTTACTGTAACCAAGCACTCATCATATTCTCCTTTGGAGCCTTATGAATACATATCTGTGCAAACAGGGCAGGAGCCTCACAGCAGCTACCATTGAAAAAAGGTTGCCAGGAGGGCACAAGCCGCCGTGGGTCGCCAGCCGGTCATGACAGCTCAGCTCCCCCTCAGCGGGAGACCGAGCTGCCTTCGTCCCTCTTCATGACAGCCTAACCCCCCCCATCCCCCTTTAACACCACCTCCTTCCCTCCAGTGTTACACATTGAGTCCATGCCCAGTTCTATGATTCAGCGCCAGCTAACACACTTCTCTCTCCGAAGATAGCCAGAAAAACCAGAAATAGTGCCGCTAGTACAGGGAGCGAGTGATGTGCATGTAATCTTGTGGAGAATTGATTAAGGGATGGAGGGGGGGTGTTACAGACAGCAGGCAGGACTAGAAAGCTGGTAAAGGGCTTCATTCATCAGCTGTCTCCATTCTCCCTCCTCCCCCTCTCATGTTTTATTCATTTTTACTGATTCCATACATGGCCTGAGCTATAAAACACAATACATTATCTCAACACGGACTACAGTGCGCAAATGAATTCCGGTCTCAATTGCTGGAGAACGAGGAAAAGAAGACTCAACAATGACAAAGCTTTATGGGTCTAATCAGATAGGCACCACGGCGCTTTCCGAGTGCCAATTGTATGCAGGCTTTTCTTTGTGGATTATGCTACTGAAGCCCTTGATGCTCATGAAAAGAATCCACATGTTCCAATCAAACAGGACAGCACAAGAGGCTACGAAGAGCTTGGAGAGTGTGCCGTCTGGATGTTAGACTGATAACGGCTCCTTTAAGATTATCTGCTATAATTGTTTTTTAAACCATGTAAATAAGACTCGCGGACATGAGACTAGAAGCTAGCGACCGCTAAAGCCTTCAGAACTGCAATATTTGAAAGCTGTGCTGGGGCTGCACCATCAGAAACGTAAATATTAGATGTACCAGCTGCTTTTTTGTGCATTTTTGGCAAATTTGTCGAGAGGAAACTGAACCGGATTGGCTCCAGTGTAAACCATATGTTCCCTTTCTGACATCCTGATTTTTTTTTTTTTTTTTTGGGGAGGGGGGGAGTTTATTTTAGGCTAAAATAAATGTTGGCCAGGTTGAAGTTACTACTTTTCAAGAATAAATAAGACACCACGGCACACTGCACGGTCACAAATCATATCAATACTTTCTCTTGCAACTCTGGTTTCTTTTTTACTTTGCCTGATCAGCAGCTTTGTAGAATGTCTGTCCATTTCTCATCATGATCTCCAATCCCTCCCACACGTGGCAGCAAAATGTTACATTACATTTTAATATTTATAGATTGGCGCAATTTATGAAACATGATGATCAAGTGAGCCGATGTATTACAGCAATGCAATAATCATGAGGACAGGCTGGGACACCTTCTGACTAATCATCTAAAGCACCCCAATCTGTCTGACTCTGAATGCCATGTTTGTTGGGGCTGGTATTTAATTGCATCGGAGGCTTAGTGTTGTAGACTTTGAAATTGAGAGCATGATAGACTGCCCCGCTCGGGAGATGCAAAGCGTTACATATCCAACTGCCGCGACAAAGGAGGAGGTGGATTCCTATTGGCAGGAACAAATGAACAAGCTGAGGAACATGACTCGCACTTCCGAGAGATAATTCAGGGTGCAGGCCATGCATTAGTGTCTTTGGCGGAGGTTTGCGTGTGAGTTTGCGGTGATGTATTCGTCCTGACTGCTCGGAGTGCCGCTGGGTGAATCTGTCATCTGAGGTCTTTCTGACTGCTGCCACCTTCAATTTCCCCACGGTCTCTGACTGCTCCAGACACACAACTTCGACTGGGTTCAACGCCTGTTCTCCTCTATCCCAATCTGAAAGTGACTTGTCCCCCCAGTGCCAGAAACGAAACAAAATGAAGTGTATAAACAATGTTAAAATAAAACAGCTAATGCTAGCGCAAAGATGTGTGGATACTTTATGGATGTAGCGTTAGCCAAAGATGATTGTTATCGTGCTACGCTGGTGTCTGGGGGGTTAAGCATCGTCTCTTGGTGAAAAGAATAAAAGTGTGATAAAAGTTCATGTTTGAAGCTCATAAGAGAATATTGCACGCTTGTGGGGAAAAATAATTCTTTATGAATTGACTTCAATGCCCTATTTTCCAAACGGTCTGCCTTTTTATAACACAAATTTTTAAAGTGCAGCTCCTTTTGCCGCTTGATTCCAAAGGCTACTTTAGCAGCATTACTCTCTATGAACTCTTTAAATTATTATTTTTTATTTCAGGGAGGGAACTGTGAAATGCATTATATTATTTTATCTAAGCTGTTTATATGGCTGATAGTGATCTGCACATGATAAGTGCCCTGGTCACTCTGCAATATCTCAAAAAGATAAAAAAAGCTTAAAAAAGCTCTTTAACTAAGCCTTCAGTTTAACTGACATTTACATAAATTCAGTTTTTCATGTATTATTGCCACAATGGATACAGATAGAGAATATGGTAGACTATGTACCTCAATCATTGACTCTAAAGGATTGGATATGACCAAGCACATGACTGTTATTCTTTGCAGGTAGAAATGTGAAGCCCATTCCTTCACTCCTTGCTCAGAGATTTGATTATTTTTGATAAAGAAAGATGAAGTAACACATACTAATTCACACATTCAGCTGTTACTCAGATTATTTCAAAGCGTGTTTGGAAGTCAACATTTTTTTCTCACCATTTTGATTCTTGATATGAAGCATTGTCTAAGTGGCCCATGCATTGAATAGGGACACAGATGCACTTAGTGACTTGAGTAATTGCCCCTTCTTCCACTTACGGCAGCTTAATCTAGACCTTTGGCTACTGTTCTTGGCAATGAAGTTTGGGTCACAGCATTGTTCTATAGGGGTGTCAGGTTATCAGCTGCTAAGAGAGAAGCAGACATAGAAGAGCTGCAAATGTTATGAATCCCTTGGCTTGCACATTTTTCAGCTCGGAAGACTGTTTCGCTACTATCATGCCATGTTCTGTAACCTCATGTCAAGGAAATACAATGGAAAAAATGGCAGCATTGTGCATGCTCTGTACGTTGACCCCACAATTTTGCCAGACCCGGGAATCTTTCGTACATTTCAAGCTACTGAGCACTGAGGAATGCTATTCAGTTGACATTGGTAACCCTAAAGTCTCTCAACTAGTGACAGCTGGTTGGTTGCAATTAGCGGAGGAACAAAAAAAAAAAAATCCATTTGAACTCATCAGTAGTCTTGACTTGTTTTCAATCATTTTCCTTGATTAACAAGTTTTCCAATGATTCGAAAAATCCATCAGCAGTTAAACACACAGCTTCCTTCTCGCAATGCAGTGTTCTGGTGATTAAATGGTGTGTTAAATTCCAAAAAAAATGTTTTATTCACTTTACAAAAAAGAGAAACTACCCTGTCAACTTTCACATTTGCTTTCAGCATAATGTGCAATGCAGGATATCTAACCTGCCCTTCACGATTGCTTACATTCCATCAAAGGAAACAAGGATTGACAGCAAATATCCACAATTGAATAACGTGGATTGAAATGCAATTGCACATCAAAATGATGCATTTTATTTCTCGTCATACCTCAATGAGGAGAACTGATCGCGTCTGATAGAGTTCTGATGGGACCACTTCGTCAAAAATAAAATATTTATTGCAGCATACAGGCATACAATCATACATTGAGTTTGGTGACATGGCTCTGTTGTGAGAGATCCCTGCCCGTCCGAACGAGGAACCGAAGGCAGGGAGCTGCAAGTAATCCCCCTCCAAGGAACAGAGCCAACAGCAGCAATGACCTCATGAAAGAGACATTGCTATAGAACGAAAGAGAGCCGGGTTAATGAATACAATAGATTGGTGGAGTTGGGGTGGAGGAGGGTTGTTGAGCGAGCGCACTGAGGAGCAGCTTCCCGATGGGGAGCTTAAGTAGAGTAGCATATTACCAGCCAAGCAATCAGGCAGCTAGGTCAGATGACAGTCATGTGCACTCAGGTAGAAGCTGCTCCTCTGTTAGCAGGCTTGACTCCATGGCCTATCAGAACTTACGTCAAGTCTTCATTTTAGTGTAATGTTAATAGAAAAAAAAAAAGATTGAAAACAGGTCAAGACCAGTTATTAATTGAAAAGGATGTTCCTTTTCTCTGTTTTCAGCTCACCTGCTGTTACTGTTCGCACCAGTCATGCGCAATTCAATCCCAGCCATACTTCTCAGGTCATGTGATGCAGTGCCAGAGAATCTTCCCAAATTCGCAGTTCTTTGAATTCTTTTGATTATTTTTCCCTTTCACTACATCATTTACATTTGCTGACGTAATTTCAACAAAGACTGGCCAAACTTCTCAGCTTGGTACCCCAAACCGTAAGTCACGCTACACTGCGCATACGTGAACAACGTGGCCGATTAACGATGACAGCACCCCGCAGGACGTGTCACTCAAATGTTTCTAGAAACGTGTGGCACGCTGTGCCAAAGCCCATTAACGGCTCAGAGTCATAGCAACTACAAAAATAGCTTGTTCTCGCACCCTGGATTCTGTCTCGATTCTGTTTTACTCCATCTCTTTGCACATCAGGGCCCCCCAATGAAACACGCTGCTGTCACAGTCGACAGCGCTGTCAACAGTGCTCAGCATCACAAACAAATACGTGAAGCCCACGATTGAGATTTGTCATCAAAGAATAGATTTTGAAAGTTGGGCAGGGCTTTGATCTGGTAAAAGCAGTAAAAACGTTGTACACAAGTGAAATCTGTCTCTCTCAGGCACACACAGAGTAACACTTGAAAACTGATGGGATGAAAGTACTTTTCTGGTGCTCGTATGACAGAGAAGTCCATTATCGAGCAAATATGCTTACCTGTACAAATAACACAAAGTAGAAAAGCACACACTGGCACAGTCGTATGAATAAGCACATGCTTGTAGGCACACATTTGCGCAGAAATGTTCTACTACCAAATGAGCTGCTCGCAAACTCAAATGTAAACGATAATCTTGTAGCTGTGTAATATTCCAAGAGGCTGGGGGCCAAAAACACAACACACCTAATGCTCGTGCACAAGTTAATTTGTGTTTTGTTACTAAACCGCTTCTATGATTAAGATTATTTCTACATACAGTAATTATTGCAATATTAAGCAGTTATAACATTTTGCAGAGTCTTTCTTCTTTGTTTATTACTATATTACTGAGCAATTCTTACTAAGTGAATCCATACACCAAACCTTGAACCTACTTGCACACTTATTATGGTTATTATTCAAAATATTTCATTGTTCCAACGTGTTAATGATCTATTCAGAAACTGTAGTTACCATGAAGTCTATTTCGCCTGCACGAGAGGGCTCATTGGCAGCGCCTGCCATTAAATCATTTGACAGATTGCCGTTTCGTCGATAAGGCGGTGTCATTTCTGAGGACCTACGCGTGTATGTATTTTGGGAAACATGCAAAAAATGCGCGCACTCTGTTCCGTACAAAACAATTCATCTTGGGATATCAGCTTCTTGTCAGGTGGATGGGGCCTCAAGGCAAGAAAGGCAGAATGAGAGAGGAAGAGAGGGAATGAGAGAGAGAGAGGGGAAAAGAGACGGGATATCTTGTGCTGGTCTTGTCAGCACGCAGCGGGAGAGTTGTACAAAAGATGGAGGACATGACAGAATGTGCCCCACCCCTTATCCCTTCTAGCTCCGCATCCCATCTATCACCTACTGGTGCTGGTCAGGCAGGGGGGGAGGGGGTGGGGACCCCAAAAGAGGGAGCAGGGGCTAATTGAATTCAAATCTCTCACTGAGATTGCCAAGTGTCTCTTAAATGGGAGCCAGCAGTCCCCTGCTGTCGGCTCTTAAAAGGCTCCCCTTCAGCCCCAATTAGAGGCGCGCACGGCAGGGACGACGCCTGTGTTTATCGGGGAAATTCATCTCTGTCACAAGATCTGCAGTGACAAGTGAACTTCCCATTTCCTGAACCGTCCCTGGGCGTCCCAATGCTTTTCCCATTTGGGCAATCTCGGCTTTGTTACTTTCCCAGGGGCCTAAACTTCATCTGTGAGTGTTGGAAGCTGTGCGCAAGAGCTTGTGCCTCGGCTTTAGCGTTTGTTTGCCGGCGCTTATGCGCATGCTTGTTAGACGCGTGAGAACGTTTAATGATGAGCCCGTTCACCTCATCCAAACTCGTAGTTTTGCCCGTGGTAGAGTGCGCCCACTGCAATTTCAAGCGTGATCTTGAATGCTTCAAGGGTATCTGCTTCCGTTATTTGTCCTAGGAAGTGATTGCATGCATTAATAACTATGTGTGTCTCTCACGCCGCTAACTCACTTTACTTTCTAAACTAACTTTCTAAGTGATCTTCTGCTGACTGCACACTTCACTATACATTTTTAAAAACCTAAATCCCTTGACTCTGCCTTGCGTCTCCTTGAGAGTCCTTTCCCTGTGAGTGAGGAGAACGCATCCCAAAGTTTGATGCCAAGAACCAGTCTGGCAGTCCTGATCTCTTTAATAAACTCAATGCCCCCTTCCCTCACCACCCCATTATTCACTGGCTTGGAACAAGCAACACATAACTTCTAATAACCGTTATCCATTATTCTTTCATTACTTTTTTATTGTAAGTAATATCTTGTCCACTGAGTTGCATGAAAATTGTTGCATTTCATTGCATGATGTGTAATTTTTACTAAAAAATATGGTTCTTCTGTATATATATATTCAGATATGGTATTGTGCATGCACATACACGAGTGCACACCCACACACATACACTCACATACAAATACTTAATACAATAACTCTGATGAATTATTTCCTTCATGTATTTTTTGAACTGTGTAGATTTATTGAAATTTTCAAGCTATAAGCCAATATCTGTCATTTTTGTTGTCGTTCTTGAATTATTTTTGCAATAACCTTGAAACTGTTTTCTTTACCTGAGTTGTTTCAGCTAATGTGGCACTAATCCCTCGTTATAATAATTTATATAAACAGAGAAGAGCAGATTTCCCAACGGAAATTACTTATCGACTCCACTGTCCGTGACAACCTTTTAACTAATTAACATTTTACATAATTATTAATTTTAATGCAAAAATAAATTTTTAAGGGAACTAGATGCCTACCAATATAATGGAATCTCTGTAACTTAGTTGAGCTCACTGGTCTCTAATTTTGCAAGATCAGTGAGATGCTTTTTATCAACTGACGACAATTTGTGCCAATATACTGTACCTCACTTTTCTTGGATATATAATTTAATTTTATTGAAAACCAGCAAGGTGAAGATGAGTGGAGAGTTATTAATGACATGCAATCAAAATTACAACCATTTTCCAATGAGCTGACCGCTATATGCATATTTTAAACTTTTTAGTTCCTCATACTGCTTATGTCATTCCTTACTAGACAAAGATTTGCACATCTATGAGCAAAACACCAACAATATTTAATGTGTACAGTTGTTTAATAGCTACCATTATCTAATAGGCTGTGCTAATTGTTTTCTAAAATTGGGTCGTCTTATATTTTTCGCTAAAATTATATGATTGTATACACAAAATTGCAGTGTGGTAGCAGGCGGCATATATTTTGTTTAATATGTAGGGAAAGAAGTTTTTAAAAGGCTTACTTTTACTGCATAAATGGCATGAAAAGTAAATGCATCATTCAGTCTTTTTTTTGAAACTCAAACCCTCAACCGAATTTGCGATGGGCAAAACACAGGCAGCAAATTACCATTCCCTCAATGAATCAGGAATTAGAAATAGACCAATTTGGCAAGATAAGCATATTGTATGTGCATAATGTATGTTTGCAGGCATGTTTGAGATTTTGTGTGTGTGCGGGCAGGTAGTCCTATCTCTTATGGGGACAAACTTTCCCCACCAGAGATGGGATACCAGATTTCTTCATCCTAATTGGGGCATTTTTTGGTCCCCTCAAGGTCACTTGGTAGCTGAGAAATTTTAGGATCAGGGGTTAAGGTTAGGATGAGGTTACGGTTACGGTTAGGATTAGGGTTTGGCATGTAGTGCTATGGGTAAGTATGGAATTTCTCCGCAAAATATGAAAATGCAAGATGTGTGTATGTATGTGCGTGCATGTGTGCACATTCATGCACGTGTAAGGTCTTATTTGTTATCAGTCAACCACTTCAGTGGGAGTAAATAATAAAACAATACTATGAGACATATACAGAGCAGATCATGTTGTTTCATCAAACCCACCTTCTGCCCTGCCTCACGCTTGAAGAGAAAACGGAGACGGCCGGTGTTCCTTGCTTTGGCTGTTCTTTTATTTAATCTGTTCTGCTTTATTGAATTTAATTGTTTCTGAATCAGTAACTTAAGCAAGGCAGCATTGCTGTTCATTTAAGGGCGGGGGGGTCAGAGACTGGGAAAACTAGAAGGATGGGGAGGCAAGCGTGGTGTTGGAAGGGACAGCTTTATCTTTGAATACGCAAAGAGAAAATGACTTGGAGCCGCTGCAATTGATTCCTTGTCACTCCAGTGGCCATGTTTTTTCTTTCTTTCAGTGAGATTTATTCATCTGCCAGTAAACAGTGACACCGTGATTAGCTGGGCAAATATTATACGTCACAGAAGTCTGTTACATCCACAAGCGTAGAAGATATCCAGCTGGGTGAAAGGGCTGATACAAGCACAAAGCGTAGCTGAGTATTTCATGCGGATCGAATATATCTATGGAGATAGATTATGCTGACCGTACATACAGTTTAATTTACATTCACCGATGAGCCCAAATATTAAGGTCTCTCACAGACGTGGTGAATGCCAATTATCTTGTGACAATGGAGCATGTCAAGGTCAGCAATCAACCATAAATGGTAATTTAACTCTTAGATGACGTGTTGGATGCGGGTTTGCCCAAACCACTTGATTGGAGCACCCTTGAAGAGGCAAGGCTTGTGGGATGCTCCTGAGTAGCAGTGATGAGTAGTCACTAAAATTGGGCCAAGGAGGGACAAACCATGAACTGGCAACAGGGTCTTGAGCACCAAAGGCTCATCGACAAACAAGGGTAATGATGGATATCCTGTGTGGTCTGTATTGTTTTCAAAATAATTCAGGTCAAATGTAATTTATAAATCACTGTTTTCAGTATTAATTTTAATTTACTATATCGTCCCCACCTTTTCTCATTTGGGATATGTAAGTTAATTGCATTGGAATGCATTAGTATGGGGCCTTAATTGTATGTTTACTGGGCAGCAGCGCCCACATAATACCTTGAGGACAGACATGCTACCTATGTAGTGTTATCCTGGGCTGATGCACAATGTGGCAATACTTGGTGTGTACTGCACTGTGTCATGACCAGCATCGCTGTTAGTGTGGTGTGGTGGCTCGTTATAAGGTCATCATCACCTCAGAAATGCAATGGTCACTGGGAGACCGTCACTACACTACATAATATGTACCAATGGTCATCAACTCTGTTTTTTGAGATCTAACATGCTTGGGTGCGTTTCCCGAAATCAAAGATGCTAACTTACATAGCAGCTATGCTTTAGGGAAACGCACCCCTGTATGTTTCTTTACTCTAATCTCAATCAAGTCCACAAAAGTCACACAAAATCCAGAAATCCTGTTGAGCAGCCAATTGGAAGAGACCAATGAGCCTGATTAACGATGCAATTGTGAATCCTAAAGGAGGGTTTCTCTTTAGGAACAGGGTTGGTGACAACAGCTAAATAGTTTATAGAATAGTATACTAGAGTTTATACTGGGCTTTATTTGCATGAGGAGAATTCAAATATGGAAACCTGCCTTTCCTTCCTTCCTAATTAAAATAACAATCCCCCTGCCCTTTAAAAAGAGCCGATAGGGAAAATCCCATTACTTTAGCCCAGGAGAGGAGATCGGCATCACTCTTTAATAGCTTGGCATTATTTCACCTTGGGAGAAGTAGTAATATGTAGTGAGCAAGAGCTTTTAAACCCCTGCCAGCCTGTCAAAAGAGGTGGCAGCATGCATTTTCTTTACTTCCTTGCTGTTGTCGGTGCTTGGTTTCACACAGTTCTTGGTTTGAGTATCAACCTAAATCTGTTTTTCTGTGTGGACAAAAATACTGTATTTTTCTCTATGAACTACCGGCCCTATTTTTCTCTTGCAACCCTGAGCTGATATGGTGCTTGCAACAATCAGGGCTCTGTTTTTGCGCCTTCACAAAAAAAAACACATGTGGTGGTTGCTCACGACTTTGTCCGTCACAAATGGCATATTTATGGCGTTAGCCCAGTTTCGTGGTTTTTTGCTCTGTGATAAATGCGTTTGCGACTCCAGAGGTTGGCCAGGGCTTTAGGGGGAGGGTCAAGGAATGCAGCTGGCACTGAACAATATTTGTATCAGTGACCTTGCTTGCATTTGGACTCACCCAGCCCATCTTTTAACCCAAATGTTGTTATTCTATGGTCATTTCATGGGAATGAATGCCTGCCAGTGGAGCTATTCGTTGCATTTTGTTTATATTGTTTTCTCTCCCTTCTTTATTTTTACTTTCGTGATCTCCATAAATAATGCCTTTGAAATGCTGGCAGCGGGGTCTAAGGGTGAGGGTTTATGCCCATTAAGGCCAATCAGATGAGCCACTACATTTCCTCCAAAACCAGTACATTAACACCATAGCAAATGGGCAAGTTTGTCAGGCGATGAACAAGCTTGCGTCACTGCTACCTCCTTCAGTCGTCTCAGAACAATGCTGCAATGTATTAAGTGGTTAAATGATGTGAGGCGAAAAGGAAAGAAAAAAACTAGCGTCAAAAGATTTTTTATGAATGTGGGCCATCTCAACCACACACACAAGAAACACTCATTGTATTAAAACGAGGGTGAGACTGAAGTTTTTTATTTTTATTTCCCCTCAAACAAAGAAAATATTTGTGTCTGAAAGTACCCCTACACCTTTCCACATCCAGAGGTAATTAATTTGTCTTTGACGAACCCTTTTTACAACAGTGCCACAGTCGTGCTATTGCATCCTGTCACAAAATTACAGGAATGAAGTTAAACAAGCCCAATTTTAATCTGCAATACTGTTAGCACTGACAGTCCTGACTGCATTTTGGTCACAAAATCAGCGCCCACTGTGTTTAATAAACAATCTATAAGAGCAGATTCACAAATGTTCAAGATATACACAGTTGTAGACTCAAAAAGTTACTCTTTGGTTGGAATCTGCACACTGAGAGGAAAATGTCCCCTTCACACTCACTGAGATTCATGACGTGTATTTTTTTTCCATTTTCTCAATCCAGAAGTGGATATTGTTTTGACAGCATACATTAAGTCCTGTAACTGTACAGTGTCACACAAGGGCATTTCTCTGCCTCACCTCAAAGCAAAGATTGATCACACCTCTACTGTTCCTTATACCACTAATGCTATTCCTTTAACGTCATGTCATCCGTAGAAATTAGTTGTTTGTGTCAAATCTAATCAGATTAAAGATCATAAAATGACAGTATTTTATTCAACACTGTTCCATGCATACAAAAGCTTTGTGACACTGATGGATCTTATACTTCTCTGAGGTGCGTTGCTGTGTGAGTAGTGGTCACTGCTGACAGGTCTATAATTGGAAAGTTGGATAATTCAGGGGAATATGCTTTGTTGTAAAGGAAACCACTGATATCGACCAATAAGCCTGTTCCCTGCCCAGGCACTGTGAATAGTAATTGGGGGATTTATGATGTGCTTGTGCATGCGAAACACAGCAAATTAAGCACTTTGAAAATATGTCCTTATCCGCTCATATAATGTAGTATATAATCTTCTGCCAGCCAATTCCACACTAATCCCCTTACAAAATGACTTGGGTTTAATTTGCGCACTGAGTGTCTGGGAATTAGGGTCAGCGCTGCAAGGGCCACAGACCTTTGAAGATGTCCCTATTTATTTTTCAAAGTGCTGTCACAGGATGCAGGTTTCAAATCATTTGATTACAAATGAATTTACTGGAGGAACATGGGTGAACTGCTTTAAACTTACCTTTTTAATGTTTTATGCGTGGCAATGGACTCCTGTAATGCATTCATAGTCTACTAACATGCATTGATAACCAATACCCTTTTGGTATGGAGTGTGCAGAGATGCCAAGCTCACTGTCAAGTGGAAAACCCAACAAAGGGGATACTCTTCAGCTAGCTGACCAGCAGTTTCATTTGTTATTGATGTTATCAACTGTGCTATGCTCATGTTTGCAGCCTAAATAAAACACTTTCACAAGCAGCTCACATGGATGAAGATAGCAGACTGATAGCTGGTTGACCAGCTTTACATGGGCAGAAAGATTTATCCCTCTAGCGCCACCCTTAGCAGCTGCCCTCTGAAAACTGCCACTGTACTGTCCTGAGTCTATGACTTGCTTTAGCCTTTTAGCAGATCAATGGAAAAGACTATGACAAGGAGGCACACTGTGAGAAGTTCAAAATGTGGCCTCCAGGTTCATGGTACAAGGTCAGGGAGGTCTTGGCCCTGTCATGCCCACAACAGTGCATCAGCTCACCGATCGGCCCGCTGCCGATGTCCACGGAAGCGAAAATAAACAAGCGTGTAAAGTGAGCCTGCTCAACGCACCGCTGCCCACGCTCAAATCACCCCGGGCGCTCAGTGTGACAGCGGGCACAGGAGCTAATTCACAGGTGAGGGCCGGCAACGAAGGGCGAGCTACTGTTCTGCCACACGAAATGCCAGGCCTTGTGCCCGCCGTGGGGAAGTAGGGGCAGTGGAAGAGGCAAAAGACTCCTGCTGGTCACTTCCCTGCAGCGAGAGACCACTCAAATTTAGAGCAGTCAGTTTTCTATTGAGGACATGCTACTAAAATGTACGAAGTTAAAATAAAGGGGGGTATATGCTATTTTGAATGAGAATTAGGGATGGACATTGAAGAATTTGTTAAGAATGAGAAATTATTTCTTCATTTTCTGAAACCACAATCTAACATAGACACCACTTGACCGCTTTGAACCATTTTCATTTTTCATATGAGCTTAAAGCACTCACCACCGAGCACGCTGTGTCAATAAGGGACAACGGGCACCTTCAGTACATCTCGACTGGGACTGCCCAAAAGTCTAAAGCTTCAGATCTCAGACTGCAAATGATATGACTCCTGTTATGTAGAAAGATGTCCTGTGAACACCTTCACTATTTCTGTTCAATGACTTCTCGCAAGATCGGAGTAAACGATTATAGCTTTCAAATATTAACTGTTGCCTCAAAATGACTTGAAAAACCATTAAAATCCACCCCATTTAATGTTTCAAAGTCCCCAGATTTTCCCTCTGTTAGATATCATCGCAGTAGAACTCTGAACAGCCTGTAATCATAAAGCAAAAGGCAGCACAATTAAAGCCTGGAGTGAAGCCTTCAGAATGGTGAGATCCATGTTGTAATCAGCCGGGGCATCAGAATAAATGACTATTCGAGCATTTTATTCCCCCCTCCCACCACACTGCTGTTGCTGGGAGTATTTAGGGTGTTAGAGCACATTTTCTCTCAAGTACTGGTGTACATTCATTGTACTGTTGGATAACGTTTGCTTTATTTGGAATCCTGCTGGTCTGCTTCTCATTGTTTGCTTTCGAGATATGGCCCTGGGCTTTAGCTGTGAATTTTGTAGTGGCAGTAAACCTGATCAAAGTTTTGTAGTTGCATGTTCAGGCTTTCAGCGTGGTTGTAGGGTAATCGGCTAGATTTATGCCGCTCCGAGCTCAGGAATGGAGTCTAGTTGTAAAGTAGATGGGTGAATTTATTTTGCTGCTGCCGCAGAAATTGAGTCTGGTAATAGGGTGGTCAGAGGCATCAATGTCACTCGCGCCCACGCTCGTCGTTTTGGGTGTCAGTCATTGGCAATGTGACGTGACTGATACTGCTTTTTAGGTGGGTTTGAAAGGAAATCAGGCAGCACAATAACACTCGTCCCACACAGTGAATCGAGTCACTGAATGGAGGTATGCCGCAGCGATGCCGCAAGATGAAGATATTGCAATAAAAACGTGACTTTGAGACACTTGTTGAGACATGCTCAAACCCTATGCTCAACTGAATGCAAGCGCAAAATATCATTTACAAATTTGTGGCAGTTTCTGGTAGAGAAGATTCCAGAAAGCTGTCTGACATATGGATATCATTTTCAGGCAGTAGCGGAAGTCCAGGCTCTGCCTTGCTGAAGCTGCTGGGGGATTCAGTGCCTCCAGCCTTGGTGGGGACTGATCTTATTTTTCCACTAATACCCATGTTCTGCCTTTCCCAATTAGCCCCGACTCATAAAACATCGCTAAAACCCTTGTGTCCTGACACCCACTGTCTCCCCCACTCCCAGCTGGGAATCAGCATGTTGTGTGGTGGGTGGTTTGGTGCAAGATGATCCCCCGTGTTTCCTCTGCCTCAATTCAGCTGATTTATAATTGCCAAGACTTCCAGAAAAGGTCTTGAATGAAGCTTTAATTTTCTTTTTTTTTTGCACGTCTTAGGCTTGGCTGCACATTCAGCAAACCACCCAGAAGTCAGCCATGTTCTGACTTAGAAATGCAATTATTATTATTATTACTATTACAATGGGCAATTTCTTAAATGAATTAAGGTTATAGATTTTCGCCCCCTGCGCTTTGTCGATATAGGCATTCACAATTATTCCCCTTCATCTGGAGTGTTCCTAAATCTGCTTGGAGCACAGCCGCTAGCAATGTTCGCCCACCCAATTTACATGCAAATTGATCAAATAGCCCCTGATAATCAATTTGTTGTTTTTTAAAACTCCAAATACAATTAGTTTCCATGATGACTATTGAAATTGCGAAGGCTTTCGGTATTGATAAAGACCGTGGAAATAAACTCGGGTGCATTTCAGCATGTCGTTCTGACTCAGAGCGCAGCAGTTTTGGTTTGACAGAACAATTTGTTTTGCTGCTTGCCCGAGATTAGAAAAGTGTTTTATGGAGTTCCCAAAAAAGAAAAGGGAAAAAGGCGAATAAGTGCCCACATACAAACAGAAACGGGTCTGTTAATTAACTGACAGCAAGTAACACGTTTATATAGCACAATGAATAGCGCAGGATTTATTGAAATAAAAATAAAAGAACAAAATGAATAAAAGCAGTTATATGAGGGAAAGAAAACTAGGTCTTTCAGACAATACCACAGTCACTTTGAGTTTTTTCACACTCATTTTTTACAGTAGCTTATACGAAATGAAAAAAGCCATATTCTTTCATTATGGGATTACTGCTGTGCCTTCTTGGCAGACACATCAGTAAAAGCTAGCACTTTCTCATTACAGCCCGTGAGCCGGACGGCTAGCTTAGGGCCCCCGTCGCTCCCCTCGGACCAGCTCTACCACTGGCCCCCATGCTCCTCTCTTATCTTCGGGCTCTGCTACAGTCGCCCATTCTGACCTGAGGCTCGCTAACACTCCATCATATCGCAAGGGGCTGTCCAAACATTTACACAGGCAGCGGGCGAAACTTATCTCCCGGAACAGAAAACCCAGCTCTATTAATCAGCCGGGCCCTCTGCAGCTGAGGAACTCGAGAGACGTAAATGAAGCGAATGTGACCACGTCAGCCCAAATGCAGGGGTGGGGTAAGGGGGTAACAAAGGGGGGAATGGGCCAACGGGGAACAGGAAGTCAAGGATGAAAGGAGGAAAGGGGTGAATACATGGTGAAGGGTCGGGACCCCAGTCCCAGAGATTTGTCCAAGTTCACCAAAACCACTTCGCAAGCTTGGAAGAGGCCTTGAGGTGTAATTCACCATAAAGAACCCCCAGGCCAATCGGCCTCCCACCGTGAACAATTAATTATTTCTCATTCTACACCAATAGGATTTATTACATTAGATTAGTTATCGCTTTTAGCCTCTGTGCATGAGTTGCACTCTCTGATAAATGGTTCAGTGTAGCTGCAAAAGTGTTGTGTGCATATCAATTGGATTATGCTCTGCTGATTTAGTATTTTACTACGTACCAACTGTATATCACATCACATCCTTCATCACAGAGATAATCTTTAGGGCTACTGAAAATGTGACTGCAAATCTGTAGTAAATTGGCCTGCTCTACAGGAAGCTTTGTGATGGCAGGTTGAAACTTGCTCACCTGTTTCCATTGAAAAATCGATGAAAGGCCCTGAGCAAATCTTCATCTTGAAAGCTTTATGGTTTGCTTCAGGTAAAAGCTCTTTGAACTGTATTGTGAAGTAAATATCAGCCAAAAAAATCCATGACTCTGAAAAAGAGAAAATGTAACTGAAAGCGAAAAAAAATTGAATCAATATATGTCCTTTACAGTACAAAACCTTTCAGAGAGCCGTGTTCTGTCATGGTCTAGGGTGGCTCCATTCTCAAAAAGGTTGCAATGTGGAGTTCATCCTACTCTTTGATGCTCTATAAATATGTTCTCATTTACACACATTTGCTTAATGCTCCTTTTTTTGTTGCTAGTTTGAAAGTACAGTCTGCTGTCTTTTGTGGGCATTTGGCTGTGTTGTGGCCCAGTGCAACTGTCATCATGTAGTGTGAACTGGCTCTGTGTTTTGTAGCTCAGCGGCACCAAAACTGGTAGCTAGAAATGGTTTGCCAAGGAGTCCAGATGGTGCCAGAGAGCTGAGGGGGTCAATGAAGTACACAGGTCAATGATATTGACAAACACCCGAGAGGAGCAGAGTGAAACTGTAATGAGCAGGCACGCTTTGTAATCTGTGTGCCAGGATTCAACACGCGGATTAACTTGAGACCATAAGGAAGTTGTTCTTATTCTATTCCACTTTTCAAGTGGCTGGAACCAGAAAGTATGCGTAGATAATTAAAAAAGGAAATGCTCACTATTGTGGCAAAAGGCTGTGGTTCATCAAACGTTTAGAACTGGTAGCTATGGGATACATCTACTAAAATCAGAGGAAAAAAAAATAAGTACTATACCGACAAGGCATTGTTAGATTGTCGGAATGGGGATTTTGGGCCCGAAATCGGCTGAATTATCCTTTGATGTGAGCCCGGCTTAAGTCTATCAAGGGATTGCATATGGATTTGCATGTAATGCAAATGGGACATTTGTTTGTAATGAGTGTGTGCGTGTGTGTGCGTGTGTGTTGTTGTACTTGTCATATAATGAGAAACAGACAAATTTTGAAACCAACTGAGTAAGGACATTTTTTGTAGCAGGTGTGTGTGTGTGTGTATGCATATGTGTGTGTGTGTGTGTGTGTGTGTGTGTGAGAGAGAGACAGAGAAACAGAAAGAAAGAGAGTGTGCATATCAAGGAAGTCTATAAAGGATGCTGAAGGAAAAGATAGACAGAATTCAATTAGTATCTTTCAGAGGGGCAGTGTGCACAGTCCACTAATGATCTCCGTGTCATTCGTTGGTCCGACATGACCCCATGTGGAGAACGCTTATTGCTGTAAACAGGCGCACGCATCTCATGAATACATCTGCTTTAATCTACAATTGATGCCACAGTGCTGTGCATTCATGAAGACGGATGATATTACTCAGAGTGTGTTTACCATACGAGCCGATTGGAGCATTCATCTTGTAAACAGCTGGACGCGCGGCGTAGCGCACGCACCAATGCGGTCTCTGATGGTGGTGCCACTTGAGTGGTCCCTGGAGCCTTCCCTGCTTTTGATCGGCCAGACCGTGCCCTCGTAGCGCTTAATTCGAAAATAACGGCCGTGTTCCCGGTTTATTCATTTGTGCAGGGCGTCTGCTCAAGTCTGCAGGCTGTTCTTTACGCGGCCCTCCAAGTGGCGGAAGCAGTAGCATGCATTATTGAAAAGACATTACATATTTACGTCTGTGGCTGTTGGGAATTGATTAAGCCAGCCGGGGGAGTATAACTCCTTTCTCTGGCTTCCTGGCTTCACAGTGAAGAACAGTCGACTGAACTTCTTAAAGATGAAGAAAATGTCATCTACGGGCTCTGAGTTAGGATCTGGCTGAAAAATATCTGAAATCGGAGAACATATATTAGTGCACCCCATATATCCTAGGAATAGCACATTTTTATTACTGTCATATACCTGAAGATGATTTCAACGTTGGTTTTGCTGAATATGGGATGTTTGCAAAGATATAACCGCAACAGGACCTTCTACCTGTGGAACAAAACATTCACAGCACGAAGCCAGAATGAACTGCCTTTCTTCTAATAACTAAAACGTGTTTGGTACTTGAGATTCTGTGCCGCAGCTCAGTCTGGTTTATTTCTTTTGTAATAATGTGAAATTTTTCAAACCTCGTTTCGAAGAGCTTGTTACGTTTCATCCACTTGTATTATTTCAACAGCAGGACAGTGAAACCAGCTTTTGTGATAAACTAATTTGAAATATATTAAAGTGAACTTGTATCGAGAAAACCAATTTCATGCGTTTTCGCCCTCTGCGTGCTTCTCGAGTTTTTACACGTATTGATTCATTTAATTTATCTGCACTTGAATGGCCAGACAGTTTTTATTGTTATTTCAATTGTTAATCCTTTTATTGTGCTAAAGAACTAGTTTAGAGGATGACAGATTTCTTACCATTTTGTGCTTCAAAGACTACTCTTAGTTTCTTTAGGAGTACTGCGTTGATTGTCATCCACTGGTGAGGATAATGCCAAAAGTGTCACAATTTTTTTTTTCAATTGATAAAATCCAGAATTTTGAATTACTTTTCCCTACACCTTTTCTTTCTTTTACAGTAGGAGTGAGGACTTTCACTTCGGCTTTCGCGGCTATAATGGACTTGGAGGAAGGCAATCAGTGCCGCTAAAAGCAACTGCACTCTCCACCATGCAGAGCGGGTCTCCAATTTAGAGTCTTCACACCTCAATGTCCATTTTAGAAGTTACACTTCCTGATTATCCGAGTCGGACTCCGCTGTGCCCTTTTTCCGCTTCTTTACTTTTTATCATCTAATCTCCAGTTCAAAGGTTTTAGCCCCGACTCCCATGAATCTCTTCGATTCAGTGGTTATGCACCCTGATTCTCACCAGGCCTCCTCTTTGGAGACTTTTTTCTCCCTGAAACTCTGAACTGCTCCCTGTTGCATAGTCTGCTCTTGGTTCTGGAGGCTAGTTTTCAGTATCTGGGCCGTGTTCTTTGGCACTTTCTCATCACCTCTTGCAGAATATGTATCTAGGCATGCCTCTGGCTGAGAGGTTGCGCTCTTTGACCCTGGGGACCCGTGTCCGATATACAGGCTGATCTCCAAAGTTCTTCATGGCCTGTAGGGCAATGGCCCAGGTTTGGACAGATGGGAGATCGGTAAGAGAGAGGAATCCCATAGTGCATAGCTTCGCTCGCCCATGAGAAATCCACCGAAGTCTATGTAATGTGCTGCTCCACTGCCTCGCCCTGGACTGAGCGATAGCAGCTGCGTGTATATCCTCTGCTCATGTCGAAGTGACCCATCTCGGCCCGTTTCGAAGATAAAATGTCACCATTCCCTTCCCTTGCATCGATCAGCCCCTCGGGTTAGGAGTGGGAGGGGTGGTCATTTTTCCCCGTAGCTCTCGCCCATCTGGACCAGAGAATCAGCCGCAGCCAAAAAAGACCGAGTGCCTGGCTGACAGTTGCAGGGGGCACAGATGGCATGCCTCCATTTTGACTTTTATTTTTTTTTTTGCCATTTGTTTTTATTTCCTCTTCGTGCTTTGGATTTAAAGAGCTCAATGTATATCCTGGCTACTCGGTAAAACAGAGCAACTGAATATGAAATTACTCTGCGGCTGATACGGAGATAATGAATGGGTGGGGGTGTTACGCTGGTGAATTGCCAAAAGAGCTTGTGTGGGTAGTTCTTTCATGTCTGCGCATGTGAGGCTCCTTTCACGGTTTTTTGTTTAAAGTTTCCCTCTATCCCATCAGCTGATGTCCCCACCAGATCTATGCACAACTCCTAAAACCCCCAGGTCTTGTGACTGAGCTGTGTGAGAAAGCCTGTCCTAAATTATGGCATCTCTCTTCATCTGAAGGGACATTGGATGTCAGACTATATATTTTTTTCTAGATTTTTTAGTTGATCCTGTTTGCTTTGGGTTCAGTTGCTTTGGTACAACAGGAAAGAAGTTTTACTGACAACCAGAGAGCCAAAGGGCAATTAGCAAAATTATTCTGTTCATAGGTCTTTGAACCATGATATCTTGATATTTTTACCACTTAGACAGTGACAGTGAACATCATAATTAATTTGACAGTGACACATTTTCATTCCATGTTGTTTCTTTTTCAGTTTGAAAGGATACAAAGACAGTGAAGTACAGATTGTCATCTTTAATTTAAGGGTGTGTTCATCCATTTCAAATGACTGTTCAGATATGACAGTGCCATTTATACATAGTCCCACCCATTTTTGGGCACATCAAAAAATATTGGTCAGTTTAAAGGGGATGTATTATGAAAAACTCTCTTTTTTTCTTGCTCGTTCGTATGCATTTGGATATCTGAAGTGTCTGCTAATACAAAAACTGAAATAGGGCAACCTAGTCATTTTCTTGTAGTTTGCTTCCGTCAGAAAACATAGGATTCAATAAGCCATGAAGATCTGGCTTCTCTTCCTACGTCAAGTGCTGGCTTGTTTGAATTATATTGACTCCATCTCAGTATCTCCACCCATAGCTCATGAACTATGGTACCTATGCGAAGCTGTGCCATTTTTGTTTGTTGCAAGTGCTGGACTCTTTAGCATTATGTTAAAGCTTAGAGCTAAGCCAGGTCTCCCTTGTGAAAGAGGTCCTTGATCTCAATAGGCTAATTACCAAGTTAAATAAAAGTTAATAAATAAAAATAAATCAAGCATGGGAACTGCTAAGTTGTAGGCTGCACAGACCACCACAAATCACTACATCAGTCCCCAGCATTAGAGGACAGAAAAGCTGAGTGGATAAAGGTCATTTTTGATGGAAATGTCCCAGCTACAGTCGACAAAAACCTCTATACACATGATATGTGCCAGCAGCCATACCACTGTTCGATCTGCTCCAGCCGCGTGGCTGAAGCTAAGCAGGTGTGGGCTTGGTTCGTACTTGGATTGGAGACCACGTAGGAAAACCAAGTTGCTGCTGGAAGAGGTGTTGGGGGGCCAGTAGGTTGCGATCTTCCCTCTGGTGGAATAATCCCCAGTGCCCCAGTGCACTGACGGGGACACTGTACTGAAGGAGACGCCGTCTTTCGGATGAGACGTTAAACTGAGGTCCTGACTCAATGTGGTCATTAAAGATCCTATGACACTCATCGATAAGAGTAGGGGGTTCCCCGGTGTCATGGCTAAAGTCCCAACCTGGCTCTTTCGACCTGCCACTTAATCATCCCCTGATCTAACTGGCTATGCAAATTGCCCTCTCCCTCCCCACCTCAACCCCCCAGGGCTCCCTTAAAAAAGAGATTTTAATCTCAATGGGACTTCCCTGGTTAAATAAGGGTTACAAAATATACACACTCGAGACACCAGCACAGCCACTACAGCCAACAAGACTCTTTGATCATAGCAAGCATACAAACATACAAAAAAAACAAACATTGACGTGACACAGGTAGAGTCAATAACTAACCATTCAGAAACCTTCTGTTGTGTCCTTAATTCAAGAACTTCTTACTCAGGGACTGACTCAATGGTTCAATCATATATGGTTTCACTGCTATGTTTTATCCGGCAGCCATGTTTCTCCCAGTGTTCACGCTCAATAGTAGCCATGGTAGTGTGAAGTCATACTCGCGCTGGTACGCTCCATGGAATGAGCAGAGACTCATTGCAATTCAAAGTAACAGGCGCTTAACTGGTCATTCTGAACAGGGCTGTTTACACTAGGTGAGGTGGGTGCTGCAGTTCTTGATCCTTGTGCTGTTTTGCAATGTTCAGCTCCTGCTGTTTTTTGGACGTGTTTTTGTCAGTCTTGTAAATTCATGCTGAATTGGATTCAGATCCAGTGATCGACTCGGCTAACAGAACCAAAAATATCAAAAAAGTGTTGCACAATATATTATGGTGCTCACTTTATACCTGTGGTGCCCATCATCGATGTCTCACTGCAGCATCTTTTTGAAGTTTTATATAACTCCCGCAAGAAAACTGATTATATGGTTTAAGCACATCAAGCCTAGTAAGCAATCCCAGCATCTCAGGCTCACAATAAAACAAGGCTTAAACATACTCTCTTGTGCACTTTATTTGTCTCTCATAAAGTTTGTGGATTTAAGTTGCTATCCGCTGCAATAGATGTGCTCGGTTATCAGACTTTTATGAAGCAATCGAGGGAAGAAAATGTTTTTTTCAAGGAGCTATATGTGTAAATTAAAATGCCTAAACTTTTTCCTGCTGGATTCGGGGAAAGCTGCCTTTGATGTTCTTGTAGGGTAGGGGAGTTAAGGGGGATTTAATTTCAGGGATATAACATGAATGTGACTTTTTTGTCTATTATTAGGTAATTTGTCTGCGAGACAGTTCTCCTGAAAGACTTTAGCTTATAATGTTATAGGAAGGCTGCAGAAATCCAATGTAAGTATTTCTCTCTGTGGAACCAAAGATCAGGTGGGCGAGGCTGGATCAGATTCAGCTCCACCCACAGTTTCATTCTGTTGGTTAAAGGGGGAGAGATAGGTCAGATCCTCGGGATAGGGTCAACGTTAGGGTTTGGGTCTACGGCAAAGGCAACCTGCTGTTTATGATGTGTAGTGTCACAGTACTACTGCGGAAGTGCTAATCTGCAGAGTTCTGGCCTGGTTGCTATGGATAACATTGAGAAGGTTTACGTGATTTAAAGTTATGGCAGAAAACAGACATGTGAAGCACAGTCCTGAGACGTATCAAATTGATCATGAACAACTAGAATATGATGCCAATGTGGTGGTGCAATCCACAAGGAAATAAGTGCTGAATTCCTCTCTGTCTGCCACAATTTTTTTGCCTGGGTTTAAATCACTGAGCTATATTGCTGCAAAGGCCAAAAGCACAGTAATATAATTTTTCATCCCAGGGGTTATCTCAGATGAAGAAGTCTGGCAACCCAGAGCAGTAGAACATATTTGTGAGGAAAGGTTGAGAAATATGTAAAGAAATTAAATTGAGAAGTATTTCAATTTGACAAAAATGTTCCATGGAGTCATGGGAAATTGGATTAATTCATGTTTCCAATGAGACAGGAAGCATCATGCTTATATTTACATTAGCCCTAGGGTGGCATAGAGGGAGGCTTTTGGTGAGGCTCGCAGGTATCCTCTACAACAAAATCGTAACTTCACATCATTGTGTCCCCTGAACAGAGCTCTTCAGTGCTCTAATTTTAGGAGCTTTTGCTCCTGAGAGCTCATGTGTGCTAACTGAAAAAACATTTGGGAGCACATCAACTTCTTGAGAAGCATTATTGTACTCCTACTTCTTTTCTATTTGCGTAGGATTAGCGCTCATTGGAGAAAAATAGCATCGAGTCCTGCTGGAGGTCAGTATTGGTAAATTTGTGAACTAAACCCACAAAACCCAGGTTTTGATCAGAATGAAAGTGGTGATCTGTCCATACCTGTGTGGCAGCTGTTGGACAATGGGAAAATCACTTATACAAGCCTTTTTGAAATCACCTTGATTCCTAGATCCAAGGTTTCTCCATGCATTCTGTCCTCTTTTTGATTTGTGCAGTATTATACAGCCCATAAAGCAACTGCTTCACTCTGATGGTAAAGACTTTGACAGGCATATCAACAAAGAGCGTCCACATTTTTCATAGACTTTGCTTTTGCGCCATAACTTACAGCTCACCTGATTATGAGGACAGGGCTGGCCTGCGGACAACAAATTACATGGAGTGAGCTCATTTGACGGATGTGTTGAGGAAGGGGATTTTTTCAATCACATTTTCCCATTCATTGTGGCACGGGTCCAAGTGAAGGGCGGAGAGCACATCCAATTCAACCCTGTCTGGATTCAACTTTGTTACGCTTTGTTATGAACTCCTCCTCCAACCAGAAGTCTGTCTGCTTAAGATCAGGACCTATGACCAACTGACAAGTTCTTTTGAAAACTCAATTCGGACTGGAACTGACTTCCTCCTTTAATCCATTTAGTGCTAAACGCATCAGCATTGACATCTAGAGTTGCAGTATTTTGATTTGTATTGCTGTGACTGTATTGGGTCAGTATCTATCATTCTAGCCTTGTATTCTATCCAGGGATGACTCCCTGGCATTTGCTTTTTTGTAAATTTTTATTGCAACTGTCAGACTGCGTACACATAGCTGTCATTCACCCATAACACAAACAAATCCTCAGCCATCAGCCGTTTATGGTGGCTGCAATTTTTAGTCTCTTGTACCCAGCTGGTGCAATCTGTAATGATTGCTTTTCCGCAATCAGTACAAAATGGTGACATGATGTACGACGTACCAACTGCAGTAGTAGTAATAATAATAATAATAACACATGCAAAAACAACTATTTGCATGAAAATGCAGGAAAACATATCAAAAATTATTTTTAAAAAGACCTCTAGAATATAATGAATAGGTAAACAAAATACATAATTCTCAGTAAACATTCACTGTACAAAAAAAAAAAAAAAAAAACTACAGAATCCACTTCATGGTCACAGAAGCCCAATTGTGTGGACGTGATGAAAAAAGAAACATCCTAGAGCATTAAACACTGTCTGCGTACAGTATAATCACATCAGCTTGTGTTAGTAATACAGGTATTACAGTCACTCCTGCTGACCTGCGCTAATTGAACCCAAACCAAACAGGAAAGAACTGCAAACAGCCATTATGATCTTGAAGTGCTGACTGTCTGTAGTGATTCAAAAGTATTAACATCCAATACATTCAAATCAGATGAATAATATCGGAATTAGAGCTCTTATTATACTGTATGGTCCCCCCCCCCTTTTTTTAAGGGACCAAAAAAACTGGTCAATTGACTGCACACCTGTTCCATGGCAAGTTGTGGGTCAGTCCCTCATTATTTTTATTTTCAAGTGAGCAGATAAATAGTTGACTTCATTTGCGGAATTTGCATTTGGAGTCTGTTGCTACCCGCTGTTCAAAAATACTGTCACCGCTGGCTGAAAAACCTAAATGCACCCATCATAGAGAGAGCAAAAACATCAGGTATGGCCAAGTCAACTATTTCGTGCATTTTTAAAAAAAGGAGGAACACACTGGTTAGCTCAGGAACGCTAAAAGCATGGAAGATCATGGATTAATTCTTTCCCTGGTGAAGAAAAACCATCTCACCGCAGTTGGCCAGAACACCCTCCAGGAAGTAGGCGTATCTGTGTCAAAGTTAATTACAAAGAAAAGACTTCACCAGTGTAAATACAGAGGGTTTACCACAATACATTAGCCTAAACCCTGAAGTTAAAAGTGAAAGCATGCACTTCAAAGACATATTGTTTCATTCCAAATCCACTGAGGGTTTGAACTAGGCAAAAGTGCTGGAAATGGTATCACTGCCCAAATACCCATGGATCTGACCGCATATTTTAAAATATTTTGACCAGCCCTAATTACTTTACCAAAGAGAAAATGGTCCACAAATAGGAATGAAGCTCTCACTCATGACATCACCTGAGTAGAAAGTGCAGACAGACTAATAATGTGCTGAAAAAAAAAGAACACACCAAATAAGCGTGGAGATAAATCTGAAAATTGCCTGAGCTTTTAAACGGTTGAATTCCCCTCCCGGGTCGCATTTGTGTATTTAGATAGGTCACGGCTATCTGTGATTATGGCAAAGAGTCACCCCTAAGCTGACTTTCGGCTGCAGGGCCAGGGTGTTATCGGGTATGGTGATGGGGTTATCACGGTTTCTGTGGCTGGAGGCCATAAATCTAATACTTCACTCAAAGCCAGGATGAGCTGGCAGACTGAGATATTTCCCCGCTCTCTCCCTCTCCTGCTGGGATGTGCAGTGTTGTGGTGAGTGCTTTCATTTTGATGGAGAATAAACTATAGTTATTGAGGGCTTTGCGTGAGCCTGATGGGATAAGGCTGATAAAGGGACTTGAGTTTTTAAGGGGACACTGTAAACTTGTCATTGTGCACTTGCACAAAGTGTAGATCTGTTCATGCATGTGCGAGATGTGACCCCGATTTTCTCTGTTTGCTTATTGAAGCATATAATATCCTAGAAAGCAAGATGGCAGCTTGTAATGCAGTGTTTTGGAAAAATCACTCAGTGCATACTGTTGTCTTTACTGCAGATCAGCATGGTGCATTCTCTGAAAATAAGCAGCAAGCCTCTTAATTTATATGCTCGGCAATTTACTCAAAACTACACGCTTGGCATAGTCAGTATTTCTTCAGGCGCGTACATATTCTTCTCCTTCTTGGTAAATCAACTCGCCAGCAAAACATTTTAATATACAATACGGCTGGGCAAAACAACTAACTGCTGACGATTAAAGAGACACGCATGATTGCTTGACAGTTATTCTTCAGGTGCATAGTCTTCCTCAGCAGCCAAAGATCAGGGTTTTTATTGTAGAGATGCACCACTGTCCTGATGTGCTCAGTGCTGGAGTCGACTCCAGCTTTACGCAGGCAGGATTATTCTCATAACATCACACAGGAGTCGCTCGTTCGGCTAAGCACCTTCAATCTGCCTCCATCAGCTGCTCGTAAAGCCTGTCCTTTCCGTGACGTAACAGATTATGTAGAGTCATGAGAATTACTGTCTGATGGCATATGCACGATGAGATATTAACTTGTCTGCGCTGTCTGAGATTGACAAACTATTCCACAGTATGTCTGCTATAAAAATACGGTAGGTGGTAGACAAATATTTTGTCATTATCAGGTTTACCAGGCGTAGTGCGGGTGCTTCTGTACAAAGGGTCAGGGAAGGGTCGGGGTGCTAGTCTCGTGGGCTCACCAGCGTTTCACTGAAGTCCCCTTGCCAGAACATTCTCCTGGAGGTGCTCTGTACTGGCCCTATGGGTGAGACACATTTGTACAGCACAGTATATGATGGAAAATACAGCCAATCAGAGAATAGAGGAGCAGGCATAATGCAAGTCTCTGGGCACTGAGGCATGAGGTAGATGGGTAGACTGCTGCACAGTTGCCAAAGCAACGACAGAACAGTAAAGCAACGCCACACATGTCTGGTACACTTTTGCTTTCTAACGAACTTCATTATACAATGTAAGAGGTTTAAGCAGCTGTCTGCTTGAACTGTGAGTAGTTCAAATTGTGTCCAGTCTAATCACCCAGCATTTCTGTATTTGGTTTGCAGTTTGCCACCTATTCGATCAGAGTCTGTTTACATCACGCTATGTGTGTGAATGCGAGTGTGTTTGAGCATGTGTATGTATTTGAGAGACCCCCCTACCCCATGTGCACACAAAACTATACACAGTGGTTGAGGGAAATTTAAACAATGCTGGAAACTGTTCTACTATTGCTGCATCTGTATAAACAAAGTATGAGGGAATGTAAAGTATGGAGGATCCGATGGTGGACAATTCTATGTACTGAAAGGAAACGTAAAGTGCAGTCAACTTCACCTTTCAGCAACCTACACTACAGGCCAAAAGTTGGGAAGCAAGATCAAATTTGTACAAAAAAAGATCATAGTTCCATTGGCATACTTTGAAACAAAATAAACATGATTATTATATAAAGAGTCACCAATCAGAATACATTTTTACTCAATTTATCAGGCCCATATTACTAGGCCCATGGTCCTAGTGCCCACCGTATTGCCGTTAGCATGGGTTGTAAACCATGACATAAAGTGAATAATGCAAACTGTGATTTGTTTTTTACTTTTTCTCTGAAGTTGTGACTCTTGCAAATCTTCTCAACCCAAAAACTAAGCCCCTCCTTTCTTTTGTTAACATTTATTCAGCAATGGTCTGTAACATCAATGTATACCGTACCTAAAGGTAAATGGAGGAAAATGGTGCATATCAATGAAAGAAAAGTTTAATCATGCAGTAAATACTTCCCAAAATCCATAGATTTCATACTGGTTTTTAAGAAAGGCATTGTGAACAGACACTTGAAGTTGCTTCCAAATTTTTGACCCATATTGGCCTTGCTTCCAAACTTCTGGCCTGTAGTGTACCTTTGTGCAGACCATTAGCATTTGTCCAGTTGTCTTAATGTGAATGTGAAGATGCTCTCCTTGATTCCCAATTTCTGGCCATTTTGAGCTGTATCTGCATTACCTTGTTATTGAGAACCCGTAACTGTATCAGTGATGTAAAGTTTACCCATATTCTGCCTAATATTTGTGGCAGCTGTGATAAAGATCTCTCAGAGCCACAATTTGTCAGTCACTTAGGCAAGTTATAAGTTCTATCATCTCAGTTCAGTTTTTCTCATCAAAATACTAGTACCTCTTGCACTATATTCAAAGGAAATGCTTTCAAAGCTCTGACATGAATGAGTGTCAGTATTGCGTGGTACTGAGAGATCCAGAATTTACTGCTCCTTTTTTTATTGGGTCTATGGGGAGCTCTACAGTCTGATTGGTTGATCTGTGGCTGTTTTCAATGCCTGTAAACAGGTGAAGGCTGCTTTTGCTCTGTGTAGCAGTAGGCTCAGAATCATCTGTGCCTTTGGAGAGGTTGCTGGGTGTCTCCTTTGTGTGTGTGTGTGTGTGTGTGTGTGTGTGTGTGTGTGTGTGTGTGTGTGTGTGTGTGGGTGCGCAGGTCGTGCTAAGTAGAAGAGGCTAAGCAATTGTGATAAAAAAAGAAAAAAACTCACGTAACCAATCGGTAGTAATTTCAGATCAGTAAAACAATAGAGCAAGAAAGGGAGGAAGAGCATTCTCATGGCAATTAGATGTGGATATTATAGCGCAGGTGGTGGGTCTTTCTCTGCTCTGTGAGAAGAATAATGTCAGGCTGCCTCTCCATTGCTCTGTTTCCGGCTCTTCCCAGCACGGAGGCTGTCGCCGCGCAGTGGGCAAGCGGCCCAACTAATCAATTACCCCGACCAATCAATCTGCCACAGACATGGGCGGCTATATGAGAAGTGCGGAGGCCACAAAGAAGATGGAGGAATGTGTGTCCCATCCCTTCCCATAGTTCTGACTGATTTAAGACACAGGCTGCATTGGACATCGAGTCCCGATTTATCACTGAGCAGGATGTAGGGTGCGACTCTTCACTCCCTGTTTGATTCATTACAGTAAAATCATCACGAGCCCCTTGTGGGGAAGAAAAGTCTGAAATCAAAGTGGTTTTGGAGGGGGTTATAATGAGGCTCTTATGATTTAGAGTGTGCCTTCTTCCCACTTCTGGGCAGTTTTACAACTTCTACACGAGCCAATGCTTAACACCCACATTTTCAGCTATTTTGAATGGACGTTGTAGACACATTCCTTGTTCTGTGTTAAGCAGTAATTTAATTGGGCTCTAGGAATTTTCATCCCCTTGCTTTTCATCCCCGAATTTTTCATCCCTCGACTCTTCGTCTCTGTGTACTTTTCACCCCAGGATTGTTCTCCCCAATAAAGCTTTGCCCTTTTCCTGCATTATAATCCCAACCCTAAACCTAACCCTAACCTTTATATCATGGTGGTCCATCTGCCGTCCGTGCATTCATCCATCTGTCAACAGTGGTGGCATGTTTCGTTATCATTAGGGGACAAAAAAATCCGGGGACAAAAAGTCCTTGGGGATGAACAGTCTGAGGACGAAAATTCCAGGGACAAAAAATTCAGGGATGAAAAATCCGGGGGATGAAAAATCTGGGGATGAAAAGACCTGTAGCCATTTAGGTTGATTTTTTTTATATGCATAGATGCCCTTATATTTCATACCTTGCTTAATTTCCGTATGTGTATATAGATTACACTGTAAATCTAGGGAATTGTTTATAAACGGCTGGCCGGTGATTGTGCTGACCGACTGTATGGTCAGTAAGTTGCTGGAGAAGGGAAAATGGCAAGAATGGAAGATGGAGTGCAGAGCAGAGTGCGGTAGTCAGATCGCATGGTGTGATGAGTGACAGCAAGATGTGAAGTCTATCTGTTACATACCTGGGAGGTATGAGAGCTGAAAAGAGCAGCCGCTAGGAGGGCCGTGCTGTGAGTGTGCTGCAGGCATCTGTAAATTAGCTGTGGACTGCAGTGGCTGAGTTCAATGACACAACAATTTAGAATGTGACTGATTAACCCTTTGAGCACTAAATGCAGCTATTGTCCCTAAATGATGTAAGATACCAAAATCAAAGCTATTGAAAACCTATCATGTGGTGACTTGTTTAAAAGAGCTCCTGCAGGGGAGCTCTTTTAAACAAGTGGCCACATGATAGGTTTTCAACACTAGATAATTAAATTTATGTTTTTTTTTTAATTTATTTCAGCGCTCTAAAGGTTAATGTATGTGAGCTAGGGATGCATTCTTTAGATTTTATGCCAACACAAATTTGTAAAAATGAAGAATAAAAAATGACATGGATTGTTGATTTTTGAACAGGGTTCTGTACGCTGTCTTCAGAGGTATACTGTCCGAAATGTCTTTGTTTCAACTCTGATTTAGCAAATAGTAGCTAAATAAGATCTAGAGGTGTTGGATGGGCTGTGCTTTAAAGGAGTTGGCCTGAAAATCTCCGGGACGGCACGTCATCCTTGTAGGTTGAGCAACCATGCGCTCAACAATAACTTTTAACTTGAATACCACACGAGACTGCTGACTCTGCTAGCCTAGTTCAGTGTTCCCATAAACCGCATGTGTCAGATGTAAACTGTCCTCATGTCACCTCTGCTTTATGGAACTTCTAATGGAAGCAAGGCGAAAACTCAGGACGTGTGCATCCTTTCACTGGGATGTAGAGGATGACAGCATTTAAGCGGCAGGGTTTCAATAAAAGGAGAAAATAACATTAAAAAATGAGTGGTCGATTGCCCTGCGCACTCATCGAAGTCCCCACCGGAGTGCCTCCATCAGAGGGGATATTAGCGAGATTTCAGAAACAATTAGCGCGCTAACGTTAATCCTGTCAATCAGCGCGAGGGAGTCAAGTGGCGCTGACCTGATTGCATTAGCGGCGCGGCTAGTGCGAGCTCGGCGGGAGGAGATGGGCCCGTCAATCCTGTCATTTCATCAAATCACTCAGGTCACCTGGCAGCACCGAACGTTTTGTGCAGATGGCCGAGGCAAAGACGTCACATATTCTTGCTTCTTTCTGCCAGCTTGTGAGGGGGTGGGGGAGGGGGGTAAGGGGGGTAAAAAGGACTCATGTTAGTACACAAGCGTTCCCCTGTGGTGGTATCATTTATATCCGAGCGTGCGACAGTAACGACGAGCACTCTCGGCTTTGGCACAGTAGGCAATGAGCCAAATGCTGGGCCATGTTTTTATTCTGTAATCTCCCCCCATAATCTAGTTTAGTAGCCGAAGCATAATGTCGCATAAAACCTCTTACTTCATCAGAGGCTCATTAGCTTGTACTTAGCATGGGAGAGGCTTACTTGTACTGTGTTTGATACAATAGGATTTGGTGATTTTATCTGCATAAACAAAAATATATATTTCTGTGATTCATGTTCCTAGTAGGGGGGTTGAAGGCAAACCATGTGTGACCTATTGAATGACATCTGTTTTACAGCAGGGGATCGTATCTTCATTTGCTGTTAAAGATATGTACTGTACATCATATTTTTTTTTCATGCAATTCCTAAAATGGTTTCTAGCAAAATAACAGGACCATGGTTGATTGTGCTAAAAATAATAAGCGGTGAGCAAGTGTTCAATTCAACAACTCCTGAGTATAACCAGACAGAAAAAAAGGTACTGCAATGCACTATAATTATACCATTATAATGCTGTAACGTTCTTTACCAGTATTGAACAAAACCTATTTACTTTTGATCTCTATTTGACTAAACCTGCACAAACTATGAGAATGGGACTGTAAATACTAAATACACAAACAAGCTCAGTTTCTTAGGTTTATCAATCATGACTTATGGCTTTATTGAAATAAATAAATAAATAAAATAAAAAGATCAAGACCTCTGCATCATGCAGAAATCATTAAGATGTTAATCATGGTTTGAACGTTTGTTGTAAAACCAGACGGAGGGTGATGGAATTGGAGGCTTGGAATAATGATAGCTGTGAAGTGAGGTGGCCAGTGTGACTGGCAGTGACTCTGGGCAACGGCCCAAAGTTTTATTGATCCTTCCTCACCTATTTCGGGGGAGTGCAAAAAGTGCTGAGGACTAGGCAATTGTGGGGGAGGGTGTTGGCACTGTGAATGAGCACTGTATATCCTTCATATTTGTATAGCTGTCCGTGGGAATATCTGTTTTACCCAAGATAGCCATATGCATAATTCTCAATGCCATAATGGCTTCAAACCAGTGTTTCTTTGATCGTGTAACCAATGAGTGGGCTGTCCTTGGATCAGTCTCTGTAGGGAGACTCTGTTTGCTGTGGGCAAACATAAAGTACTGAAGGCTGCAGTTGGCCAAGTCTATAGGTAAGGCAAACAGGTCAAATGCGGTGCTTTCTATTTATGTGGACAAATGTGAGCGTCTGAGGCTCTCTAGTGGATTACTCTCCTCTGCAAGCCCTGTTGTCTAGTGTTCAAATCCCAGCCATGCCATCTCCAGCTATGGGCAGAGACCCGCATGGATAAGGCAACAATCGACTCGGCCTTTCCAGGGATAATAGGGGTTAAGCTAGATTTATATTCCTTAGTCTAATCTCTCTCTAGCCACAACCCCTGGTCGGCAAAGTGGTATCCTGTGACTCGACAGGCAGTGTGTAATTGACGGTGAGCTTGCAAGATGTAAAGAAGCAAGGGCCAGTCATTACTTAATTTGGAGGAGTCACGTGTCACTGTATCTTCCTCCTTAATCGATGGGCATAGCTCGCAACAGTGGAATAAACAGGTTGGCTGTGTTTGGGTGGGTAAACAGGGGTAACCCCTCTACCCCACCCACCCAAAAATAAGTGTGCATGGTAAGTGAATTGTGTATGCATACCTGTGTTTGTGTGTGTATGCTCATGTGTTCCTTGGTGTGCTAAAATAGGCTCATAGAGATGCTGGCTGCTTTCAGCTGGTGTTCAGAATGAAAGGCAGAAGGCCAGGCTTGAGAAATGTCACCCTTATTTCATTCTGTTCTCTTATCAGGTTCAGAGTTCAGTAAAAATATTAAAAGCATGGCAAGCCATGACATACCTCATACTGCAGCCGACTCTCTGACCATGATGCATGTAATTACCCCCTGTATGGGAGGGGGTTTGATCTCCGCCATGGCTCGCTTTCAGCTGTGGTATCTTATCTGCCTGCTATTCGCCTTCTGCCTGATTGAATAATGCAAAAAAATACTATTGTTTAGAATTACACAGCTCCCTTGGTGGAGGAGGGCAACCTTGGGTAAATAAACCATTCTCACCTGAAGAAGGGTGCGATTCACTTTATCTGCAGAAAAATCATTGGATCAAGATGAACTCCATCTCAATAAAATGCAACTACGTGAAAAGAAAGGCAAAAATACAAAGACTGATACAAAACCAAGAAGAATTATTTTGTATCGCAACAAATCATAGAAAAATCTCCTAAAGGAAAACATTAATTTCATTACATTACTGCATGATTAAATTATTCAGATTTTTGTTTCCGCAGTTAAAACTTATAACAGGATCATATAACATGCCTCATAATGTATTTCAATTTCAATATGAAAATAGATGTACTGCTGTGCCTTTATAATATTGACAATATTCAAATAAATGCAATACAATCAGACAGTTTGTAAGCACTGCTCAGGGAGATATCGGTTTGAGGGAGATATTCATGCATAGTCATGAGCGCTAGGATGCAATTACAGCAGGCTACTGTTTTTTTGTTCAGGAGAAATCATTCCTTGGTGACTGAGTCCAGGATCTAATAAATATTCATCCTTCACCTCCCACAAAAATCTATTTGAGGAGCATTTATTTTTTTTCTGGAAAAAAACTGTTGCTTGCATTGAATTCAGAGCTAAAATTTGTAACAAAATGTCAATTGAGTCAAGCTTAGGGTTTATTACGGAGTGAGCACTTAAATTCTGAACATCTCAAGATAACAAAGCTTAAAATGGAGACACTTAGCTATAAATGAACACTAGGTATAATCTGCAGAATGATTCTTGTGAGCAACAATAATGCATAAAAAATGGGAGATTTTTCTCCTTCTTTTGAGCAAAGTCAATACATGCACTTGTGATGCATGTATTGGCGGTGTGGTGTAAAGAGCCCTGTGGTATCATACTCAAGTAGAAGTTCTGTTACTTGACTGAAATTGCTCTCAGGTAATAGTGGAAATACTTGTGTGGATAATGATCCTAAACAGTAGCTCACATATATAGTCGCCCCCCAACCAGGTATTTGATGTAGGTATCTGTATCAAATTAAACTTTTGTCTGGCATAGGTATCTATAACAAATGAAAGATTTGTCAAAAATGTATAATTACCTTTGAAAATTAATTTAAACACATGGCATATGATAAGCTTTTTAGAATAATGATGTTACATGCAAGAAACTATCAGTGTACCACATGAAAAGTTAGTCACATTTTCACCCTGAATTCTTTGCACTTTCCTTATGGCGTCATCCTTCTCTCGTAAAATGCTCCTCCAGGTAATTTGAGTTCTAACATGTTTGATTTGGCCAAATCAGCTGCAAGCTGCACTCGTTCTCTGCAGCTTCAGCAGCCATGCATGACCACCCAATTTTACTCCTCTTGGCTTTGCATTCGGTGAAGGCTGAATGTGACATGCTTTCATCACTCTTCCCTTCTGCAAGGGCAAACTCTGTTGATGCGATGAGATTCAGCAGGTGACACACACACCGTTGCTGCCCAGGGAGTTGAAATTCTTGTCCAATGTCTTCTTCCAGGATGGCGAATGTGTCTTGGAAGTCAGAACCTCCTCTTCAGGCTCCTCTGTGTCTGTGTATGCTTCATCTGCTAAAGTTGCCATGCTCTGTTCTCCAAATGAGAACTCTGAATGATTTGAATAAGTTTGGTCCACTGTCAGTTATGGTTCTCACCACTTTCTCCCTGATCCTTTTCATAGAATGGATTTCATCCAGAGTGGTTGCCTGGATGTCAAATATGTGAGATATTCTTGGCTAGCTAGCAAGTGCAGCTAATTCGCTCTCCAGTGTTTCCTCATCAATCCATTGAGAGGTTACTCCAATGTTTTTTTTTTTTTTTTTTGAGCTCTGCTGCCCAACATTCAGTTGTGAAGGCTTCTTTACCCATTCAAATCTAGCTGGCTTTCACATGCTTCTGTATGAGATTGGCAACTTCATATATCCTTTTACGGACAGTAGGTCTCGAGATTACTTAGCGTTGAGGCTGGAGAATTGTCACCAACCCATAAAAAGCTAGTTGCTCAACCAATAAGCTCGCTTGTTGAGTGTCACAAATGAGATTTATGATAAACTTGTCAACTGTTGCCCGTGTTAGGCTGGCTTTTCATGTAAGCCGAAAATCTCAGCGCACATACCAGCGCGTGGTTCAGTACTTGATTCCGTGCACTGAAATCCCATCTCATGTAAGCGTGTCAGTGCGCGTTTTTGGGCACTGACTGAAATAAGCAATTGTGTCCGACAGTACACATTGCATAAATGACGAAGGCAGTGTCATTTCATGCTTAATGTCATGGAACAAATAAAACAAAAAAGGAAACTACTGAATATCTGGCTCCACCAGGTTTCCCTCCTCCAGTCAATCAGCCTTTCCCGCAGCTCTGACATTTGTCTATTTTCTGAGACAGCTTTAATAACTTTAGAAGGAGTGAGGACTAAATTTAGCCTCTGTGACAAGAATTTTTTCATTATGGTTATCAAAACCCTTGGAACCTTTATAATGATGTCACATTATCAAGAAAGCGACCAGCTTTCGGCTCGCCGAAACCAATCTGCGCGCCGGAAAGTCTATACAAAACCAACTTCTTTTTTTGACAGGTACATTGAAAGGGCCCCATAGTTATGCATAGAATTGACTTTTCAGTGAGTAAACAAGCTGCTGAAATGAGCAAGTTTCATCTTACATGAGGGCAAGCCTAACTCACCTGGCCTAATGTCACTTAGCCTTGGCTGCTTGATTGATGATGGGCTTGATGTTCCTTCCACTTTCTTCGGGGTGGTCCCCATAGACTCCTATATTTGATGTATGTTTCCTGTGTGAACAGAACAATGTAAAGGTTTTTTGTTGTTAGAGGAAGGATGTTCCAACAAATCTCATGAATGGCTACATAAACCACAGGAGTTACGAAAGCTTATTGTGTAATCTGTTAGCTCTCAGGTAGCAGATATAATTAAAGGGAAACTTCAGAATATTAAAATCTGGGCCCAATATTTACCTGTTTTGGTGTCTAAATATAGTTATGAAAGGTTTTGGAATTGGTCCAGTGTATTGTCTCAGCCAGCAGTCACGATACGGGCTGCAATGTAATCCTTTAGGGAAGCTGTTCCCGATCAAAACATGTCCACACAAAGTGCTTGTTTTTCCCACTAAAGGGCTCGGGTTGTTATTCGAAGCGTCTTACATTACAGAAAGTGTACTACAGAGATAGACCTTTTTGTTGAAGAATAAGATCCTATGTTTACCCTGCAGTTTTATCTCTCTCTTCGTTGCCTACAGATTCCATTGACAAAAACCTTAAATTTCCCTTGCAGAGCAGAAAAATGGCTGGCTCACCGCTGCCTCGATCAATTAGTTTGTTTCTGTTATTGGCCCAATCCCAAATCCCTTCCCTCTGGCCCTACCCCTAATTTCGGAGTGCCTGCGACAAGGAAGTGGCCCATCAGAACGGAGCTACGAGGGGTAGGGGTTGAATTCTTGTGGTACCATATATTACCACGGCACCTCGCACTCTGTCCTGTTCTGCTCTGATTTCAGAGACGTAAGGGAGTGCACAAAATTCACTGCAGGATTTTAATTTTCGCACTTTGAAAGTGGGACATAGAAATAATCTGTGGTTTGACACCCAAAAATCATCGTTTAAATGGAGAGTCTGTTGACAATTTCTTTAAATGCCTGTCATAAAAAAACAATTAAATATTTCATTGCATTCACATTAAAATAAAATATTCCAATAGATTTTGCAATTTTAGCAAGGATATTTGTGGAGATATATGTAAAGATTTGGAGTTTTTTTCTTAGCACTGGCAGCCATGTTTATTCAGTCTGCAAAGCTTTATGAGCAATTTCTTTGAACATTACTCCTCTGTCACAGCCTGCATCTAAAAATGCTCTGTTTGTGGGGGCATTTGTTTGGCAAGACTACTAACCCTTGGTCACAAAGAGCAATGGGACGCCCTAACTTCTGCGGAACGTTTTGTAGGCATAGAGTGAAGTGGTTGGGCCAAGGGAGGGAACTGGCATTGGGCCAAAGTTTTACAGATTAATTTGGATCCAAACTACTGTTTCACAGGGTGTAACAAGGCCGCGGTAGACCAGAAACTTCCATGTTCTGGGAGATGAAATTACTGTTTTCTTTAATGGAGTCTGGTGGCTTTTCTGGTTTAACAAAGAACTTCACATCCTTGTTTAATCACTTATTAATTTTTATGAGCGCAAACTGCCTCACATAACATAACATTTAATCATTATAAAACTTTTTGCGCACACACATGCAAATGCCACAGCTTATTTAGGACTATTAATTCTTGGTCAGCTAACATTAAATGCTGTTAGTAAAGGCTAGCTCACCTGTACGTGTTTCCCCACGTTTGATACAGGCTGGGAGAACAAAGCTTACACTGCATTAAGATATTGGCGCCTTTTCTGTGTTTACACGTGAAAATGTCTGAAAGATGCGGGTAAATCTCTGTGGGTAACCGAAACCTCAAATCTCTTATTTGACATTTCCTCACTTCTCATTCCTCACTTGAACCTACATTTGCTCTGGATTCGCCATCTTGCAGGTCAGCGCAAAGTTCTTATTTCTGCTGAGAGGGGTGAGGAGGGAGCTCTGAGGAGCTATGAGTGAGGATATGTGAGAGCAGCCTTCCTGGAAGACTTTCAGTCAAAAGCCATGACGTCAGTGACTAATGGACATATTTCCTCATCTCTCCTCACATGGTTCCATTGCCTCTGTCCATGCATTCCTGGTAGAAGGGACTGAGATTTAGGGAAAAGGCACAGATGAAGGAAACATGGATGCAATTTAAGAGAATGGAGATGTACCTTATGTCTCTGGTGGTGTTTGCTCTGAGCTCTCTTCTGTCCCAGTCATGGTTTAGTACTCTTTTCACTAGTAATTTAAGTCCAAATGAATTTGAGTTGATGTAGGCTGTCTCCAGCATCAGGTATGAGGCATCAAGAGTTTCGAAGGAGTTCAAGATTTGAAGTTATTTAGCGTAATGCATGAAAATAAATGTTCAGACTGCCTCCTGGGCTATATCCTGATTTCTTATTTACAACTTCAGTCAACCTGTAGGCATGACTGCTTTCACGATTACATAAGTACATGCACCTCTGGGCAAGAAAAGGGCCAAATGGGCAACTTGACCTACGCTAAGCATGGAAGAAGAGATTTGAACCCTATCGAGCAGTGGGTCCCACTCGTGGTCCTGGAGTACCCCTATGCAGACTGTTTTTCATTCCAACCACAATTCCAAACATGTACATTTAACAAGGTGTTCATTGTATCCCTGGACGATGAGTCGGGAACGCTATGGATCAGTGATTGTTACGCCGCGTCTGCTCCCGTCCGCCGCCGCCGCGGAGTCCATAGAGATGTCTTGTGAGCGCGCTACAAGTCACAGTTCTTCTCATTCGTTCATTCATTTCATTTTTGGCGTGGACCTTGTGTGTGGTAAGGGCACACAGCCTATCGATTCTGGAGGCGATGGTATTTGGGCGTCATCGGATGCACGTCTACCGGCGGGCGATCAACTGTCTAGTTTCTCTCGAGTTGGTATTTTTGGTGTTTTGAGGGATTTTCCAAAAACAACCAGACATCTCAGTTTCAGCTTCTGATAGTGTCTTTGTACTATTTCCAAATAAATTCGAAGTTTAAATGATTCGAAAATCATTGCCTTCTGTTTTTTATTTACATTTTACACAGCGTCCCAACTTTTTTGGAAATGGGGTTGTACATTATGCTGCTTAATTGAATTAATGCTGCAGTTTACACATCATAACGCTCAAATTGAGTGAAAAGGCAGATCAGCCATGGTTCGCTGGGATGTTTAGTGCAGCCTGCTGGTGCAAGATTGGTGTGAGCAAGCACTGATTTCACCTTTATTTGATCTCCTCAGCCTTTGAATAACAGAAGCAAGTAAAAACGTTCTGAACCGAAATTTCAAAAGGAAAATTAAACCATGCAAATCTGCTTAATTTTCATGCTATGCTCTTTTGCTCACAAAAAAGAAAATTGGATGAAGAGTTTGCAAAAACCAGGAAGGTACATATCTACATATATTGCCATTAACCCTTAAAGCCCCAAAGGCAGCATTTGCCGCTCACTCATACAATTAAATAAAATCAATGCTTTTGAAAGCCTATCATGTGGCGGCTTGTTGAAAAGAGCTCCCGCAGGGGAGCTCTTTTCAACAAGTCGCACATGATGGGTTTTCAAAAGCTCAAGAAATTTAAATTTTTTAAGCATTTGAAAATTGGTTTCGGCGCCCTAAGGGTTAAGCACACTTCCTTGTATCAGAGTATTGTACTCAAATTGGGGGGGGAATGGTGCCGATGTAGCTGTTCCTATTGGATTATTGCTGCAGTCTCTACTGCTGTTGTGGCTTAAGGCATCGAAACTGGTGCAAAAAAAAAAAAGTAAGTAAACTTGGTAATGTGTTTTGAGAGAGAATGCGACAGATTCATGCCACAGTGGGGCTTTCGTTAGATAGGAACAATGACTTTGTGCCGCAGATGCCATTTCAAACTCTGCGAATTGGTGTGGGGATAGTGTTTCAGCGGTTGTTTGTCTTGTACTAGATGCCACCACTGTGCTTGTTTGCAGACCCTATTTATGAACAAAAAGGGATTGCATGTCATTGCTCAGGAAGGCACTGGTGGGCTGAGAAGAGTAGTCAGGGAGAGGAGTGAGGCTTCAATTTCTACACCCTGTACCAAATGGCTTCCCTGAAAGAGCAGTCCTGCGCTTTTCAATATGCTGTTATTCCTAGAGACAGTTGTAAAAAAAAGTAATACTCCAACTGAAATAGAATGCTTATCAAGTTTTCTGTAAGATGTAAAAATCAACTTGACTGGGTTTTATTTGGATATAGAGCCTCTCGCCTTCCCTTAGTTATATGTGTGATACTGAGATCTTGGCCCCGCATGGACCCTGAGAGTTAATGCAGGCATTGATGTGCACAGCCATTTTGGAGAATACTTTCATGAAAGTTCACATCAAAGATTTACAACAGGCACATGGAGCTTAAAGCATTTTAATCTCCTTCTGAGACATTTATCATCCTCTTCTTACTGCTTACCTTGCATAGCGACCATGTGTCTTAAGTATAAAATGGGCAAGGTTATTTTAGAACACTTGGCAGTTTATCATACTGCTTACTGCTATACTGTTTATGGTAATATGATAAGATTGATAAGCCAAGTCAATTAGTGGCTAATTTTATAAAATTCACCGGACATTGTAAAAGCTTCCAATATTACTTACAGTATGTTGTAAGTAGAAAGTAATTAATCGCGAAACATGTTTTCACGAAATGTTCATATTTGCAGAAAGTCCAAATGACTGTAAATTGATTTAATCAGCACCAACAAAAACACAAGCCCACTCTTCATCGAGTTGAATTTTCTGTCTTTCTCATATCACTGAAAATGTGTTTTCTGAACTCTGGGAAATGGTAAACAACCAACTGAATGTGGCATCTGGAAACTAATAAGTTGGGCAGAGTGAGCATTTTCACCTCCGGTATGCTTTGAAATCCAACATATCCACAACACTGCTGTTTTATGTTAGCAGCAGACTAGAGTACAGTAAAATTAAAAAACGAGTGCAACAGCCATCATGAGTCACGTAGCTTATTAGACACATTTTGTAACCATAAAGGAGTCAGCAAAAATAAACCAATAAATGCTTCATACAAGAAATAAATTACAGCATGTATTAGTTAAATGGACTGTGCCAAATCCAAAAAGTCATGCTTATAAATAGTAACTTGGACGCGTATTAGAATTGAAAGACATAAAACATGCAGTAAGATGGTGGTTCCCTAACCCGGCCCTGGAGTACTCCTGTGTATGCGGGTTTTCACTGCAACCACAGTGGTAATCAAAATATTTTATCCAGCCATTCATTATTATTAACTATTTGCTTTTCGTATGGGGTTATTTAATCACTCTTAATCACATTATTTCAGAATACTGCTGTATATATACAACGTATATACAATATACTAAAACATGCCTGTGGACCTACCATAGTGTGTATTGTATTATATTATACCATATTGCAAACATATACTTATATATAAAAAAGGCTAATTACACTATATGGGCAAAAGTATTAGGACTCACCTCTCAATCATTGAATTCAGGTGTTTCATTCAGACCCATTGCCAGTGGTGCATAAAATCAAGCACCTAGCCTACGGTGGCCCTAAGACGACATCATCGGAAAACAACCATCAGGTCACGTACCTCAATCCGAGGAAAACATGTCTCGATCCGAGGAAAACATGTCTCAATCAGAGGAAAACTTGTTTCGATCTGAGAAAAACATGTTTCAATCCAAGGAAAACATATCTCAATCATAGGAAAACTTGTTTCAATCCAAGGAAAACATGTTTCGATCCGAGAAAAACTAGTTTCGATCCGAGGAAAACATGTCTCGATCAGAGGAAAACTTGTTTCGATCTGAGCAAAACTCGTTTAGATCCGAGGAAAACTTCTCTCAATCCGAGGAAAACACGTTTTGATCCGAGGAAAACATCTCGATCAGAGGAAAACTTCTCTCAATCCGAGGACAACATATCTCAATCAGAAGAAAACTTCTCTCAATCTGAGGAAAACTTGTTTCAATCCGAGGAAAACATGTTTCGATTAGAGGAAACTTGTTTCGATCCGAGGAAAACTTGTTTCGATCAGAGGAAAAACTGTTTCGATCCGAGGAAAACATATCTCAATCCAAGGAAAACTTGTTTCAATCAGAGGAAAACGTGTTTCGATCAGAGGAAAACTTGTTTCAATCCGAGGAAAACTTGTTTCGATCAGAGGAAAACTTCTATTTAATGGCTAGTTAGCTAGCTAGCCACAATTATCTTCGTGGGCACCCCCATGTTTGTTTACGCGAGTCTAACCCGGAACCGGAAGTTGCCTTCAGACCCGCTGGCGATATTTTTTTCTGTACCGTTAATGCATCGCCTCTGTTCCCCTCATGGCACTTACGTCCCGTAATGCGCGTCAATTTGCATCATGATTACGCCGACAAAATAAGACTACAGTTTGCGTACACTGTCTTACTAGCTAGCGAGCTAGTTTGCTACCCAGCTAGCAAGCTAAAGTGATAGCTAACTGTATAATGTTATAGCTAGCGCGAATGTATTTAGCTACAAAGCCAACTGGCTAGCGAGCTAAAAAGGCTACCTAGCTAACTGCAGTCAAGCTATTACCAGTTTGGAAAACGACGGTCAAACTATCACCGCTAAAAATTTGATGCGTAAATACAGCAGATAGCGTGGTAGTAAAGACACGTGATGCCATTGCTGTCAAAAATCGGCTTGTAAAAAGAAATAACACGGCTTATTCAACGAAAGAATGCGTGTATTTTGTTGAGAAAAAAAATCAGAAACAACTTCCATCATTTGGTTTGAATATGATTTTTATTTATTTACAACCCCAATTCCAAAATAGTTGGGACGAAGTGTAAATTGTGAATAAAATCAAAATGCAATGACTTTCAGATCGCATGAGCCAATATGTTATTTACAATAGAACATAGATAACATTTCAAATGTTGAAACTGAGACATTTTACATTTTTATCCACAAAATGAGGTTATTTCAAATTTTCTGGCTGCAACACGTTTCAAAAAAGTTGGGACACAGGCAAAAAATGGTTGAAAAAGCAATTAATATATAAGAGAATTAGCTGACAGAACATTTAGCAAGTAATTAAGTTAACTGGCATCAGGTGTGTAACATGATTGGCTATAAAAGGGATGTCTTAGAGAGACTGAGTCTCTCAGAAGTAAAGATGACCAGAGGCTCTCCAACCTGTGAAGGTTTGCGTAAAAAAATTGTGGAGTACTTTAAAAACAATGTTCCTCAACGTCAAATTGCAACGGCTTTGAAGGTCTTATCATCGACAGTGCATAACATCATCAAAAGATTCAGAGAAACTGGGAAAATCTCTGTGCATAAGGGACAATGCCGAAGACCTTTACTGGATGCCCGTGATCTTCGGGCCCTCAGACGCCACTGCATCACTCACTGACATGATTCTGTCATTGACATTAGTAAACGGGCTAAGGAATACTTTAAGAAACCACTGTCTGTAAACACAGTCCGCTGTGCCATCCACAGATGCCACCTAAAACTCTATCATGCAAAAAGGAAGAAAGACCACCCCTCCTGTTATCAGCGTTCAGTTCAAAAGCCAGCATCTCTGATGGTATGGGGATGCATTAGTGCATATGGTGTGGGACACTTGCATGGTTTAAAAAGCACCATGAATGCTGAAAGATATATAAAGGTTTTAGAGCAACATATGCTCCCCTCCAGATGACATCTATTCCAGGGAAGGCCTTGTGTATTTCAGCAGGACAATGCAAAATCACATACTGCGGCTATTACAGCATGGCTTCGTAGTAGAAGAGTCCGTGTGCTGAACTGGCCTGCCTGCAGTCCTGATCTTTCACCGATTGAGAACATTTGGCATATAATTAAACATTAAGTTTGTCAAAGGAGACCCAAAACTCTCCAGCCGCTGGAAGCCTGTATTAAACAAAGGTAGGATCAAATTCTAATGGCTAAACTCAAGAAACTTGTCTCCTCAATGCCCAGATGCCTCCACTCTGTTTTAAAAAGAAGAGGGGATGCTACACCATGGTCAACAGGCCCCTGTCCCAACTTTTTTGAGACCTGTAGCAGCCATCAAATTTGAAATGAGCTCATTTTGTGGATAAAATTGTAAAATTTCTCAGTTTCAACATTTGCTATGTTATCTCTGTTCTATTGTGAATAAAACACTGGCTGGTGTGATGTGAAAGTCATTGCATTTTGATTTTATTCACAATTTACACTTTGTCCCAACTATTTCGGAATTGGGGTTGCAAATAAATGGCTATCAAAGTTGATACTGTGCGAATGCAGACAATTGAATGGGATGGGACATGTTTGAGGGCTTATAATTCCTGCAAATCAAAAGGTTTGTGAAAAGCAACACTTGCACACTATAATACATGTATACTAGTATAAGCTCACAGAATATGAAGAGATTCTGTGGTGTAATCATAAGTATAAAAGCGAAGTGGACTCTATGTATGTGCATACACTGTGTGTGTGCATACATGCACACAGAGTCCACTTCACTTTTATATTATACTTGCATGTTGGCCGTGGGGATCCACGGGTTCTAAAAGTGGTCGTGTCAATGTTTGGGAAAGTTGACTTTAACACATAAGATAATTGTTAAACTTTATCCTATAAATTTATCGACAGGAAAAGATTTGTCTTGTGAATCATTAAATTTATTATTTCACGATGATTTGACATATGTTACTGATGAATCATGAAATTTATTGTTTTATGTATTTTTTTTCACTGATTATACATGTTTTTTGGGATTCATGACTCTTGTGGATGAATTGGCTTGGTCATGTGATGTCATGCTGTTATGGAAACACCATAGCAACATGATGACATCATAATGGTGCATTGTTCACTTTGGTCATGTGACTGAATCATTTCCAGGCCATTGTTCACTCTAGCATTGAGGTAGCAACGTGATTCTGAGTCAATTTTATCACAAACCACTTATTTCTCAAAAAATACTGGTCCTATCAACTTGCCGTTTTCGCGAGGGTCTTCCTTGACCAAAAATACATAATAATGCTAAATGGCAAACATCAGCTCTACGCGGTTTTCCACTGATTGGCCGGACACACACGCATACACGCACGCACACACACAGAGTCCACTTCGCTTTTATATTTATGATTCCACCACAGAATCTTTTCATATTCTGTGGGCATATACTAGGATCCTTGTATTATAGAGTGTAGGTGGTACTTTTCGCAGACTTTTTGATTTGCAGGAATTATAAGCCCTCAAACACGACCCCCAACCCCCACCCCCCATTCAATGTCTGCATTCGCAAGTTGCACTGTACCAACTTTGATGGCAATTTATTTAAGAATTCCACCGCAGAATCTCTTCACAGATCCGTGGGTCCCCACAGGCAACACGCTAGTATAATATAAAAGTGAAGTGGACTCTGTGTGCATGTATGCACACACACAGTGTATGCACACGCAGAGTCCACTTTGCTTTTATATTTATGATTCCACCACAGAATCTCTTCATATTCTGTGAGCTTATACTAGTATACATGTATCATAGTGTGCAAGTGTTGCTTTTCACAAACCTTTTGATTTGCAGGAATTATAAGCCCTCAAACATGCCCTGTCCCATTAAATTTTCTGCATTCTCACATTTCACAGTATCAACTTTGACAGCCATTTATTTAATATTTCCAAAATGGAGTCTCTTCATATGCAGATATCCTGTACTGGAATACATGCATTGTTGTGCCATTTTTCACAAACCTTTTCAATTTTAACCATAACAGGCCCTCAGACGCGCCCCCATTTAGCCAAGTACATACTTTGATGGCTTTTTATTTGATGATTCACCCATGCATTCTCTCTTTCTTCAATACGCTTTTACTACAGAGTATGCAGTATGGTTTGGGACCACTAATTTCCACAAACATTTTGAATTACACAAGTATTATTGTCCCCAATTGAATTTTCTCCTTTTATGTCCACCTCTAAATTCCAATTCTAATGGCAATTTCTACATTAATGGCAGTAATATCTACCTTTTTTCTTTTTTTTTTTGCTTTAAGCAAAACACTGGTACAGTGACATGCAATTGTTAGTCATCTGGAGTAACAGCAGTTCACCAAAATCTCACATTTCAATCTGCACAAAATGTCAACTATTAAGTGAAAAAAGGACTAATTAAAAATCATATTCAAACCAAATTATGGAAGTTGTTTCTTTTCTGAACAAAATACACACATTTTTTTCGTTGAATAAGCCGTGTTATTTCTTTTTTCAAGCCAATTTTGACTGCAATTGTATCAAGTGTCTTTACTACCGCGCTATCCGCTTTATTTGCGCATCAAATTTTTAGCGGCCGTAGTTTGACCGTCGTTTCCCGAACTGGTGATACCTTAACCGCAGTCCTAGCTATCAAGATGAAGTGACATCAAAATGTATGATGTTATACCTAGCATGCCAATGTATTCAACATCCTAACTTTCCTCATTTCAGGAGGACATTCACAGTAACTATTACTGGGCATCATTATTATCTCTTCAATTATGAAAATCTGTGGTGCCCAGCTTTATTCACCAGGTTTGAAAGCAACTTCCGGTTCCGGGTTAGACTCGAGTAAACAAACATGGCGGTGCCCACGAAGCTAATTGTGGCTAGCTAGCTAACTAGCCATCAAATAGAAGTTTTCCTCTGATCGAAACAAATTCTCCTCTGATCGAAACAAGTTTTCCTCTGATCGAAATATGTTTTCCTCGGATTGAGATATGTTTTCCTCAGATCGAGACATGTTTTCCTCGGATTGAGAGAAGTTTTCCTCTGATTGAGATATGTTTTCCTCCAATTGAGAGAAGTTTTCCTCTGATCAAGACATGTTTTCCTCAGATTGAAACAAGTTTTCCTCGGATCAAAACAAGTTTTGCTCAGATCGAAACATGTTTTCCTTGGTTCAAAACAAGTTTTCCTCGGATTGAGAGAAGTTTTCCTCTGATTGAGATATGTTGCCCTCGGATTGAGAGAAGTTTTCCTCTGATCGTGACATGTTTTCCTCAGATCGAAACATGTTTTCCTTGGTTCGAAACAAGTTTTCCTTGGATTGAGAGAAGTTTTCCTCTGATTGAGATATGTTGCCCTCGGATTGAGAGAAGTTTTCCTCTGATCGTGACATGTTTTCCTCAGATCGAAACATGTTTTCCTTGGTTCAAAACAAGTTTTCCTCGGATTGAGAGAAGTTTTCCTCTGATTGAGATATGTTGTCCTCGGATTGAGAGAAGTTTTCCTCTGATCGTGACATGTTTTCCTCAGATCGAAACATGTTTTCCTCGGATCGAAACCAGTTTTGCTCGGATCGAAACGTGTTTTCCTCGGATCGAAACAAGTTTTCCTCTGATCGAAACATGTTTTCCTTGGTTCGAAACAAGTTTTCCTCGGATTGAAACAAGTTTTCTTCTGATCAAGACATGTTTTCCTCGAATCGAGACATGTTTTCCTCAGATTGAGGTACGTGAACTGACGGTTGTTTTCCGATGATGTCTTCTTAGGGCCACCGTACTAGCCATGCAGGCTGCATTTACGAACATATGTGAAATACTGGGTAATTTTCATGCCACGCCCCCAATGGTCCACATCTCTGCAGCCGGCCTGCTCAACTCTAGTTACCCTTTGTGGCTTTCCTGCAAAGGTAATTAAATGCAAACACTTCTTTGCATTTTGAACCTGCCTTCCTTTTTCCTGTTTTCAGTGCACATACAAAAGTACACAGCAAAACCATCACAGTCATTCTAAAGAGCTCAGTGAATTCCAGTGTGGCGCTGTCACAGGATGCCACCATTGCAATATGTTAGTTTGTGAAATTTCTTCCCAGCTAGATACTCCTCGGGCAACTGTAAGTGGTACTATTCAAAATTGGAGGTGTTTAGGAACAACAGCGACTCAGCCACGCAGTGACAAACCACGTGCAGTCACAGAGTGGGATCTCCGAGTGCTGAGGCGAATAATGCGGAAAAATTGCAAATGCTCTCTTGAGTGAGTTCCAAACTTCCTCTGGCATTAACATCAGCACAAAGTCTGTGCACCGGGGCTTCATGGAACAGGCCTCCATGGCCAAGCAGCTGCATGCAAGCCTTGCATCACCGAGCACAATGCCAAGCATTGGATGGAGTGATGTACAGTATAACGCCATTAGACTCTAGAGCAATGGAAATGAGCTCTGTGGAGTGATGAATCACGCTTCCCTGTCTGGCAGTCTGATGGACAAGTCTGGGTTTGGTAAATGCCAGGAGAAAGTTGTCTGCTAGGCTGCATTGTGCCAATTGTGAAGTTTGGTGGAAGAGGGATAATATTATGGGGTTGTTCCGTCAGTGGTTTCAAGCGAAGCAAAGTCTTAATGCTTCAGCTTATCAAGACATTTCCGACATTAGATGCTTCTGGCTTTTTCGGAACAGTTTGGGGAAGGCCATTTTGTGTTTCAGCACGACTCTGCCCTAGTACACAAAGCAAGGTCCATTAATATTTGGTTTGGTGAATTTGGAATGGAAACACTTGACTGGCCAGCACAGAACCCTGATCTCAACCCCATCAAACACCTTTGGGATTGGGAAAGGGGATTGGGCGATCTCGCCCAACGTCAGTGCCTGACCTCACAAATGCTCTTCTGGATGACTGGGCAAAAATCCCCACAGGCACACTAAAAAAATCTTGCAGAAATCCTTCCCAGCAGAGTGGGAGCAGTTATAGCTGCAAAGGGGGGACAAATTCCTTATTAATGCCCAGGGATTCAGAATGGGATGTCACAAAAGTTCCTGTGGGTGTAATAGCCAGGTGTCCCAATACTTTTGTCCATAAAGTGTATCTCTGACAAATCAAATAGAGGTTGAGCTGAATCAATGGGAAGCTACTTGGCCAAAGTGCGGGCACCAGGCCACTGATTATTACCATCTGGTAGATAAAACAGTCAAAGAAAAAGTAAATGATATTTCAGAAAACCAGCATTATGTTGATATTTAAGGAAGAAACAAATTATTAATGACAACTAAATTAGGAGCCTATTAACCTCACTCTTTTGCGTTATCTCTTTAAATGTGATTGTTTGCCATAATACAATAAGCAGGATATGAACTTGGGAGTCATATACCATATATTCTCTGTGTGCAAAACTGTTTCTGGCATAATGTTGATAAGGAAAATAAACAATCCCTCTAAACATTAAAATTACATACTCAAGAAAAATTAAAAGCTTCTCAAAATGGTTTGATTTAAAACTTTAGTTAGAACAAAAACCAGTGTACACAGGGATAATCCAGGACCAAGTTTGGAAAACACAGCAATAACGAATGAAATGGTGAGGTATTTCATGGGTGAAGCAATGTGAACATAATTTAGATGAGCATTTTGACATCACATTGTTAATTTGCAATGAGGTTTTGGAGGTACTTTTGTGGTATCCTGGTGAGAAGGTCAAGCTTTCCATCATGGAACAGAATTGTTTATTCCCCTCAGTTCTCAAAAAGAAAAACTTAAGGCATCGGTGCGTTTGCTACAGTCCACTAGCACTCTGAATATCCATTCTGGTAGAAGGACCAGGTCACTTTTCTGTGGTGTTTCTCAGGGAGCAGATAAAGATTGAGTGGTAAATTCAACATGCATGGTAGTGTAACCATAGAATCTGCACTGGCCTGTTTCTGCGTTTCTGCGTAGCTTGCTTGTCATCAATCTGCAGGCATTCCCAAGCCAGAAAATTCTGATTTATTTGCCTGTGAGTGTATCATCCAGTTCATTTTAGCATGAAGAATCACTTTTTGCTAGCAATGACAGGATCATGCTGTTCACACACATGTCTGCATGAACAAGTGAAGCAATATCATAACCATGCATACGTCTTAATTCTGTGTAATTTCAGTTAAAATAGAAATGTAAATTCTTTTCTTAAGCTGTCCCAAGAGAGAAAGAGAGTGAGAGAGAGAGAGAGAGAGAGAGAGAGAGAGAGTTAGTTTGCACCTCTTGGCATGAAAACAGATAAAGGGCAATTGGCAATTTGAGGGGGCAGTTATTCAAAACCTTATTTGACACCTGTAGTGTGATAAGAAATGATTTCCTCCTCTGCTTAGAATTGAGAATCGTTCTTGTGGCAACACTGTGCCACCCACATTCCTGTAAAAAGCAATGTTACTGAAGAACATAAATTTCTCTAACACTCTGAATTTAATATGCTTCATGGTACTACCAGAAGGCTGCAGAGTTTCAAAGGAGACGCTTTTGTTTGCCACCAGCTGCAACTCGCCCCTTGTCACGGGGAATATTATTGGAAGGAGCTAATTTGGAAGTAGTCCCAGGCGTAATTTATCTCTACAAAGACATTTCAGTCAAGGTTAAGGCGATATTTTCACAACTTTGAATGTAGGGCCTAATATGCAGTCACGAATGTGTACAATATATTTTACAATTGATTCAGCAAGATTCCAGGCCTCCGCAACGAAGAGGAGATGCTTGAAATCCCCATTCACTTGCGTTGCACTAATAAATATTGCAGAATCAATGATTTGTACACTTTGATGAACTTATCCAATATAAGTTTTGTTATGGGATTTCTTTCTCAAAATGTTCTGTTAACTTTTTATCAAAATAGTGTTCTATTAGTTTGCTCCTATTTCTTATTCTGCCGTGCTGATCAAGGTTGTGCTAACAAAGTGAAGCTAAATAATCACACAAACTGCTGAGTTTGCCTGCTCTGGAACTGACCTGCACCCATTTGATGATCGGACCAATGGGAGAATGTTTAGTTAGTAAAAACACTGTAAAAAAAAAAACAGAAAGAGACCATTTTATTTTTGAGTGTGTAAATATATTTGTATGTATATACACTACAGGCCAAAAGTTTGGAAGCAAGATCAAATTTGCACAAAAAAAGATCATAGTTTCATTGGCATACTTTGCAACAAAATAAACATGATTATTATATAAAGAGTCACTTATCAGAATACATTTTTACTCAAATTATCAGGCCCATATTACCAGGCCCATGGTCCTAGTACCCGCCTGATTGCCGTTGGCATCCGGTGGGCTGTAAACCATGACATAAAGTGAATAATGCAAACTGTGATTTGTTTTTTACTTTTTCACTGAAGTTGTGACTCTTGCAAATCTTCTCAACCCAAAAACTTAGCTCATCCTTTCTTTTGTTAACATTTATTCAGCAATGGTCTGGTAACATCAATGTATACATGACCTAAAGGTAAATAGAGGAAAATGGTGCATATCAATGAAAGAAAAGTCTAATCATGCAGTAAATACGTCCCAAAATCCATAGATTTCATACTGGTTTTGAAGAAAGGCATTGTGAACAGAAACTTGAAGTTGCTTCCAAATTTTTGACCTGTATTGGCCTTGCTTCCAAACTTCTGGCCTGTAGTGTACATGTATTTCAATGAAAGTGCATGGGGGTGTAAATTTCAAACACCTACTATTTGTCACAGTAGCATGGAATCCTGGTGAGTCAGTAGCAGAATATATTCTACACTTTGGTAACTGCATATGAAGCCCTATATTCAAAGTCATGGAAATATCACTTTCAGCTTTAATACATACAGTATCATGGAGAGGCATGCTGGCATCTGCAGTTCTCAAAGAAATAGTTTCAGCATAAAAGCTGAAAGCAATGATGATGGGGCCCTCGCACCTTTGTGCACCACAGGGGTGCTGGCAGGATGCCGGTTGATGCAGCTGTGCTATTTTGCGACCGTCGGAAACTGCGCAAATGAGTATGATGTTATTGGAGTGCCTGGTGGTGGACATGACATTCTGCATTATGATGTATTGCAGTTGTCTCACAAAATTGATTATTGACCAAACTTATTCATCTTTGCTGAAATCGTCCAACAAACAGCATGAAAATAGCAAGGAAACAGGGTTCTAGATTGCCTGAAGGTTAGATTTTGGTCAAAATGCAAACAAACTTGACTGCTCTAAGATAGCAATATGCGATGACTAGCCCAGCCTAAAAAAAAAGCCTGTTATCATCTTTCATTTGAATTGCAAAGTTGCTGGTCATAGAAATGAAAACAAAATTTTTCTGGAACTAGTAATTACGAGCATGTTTCTCTTTAGTGCCCTGTAGCGTGAAGTCCAAAATAGAGCCGAAGCTGCTTTAAATATGGGAGCACGGGCCTATATTGTCAGGAAACACCTCTTGTGTGACCTTCAAAAGACTAAAAAGAAAGAAAAAAAACAAGCCAGAAGAGACAGCGTAATTTTCTCCGTAAAGGTTGCATACCCCAAGTAAAAAATGTATTTTATCTTCAAAGAACAGCACTGAAAGCTAAAGTTCTGGAGTTTTGAAAGTTTTGTGACTTTTGTACAATGATAAAAGTACATTAGGTCATACAAGGTGAGAGCTGTAAAGCAGAATACGATGACACCAATAGTCTCAGGCACATTCATTTGTTAATGAAATGCATAAGCTAATGCATTAGATTTTCAGTAAAAAGAAGTGCTCTTCAAATTTCACCAACAATTACCCATCTTTACTGTCTGACAGATGTTGTCATCAAAAGCGATGTCAAAAAAACATTAGCATTTCAGACCATTGTTGGCGATATTGTCTCTCGTATACTGTAGATGTTAATGGACAGCACCGATGATCGGTTTCAGTGCGTGGTTTTAAATGGATGGTGGGAGGGAGCGCAGGGCGATGCGATGCACAGAAATTCTCACTTAAAGAATGCTGGGGGAAAAAAAAAAATGCACCTGTGTGTGGTGTGAGCTCTTCACGGTGTTCTCAAGTGGATATTTTTACCACTCTGCCCCCTATGGCTCGTCTCTAGAGCGATAATGATATCAGGGCGTACCCTGTGAAATCAGACAGATGGCCTTATAACCAATTTCACTTGCAGAAATAAAAAAAGCACATTTCTAAAGAGAAGATCCACTGTGTTCCGGCACACAGGGAGCTGCTGAATGTACGCGGTGCCCCTAATAGAGATGGCAGTGCCGAAGAATGACTCATCTTTGAAAGGGCATTTAATGGGCGCAGTGCAGGGAGCATTTGACTCTCTGACTGTAGGGGAGGGCAGGATGCAGGGCCTGTCAAGTGCGCAGATTCTAGATTTCTCTATCAGATCTTCTAAAGCGTGCCTCCGCAGCGAGGTCATAGATTTTCTGCAGAGCTGCCTATCTCTCTATCTCTTTTGTGCAGTGCTGTGAGAAAGTATTAGCCCCCCTCCCAATTTTTTTTCTATTTTTCCATATTTGTCACACTTAACTGTTTCAAGTCGTCAAACCAATTTTAACATCAGACAAAGGTAATCTTAATAAACATGAAATGCTGTTTTTAAATGATGATTTAAATTATCGAGGGAAAAAAGCTCTCCAACCCTTTGTGGCGCGTGTGAAAAGGTTAGTTACGAAGTCTACCAATTCAACAAATTTAATTGATCACTGTGTCCATTTCACTAGACACACCCAGGCATGGTTACTCCAAACCTTGTTGAATCTAAAAATCACTTGAGGAGAGCCTGTCTGGAATTGTGAAGTAAGCAAAAAGCAGCACATAATGCTGCAATCTAAAGACATTCGTAAACGAATGAAAAACCAATTTGTTGACATCAGTCTGTAAAAGGTTCCTAAGTCATTGCTAAGGCTCTAAGACTATAGCGAACCACAGTGAGAGCCATTCTCTACAAAAGGAGAAAACCTGGAACAGTGGTGAACCTTCCCAGGAGTGTTGTGGCCATAATATCAAAATTCCTCCAAAAGTGCATTGAAGACTCATCCAGAAGGTCACACGAGACCCAGACCTACATCTACAGATATGCAGGCCTCACTAACCTCAGTGAAGGTCAGTGTTAATGATTCCAAAATAAGACAGAGAGCAGGAAAAAATGGCATCCATGGAAGAGCTGCGAGGTGAAAACCACTGCTGACCAAAAGAACGCAAAGGACCATGGACCCCACATTTGCCAAAAAAAAAAAAAAACCTTGATGACCACCAACACTTTTGGAATAATATCCTCTGGAATGGTAACACAGAAGTGGAACTTCTTGGAAGACATGGGTCCCATTACATTTGGTAGAAAGCTAACACAGCTTTCCATGATAAGAAAATCATACCAGCAGTCAAGCACAATGGTAGTGTGATGGTCTGAGGCTGCTTTGGTGCTTCAGGACATGGGTGACTTTCCATAATTGATGGAACTATGAATTCTGTTCTCTGGCAGAAAATCCTGAAAGAGAATATCTGACCATCAATTTGTGACCAAAAGCTCAAGCGCAGTTATCCGCTAGTTCTATGATCCAAAGCATAAAAGCAAGTGCATCTTTGAATGGCTCAAAAGAAGCGAAATGAAGGTTTTGGACTTGCTTCGTCAAAGTTTAGACTTCAGTCTGAATAACCTTAAACAGGCAGCTCATGCCAAAAATCATCCAATACAGCTAAACTAGAACAATTCTGCAGACAAGAGAGGGCCAAAATTCCTCCACAACGATGTAAAACACCCATTCCCAGTTATCAGAAACTGATTGCACTTACTGCTACAAAAGGTGGCATAATCAGTTATTAGATTTTATTTTTTTTGGGGGAATTATTTTTTCAAGTGGGTGATAAAGGTTTTGAAAAACTCTTCACTTAAAATAAATTAATTGATTATTTTAAAGCTCCATTTTATGTTTACATATGTCGTCTTGGTCTTATATTAAAATTAGTTCTTCTTTTTGTTGTGGAACTGTTAGCAGGGTGGCACAGTGGCACTATAAGGAGTGCTGTTTCCTCACAACAAGAAGGTAGTGGGTTCAAATCAGGCCTGGGGCCTTTCTGTGTGGACATTGCATGTTCTCTACATTTCCTTGTGAGTTCCGTCTTGGTCTTCCGGCTTCCTCTCGCTGTCCAAGGACAGGCGAATCGGAGATTCTAAACTGCTCGAACAAATGGTTTGCGATCCCTGCAATGGACTAGCAGACTTTCCAGGGTGTGGTCCTGCCTCTTGCCAATTTTATGCTTGGTCTGGTTCTGAACCATTCCCCACTCCACAAGCCTGCTTTCTGGCCTTAAAGTAAGCGGTTTAGATAATGGATGAATGGGATTGTCAGTCCTTTACAGTGTGATAGCACTCTTGGGAGGGCTTAAATTTTGCTTAGTTGTTCACATAGAATTAAGTGCATTTTAAAGTCCTTGCATTCTCAAGCTGGTTACATGGACATTTTAGGTTGTGGAGCAGAACCCCAAATGTCGATTTTGGGAAATTTGCCAAGCCACATCTCTGTCAAGGGTAATTTGAGGCATAACTGTGGATTGCAAAGCCTTCCTGAGACAGCAGTGCTGTTATAGTTTCGTCTATTGCTTCTGTTGCATCTGGACTTTCTTAATTAAACAAATGGCCAAAAATTTATCCTTGGATTATTTCTACACAAGCTTTTGTCTGGTTTGATTGAAAAAAATAGGAATAGTATTCTTCACTTTTGCTTCTGAAGACCCACAACATATTAATAATTGCAATAAAGTGCAGTTTAATTTTACGTATAGAAATAGGCCTATATTCAAAATAACGACACACTGCTAATGATACACCAATATTTTAGGTTACAGTGATACTTCAAGTAGCTATTGCGGAAAGAAAGCTTAATGCCTGCAAAGCACTACTTTTTGACAGCTTGACAGACAGAAGTACCCCTGTTTTATGTGAAGTAAGGTGAGACGATGGGTTTTCCACTATTTTTTTTTTTTTTTTTGCATGGTCTTGCTGTGAAAAAATATTGTAAGGGCTGAAAGAGTATTGAGGTCTGCAAAGTGTTTGAACTGGAGGTATAAAGAAGTGAGAGAATTTGGGCTGAAAAACAGGATAGAGATTGCAAGCAGTTTTACAAAGATTACACTTGCTTGCCTTTTTTGTGCCTTTTACAGTTATTGCTGCAATGGCGCATTTTGGGATTGCCAACACAAATAAAGAGTGCTAGATAAATTCCATGGCTCTGATACATCTGTTACACAATTTGCTGTTAAAAATATTCTGAACACCTCATAGATAATTGAGTGGCTAGCATTGGTTTTAAAGAAAACTGCACATAACTGTGTACTATACATGAAGCAAAAGGAAAGGATATGTTTTCTTTTTTTACAACAAAGCAACTAATCAAATTTTAACTTAAAGTAATAGTTCATGTGTGATCATATCACATTTATGCACTTCACTCTCAATATAAATTTTAAAATATTATGTATCGCACGTGTCTTTTGTCAAAGTGAATGTTATGCATGGTAGCAGTTGTGGTAGAGGGAGGCAATGTCTTTCGTACAGGGACAAAAGTAGTGCACAAAAAGAGCTACATCTCTCCTGAAAATCTTCGAAGCATCTTCTGTAATGTAATCTCATTTAAAGTAACTGTTAACTCTGGAGTCTTTGGTCACATACTAGAGCTAAAAGTGGTATTTCCCACACAAAGAATACAGCCCACTTCCCTCCAAGTCTGCCAAAAAAAAAAAAAAAAAAAAATGCTCTGGCATGAATGCATACCACATTGATTCCATTCCTGTTTCTGAATTCCTGTTCCTCTGAAGTGTAGGAGCCTCACTGGTGAAAGCATTCTCCCCTTTAACTTCTCTAAATGTTCTTCTTTATATCGTTTCAAAGTTGCAGCAAGTCTTCAGGCTCTTGCCGAAGGGGCTTTCAAATTTAATCACAGTGACTAATGTAGGAGTTGCTCAGATAGGTGCTCTACCTGTGCAGAAACCTGATACAATGAGTTCCTTTGGGACTACTGGCTGAGTGAATTGTACAAATATTGTGTTATGTAACATTGTTTTTTGCTTTGATGAATGTAATCCCTGACTCCTCCCCTTCCTCTGTTTCATGTGTAAACAATGACTGCATATTCCCGCACAAGCAGTTCAATTTTATAAAATTAATTTGAGATCAGCTTGAGGGTGGTCTACGAGCTTAGTACGCTTTCTTACTCACATCGCATCATTGCTCACATCTGTAGCACTCAAGAAATGCTGAGCGATAGTGCTATGTGCCAGCGCTAATAACAAGAAAGGTGAAGTATGGTTTTCTTAGTATAGGTGATGATACAGGTCACTGGATATGAATGACTGTATTCACTCATAAGACGTGCAACATTTTTCTTAATATACTCAAATATTCTCAGACTGCCATGATGGCAGCCAAAAGTATTAAAAGTCATGATATATCATTATACCATTCACTCAGTTTTGTTTGGTGGAAAGATGTTCTAAGGGTGTGGATTATTTACCTATTACCACAGGGCTGTAAAGTGATAACACAAATGTCAGACTTTTGACACTTTGCATCTATTTGCCATGTTTGAATACCGTACTAAATATAACTGTCACTTGAAGTGAAGGCTAAAAGTAGTCATCGACAGCGTGTTTGAATTTTCCAATGCTACTTTTAATATCTCTGGTGAGTGTGGCAACAATTAAGAATAAGCACTGACAGCAACTATCTGAGAGGAACTACGACGCTGTGGAACTGGTAACTGCTAGTCTTGTTTACCGACAAAACCAAATAGAGATAACAACTGCACTCTCACATATACTAATGGTAGTTTTGGCTGTATTGAAGCACCATAGAAGGAAGGTCTGTAAATAAATGCCATTTTTAGACCAAAATTCAAATACTATGTCTCGATAAACAAGCATGTGTGCCAAGCATGGTATAAGCACAGTATACAACTCCCCAAGAATGACCGAACACCTTCTGAGGTCAATGGTGCGACGCGGTATTGCAGACAGTCAATATTGTGACTTGAAATAGTGAACAGTAAGTGACAATAATGCTCCCCATGGCAGTAAATCACCATGAAAGAAAATGCAGAAGGGATAGCCTAGCCTTCATGTGCGCACTACATGCACTCTGGTCTTCCTCTGAACTCTGCTGCAACAACACACACAATTTTTTTGTGCAGTCAATATAGTAGTGTTTTGCTGTAATTAATTTGACATCTGATGACCTAGATCTGAAGCTGTACTCTAGCCATAAACTATTTTTTTGTTCTTTTATTTTGACTACTTTCTTTTGCACTTTCCAAAAAAACTATGTTCAAAATCAGATGTTGAAGAACTTCACTGACAAAGTAAACCTTCAGAACAAAAAAAGTGGTTGTTAAGGGCTTTATTGGCAAAATTAGCCATCAAAACCATAAGATGAAAGTTGTATATGAGAGGATGATTTTCTAAGAATTGTGAATACATTCTGGTTAAAGTTCAAGTGTTTCCACTTTGTGAATGCTTAACCCATGAAAGTTAAAACTAATTGTGACAATCTTTTTGCATGTTCAGTTTACTTGAAAAAAAGTTTGGAAACCAATTGCCTCATTTAAGCCTATTAAATATAGCTTGTACCAGCAGATTTAACACATATTGAGTAAAATAGCATTTAGGAAATTCACATCACTTTTTAAAGCTGAAATAATAGTGTAACAGCACTTACTTGTCTTATGGAAGATAATTCAAGGTCCAAGAGTAAACTTACTGAAGTCTACGGGCTCTAATTTCTTAGCGCAGCGCAGGGTGGTGCAGCGTGGCGCAGCCCACGCAGTGGTAATTTCGTCCGGTCTTGCCCGCGCAGTGGTAATTTCGTGCGGTGCAATACCATGCGCAGCCACTTTGGCAATTTGGTAGACAGACGTGCGCCGAGATGGGTGTGGCGGCATAGTAGGGGGAGGTGTCACATATTCATCATGATGCAGTGACAATTTCGTGGATAAAGGCCCCGCCGAAAGTGCGCAGAGAGCTCGCCAGCTGCAACCTGGTTTACTTTCTGTGCAGTGGTAATTTGGCTGACCGGCAAACAGTGCGCACACGTCGCCGAAACCTCACAGGCAGGCTTCCAGAATGTCAGGCACATCTCAATGCAATAAATAATTACAGCAACCACTATTTAATGTAACTATCTGAATCAGGACATAAATTATGGTATCTATATCGATTGTCCTGATGTCAGATCAAAGGCGTTTGGCACACATAATGGAAACTCGACCTGGCTTAATCAACGCAGCTGAATCTGTAATGCAAACTAACGACTTCACATCTTTCTCAGCCAACCACAAACTGCCTCGGCAATAAAGCCGCTTGCACACTGGACGTGAAACTAATTTTTCGTACGACTCATTACATTCAAAGTCAATGCAAAGGCGTGTATTCGCGTCTTTGCATTGACTTTGAATGTAATCAGTCGTGCGAAAAATTAGTTTTGCGTCCAGTGTGCAAGCGGCTTTACTGAGCATAGAACGCAAGTATTATATATATATATTGCGTCCAGTGTGCAAGCGACTTAATACTATTATTGTCACTTAGGTTTTATCGTTTTTAGTGGGGGAAAGGAATACAGCCTGATTGTTATGATCTCGTACTGAATTTAGATCACATATTGAAAATAAATGTGTGATGTATCTTGCATTGTTGTCCATGCATGTTAATCCCAAAATTTTAAGCAGCAACAGGGTGTAATAATAGGAACATGCTATCCATTGTTTCTCTTCCCAATGATGCAGGCAGAAGAAATAAATGAGCAACCGTCGTATTTCATTCCAACTTCATAAGTTTGAATGATCTGACGTAGTTTCGTTTTGAAATTCCATTCAAGTTCGCTAATGGTAATGATTTGCAAATGCCCTAGCTAGCCAGCTAGCTCATATTCGTAATGCTTAATATAGACGTAAGCGGTGCAGAAAACATGCCTGAAGCAGCAAAGTAAAATGCCACATTAACGCATCATGCAGATATAGGACAGAGGCTTCTTTATTCCAACATGTTAAAGGTGAGGAGAGGAGCTCATTTGATTGGTGAAGATTTGACTCGGCTGTGTTAAACACACTCACGCCTTCTCTTCTCCCTTTTTGCCACTTGCGCCAGCAGGAGGGACAGAGGCGGGACAGAAGAGTACTTGCGCCGGGCTGCGCCGGGCACGAAATTGCAAAATACGCCTGGATACATCCCGTTGGCACGGCGCTCCCCCCATTCGCCGTGCCTGCGCCTGGTCAACGAATTTAGAGCCCTAAGAGTGAACTCACTTGGGAACAATCTGTTCCCCTTACTTTCAGTTGTTTATTAATTTAACTTTAATTTGGCTTTGAAGTTTTCTGGGTGAAAGTGAGACAGTTGGTTTCTAAACTTTTTTCAAGCAAACTGAATACTGTATGTGAGAATTTAAACTGAAAAGAATGGTCCAGACACATAACTGCAAAAGAATGACACCACTGGGAATCAAGTTGAGAAGATAAACATCATTAAACAATATCAGGGAAAACTTTTTGCACTGGTATTATTTTTTTGTCCTTTTGTTTTTTGCTATTTTCATCCATTTTGCCCCAAATGACCTGACATTTTGTAATTTAAAATGGCAAACATGAAAGAACTCCCACTATATAAAAACAATACTTGTCATTTCTTCTCTTTTCTTTAGACATGCTGACTGTCTGGACTACTTCCTTTTGGCATGAAGCCTAATAATACATATTTTTTTACCTCTAAAACTACATGAAAATCTGAATAAATGCTGTAAGGGGCCACTCAAGAGGTTTCTGGCACAATAATGCACTCTGTTACCTAGCTTTCACTGTACACATTTATTTCGCATTTTCAAATGGTTTGCTAAAAACCTTGTCTGAAACATGGTCAGTAATTCCCATGAGAGAACCTCCCCAGCATTTGTCCAGACTCTTCAGAAACCTGAAAAGATCTGAAGAGATTTTTGAATTATTTTTGGGTATGTCTGAGAAACTGCACAAAAGCACCGGAATCTTTCTGATGGCAGCAGAGAAGGACTTGCATTGATTGAGTCCAAAAGGAGGGGGGATCAAAAAATCCCTTCCCATGATGGAATTAGAACATTGACATTTTCCTGCAATCTTTGAAATTGAAAGCTCTGGTCTGAGGATGACTTTTGCTGTCATAACCATCTTTTTTTTTTTTTTTTTTTTTTCTTGTTTGCTAGGAGGGAATAATACTGACCACTTAGTTTGCAGGGCTTGAAAATAAAGCATGCAAGACATGCATATAAAATTAAAATGGTTCTCGGAACATTTAGTTTAAGACCATCTTTAATTTTTCATGGTAAGGGAAAGCCATTATTTGAAGGATTAGCTCTTCTGTAATTACTGTTGTCATAAGGATTTATCGTCGGCTCTGTTAAGTTCAAGGTTGAAATTTTGGTCATGGGGTAAACTCGTGGCTTGAGTAATAATTCGGAGAACAAGAATCCTACCATCATAGCTCTGGCGGGACACTACTTTTATTGCATCTGTAGTGTACAATACATTGATGAAAATAATGCATTTGATTAATGCTAGTGCGAATTGATTGTTTTAAATTTTTTGTTTGTTTGTGTGTGTGTGCCGCCTCTGTTAATGTATTTGTAACTGTATGCGTGAGCCTGTGCGTTCTTCTCTTATGAAAATGTGAGAGTTCAGACAGCAGTCAAACTCTAAATATAGACACATGGAATTCTTTAATTTCTTTTGTTTCGGTCTTTTCTTAGAGGATAATCGCCCTCACCACATTTCTCCTCTGTGGCTGCTAAGTTCAATGTCCTGGGCACTGCCATTTCTCAATTTAATCATAAATGATAACTGGAGTTTCAAGTCTTTTAGTTTAAAGGGGGCCTTAAAACTTACTAGACTGAGGCCCTCTAGGGTTGACTATCCTATTCCTTAGCATCCATTTTAGATAAGAAAGTCATTGGTTCTGAGGTGGAAATGTCTGTCCCTTATTGAGTTCAAGAGCAGAGCACCCTGTGTATTTGATTACATAGGGTAAATGGAATTGGGTTCTAATGCAGACTGATAAGGAGGAACACTGGGTCACTGCGAATCTCCGTTTCATGGCTCAGGGCCAGACATGAGAAGGACCTGAGAGCACAACCTTTTCAAACAGCTGACAATAGTCGCTATCTGCTGATGTTATGCTTGGGCTCATCTCCGGTCGGCGTAAAATGAAACAGGATGCGGGGGAGACGGTGTTTCTGAGCTTCAGGTTAGACAGACATTTTAATCTACAGCAGATAAGATGAGACTGAAATATACATCTGTTAAATGTGGTAATTAATCGCTGTTCTCCTTTTTTTATAGGCTAGGTGATAAAGATTATGTGCAATCACTGAATGCCATCTTAATCAACTGCACAGTAATGGCAAATGGAAAGTTTCTCCATTTGTTTGCGATGGGAATGCGTCATCAGCTTTTTATACCCCCTTGCAAAGCAAGAATCAATTGTGCCTGGTCCATTGCTTGTGTATTATATTCAGTGTGGTTGAATAATGGAGTAAAAGAGACAATATGAAGGAAAGGAAGCAGTAATGTAGGCCCCCTGTGTGTCATACTCGATTTTGTCAGGGCCTCTATCCCTCAAATCGTAAATCATGGAAGCCGAATCACTGGCCATGTCATTGCATTGCACCTTGTACTAACACTGGAAATAATTGACGAATACCACCTTCAGCTTGATAGATACCCTCATTTGTTTTAGATCAGATGGGCATCACTGCGTTGAAATGCATGTTATTTTTCTTCCACAGTATTCAAAACCTCATGTTACCTTTTCATAATAGTTTAGTCGGCACAAAACGAGTTTTGCATTTATTGAGTGTTGACTATTTTTTAGTGAGTTACAAATTGTCTAAAGTTAGTTCCCAGTACAAGATATTCCGTCGATACGAGATAAAAAAAAGTGTGCGCTAGCTGTTCAGAATAAATCTCTATCTGTATTGTATTCCCTCCTGCCTTTAAAAGATAATAATTTAAGTGTATCCATTATTCACACAGAAAAATATGCCTTTTCTGGGATTTTTCTTTTTTAGCAAAAAAAAATATATATATATGAGTCTTGGTTGTTTATGATATTTATGAAATTTTCCTCCACTCTGCCTCTCTCTCACATCTCATCTCTGCCTTTCAGCTCAACTCTACTGCTGGCTCCATACTTTGGAATAAAAGTTAGTTTTCTAATATTTGTGTAGGTGGGGACAATTTGGGGACAGTTATTTCCGTGTTTTTTTTTTGTGCATCAATTCTCCATTGTGGAGGCAGCAGCTAAGCCTGATGGTCTCAACAGGCAGATATCTGGGACAAATGGAGTGTACCATGTGTTAAATGTTTAATTTCTCCATCCAAGGCCGTCTTTCTGATCGGGAGCCATGACATTTCACAGTTCAGGGGAGTGAGCAGGCGTGTGTAATGGGTTTATTGTCGAAACCTTGTTTTCTGTTGTGAGGAGGAGCAGGAGGTAAACAATCACTATCTCCTCTACAAATGCATCTCAGTGTACTGACGTGTAAATTAAACCCCAACTTTTGCAAAAATAATGCAGTCATTGGAGCTGAAAATTTTATTAGTTGTTTCTCGCGGCCTTCAGGTTGTTTTATTACATAATCCTAATTTATAATAAAGAACAATGATGAATTGCCTGAGTAATAATAATAATAACAAAAGAAGAAGACGTAGTAGAATAAGAATAAGAAGAAGAAGAAGAATACCTGCAGAAGCAGAAATAAAAGTGTGATTGATTTGCAAGCTTATCCAATGTATTTTCATTGAAAACAACTTATTATAGACTGCAAATAAAGTCATAAAAATGGAAGTAAAAAATTATATATTGTATATTTATATTTGCATTGTGCAAATTTTGTCAGTTTCACGGTGCGTATTCACTTTATTGTCCACAGTGTGGTTCTATGAAGGTGAGTTGTTGGGAAAGCCCTAGTTGAAGGCCAAACCACGTAGTGAAATGAGTATCTCAAATAAGGTCTTTCATTAACTATGAGGGTAATTTAATTTATGCATCATTGTTTATGGACATGCAAATTACATGCTGGGTATTAATGTGGAAAAGGCCTGAAGGTGATGTCGCAGGAACATTAATAAACGGATGGCTGATGCACGGGACAATTTCCTGGATGGTGGTAGTTTGCCAGAAACTGTTCTCCAAATTATTCATCATTCTTCAAAGCTTCGCATTCTTGCGCAGTGTAACAGCCTGACCTTGGTGGAAACCTAAATTCTGCTCATACACGATGGGCCATTTTCACAGTCTCAGATCACACACAGTCCTAATTCTGCTTTGAACATAGATGCCTCAATTTAATTAACTCCTGCTATAATCTTAAACTCTGATCTCTGTCCATAAAGCTAGCCTAGTGGATAAGGTATCCCACTGTTGAAGATTGGTAACCAGCTGTTCTTTTGTTTGTAATTGGTTGTGAGGGCCAGTTCATAGGTTACGACTGTTTTTTTTTTTTTTAATTTTTATTTGGCATCTCCAATCCCACCCGAATCTGGAATGCCCAGTTGGGTAACTATGTACAAGGCTTGCTCATATGCGACCCCTTGCTGCCAACTCAGGAGAGTGAAGACAGTTTGTGGCTTTTCTCCTAAGCGCGCGCCTGTCAGCCACTGCTTCTTATACACTCATTGGTTGAATCCTCGCAAGTTCAGAACGAGGGCGGAGGATACCCGAACATGAACAAGCTTAGAATCTTCCTGAAGAGCGCCCGGCTGGCCAGCAGGAGGCCCTTAAGCAACGAACGAGCCACCATTTTATATACCCTTCCCAGCGGACCCTCTCCAATTTGCATCCCTGTAGCACAATGGCCAATTGTGAGCTACTCTGAAAAAGCTGCCGACCACTGCCAGTTGGTACGTCTGGGGCTCGAACCCATGCCCTGATAGTCACTTCTGCTTCGCAATGCAATGCTTTAACCGAGTGAGCTATCCGACAGCTAGGTTACAAATGTTTTTGACCAATTTGAATTTCACTGGAGTGGATCAAATAGCGATAAGATAAGATAAGTGTAACGGACTGTGTCTCGTGCACTGTGAAGCTGCACGGAGGACAGGAAGTTTAGGACTGCACTCAGATGCAAGGATGGATTTGGTATATTTAATGCGGACTGCAGGGCAGCGGGCACAGGCGATTCAATCAAACAATCAAACAAACAAAAAGGAACAGAGGTTCCACAAATATAGTTGGTAATACAAACACTGGCTATGTCCACAGTTGCTAAAACAACTAAAAATAATAGGAAGCGTTGTTCCTTTAAAAGAATAAAGTGCTGCATTAACAATAACAGCACTTGGCTTAGATCTTAGATTATACACCTGAATTACGGGGATAAATCTGCACAGATTAACAATACTATTGAGGTGTGGCGCTACGAGACTTCACAAAAATACTGAGAGAGGCTCGGACATTTATACTCCACTGCTACCACTCAGTGGGAATAAACAACAGATGCAGATGATAATTGAATAATGAGGAAGTGCAGTCCAGGTCTTAGTAGACCGGTGAATTGGACGGCTGGAGATGTGACCTTATAAAAAGATAAGATTTGTCTTATTAATTTTTCATTTACAATTAACCCATCCTACAGTTAGGAGCAGTGGGCAGCCTCAGACCAGCGCCCGGGGACCAACTCCAATTGTAAAGCCAGTTCCTAGGTCAGGGCCACTGGCAGGAGTGTTTCTGTAGTGTGTGTTTTTCCGGGATGGGGAAACCAGAGTAACCGGAGGAAACCCACGTGAACACGGGCAGAACATGCAAACTCCACACAGAGAGGCCCTGGCCAGCTGGGCCTCGAACCCCAAACCTCTTTACTGCGAGGCATTGTGCTACTGTGCTGCCCTATAGGGATGCTATAATGAACAAAATACTCAACTATTTCTGTATCAACATTTATCGGAATTAAAGGACTTAAAATGAAAAACTTGCATGCAGGACCAAACCACAGCTGTATTCATGGTGACATCTCAGCAACAGGCTGTAACTGGAGAACTTAAACAGCCTCCGCAGGTGAAGACTATGCGGCGATGACCATGAGGATTGTCTCAGCGTCCAGTGCTCATAATCACCATCAGAGGAAGCACTGCTTGGTCTCACTTGTTCAGCACCTCCATTTTATAGGGAGCTGAGTAATCAAAAAAAAAGCTAATCAAAGAGGGGGTGACCTCACAACTTATTAACATACTAATTTACATGGTGCCTTACTGTGGAGATTATTTTTGATTTGACGTAAACTAAACCTTTTTAGTGAATATCTGCATTTAAATTTACATACAGGTACCAATTGTTTTCTGGTAAAAATATCTCTATGTTATTTTCTGGCTTGGTCTCAAAGAAGAAATACATCCTGAGAAGCAGACTGAAGCCTGTTGTTAATATACTTGAATATTCAGTCTTGATTTGTCAATTTCACTGCTCTTTTTGATGTTTGAGAAACTGATTGAGAGGCTACGCTGGGCCAAGTACAACATCAAAGATTTACAGCATACATTATGGACCTTCCACCTCTCATTTTTGTCCTCGCCTTGTCTAAATAAACAAGTAAAAAAGCAATCACAAAAAAACCACAATTCCAGTTCCTGGAAATTACTATTTTGATGCGTAGCACCTTATGTGCTTGGAGATACTCAATATCTATGGTGGTCTTAGAACGAACCAACCATTGAGGTTAAATGTATAGAATTATATGCATGCATGTTGATGGTTTGCCTCATTTCATTTGCTTCAAATGTACCTGTTTCAGTGAAGAGACAAGCTACTAAAAATCTAGGCTGGAAAAAAAATTTTCTGTTAGTGATTTTTGTATGGTCTGTTTATTTATCTCACATAGTTTTGCTAAATGGAGCATATTATGAGGTTTTTTTTCATTATTGCTCCTTGCTTTGAGAACGTCTGGATGCGCGAGATGTGGCCTGTGGGAAGGTTGTGTACTAATGAGTTATTTCAAATCCCTGGCACCCTTGTTCTGTTTATCCACTTTTATGCTGTGTGCTTTGATGTTTGATGTTGCGCTGAGCAGATAGATGCACCTTAATGGTGTAGTTCTCTCTGTGTGTTCCAATTGGTCGAGAGCCCTGGTCTGTTTGTGAGATTGGGCCTGAGGGGTAATTGGGCTCACAAGTAGCAGATGGACAGGCAGAGCCGAGGTGGCTATGCTGACCTTGTGTCTGCCTCGCTCTCTTATTCCAGCTGATCCACTCCTAAGTGGCTGTCCTTTCTGCAGAGTTGTGTTGGATATGGTGCTACAAGCTCAGACGCTCATTTTCCCTAAAGTGGTTTGAAGCCTGCTCCCCCTTATTCCCACCATTAAACCCACACGGGCCAGGCTGGTGACTGCGAGCTGGCCGCACTTCATTCGTGTCCTAATGCTCTGAGCTCAAAGTCTGTAGCCAAGCTGTGATGTGGCTGAACAAACAGGCTGCACGCTAGGACAGTGCATTAATCCTTAGCGACTGCCTTGAGAGGGCCCAATGCAGCCATCATTATTCAGTAATCAGTGAAATACCTCGACATTGAAACTCTGACAGGTTCTTTGCTGTTCAAGGAAGTCTGAGAGTTTCAAGAGCTATGAATGACTTTGGGTAGGGCTGAGCCTTATCAGCAGTTTGTCACTTTGGTTTTCAATATTACAAACGATAAGTTGCATTTTATGCACACAGCACAGACACATACACAGTATATAAATATAAACAAATTAAATTACTCTCTGAGCTGCAGTCTTTTCCTTGTCATGTTGTAGTCCAGCACAATTGATTTTATTGTGCCTCCTCTATGTGCGCCTCGTACTCTCACACCAATTAAACCAATTTCCTTAAAGGGAAATCAGAGATACTTGTTTGTTCTATTTAGAGCAACCAAGGGAATACGAGGGGGGCGGCAGCAACCAATGACATGCTCTGATGGGAAGGTCAAGTGGCTCATTACAAAGTTTGAATTAATAATAGGGAGACTACAGAACAGATTCCAGCCCAATACTGACTCAGAGGGGCGATAAAAATACTCAGTCATTCATGGCCAACAAAACTTTATTCAGGAGTGAGCAGAGTTAGGGTGAGGTGTTTAATGGGTATGTTGCGGTGAAGGACTTTGTGTGGAGACGTTGGCTGTACTGCACCTCCTGTTCCCGACTCTTCCGGGATCGATGGCTCTGGTGGTGTGGCACTGGGTGGGGAGCACGATTGGTCGATAGGGGGCCGGGTGATGTTGAGTGGCTTGACCACCTTTATGCTCACATCTCTCCAGACTGGAGAAATATATTACCTCCCTGACTGCAGTTATTTACTGCACAGAAATTACTACTGTAACTTTTTTTTAGAGAGGAGCACTTTGTTCTGGTATGACATGTTGCACGAGTGAAGATGTTTACCGGAAGGCACATGGATGCAGACACGGACACACACACACACACGCTCGCACGCTCGCACACACACACATATAAACACACACACGCACGCACACGCACACATACACACACACACACCTACACACACATGCACGCACACACACACACATACACACATATGTGTGGAAACAAACACACCCATACACATCAAAACAGGTGTGTGTGCTTTTTATGTTACACATGCATCAAACAAATCGTATCCAATCAACCGTCTTTTTCCCTTAAGTGATATCATTTTCCGTGAGGAATGTTCTAAGACAAGGCAAACAAGGCAAATTTATATTAGTGAAGCTTGGATACCGCTTATTTGATACATTGCTATTTATAGTTATTTTGATTTGCAGATAAATCGAAGTCCCTGGCAGTTGTTCAGATAAATGTTTCCACTTTTTACCATTCACAGTATCATAGTTTTTCAGACTGCTTGTGTGGTCACTGATGTCTTGGTTTTTTTAATTGGCCACCTAGTTTACTAATGGGGCCAATTAGAGGAGCCATTGACTGCTTGTTATTTCACTTGTCTAATTGTGAAACATGGCTAGACAAGCTGAATGTTTTCAGATGTTTTTTTTATTTGAACTTCATTGGTCCTCTTTGGATCACTTGCAAGTAATTATAAGTAACAAGCTTAGTTCAACAAACAGAACCCAATGTAGCTATTCTACCACTGGTATCCTTATACGTCCTTATACTTTAAAAATGATACAATTTTACACTGAAACAAACTTCTGACTGCCATTTAGACACAATTTCAGGCTCTTGGAAGAAAGATCTGTGCTTATCATACATGAATCCCGGAGCGCAGATTGACTCAAGTTATTTAGAACCCAATTAATTATGTATCACTGTTCATGCTCTCTCATACATCGTGCTTCAGAAGTAGGCCATGCTGTGAAAACTCCCTAAGAGAACATGTTTACGGTCATTTTCAGCTTTATTACGGTTGACATGGTCCGTCGCTGTGCTGCAGGCATGAAGCATGTGCGCTTGGATGAACGAGCCAGCGAAACACGCTTTCTGTTGGTGACAAGACTGTCGGAGTCAGAGCTGCGATTCCCCAGGCTAGCCTAAGGAATGATGAGATACACCGGGAATGCAGGGGTGAGGGTCAGAGCAGCTGCTCCAGACTCCGAAACCTGCCTCAATCTCTGGAAGATTGCAATGCTAACCTCGTGAATCCTACAGCCTCACATATGGGTCTGTCTAATGCAGCAGCTGTATTCAGACCAATCGAACTTCAGACCCATTGTAGATTCTAGCAGAGATTTCAAGGTTTCCAGCGATACGCTGCAGAATTACAGGAATATGTGTATAAAATAATGTTCCAGATCCAGATATTTTCTTTTTCGAAGAAACGCTGTGGCCATAGAAACATGGCGTTCTGGGGTTGAATATTTCACTCAATATAAATATGATGTAGCTTCAGTGAGGCACTGCAGCCAGCAGGTACGGAATATGTATGTGACTCTGTCCCACAGTGTGAAAAAATGTGTTTTCTGACCTTGAACCCACTGAACCTACTGAGAAAAACTTAAGTGAAAAGTCAGAGTTTAAGGGGTTAAATTTGTTTAACTGTGCGAAGTAAAAAAACCTCCTTATACTGTGCCTCCTTTGAGGTTTACCAGTCACCTGACATGAAAAGGAAAAGAAATATGATACACACACACACACACACACACACACATATATATGTGTGTGTGTGTGCGTGTGTGCGTGTGTGTATAGCCATATGGTTTTTCTTTCACATCTTTTTGCACATTCACTTGACCTTATCTTTAAATTTTATGAAAGTGAGCCGCAATTGACGATGATAACTTAATACAAACTTACAATTAGCCAATCTAGTTCTGACTAAGCGCAATATGCCTTGTGAAGAAAAGCTGTATTGCAGTATTTGGAAGATTTTTTTTCGTTTGGCTTGTTTAGAATTGAACAGATCTCTGGTGAAACGAACGATAAGACCTCAGTGTGACCTCTGACCCGCTGTAAGTGGAGGGCCTGCATGAGTCGATTTTGGGTGTTGAACTTGGCCCACTCGTGTATTTACCATACCTCTTTTCAGTGGAGTTCCTGGGGGTGTGTGAACAGTCCCTGTGGCAACCCGCTCCCCCACCCCCACCACCAGCACCACCCCCGCACCCAGCAACCTTATCACCAATAACAAATAAGCAGGTTACATGATATGCGGACGGGCTTTAAGTTTCCTTGAGGGAAATATGCAGAAACAGGGGTAAGGGGACTTAAGTATTAAAAACTTTAACTGAATTAAATTTTACAGCAGGGTGACGATGTCTCTGTGGCAAGAACCTAAGTTCCTCAGGAGGAGATGTGCTTGCTCGATCTCTGGACACACCAAGTTTCTAAAAGGCTCTTGCTGAAGAACAAGTGTATGTACAGGTATTTGTATGTATATTGAGAGGTACTTGCTTTTTTGGAGCAGACACTTTGCCAGCTATGTCAGAAAAGTAAATATGAATGAGTGCACATGAATAGTATGAATGTCAGGAGGCAGGTGAACCCAAGCAATTTCCTTAGGACACATCAGTTTGTGCTTTTGTTTCAATAAATGACTGACAAAAGCCACCAAGGCACAGCAGTTCACAATCTTCATCTAGGCTCCATGAGCAGTGAGACTGGAAAGAATTAAAGTAAATACAGTCCCATTTGTTATGTGAGTCTATTTATAGCTGTTTATCACAGTGCTCTTTTATTGAACGATTTCATTTTGTTGAACCATTAAAGCAATTGAAATTAACAAATGTGGTTATGCCTTTGTGTCCTATGGCTTATCCTCACTCTATTATCTGACTCTGACACCAATCCAGCCATTCAGATATAAACATAATGCAGTGGCTGTAATGCTTATATTGTTGCACAGCCTAGTAAACATTCATTGGCCTTTTTTATGGCAATAATTGTATAACCAATAGTGTCACATCTGCAAAGGGGTCCCAAATGGACAGTTCAGAATAAATACATCACCACTGCCATCACATGAAATGGGGAAAAAAAGACAAATTAGCATAACTGTTCATACTGTACATGGACATGCAAACATCCAGGCATGAACATGCACATCCTGTGAATAATTCGCACATAAAATGCAGCCAAATGCAAAATTATTGGGACGGTGACACATTTTATGTTCTGTTGGTGCTATTCCAGTGCATTGGATAGTGTGAGGTTGAAATGCAGGCTGTCGTTGTTCGTTCCAGCACATTTACATCCATATTCGGTGATCTGAGCAGAAATTGCAGCCCGTTTGGTGCAGATATTTTGCACACGCACGCACACAACACACATACGCTTGATTGGCGTCAGCAAACTGATTCAATCAGAGGGGTTTAAATGGCTTATGTGACACTCAAAGTGTCAGCGGAAGTAAAAAGCCAGGGCTCAGAGGTTAAACTTTCCCTTATTCATTGGTCAAATGCTGTTGACAGTAACCCATAAATAAAGTCAGGGATTCTGGGACATTTTTCTAGGACTTTTGAAAGACATTGGCAGGTGCTCAAGACTGGATCAATATGAAAAGAAGGGAGGCCGAAAAAGGGAAAGGGTGGTGTCTGTCTGGGAGGGGTCAACAAATGATGCCTTTATTTAATCTCAAGAAGCAGCATTAGACTGGTTACAAACTCCTATGAATCAAATGAAGAGTTTGTTTCCAGAATGCAATAAGTGCCAAAATTACAAAAATTTAAATAATACCATAGAGTGACAGCCCTGTGATTCTTTCATATGTGGCCAAAATCCATTTTTAGAAATTCATACTATTAGGTGCATTTTTTCATGGTCAAAGTTTGTGTTTTTCTGTAAAATGCAATAGTCGCCAAAGCTGATTTACTCAAAATGAGTAAAATGGACATATTGTGTTTTGGAAACAAATTCTTCAAACATTGCTATGCAATATTTCATCCCTTTTTTTCCGGGTTTTCTGCAGGAATAGGACATGTAAAATCTTGAACGCACTTCATTAAATACATAATTGACAAAAAAAATCTCTGAAACGAAAAGAACATTCCTACTCACATTTGTAATTGGCAGGAAAAAAAAAACATTTGAGTCTAGAGGAGCGAGCCAGCTTACATTAGTAATTGACGGAACATTCTCTTTAATTCAATTCGGGAAAATGATCAATTTTTATGTTGAAATTGATGAATAACATCCATGAACATGATTCATTGGTCTCCAGAGTTAGCGTTCACAGTTTCACTAACAAGTCTTGCCACAAACATTGATGACACTATGCTGCAGTAATCCATCTCAGTTAATTAAACAGGCTGACTCATTAATAATCACACTGCTTATCCATTATGAGACTTTGAGAGGACAGTTTGTGACTCATATAAATGACGAGGCCTTGAAAATGGCACGGACTGGCATGCCTGACTGGCTGTAAATGTGCAAAGAAGCAGAGAATTGTCTAAATGAGAGAACCTTTAGAGTTCTCTGGAGTTTTGAGGCGTGTGGCATTAAATGTCACCAGCTCGTCTGAGCCTCAAGGACACAGCTTTTCAGAAGCTGCAGCCGACTGTACCAGTAATCATGTGAATTAAATCCTGTCCTGCATGCTGCACAGAACAATCCATAAACATTTAAACAGGGATACTGGATAAAAAAGGGTGTAATTCCTACACAGTTTACATGACATGGATGAAACAAAGACAGTTAATTAAAACTGACAGACTTTAAACCTCATATTTCTCGTTTCCAAATTCAATGCGTTAGAATACACAGCCAGTAAGCAAACATTGTGTCATTGTTTAAATACTCACAGACTACCCATTATTCTATTACACATTAATACACTCTGCTGAGCAGAATTTTATTGATATTTTTGTTTGTTGGTTGGTTTAGATTTTTTGTTTGACTGTCACTTGTAAGCGAAATTAGATTTGGTTTAGCATGAGTGCTTGGCATGGACTTGGCTTGTTAATGTGTATATTTAACATTCTGAACGAAAGGCGACAGAGATGAAAAATTGTGCGGCCATGAGAAATTGAATTAGCTGCAAGCATGTGAAAAATCAAGCGCAAGTATTCAGCAGATATGGGAATGCCGCGAGACGTGATGCAGTCAACTTTGCTTGTAAGCAGTACCTCCCCATGATTACCACTAAAACATCATGGAATAGCTGGAACAATTTTTCGATGTCTGCCATGCTTGAAGGGTGTAAAAGTTGCATTGTTAAGAAGAGATGGTGCTTGCTCAGCTGTTACACTTCTGATTAAATCTTCAGAGTGAGAAATGCATTTTTTTTCACTGCAGGGTGTAGAGTGAGGTTCTGAATGACTTCAAACGTTTTAAGATTGCCGTGAAATGTATTAGGGAAAATGCGTATGGTATGATCTCAAATAGGAATACGGTTTGTGAATTTTAGTAGAGGCAGTAAAGAAAGCCACTGGTGAAGTAAAGTAATGAAAATCAATGAGGTCTTCAGGGTTCCTTTGGGGTGCTCTTTCATGTTGCCATTCATTCTTCTGAATGGATTCAATGTCGCTTTCAAATGAGTTACAGTATATGCTCTTTTCTCATTCCTGCACAGGTATGTCACATAAAAAGGATTAAAGAGTGAGACTTAACCTTGTAGAGAGAAAAAACAAATACCAAGGTTTCAACTAATTTGAGAAAAGAACAGCATTTCCAGTCCAGATGAAAATGATAGCCTGCTTAAATGCTCTGTGATAGCCCTACTGATTGAAGAATGTTAAACAGGAGTCCCCTATGACGTACAATGCCTGTGTTCTATACTTTAAATAAAATTATCTCATCAATTATGAACAACAGAATGAGTGTATCAACAGATGTGAGAGTAATTTAATTATACTTCTCACTGAAATGATAGGTGTTGCGGCCTAAGTCTTCTACAAGTGAGAGTGCGACTTTCCTATAGTTACAGGACTTTTCGTCTCTGGATTTTTCGTCCCTGACTTTCTCGTTCCCCGACTTTTCTTCCCCTCCCCTGATGGTAAGGAAACGTGCCACCATTGTGGACAGACAGACGAACAGACAGATGACGGACGGATCACCATGATATAAGGGTTAGGATTGGGGTTAGGGTCATAATGCAGGAAGAGGGCACAGCATTATTGGGATGAGCAATCCAGGGACGAAGAGTCCGTGTACGAAAAACTTGGGGATGAAAAGTCCGGGGACAAAAATCCAGGGATGAAGAGTCCTAGAGCCCTTTCCTACATATCTTAGGTATAACACATTGCAGTGAAATAAATATCATACAAAAATGAAAGAACATACTCTGGCCCATGTTTTGCATCCATTACATCTCCATGTCTTATTTCTCGGCAGTGTTATAAACAGGTGTGCCCTTGTGACAAATAGCCTCACTGTTAGGTTAACTGTCACACCTCATTGGATTTCTAAACAAATAAGAATACAGTACAGTCAGTGTGTATTATATATTCTTGTTTTTTTTTTTTCTTCAAATTGACTTTACATTATATCAGGCATGTGCAAACAGTTTCTGTTTTTTCCCCTAATTTGCTTCCATTTTCCTTTCCTCCTTCTCTCTGTTCTTTAATACATAATTTGTGCTAACGATCACATATTTATTACACACTTACAGGCTAGTGCCCGCTGCCCTCTCTAACATCCTTGCTGCCTCAATTTACTTCATAACACAGAACATCCATTTCACTGTATAGCGGTGTGTGTGCATCAGTGTGCATGAGAGCAGATTTACTATATTTGCGCTTGAGAGTAGATTACCCAAAACCAGTGAAGTTGGCACGTTATGTAAATCGTATATAAAAACAGAATACAATGATTTGCAAATCCTTTTCAACTTATATTCAATTGAATACACTGCAAAGACAAGATGTTTAATGTTCAAACTGAGAAACTTTATTTTTTTTTGCAAATAATCATTAACTTAGAATTTAAAGGCAGCAACACATTGCAAAAAAAAGTTGACAGGGGCCTTTTTACCACTGTGTTACATCACCTTTCCTTTTTAACGACACTCAGTAAACGTTTGGGGAACTGAGGAGACCAATTTTTGAAGCTTTTCAGGTGGAACTCTTTCCCATTCTTGCTTGATGTACAGCTTAAGTTGTTCAACAGTCCGGGGTCTCCGTTGTCGTATTTTACGCTTCATAATGCGCCACACATTTTCAATGGGAGACAGGTCTGGACTACAGGCAGGCCAGTCTAGTACCCGCACTCTTTTACTACGGAGCCATGCTGTTGTAACACGTGCAGAATGTGGCTTGGCATTGTCTTGCTAAAATAAGCAGGGGCGTCCATGAAAAAGACGTTGCTTGGATGGCAACATATGTTGCTCCAAAACCTGTATGTACCTTTCAGCATTAATGGTGCCTTCACATATGTGTAAGTTGCCCATGCCTTGGGCACTAATACACCCCCATACCATCACAGATGCTGGCTTTTTGAACTTTGCGCCTATAACAGTCCGGATGGTTCTTTTCCTCTTTGGTCCGGAGGACACGACGTCCACAGTTTCCAAAAACAATTTGAAATGTGGACTCGTCAGACCACAGAACACTTTTTCCACTTTGCATCAGTCCATCTTAGATGAGCTTGGGCCCAGCGAAGCGGGCGGCGTTCTGGGTGCTGTTGATAAATGGCTTTCGCTTTGCATTGTAGAGTTTTAACTTGCACTTGCAGATGTAGCGACGAACTGTAGTTACTGACAGTGGTTTTCTGAAGTGTTCCTGAGCCCATGTGGTGATGTCCTTTACACACTGATGTCGGTTTTTGATGCAGTACCGCCTGAGGGATCGAAGGTCACGGGCATTCAATGTTGGTTTTCGCCTTGTCGCTTCGTGCAGTGATTTCTCCAGATTCTCTGAACCTTTTGACGATATTACGGACCGTAGATGATGAAATCCCTAAATTTCTTGCAATAGCTCGTTGAGGAATGTTGTTTTTAAACTGTTCGACAATCAGCTCACGCATTTGTTCACTAAGTGGTGACCCTCGCCCCATCCTTGTTTGTGAATGACTGAGCATTTCAGGAAGCTGCTTTTATACCCAATCATGGCACCCACCTGTTCCCAATTAGCCCGTTCACCTGTAGGATGTTCCAAATAAGTGTTTGATGAGCATTCCTCAACTCTCTCAGTCTTTTTTGCCACTTGTGCCAGCTTTTTTGAAACATGTTGCAGGCATCAAATTCCAAATGAGCTAATATTTGCAAAAAATTACAAAGTTTACCCGTTTGAACATTAAGTAACTTGTCTTTGCAGTGTATTCAATTGAATATAGGTTGAAAAGGATTTGCAAATCATTGTATTCTGTTTTTATTTACGATTTACACAACGTGCCAACTTCACTGGTTTTGGGTTTTGTACATTTACTGAAGTAATGAACAGTCTGACAACTTACCCACGAGACAACTTAACCCGCTCTCCCCTACATACACCATGATAATAAACCCTCTTGGAGGACAGCAATATTCAGGGAAAAAGGTTTGTTCAATAGGTCTCGTAACCCTTTATAATAATCTTCCCGGTTGGGAAGGGAAGTGGAGAGAGAGCGTGGGCACACACCTCCAGGAAAATAAACAAAGGGAAGGTATTTTCCCTTTGCCCTTGCAAGCTCTGGCACTGAACGGAAAGACAATAAACTACAATAATATGAAAAAGATGCCTCACGGCAACCAAAGTTTTTTAGCTACTCTCAGTACTTTTTCTTTTGGTCTTCTCATGCATCTCTCGCTTCCTGGAATACACTGAGAAACAGTACTCTGCCGCGTTGCATGGGAAACAGGGCTCACATATGTATATTCATTGTTGTAATAGTGCATGCGGCCTTAAGCTGCCCAAATTCCTTTTCTAGGCCAATTTGTTCCACTAGGTTAGACAAAGTTCTGTTTTATGTAAATAGTGGCAAAAGTATAGCATATATGCCCAGTGTTTATTTTATTCATTTGATTACGAATGTTTAGCATGCATGCGTTTGTATGTGTGCGCACATGTGCACGTGCGTGTGTATGCGTGCGTGTGCACATATGACTGCATGCATGTACGTATGTGTGTGTGTGTGTGTGTGTGTTCTTGTACATGCTACAGAGTGAGAACCAGATAATGTGTTTTTTTCTATAGAGTGAGGACATTATTGGGAAGTGAGGACATTTTCAACTTTTCTCACAATTACAAAGGCAAATTGTGAATTATTGGTAAAGGTTAGGGTTAAGGTTAGGATAAGGGATAGGTTAAGGTTAGGGTAAGGGTTTGGATTAGGCATACGTTGCTTATTGTTAAGATTAGGGAAAGGCTGTAGAGACACACAAAGAATGAATGAATGTAATGTCCTCGCAAAAATAGAAATACAAGCAAGGATGTGCGCGTGCGCGTGTGTGTGTGTGTGTGCGTGTGCGAGCAGGTGTGAGCGCATGTTTTCTGTCAGCAGATCAGGAGTGAAACTCCTTGGAGCTCTTCTACAGTCAGCAGGGGGCTGAGCTAAACTTTCACACTCTGTCAGGTTGCTGTTATACTGTGAATAGGTGATGCTAATTGGGGTTTCTAACATATTATTTGGCACCTGTGGTTGGATTGCAGTAAGTCTGCTGCTTTTGTAGGTTGAGTGGATTGTTAAGTATTGGGCTTTAAATTCAAACCCCACTTTTAGGAGGGTGGTGCTGGGGTGTGTGTGGGGGGCGGGTTAATGGGGGGGAGTAAAAGGAGGCCATCATGCTCCCAGCCTTTTTGTCAGGGCCAGTCGCCCAAGTCCTGCCCCTTTGCCAAGCACACTGGGGTCCCTGTTTTAACTAGCAGGTCAGTCAGTGCCTCCAGCACAAAGACACAATTTTCCTGAGTGTTTTCCTCAACAAAGACTTCTCATTTCACATGCCGTCTATGCCCTCTAAGCCCTGAATATTCATGAATAAATTCACGTATCCCAAAAACTGTATAGATTGAATGCACTCGCAAGCAACAGGAAGGGATAAAACTGTCTCCACGTTCAAGGTCTGTGTGTATGTTGGTGCGTGCGCATGCATGCATGTTTGTGTGTGTGCGTTAATTTTCTATGTTTGTTGTGTGCAGTTACTCGTTTGCCTGTGCATTCTTGTATTAGTGAGGTTGCATGTGTGTGCTTGCGTTAGTGAAGTCAACAGCGCTGCTTCATCATGCATTTTTACAGCACTGAAGGGATGCTTGTTCTTTTCTACTATATCACCTGCTGGCTTCTTTTACCATGAAATGGCTGTGTGCTGATGTGATGTGAGAATCAGAAGTGTGTGGTATTCTGAGTGGCAGGCCCCAGAGGATTTGCAATAAGACTTTTTCAAAACGTAGGCGAGAAAGAGTACCAACACTGTGTTCAACACAATTAGAAATGTCAAATCCTACAGGAACCACTTGATACATAATCAGTTTTAAATCTTGCGAATGCCAATTTTCATAAATACAGAACTAGTGTTGATATGAGCAGCTTTTCCTCCACACGTTATCTGCGCGTAACTCGGAGACTCGGAAACTGTCATAAATATATCATTGGGGAATTAAAATGAAGAAGTTAATTAAATTGCTAATGCTCCCACCGCATGGAGCGAACAAAGATGTCACCTTCAGCAACTTGATGTGAGTAAAAAAAAAAAAACGAGAAAAAATGGGCACAGGAGGGAGTCATTAGTGTTGGACAAGGCCCAAACGCTAAATTGAAAGCATGGTCCACTACTTGAATCCATTGCAATTATCTGCAAAAAACGGAGCCTAATATGACCCCCCCCCCTGCGCAGTGCATTTCCTGCATCAGCTGAAGTCTTCTGAAAATGGAGCGCTGCTTGCGGATTATTGCGTGAAATATATTATATTACACCAAAAAGTCACAGCCAGCAGGGGGGCCGTTTGTTACTGCCATGCTCTGCAAATTAATGGATAGATGCCTGGGCCGTGAAGGGTTCATATTTTTTCTTGAGCTTAATTACAGCTCTTTAGCATTAAGAGGTCGCAAAAACCTCACGGCCGGCCGGGGCCTCCACCTTGGTATGGCACCATCAATCCTGCCCAATCAGCTCAAGGTTATGAACATAGTAGAGCAAGGAGACTATGACAGGGGCAAGAACAGAATGAGTGACTGTCCTCACATCGCTGCCTTATCCTGCTCATTTATGTATCATTTGAAAAGTACAGTTGGGATAAAGAGGCTAAATGACATTATGGTGGGAGGTATGCAAAGTTTATCTACTGTATGCACTTGGGACAGGGAGATTTGTAATGTTTGGGAATACATGATGGAGCGTATATATAAAAAGTGTTCTAATTTATTTTATAGCGAGACCAAAGGATATTCAGATATCTTAAAACAGCGTGAAATGTTCACTATAAGCACACTAATTGTCAAATAACAATTTTAAAATTGTGGTTTACATGCTTGTTGCGAATAGAACAGAGCGCAATGTGCGTTCAACTGCAAACCTTTTACCTAATTTAGTATGAGTTTCCTGCTTCGTGACGCTAAGAACATAGCTTCAATACATTTTTCTCCGATTGCAATCAATGCCTGTTTAATGTATTCCTCATGTCTCCAGGGCAACAACAGAGCCCATTAATGTGATTTGTTGAGCGAAGAATTGCGCCGTTGAGTGGTGAGACCAAAAAAAGAATGGGTTTGGAACATGCTTTAGTGTGAGAGAGGAGAGCGGAACAACTGAGTCACCAGTGGAAGCCGTATATCCAGGCAGCAAAGTTAGCCCATGGCTAATGGATCATTTCTCTATTCAGTGACTCGCAATTGAAATATTGCTCCCTCTCATCCGGTGCCACATAACCTTTTTCCAAGTTCACCTGCTTATCTTAATTTGAAAGTGAAGAGCTCCACCAGGTCTTATTTTCTGCTCTGTTTGAGCCGGGGGTGGGGTGAATTTGTGGGGGGCAGTTTTGATAGGAGTGGGCCGAGCACGGGAACTGGAGGATAGGGGCAGGAAAGTCTATTCGTGTCCCACAGCTCAATTTGCAGTGACTGTCTACTCTGGTCGGCAGATATCTTGGTTACATCCCCGTATTTATTTATGATAAGGAGGGTACATCTGTTATTATGAGGACCCCACATGCAGTTAGCCACAGCAATCGGAGTATGTAACCTGTCAGAAAATGTGCTTTTTTGTTTTGCACACCATTGACATTCAGAATGTATATGGTAGTGCATGAACAGAATTCGTCTTGGCGTCATGTCAATCATACCTTAATGTTTACCTTCCATCCCCTGCTTAGCACACTCTTCTAAAAGTCGGTTAAACCCATTGACTTTTCCAGAATTAAGAAAGAGGAAGGCCACTGAAGTCAGTTAAGGTGCCCTGTGGAAATGGATTGCGTTCCCTTCTGATCAATGGCACTTACAAACAATAACCTGGAGTCTGCAGTAGGTTCATTCTACTAGAATAGAGGGCTTAATTTTCTAGGCATTGTGTGCTGAAGGATTTCACTGCATTACTTCATTGCTATGGACCAAACTTCTGCGCAAAACCGACCGTTGACAGTCATTAGTGTCAGCTTTCCCGGCCATCGGAGGTCCCACTACGTGGCTTGTAGCGAGGAAAATAAAAATTATATGGCTTTCTGCTACCGTGCGCAGTGGGTTGGTGTGGGTGGCTTAACAGAAATGTGAAAACACAGCACAACTCCCTAATCCAAAAAAACATACAAAAAAGCAGGAAATATCCTAAATCAAACAAACACAAAGTGTACCCAGGGCACTCAGAAACTGCATAAAGAGAACCGAGCGCAGACATGATTACTTTTGTTGAATGTTAATCATGCTCTTTTTCTTTGTTTATGTAGTCCATGTGGGAGCTAATGCGGCGTGAAGAATAACATCTAAAATAATGAAACAGTGCCATATGTAATTCAAAAATCAGCAGGTCTGCAATAAATGCTCAACAAAATTACCTGACTTAAGGGATTACCTTGAACCTTTTGACTGGGCGGTGATTAATTTTTTATTTTGTGTGTATGGAAAAAATAACCTGCCATGTGGCCGACGTACCATTTACGACAAGGATGAGCTAAATTATTATGGTGCAATAATATTTAATTATAACGTAAATGCCCCGTGAACCTTTAGTGTTAGGACCCACATTAAGCATACCACTGTATTTGTTGATCTACTGGTATTTATTATTGATGGCAAAAGCAAGCTTATATCATATCCTTCAATTTATGGTTTGAATTGAAGACATAAAAATGTGATGTACTGACTTTGAAAAGCCACAGACTAAATATTAACTCCAGCATTCCTGAGACTAGCTCTGAGAATGTAGTTTGGTGTCTAACCAGAGCTGTCATAATTTTTCAGTGTAGCATTTTACATCCCCCAACTACCTTTGCAGTCCTGGAGACTGGACATGAAATGCTGTCCTGTTCTTTTTACTGGAGCTCGCCATGTGAGAGTACCATTGTGGAAGATCTGGAGGGTTTAATAGATTGTGAAATGCTTCATAACTACAGGAACAGTGAAATTGCAACTGCTAATAATGAACCCGTCCATCACAAACTGCTTTCATATAGACAGAATTTTTTTTTTAAATGCCTTTGCAGTTTTATCGGTATTAGATTCCAGATTGTGCACTTCAAGAGAGTTTTCACACGCCTTCCGATTAGTAAACTGAAATTAGTTCAAAAATACTTGAAATCTGCCACTTAAAGTATAAGGTTGCATTTTTGGCAATAAATGGTCTTGTACTCCAAGTTTTACCTTTGCTTTTAATGAGCCAATTTAGTTGCACTTTATGCTGTAAATTTTCTTTGGAAAAAATACTTACTGTGCTTCTATAAGTGCATTAATCTTTACATCGAGGGTTTGGAGCACAATGGTTATATGTCCAAATTTTGTGGTTTTGAGATTTTTACCCCGTCACAGCTTTCTATCAGCTAATCCTTGGAGCACAATAACTATATGTCCATCTGCATTCATTTATAATCAGAATTCACATTTTCATTTTCTGATATGTCCAACAAAATCTGCTTAAATGAAGTAAACATTGACATTTTGATGAATAAAGATGACTTTTAATACAGAATAGTCTATCTTCCATTGAAAATGAACTTACCTTCAACCAATCACCATTGTGTTATGTCACATCATGTGCTAGAATTGTTGGAGCACTGAGGTGACATGTCCATTTTTGGCAATTTTGACCATGATGTTGCGGTTACACTCCTATGAAAACTTAGGCGTTCAATATACTTCTGAACCATGCAGCAAAATAGAGTGACTGGTAAAAAAAAAAAAAAAAAAAAAATGATATAAAATACCTGATTTAATAGAACACTTGGAAACCTAAAAATCAATTTTTCTCAAAACCTCTAAAATGGACATATAACCATTGCGCTCCAAACCCTCGATATGTTCTATTTTTTACAAGGGACCACATGAAAAACATTTGTTCAAGAGTGAGTCAAAATTTCATAGTTTGGACATATAAACATACACACTTATGAACATTGTGTGGTCACGTGCTGGAAGAAAGCAGAACGTGTTGATCCTCTCAGGTTCTGTGTTTATCCTCCACCTGACACAAGCCCAAAAGCGAGATTATGACATAGCGCACTCCATCTGTCCGTCCGTCCGTCCGTCCGTCTGTAATGGAAAGTACTTGGCTAGTGAAATCAACTCCTACAGTTTTCATGGGACATCCCTGAACCTGCACGTGCTGCAGATGGACTGATGATACGCATATCGCAGTCGCGACTCTGGCAGGGGATGTTGTGTTCTTAGTGTGCTCGTGTTATTATGTGATGGGGGAGTGCATTCATGGAAGATTCTATCAGCAGCCAGCCGTCATCTTTTCATTTTGAGGAAATTCCTTTATTGTAAGGTAAAATAAAAACTGCAGTGTGAAAGGCCAGCAGTTGCTGTGCCTTAATGTTTTATTTGCAAGTGATGCCTTTTCGTGGAAGACGCTTCGGCAAGACATTCTGATCCACTAATTAAAGCCTGTGCATACCCCGCAAACTAGAGTTCCTAGATAGCGAGAGTTGTGACATGAGGGTTCCATAAAAACCTGGTCACATGACACACGAAGCCATTAAGTTTCCATCGCATTGTCAGGTGTTGTCTCAAAGTAAATGAGTTGATACTTGAATGAGTGCAAAATTTTTGAAGATAAGCATTTAAATTTTTTTAATATGATGGGTTGGTGTGCCTGTGGGTGCAGCAATAGGTCAGAGAAAGGTCAAAAAATGTACAGGTGCCCTGCTGATCCAGAAAGCTCAAAATATGGCCTATTAAAGGGGACCTATTTTGCTATATTTCCAAGGTTATATTTTGATCTTAGACTCCCCTAGAGTACTCCTGATCGTTCAAAGTTCAAAACAAGGTCCTTATTTAGATCATACTGCCATCCTCAAAAAACCCCATTTGTAGTCCATTGTAGTCTCTGCCTGAAACGCCTCATTGGGGTGGCTCTTCCACTATGGCCCCCACTCCCCGTGTGCCCACTTTCTTCTGACTGGCCAGCTCTGTGGAGGGTGAAGTTGGGCGGGACGAGGCTGCAGAACGCAGTTTTCCGGGTCCGCCTCCCCAGAGTGAAACGTGAGACACGTCTGCCTGCCATCTGATAAGGAATCGGCGGGGAAATTCCGAAATCTAACGCTATACTTGAATATAGATCTAATGAAATGAACTTGTTCTAATAAACGCAGCGGCGAAAGTGGAGGACGCAGTGAGTGCGAAAGTCTGGCAGCTCAAGCTCGAATTGGCTATCGGCTACAGTTCGCTACGGCAACAGTGGTGAGTACAGTGGTTTTTCTACTCTATAACTAGGATGCAGGGAAAGCTAGAATCCACCACATACAGACACATTTGTAGAATGGGTCGACATGCCCAAGTGTAGACCGGAGACCGTAGAAATCCGGTGGGTCTGAGTTTCGAGGGAAACATGGACAGTGAAGAGCAGCTAAAAGTGGACCAACAGCTTATGGACTGCTTCGGTGTGTATTAGGACCTGCTGGTTCGTGTGCATTACTGTGGTGTGTTGTTAGCCTGGAGTAACGAACAGCTTCTGCGCTGGTATATGACGGAGTGGCAAAATCTCCAGGCTAAACAGCCTTTTCGGAAATTGCCTGTGGTAATGGTTTACTTATTGCGTCAGAATGACCAACGTTTCCTCGCGGAAAATGGGCGCGTTATGGATAGTGCACAAGAGCCTAGATAGAGCTCCGGTTATGTTATGAGCATAATACAGGTTTTACAGACCGTAAGTTCCGTCTGCGTGAACGTTGCTTATGTGGAGTTAGCGAATCGATAACTTTTACAGGAAAGAATTTAATATTCAATCGCCGATTTAATATTCAATCGACGGCAATGCAGAGAAATCGTTTGTTATACCGGACACGTTATAGCCTGTGTGCTTCCCTATTGCTTTCACCGGTAGCATCAGAGAGCTTGCTCAGGTATTGGAGAAGTATCAGGCTGACCCCGGTCATGGATAAGTAAAGCGATCGTTTCACAAGCACCCAAAAACGCGCCCCAAGCTCTGCAAAACCTACGTCTGGTCTAACTGCAACCTTTGCAGCCCAACTCCATACAGCACCTCTCTGGTTAGCTTCAACTGTAGTGGCTACAATCAGGCAACGTTATGATGGAACTGCCAATTTGAAGCTTACCGAAGCAACTCAAGGATACCGATCATAATTACTGCATATAAGTTACCAGGAGCATTTTCATTTGCACAGCACGCGAACTAACATGCAGTAGCTGATAACCGAGCGGTCATAACTACAGAGACAAACGTTACCCTGCAATACAGGTTTTACAGACAGTAAATTCCGTTATGGGGGGGCAGTTGTACCAAGCATCCAAATTACAAACAAGTATAAAAAGTTCGCTTCAAATGAGGTTTATGTTCACACACACCTTCTGTTGAATTTCCCCTGATATTACTCTTGCATATTTAGGACACAAACATTAGCAACAGTAACTTGGCTACATTAGCTGCAGTGCTACAGCCACATTCAACAGGCCATCAGTTGGGAAGGCTTATGCTGTGAAGCAACTGTTTCCGCATCTGTAGCCATGTTTCCATCCACACGTTCTTATACGAATTAAGTAATATCGAATTAAAAATGCCTCACGGAGACGGTGAAATTAGACTTGATTTCAAGACTATCGACTCATAGTTTGTACGGTCCATCTCATCGGATTTTCTCTTGATTGGTAAAAGGCTTATGCGATAAATGCTGATGGAAATGTTATTCGCCAAATAAATCTGCTACTGCATCTTGATGGTGTTTTGACGCCGTTGTTTCCTTCTGATAATGGTCTGCTATGCTGCTAATAGCTGGCACCTAAGCAGTACTACAACTTGTGCAATTATCATCATTTGTTGGTAAACGTGATCCATTTTGGCTAACCAGCTAAATCAGTTGGCTAACAAACTACTTTTGTTCACTGGAAGGTTCTGCAATTCAGTATGAAAATGAATGGAAACAGCTTAAAATGTCAGAAATGTACTTGATACACCAATTTGATCGCATAACAGCATGTGACGTCATTACAGACTACTTTTTATTCGCTTTAATGCCGTTAGATGGAAAGGTATTTTCACCAGCTTTATTCGCATGAATATTTTTGGCGAACTTCAGATAATTCAATTGACAAGTGGATGGAAACATAGCTTGTGAGTCGCGGACAGTCGCGACCGATACAGGCTTTATCTTCAGATATTTTACAAAGCCTGCGTTTGAGGCCAGTTGTTAGTGCTAACTATCGTTAGCGGTCCTGCTACCCTCCCGTAACTCGTTAGCTTCACTTATATTATTTGCTGTTATATCGTTACTGACAGCTTTTGGCTCCGAGCGCTTGATCGATGCAACTGCTTCAGGTTTGAGAAGCAGCTGAAATGCTTATCCTGTGTCGAATTATCCTTTATTGACAAAGCTGTCTTTGATGAAATGCTGAGCACAAACAGCTAACGTTCCCTTTGGCCGTGGCTGTTTGCCGCCAGCAAACAAAAAAGCTACCCACTGATTTCTGGTGGCATCCTCTTTTGGGAGAGAAATAAGTGCTTTTCTTCGCATCCAAAAGTAAACGGAAGAGCAGCTTTGGGAGAGATACTGACAAAATTGAACCTCAAATGATCTGCGGTTCTTCTTTTGAATTTCTGGAAGTGTAGATGCTACTAAGGCATAGTATGATCCGTGGTTGTTTACGTCTGCTAGAATAGTTTCCGGTGTGGGCAGATCCAGCGCCGTGATTGGCTTTGGCTAGGTCTGTACTAATTGGACGGCACAACCTGACGTCAAGTTTTGCCCAGATCTCGTGAAGATCTCGGGAGGAGCTGTTCAGAGAGGAAATCACGTTCACGAAATCACGTTCTTGGATTACGGCAAAACCCCTTAATCTTATGTTTAGAAACTTTTCAGAGGTTGAGTATGGACATCCAACATTATAACATTATCTATATGTATTAAAAGAAGGATCAGCATAATAGGTCCCCTTTAAAGTCCATTGTGAGGAATGGAAACCACCGTTGTCATTATTACTTTGTACGGTAAGTCCCTCCTCTTGTCATTGATTTTGATCGGCTGCAGGGACACGTTTTAATAAATTTAAAGCATTTCCTATACTTGACAGTTCATGGTAGCCAACAAAGTAGCTCACCAAGATTAGTTACATCAGACCGAGAACAGAGACTCATTTTTCACCAAAAAAACTAATAATAAATAAATCTAAGAAACTAGTGTTACAGCCCAGTCTAGGGTAGGGATGTATATAAAAGGAAAACAGGATGAGAGTCCTCTGTCCCATCCCCAGAAACACACAGTATGTTTGAAAAAGATAAAAGAAATGCGTATTATCTTGCTAACCAGCAGTTTTCAGCCCTCTTCACCCCTAGGCCAATCGGGCTAAAAACTGGTATTTGAGCTGGCAAGTATAACGGAACAGAAGCTATGCAATATACTCCTGCGGCCATGAGCAAAATGTGTTCTTGACCCCTTATTTAGCCCACCTGTAAAAATCAATTTCAGCTTAAATGTATGCTATTTTCCTAATATTTTCTCTGCTTTACCTTGCCGACAGTCCTTTCCTTTGGAACAAATGTTATTCTCAACCGTAGAGCTTATTACTAGCTACTCAGGCCTTTCGTATTCCTTACATGTTGTGGGCTGGTGAAAGTTCTGTCAAATAATTGTTTAATTGACACATAATTACCAGTAAACAAACTAAACAATTATAAAGGCAGAGAAAACCGGAATATAAGGGATCCTCATTCCACACGTGGAGAAACTGCCAAAAACACCACAGAATGCTGCTTTTAAAGAAGAGTGAAATGTGTTACACCTTTACTGTTCATTGGTCATATGTTCAGTTCTCTTCTCATATGTCTGAATATTTCTGCCAGTTATGCTTGTCAATACCATTGCTAGCTGATTTATAGTTTTTCCTCCTAAAATCAATGCAATTTCCTTCCACAAAAACAATAAATCCAAAGCTTTCCATTGTACGTAATGGCTCAGTTTCCCGCATTGGAAACAAAATGGCTTTTATTCTTGAGTTGTCATGACTGTCTCTGTATCGGGACTCTACTGCAAACCTAATAATGTCTCTCAAACAAAAGAAACCCCCAAACGTCACACAAATTAGCAGTTTTTAACTTAGTGACCCTGCAAATATAATAAGTTTCCCCCATACATAACACCAGTTGCCAAACGCAGCATAACAAATCCAAACAAGTGTGATAGTCATGATGTTTGCGGGTAATTCGAGCAATCGTCAATACGAAAAAAAAAAAAGGTTCTGATGTTGCAGTCACGCCCCATTTCCAATGCTTAATGGGATAGTTTGGTGGTGGAGTCACTTCTGGTCTCGCAGAGCTGCGGAAAGTTACCTTAGTGTGCGTGGTTACGGATATTTGGCCATAAGATACTGAGTGCAGAAGGCGTATTAAGAGGCTTACAGCTTGGGAACGGTCATTTTCTCGAAGTTTCGTGAAGAGCCTTCCATGGCGATGTTCAATCGATTGATATAATTGCTAGTATAATCTGGCGTTTTCCGTCAGCAATCACAGATGATTTAGATCAGTGCTTCTCAAAACTCTCCTGGAGTACCACCTCTCCCACATGTTTCAGATCTCTTTCCGCTAGCACGGATGATTCTAATGATTCGCTCATTATCAAGCATCCTCACGGGTAATGAGCTGATCATTTGACTCACCTGTGCTGGAGCAGGCGGGCACTAAAACATGCAGTAGAAGTGGTACTCCAGGAGAGGTTTTAAAAGCGCTGATCTAGACAATAAGATTGAAAAATAGCAATGTTATTATGCACATGCAATAGACCTAGGTACTAGCAGGCTGCGCACCAGGGGTGTGGTAGTATCGGAAGTGTAAGAAATTTTGGCAAAAAAAGCTAGATTCGGCAATTTTTGCGTATTGTCATTTACTCGAATTGAGTGTTATTGATGTGGTTGGTATCTGGCATTACATTTGTCGGAAGCTTTCTTTGTTTTGAGATAGCATTAATGTTACGGGACACTCAAAGATGATAACATTGAACAGGAAGTTAGCGAGTGGAGCAGGAGTTTTAATAAAATATTAGTATAATCCAATGGACGTGAACTAGGAAACTATTAGCTTAAACCAGATAATGCTTAAAGAACTAATACAATGTGGGAAAATATGAACACAAGATGGAACAACTAGAACAGAAATACATAAACCATAGGAATCTATACTAAGGAATACTCAAAACTAACACACCCCTACAACAGCCAAAGTAACAAATCCAATCCCAAAGTATCAACGAAAATAGTGTACAAAGTAACAGAAGGAACTAAAATAGCAAACAAAGCGAAATGCCAAAAAATACAAAAAACCCCGCAAAGTACAACGTTACAAGGTTCGGAAAATTCAAAGTCTATAAATCGCGAGAATACTATAAATCGGGAAACGCTGGAGATAACAAATACTGAAATACGTCGAAACAAGGACCAATACTCACAGGCGCTAGGGAAACCGGTGCGCATATCATGACACCCGGTGACCACTGAACTGAGACTGGGAGTTTAAATAGATACAGACACAGGTGCATACGATCAGAACTCTGGTGAGTTAGAACCAAGGAGTATAAAAAGAAGGGGAAGCCATGACAAATGAACGAGGAAGTGAAGACTTGATTACAGATGGGGGCGTGGTCACTTGGCTGCCAGGCACAGACGTGAGAATCAACCTCTTTGGGTACCCTGTGAAAAATAAAAAGTGACTAAACTTAGAACAGTAAGGCAGTCAGCTGCAAAGCATTTTTTTCTCAGTTGCAGGTCCCAGTAGTTCCACAAACTAAGTTTTAAAGGAAACTGAAGTTGAGCAAACTCATAAAAGTTTTGCAGCTGGTTGCCTTTTACAGTTGTTTTTTTTTTTTTTTTTTACAGTTCACAGAACCTGCCAGCACTGAGGAAAAAATGTTAAGAACTTAACAATTAAATAAATTAATTAATTAACTAATTTAAAACTACTGTATTTTGAAATTGAAAATATTTAAATTTCAGTGATCCCTAACAAAGAAATAGCTGCAGATTTGAATAAAGTCTGTGGTGTTTCACATTCCTGGGATGGTACTATGTTTGTGGGTGTTACATGCCTTCATGAAACAAACCCAAAGTTCTCAGCTTCCCACTCTCATATAGTCAGGAAACTTCGTGACCTGAGTCTTGGCAAGAGCCGCTGCAGAGGAGGGCTGAGCCTGCTGCTAATTTGATATGATAGAAGTAAGTTAACATTGCACCAAATGGTTTGCTTATTAATAATCCAGTTACTAAGTTGGTGGCTGAAGGGTTCAGCATATTAGTGTTGGAGAGAGGGGGGCAATTTTAGGTAGGCTCAACACTCAAGTCACTGGGGATCAGCATAACTTATCATAATTAATTTTACAGTGTGCAAAGAAGATGATAGAAGATATTTCAGTCCCCATCTGCTACAACCCACAACCAGAGCTAAAACTGTCATCTGACTGATGACATGGCACTTTTTAGAGGAGAAATGATGAAAGCTCACCTGAAGAAGCCTCAACGCCCATTTACCACCCATAAACGCAGGACCCTCGACTGATGTAGCCTCAGAATACTCTTGTGAAGCCCAGAACACAGCTAATACAGCTAGGCTTCAGTGTCTAAACAGCCCAGGGCAGTGGGACAGCAGTAACAAGTACAGGCAGCAAGCCGTAGTTTACTTCTGTTCCAAGGACAGAAGATATTTCCAGAGTCACAGAGCTAAATAAGGTAGCAGCAGTCGCAGAGAGAGAATGTATTTTGCTCATATCGTGCATTACAGGACCTAATTCTCTGAACTTCTTATCTAGTTATCGTTAATTGATGAAGATCACAAATAGTCACCACGCAAGGTTTTTTTTTTTTTTTTGTGTGAGTGTTGAGATAGGTGGGAGGGGGATGGGAAGAGGAGGGATTAATTGTCTGTTGTTCATGGATTGGCTTTCAGCTTTCAACATCCTGTCATGCATTTTTACGAGGCACAGATGAAAAGAAGCCCTGTGCTGTTTATAAATACAGAGTAAATTAAGACTGGGCTGCAGGTGGGAGTGAAGGGGAACTTAGGAGCACCACAATCAATCTTAACACTTTCTCAATGTATTAGTCTATTTTCTGTCATTGTTTTAACGAAGCCTTGGCTATGTATCTTTAGCATGTCAAGCCATGTTTAGCTTTTGCATCACAGCGTGAACCAATTTCTGTTTTTGCAGAGTTGTTGGGAAATATATTATGGGAGCGAAGATATGCTTGTCTGATAATTAAACACTCCAGGCTTTCAGTAATTAATGACTGATTTATTAAAATCAAACCCTAAACTCTGTTACCCTTCTGTCAGCCCACCCGTTTCGGGGACTTAAATGTGATTTACTCACTATTTCTGATTTTTTTGGTGCAGACCGCCAGTGTCGATAGTGCGCACTCATCAGCTCTCGGCCTCCACGCAGTCCTCGTCCTGAGGTGAGCTTGTGAAACAAGGTTTTACATCCGACCGGGTGCCCAGCACGGCATGCTAATTAAACTTACGCTCTGTGTCTCATCCTCACCACTCAGAATATGCTGCAGGGGAACCGGCCGGGGTCACCGCAGGACCTCAAAGGTTTGCTGCCTCCCGGTTCATCTGCTCCAGTTCCTGCATTTAAATTTTTTCCGCGAGCAGTGCATTTTTCATATTTAATAACATAAAGGCGGAAAGAAAATTCCTGAGAAAGAGAAAAGATAAAAGGCAGTGGCACTTGTATGACACAAATGCTTAAATGAAGGAGAAAAAAATCCCACTGGAGACCCTCAGGACTTGTTTCAAGCGACTGGTTGCATAGTTTTTTTTCTCTCTCTCCATAATGCTGCATTTAGCATGCCTTCTGATGAAACGCCAGAACCCCATGAGGATATATAGATCTAGTCACACTGCTGCATCAGAGGATTTCTAGTGCGCCACCAAAGGAAAAGATGATCGTCAAATCTCTCTCTCTCTCTCTCTCTCTCTCACTTTCACTCTCTCTGTAAGACTTGAATAATGGCCAGCCAGGTTTTTTTTTTTTTTCTCACATACGGACTGGCGATGTGATTAGAGCTGAAAGTGCTGAAAGGGGAGCACACAGCAGTAATCACATTAGCGCAACCTGACATCGCCAAACTGCTGTCATTCCAGCCACCTGTTACACCCAGTCTTCATCTCTTATTTTTGTTTTCTCTTTCCCCCATCCCAGGCCACATCCTCCAGCCGAGAGTGTGCCTAAAGCTAGTCATTTCGATTTTCCCCTCTAAGGTTTTTCTGCTGCAGAATTCAGCCTTTTTCAACTTTGCTAAAATTAATAAATAAAAAAGAATAAAAAATATATCACAAAGAATATATTAATTCATAATATGAAATCTTAAGTCCAGCTGTCTCTCCTTGAAAAACACCCAGACAGCATTTCTTATTGCATATTGTCAAATAACATATACAGCCTTGAGTGCTGTAGTTGTAAAATATAATTTTTCCAGGTGAATACTCAGTCTTAGTATGGTAAAGATAGGCCTGTTTGCTGAACACGATTGTGGAAAGGAAAGGACCTGTGTATCCAAAATTGATAAGTTGTGGGGCCTGAGCAAATGTAGCTCTGAGCTTTTGGGCATTTTTAGGATGCGCCCAACGAGCAGATAGTAAATCTGTACAATACCAGAGCATGTGCACATCAACAGAGCATGACATAACCAACTTTAGTCTTACTAGTATGAGGAACCCTGCAGTTGGCCTGGATTATCCTGGGGTGCGTTTCCCAAAAGCTTAGTTGCTAACTAAGTTAGCAACTTACAAAGTTTGTCCATTCACAGTCAATGGTCCATATACTTTAGTTAGCATCTGTGATTTTGGGAAACGCACACCTGTTCGATTGAATTACAGTGTCTCCTCGCAATGGTTTTGTCCTTGCAGTCAGCCTACATGGAGCATAGTTTCCAGAACAGTAGCTGTGCTGTTCAGCTGGTGGACTACAGGGAGTGTAGAAAGGGCCGCAGACAGAACACAGAACAAAATAATGCCTTTTACTTCCTCCCGAATGAGCTGCAAGCTCCAAATGTTACCGAGCAAGGTTAATGACATATTGACATTTTTGACTTTTTTCCCTCTTTCTGTTTGACCTGCAATTATAATGTCAATTTCAATGTGTTACTAGTTTAGATAGACCAATTCATTTAGAACATTTGGCTGTTAAATTATGAGTCTGACAGAAGTGGTTCTGAGAAATTTCTCATTAAAGTTTAGCCAGCAACTGACACAGTTTCTAACCCAAGAAGTGATTTATGTGTAAATACTGGCCCATTAGCCACTGCTGTGGAGTGGTTTGATTGATTGGGGCCAGACATAAGATCTGAGAGTGTCAGGAAGGTAAAAATGGTAAGCAGCAGCTTCATTGTTGTTTTCTAATAACCTTATTGATTTTGGGGTAGTGTTAAGTGCAGGCAGCATTAATAAACAGAATAAAACAGAACATTCAGGAGCATAATTTCTGACCTATAAAATTGTGGTTGAACATTAGACCTCCCTAACAGCATTATAGTATCGATTTGTGCCTGCATAACCTCGAAATTATGAAAAATAATGAAATTATAGTCTCCTAAACAACAATTTTACCTTTACTATTGGGGTTTTTTTATAGGCAACATGCTTCTCATATGCAGCTCATATGCTCGATCTTCCACGCAGCTTATATGCTAGATCCAAGATAAAGTCTCTCCTTCTCTTTTTTGTGAAGACATTGATTGTGTAACTAGAGAGCTAAGATGATGATACTGTGAAAACAAAACTAATGAAACAGCCAGAGGAGAGTGGCTGCGTTTGTTGTGTAATGCTTTAAATGTCCGAAGAGACGACAAAATGGCTGCAGAGTCAGAACAATGAAAGGCTAAAGCTCAGAAGTGTGAGGTAATGCATCAAAATAAGTCTTAGATCACTTGTTGAAAATAACCTAAGGTGCTGTATAGCATTTTCATAGGCTTATGATGCTAGGCAGGCCAATTTTGTTAGTCTGCTGAAATAAATAGTACTTCTTTTAAAACACTGATACACCCTATATCAACGTGTTTCATTCAAATGATCAAAGTTGGACATCTGAAAAGGTGTGTGCAATAAGAGGTGCTAGCTTGCTTGCTATATGCAAGTGAGGGGAAACTGACTGCTTATAATGTTAAATTAGTTTGTACAGCACTTTAATCATGCAATTTTTTCAATTAGTTTGCCCATTTAGTCGCTAAATTGTGTTGCCCGCCCAAAAGCTCCGGAAAATGCAACAATCTGTGGTATATTTCTTTACTCAGTTGATTTTTTTTTTTTTTTTTTTTGAAAGGATTCAAGCACATATATTTTGAAGTAGTCAAAATTTTATTCATTTGACTGTAAATCTATTAATAAACATAAATGGCATACAGTAAAAATTCAGTACATTTGAATGTAAACCTCAGAGTAAATGGCCTGAAGATAGAGGCATCACCAGGGTTTAGTGGTCCTTTCACTATTTTGACACTGAGGGTAGACTTGGATTTTCAAAGCTGAGGAGTGCGCTGCAGGTCGGTGAATCTCTTTGAGGACACGAGAGATTTTTGATAACCAATGCTAATTCTCTTCTCAAATGAGAGTGGTGGTCAGGGCAAATATGAGTCTACCAATGAGTACCAGTCTCACTTTCAGGAGAGATATCAGTAGAAGTCCCCTTGGGCCCGTTAATATGGTAGCACTTGTAACCGCATAATGAACGTGGCCATTTCTCTCTGCATGCGTCCAAGTCCTTGGCATCCTTCTTGTCTCATGCCTGCACATGAAAATTAATGGTTCGACTAATGACCGCCAACCTCTTTCAGCAGAGCATGCCTTTTAAACTGCAGAAACACAATTCCTCTTCAAAACAGGCTTCTAAATCTGAAGGCTTCATCACTGCAAGCTTTCACTTGTTATCACCTTGACTTTGTCGCATCCCATATCAGAAAAAGGTCGTACACCAGCTGTGGATCAGTAATGGCTTTCTTCTATTGATAGCCGCATTTGAGGATGGATTTTCTCTAGTTCTTATTCATAATAGCCACTGTATTGTACTGGAGACGTAATGCTGTCTTAGATGATCTGTTCAAAGCTATAAGCAATTTGTACTGGGTCTATAAATCGAATCTGGCCAATAGTTAAGTGCTTGAAAGAATTGACATGTATGACCTCTCACTTGCTAATATGGCTCTATTCAGGTTTTAATTCCCACATGAAGGCAGACATCATACTGAAAAAAGGCGATGTGTGTGTTATATCATCAAAGGTGTCTTAACAGTTTGGGCACATTTTTAAAAAATGAAAACAATGCTGATTTAATATTCACGTATATTCCTAGTTATTCGTGTAAACATGCAAAGTAAGACATGGCAACTGTATAAAATTGTGTTTTCTGTATAGCTTTTTGCTTCAATAGTTATGATGCCAGTCACCAGACCTATAATTTTGTGATTTATTTATTTATTTATTTTAAATTTGGTAATTGGAAAGGATGTATCTTATTTTCATGTAGTAGCATTATACTGTGCTTTAATTAAGATGTGTTGATAAATCAGCGTGAATGAATAAAGTGGAACGGCCCCAATTAAATTTCTTGAATCACATTTTCTCTGCATCAGTGAATACACAGCATCCTGAATCAGTTATGCAAAAAAAGAAAAAAGTCTTGTGCACGTTCTTATGTCCACATTGGACAATCATGCTCCCTTCCTCTTTGAGCACCTGTTCCAGTTTCTCATTTGCTGACTTTTTTAACCAAATTTAATGGAAAAGAATGGAGACGAACTCAATCTGAATTTGTGACAAAATGAATGGAAATGACCTGCCTATATTGAGAGCAAACAGCATACATGTCACTCGAAACCAGCTTGGTGTGTAATGCTGTCTGAAACCCTCTTAGCTTCTTTTATTCATGTAAAATTGAAGTGTGCATGGCAGGATGTCAATTCTGGAAACTGGTACCCACCGTGTGTAGATTCTCTTCTCCATGCTTCAATTATCTCAGAACCGTCTCCTCATGGCATATGTACGCACAACTGCTTCTTCTCCACTGGCCTGCAGAACACCCTTAATTGAGTTTAGCGACCCAGCCTCAAGCCGGCCCAGGCTCTACACACTGTCTAACTCCGCCATCATTACAACCCCCACACTGAAATTAGACACAGCTTTATAGTGTTTAATGGGGACCGTGGTAGTCTGGATCAACATACTAATGAGGCACTGGGTAGCCCTACCTTCTCACCAAAGAGGATACAAATGGACAGTGACCTGAGGCTGGGCATTTGAAAGCACTGAAGTCCAATATTTAAAGTTCGGCAGTTTATATGGTGTGTGTGTATTTACGAAAGGCTATTATAAAAAAAATCAAGTCAATCACAGTGTAGGACACTTTATACAACTGTGAAATATTGCATTGAACATGTGTGTGTGGGTGTGTGTGTGTATTTGTGTGGGTGCGTGTGTGTGCCTTCAAGTGTGTGTCTCTCTCATCCCCACGCTCCATACTGTTAGGATGCTTGAGCTAAATATTCAACACCTCTGCAGAGTCGGTGAAGAATTATGTCCGGGTCTGCACTTTTCTCCCTTTTCTTATTCTGTCAATGCAATGCTTAATCTCCTAATCAATAGCTGTTAAGTCTTCTGTGTGCCCCAATTAACGGAAAAACTTTTTGTCCTGCATTCATCTGACTTTTAGAATGTGTTTCTGGCAAATGGCAGCAATCCTAAATGATGAATTTGCCATTTGTTTTCTATGCACTCTACATAAGTCTTTTTTTGTGTAATGAAGCTCTAGGGAAAGTTCAGTCAGGACGACTCTTCTTTCGAATGCCCCAGCTTGTAGTTTATTTCCTACTCAATCTGCCTTTTTCTGCTCTCGTGCATGCTGGGTCATAATTCCTGTGGTTATTATCTGGGGTTGTCAACTGAGACATCAGCTATCCTCACAGCTGATCAAATCTATCCAATTGCGCAGTGACGCACCCTCATTGTCAGCCTATCATCTTGATGCTGTCTTTTTAAATATGATTGTCTTTTTGCCTTTAGTACGTTTATGTTGTTTTTATGCACGCCCTCCACCTACCTATCACCGTCCAGTCTCGTATATTCATCAGCTTCATCATTCATCAACCTCATCAGTCTCAGTCAAAGTCTTCAGCCACCATCAACATCACCAGTATCTGGACTCCATGGGAGGGATTTATCCTGCTGCGGTTCAGGGAAGATGCCCCTCAATAACCGAATCTCCCTTTAGACTGTAAGCGCCAAACAGTTCCTGTCAAGGCTATCATGTCATCATAACTTGATCTACGTGCACTGTGATCTGTGACAAATAATTATCTTTACATCATTCACTGGTTTTTCCTGATTGAGATCTACATACTTCTCTTTGTTGCTGATAAAACAAGTTGTTTGAACGTGTGTGCGCATGAGCATGCGTGTATGTGTGTGTTGGGGTAGAAGACAGGAAAAAAATGGAGTATTTCTAATGCTAAGGCTTTTGGAAATCAAGGGGAAATTCCCCTGAAAAAATATATGTTGTTGTATACCAACCAGTAATTTGTGTTCCTGAATATGTTTTTACAGATTCTTTTTGTGGCTTATAAAGCAAAAACACATTGTAAATGTGTCCTTGGAGATCCCCATTTTGTTGCAAATAATAAAAGTGGTCGGAGCTTTAAACTGAAGGGGTAGTGTTTGGGCTGGGGGCTGAAGTAAACAAAGAAATTGTTTTGCCCAAGTTTTATCATCCCCAAGTCTGATGAAAGTGTTGCAAACTGAAGCAGTGGAAAACTGAGGGTATTATATATGGGCCGAGTGTGACAATTATTTTGTACAAGAAAAATGTATAGTTGTTCCACACTTTGCACTGTGAATTTGTTCCCATTAGAATTTATGCACTCATAAACGTGTGTATGTGCGTGTGCATTTGTGTTTATGTGGGTAAGTGTGTGCTGTGTGTTTAAAGTCAGTTACTTCTTTCACACAAAAGCAACAACCCAGTATTTCCAGGGTGAGGAGGGTGAGCCTAGGTTTGTCCTAGATTTGAACTAAGGAACTGCAATTGTTACAGTCAGTCCTTGCTTGCCTGAAAAAAATCATGACATTTTAAGTTTCATGTGAATTTTAAGCTGTTTCAAACTTTATTTGCATGCAGATAACCAAAACGTGATGGCAAAAACTAATTCCAAGAAGCAACAACACAGTTTTGTAAGAAACAACTGCTCACCCACTGAGAATATTTCAGGCATTATGAATGTATTTTTTTTAACTGATGAAACCACCCACAATTATCCATCGCCAACACAGAATTGTGATTATCTTCATCATTTTATTATAATAACTCATTCTCACCCATCAGGCCCATATGCAAAATTGGTTCAATTGCACAGTGTCAACGAGATTCATTCAAAAAGCAACGTTGCCTAATTGCGAATGAAAACTTTGGAGCAGGATTTCAGTGCTCAAACGTAGGTTTTGCTTCAGTGACTGCTCTAATTAGCTTGGCAAGTTTTTAAATGGCTATTTTAAATAACCTAAATACTGATTTTGAGACTCCCAATAAAAAAAGTGTTTGTATTAAGAATGTGCATGATCCTCAAGGGTCATGGCTTCAGACACAAAAAAAAGAGAAATGACTTCCTTGCGTCCGGTTCAGCTGTAACATTTACAGTATTGCTAACTTGGGTCTTCTGTGAGCGGCGACCATCTGGGACTTTTCTGGGGTCACTGTATAGTGTTAATGGGTCAAATGTGAACCATACCCATGTTCAATATCCCAGATTTTTCCACGAGAAAGGAGGGGGTGCTCCATTATAGGTTCACTAGTTTGCAAGTTCCACTTACGGGCTCTTTTTACATCCCGCAAGCCATCTCCAACAGAGTTTGCACATGAGCACCTTTTATCACAATCAGTGGCATTGTGTTCCTTTAATACAGAAAAAAAAGTTGCAGTCTCTCCATTTGCGGGGTGTCTGCTCCAACGACAGCTAACGTCCTTTGAGAGAGCGAACCCCTGGACAAAGAAAGTGTTCTGTTGGCGGCTGAGCAAAGAAAATACAAATGCATTTTGTATGGTCCATTTACTTAGCTGGCTTTTGATGTAGCACTTTCCTTGGAGTTCATTTGCAAATGTATCCTCCAAAACACATTGCTTTCCTTTAAACCCCCGACTATATATACGCACATTAAATAGCAAATAGAAGATAAACTGAAGGTGAGCTTTTAGAGAGCAACACGATTTGTGGATTGAGATAGGCGCAAATGAGCTGAAGATATACCCATATTTTTTTTTCCTTTTTTCACGCTTCCCACAATTTTCTCCTAAAACGTGTCACTTATTTCATGTGGGCTGACGCTGTCAGCGGAAGACATTTCATTTGTCGCTAGGACTTTCAAGCGTCCAAATGCCAAAAAGACCAGCAGGGGTTTCTGCTATGCGATGAGGCACTGTCATTTAGACCAACAGAAACTCTCCCATCTCTTTGCACTGCTGGATCCAATTGAGTATCCTCCTGCTGGGCTGCTTGCCAGAGTTGGCACTGACACGGTCTGGATTCAGTACCAGATCATGGGGACCATCCATTCACCCGACAGCGCTGGATGAGCCCCCTATTATCAATCTGTCAATAAACAATTGCCGCTTAATTACACCATTTACATTTTCCTTTAAAAATTGTATGAAAAAGTAAAATATACTCACTGCCAAAATGGCGTTTCTCTCATAGCAGGGTGAGTGCTTAATCACTGTTCTGTTATTCAGATGAGTGGATTTAAAATAAATTTATTGTCAGGACAGATGTTAATTGCAGAAAAGTTATTCTAATAGCTAGGGAATGTGCCATTTTGAGCATGTAAAGGGTGCTTGTTTATATCTTGCTCCTTCCAGCCTTCACTGTCAGATGAAACACAGCAATGTATTCCAGAACTCCAGAGTCTTTTTTTTTAAGGGAAGCAGCTGTGACATCCATCCCTTTATTTCCTCTTGACAAATAATCACCTTTGCCTCCATTTTAGAGTATTGTGACAACAGGAACTGTAAGATGACATAATGCATTTGGCAGTCTATTTATCAGGGAGGCAGACGTGGCAGCAGATAGGGGCAGGTCTAATGTCAAAGAGCATCGGAGAGAACATCGCCTCACGCAGCCAATCGACCTTCCAGACCCGCTGTCGCTTTGAAAAGTCAATTACCAGTCCACATGTTATCTTTACATATTAATTCCTTATCATCTCGAGCTGTCTCTCCGCTTCATCTGCCATGTCTCCCACCCTCTAGGGTTGGAGGTTTCTGTAATGATTTGGCAGGAACCTGGGCCTTGCTTTTATCCCGAGCCACTCAGCAAACTGCTTAGGCACACGAGCGTGCGCCTCCCGCCCCGCCTGTAATGTGTAATTACATGACACCGCGGGCTGTGGGGTACTTTGATGACCCTCTTTGATGTCCTTTCCATCGGCGCTCTATGGCACATCTCTATAGGACTCTGTACATACGTACCACAGGATGTACACGCAAACAGGAACACAATTTGAATAATGATGGTTCATCAGTCTTGCTCAGAAGCCTTACCAGACAGACAAAAAGCAAATCTCACTGCTTTTGAATTAAGTGGTGTAGAAAAAAGGCACACCCATAAAATTTGCAAGAAAAGGTGAAGAAATTTTAATGTGCGGGCTTGTTTCAGCTTCAAGGGTTGGAAAGGTTGAATTTGAAGTTTTCTTAAGAAGTCAAAATGGGACAGTTTGAGTATCTAAGGTTGTTAAGAGATCAAAGACTTGAACAGGTAGCAATAATAGTGGATCTTGATGAAGGCTTTGAATGAAAGTCTGTGGTTGACATAGCTAATGTTTAAGAGAAAGACATATTTGGTGGTGGTAGTTACAGTGCAGGTGACTGCTGTGTTACAGAGCAGGCGAAGTAATGGATAAGTCTAATTTGGCTGTAGTGATCAGGCCTATATGTGCAAAATTAGCATGTGCAATGTCTACAGGACTGAGTCAAAAATGATTGTTGCAAATGATTGTGTGAACTCTGGAGTGGGATTTTAATGCTCAAACTGAAGGTCTGACATGCAAACTGCGCTGCTAGGCTGGGTAAATCTTACTGGAAATTTTTAGCAGTGCCTCAGCGTTCCATTTTGCACAGTTTTCACACACAGCACAAGCTAATGGCAAGTCCCAATTCCAATCACGAGTTTAACATGCAGCAACTGCGAGTCACGACTGATTTTAAAAACCATGGCTGCATTTGAATGGTCAAAAAATTACGTCCAAATATATAATTCCTAACCACTTTTCTTTAACCTTGATGGAAATCGGTTCAGGCTAAGGAAATGTATAGAGGGGAATTTATAATGGCATAAGAATATGAGGATACAACCACACAAAGAGAATCCAAATGCACTTGCGCAAGGTGAAGTGATCATGCGTCTCTTGTCTGTCATCTTTGTGTGTTTTCGTGACTGGCCGGGTAGATGGTCGTCGCATTTCATATTGCTGTGGGATGGAAGTGTGAGATATAGTTATTTCCTTTCTTTTTGTGAAGGATGGTTCAGTGCAGCCTTTGCTAAAGGAGATAAATTAGTAAGCACTGAAGAACACACCTATCCTCTGAAACACTCCTACCAGTTTTAAAGTTATCAACTAAAATTATAGTGAATATTGTTCGTCAACCTTTCTTCCCTGATGAAGATGACACAATGAAGAGCTAAAAATAGATCCTTGATGATAAAAACTATGAAGAAATGTGTTTTTATTTTTGGTGATGAGGCAGGATGGAACTGAAATGTTGAATATGTCAGTCCGGACATTCAAAATGCACAATATTTGCCCCATGGCATATGTCTCTGTCAAAATATAAGCAATGAATGCGGTGCATCCCTCTCACCTGGCATGGACATTTGGGGCTATAGCCCTGAAGATTTTTAAGCCCCAAATAATTCTTCACTTTGAGTAGTTTGTCACTACGTAACTGAGTGTCAATAAAAGAAAACAAAAACATTGGGGTTTTTTTTCTTGTCTTCAATGAATGGAAGCAATAAAAAAACAATCCGAGGTTTACAGGAAAATATGTCAAAATACAGTCTTACAGGCTGGCAGGTCTCTGTGGGGTTACAGTGCCAAACGCTGCTCTCACACTGTCGGTCAGTGTGAGAAAAACAAAATATGCAGATTTTTATTGGTAAAAGGGCTGAAGCTTAAGCACAAACATCTATTTATGCAGTGCCAGGAAAACAAGGCATGTAAATATCTACATGAGTCACAAGTTACGAAGACATGATAAGAGCAGGGCATGAGTAAAATAGCAAACATAGCTACTTGGCTTTGGTGTGCCTCGCTTTGGCTAGCGATACCAAATAGCCTAGTCTTGTATTGGATTGGCTAATAAGCTTTGGTAACAAAACATATTTTCAATATAGAATCGGTTCTTGTATGATCAGTATACCCAATCAGTGCTGCTTAACGTGCCAAAATGCCTTAGCTGTTGATTAAATATTTGCCCACTTGTGCTCTGAAACTAACAATACAGGCAATAGAAATGAACAAGCTATCTAAATTAATTCAAAGAATTCAATGAATTCTCACATGAAGAAAAACTGGATGGAAAAAAGTCTTTTTTGGGGTAGTTTTAACAAAGTTTTTTTAGGGAGAAAAATTTGGGCTTAGCCTCTGATAGCAGTCCAGGCAATGCCCCTGGTTGTTGGTAAATAATCCTCGGTCATTGGCTCAGTTGGTTGAATGACAGGGATTTGTGCAGATGAAGATAGTAGGTGGCAGCTGTAAGATGATTCCCATGGCTTAGTAACACAATTTACTTACAAGTTTGTATATTATCGGAGCTTAACTTTGTAATCAAATTAAATATTCAATGGCCTATGGTTAGTACTCAAATTATTCTAAGTGTCAGCTTAATGAAATAACTTATGCAGCTATAAGATTGACAATCAAATGTGAGTTAAAGTTGAGTAAAATGCACTGGCTTTTTGTTGACTAAAAAGGGACAGAATAAAACCATGAAGAATGAAAATAACTAAAATGTGAGTAATATTAATACGCATTTTCCTCAAAAGACGACGACTAAATTTAAAACAGCAGCCAAAATTAACACTTGCTGCCACAGTAATTGAGGAAACAGTTGTAAAAACCACATATTGCTGAAACTTCGCGGGATTACAGTATTAAAAACTGTTTTAAGTTCATGAGGACATATTGCACTCAGCAGATGGGTTTAAAAAGGAAAAATGACATTTAGCCTGCATATTTATGCCAATATTTAAAATGTCTGTGTCTTGCATTCGTTAGATGAACAACGATTGACCTGACTCTTCATTGTTCTTGTTCAGTCTATCTTTTACTTTTTTAATTACTTTTCATTACTTTCACATTTTTACAAAACAACAAACTACCTTTGGGAGCTGCTGGATAAATGGCACAATACCCTTTTTCATGATTTTTTTCATTAGTATACAAAGAACCCCTCAGTTTCACACTTTCTCAAGTTGTCGTCTGCCTGTGAATCTTGGTATCATCAACCTCCTGATCTGGAAAACAATACTTCCATAAGTAAATGCATTCTATAAGTGAATGCAAAATATGTCTCAGATTTAGATGGTGCTTTTGCAGAGTCATATTTTTTAGAAACATAATATTATAGCATGGGCTTTCACATACTAAGAGTGAATGAATTGAACATTAAACAGCCATTGACTTAGTCCATACTTCATATACTTTCCAGAAATATCCCCGAGGTCGACTTGCCAACACTTGATGTCTTAACAGAATATGCAAGATGTGGTCTGAGCTGTGATCACACGTACAGTATGGATTATTTGTTTATGCCGTGGTTGGCTCCTTGTGCCATTTAATTCTGGTGAACTTTGAAGCCATGAAACCATTTTTCAAAGCAGATTCAAAATAAAAATTGATTCATTCCACTCATTGAGAAAAGTATAACATGCATTGCGTTTGATTGAGATATGAGTGATGACTCAGACAGGTGAAAATGCCATTGCTGAAAGAATAAAAAGGCCTTACCAGGCACTTGGCAAGCTTTACGGAAACAGACCGCCACTTCCTACCTTTCTCAGGCTTGGCTTTAAGCCGAACGTTTTCCCCTATGAGCTTCTTTTTCAGATGGAAATCTCTGCCAGCCTCACCACTGAGCTGGGCAGAGCCACACGGGGATCAAGGCACAAAATCAAAGCCCACTCTCAAGGCCCACACTGTGCTTGCCACTCCTGTCCCTCATTCCCCTCTGCATTTGGGACCCAAATGAAGGGAAGACTCTCCGCTTTATTCAGTCATCATGCTCAACTCTGTCCAGTCACTCAAAATATTGTGCAATGCAAAAGAGGTTTCCTGGTTTTGGTAAATTTAAGGTCATAGTGAGGGTAGCACAAAAGCTCTTCTTTGGTTGCTTCCATGGAAAATGTAGATCACCGAAGTGCCAGGAAGCTTTTGTTCAAAGTTGAGCCTCCATGAGGTTATTTTCGAACTGAAACTTTGATTAGTTTCTTCCACCCATTCCCTAATATACTGCATTTTACATCTATATAAGCTCTTCATGGATTTGGTTAATACAGGAGTTACCACCAAAGTGTATGAAGTTGCAGTTTATTGGTTCAGAAGGAGGACTCTTGACTCCTAGGTTATGCACTATATTCTCATGTCTACTGTCAATGTAAACAATTAGCTTATACAGACATTTTGCTGAGGAATTTATGCAGAAGAGGTGTCTGCTAAATGGCCAAAATAAATAGTTTTTGGAACAGTACAGGAGCGAGACTGCTATGGAGGGCAGAAAGTTACGTATATTAGTGAAATTAGAAGTGCTGTTATAAGAAAAATTGTTCAAAATTTAAAAAGGGAAAAAAAAGTCCATTTTAACACGCTGTTGAGACTTAATATACTTATGTTACTTTTTCTCAGTGAGACAAAAATTCTGCCCATGAAGAGAGATTTGACTCATGTCTAGATTTGCCAGAGGGATGAAAGAATTTCACTTGTCAAGGGCACAGCAACCTAAAATAAGCTAATATTTCATATTTAAGAGTAGAAAAAAATAGTTAGGTCCTATAGTAAGATTAAAAGTCTTGTTAAGACAGATACTTTTTGCAGGGTAATTGTGGCTTTTTCATAGCATTGTATGCTTGAGCTGAGCTCCAGGATCGTATTTATTTTTATTGTGTTCTGATAGCTATGTAATGAAGTGTTTCAAATCTTTACATGGGGATGTTTTGATGGCTGAAAAATAGGCGAGTCCTATTGATTTGTCTATTTAACTAGATTTGAGTTCTTCCACTGTTTACAGCTCTTAATCAATATTCAGGAACATGATCTGGTTAAATTTACATACGTTAACAGTTGGTTCTGCGTCGTAGTGATAAAATAGCTGTGCTTGCTGGTCAGAAGCAGGCCGTTCAAATCTCATATTGGGAAATGCCACTTAAATCTTGAGCGTGGTGTATAACCTTAAGTGAATGATGCTTTGTTAAAGATGGACAGTTCTGCAAATCTCTTGTACAAGAGTGCCCTAATGAATTGTGCAGAATGTAAGTGCAATTGACAATATGGCACAATTCTATGCAGCTTTTTTTTTCTGTAACACCAAAGCAATGCAGGGGGCAGGTATATTTCAAAATATGGGTAAGTTGCTTCAACTATTCGGCTTTTACCAACTGCATCCTGCATTATTACTGTGCCTTGAGATGCTCAGAGTTGAAGGAATTCAATCAATCAGACTGATTATACATTCCTATGTGGAGGATCATATTGATTATAGAAGACAGTAATGCATTTTTCATTGCATTTTGGTCCTCAACACGATCATTTGAAAAGACAGCTTCTCTTTTTCTCCGTCTTCTTTTGAAGAAAAATACCAAAATTAATATTCTCTACGGAAATTTGATTTGTTTCTTCTGCTTTCTCTATTCTGCTTCATTCATTCAAATAAAGTATTTCACAACTTACTTTTTTCTACTAGGATTACAATTTCATTAAATAAAGAAACCAGATTTTTGTTCTCAGTATCCATAGAGACATCATGTCTGCAATGAATGTAACATTAAACAAGCGAGATAAACCATTGTTATTGCATAGGTCTGCACAATATTGAATGGCAGTTGATGCACTTATGATTAACTGACGGCTGCCCTTTCCTGGGAATAAAGTTTGCAAAGACAAAGGTTTTTTTTTTTTTAAGTAAGTAGAGGTGCTTTCTATTTGTCATGCAACTTGACACTCACCGGTTGTTTAGGGGAATTGTCAATAGACCTGTTTTACATTCGTGTTTTTTTTCACAAAACAATAATTGCATCAGTGCTGAGTTGAAATGAGGCTCTACAGACAGAGTACTGCAGATGCCCTGCACACACCAAGGGGGTTTCAACTAATTAACATGTGCTTCCTGCGCAGAGAAGATAAGTGTCAATCAATATATACACTCTTCCTCACATTTTATTTATTACAAGCACAAATAAATGATGTCTTCTCCTCTGACTTATGTTAAGCTAGTTGAAATGCTTGATAATTAATCGAATGGGACTCGTCTGAGTGTCATCTTGCCTGCTTAAATTCACATTTTTAAAACGTGAATTTAGATTCTAGAGTAAAATAATTTACTCCGCTCCTGATACCTCATAGAAAGGCTTTCTGTTTAATTAAATTTTAAATTATACAAGTTTTATTGTAATTGATCGATCACTCTTGTAGTTATAGCGGCACAAATTAATGCCAAACTTGGACGTAAGGAGGAAATAAAGGTTTAACTTCACTCAAGATCTGGATTTTCTTAGCTGAAGTAAAATATAGATACAGGCAGGCAGTGACCAGTAAGACAATTCAGAGCAAGTGGGGGTAAGTAATCTGGAAAATCTCATGAACACTTAGAGCACTGAAATATTTTTTTTTTTTTATTAATTTAATTATCTTGTGCTACTGAAAACCTATCATGTGGCGACTTGTTTAAGTCTAGGTTTTCAGCAGCTTGAAATCTTGCATCATTGAGTAACAATAGTAGCATTTAGCACTCTAAGGGTTTATTTGTGAACTGAAACGTCATTTCATTCGAATGTTGATATTCATGCTCCACTTGTATGGCTGTGTTCATTAGTAATTCTTTTAGGTTTTACAATTTTGGGATCCATTGTACTGAACAAAGTGTGAGTATCCAGATGATGAAATGAAGGAAAGGAGCATAATCTAAGCATGCTGTTAAACGTCTCTAGTGGGTTACTAGTTTTCTAACACTGATAAAGCCAAAGAACTGGCAACAATAACTTCAGTATCTGGCAAGAATAGTGTATCATTTGAATTGTCATATGAAATACCAAGATGTATCTGTAGAGAAATCCTGCAACCCTGTATGTCTAAAGTACTTTAACAACTATCCTGGTCATAAACTTACTGCATTATTACAAAATTTCCCAAATATGGAAAGCTAGCTGCTGTTGGTGTAAGGACTGATCAGTGTAATTCGCTGTCTTTTGTGGCATTAAGGACTGCAAATATTTGATTGAAAATAGAGTAATTCTGATTCATTTTTGATCCTGCCTCATGAGATGGAATGACATGTGTTCCTGGATATATTTTATATATTTGCTTCCGATCATACTTAAATAAAATTGAAGCAGGGACTATAAGTTTACTTTTCTGATTTGCAAGGTTTTGAAAATTTATATTTTTTTAATTTTATTGTGTCATGTAAAGGAAAAAATTTAAATAACAAAAAATAAAAATTAATATTATCCCACAGGGTGGAAGAGAAGCTACATGCTCGGTTTGAAAAAGGCATGTGGTTTTCCACCTGGGTTGGTACTATAAGAGAGTGAGATCTTATAATAAGGCAAAAACAGAATGTGTGGGCGTATCAGTGGAGTGTGGTTGCAGAGTCTGCATTTTGACCTCAGTGAATTAAAACGTCTTGTCCTATCAACGCTCTCCAGGGAAAATAGATGGCTTGCATGTTGTACAATCTGTCCTTGTCACATTTGGGGGAGTCGTACTTCACTTTGCATTCAGTAAACCTGCCACCGAAATGAGGACGATTCACAGCTTTCCACTGAATGAGTTGGCTTGCTGGCCAAGCATGGGCGATAGTTTTTTTTTTTTTTGTCATATGTTTTCTCATTGCCTTTTCTCCAGCCATATTTCAGGTGATGCCACCATTTTAGCCCTTCTTTTCATGTAGTCTTCAAATGTCTCTTCTTCTATAACATTTTATGTTTATCAGTCCTTGTCCAATGCTTTCAAATCTGTCTCTCTATTCCCAAGTAGGCCAACTGTACATTGTGTGGGTGTAGTGGTTAGCTCTGCCCTGTGATTGGCTGTTGTTTTACTTTGATGTTCCGACATGGGAGTTGACATTTTGCTCACATGGGTTAGAGACCAATACGAGCTTTAAGATGCTCACCAGTGCTTTTAGGGACCTAGACTATTTCCCCCCAAAAACAATGTATTCCTACCATGAAATAATAAATTTATATTCCTGTGTGCGCAAACGGAATTCATGTACGGGCCAACGGATCCATTTTAGGCTTTAATAGTTCATGTGTACAGTCGAACAGTGCGAGAGGAAAATTCCATGAGCTGCATATCAATAACTGTGGGACTGCGCAGTCCTGCTGACTGACGTGGTTGACATTTTAACTACAGTGTAAGTCTGACTACTGTGTGCATTCAGTGCATTTTTAATACCTGACAGCCTATAGTTCAGGCCTGTGACGCCCTACAAATGCCAACAAAGTCCTCTGTGTAATTTTACTGAACTCCCTTGAGAAAGAAATACAAGTATTGGAAGGTGTTTTTTTAGCATTTGTCATCAGGTTTTTCAGCTAAGTTGACTAGTGAGCACCCAAGCCTGCTGCTGTGTTAATTCTGATTAGAGGGGATTGTAATTTCAGTTACCATCTTTTGGACTGCTTTAATTATAGTGGTATCATGGGTAGAGCTTTGTAGCTCAAGCATGGTGACTTCCCGTTCCAGTTGATATGATGCTGTTTTTTTTTAACTTGAATTGATTCAGTGTGTAATGGATGGTATGTTCCAAACACTCTCTGTAATTTACTTTAGAGAAGTGCATTTTTTATGAGAATTTATTTAAGTTTGGCAGAAGTTTCAGCACTACTTTATCCTGTTCATGGTGCTCTGGGCCAAGAAAAGTGCAGACATATCCACGGAGGCTTGCTGTATCAAATCAGTTTGACACCTTGGCTGTAGCCATTGACAGCAAGAACAAACAAACATAAATAATGAGTAGGATATTGAAACATATAGCCAACTGAGAAATCTATTGGCCTGTCAGAACACAGGTGCATATATTCAGGAGCTGCCCGGCGATTGATGCATTGACTACTGGCAGTGGAATGGCAGATTAGATGAGGGAATTAGTGGAGTGACTGACGGAGCTGAAGGAGTGGTAAGTTAGGGGAAGAGAGGAAGGGGAGTGAGAGAGAAAGAGGGAGAGAGAGCGAAAGCAAGGGAAAAGTAGGTTTGCAACCTGACTTTATGGTGTTGTGATCCTCCAGTACATCTCACATTTTATATCACATGGTTATGGAGGTACAGAGCTGTTACCATGGACCGTACACAATGTTTCTTGTATAATCTTAGCTCCTTGTGTCATTCACAATATGAGAGAAACTGCCGTCAGCAAGAGTCTTTAGAAACTAGACAAATACCATATGATTGAAAGCAATGCATTATAATATCAATATATAAGAAAGGGGACTGTACTCAATCAGGAAACTACATGTCTGTCTCTTTAACAGATCCTGCACATAAAATACTGGAATCTGTCATTAAAGAAAAGTTAGAATTATTTATTGAAAATAACAATGTTCTGAAGGGTTGCCAACATGGTTTCTATAAGGGAGGGTCATGCCTGACAATCCTTTGATAATTCTTTGAAGAGGCCCCCAAGACTTATGACCAGAGCAAGGCTGATGATATCGCACATTTCAATTTTCAGAAAGCAGTTGATGAGAGAGTAATTCAGAAAATAAGGAGGGTATTTAGGGGTGGTTTGGGAGCTGGTTTTGTGAATGGACACAAAGCGTAGCAGTCATGGAGATCCTATAGGAGCTGGGCACTGCGAAAAGAGGAGATCTCATTGGAGCTGGGCACTGCGAAAAGAGGAGATCTCACTGGAGCTGGGCACTGCGAAAAGAGGAGATCTCACTGGAGCTGGGCACTGTGAGAAGAGGAGCCTGTACAGGCTGGGGCTGGGACCATTGCTCTCCCTTAACCACATAAATGACCTTAACTGGAACATTAAAAGTAAATTATTGACATTGGCAGATATTACTAAATTGGGAGGTCTGGCTAACAGTCCGGAGTTTGCTAAGGTGATTCAGGATAATTTAGTGTGGGTGGAAACTTGGCAAACTTGGCAATTTAATACAGCTAAATGTGAAGTGGTACATGCAGAGAGTAAAACCATTTGACAGGATTACCCCACGGGAGTTTAAAAATTTGAATGTGTTTTACTTGAAAAAGATGTTGGAGTAATTGTAGACCAACATCATTCAAGTTCTGGCCGATACACTGTTGCAGAAAAAAAAGCCAAAAGGATGCTGGGATAGAGGTTGTATTTATTTCACACATAACCTTTGTCTGACCATTTTTAGGGTATTGTACACAGTGCGGGGGATCGTACTGCAAGAAAGATATGTGTAGCGGCTCTGGAAAAGGTTCAAAAAAGAGCCACAAAGTTTACTGCTGGTATACAAAGTGAAAGCCTTGTGGAGAAAAAGAGGAGTCTTAATCTGTTCTGCTTCAGTAAAAAAAAAAAAAAAGGCTTTGCGGTGATCTGATTGAGACCTTTAAATAATTATTTTAAAAGGATCAACAAAGTTTTCTCACTATGCAGGATTATGCAGCTCTGTTTTCTCGGGGATATGTAGGGGATACATAACTTTCATATAGAAGTTAGCCAAGGGAAAATTTTACCCAGATATTAGAAAATTAGTGAGTAGGCACAGTGTGGAATAGCTCGCCGGGTCATGTTTTAGAGGCAGAACCTCTGGGAGTTTTTTTTTTTTTTTTTTATATACCGCCACCACCACCCACCCGCTTTGGAGGACAACTTTATTAATTTAGTCAGTTACATAATTGTGTACGAGTCCTCCTACCATCACCCGACAAAACAAAACACACACAAAAAATTAATTAATTAATTAATTAAATAAATAAATGAAAATAGAAATACAATGCAATAACAATTACATTCTCAATGCTGTTCTACCTTTTGCATTAGTCGTTATTAGCTCACCTATTCCATCTCTCATTATTCCCAACCTTCAGCCTCCCTTACTATATCCCATCTTTTGGCATAAATTACAAGTCCTGCCTCATGGGCCATCACACACTCAATTCTACTGTAATACTTGACAAAATTTTTGAATTTCTCAATTCTTAATGCCTCCACAAATGTCAACCTGAAAATAAATATTTTTGCTAAATATAATTATATTACAGATTAGATGTATTCCTTTTGTTACATCCCCAAGTAACACTTTAAATAAATCTAATTGTATACTATTGTACTGAGATATCCAGCCTCGTACCTTTATCCAAATTAAGGCTATTATAGGACAGTACCAAAATAAATGGTCTACTGACTCCGCTTCTTCCTGACAGAATCGACAAAGGGGTGATGACTCTATTCCCCATATATTTAGCATCTTTTTAGTTGCTAAAAACTTATATATTAGCTTATATTGAAAATATCTAATCTTTGGATCAAGTGATGTACTGTAAAGGATTTTGAAAACTTGGTTCCATGGGACTGGTGTATCTAACATATTTTCCCAACTGTCTAGAATCCTGTATGGTACAGCGACTAAGTTCTTTATTCTTAAATAAAATGTGTATATATGTTTGTTGATCTTTATTCTATTTAACCAATTTGCCATTTTCATATGTGGCCTACAGACTAAAAGCCCTCCTGTTCCTTTTATAATTTTTGATTTCCAAGCACTTGGTAAAGCTCCAATAAGTTGATTATATTGTTGCAATGTACAGACTGTTCCATAAAAACCACTTAATTGTTTGTAGGACATGAGTTTATAATCCTCATTCACTATATCCCTTATAAAAATAATACCTATATCAGACATGCGTTTCCAAAAAATCATCATTCTATCAACAAGTATATTAGAATTTAACCATATTATTTGTTGTAGAACTTGTTCTGCATTTTCTGGTGGGTGAAACTGAAATTGTCACCAACTTTGTAGAGCTTCTTCCAGAAAAGTGGAGACACCAGAAAACGTCATTAATTAAACTGAAATGCATAGGTTTAATTTGCAGAAATGGAGAGAAGCCTTTATCAAACATAGGATGGACACTTTTAAGTAATTTGCTAGAAAACCAGTTTGGATTGAAGTAGAATTTTGGAATAAGGGAAGCCTTCAGTGAAAGATTTAAAGCTTTTAAGTTTAAGGGCTCTATCTTTCACACTGCCTTACCCGTTGCCACTACCCGCAACCCGTGAATTACGCATTTAGCAGCTTCCACTATCCCTAAACGATATCTTGCGGCCACACTACCCGCTATGCATTATGCCGAATCCTTTGTTTGCGACTGGAGGTGTGCCCGTGGGCATGTTTATGCGCTTTCCCTAAAATTGCTATCTTGACCACACACGTTAGGGAAAGCGTATAGCGGGTCCTAAAACCACCCGCTACCCGCATTTGGGCTTTCACAAGAGCGCTATGCACTAGCAGTCAGCAACGGATTTTTTTTTTTTCAGCGAGAGCGGCATTTCAGAACTCTCTTGCGAATGAAGGTAATTTCGGCGACAAGTACGCACACCTGTTTTTGCAGCACGGTCACGCAACTTGCTGTAAAAAACAGACAGCTGTCCGATTGGAAAATGTAAACGGACGAAACCACATACTTGTCACCAGAATTACCTTCATTCGCTGATGAGTTCTGAAATGCCGCTTCTACTGGGGGAAAAAAAAAAGTAACGTGCTGAGTGCCAGTGCATATACCTAATTTTATTTTTTTTTCTAAAATGGGATTTTGTTCTATGCTTCATTTCAGACGGGAGAGGGAGTTGGAAGTGCATGGCGAAACGCATTTTTTTCTTTTGTTTCTTTTTTTTTTAGGCTTGTTTTTTTTTTTTTACTACATACCAAACATTAAACAATGTGTCAATGTCAAATAATATAATAATAATAATAATAATAATACAATTCATGATTAACTTAACAAAAACAGATCCTCCCCCGACTGGATTTGACCTCATGCACGGGCAATTTAACTTCGTCAATGGAGAAACGTGGCGACCTTCCTCTCTCCATCACGGGTTTCGGTTTGAGGATTTGGGATAGCGCAGCCTGCTCCTAAAGGCAATGGCACCTGGCACACTGATTGGTTTAACTGGCGTAACGCCCAAATCACGCCTATGCATAATGTAACGGGTAGCACTGGTGTTTTAGGGATATAGGCAGGTGTGCAAGATAGCAACTTTTGCAGGGGAACGCCTCTTACGCAATGCGAAATCCCCAAATAACGGGTTTAGGGACTCTGGCGTAAGATAGGGCCCTAAGAGTTTTAGCCCACCAGATACATAATCATTGTAGAGATATGTACATTTAACTTTATCAGGTTTATCATTCCATATAAATTTGAATATCCTCTGTTCATATATTTTGAAGAATGATTCTTTAGGGGTTGGTAATGCCACGAATAAGTATGTAAACTGGGATACAACTAATGAGTTAATTAAAGTTATTTTGCCATAAATGATCAGATGTTTCCCTTTCCAGGGCCGCAGAATTTTTTGATTTTACTCAATTTCTTATTAAAATTAATCGTTGGAATTTCACTCATATTTTCTGGGATGTGTATACCAAGTACATTGACCAATCCATCTGTCCAAAGAATTGGTAAATTGCATGGGTGAGTGAAATTTCTATTTTTCAGGGAACCAATCCTCAATATTTGGCATTTCTCATAATTTGGCTTCAGCCCAGATAGGTTCAAAAAGTCATCCAGATCTTTTGTAAGGCTCTATAGCGATGTATAGTGAGGGCTCAATAGAGAAATTGTATCATCAGCATACATTGAAATTTTTGTATTTAGACCTTGCATTTCCAAGCCTTTGATATTATTATTTGTTCGTATTTTTATAGCGAGTATTTCTATTGCCATAATAAATAAATACAGTGATAACAGGCAGCCCTGTTTTACCCCCCGTGAAAGGGCAATGGGTTTTGAAATATAACCATTATTTATCATTTTGGAGATTGAGTTATTGTACATAACTTTAACCCACTGTATTAGAGACTCACCAAAATTAAAAAATTCTAAACATTGATAAATGAAATCCCATCTTATTTTATCAAAGGCCTTCTCAAAGTCTGCTATAAAAACTAAACCTGGTTTCTTTATTTTATCATGATGTTCTATAATTTCGAGTAATTATCTTATATTATTTGCAATATTTTGTCCTTGTATAAAACCAGACTAGTCATGGTGTATAATATCAGGTAGGACATTTTTTATACGCAATGCTATGCATTTAGCTAATATTTTCGCATCATAACACTGAAGAGTAAGTGGTCTCCAGTTTTTTAAGTGAACCGGATCTTTCTAGTGACCACTAGCTTCTTGTTTTAAGAGCAGAGATACACTGCCCGGCCAAAAAAAAAGTCGCACACTCAAATATTTAGTTGGAACCCCTGTAGCTTTGATTACAGTGCATATTCGTCTTGTCATTGTTTTGACAACTATATGCAATGCCAGAACATTTATTTTCGATCAGAAATGCCATCATTTTTGGCCGAGATCTTGTCTTCTCGACATAATGGTTGAACCACTCGATGGTCTTTCTTGAGCACATCCCAATAACTTTTAATGTGTTTGAGGTCAAGACTTTGTGGTGGCAAATTTGTTTGTGAAAATGATTCCTCATACTTGTTTTTGTCATTCATGGTTTTCTTTGCTAAATACAGGCCAATAACTTGCCAGTTCTGAAATACTGTAACATCCTTTCCACCATCAAGGGATGTGTCTTCCGACATGATTTTTTAAGAAATGAGTAGCGACGCGCTTCATCAGTCAGGGTTAAAATGATTATTGCCAGCTGAAACACATTAATAACCGCAATAATGATCCAATTATAGTATTTGTTAATTAATTTCCAAACGGTGACTTTTTTTTTTGCCAGGCAGTGTATTACACTTTCCTGCTGAGTCCCTGTAAGAATACCTTTGTCATATGAAAAATTAAAACTTATAAGTAGGGGGGTTTTAATCTATTCGTAGAATGTTTGGTACCCTTCTATTGGAATACCATCCAATCCTAGCGCTTTCCCCCGTTGAAAGGACATGATTGCATGTAGAGTTCAGTTTCCGTAATTAGACCCTCGCTAGTTTCTTTCTGTTCCTCCGAGAATTTCACTTGATTACGAGGGAAAAACAGATGACAATCAATGTTATGTAGTGGAACAGGTGATGACTGGAAGGAGAAGATCTCTGTAAAATAGCTCTCTCCTTCAGTCAGAATATCTATAGGTGAAGTAAGAATTGCCCCATAATTTCTTTTTTAACCTCTGTATATTTTTCTTTCCGGCATTTCTATGTTGGAGACTTAAAAATAATTTATTGCATTTTTCACCCTTCTCCATCCATTTTGCTTTATTCCTATAATGCATTATAGTTGACCAGTCATAAATTAGGTGTTCAAATTCTTTTTGTTTTTGGTCCAGTTTATCAGCCACATCTGGAGTTACTTCTGAGCTGTCAAGTAGTGATGTAAGCATCTCAATTTCTTTTTTAATTTTTTGTTCATTTAATCTTAATTGTTTTTTCCTTTGTGAGGCAAATTGAAGCGTGTGGCCTCTAAAGACACATTTAAATGTATCCCATACAATAAGAGGGTCTGCTGATCCTATATTACGTGTAAAAAAATCTGTAATAAATTATTTTGTACTGTCTACAAATGTCTGATCCTCTAGTAACTTTTGATTAAATTTCCAGTATCCTCGTGGATGGTCAGTTAGTTCTAAATGAAGTGAAATAAGTTGGTGATCAGATTTTAGTTTGTCTCAATTACTGCCTTTTTTGTTTTGGATAACAAAGAAAAGGAAATAAGAAAATAATCTATACGGCTTGCCTGATTCTGTCTTCTCCATGTATATTTATATAATTCTGGATTTCTTAATCTCCAAACATCTACCAGATCCATTGTATTCATTATTGATGTGATTTCTGTAGAAGCATGTGGGAGGTGATTAGTTGAATTATTTCCCATATGATCTATTAAATTATTCTGTACTGTATTACAGTCTCCAACCATTATGAGATATTTACTTGTGAATTTTGAGGTTTTAATAATGGTGTAAATAGATTCAAAGAAGTGTGGATCATCATTATTTGGACCATAGAAATTAACTTAACCTCTGGGAGTTTGCAAGACTAAGCTTGATTCAGTTCTTGGTACCATCAAGTTCTTAAGTACGCCGAGTGTTGGGTACGTTTTAGTGGAAAATGACGAGCCTTGCTGGGTTGAACTGCCTTTTTCACCCCTGTGTTATGTTACATTATCTTATGTTATAACCAGAGGTTGAGTCTCTGCAGTGGGGCTAGGCCCTGTGGCCCAGGTCTTGCCAAAGAGATAAATGTATATAGCTCTGGGATGTGCCCCTTGATGATAAAATACCAGGGGAATATCTGTCTCTCTATTTTCATTCCTCTGTTGTAGTACTGGGCAACCTCAGCTGAGCAGTGAGCACATGGGATAATGTAGCATGCATGCCATCTTTTTCAAATAACGTGTTAAGGAGATTGAGCATATGACAAGTAATTCTATATTCATTTACTAGTATTAAAGACAAATAAGAGAACTTTCATTTAATAACCGCTGAAATAAAAAAAGAATACTAGGGACTTCATCTTCTGGTATAACGCTATGCTTTAGGGATAACTTTTCAGGCTTCCAGGTATAAGCTTCTCATTCTTTGACTCTGAGCAGCTCAGCTGTGCAGTAGGTTGCACTGTTGGCTCACAGCAAGGTCATGGGTTAAAACTGGCTCAGTTCATTCACTGTGCACATCCAAATTCTCCCGTTGTTCACATGATTTCCCTCCAGGTCCTCCAGTTTCATCTCACAGTCCAAAGACATGCATGTGAATCTCACTGGAGATTCTAAATTTCCCATATGAATGAGTGAATAGTGTGTAATAACTGTCATGGATTGATGAACAGTCCTGGGTGCATCACAGCCTTCAACCCACTGTTTTCTGTGTTTTTAGCTCTAGCCCCCTCATTATTCTGATCAGGAATATGTGTGTCAGATAATGGATGGAGCCCTTGACTTCACTGCCCTTTAACTAGAATAATAATATACAATTATTGACTTCAGTTGAGGTGAATCCAATGATTTATCCACCCTGTACTAGTGATATTCACCGAGGCGCAACCGAGGTGAAGATCACATGTCTAAGATGGAAAAATCATTGGAATCACCAATAACTGAAGTCAATAACTGTTTTATTATATGATCCTACTTGAAAATATGTCTAAAATAAGAGAAGGGTGACAACTCTAATGTAAACCTCCTCATTGAGATGAAACAACAGGAAATACGGGCACTGGCAGGAGGTACTGCGGGGAAGCCTAATCTATTTTTAGCTGGAGGTCATCAGAATGTCATATTCACCTCTAACCCACTAGTGCACGGTGAATATCAGTTTACAGTGACCGGCAGAGCTCGCCTCGACCAATCAGGAGAGAGCAAATCCTTACGTCATATAATTATACTAATGCTTCACATGTAGCTTTAAAAAATACTGCCTTTTTCAGAACAGTGCATGATTGGCTAAAGCGCTGTAGGGATGCAAATTGGGAAGAGACTGCTGGGAAGGGAAATTAAAAATGGTTGCCTTGTTCGTTGCTCCAGAGCCTCCTGTTGGCCAGCCGGGCGCTCGTCAGTGAGATTCTAAGCTTGCTCATGTTCGGGTATCCTCCGCCCTCGTTCTGAACTTGTGATAGTTTCGAACAATGAGTGTAAAGATGCAGGGGCTGACAGGCGTGTGCTTTGGAGGAGAGCCGTGAACTGTCTCTCTCTCCTGAGCTGGCAACAAGGGGTCACATACGAGCAAGCCTTGAACATAGTTCTTGGATTGGGCATTCCAGATTCGGGTGGCATTGGAGAATCCAAATCATTATTAAAAAAAAAAAAAAAAAAAAACTTCAAGGTGATATAAAAGTCAGAGCATGTAAAGTGTGTGTGCCTATTTGTGTGAGCATTTATTTGGTGGGGGGCGCCTCAAGCACTGGTCGGATCATAAGAAAAATTTCCCAATACTTCTGTGCCCTGGTCTGGCAATTGGTCAGCGAGAATGTCTGAAAACAGAGGCACATGAGAGAAAGTGTACTGAGTCCTGCTGTGAAAAATGGTCGGTCAGAGCATGCAAGATGGTTCACTAAATTGATTGGCTACCTCAGCAGGAGTGTGTGCCCAGATTATGCTCATTTTCAGTCACAAAGCGCAATGAGCTTAAATGCCCAGCTCATTGCTGCATTGGACTCTCTGATCCCTTCTACTGGAGGCTTGGCACCATCTTAATGGGGTTATACTGATCATCCATCCAGTTTGTTTACTTTCTGAGTGAATCGCTTTTTCATTATAGAAGAGATTAACTTTAATATTTACTCCCAGCATTAGAAAGGAATGTATACTAATTTTCTTCACTTTTTCTTCCTTAGCACCATGGCATACATTGAAAATGTAAATAGAATAAGGATGTAATCTATTATCTGTTTGTTCTATTGCTTGTTTACAATCACGTGACTGATGGCACTCAAATTTCAGATGGAGTTCAAGAAGTGATAAAATTACAGAGATTACAGCTCATATTCCACCAGTGGCACATCACTGAAAGTCCCATAACGCCAGCATTACCTTCAGGGCGAGCTGGTGTTGAAGAGGTTAAGTTTAGTCCTATCTTTTACAAAGTGCTCACAGCACACACGAGCATTGTTGGACTCTGTTTTTCCAGAAATGAGACGAAGGTTTTTAGTGCATTTCTGTCAGCATATTTAGTCAGTTAATTAAATTTCTCACCTTTGTCTCCCACTATTTTCAGGACTCAAAAAATAGCCCTTATTTTTTTTCCTCAGTTTCTCCAGTTGGATCAGCCGTAAACTACTCAAATAATATGCATTTTGAGGTGTTCAGTGGCAGTTGCTCTCAATGGTCTACAGTATTCTAACATTAACGGTAAATCAGTGGTTATCCTCTATCTGAAAAGCTTTATCTGTGACATCATATGCAAAGAGGCTATTGATTTGAATATCTGCATTTGGCTTCAACAGGAAGATCTATTGACCTTGTGATGTGCATCAGTTCGGATTAATAACTCATGACCGCCCGGCGTTTTGATGGGAACTGACAAATCCATAGCAGTAAAATCAGTGTTGTTTTTAAGCACTTAAAATGAAGCCTGATTCAGTTTGTCGAATAGCAGGATTAGCCTCGTAATCATCCTGCACTATTTCTACAGCTTTGGCCTGTGGCCTGTATTCAAACATTGATCCATATGGCAAAGTCAAACTCGACAAAACGATTGGCAAATGAGCATGGGGTTCTGCGTAACCCCGGTAACGGATAGGCTCGTGGCTTCCTAAAGCAATGTTCAATCAAGAAGCCTCATGTAACATTTACCGTGTATCTGTGGGGTGGGTGCGTGCGTGGGGGAGGGGGGTTCCAAGGAGTACAGCAAGACTTTGGGCAGTGTACCTTGAGTATCACTCATGTGGAAATTCACCCTTTCATATATCTACACCCTGGTCTCTTTCGTCTGTCTGCCAATGAAGTAAAGAGGAATCTTTGTGGGATAATCAAGCCCTCTGCTATGCTGTTGGCTCTGATTGATGCCAGGCTGTTTGCCCCCTTCGTTTGGAAGTGCGGGTCCTCTTTCTTTCAACTTGTGTTTGTGTGTGTGTGTGTGTGTGCATCTTTGTATGTGTCTCTCTTTCTCTTTTTCTGTCTGCCTACTCTTTCTTCCTTCTGTCAGTCCTGTCCATCTATCAATATGTGCAGCACTGCTAGCAGCAGGCAGTTAAAGAACAGCAATAACCTTCAAATTCACATCTCCATGCCCAGGGGCCAGAATGTTCTGGACTCAAGTGTAGGATGTGAGTAGGTCATGTTTCTGGATATCGTACTGCCAGATGCACAACCGACGTACGTTGTTTGATTGCCAGCACGAGCAGCAATCCACGCTTACCTCTCCAACCGCATGGAGAATTTGAAATACAAACTAAAGCATATTGAAGACACAGCATATTCAAATAATATCTATTCCAATATTTTGATTCTTGGACAATTTAAGCTTAAATCTGAGTCAACTAGAAGAGAATACTCTCATTTCTGTTTAATGATTTCCCCAACACATAAAATGGTCTTATCTTTGGTATGTTGGCACAAAGAATTGGGAGCAGACCAGAAAAAAGATAGGAGGAAATGACTGAGGCTCTCCAGAGTGGAAAATTAGTTCAGAGAGAACTATCAGACTTAACCATGGAAATATAATTCCAGCCACTCTTTCTTCCTTGCACCAGGTATGTGAGTAATCCAGTTCAATTTTATTTGTAAAGCACTTTTGACAGAAGAGCTGTCCCAAAGATGCTTTGCAGATTAGCAGTTGGGCAGATTTCCAGTTTAAGTCCCCAAAATAGCTTGTATAAATATAAAAAACACTAAATAGGCAGAAAAAACTCCTCAATGGGAATAAATCTTTGGAGGAACCCGGTTATACTGGGGGAGCCCATCCTCTGCTCAATGGGTAAGTTTAGTTAAATGCAAGTTTATCAATGTCTATTAGCAGCCTATTGAAAAGATGAAAATGATAATACAAGTGACTAAGAATCAAATAGTACACATGAATACAGTATAAAAATAAAAAGTGAAGATAGTGTTAGAGGTTGGGGGGGTGGGGGGAGTGCGTGCTGGTGCATCTGTTGCTCCAGGGTGTGACATACACCATGCACCATTGGATAAGGTCGCCACCGCCGTGACTGATATTGCAACATGCTGGGCTGTTGACTACAAGCACTGGACCTCCAAAATTGCTAGGAGAACAAATCAGCATTGATTGGCCAGTTGGGAGCCCACTCAGTCCTCTTTCCTTTAAATGATCTCTTCATCCCTCTCCGCACAGCTTTCTGAAGGCTGTTAGTATTGTCATGACAACCAGGGCATTGTTTCATCTCGCAAGGAGAGATCCAGAAGTGCTCTTCAATGTTTCTGCCAACAAACCTACCCACTCTCTGAAGCTTTTTTATTTATTTTTGTTCTGATCTGTGAGCATTCCCCATTTCATGTGTTAACAAGAGTATCAGTGCACCAGTTTTTACAAAATATAATGCACAACTTGGCCGATGATGATGAGAGTAACTACTAAAATGTTGTCACAACCCCACGCAGTTAATATGCTGAAGATGCTATCTTGACCAAGGCCTTATAGTTTATTTTAATTGCGCCTGGTTGGGTCTTACTTTTTTGTCTGACATAGTATTTGCCTTATGTATTGCTCAGTATATCTGGCTAAAGTCTTGTTCAAAATTTCTGACTGTTGAAAATGAAATCATGCAGCTAATTTCTACTTGGGAAGAATGGAGGAAAGTGCGATTCTGCCTTGTTATTAGGTCTCAGATTTCTTTTCTCACTTCTGAAATGGGTTAGACTTAGTTACTTTACAGATTTCTGGCAAGAACAAAATTTAAGTTGACGGACTGTGCACTGGAAAGCCATTTCATGTCAAGTCACTAATTGGAATGGAAATTTTCTTGACTGGAGTTGGTGACTCTCAGGCACAAAAAACCGCTCATTCTAAAAGAGGCATATTCTGCTTTTTCGACTTTCCCTTTTCTATGGTGTTTCATAGTAATTTTTTCATGTAACACATCTGCAAATTTAGGGAGCCCACGCCAGAGGGAGTAATTTTCTCCAACATAAACACATTTCCTGAACTGCCCTTGTAGTCCAGCCTTCTCTTCCATAACATGTCTAGGTCACGATGTAACAAATTGGCATAATCCCGGCTAGTTCGGCACACCTTTGACAAAGTTGGTAGAGCAGAGCTTGAGAAGTGCATGGTTAGTGTATATTGCCATGTTTAAAAGACACTGTTTTCTTATGCACAGTGCAAAGCACATTCCCTTGGCACAGTCATACAAAGGAAGTTGAAGTGGGGAATCAGTGGTTAAAATTTATTTTTAACGCTATTCCTGATCAGTAAAACCTCGACCCATTATTGTGTTCCTTTCATTTCAGCAAGTTGTGTTTTCTGAGCCACAGCTGTCAATCACAATTGAAAGGGCTTTGAAAGACGGGGCCTTAACGTGCCAGAACAGACTGTTTCATGCTGATTGAGCCTGAGGTGCTTCACACAGCCTGTGCATCTGTATCTAGGTGCTTTTTGTCCATAAAACATGCAAATGTTTTCACATAAACTGTGAAAATAAAAATATTAAGTTGGTAAATAGGGATACTATGATCCCTTTAATAAATAATAGTCTATTAATTAGGAAATCAGACTCGCCAAGCTAATTACTTAAACTACAGTTTGTATTATATTGGATTTGCTGAATAAATGACAATAAGGACAAACCAAACTTGGACCCCCGTAGAAAATTCAATCTTAGGACCAGCCTGGTTTCATTTTGGTCCATATGATATGAAGCTGGTTCAGAAATGGAATTATCTGATTACCTGCAGGATTAGAGCAAGATTTGAACTGCATCAAAAAGGCACAGTAATTATCACTGCATATGTCATAGGTTGGTAATATGTCACTATGACAAATAGAGTGCTATTTGCCCTTTCTCAAATTCTTATATTTTTGCTTATTTTTCATATTTAGATGCTTCAGGTCACCAACTTAATTTTAATGTAAGACAAAGACAATGTAAGTGAAAATAAAATGCAGCTTTTAAATGATCATTTCATTTACTGAAAGTGAAGAATTATTGAAAACCTTTATCACCCACGTGAAAAAAGAGTTCCCCGTAAATAAGTGATTATGCCACCTTGGGCAGAAATAGCTTTTGCAATAACTGCCAATGCATCTTTTATATTGCTGTGGAGGGATTTAGGCCCTCTCTTCTCTGTAGAATTGTTTCATTCAGCCACATTGAGGGCTGTTGAGCATGAACTGCCTGTTTAAGGTCATGCCACAGCATCTCAATTGAACTCAAGTCAGGATGAAGACAAGGCCGCTCCAGAACTTTCATTTTGTTTCTTTTGAGCCATTCTGAGGTGGACCTGCCTGTATGCATTGCATCATTGTCTTGCTGCATAACCCAACTGCACTTGAGCTTTAGGTCATGACTGATGGCCAGATGTTCTCCTCCAGGATTTTTCGATGAAGTGCAGAACTCATGATTCCATGAGTTATGAAAGTTGCCTCGGTCCCAAAGCACCGCAGCAGCCCCAGAGCATCACACTGCTACCACCATATTTGACTGTTGGTATAGTGTTCTGATTGTGGAATGCTGTCTTAGCTTTACCCCAGGTGTAATAGGACCCTTATCTCCCTTTTGACTCATCAGTGTGCGTAATATTTTCCCAAAAGTGCTGGGGGTCTTCACGATGTTTCGTTTTTTTTTTTTTTTTTTTTGCAAATGTGAGACAAGCCTGTCTGTGCTTTTTGGCCAGTCGCGGTTTTCACTTTGCAGCTCTTCCACGGATGCCATTTTTTCCCAGTCTCTTTTTCTGGTCGAATCGTGAACATTGACCTGAACCAAGGCAATTGAGGCTTGCAGTTCTTTTACTGTTAGTCTGTGCAGGGCAAATTAGCTGAATTTTGGGAAATATTGCATCACTCAGAGTTATTACATGGAATCCATCTCATTACTTATTCACTTATATAATCTCAGAGTCAGTATAATAAAACTAATAACTGTTTCTCTTGGTGATCAGTCAAGACACAACAAAACACTAACAGCACATACGATGACAAAACAGTGACTGAACGGATGAATACTTTATTGGAGTTTTCAGGGGAAGGTACGCAATAGGGGAATAAATCAAAAGGACCATCACTGGACGCAGGAGTAAAATTGGTGGTAAATTTGACAGACAAGTCTGACAGACAAGTCATGGCCGCGCCTCCGCTGTACCTGGCTGCTAGTCATTCTTGTCTGCTGCGGATAATGTTTGTCCTGTTACTTTTTGCATTGTTTTGCACGTTCAGTGAGCAGTCAAAGATTGCTTATGATCGTTTTACGCTTTTGAACATCGGCGCCTCATTACAGCATTTTTGCAATGCCGAAGCATCTTGCCTTCATCGCTCCATGCGCTTTCACCTCCCAGAGGCCGTCTGGAATCCTCGCTGTGGATGCCTACGTGGCCCTTCTGACAGGCGCACTTGGAGAGCGAGGAGATGTGGGAGACGCGCTGGAATTGCTGTCAAGCAGAAACGACTGAGACGGCTTGCGCGTTTTCATCCTTCCACCTTGATGTCATCTGCTCGGCTCGTGGATATTCCTTTCCTCCTGTCAGCCCCTGGTGTGAGGCGTTCATGCCTCTGAAGTATTATCCCGGTCCCGGACTGCTCCAGGCAACAGGTAGTTTTTCTTCCTGGCGATCATCCTCTGGTGAGGCCACCAAGGGGGGTCGATTTTTGGAACTTATGGCCGCTCAAGCGAGTTTCTGCCGCTGCTCCCGTGGGACTGGAGCCGATTAAACTGGCGCTTCTCAATGCTCGTTCTGTTAGCACTAAGACCTTTCTTTTGAACAACATTTTCATTGCCAGGGAATTGGATTTTCTGTTTCTCACAGAAACGTGGCAAAAAAATGAGGAATATGTTTTTCTAAATGAGATTTGTCCACCTAATTGTTCTTTTAAGTGTGCGCCCAGAATCACTGGTCGTGGCAGTGGTTTAGCTCTAGTATTCAAAAACAAATTTACTGTAAGGACAGTAAAGTTTGGAACTTTTTCTTCTTTTGAACTCTTAATGACTAAGGTTGGACGCACGAATCCATTCTACTGTGCTCTATTCTACCGCCCGCCTGGTGTAAATGGTTCTTTTCTGTCCCAGTTCAGTGACTTTCTGGCTTCTATAATTAAATTTGAACGGGTTGTACTGCTGGGTGATTTTAACGTAGCTATAAATGATGCCACTAATAGCTTTGCTGCGAATTTTTTAAATGTCACGGAATCTTTTGGTTTTGTCCAGCATGTGAATTGCAAAACACATATCAAGGGAAATACCCTAGACTTGATTTTCACGCTTGGTTTGGACATTGACAATCTGTTTTGTGAAGAGTTACCCGTAACAGATCATGCTTGCATTTATTTTAATTTGTCCTTTTATTCTGAGTGCTCTATCGTACGGAGCGTAAAACGTTTGCGTATTCTAAATGGGCTAACAGCGGATAAATTCGCTTTGGCTTTTGAAAGCAGGGCATCTGACTTTGCCTTTGAAGGCCCTGACGTTAACACTCTGGTGGATAATTTTAACGTGTGCTGCTCTTTGATTTTAGTTGATATCGCACCATTAAAATTGTGTAAAGCACAGAACAGTAATCCAACCCCTTGGTTGACTGATGAGACCCGGTGTTTTAGACGCAAATGTAGGAAAGTGGAGCGCTTGTGGAAATCCACCAATCTCGAAGTACACCGGTTGTATTTTAAAGAGCTGATAACTCAGTACAATGATATGGTAAAAATAGTGAGGGGTGCCTATTTCGCCAATCTTATTGCCTCTAATAAGCATAATCCTAAAATGGTTTTTGACACCATTAAAAATCTTGTCAGTCCCCCACAGTCTACTATGGACCTACCCGTATTTTCAGATGATGATTGTAATAAATTTCTCAGGTTTTTTGTTGAAAGAATTGCCAAAATCAGGTCTGCCATTATACCGTCAATCGTGCCATCTGTCTGTCTTTTGAGGCAACCCATTTTAGAAACTTTCCCACCAATAACGTTATCAGAGCTAACGGAGGTGGTGAATAGTATAAAACCTTCCTCATCCTCATTTGATTGCCTTCCTGCATCCCTGGCAAAAAAGGTTATCAGTTCTATTGGCCCTTTTCTTCTCACCATTATTAACAGCTCACTAGTCTCTGGTTGTTTTCCTGAGAATTTTAAATCAGCTGTAATTCAGCCTCTTTTGAAAAAGCGCGATCTCGACTCTTCTGTATTTAGCAACTACCGGCCTATCTCGAAATTGCCCTTCATGTCAAAAGTTTTAGAAAAAGTTGTAGCCAACCAGCTAACCACTGTTTTAAATGAAAATGGCATTTTCGACAAATTTCAGTCTGGCTATCGACACCAGCATTCTACAGAAACGGCTCTACTTAGAGTATCTAATGATATTATGATGGCTTCTGACGCTGGTAAATGCACAATTCTAGTGCTGCTTGATCTAACTGCCGCTTTCGATACAGTAAATCATCATATTTTGTTAGGCAGGCTCAGAGATAGTGTAGGCATTTCAGGTTGTGCTCTTGACTGGTTTGCCTCTTATTTATCGAATCGGTGTTTCTCTGTGGCTGTTGGATCTTTTGTGTCAGAGACTGCGCCCCTTTCTTGTGGAGTACCGCAGGGTTCGGTTCTGGGTCCTATTCTTTTTATTCTGTATATTTTACCTCTGAGCCATATCATTGGCAGGTTCAAGGGAATCTCGTACCATCTGTACGCAGATGATTTACAGCTCTACTTTTCTTTTGATCCTGCTAGGCCCAATGGTTTTAATGTTTTACTTGATTGTATGGCAGCCATTAAGGAATGGATGTCTTGTAACTATTTGCAGTTAAACACAGCCAAGACGGAGGTTCTTATCGTCGCTCCAAATAATATTGCTGCTGAGTTGGGTAGCTGTATTGGGTCTCTTGGCCATAATGTGCGCTCTAATCTACGAAATCTGGGAGTTGTTTTCAATCAGGCCATGAACCTGGACTGCCACGTTAGGGCACTAACCCGTACATGCTACTTCCACCTACGCAGTATTGCGAAACTCAGGCATATTATCTCTGAACCTGAGCTTGAAATGATTATTCATGCCTTTATCTCGTCAAGGCTTGATTACTGCAATGCTCTTTTTACATGCCTCAGCAAGGCTTCCATTGACCGTCTGCAGCTTGTGCAGAACGCCGCTGCTAGACTTTTAACCAAAACGAGAAAGTTCAAACATATTACTCCCGTTTTGGCTTCCTGCATTGGCTACCTGTGAATCTAAGGATCCATTTTAAAGTTTTACAAACTTATTACATGGCCAGGCACCCAACTACATTGCTGAGTTGCTTAAGCCTTGTCCCAACCAGTGCATTGAGATCACCCTCAGCCTTTTAATTGTCCCCCGCACTAAAAAAATCCACCAAAGGGGATCCATTTTAATGCCCTCCCGTTTTGAGGACTTCCATTGAGGCCTTCAAAACCAATTTGAAGACCCATTATTTTAGGTTAGCCTTTGGCTAAAGTTAGTAACAGGCAGCCTTTTTTAGTGTATTTCTCAAGGCAATCTTTACATTGGTTTTTTTTGTACTGTTGTTTTCATGTTGTGATTTTACTCTGTGTCTTTTTGTATTTATATTATATATATATTTATTATTGTTTGTATTTTACTGATTGTGTTTTTTTTTTGTTTTTTTTTTTTTTAATACTGTGAAGCACCTTGTGAGTTTTATGTCCTCTGTGAAAGGTGCTATAGTAAATAAATTTTACTTACTTACTTACTTACTTTAGAAAAATGTTTGGATTGGGAAGCCAGCTGCAATCTCTTATATCACCCGATTAGCAGAGAAGAAGTGTTACTTGTGTGCCGGCGGAGTGGTAGCAGTTGGGGTACCAGCATCAGGAGTATGGAAGACGATGGAGTAAAGATGAAAACGTGTCCGTTGAAATTGGACAGGGTCACACAGAGACAGATTGAGACAGCGAAGGCATCGGTAACAGGGGAGTCTCCAGTAACAAAGGAACTCTAACTTTGCATTCCAGTCAGGGTTGTCTATATAGAAAGTTTAGCAGGGGGGTCAGAGACACAGTGTCAATGGTCATGCCCCCTATGTCAATGGTCATGTGCCTAATTGTCTCGAGTAATGGGAATTTCCTCAATAATAAAATGGTGTAATTAAATAACTACAGTGGATAAAGATTTGGCATCCTGATGTTTTGAGAGTTAAAATGAAACTAAACATGACATGTTTATCTCCAGTGGTTCTAAAAATATTAATGGATGCATTTAACAACTGACAAAGATTTGCATGCTGCTTGCAGAATTTAACTACAAATACTAACTAGTCTCTAATACAAGTAAGAACACAAAGACACACATGTGAACCATAAGAAACATAGTCTTGGCCTTGAAACACTCAAAGGTTTCTCTGTCCTTGGAACCAGTCTGTTAGGTGGGGAGAGGCAATAAAAGGGAGGAGGGGCTTTGGAATGTTCTGGGCCCCCCTGAGAGGGACATGTAGCTGCGACCAGTAATGTATTCTGACACCTTTTGAAACGGTTCCATTTTTGATTCTGTCTGTCTATCAGCGATGTTACATTTTTTTCTAAATACATCCGGGGGAGATGTACTGTACTCTATTATATGAGAGTTTTAAGGTGCTTGAAGGACAGTTCCACAGCAGGCTTGGGCAGTCGGGTTGGCCCCCCTAGTGCAAGAGGTGCCATTGTGGCTGAACGATCACTCTCCAAGGCTGTTCGAAGTAACCTGTGAATTTAGATCGGCCTTCCTGTTTCCTTGGTCTTCTTTCAATGTAAATGGGGTTTCAGGCTTCCCATCATGGGTTGTGCTGCCAAATATTCTCCCCAGCTGATTTCCAGCAAGGAAGTGGTAATTGTGTTCTGCTCAGCGATTTCTTACATCTGGGCTCTTTTGTGACCTTCAACAGGAGTCATAGATGCACTCTTGGGGGGAAGTTTGCGAGGCCGGCCACCCCTGGAAAGGTTGACCACCGTTCCAGGTTTTCTCCATTTGTAGATAATGGGTATTACCATGGTTTCCTGGAGTCCCATTGCCTTTGAAATGCATTTATAACCCTTTCCAGACTGATAAATGTCAATAACTTTATTTCTAATCCATTTTTGAATTTCTTAAGATCGCAGGATCACGTGCTGCTTTTTTATGACTCGCCAGACAGGTTCTATTAAAGCAATGCTTAGACTGAATGGAGATGGCAGCAGTCAAACCCGGGAGTGTCTACTGAAATCAAACCCCATTGTCAAGAAAATTTGTTTAATTGGTTGATTTATTTACTGAGGGCAATTACTTCTTCACATGAGGCCAGATAGGGTTGAGCACCTTTGGTCTTTCAATGAACGAAATAGTCTTTTAAAACCACTTTTTGTTTCTACTTGGGTTGTCTTTGTCTATTATTAAAATAAGTTTGATGATCTGAAACATTTAAGTGTAATAAATATGCAAAAATAGAGGTCGAGAAGGGGAAAACACTTTTTATAGCTCTGTAAATGAATGTCCTCATGTGAACTTAAGTGAAAGAAAAAATGTCTTTGAAAGATAATAAATGCTCAGAAAAGGGTTACCTTTTGTGGTTTTGATAAGTCTTCCTGAAGATTCGGTTGAAGATTTGCAAATGCTTACACAAAATCATCAATGAAAGTTGATACATTTTTCTGTCTGATAGAAACAGTAAATTGTTGTTTGATTGTGAGAAACAGCCGGTAGATTACATGAATGAATTTAAGTAGTTGAAGAAAGTAGCTGGACCAGGTACCCACTAAAGACCATCCTCAAACAAAGCTGAAGATGGTATCTTGAGATCATCATCAAAACGGTTGAAGATGGTAGCTGGACCGACTATCTTCTGCAAACCACCTCCAAAACACAGCTGGAAGAGGTGGCTGTTCCCAGCTTGATTCCAGCTTAGACTAGATGATGGAATTTCCTGTAGAGAATACTCATACTGGAATCTTGAGGAATGAACATGACTCTAAGCTATGTGTAAACTATAGCAACGGTGTATGTCCACATGTCATATTCATCATACACCTGAAATGATTAGGGGCCAAAGATGTTGGGCATTCAGCCTCAGATGTACAACACATTCAACCCCTTATTATGCGCAACAGGAACAATCCACATCCGTCTTCAATACAAATTGGTGCGTAGTCAAACGTTTTTTTGCTATTTCGTCAGAAACAATGCATTCTATCGGGATCCAAGATATTAAATGAATGACCTTTTTTTTGATAATTCAAATTATTATATTCATTTTCCATTCTTACTACATCAAGCTGGGTCATTTTAGACTCATGATGTGCATCAGAGGGTTAAAGGGAAAAATTAAATTCCGATATCTGAAATTTCATTGGACTCACTGCCACTCTTTGGGATTTTCCCAGCGGAAAGTAGAACCCAGAAAATGACATGTCCTGGTTCTACTGACAGAAGTCAACTCAGTCCTGTCGACAGTCTACGCCAAAGTCGCCATCCTTTAGAGGAAATACTCCTTCTCTGTCGCCGTCGTCAAGTGCTCATCAACCAATGACCAAGGAATCTTATTTCCTCGTGGTTGTGTGTTTGTCTTCAGTGTGTTGTTGGACAGGAGGTTGTGTGTGGTGGAGAAAAGGTCAGCTGCTCAGCCGTACCCTTCAATCACCCTTCTCACGCCTGCTGCCCGTCAGCTTGTCAGCCGGGATGGGAGCCAGAGAAACAGAGCGCCCACAACTCACGTGATGCGCGGCATTTCATGCAGTCCTGCATAATACAAATAGATAATGCACTGCAATCACAGATGCTTTATTAGTATGCAAAGGAGAAGGGTGGCATTTACTTGACATGCATTATATGTGTCAGCCTTGTCAGAAAAATGCGATGTGGAAGTATGTCTGTGTCAACATCCAATTAAATTGTTTTGTTATACTGCTAAGCTCTATTTAGCCAGATTAATTGGAAAACAAAAAATCCATTATCCTTAGCTGGAAATATTATTGATAATTAAATTGGCTTTTTTTGTATCATTTTTCAATAGTATGTGGCCCCTAAGGTATTACAGTTTCAAAATATGTCATGCTGTATTTCCAGACTTTATTTGCTGTGTCTTTTCAATATATTCCATTCAAGTCTGTCATGACTTGTGATGTTACAGATTGGCTCTAGGGACATTACCTATTGTATTATCCAAGTCCCAGGCCACTTCTGTTTGACGTTCCTGCCTGAATGCAAAAAATAATGTCTGTCACTTACACAAATCATTTTCACTTCTGGTACATTGGCAGGAGTTACAACTCTTTTACTTTCTTTCCCCCGAAGAACTGAGAAAAAACACAAGGATATTGGTTATGAATATGCGAATGTCACATGCCATTTCTCTCCTAACAAAACAATTTCCTCATCTACAGTGTTTAAATGAAACTACGTAAAATATTTCAGGCTGTCACACTTAAGTTGTACTGGGCAAACCAGTCTACAGGGTTGTTGAAGGTGCATCTTATGCCACCAGGTGCACAGCTAATTAGCCAATATGAGCCAGTAAAATATCTCCCCTTCCTGACATCACAAGGGGAAGTGACCACTCAGAATAATGAAATCTGATTGACTGCTTGGCTGAAAGTGATCAGCTTTTCTTGCCTCTGGTTGGTTACTTCCCCATATGATGTCAAGAGGGGAAAGATTTTTAAATGGCTTGTAATAACTAATTGGCTGTGCACCTGGTGACATCATAGGGGACCTTAAAGTCCTGCATGCAGAATAGCCAGGCATTTCATGTGTTGAAAACTGAAATGCGAACACCTAATGTACTGCATGTTACGTTTATTATTAACGTACACGCAAACACAAAAAGACATCTAGCATACCTGTACATTGTTCGATTCACTTCAAAGAGAAATTTCCCCAATGCTGACCAGCACATCAAAGTGTTTGCGAGATGGAGACACCCTAGGCCAGATTAGATGTTCCACGTTCAGAGTAAGATGGAAATCAGTCAGGCAGCTCTGTCGTCATTTTCTTTTTTAATACTTTGATGCCTCTGAAGGGAGAATGATAAAGTGTGATCCTTATCCTAATTTTATAACGTTATATTTCACAAGATTTATTGGGCTGTTGAAGTCACAGCCTCCCACCTGTACGGCAATAATACCATAAGCATTAGGGCCCATGTTCAGATTTTGACTGTTGAAATACAAATGGCTTCGTTGTGCAATATTTCCAAATATATTTCATCATGCAAGAGTATTTTGACAGTTTTTCAATAATTTCTTTTTAAATGAATGATTTATGACATGAAAAAGAACAGACTGTGATCATAGATGAGGAGTAATGCTCATCATGGCTTGCACTGAACCCCTTAGAGCCAGTCTAATTAACCATACTTCACATTCTCCCATTCCCCCTATAGAGTTAGCCACAGAATTCAGCCCATAACATTTCAATTCCAGTTTCCATCAACTTCTAACGGCTACCAAGGGCACCATTCACATTGCTTTGAATGCTACATTCCACTCAAGGTCAGAGCTGTCCTTCAAAAATCCTTTTGATGGCGGGCATAAGCGGGTTGTGAATACGTCCTGGCTTTTCTTTATCTCTGACTCAATTAAATATTTTATTTGTCAATTTTCAATAAGGTTAATGACAAAGATAGATAGAATCTGTGCTCACTGCTCCCTACATGTAAAGATACATTAATGTGTGTCATTTAATGCCTTTAAATAGATCATATGCTTAATCAGTCTGTGTTCCTGGTGAAGGTACTGAAGTTGTTCGTTTGTCACTGGCTTTCACAGAAGCCGTAGGTAATGGATTTGTATGCGAAGACCAGGTGGAACCACGAATATGACGAGCAAACACAAAAAAAAGCATTTTAAGGAAAATAAGTATCCATAAGTGAGAAGATTTGTACCTGGTGAAAGTTTTTATTTCTCTCTGTAAAGAAGCTGAAATACTTAATCCTGAATTTTTCGTGCTTTTCTTCTTTTTTTTTAACATGATGACCCCTATGAAAAAAAATGTACTCTGCTCCACAATGTTGGTTGAATATGAAGATAGATTTTTCTCGATATTTGTGTGAAATGATTGGCAATCCATGTAAATTTGGAATCTGCAAATACAAAGCATCTTCCAAAAATTAAAGACAAAAGATTCACAAATAAAAATTAGCAAAAATAAAATGGATCTACAAATACACAATTTCTTCAAATGAAAAATACATTAAAAAACAAATAAACAAGTGGTGCCAGGCACAACAAACCCCGCCCCTCGTACATACTTTCACCTGCTTGTACGAAATTCAATAGGGATCTATTCTGGGTCAGTGGTAATCCCTATACCGAATTTGGGGTGAATGTGCCCATTAGTTTTGCCGCTAGAGTGATAACAACAAACACACAAACAAACGCACAAACGCACAAACACAGAAACAAACCAAACCAAAAACAATACCTTTTGCCCTCACCCTTTGGGTGAGGCGGGGTAATAAATGTGAATACATTAAATTAATTTACAAATAAATTAAAAGTATACGTTAATATCTTCATAATATTTATTACTATCAAACAGGCATTTTAAATCCAGTTTTTATTTATGAATCGGAAATGCATTAGTGGATCTCAAATTGACCTATGGCTAAGCCCCGCCCCCTCCACTGACTCGGACAAACAATCAACATATTAGAACAGGCGCTAATGGCTGGTATCACAGTCGGAGATATTTTTCAGGATGCTATTGATGATTTTTGGCGATAGAAGGCTCAAATATCACCAAGAAGTCAGCAAATAGGGTTACACTATGTATTGGAGGAATACATTAATGAATTTAGAGTGGAGAAGGTCAACGAAAAGTTTAAATTAGAAGCTAAAATTTTCAGGTCTCAGTGCAAACGCGATCAACCACATCTCGTTTTCGTCACCCTCTCACACAAGATAGAGGATCAGCATTGTTCATGCACCGCAGGGTAATAAATTTAATTTGCGTATTATTATTGCTAGCTACCGAATTTAAGAAATCTAACCTGACATGACTGAACTCCTAAGTAAACAAGGTGACGTGGTGAACTGCGCAGCCAAGAGCTCACGTTAAGCCAACATCCGTCAGCACTGAAGTTAGCCATAGAGTTTACTAACTTTAGCTAACATTAGCTAACTTAGCGATGTAAAAGATAACTTTACATTAATCTCCAATGAAGTGACAAGATGTCGCCTTAGCTTGGAACAAATGTAGACATCCCTGTTTACCTTTGTTAGTTATGTTAAGCTGATAGTGTGGTGTTCCACCAAAGCTTTAAGCTGCTTTCACACCGGACGCGAAACGAATTTCTCGCACGACAGATTACATTCAAAGTCAATGCAATGACGCGAATACGCGCGTATTCACGTGTTTGCATTTACTTTGAATGTAATCTGTCGTGCGAAAAATTAGTTTCGCGTCCGGTGTGAAAGCAGCTTTATCCAGAGGAGACACTTCTCTCAGTTATGATGTGGCTTTGGGAAGGGTATAAAATACACCCCATCGCCGAGCCTCTCGGGATACCTCGTATCGGAGTTAAATTTACCCCGAGCACAGCGTTTGACCATTTTTTTAACTTAGAGACATTTTAAAATCCCCTAAAAGCGAACGATTCGGAGTTTCCATAATGCATTTCAACGGAAGTTCAGACTCAGAATGTCCGAGTATATGGGGAGGGAATACGCACTGTGATTGGCTCATCGCATTTGAGGGTGGGGCTTAGCCATAGGTCAATTCTAAGCATGTGGATTTGCATTTTACATACACAGAGTTTTGAGACAAACTTTGCCTGAACTAAACTCAACTTGCACTAGGCCATATTCAGATAGCATGTGATCGCCTGCTGACAACATCGTTTCTGCATTTTGAAGTTAGTTATGAGCTTTTTTTTTTTTTGAATAATCAGCAGTAAGTGAAGTGCATTCATTATTTTATAATGTTGTTTTGACACAGTGAGTATTAGTGCGTGTTTATTTGGCCTGTGTATGGTATCTAACGCACACTTTTGTATGCACGTTGGTTTAAAGATATATTAAAGGCATGAGGATGTTTGTATGCAACCTGTAGGGTCTTAATTCAGTGGGCTTGCGCTGCCTTTTCAGTTGCCAATAACAGTTTGCCATTGAGGCCAGCTATAACTTATGCTTTATATTTTTAATTTATTCTTTCAGGTGGGTAAAACTCACAAAGCTTTTCACTGGGGTGCCATCACTTGTCATATCTTACAACAGTTAACGTTGGCAAACTGGAACAATTTATCCTTACTAAGTACAGTGCATGTGAACACAGGCATTAGAACTACATCGGGTCTTCAGAGTAATGAGCTGTCGGAACAATGGCATAGCACCAATTTCTGAGTGATCTGTAATTAATCTATTGTTGTTCAGTCTGTACAGCAATATTGTCAGTAAAAAAGAATAAGAACTATACATAGAATAATTGAACATTAGAAGCTTGTGCTGTATAGGGATCGGTTAAGGTTACTGGGGTGTTGTGAAAACACACCATAATGAACAAAAATTAGCTGCAGTCTAGTGTTTATAAAAACTATCCTAAATTAATTAATTAATTAATTAATAAATAAGAGAATAAAAATTAATACAATTGTTTAGTAGTACGGCGCTTGAGGTCATGTTGTATGTTGAATACTCTCACAGCCTTTGAGGTACTGTTAGGCATGGCACTAAACATTGTGCCATCTACCCCCTGTAGCTGCGAGAGCATTAATGATATAACACAGCCTTGAGTGCCATTTCACTTTTAATTAACGGTTATGGCTTATTCAAATAATTCATTGATGAAACAACATTATTCATGTTTATTTATCCACAGAAGTTTGAGCATGCAATGATAGGCTTAATATTAACAAAACAGGCGATCTGATTAACCATTTTTATAATGCAGTCTCAGCCAAGTACCATCTAGGATCCCATTTTATTACATACGATGTGTAAAAATACAACCCCAATTCCGAAATAGTTGGGACAAAGTGAAAATTGTAAATAAAATCAAAATGCAATGACTTTCAGATCACATGAGCCAATATTGTGTTTGCAATAGAACATAAATAACATTTCAAATGTTGAAACTGAGATATTTTACATTTTTATCCACAAAATGAGCTCATTTCAAATTTTCTGGCTGCAACAGGTCTCAAAAAAGTTGGGACACAAGCAAAAAAGGGCTGAAAAAGCAATTAATACATAAGAGAATCAGCTGAAAGAACATTTAGCAAGTAATGACATTAACTGGCATCAGGCGTGTAACATGATTGGCTATAAAAGGGATGTCTTAGAGAGGCTGAGTCTCTCAGAAGTAAAGATGGCCAGAGGATCTCCAACCTGTGAAGACTTGTGTAAAGAAATTGTGGAACACTTTAAAAACAATGTTCCTCAACGTCAAATTGCAAAGGCTTTGAAGGTCTCATCATCGACAGTGCATAACATCATCAAAAGATTCAGAGAAACTGGAAAAATCTCCGTGCGTAAGGGACAAGACCGAAGACCTTTACTGGATGCCTGTGATCTTCGGGCCCTCAGACGCCACTGCATCACTCACTGGCATGATTCTGTCATTGACATTACTAAATGGGCCCAGGAATACTTCAAGAAACCACTGTCTGGAAACACAGTCCGCCGTGCCATCCACAGATGCCACCTAAAACTCTATCATGCAAAAAGGAAGCCATTGTTGAGCATGATCCAGAAGCACCGCTGTGTTCTGTGGGCCAAGGCTCATTTAAAATGGACGGTAGCAAAGTGGCAATGTGTTCTGTGGTCAGACGAGTCCAAATTTGACATTCTTGTTGGAAAGCATGGGCGTTGTGTCCTCCGTGCTAAAGAGGAGAAAGACCATCCCTCCTGTTAGCGTTCAGTTCAAAACCCAGCATCGCTGATGGTATGGGGATGCATTAGTGCATATGGTGTGGGACACTTGCATGTTTTAAAAAGCACCATGAATGCTGAAAGGTATATAAACGTTTTAGAGCAACATATGCTCCCCTCCAGACGACATCTATTCCAAGGAAGGCCTTGTGTATTTCAGCAGGACAATGCAAAACCACATACTGCAGCTTTTACAACAGCATGGCTTCGTAGTAGAATAGTCCGTGCGCTGAACTGGCCTGCCTGCAGTCCTGATTTTTCACCGATTGAGAACATTTGGCGAATAATGAAACGAAAAGTCCATCAAAGAAGACCCAAAACTCTCCAGCTGGAAGCCTGTATTAAACAAGAGTGGGATCAAATTCCAATGGCTAAACTCAAGAAACTTGTCTCCTCAATGCCCAGACGCCTCCACTCTGTGTTAAAAAGAAGAGGGGATGCTACACCATGGTAAACAGGCCCCTGTCCCAACTTTTTTGAGACCTGTAGCAACCATCAAATTTGATATGAGCTCATTTTGTAAGTAAAATTGTAAAATTTCTCAGTTTCAACATTTGCTATGTTATCTCTGTTCTGTTGTGAATAAAATACTGGCTGGTGTAGTTTGAAAGTCATTGCGTTTTGATTTTATTCACAAATTACACTTTGTCCCAACTATTTCAGAATTGGGGTACATATAAAGCATATGAAAATAAATAAATAGAAAGATAAAAAAATAAATAAATAAATTAATTATCAGAGCATCTTGTTAGTACAATGCTACTAACCATTCCAGCATGATGTACCTCCAGTCACACACATGCATGATTGCTTATGATATTGAAAATGTGCAGATGGTAATGCTGTTCCTCAGTGCACTATACTGGGTGCACTTAGGACTTGTCCTTGCTGACAATGATACAATGAGACAGCAAACTATAACTCCCATAATGCTTTCAGGGCTGTGCCACTCAAACTCATTTATGAATCCTGGGGACACTCTCTCCTTAGATAAATGTCAAGTATGTAGAGAGAGGGGGCTTGAAATTATGACTCTATTTATTAGTCAGGAAACACTGTCATTTTCCATATAGTGGCACACTGGACATTGCTTGATCCATTATGCCCGTGATCACATTAGCTCAGGCTGTCACTCTGGAGTGAGCTAAGATGTGCCCAAGTCACACTGTGCCCTCTGTGCCAACACGTCTGTTTCAATGTAAATCAGTGTTTGAGGCTGTGTAATGCATCATGGCCGGGACAGCGCTGAAATCTCACTTCACATTATTTCTATTGTCATGCTAATGCAAATGTGGCCTGAACATATGACCCTGTTGTCAAAATGTGGGGCTTTGTGTCATGTTTATCAGATGGCGAAAAGTTAGCAGTATTCCACGGCAGCTAAATGGACGACTGAAGGTAAAATGACAGTTGTCAAACACTGTCAAGAGCACAATGAGAACCACTGAAACTTTTGCTTAGGATCATTTCCAGTGAAAAAATAAATTAATAAAAGCTTATATGCGCGTACACAGCAACCTGAAACTCACAGTAAGATTTTCCAGGTTAAAAATGGACCAACCATTCCGGTGCAATATTGCTCTTTTTTATTTTACTCCCTCAAATAATACTGTTCATTACAACCATGCAGAGGTTTTTTTTATGCATATATACTAAATACAGTAGATGTGCTGAATTTGAGCCAATATCACTGATCCACTGTAAAGTAATTGACCAGGTCAAAAATTGTATTATCAATGATAAGTGGTGAGCTACCTGGAAAAAAAAAGCTAAGAGCCAATTATTTTTGTCCAGTATTGATCACCTCCAATTTCAAATATAAAAAGGTTTAAACTGGCCATTATTTACTTTGCTTCTCTGAAAGTGGACCCAACAGCTTATTGAAAGCATAATCAATGAATATATGTCAAGCTATTTATTTCAAGGAAATCTGTGTTGGCTAAATGTTAAATGATTTTGCGTGTTTAAGAGAGCAAAAGGGGAAGGAAAGTAAGCAAAAGACTGAATTTCGCAGGGGCTGGTGCTTGGTTCTATGGCTTCACCGAGATGTAACAGGATTAGCTACAGGAGCTTGAAACGACAGTTCTGTGTTGGGCAGTGCTGTCTCTTGTTCTGAGCCATGCTGATGAAGCTAGCTCCTTCTGCTAGGAAATGAAGGCCTTTGATATAGATCAATGCCGACCATGTCAACAGGCCACTGAGAAACCTGGCATCCATGTGCAAACGCAAGCTGCTAAATTGCTAAGCAATTAGCACACAAATTCAACAACACAATATAGCCAACTGGCAATCCACCAATTGTTGCTTTATTCTAAGACACTAATAGTTCGCCAAGATGGGCTTTGCAACTGACATCCAAAGTGTTAGCGTTGGTATTACAGCAGATTCCTAGCATGGGGCCGGTATTGCCTGGGGACATCAGCAATTGTTGGCAAATAATGACTTCCAACAGTGCAGCGGTGATGATAGTTGACAGGCAGCCAGATTCACTCTGCCATTAGCTGATCACAGCTGGCTCCTGATGCCAGAAACATCTGTTGGGAAATTCATTGGCACCATCAAAATACCAATATTGGCTGTTGACAGATGAACAACTGCTCAGTTGACGCAATGTGACATTACTCATCCAGTGTTGCTTGAAGATGGATTAATAGCAGATAATATTATATTTAATGCTGTAGCATCTGTACATCACAAGCAGGTACATGTCAAAGTTGGTTTCTGATGGTAACTGTGCCTTCAACATATGCTAGGTGAAGTAGATCCCATCTCCAATGGAACAGCTACCAGTTCAGATAAACAAAATGTAAAATTTTCCAAATAATTTAAAGGCTAATGACATCGCTGAATCTGGAATTATTGCCTTATTCCCCGAACATATAAAATACATGTAAGGACTATCGCTACCTCTTCTGAGATCCATCAACAGGAGTGGGTCCTCTGTATTGGTTTCAATGAATGCCCAGGCTATGCAATAGCCACAAGAAGGTGTGACTGAAAGAGAAATGATCTGTAAACTTCAGTACCAACGTTGCCACCTTTTGTTGGGCCGCTTGTACATGAAGAGAATTACTTTTTTGTTTGTATTGCAAAGGTGCTTGTCTTTAGTTTGTGGGCATTTGTCAGATAAAGCATTTTATTTATTTTGTTGCACATTATATTAAAGTTATTGGGTACATTTATGGCTTAAAGAATGAGAATTAAATTCCATTATACACAGTCCACCAAGTTAAATCATCTGGATCTAGGTCGTGCACCACTGATCACACTTTACTGTGGAATACAGAAGACTGTAAAGAAAGCTCAGGAGGCGTAGGCCACTGTGCAGTTCGGCCATAAGTAGGGTATCATCCAAGTGTCTTTGCTGTGCCAATAAATTTCATGCTGGTCGCATAATTTGTAGCATACTTGTGGCAACTTTGGACATAATTGCTCAATTGCTGCCAAACTGCAATTAAAATTACTTAGTGATAATTGAATGAATTTACACTGTAAAATGGGCATATAAAAACAGGTAAATTGATATTTTGACCACAAACATGAGGGAATTTGGATTGTTTGGATCAAAGATGTCCAGGACTTAAGTAAAAGATGTCTCCGGCACTCCTTCTCAGTTAAATTTGTAGCACTCTTTTACCATATGCATCTCAGTCTCCAGGCAAATTGTTTATCCTATAAGCTATTCCATCATTTGGACAAATTTCCGTGTTCCAAAAATTACAATTCCAAACAAAGAGGGTAGAATCAAATGAAATCAAGCAAAAAAAAAATTTCAATTTATACCACGGCTGATGTATAAATTGGTCTTCAATCATTCCCTCAGCCATGGGGTGAAGCAGTAGTGAGAAATGGCACCCAGGCTTCACAGTTAAGTTATTATCATCCAATCCCGTGCCATCAGAGGTGTAGAGGGCCTTCAGTAGCTTCACCTTTTAATGCTTGATTTTTCACAAGCTGTCCTCGTTAAAGTTTGCCTGATTAACAATCAAACAATTTATTTACTGAATGATCAAGGTCAATACATGGCCCATAATGAGAAATGATTATAAAAAAGTGATTGCCTGTAGGGTACATTTACAACCCCAATTCCGAAAAAGTTGGGACAAAGTGTAAATTGTGAATAAAATCAAAACGCAATGACTTTCAAATCACACCAGCCAGTATTTTTATCACAATAGAACAGAGATAAAATAGCAACTGTTGAAACTGAGAAATTTTACAATTTTATGCACAAAATGAGTTCATTTCAAATTTGATGGTTGCTACAGGTCTCAAAAAAGTTGGGACAGGGGCCTGTTTACCATGGTGTAGCATCCCCTCTTCTTTTTAACACAGAGTGGAGGCGTTTGGGCATTGAGGAGACAAGTTTCTTGAGTTTAGCCACTAGAATTTGATCCCACTCATGTTTAATACAGGCTTCCAGCTGCTGGAGAGTTTTGGGTCTCCTTTGACGGACTTTTCGTTTAATTATGCGCTAAATGTTCTCAATCGGTGAAAGATCAGGACTGCAGGCAGGCCAGTTCAGCACACGGACTCTTCTACTACGAAGCCATGCTGTTGTAATAGCTGCAGTATGTGGTTTTGCATTGTCCTGCTGAAATACACAAGGCCTTTCCTGGAATAGATGTCACCTGGAGGGGAGGCTATGTTGCTCTAAAACCTTTATATACCTTTCAGCATTCATGGTGCTTTTTAAAACATGCAAGTGTCCCACACCATATGCACTAATGCATCCCCATACCATCAGCGATGCTGGCTTTTGAACTGAACGCTGATAACAGGAGGGGTGGTCTTTCTCCTCTTTAGCCCGGAGGACACGACGCCCATGATTTCCAACAAGAATGTCAAATTTGGACTCGTCTGACCTCATGACACTTTGCCACTTTGCTACAGTCCATTTTAAATGAGCCTTGGCCCACAGAACACGGCGCGGCGCTTACTGGATCATGCTCAACAATGGCTTCCTTTTTTGCATGATAGAGTTTTAGGTGGCATCTGTGGATGGCACGGCAGACTGTGTTTACAGACAGTGGTTTCTTGAAGTATTCCTGGGCCCATTTGGTAATGTCAATGACAGAATCATGCCGGTGAGTGATGCAGTGGCGTCTGAGGGCCAGAAGATCACGGGCATCCAGTAAAGGTCTTCGGCCTTGTCCCTTACGAACAGAGATTTTTCCAGTTTCTCTGAATCTTTTGATGATGTATTCACTGTCGATGATGAGACCTTCAAAGCCTTTGCAATTTGACGTTGAGGAACATTGTTAATAAAGTATTCCACAATTCTTTTACACAGGCCTTCACAGGCTGGAGAGCCTCTGGCCATCTTTACTTCTGAGAGATTCAGCCTCTCTAAGACATCCCTTTTATAGCCGATCATGTTACACACCTGAGGCCAGTTAATGTAATTACTTGCTAAATGTTCTTTCAGCTAATTCTCTTATGTATTAATTGCTTTTCAGCCTTTTCTTGCCTGTGTTCCAACTTTTTTGAGACCTGTTGCAGCCAGAAAATTTGAAAAAGGCTCATTTTGTGGATAAAAATGTAAAATATCTCAGTTTCAACATTTGAAATGTTATCTATGTTCCATTTTAAATAACATATTGGCTCATGTGATCTGAAAGTCATTGCATTTTGATTTTATTCACAATTTCCACTTTGTCCCAACTATTTCTGAATTTGGGTTGTACATAATGGGTGTGAAATTGTAAATATGGCAATAATGCGAATAAATGCAAAAACACCAAAACTCTCTCTGACTCCCATCTCTCGTTTTAGCTTTTTTTTCAGCAGCATAATCAAACATAAGATTGCACTTGATTTCTTTAGCATGTTTTGAACATTTGGAAGAGGAAGAACCATATCAAACTTATGGGTGAATGATTTTGATTATGGAAAATCTCGCAAACTAATTTACACAAATCTGTGCCATTTAATGAGCTACATGAATTCTTAATGTTCGGAAAACATATAAAGTTTTTCTAATTTATCTACAGAAGAAAACACCTCCTAACTTTGTGATGCAATTCACAATAATGCTATCAAAATAAATTTGACTGTCATTCTACTAGTTGGCCTTAACAACAGTTATTAGTCAATCAAAAGTATGCTGCAAGAGGTTTAGGTAATTAGGCGTTGAAAGGTGAGCTAGCCGAAGGGCACTGATACCTCGATGGACCGCCACTGTTATTATCAATGTCAAATGTATGCCGACAAGTGACAACAATAATTTTACAATCAAAATACAATGAAAGATGATCCAGAGCCAATTCAAAATAAAAGTTGCACACTCAAATATTTAGTTGGAACCCCTGTAGTTCTGATTACATACACTGCAAATTTGTTGTGTCATTGTTTTTACAACCGTACGCAATGTCAGAACATTCATTTTTCATCAGTGCTGCATTAAATTTTCACCGAAATCTTGTATTGATGACGGGATACCCTGTACTTTTGTTCAGCAAATCAATGCGGTTAAGGTCAGGACTTTGTGGTGTTTGAGTGGACAGTCCATAAACATGGACCAAGGAATTTAAAGGACCTGTAGAGATTCTGCATGGAGGAATGGTTTCGGATCTTGTGTAAAGTTTACTCCAACCTCTTTACACATGAATGGTGAAGATTCAGAGCAGTTATTTTGGCAAGGAGAGGCTGCAGAAAGTGTTAATTTAAGGGGGATCCAGTAATTGTGGCACGCATGGTTTTTGAGAAAAAAAAATTAGTTTCATAATGGTAATTATTGCTATCCCCTGCCACAAAGTGGAAGGAATGCCTGTTGTCCTTTCAGGTGTTTGTTCGTCCCTCCGTGCCTCCACGTGTCCATCTGCTTCCCCTTCCGTTTAGTTTCTTTTCCGGGCCGCAACTTCCAATCCATTCAATATTTTTTCCACAAAATCAAATACTAGTTCATCTTGTAGTGTAGATGTGCCTTTCCATACTTCCATCCATCCGCTTGTCTGTCTCTCTGTCTGTCAGTCCGTCCGTTACATTTCGTTTCCAGGCCTGAACGCCAAAACCATGACAGAGGATCTGAGTATATCAAGCTTGTATCTTTCAATCACTGCTTTTCAATTAATGGTAATATTGTTGCTACTAAGTTGAATTAATATCCAGAGGATAAACAGTAATGGCACTTATTCATTACCAATTTTGTTCATATTTACCAAGGGTGCATATATTAGCGGATGGCACGATATGTAGCATCACACAGAACAGTGAAAGGGGCACATAGTCTTTTCATCTCTTATTCATTCCTAAATATTTTTTGTGGGGTGTATGTGTGTGTTTGCATGTGAGTGTGCGTGTATGCGTGCTTTTGTGTGTCTGCTTGTGTGTACGTGTCAGTGCAAATGAGGTCTCATGGACAAATCCCCTCTGTCATTAGCACTCAGTGAACATGAGATCCTTGGTGGATCAGTGCGATGGTAATGAAAGGGGAAATATGGAGGACACACTAATTGTAGACAAGATGCAGAGCACAGGGCCCAGCGCATCCCCCAGCTGACATGAGAACTGCAGTGCAACATTATCCCTTGATGTGTATTACAGCCTGAACAACAGGTCGTTATAGTGCCCTTCAAAATTATTGGCACCTTTAGTGAGTATGAGCAAAAGAGGCCATGAAAAAATGTCATTGCGGTTGATCATGCACCTTTATCTCAAAATATTCATTAATCTTACCTTTTAACTGAAGTAAAATGATTAAAAGAAAAAAAAATGACATGAAGACAGTGCTCAGAATGTCTCAATTTTTCTCTCATTCACTATTCACTGTATAGTGCTTGTCACATAGTGAACTACATGGGGAACGGGTGTTTTGAAAGTTTTGCACACTACCTAAGAAATCATTGCATGAAAGACACATGCAGAAATTCGTGGGACACATGCACCTTACTCATTCAATTCTGACCATCGGTTGTTCACAACATTTCGCGGTGCATTTTGGGTGTTCAGTTGTGGACTATATGGTGACTGAAACTCACCATCGGGAATTTGAACTCAACAAAACAAAAAAAAAAATGGCTGAAACTATATCGTGGACAATCTAGTCAATAGTGAGCCATTTTTAAAATCACCTGTTTGATTAAGAACTCTTAAACGGTCAACCATGAGTGCCTATGTCACTGGGGTACAAATATGACGTGACTCCAGACAGATACCCTTTGTCATTCATTGCTGTCGGAAAAGACCTGTCAACACAGTGACGATGTGTGATGAAAAGTTGTTGAGCTGCGCAAATCAGGAAATGGATATACAAAGATCTCTAAACAAGTGAAAATTCCTATTTCCACCATCGGGTCAATAAATAAGAAGTTTAGAGCAGCATAAGATGTTAAGAATCAACTTAGAAGAGGATCTGTGTGACCCCATGCTCTGTGCGGAGGATAGCTTGACTAGCAAAAGAACTTCCAAGGATCACAGCTGAAAAATTTAATACAAAACCCAAAACCAGTGAAGTTGGCACGTTATGTAAATCGTAGATAAAAACAGAATACAATGATTTGCAAATCCTTTTCAACTTATATTCAATTGAATACACTGCAAAGACAAGATGTTTAATGTTCAAACTGAGAAACTTTATTTTTTTTTGCAAATAATCATTAACTTAGAATTTAAAGGCAGCAACACATTGCAAAAAAGTTGGCACAGGGGCCTTTTTACCACTGTGTTACATCACCTTTCCTTTTAACAACACTCAGTAAACGTTTGGGAAATGAGGAGACCAATTTTTGAAGCTTTTCAGGTGGAACTCTTTCCCATTCTTGCTTGATGTACAGCTTAAGTTGTTCAACAGTCCGGGGTCTCCGTTGTCGCATTTTACGCTTCATAATGCGCCACACATTTTCAATGGGAGACAGGTCTGGACTACAGGCAGGCCAGTCTAGTACCCGCACTCTTTTACTACGGAGCCATGCTGTTGTAACACGTGCAGAATGTGGCTTGGCATTGTCTTGCTGAAATAAGCAGGGGCGTCCATGAAAAAGACGTTGCTTGGATGGCAACATATGTTGCTCCAAAACCTGTATGTACCTTTCAGCATTAATGGTGCCTTCACATATGTGTAAGTTGCCCATGCCTTGGGCACTAATACACCCCCATACCATCACAGATGCTGGCTTTTGAACTTTGCGCCTATAACAGTCCGGATGGTTCTTTTCCTCTTTGGTCCAGAGGACACGACGTCCACAGTTTCCAAAAACAATTTGAAATGTGGACTTGTCAGACCACAGAACACTTTTTCCACTTTGCATCAGTCCATCTTAGATGAGCTTGGGCCCAGCGAAGCCGGGCGTTTTCTGGGTGCTGTTGATAAATGGCTTTCGCTTTGCATTGTAGAGTTTTAACTTGCACTTGCAGATGTAGCAACGAACTGTAGTTACTGACAGTGGTTTTCTGAAGTGTTCCTGAGCCCATGTGGTGATGTCCTTTACACACTGATGTCGGTTTTTGATGCAGTACCGCCTGAGGGATCGAAGGTCACGGGCATTCAATGTTGGTTTTCGGCCTTGTCGCTTACGTGCAGTGATTTCTCCAGATTCTCTGAACCTTTTGACGATATTACGGACCGTAGATGATGAAATCCCTAAATTTCTTGCAATAGCTCGTTGAGGAATGTTGTTTTTAAACTGTTCGACAATCAGCTCACGCATTTGTTCACTAAGTGGTGACCCTCGCCCCATCCTTGTTTGTGAATGACTGAGCATTTCAGGGAAGCTGCTTTTATACACAATCATGGCACCCACCTGTTCCCAATTAGCCCGTTCACCTGTGGGATGTTCCAAATAAGTGTTTGATGAGCATTCCTCAACTCTCTCAGTCTTTTTTTGCCACTTGTGCCAGCTTTTTTGAAACATGTTGCAGGCATCAAATTCCAAATGAGCTAATATTTGCAAAAAATTACAAAGTTTACCTGTTCGAACATTAAGTAACTTGTCTTTGCAGTGTATTCAATTGAATATAGGTTGAAAAGGATTTGCAAATCATTGTATTCTGTTTTTATTTACGATTTACACAACGTGCCAACTTCACTGGTTTTGGGTTTTTGTAGATTAGTTGAGTCTTGGGGTCAGAAAGTCCCCAAAACTATCATGAGACATCACCTATATCACCATAAGTAGTTCAGGAGGTTTGCTAGAAAAAAAGCCTTTGCTATCAATCAACAACAAACTAAAGCGTCTAAAGTTTGCCAAATGTTACTGGGACTTTTGATGGGACTGGCTTATACGGTCAGATGAGATTTTTGACAGCAAACATTAAAGGTGGAATTGGGCGTAGACAGAAAGACAGCCATACAGAGAAGCACATTATACCAACATTGAAGCATAGTGGTGGATCTTTGATGTTGTGGGGCTTGTTTTCTTTTGAAGGCCCTGGACATCTTGTTAGGATACATTAGTATCATGGACTTTGTCAAATACCAGCAAATATTAAAGAAACTCTGACAGCCTTTGCCAGAAAGCTTCAAGTGGGTCATGGTTGGACCTTGCAGCGGGTAATGATCAGAAACACAACTCAAAATCTACCCAAAAATGGTCAATGACTGAAGAATTAAGGTTTTTCCATGGCCACCAGTGTCTCCTGACCGAAGCCCCATTGAAAAGCTATGGGATGAGCTAAAGAGGACAGTCCACAAGCATGGACCTTGGAATCTGAAGGATCTGAAGAGACTCTGTGGGGACAAATGGCTTCAGATCTTGTACTATGTGCTCCCAAGCCTCATTGTCCATCACAGGAGAAGACTCAGGGCTGCTATCTTGGCAAAGGGAGACTGCAGAAAGTATTAAATGAAGGGATGTCAATAATTGTGGCACGCATTTTTTGAGAAAAAAAAATTTGTTTTATGGTAAAAATTTATTGTTTCTTTCAGTTATGTAACTTCAATCAAAGGTTGGATTTTTGCAAATATTATGAATGAAAAAATCATGTGGATGAACAAAGAAGACATTTTTTCGAATCTTGTATTGCTCATTTTTATTAGAGGGTGCCAAAAATTCCTGAGGGCACTGTAGGTCTAATTCATAATATTTCCCCAACCAAAACTGAGAACATGGGACTGCAGCCAATGGCAGACTCATGCACTTGTGGCTTATCAGTATCTTTGAATGTCTGTGGCTTGTTTTGCTTTTCTTTACCATCCCTTGAGATAACAGCTTATCTGACTCTGCTGTCAGTCTGCCTGTTTATCATCATACAGCATACATACTGACAACAGAGTGACCTGGATCGTTCAGGAGGCCAGGCATCTGCCGCTCAGTGACAATAGCACCCATGAAAAAATGCATCACCCTTCACTTTCAAATCCCATTTCTGATCCAAGATCTGAAATCAGAATATATGGCTGTGACCATTTCATGCATTGCTGCATCTACAGCATGAAAAAAATTATCCTATCTGCCTGTTACTGACAAATATTTACCAGGTATCCATGCTTTAAACCTCATATTAGTTGTCCAATCCAAGCAATCCTCAGGAGTGCATAGTTTGCAGTACTTCCAGAGATCTGGGGTCATATTCATAAAAGCCATCAGAGTAGGAGTGGTCATTAAGGATCGGTTTTCCATGGACCACAGCGTGATCTAATCTAATATGATTAAAATGGAAAACCTAATCTCAGAGCTGCATGAATAGCTTCAAATGCTACATGAATACGGGTCTTGATCTACTGTGCAGCTGGGTCCTGGGCAGTCCTTTGTGCCTAAGCAGAATTCATTCTCCCAACATAGAGAGAGCCCAGTCACTGCAGAAGTAAGCCAGCAGGAAATCATCAGCAAAATGAGAGGTTTGAATTAGGCAGTCTCTGTACTGTGAGCTCTTAATGGGCTGGGGCAGTAGGAACAGGTTGGTATCCACTGAAGTCCATTTATATCTGGTCTTTTACAATTTGTCACAATAATGGCTACACCAGCACAAATATTTCATGGCCAATAGCATTTTAACATAATCATTGTCAGGTATGCCATTAAACACATGCCCTTGCTGCTCTCATTTTGACAAAATGATACTGGAAACTCCACTCATGAACCCCACACTGCTGTAGTCAAGTACAGAATTGTGGCCCCATGCGACCGAGCCCTACGGTCAGTGGATCAAGAATGATTAAACCTTGTCCCTGGTTTTTCAGGGAGGAATCATTAGTAGCTCTCAGCACTGAACATTTACTAATTCTTTGTTTTTGTTTTAAGTAATCCAAACTTATGTTCTCTTTGCAAATACAACCCCAACCCAGAAAATATTGGGACTACATGGACAATGCACATAAAAAGGAAAAGGCAGTGATTTCTAAACTTACTTTGATTTGATTTGTACTCCATTGCAGACAGTGTGAAGAAAGCAGTCCGCAAATGACTTGCTAGAAGCACGTCAAAAATGAAGTGCAACCTATTCGTAATTTCATCAGACGATGCTGGCAAACAGATTAATTTGCCTGTATTTAAAGAAAAGAATATAAATAATGTATCGTGATAGTATCATGTTTAATTGTACTATCAAGTTGTGTTACTTGCAGGCTGGGTACATTTGGCATGACTAATAATGAAATTTAACTGTGGAGCTGGTGTGCTATTTTTCCCCACCAACTTCACCCTACCTCAGCTTTATATATGGGGATTGTTGAATAATTTTACGAACAACAAGTCATCACTTGTGACTCAAAAATTATGTTTACTTGATTTTATTTTGTCTTCCTCCAAAGTCTGGAACTGTACTTTTTAATGTGTGGAATGTGTACTGTAGACTGTATTTGCATGGGCTGACAGAGTGTCGAAGAGGCTACAGAATTGCTTGGAGATAAAGACAGATTTTTGGTCATTGTTTTAACCAAGGTGGAGTGCCGGAGACATGCTATACTGAAGGTCTTGGACATCTGTCAACCATGCCGTCCAAATGCCCTCCTCTTTCAAGTCAAAAAAAGCAATTGTGCAGGCCTTGTATCTTGATTTTTCATTCACTTAAAAAAAAAAAGATATTTTTTACAAATTCCGCAAATGCGTTTTGGAAACAAGTTACACTGGACACCACGTAGCCTCCATGAGTGCACTTTCACAGTCACTTCAAACAAGAAATCATGACAAGTTTTAACATGCAATTACCTTATCTGTGTTAATGTTTTGATCATATTAACCTGTTAACTGTCACTGGGCCCTAATTAGGGCCCTGCGGAATTTTCAAACAAATTTTGAATCCTTCATTTGAGCATTTGAAATGTGGTATACCAATCCGGGCCAGATGTGAGAGAATGCAGGTGACAGTTAAGAGGTTAAAGTTGAAATTCCATAAAAATTAATGATCTTTCATGTTACATGGAAAAAAGAAATCAAATCTGAGTTTCACGTGCGCTGTCCACAGATTTGTATAACCACGACTGGAAAGGTGGAAGTCTGTTTCACGGACAGTAAAATGTCCAATAATAGTTCAACTCTGGCTGAGTTCATGTTAGTCCAGTGGGGACCATTTACTCTTTGGAAATATTGATTTAACACTGAAAATTTTACTGTCTGTGAACAGTTTGAAGAGCTCAGTAAACTATTAACCTGTTATACTAGGAAACACAATTTGAATAATATTATTTACATATTGCATAGCTGCCCATATCAAAGGTAATAAACTATCTTTTGCTATATTTTATGTAATTTTTTTAAAAATTTTGAATCACAGCACATTGGCACATTTGACATACAAAATATGCGCACCATATACTGTTTTTAAGCATTATATCGTGAGCATTATATCATGGGCTATAAGAAGGGATTTCTGGATTAAGTTAAGTTTCCATGCCGGTTGTTTTCTCTTTTACAAAATATCTGTTGGAGAGAGTCTAGTTTTAAGCAGCTCTGATTATAGTGGGAAGCTTGCCCTTGACTGTGCCACTTTGTAGAATAGAGAGTGTGTTACTGGTCCAATGTCGCCTGCGCAGTTTTTTGCATACCTTACCAATAGTACTTGTTGCCAAGTGAAAGAAAATCTGTTTCTGCTCACATCATAGCCACTTTAGCACTGATGAAAAACTAGAGTTTCCTTGTTGGCCCTTGATTTGGCTTTCACGGAAAATTGCTCAAGCTTATTGCTAAAATTTTGCGAGCAGTGTTCCTCACAGGTCAGTGGCTGAGAAGAGGTCAGGGGGCAAGACCGCCCAACAATAGGCAAATGAAATTTCTTCACTTCCTGCCTTACTTCAAAGCCCCCTTGTGATCTAAAGGGCTTTAAAATGAGATGGAGATGGGAAAATAAACAATCCTCTGGGCTGTATTTATTTCCAAACCAGCAGCTTTGCTCCACCCCAGAGAGCATGCTGCGGCTGTCAGGCTCTTAGCAAAGAAACGGAGCGTTTAGCATTCACAGAGGGGAAAATGAAAAGGGGAAGTTGACTTAACAAATGTCAGATGCGGCCAATGCACCTGCTTATTCTCAACAGCTCTGAAAAAAGAAAGGAGAGATGAATTCCAAATGCCAGTGGTTTTGTAACCTTTAATCAATATCGCAAAGAAACCAATAACGTGACTTGGACTTTGTTGATTTAAATTGAAGCTGAAGTGGATTTATTTTAGCAAGGGGCAACATAGGACCCATGCAATCTCCTGAATTTTTCATTTTTCTTTAAATGAAAATGTTTTCCCTCTCAAAATGCTACCGCTAGGTCTGATATTCTTTATGGAAAATTATTCCAGGAGCAAAACATGACATTTTCTCGCTCTCAGTGCCCATTCTAATGTTATGCACTAGCAGGTTTCTCTGATTTGAAAACAGAGGATAGCCTTTCAGAGAAATGTTATCATTTTTACTACAACCCTATATCCGAAGAAGTTAGCCCATTATAGAAAATACTTATAAAATCAAAAAGTAGTGACTTGACATATCTATTCACCTTGTACTATATTGAAAACTCTACAGCAACACATTATTTGATGCTTTTACAAGAAATTCAATTATCTCCTGAGATACACGCTTATGTGGAGTCAGATGACTTCAAGGAACTCCAAAAAATTTGGCACACAGGCAATTTAGGACTTACAATGAAGCAAAAAGTTGTAATAATAAGGAGAGGTCAAGGCAAAACAGGTGATGTTAAACAGGTGAGCTAATCGGGTTTTGTTATAAAAGGAGCTTCCAAACAGGGCCCAGTCCCTCAAGAGCAAAGAGGGGTCAAGGCTCACCAACTTATCTATTCCATCCATAATCTATAATGCTTCTTCCTCACTAGGGTCTCTACGGGAACACCAGGAGAACATACTAACCCCACACAGAAAGGCCCCAGGCAGGATTCAAGCCCATGACCTTCTTGCTGTGAGGTTGTGGAGCTCCAATTAATTATAACCTTATAGTAATTACATATAACTACGTATATTGTTATATATATTATTGTATTAAAAATCTCATTCTCAAGACAGACCCAATGCACATAAAATAAAAAAAATATAAGCATTCATGACCAAATGATTAAAGGAGCGTCAAGATTACTGCGCATGCTCGTGTGTGACAAATGCAAATGAGTAAAGCAAGGCCATCAGCGCAAGTGAAAACTGCTAGCTCGTGTTGATCTTTAGAGAATTCACTAAGGATTTCCATCAGAAAACTGCAGAAATGAGTGCTTCAGCAGACCAAGGCACTTTTTTAGCGGTAAAAGTCTGTGTTTTGTTTTGGCCACAGTGTTTTCACAACCTTTTTAAGTCTTGTTATTTCAACCACCTTTTGACTTTAGATGCGCAAGCTACATCTTTGGGCGACATGAAGTCCTGATTATTTGCTTCTCGTTCGCACAGGATAATTCCTTGAACTCTGGCTAGAGTACTAGTACTTGTTCAACCAAAGCTGGAAGAAAACGAGCTGGATGCCCTTCCAAAACAGCTGGTAGTTTCGTTTAATTTCATGTCCTTTGGCTAAAGCGCTAAAATAGGGCTTTGAATCCTCTAGTTTCCATAGAAAACTCCCTAATATAGACAGTATACTACAGTATATTATATAGTAATATAGGCCTGAGTAATTAAAATATATAAATACAATGCAAAACAAAGTCGGACTGGCAACGATGGAATCAGATTATGACTTGCAGTCAAACAGATTCACTTAGTTTGGTGTCTTTATTAGGCTAGCAATGTCCATAGTTTTGACCATGTGCAGTAATCATGACACAGCTCCTTTAAAAAGGACATTATGGTACAATATCAAACAAATGACCATGGATAAAAAAAATTTTTATCTAATAATGCTTAGAAAAATGATATTCTTTTAAACAGACATATAAGCTTACAACTCATCAATTCGATAGCGTGCCCAAAAGACAACCATGTCGGATTATGGGCTTTTTGCCCTCAGTTCATAAAGGGCAAGGCTAAAAACTCCTTCTGAATGTGTGTGATCTCCCATCCTTCACTCTTAAGAACTGTCGTAAGACAGTAATGGATATCACAACATGGGCTCGGAAATACTTTGGGTAAAGCCCTGTCAGACGACACCATTTGCCGCTGCATCCACAAATGCAAGATAAAACTTTACTTTGCAAAGTTGCATGCAAACAGCAACACTATTCAAAAGCTTTGCCAATTTATCTGGGCTTGGTGTCATTAGCAACAGACAGTAGCATATTGTAGGTATGCATGTTTGTAGTCTGATGAGTCAACATTTATCTGGTTTTTGGAAAAAAAACAACCGCCATGTTCTTTGGACCAACACGGCAAGAACAACCCAAGCTGATATCAACGTCAGGTCCAAAAGCCAGTGTCGTTTATCGTACAGGGGTATGTCAGTGCATATGGCACGGATTATTGCACATTTTCATTTATCGTATGGGGGTATGTCAGTGCATATGGCAGGGATGACTTGCACATTTGTGAGGGTGAATTTTGGAGCTGCATGTGCCGACATGTATGTACCATGCTGTCTGTTGTTGGGGATACCAAGCATTTGCCAAACCACAAGATGCACAGATTTCAAGGGCACGCCTGAGTAAGCAGAGAGTATGGGTGCTCTATTGGCCTGTTTGCAGTCCTAATCTGTCTCCGATTTAGAATGTGTGGCGCATTATGAATTCAAATATAGGACTACAGATACCCCATAGAATTTTGCAGCTGGGGTAAGATTCTGCTTGCTCGACTAGACTGGCTGATGTGTTTGGGCCTAAATGTTTAATGAGTGCGGTTAAAAGATATAGTGATGTTTCACAGTGGTAAACAGTTGACTATACCAACTTTTAGGGACTTAGTTGAAGTCCTCACCATGGATATTTTTAATAAGGAATTAAATTCATTTACCACACGAGTCTATTGAATACTCAATTGTGATTGGTTTTAGGGTTTCCTGAGGTCGTGCAGTATTTTATCACAGTTATCGTACGACTATGAAGTAGTTCCAAACATTTTGGCCTTTCGACACTTCGTATGAATTTGCTACATTTGAATTCCGGGTAAGATTTAACTGACTTTGACTCACATAGTTGCAAACATCAGGAGTGAAGGCTATAAAGGACAGAGACAACGCGTTTGAGTTTTCCGATACAACGAATGTATTTGGTGAGTACAGTGATTATGACAAAGTGGGGAAGGCACAATATAATAACAATGTTGAATAGAACTACTGTATAATGTTGCAGAATTGGTTACTACAGCTCTTGTTATAGCAATAACTTAAAATTAAACTAATAACCGCACCCTTGCAAATATAACTCAGCTGTTTCTAAGAAACCCAAGTTATTAGTGGCGAAATCTGCATATAAACGCATTTCTTTTGGATGAAAAGATGGAAATTAGGTCTTCAGCTAAGTATATGTGTGTGGTAATTGTGGTATAAGTGCAAAAGGCAACTCAATTTCAGTCATTACTCAAAAATTATTTCACACCTAAGGGGTTAATGGCCTTCCGCTGTTATTTTTTAACACTTACACTTCACGACATCCAGTCATGAGCTGTTGAACTGCTTTCAATATAGCACACCAAGAATGAACAATCCTATTTGCATTTTCCGTAAAAGTGTTAACTTTTTTGGAATTGGGGTTGTATTAGGTGACATTGTAACTTCAAACTTGAAACTAGTGGACATATTTTGAGGGAGTAGAGTCTGACAAGAAAAAGATTCCAATTTGTTTTCTAATAGCTTTGATCTAATCTCAAGCCATCACAAAAAAAGAAAAAACTATATTTAAAATGTGTCCTTATTGTCTATTGAACAGCGAAGGTGATAACACCAAAGCAAGTCTTCTTTCAACCCAAAATGTAGCACGATGGCCATTTACTGTGCTACTTCTATACCCTTGAGTGAATTTCCAAGGTGCTAGGTCCTCACCTCATTCCCATGTAATCAATCAGTTATCCAAAGGTCCTCAATGACGGCCTTCATCTAGGCCTCAGAGCAGGGGAAGGATGTGAGCGTAGTCTTACTCCTGCTTTTAATTTTTACCCTGTGGGAGCATGTTTTTTATTCTTCCAGATTGTTGCACAAAGCATGATTTCTTACTTAGCTGGCTGGCTTCGAGATTAATTAAAAACAAATTTGGATTTCCTGGAGCACGACAGTGTTTATCTTCTTAGTGAGTTACATTGCTATGGTAGCACAGGCTATGAAGCTAAACTGCATCAGAGCAGGTTATGTTCAAGCTTATCGATAGCCAGCAGCAGGCCGACCAGTCGGTGGATGGTGACTTCTAGTTATTCTGACGTAGAGGTTTCCCTGACACTCTTCCAACACTGGAACTCTGAAAATATTGACAAAAATTCACAGTACTCATGCAAAACTATCATGTACAATAGAGCCTGAAATGCTCAATTTGAAACATTAAAACAGCAAAAGTAGCTTAGTGGAATAAAGAACAAGGTTTCGGAGTGCTGTGTTGCCAATAAAACGTTTTTTAATACGATTCTGCCCTAACATAAGATAATTCACCAGAAACTCTGAGATTAAGGATATGTGTGTTAATAAAAAATTATTTGTGTTAAGGTCTGACATCCTTTTTTTTTGCAGTGTGATAGATAGGTCAGAGAACTGCTATGTTGAAGCAGTAGTGAGACGACTTCATTCAGAAGTTTGTTCAGACAAGAATCAGGAGAACTTCATTGCTATAAAGATGGGTGAAGACCTTCAGCACACAAAGAATTTCTTACAGCATACAAATTTCAAAGGAGACACCTTTACGGTAGATAATACATTAACTTGCACATTAAAAAAGAACCAGGATACAGAACTGCATGTACGCATTGACACTGTCAGCAGTGTTTTTTCCCAGCATGCTGTACTTTTTGCGGCAGCCACAGTATTGCCCTTCACAGTGATTTTCAATTTGTAACATTCATGTTTCTCCATAATAATCTGCGGTTTCTTTGTAGTAAAATATGCAGCTCTTGCCTGGTGCATTTTAATTGGCTGACAGCTTCTTAAAGGGACAATTTTATGTGCACACATCTGATTTGTGATCGTAACTAATCGTAAAAGTGCGTAAACCTGGCTCTACATAACTTGAGGATAACCAGCATTGTGCATCCACTTAATGCTGATTGCATTTGTTTGGTTTAGTGAAGCTTAAAGTTACTTATGACATCTACATGGAATAAGTAAATAAGAAATCCTATGCACTTATTTACTTCCCCAGTTGGATGAACCACATCCCCGAGCTCATTGGTCGGCATGGGGTTGGCTGTCTCAGACACTGTTTCCAAACAAGGTTATTTTTCTTCTCATTGATGCAGTTTGGCGAGTGTGGAACAACTCAGCCTTCAGAACATGGTGTTCTACTGGGGAAAAAAAGACTATTTTGAGACAATGCTCTATGTGAGATGTGACAAACAGCACTCACCGTCATCCAGATAACTTCTCCAATTCTCTTGCTGGTTGTTGAAAATCAAGAAAAAGTCCTGCTACTTACCTCCAGATACAGTAGAGCCTCAAACTTATCAAGATTGACGCCGACATAAACTAACTTAAACGACTGACTGATTAATTGAGCATACAGGCCCACAAGTATTATAGTAATTAATTTTATCGTCTGGTGTTAAAATGACTGTCAACACTTAATATTTATTTTGTTCATAATAAACAGGTCGTGACAATGTGCGGAAGCAGCCTGCAGTCAAGAAATTTACTAATGTTGTGGCAATAATTTAATACATTTTCTTCAGAATCACCGAAGCTCTCTCTGTAATTTCCAGCACAGAACTCTGCAACTCCTGCCTCTAGTCTCTAAACAAGCTCTAATGTTTTTGTTATGTTCACAAATGATGCCGACAAGGGAAAAGCTGTGCTGGATTTTGTCTGGGACGATTTTACAAACACCCAGCAAATTTTGACAGTGTACAGAATCAGAAGCAAGCAGGTATTGCTCTCACTGCTAATGAACTTCCAGAGGTACCGTGGCTCACTTGAACTCTTATCATAGCAAAATGCTGCCCATTCATTTAGATATTGTATTTGTTCTGATAAGTCATTTTGCACATATAAACACAATGACTGGAGCAAATAGCCTTTTAGGGAGTTCGCGATAACGTAGGTTAATGAACAGGGCCACTCCCAATGCGCCTTCCTATTCGTCCATACGCCTATATATAGCTCCTACATTCCCACAATCCCACTAGTCTTGTTTCTACGTAGTTCACTCACTAACCAGACAGCCAGCGCACAGCAAGAGTTCGCTTACCCGAAGCAAGAAATCCGAAATCCTACCGAGTCCCTCGGGCGCAGAGTAATTCCAAGGCTCCGATGCTCCAGAAGAATCTTCTCAATCCGTTCCCGCAACTCCGTTTCTCCTACCTCCACCACAAAGCATCACCCGCTCGTCTCAACCAGGGTGCCTATATACCAGACCACGGTCCCTTGGAATGACGACAAAAGCCATTTCCCTGTTTTGAGCTCCGTGCCGTAGGAATTCCAGCTACGCTCCTGGTTAACCGCGCCACCCAGAAGCGAGAGCCCGAGGCTCCCCAGTAAGGCTTACCACGGCTCACACTCCAAGCTTATCCGAGGCTCCATGTCGGACAATTGCCTGACTCCATTGGGCACTCAAGCAGAAGAAAATCCCCTTCCACCGCTCCGACAACAAGGCCAGACCACTAAAAAATTAGACACCGACTCTTTCAGCAATGTAGCTGATCCTCCCCATGTGCAGACCAGACGTACAGACCACACAGCACTACCGGGTTCCGCGCTCAACGTCCCCAGCGCCAACGTCATCACGCTCGGCGAAGTCCTCCCCGCTCCAGATTCGGCGGAAGTCACTCCTTCCGCAAACCAGCGAGTTTCTCAGACTTCGCAGCAATTATATTCGCCATCACTCAGCTGTGCATCGTACCTTACAACGCCATTTAGCTGCCACTTCATTCAGACTGTGGAACGGATTCTCATGGCTTATTGCTCTATTAGCCTCGCCAACTTAATTACGGGAATCTGCGTTGTTTTCACAAACTACATGAGCACAGAAATTACAAAGACTTATTGATATTTTTGGTAGTCATCTATGTGCGGAAGAAAATGCCATATAATTTTGTAGCGCAATGTATAACAAGGCTTTCAAAAAATAAATAAATAAAATAAATAAATGACTAAATTAATTAATTAGACTTGCACCGGTTCCACCAATTAGTCAGAGCAACTCTTGCTATAAACGAACGTCGTGTTCTTCACAAATGCCACACATTTATGGTGCTGTTGAATGATTGCAATGTTTATTCCAAAATTGTAAAATCATTACAAATGGTAATGTTCTTTGCCTCGCCGGCAAACATTCACGGATACTACGCGCAGTGTTGCCAACTCTCCCGAATTTTTCGGGAGTTTTAGTGGCATATTCACATTCCTGTTGCATACTCAGTAATTATTCAATTAACACGTATTAAAGTCTTTAATATGCGTTAACTGAATAATTGCTGAGTATGCAACAGGAACGTGAATATGCCACTAAAGCTCCCAAAAAATTCGGGAGAGTTGGCAACACTGTACGAGTATCTAACTCAAGGCCACTCGCAAACATTCACGGATACTGCACGCGTATCCACCTTACAGCCACTGGCAGTGGCGCAGCTCGCTAGCGCTTCGGTTATTCATGCTCTTTGCCTCGCCGGCAAACATTAACAGATACTACGCACATACACCTCATGGCCACTCGCATTGGCGCAGCTCACTAGCGGTTTGCTTGCGCTTCAGTTATTGGTGCACTTTGCCTCGTCGGCAAACTTCCACGGATACTGCACAAGTATCCACCTTACAGCCACTAGCAGTAGCGCAGCCCACTAGCACTTCGCTAGTGCTTCAGTTATTGGTGCACTTTGCCTCATCAGCAAACATCCATGGATACTGCACGAGTTTCCACCTTATAGCCACTAGTAGTGGCGCAGCCCGCTAGCGTTCCAGTTATCGGTGCACTTTGCCTCGCCGGCAAACATTAACGTATACTGCACATATCCTCCTCCCGGCCACTGGCAGTGGCGCAGCCCACTAACGCTTCGCTAGCGCTTTGGTAATTGGTGCACTTTGCCTCGTAGGCAAACATTCAGGGATACTGCGCGTATCTTCCTCACGGCCAATCGCAGTGGCACAGCCCACTAGCACTTTGGTTGTTGGTGCACTTCGCCTCGCCAGCAAACATTCACGAAAACTACGCGTCTCCACCTCACGGCCACCCACAGCGGCAAGGTTCACGCTCTCGGCCGACTTTCAGTCCCGCAATCCATCATTCCGCCTCGCCTGCACACCGTCCATCTGCCATCTCCACGCTCAAGTACGTCGCTCCATGCAATCTGACTGGCCGCTTTCCCAACAGTGGTTAACCCTTTACTGACTGTCCTCCATCTCACCACTCTCATCCACCTCGCCGGTCGCGGTGCCTGGTTGACTAAAGCTGACATCGCAAACACTCAGGGCCGTCCCACTTGAACCACGCTTTTTTGGGGGTTCCTTTGGCATTTCCGAGAAGGAGCGCCATTACTTCACTGTTCGCCTCACCGTATCCCATCATCGCTTCCTCCCTCATTCAGGGTCACGAATGGGCCGCCAAATGTATAACCGCACATTATGACAACCGACCACAGTAGACACCGTAAACAAAGGCTGTTCCCGCTCCCTCTCGTTTCCCGCCGTTCCTGAGGAAACTAACCCTAATTTCTGCAAAACACCAGTCCACGCTCAAAGCCGCACATATTCCCGACCGTAAAATGTCATCGCTGACGCCCTTCCTCGTTTCTCCTGGCAGAGAATCAGAGGCTTAGCACCGCACTTGGACATTCCCCCACTCCGGTTCCTCCACTTTCCGCGACCATCGAACCCTGACACCACAACCCGAGCCATTCACCGCCTTATCTCGAGATACCATTCTAAACGGGTTCGCTCCATGCTTAATTTCCCCGTACCTCGCAGGACAGAAGCAATTCAGAAATTCCATTCAGCCCTCCGACTGCCATTCCCAGCACTCGACATCGTTTCCCTTACAAGCTTCATTTTGTACATTCACTCCATACACCATGTTCGACCAGCCCCAATACAAGTCTTCCTAAGCGGCATCGACTTCTTTGTCAAATTGGTCACCGGTTATCCGTGCTCGTCTATTTCCCACTCGCACGTGTAAACACTGCTGAGACGTTTACGTAAACAAGAACCTCCCGCTCCAACCAAACGTTTACCCCTAACGGCAGACCTCCTCTCTCACTGCATCCAGAGGCTGCGTTCAGGGTACCATTCTCCCTCCACAGATTCCGCTCTAGAAGCAATGTTTCTATTGGCCTTCTTTGGTTTTTTTGAGATGTGCTGAGTTCGCTCCGCTCTCCGCTAACTATCATCCTTCACGTTATGCCAGCCTAAACAACGTCTCATTCCACTCCACCGACTGCCTCATGTTCAAGATAAAGAGTAGTAAACAGATCAGTTTCGCATTTCTCAGCCCATATTCCTATTTCGCCTAAACTCTGCCCTCAGTCTGTTCGAGCTTATATCGAACTACATCCCCTGAAATACAATAACCACATTCTCCCCCGGACCCATTATTCACGATCGACACCGGGGCCATAGCCACTCGCCACTGGTTCCTCTACCATTTCTGTCAAGTTTTAATTAGATCCTTAAAATCCTCGGCCGCTGGACATCGAACTCGTATGCAAGCTATATTCGCAATAATGTTGACGATGTACGTAGAGCCCATCTCTCATTGATAGTAGTAGTAGTAGTAGTAAAATGATACATAATACATTCAAATGGGGTAAACATAATTCAGTCCAACATAAATCCAATACATTATACATTTTTTAGTGCCGGTAGGCAGATCATTGAAACAAAACGAGTAATTTATATATGAATTGACAAATATCCTGACTGTCACCAAGGAAGATATCTGGAGTCCGGAATAACAAACTCTGATGAGACCATCGCAGGTCCACAGCCAACAGACAGTCGCATATCATGTGTGACTTGGTCTGCACCGCCCCGCAGGTACATAAACGCTCCACCCGCGGAATACGAGACCACCGCCCTGTCTCTATTTTGAGCCTGTGCGCGGATAGCCTTAGCCGAGGAAATGCCCGCAGAAATGACTTTATTTCTGAGGAGGGATTGTTATCCTTAACATTGAGAAGAAGAAGAAAAAAAGAAACCATGTTACTGGCGTGAGGGCTTTCATCTTTGTCTCACCCTTGACCCCCTACAACCCCAGAGCGAAATTCTCATTCCTATCAGGTGAACCAGGCAGGAGTGCTGTCTGAAGAGCCTGGTTTGAGTCACTTTGCCACACCTCAATATATCTCTAATACTCCTTCTATTACGAGAAAAAACAGGTTTACAGTAGATCAAGACCATTGTTATATGACAGCTGGTGAAGTATTGACGTCCATGTGAATGTCAGCCCATCTCGGGAGAGTTGTTTAAAGCGAATCCACCAGTGCCCCTGTAACTGTCTCTCTTTCTCCCTTGTAAGATGATAGGTACTTGCAGTGAATTATTATTCCTTGCTGTGCTGTCATTCATGGCCATCATGTGGGTAAATGCTGTTTTATAGCAGTCTCACCTGTCAAACAACCTAAAAGATTGTAAACCATCATTACATTTGATAGATACGCTCTCCATATTTCTTGCTAGACTAATTTTTCCATCTCATTTTGCCTCAGGCACAGTGGTCTGTTGTACATGTTGTCGTTTAGCAATATTGTGTCAGACCTACCTGCATCGTTAAAGCGGTAGCAAAACGCACGGTTGCTCTAGTAGGCATTGTGTTGAACAAAAATGTCAAATCGTGGATCCATATTTTAGTCAGAAGATGGCTTTTTTGATCAAAATTGCTAACACTGTGCTCATCAGAAATTCAGATGTTAAGCAATTGAATTGCTACAGTACAAATACAATATGTACCTACCTTGGTGGTAATTAGTCTTATTTTATTTATTCTGAAGCAGCGAATTTGGATTATGCCACTGCAGGCTGAAGCACACCTGGCTATCTATTATACTGAGGAACTTCACTCATTCTTCTCGGCGAAACCTTTAGCCTTTTATCCACACGAAATTGCATGCTATTAGCACCTTTCGCACATCTGCATACTGGTGAGCTGTTAAATACCTGCTTTCATTTATGAAAATGACGGGCGTCTCGGACTCTCACTGCATACTAAATAGCAGATGCATGATGGAGAAATATTGCTCTGTATGAAATGAAAACTGTGATTCTTATCGTGACTGAATCCTTATTGCAACCAGGAGTACATAAGCATCACTTAATCAGGGAAGATGACATAAAAAAGCCATTTGTATGCGTGTGATATTTTATTGCAGAGCAGGTAATGAGTTAGCTGGATTGCTGTGGTCCAGTGGCACTCTGTCTTATTGATACATACATCTGTGTGTTCGAACTATATAAAATAGTACAGTCTGTTCACAATTTGTGTGGGATATGGAAGCTCACGTATGTGTTAGGAAGTAGTCGGGGGGGACACCAGATGCAGGAACAAAAAGTGTTTACTGAAAACACACAAAACACTAAAGGAGAAAGGCAGGCAAACAAGCCAGAAATAAAACACTGTGCACATGCACTGAACGAATAGGAGAAAACTAAGGTACTCTGCCCAAGGCAGGGGGAAACAGAAGTACACACTCCAAGAGTGGCTAAACTAGAAAACAAAAACTTAACCTAACTAACTGACAGAAACACTGGGAGACAAGACGTGGACGCAGCAAAATATACAAGGCTCTGGAATCGCACAAAAGAAATACTTGGGAAGGCACAGGAGCTGAGATTTCACAATGACGGGCAAAGTTCCGTCTGACGATTTCTTCCTTCCTGCCCACAGATGTACACACGGGAGGAGGCGGGACTCGGAAGGCAATCTCAGAAGAAAGCAGAAACACATGGGATTAATAAACAAATTCACGTGAACCGGGTTAACAATAATGACTCGAGACTGGACGCTTAGATAATCAATCAAACTAGACGGTTTAGATTAAGGTAGTCTAAACGTGACAAGTATAAAGCACCACGAGAGAAGCGAAGGAAAGCATAGCTTTAAACATAGTTAATCAGGGAAAGCTTAGGAAGAAATTACAAAAGCTAGAAATGCTCGCACACGCTAATGAGTTAATTAAGGTTAATGCTACGTGACGAAATATATACAATCACCTTCAAATAAGTGCTGGTTAGTACGGGTTAGTAATTATCCTATCAGAGAACGCATTCACTCAGAGTTTAGCGAGACCCAGAATTAAGCACAGGTGGAAATAATGAATGAAATACCACAGCCGATTCCGAATTAGGAAACGTGATTGGACAACGAGACGCAGGCATGTTGAAGGCTGTCACACGACATCACAGGATTTTGGACAGGAGTGAATCAATCCTCAGACGGCGGAAATGAAAGCTGGAAAATAAAGCGAGAGTAAGGCACGGGAGAAAAAGCACAAGTACAAATATAAAAGTAATAAGCACAATGACAAGACAGCACACATGAGGCAGAACCATAACAGTATGGGTAACAGCACAGTCTGGTGTCTTTAATCTACATTACAAAATCTGTTCATTTGCACATTAGACTCCAAACTCTTCTCTTTTAATCCATTTGGGAAAACCTCAGGTGTTTCATCTTATGTGGAAGTACTGCACATTTAAGTGCTGCTTTAAAATTCCCGAGGAGTTTTGTGTTTGCCCTTTAAGAATGACATTTAAATAAGACTAACCCAGGCTCCCCTCTTTTCTGTACATGAGTTCTCATTAAGACCAAGGATTTACATCCGGCCAAATTCTTATAAAAAGTGTTTTTGAATCAGCAAGGCTTTTTATTTTCGACTTCGAGATAAACTATGCAGAAGGATTTGCTTTCATTCGGTCATAAGAGCATTAGTGGTATCAGGCACTGATTTTCGACGTAAGTCTTGGCTTGAAGTTGGCTTTCCAACTGATATCGAAGGTGATGGATGAGGTTGAGGTCAGGGCTTTGTGCAGGCCAGTCAAGTTGTATGGATCTCATTGTGTGCACTGGGGATTGTTATTGTGAAACACAGAAGGGCCTTCTCTAAACTGTAAGGGAAGCACTTAATCTAGAATGTAATGTGTTGTACTATAAAGATTTTCCTTCATCTCAATTGAGGAGCCGACCCCAAAACATGAAAAACAGTCCCAAAATCAAGGAATTTCTGGATACTTTTAGTCTTGTAGTGTAGATACCCCGAGCAAATTTGCCTTAATTGCATTTAAATTTGTAGAGGAGCTCATGTTGGAAGTCAACTCATTAAAAACCTCCAAAGTGCAGTTACTGCCAGTAGGACTCCATCTGAGGTATTGTGATGAAGTGCACCATAAGCACAATTGCTGCTTCTCTGCTACTGAAGATTTGAATGAATGTCAATACAGGAAAAAATAAGTGCATGCTACCTTCGTTTAAGGCCCAAAATCTATTATTTACATGAGAGGGAAAGGTGCACATTCTTTGATTTTGAGGGAACAAATATTCATAGAATACCGAACTGCCAGTCAACACAGTGTTATAAATGACTATACTTTGACTCAGAAGTAAAAAAAAATTGATTGTTTTTCTATTTCATTCTTGTAATCTCATGTTGACATTTGGTTGGAGCATCTTGTATACCTACGTCTCATAAAACATTAATACTGACTGCAAAGACCTGAAAAAAAATTATACTATGCATATTTATAAGATGTGCCAACTTAAGCTCAATGACAACTTCGTTGCTACTATTAGGTTGGTTGCCATAAAGATAAATAAGATGGAAATCATGGTTGTTTACAAACTTTTAGCAGTGTCAAATCTCATTTTTTGTGGAAAACAGTGGGGAATAGAAGTTCATATTTTCATTCACTTTGGTGGAAGTTCACATATTCTTGTCTTAGAAAACTTGTTGACTGTAGTCTTCATCTATGCTCTCATGGCAATATTATATGAAAAGCTAAAATGAGCTCCCCTGTTATTCTGTTTCTCATGAGCTGGGCATTTTTGTTCCAGTCATGGCAAATGTTAGTGCAACAACATATCACACTCTGCACTATCCAGTTCTTCTCTTTCCATTTGATGAAGACCTTTGCTTGATTCAGCATGGCAGTGACTCGGGCACACAAAAAGATCCATATAGTAATGGTGTTGTTGACAAAAAAATATGGTAGAACTTGACTGGTCTGCATGGGGCTTAATCTAATCTAACACCTTTGGCATCAGTTGGAATGCTAACTGTGAGCCAGCCCTTATGCCCTTAATTAATGTCCAGTGTCATTAATGTGCTTTTGGTTGAATGGTACCAAATCCTGGCAATATTGCTCCAACATCAGCCTTCTAAGAGGCGTGGAGGCTGTTATTGCAACTAGGAGTGGACCAGTTCCGAACATAGTGAAAATAAGCGGAAGGCAACCGGCTGCAAAGCTTTTAAGCATTTTCAACTGCAAGACCTAGTAGGCTGCACAAACTCATTTTTGACTCATTTTTGAACTTGAAGTTGAGCCAACTCAAAAATACTTTGCAGCTGGTTGCCTTTTTTCAGTTTAGTCCCCATTTTATGTTTATGGTGTATTAATGCCCATAATTTTTGGATGAGACATTGGCTGTCAGATGTCCACAGATTTTGTACGTATTGAAGGGGACCATACAGTTAACCTGCTTAACTTTGTTTTATGGCCCTCATCTGGACATAATCTCTGAATGCAAACTGGCTCTCTAAATCTCTTGAGACATGACATAAGAAACTCCTAGTTAAAAAGAAAAAGGAGAGCATGCTTTTGGTCTCCTACCTCTCTCGGCTGTCCTAACTCCTGCTGTACTTCATCCTGTGAAAGTTGTCATGCCCAATTCCTAAAGGAACAGGAACAGTGAATAATATGTAATGACCTGCACCCCCACTCCCCCACTCCAGCACTTTCCCTTGGGCTGTATGCTATTTTCTGTATGTATTGAAATCGTTACTAGAGGAACAGTACTACCGGCCACAGGGTTGATGGCCACCGAGGCACCTGTGTTGTAACACACTGAACTAAGCCAGCCAAGCTGAGGTGTTCAGTGGATGCCCTTCTGGCTGATTGCAAATTCATAGGATCATTGTGGGAGTTTTTACAAGATCTAAATGGCCATAGGTCTTTTTTGCTGTAGCCACCGTATTCATCATGTTTCTCGAATGCCGTTTAGACTCTGCATACATTTGGCAGGACCATGTGAGCGCATCAGTTTGCATGATTATGCTGCATATTTATGTTACACAGAGCACTGGTACCAGGCGCAGTATGCTAATAGCTTTGTGGGCAAGATAAAATGTCCGACAACAGAGCCCGTGTTTGCCTTTTTGTTCAGTGGTGTGCCACACTATGCCTTTTAGTATCACATTAAGAAGAGAAGTCAATTTCAATTTTTCTCTCAATGATATACAATGTACTGAAATGAGGACGTACAATGCAACCTATTAAGGATTATTTCCTTTGTTGGTGTGTTTGCAATGGCTACAAATCTTCATGATGCCAAAAACAGTTGGATTCACATTTCACTTATCCTCTGAGCAGATTTTTTCTTTGTGATTTCAATTAAGAGCTTTAAAAAAAGCTTGACTGAAATCCCATAATATCCTAACTATTTTTAAAATTAATACGATAGCCGTTGGAAATAGCAATGGATGTCATAGACTGTGGGGAGTCTGCCAAAATATATTAGCGCTATTGCTGTACCTGAGTAATTACCTTAGCCTTTGCATGTATTACATTATCTATGAAAGAAATCAAACATACAGTAATCGAACCTTGTTCCACTGGTGATGTGAGTAAACACTCCTGTTGTGGATTTTTTTTGAGAGGTGACAGCATTCTATTGTTTCTCAAGAGCATTTCAATGCTGCTTCAAGGAGCCAGTAGTATTGTGCTGGCTCACAAATTACAGCCTGTTATCGGAGTTTGAGTCAGTTTTTTGTGCGTCATCTCCTCGTACCCTGCATGGTCTGTGTGGTGATGGATGGCCATGGCCATTCATTGTAGTGCCTCCTCGACTAGTTAATAGATCATTATTTTTTTGCCAATCTTTCTCACACCGTCCATTAGCTGTCAGCCCGGCCATTATTGTGTGTAAAATATGTATCTAAGCTGTGGTTGATGAGCATTCATTTCACCAGTGACATTTTCCCCTTCGTGCTAATGCCCGGAAAGAAAAAATAAAGATGGGTGTTTCTTTGCAATAGGTTTTACCAAAGATCTGTCTGTCCGTCCGTCTTTCTGCCCTCCTGTTCATATATCTGTCTGACTCACACTATGTGATGAATTCCCTCCACTGCTCATATTTGAGGGAAGGTGTATGGTGTAGGAGAATGGGTTTTAGAGAGGAATAGGTAAATCCCAAGTGAATTTCCTCTGTGTGAGGCCCAGAGTTGTGGCAAAGTCACAGATTATTAGGCCATCTGGCTTCCAAACACAAAACTGCAATTACATTGAGTTGTGGTGGTATGAGAGTTTTTTCTTTTTAACAGTTTTTCTGACATTTTAAATGTTTTTATATAGCAGGGTGCCTCTTGACCAGGGCTCTTATTAGCTGCTTGGTAAGATGGCAAATGTGTGGCAGTACACGCCTACTCTTAAAAAAGTATGGATGAAAACAGTTTCTCCTCTCTTTTATGGGGTTCCTGGTGTGTTTTGCATGAATAAAACTCAATTAGTCCTAATCAGTCCGTGATTTACGGTGCCATAAAATAGTCTTTCAATCCAGCTGCAGATTTATTTTTATTTGCCACATTGACTATCCTTTCTGGTTGCACCCCTGGGATAATTTCCCCGTTTTATGCAAGTGAAATATTAGTGTTACCTTTACCCCTCACACCTTCCCTCTGTCACATCCCTTCAGATGTTTATTTTAGTTCTGTTTACATACAGTATTTGTCCAACCTAGCTGCATTTACAGTGACAAAATTTCAGACAACTGAGAAAGTAAACATATTGGTCCTTCTCCATTCTTGCCTTCAATTTTTTTTTGGTGTAGAAAGGTAAAGAATTCCCAAAGAACTAAAGCATGAGGGAACACACTATTAGGTGGTTAATGTAGGGAATTCTTTAAGTCCTGTAAAGCGAAAATGTTCTGACTTTGGCTCACCACACAGAAATGCCTAATACAGCCCCTAGCCAAATTTAAATTATTTAAAAAATCGCTAAGTACATGAAATTGTGCGTCAAAATTGCAAAAAAAGTAAGCCTTATTCTCAGCTCTAAAATGCAGTGGGCGTGTCCACTAATGCCACCGAAACCACGCCCAATTGGTTACGTGCACTACATTCTGAAATACGCTGGTGAGCATACCAACTTCCGGTTTGCTTCTGCTACTTATGTCTACCTCAGATGCTGAGCAGATGACAGGTATATCTTCCCAAAAATGTAATTTTAGCTATAGCTGATATTCCCACGAATTGGCTCTTAACCGTAAATGATGTTCACAAGATTTGTCTCGATTACCTGTTACTTATGTTTGTTCATTGCACTCTTAATGAGACATTTGGTGCTCTGGCGAGAAAGAAGAGGGTTTCAGATTAGCAACACATTTCTAGCCGTTTGCTCTGGTGACTGTGATGAACTGGCTTTAAGCGAAAAACAACTAATGTGTAAATACTACATAACTTCAAAAACCGTTTCATCAAAGTAAAATTTGATCTATGCATGTTTGAATATTATTCAATATCATCTTTCCTACCCTCTTGGCGTCATTTGCACTCGCAAGACCATCACTTCTGTAGCTGCAATCAGCTAACCACATCTAAGAAAACCAAAACAGTGTAGCAGTACTAGCTAGTTGCATGATGGTATGTAACAGTAAATTCAATACAGAAACAAAACAAAGAAAATCTGGCCCTGGTTGTAAAAGCCAGCTAATTGAAAGCTAACTTAATTGATGGCTCTCTAACCAAAATTGTGAGCTATTTAACGTTGCTACTGCTTGATGATGAAAAAAAAAGCTAGCTCTAGATGTAAATCTAATAAGGATATTTTGGTTTTGCAACACCGATGAAATCTGCGGAGGATTGCTGAATGCACCTTTAAGCACCGATGTCTGAGGTATACGCAGGTATTAAAGTGGATACTGTCGTAGAGAGAGAAACTTAACCGCGACGGTCATCGTATATCTCTGAAGAGATCCCCGAAGCATGAAATAAAAACATGTAGATTTGTTTAATACTTGAGTTCTTAAGAGAGCGAGAAAAACATTTTTAGGATGAAATACCTGTAATCTGCTCAGCATTTGAGATAAACAGATAAGTAGCAGAAGCAAATCAGATGTTGTCAAGCACACAGGAGTATTTCAGAATGTAGTCAGCGCCATCTTCTGCAACTAGCCAATCGCAAGGGGCAGCTTCTCTCAGCACCGTTTCAAAAGAACATCCTGGCCAGGGAAAAGGAGCCTCATCTAATAATTTAATGGAATGCTGACATACCGCCATTACATATTTGAGCCACCGGAGCCGGAATCCAGTTTGAAGCAAGAGGATACTGACCTACCTGAAAATCATAGAAAAAAACTTTTACCTGGGTACTTCAAAAAGACTACCCAAAAGTAAAAACACTGGAGCACACTTTATAAGTCTGCACGTTTATTGAGGGGAATAGATGACTGACGTTTCGACTAGCGTCTTCCTCAGAATCATCTGAATACAGGAAAGGGAGGGGTATATATACCCTCCCACATAAGTAAAATTGACAGCCAAAAATAGGGAAAGTGTATTTACACAAAACCAATCATTTCAATAAGAGAATATATAGAAGAGAGAGAAAAAAAAAAAAATATACAAATAATAATAATAGTTTGAACCAAATGACATTTCCCCAATGGCAGTATTACAATGTACATATATTTACATGCTCAAAAATACCTGATATAGGCTGGGTGGATCATTCACTCCCCCAGAAGTTGCTGCATTTAAAGTGAAAATCCAAAAGGCTTCCCTACGGAGTAGTTTATTAATAATATCTCCTCCCCTGGGGGATGGTGTAACTTTTTCGATACCTATGAATTTCAGGGAGGAGACCGAGCCATGATTAGCTTCCAAATAGTGACGTGCCATAGCATAGTCCAGATTTTTATTACGAATGGCAGTTTTATGTTCGCCAATTCGTACCTTGAGTGCCCGTTTGGTCTGACCTATATAAATTAAACCACAAGGGCATTTCAGCATATATATCACGTGCGTAGATTGGCAATTGATGAATTGTTTTATCTCATATTTTGTTCCATTGAGGGGATGATGAAAAAACTTTGTTTTGTTCGAATTCGAACAGTGGGCACAGTGACCGCAGCTGAAAAAACCAGTCGGTGGGCCCGGTAGCCAGGTGTTGGGTATTGTAGGAGGCATAAAATTATGTACTACATAATCTTTAATGTTGCGCGATCTTTTAAAAGATACAAGGGGAGGATTAGCCGAAATGTCTTTTAGAGACGGTTCATTTGTAAGGATGTTCCAGTGTTTAAGGATAATATTTTTAACTCGTCCAGCGTACGGGTTATATTCCGTGGAGAAGCAGACCCGTGTGGCTTCATTAGTTTTTGGCTGTTTAACCAGCAAAGTAGAGTGTTCGGTGCGTTTGGCTCGGTTGAGTGCCCGATCAATATCAAACTTTCTATAGCCTCTTTCTAGAAACCGTTGCTGCATCTCCGTGGCTTTTAGTTTGAAACGCAATCATATCATTCTTCCATTTCGGCACGTAAGCTATATTAACTAACAACCAAGCCAAATAAAGTCAGGCTATCAACGAATAGAACAAATTCTAGAACAGAACATATTTCGTCTCGTTACCAGATAGTTGTATCTGTTGGTACAGTGTTTCTCATGTAATTATTCTATTTGTGGTGGTAGCTGACCAGGTTGTTGGGGGATTTAGCCAGTGAAAACCTCGGCTGTTAACTGAAGGCCCATCTCTGAAGCTTCTGTGGGGAGGCAGAGGGACTGCGGGCTTCCCTACCTAGCTAGGAAGTGGCAAGCATAACGTCACTTCAAACAAAGTTGAAGTACAATTCTGCAAAAGTATGTTGCCACTTTAATTCTTCTCATTTGTTCCAATAAACAATAACTTCACCAAATACAGACATATTTATGTATTTCAAGCCAGTGTAATCTCAGTAACTTTCGACATTCTAATTAACTTTAGACAAAACTTTATTTTAGCACCACAGATGCCATACACCAGTTGAATATAAAAAAGATTCATTGAAATCGATTAAGAACTGCAAACGTTTTACTGCATTTTTTATCCAAAAAACAAGCAGCACCCCTGTTAACTAGTTAGCTCGCCTGAATTTTTTACAGGTCAGTATAGCCCTGTGCTGTAAAGCAATAAATTGAAGTACGGCAGCAACAGGCCAAGGCTGTCAATGCGGCTACGTCTACGTGGCTAAAAAATTTAAAATCACGTTAAGGAGTGGCAGATCATACACAATTAAGTGCAGTTATGATAGAATAACTACTTAGTTAACTAGCTACCATAATTAAATTATATGCGCGCAACAACTTACCAGAAAACTCTTTGAGGGGCACTGTAGCTAACGTTACTGCCAAAGGGGGTGCCAGATGTCAGCGGTAGGGAGGGATTAAGGGAGGGGAGATAGTCAGTTTGGCTGCATTTACCAATAACAGTGGATTACTAACGAATCCCAGCTGTCTCCAAGGAAAGTTTGTGAAAGTACTCAGTGTAAAATGTACACCACTTAGAGGAGTGTCGGTGGTGAACCTCAGTTCTCAATCAACCTGGCTCTTCACCTTCTCTTCATGTATTCATTTTTAGCTTACATTTACGTCTGTAAACTTTGGTCTTCTTCTCCGAAACTGCTTGACGGATTGTTCTGAAATTTTTTGTGGATGTTCCATATCAAGATGGGACTAAAGTTTGTTCAAGGCTTTTGAAAATTTTAAAAATGGAATTTTTGAGAAATTTTGAAATTTTTGTTACAATGGAGCCTTATGGGAGGGAAATTTTTGATGGGCTATATCTTTGAAACAGTAAGAGATAAGGTCATAATTACTATTAACCTTAAATAGGAAGTCATATAGGGGCTTCAATTTGGCACCCTGACCTTTGACCTCATATGATCTTGAAAGATCAAATTCAAGGTCATGGAATTTCATTGGCCTATATCTTCGAAACTACTGGACGGATTGTTCTGAAATAATGCATAGGGGGGCGCTAGTGAGATGATTGAAGTGTAGATGTGGTTTTTTCGAGCGCCTCGTGGCACATGGTTTTATTGTTTAATGACTGCTTTTTTGATTATCAAACTCTTTAATTTTTACAATTAAACCTTTGCTATTTGCTTTACGTTCATGCCGCTAAAAGTGTAATGTCGATATGCCAAGTAAAGCTGCACAAGGCGGAAAGGGAGCTGCTCGCCCACCAGCTAGTGCTATTGTTAGCCATGACCAAGCTAGCATGGAGCCTTTAGATATGTCCTCAGTTAAAGAGGAAGACGAACTTCCACTCATGTAGCAAAAAATGTCAAACAAGCTGGGTCATCCTATAAAGCGAGGTAAAGTCTTTGCGCATTTAAAGTCACTGAAATCAGATGTTATTTTTTTTGCAAGAAACGCATATTAAAGCTACTCAGCATAGGAAACTTAGGGTTAATTGGATTTCACGGGTGTATCAGGCACCTTTCACATCTAAGGCCAGAAGCATTGCCATTCTTTTTCGAAAAACGGTACCCTTTCGTTTACATTCATCTATAATTGATCCGAATGGTAGATTTATCATTTTAATGGGTCATATTGATTTACTTCCCGTTATATTGGTAAATATCTAATATCTACACTGAAGATCTGGGTTTTTTTTCGTAAGGCATTTGATTTGATCCTGGATGACGAAATAAGTAATATACTGATTGGGGGTGACTTTAATTGTTATCTGGATCCTGATTTGGATAGGTTTTCTTCTGCCTCCCCACCCAATATTTCTGCTGTGCTACTCTTAACAATTTAATGCAGACAAAGAAAGTAGTGGACATTTGGAGACTGCAGCACCCATCTGATCGCGATTACCCTTTCTATTCTCATGTACATCGATCGTATACACGGATTTATTATTTTTTGGTGGATTCAAGATTAATTTCGAATATTGAATACACCTATTTTGAATATTGACAAGAACCCCTGGATCCCCACGGGCAAAGTGCTAGTAACATTGTAATATCCGAGCACAGTCCCGTCACTCTCAACCTTAAATTGTTCCTCCCTAAATGAGTTTATAGTTGGCACTTTAATCCCTTTTTGCTATGAGATCCGGCATTCAAAGAATTTATTATGAAGCACATCACACAGTTCCTTGAGACCAATGATAATGGTGAGGTGAATGATTCAATATTGTGGGAAACAGTAAAAGTTTATATGAGAGGACAAATTATTTCTTATGAAGCCAGTAAGAAAAGGGATAAGCGTAGTAGATTGGATGAAATTAAGAAGCAATTACCAGACGCTGAACAGGCTTATAAAAACTCCCTGTGCCAATCAGATTACAATAATATTCTTAAATTAAAATAAGAATATAATTCTATCCTGGGAGAACAAATTGGTAACATATTACTCAAACTTAAACAGAGACACTTTGAGTTTGGTGACAAACTGCATAACCTATTGGCAAGGCAGTTAAAGGGAGAACAAGCAAAATGAGCTATTTATAAGATAAAGTCCAAATCTGGTACGGTGCTCACTGACTTAAGGGATATCAACGAACGAGTCAGGGAATTCCATTCTGAAATTTATACTTCCAAATCAACAGCAATACAAGAACAACTCTATGTCCGCGGACGTCTACAGCTACTCGAAGGGGTTTAACAGCCAGTAGGCTGTAACTGTATACTTATAATTATCACTGCTATCCAACATGTCCAATGACAGCTAGCGATGCCTACCTGTTTGTCGTACCATTCCTGGATGTCACCTTCATCAAAGTGTTTAATACCCTGGTGTAAACGCTTGTTGTTTCTGCCACTCTTCTCCATGATGTGATCATACACATGAAGAAATTTAATTGGGGGTATTAAATCAGTGGTCGAGTCGGTGATATATCCGACCTCCTCGAAGGCTGCGGTAGCGCTTATAGTCTCGTTCATGGGGCCTGTATTTTCTTTCGTGAGGCTCTGTTCATCAACAATCGCTTCAATCAGTTCAGCCTTTTTCATTCCCACGCAGTTTATGTTCAAATCCTTGCACATCTGCCATAATTCTTGCACTTTAACCCGTGATATTGCTTATTACTCGCTAACATAGGTTTTGACAGACGCTATGACACTTCTTCTTGCCATACAAACTTCTTCTACATATACGCAAAACAAATCTCGCGCTTACTCCGAAACGGTCTACTAACCTTCATTTAAAACAAGTGAATTTTGTGTTGAATCTTTTGATTTTGATTACCTTTTGCGGTGATGTGGTGTATAATAGACCCTCACCAGGCCTAATTTGGGACCATTTTGGGCCAACTTAGATTGGACTCCACTTTCACGATTTTTCCATATTGGTCAACTTTTAGGGTATTCTGGGCCAAAATATCACCATTTTGGGTCGCCAGTGATCATTTGGGACCATTTCAGACCAACTTCGACCAGACTCAATTGTCATACATTTTTTTTTTATTTTGGTCAATTTTTTTGGGTGTTTTGGGCCAAAATGTGACCTTTGGGGTCACCAGGGGTCATGTGGGAGCATTTCCGGCCAACTTTGAACTGGGTCCACTTTCACAAGTTTTCAATTTTGATCAAGTGCTCTGGGTCAAACTACAACCCATTTGGGTCACCAGGGCTCATTTCGGGCCAACTTTGATCCAGTCCTCCTTTCACAATTTTTTTTATTTTCAAAAACTATTTAGATATTTGAGGCCAAAATACAATCCTTTTCAGTCACCAAGGGTTATTTGGAACCTGTGACCATTTCAAGCCAACTTTGATCTGCCTTCAGTTTCAGAAATCTTCAATGCCTGTAAACATTTTGGCCATTTTCTGCCAAAGACCCTTTTGGATCACTAGGACCCACATTGCGGACGAGTCTGGCTCGGATCTGGCGTCAAGCCGGCACTGCTGGGCGACTGCTGGCATGGCAAGTGGTATGTTGACTGGATGTGGGCCAGGTCTGGCAATGATGGCACCGTTTCTGTGATGGCATGCCACATGTGAGCCAATTGTATGCGAACTGGCCCTGTGCTGGCCCATCTGGGCCACAACAGGGCCGTCATTCTTTATGTATGTGGGCCAGAATTGGGCTGTAAAAGTGCATTATTTGGGCCAGAACTAGGCCAGACCAATTTTGCTATGTAGGGAGTAATATTTTTACCAATATATTTCACATTTGGGTACCAAAGAGTTTGAACATTTTGAATATTCTTTGCAGTCTGAATAGCCATGTAAGCTACGAAGTCTGTAGACTTTTATTCAGAAATTGGAATAGGGTGACCGAGGCTTTTTTTAATTCCCACATGAAGGAAAGATACATTTTTGGGACACTGAAGGTGGCAAATCTGACTTGCTGGCTGGAAAACTGAACACTGGTAACTTAACTAGCTACTTAGCTGATACTGCATGGGTGATAGAAGCTGCTTTGTGATGCACTCTAGATTTATATAGTGGGGGGGCGGGATTATGTTAAGGATTACATCAGTGCATCATCAAGCCATGTTTTAGCCCTGCCCAGAAAATCCAGAAAATAAAATTGGTGAAGAACTGCTCAATGATCTAACTCCACAATTCAGTACTAGATTAGTGTGCAGCCTTTTCACGTTTTCAGCAACTATTTCCTAGCATGCATAATGTGTTTAGAAGCAAATCACTGATTTAATTTTACTTCGACTTTAAATGGTCAACTTGCCCATTTAACATGATTTGCATCTCTGTCATCTCCCTAACTTGGACAGATGGTCAAGGTATTTTCATGCTTTGTGCATAAAGTTATGTATGTGCTTTGTCTTACATTCACAGAATGCACACACAATTTTTTCCATTGATTGCAGCAGTGAAGTCAAATGTCTGCAAATTCCTTCTCTGTCTCTCAATTTTATTGTTTTGACCTCAGTAATATTTTCATAGCTTTATCACAGACCAAAAGACCATCATCCATTCTAGCAGGCTAACGTAAGCTAAAGTCATGTGCAAAAATACGCCCCCATGTGTAGTTTTTGAGTTCAACATATTTGAAGATCCAGATATTTGATCTTCATTTCAATAATATTGACAGATTAAGGTGATACAACAAGTGTCATGCAAGGTTTGCATTTGAGTATAATTGTAGCCCCCAGCTACTATGGATTCATGCTTGTTTTCTCTGCCGCCGCCTCGTCTGCATCGGTTGACACTTCCTTGTGGAGGCTGTAAAGGCTGTAATTTTTGACTGATTACGTATGGACATGTGTTATACTTAAGTGATGATCCTTATGAAAAATTACCACAAAATACTACAGTAAAAATACTACAGTTTTCTAATTCGTTTCGGAATTACTATAGATATACTATGTACTATAGTAACTCTGTAGTTTACTATAGTGATGCTAAAGTAAATCTCAAAAGTCAAACTCTACTATAGTAAACTAGAGCAATGATGTTCAATTACTATAGTATATTTGGAACAAACTATAGTTTACTGTAGTAAACTATAGTTAACAATAGTAAATTTTTATAAGGGGACACCTATCGATTTTGGTTGCCACGGCGACAGTATTGGCCGAATAATGTGCAAAAAAGGGGAGAAGCAGGCTTTCGGGGGCTACACCCATGCGGTTGCAGGCGAGGTGCACCAGATTTATCTCAACTTCAATTTAGAATCAGAAGCATCAGATCACTGAGTTTGACATACACCACTTGAAAGAAATTGCACAAAAGGAGGTGTGGCAGGAGGAAACCTTTGCTGTCCAGAATGAACATTAGTGCAGGACTAAAGTTTCTTGGTGAACTCCCCCGTCAAAGATAAGGACTTCTGGGACAATGTGCTCCAGAGAGAAGAATCAAAAATATAATGTAGTTAAAGTCTTCCAGACGCTGGGATATTATCAAGAAATTGCTCCGCAGACAGGATTATTGGATACACACTCTTAATTGTGTGGAACCTAATGGGTTAAATGAGTGCCTTAATCTCCCATTTTCTGTCACTTCTGTATGCATATATCGAGGGTTTGGAGCACAATGGTGATATGTCCAAATTTTGTGATTTTGAGATTTTTACCTCCTGTCACACATTTCTATCAGCTAATTCTTAGAGCACAATAATTATATGTCCATGTGCCTCAGTTTTAAACAGAATTCACATTTTCATTTTGTCATATGTCCAACAAAATCTGCTTATATGAATTAAACATTGATATTTTGATGAATAAACATGAATAGCATACAGAATCATCTGTCTTCCATTGCAAACCAACTTAACTTCAATCTATCATCATTGTGTTATGTCGCATCAGGTGCTAGAGTTGTTGGAGCACGGAGGTGACATGTCCATCTTGGCAATTTTGGCCATGATGTCGCAGTACCACACTTATGAAAACTTACATGTTCACTATACTTCTGAACCATGCAGTAAAAGAGTGACTGACATAAAAATGATGTACCTGATTTAATAGAACATTTGCAAACCTAAAAATCAGTTTTCCTTAAAACCTCTAAAATGGACATATAACCATTGTGCTCCAAACCCTCGATATTATGCTGTTGTGCTGAATCAGTTTTTTTTTTTTTGTTTTTCTCTCTCTTCCTCAGTGGAATTTGCCAAGATTTCATGCAATTTATTGTCATTATATGTGGAACCTCTGCTATCACTTAGTACACATGCGCACTTTTCACTGAGTAATTGATGGGAGGGTGATCATATACCTCCCGGTGAGGAATCCTCTTTTAGGTGTCCTCTTTTTTTTTTTTTTTTACTTTGAATGAGACGTCATTCAATGTTGAAACATCAGTACCCCCTTTTCAATAACTGTGTCTTTTTTTCTGAGCTATAGAGCACTCTAGCTCTCTTATTTCAGGCAGGCCCAGTGAAATGGTCCGGGTAAGGAGTTCTGCTATAAAAATTATACATTCATTGCGGCCTCAAAACAGCCAATTTGTATGTGCTCACATTTTAGTCAGCTAAATCATGATAATATGGCAAATTAAATGGCAAACATTTGTGAATCTGGGAGGATGTACTGCATTATCTGTTATTGGGTAGACTTTCTGTAATGGCCAGCGATCCTTTGATAATGGCGTTGGCTATCAATCTAGGCTCTGGCTGAGTGGTTTTACCTGTATTTAGAGATAACGCCTTCTTCAATGAGATGTCAGGGTTTATTGTATTGCAATATTTTATCCGTTCCAGCCCTCAGTGGATTAGGAGGATGGGTAATTCAGTAAATTGCATAAACTAGCCTACATTAAGGAAGCCAAGACATTAGGCCTCATCAACCTTGCAGATTGCTCCCTCTCTCTCTCTCTCTCTCTCTCCCTCGCTCTTTTTCTGACAGTCACACATTTTCAATGTCAAAAATGTTTCTCTTGGGTTCCAAAGATGATTGATAAAACTGACTTAAGTCTGACAGCAAGGCGTATTATTACGAGTAGGTCATTGCTACTAAAAAAAGAAGCACATAAGATTTCTGGAATACCATGCAATATTATACTATTTACCTTGTAATTATTTGTATTTATTGAATTTTTTTTCTTTTTTCTCGATGAGTGGACTTAATGAATATGTAATGCAAAATGAGCTTGCATGTAATTGCAGCATGTAACTAAGCAGAAGGGCTGAAACCTTTTTGTTTTTGTGGTGGTTTATCAAGGGTTCAAGCCCAAAGGGCAGAAACCCTGTTGATTTTTTGCTGGTTTACTACTTTTCTTTAGAGATACTTGTGCAAATCTGTGAGATGGTAGATGGTGGAGACATCTTGCCAGTTGACTGAAAGTTGTGTGAAAGTGCTGCCCTAATAATATGACCCCAGTCAGCCTTGGCTGATGGGGACAATATAATGAATGCATTTACATTTTGGCACATAACTCCTCAATCGTGTGGCCTAAAAACATTTGTTTTTGTTTTTGTTTTTTTTTAGTTTTTTGATTCCTTGGCTCAAGACAAAAAATATATATTTCAGATCTAATCTGCAGTTGGCGAAATTCATTCTTTGAATTTTTTAAAAAACACGTTTTTGACATTTCCTCCTTAACTGTATGTCCGATCGCCACCAAATTTTAACGGGATCATTATTGGACTAAACTTTGACAAAAATTGCATTAAACTTGTGAATAGCTTAGCTATGGATCAAGATATTGAGAAAGGAAATAAAAAATGGTACAACCAGTTGTTCTTTTTTTCTATGTCAAAAGGCAAAATTTTGCCCCATTTTAGCACTGGGTGGCACTATGAAAAGCAAACGTAAAAATACCTGAGTCTTTTCAACCTTTTAACCAAAATGGTTCTTATTTTGCATACTTTATCATTATGTAAGTTTCCAATATTCTGTATGTTTAGATTGTGATTGGGTATTATCATGCAAAATTTGGAGTGAGATGGTCATTGAAGGGGCGTTATAGCAATTTGTATATATCAGTGAGTGTACTCTCGGCTGTGGGTGATGCAAAATCCTAAGCATTATTGGGTCCAGCTCTTTTTGATAAAGAACTTTGCTTCTGGAACCAATACTAGCATTCCAATTGATTTCCCACCATTTTGAAATTTTTTGACAGACTTGTCATTACCTCTTGAACTGTCAGTCCAATAGCTAAAAGATTTTCTGTGAATCTTTATTGGACCAAACTATTTAAAAAAAAAAAAAAAAGTTGGATAAAGCCTGGAGATATCTTATTTAGTTCTCGAGATATTGACCAATGAAAAGAGAGAGTGGCTTAGCACCTGAATAGACCAAAATAAACCATTGGGCTATTCATCACAAAACTTGCAGGATATGTCCACATTTTTTTTTTTCAGAAAAGGAGAAAATGGGTACCTAGGCTATGTCTATGGCAGGTTTTTATACCCATCAAACCTTCCTGCAATAGTGCATTGTGATCTTTAGATAACTGGGGCTCAATTTTCAGCAGTTTTAGAATGTAATGGAGAAATCTTACGATAGATAAAATTGTACTAATCATAATATGTTTTACTAATGTATTCAGACTCTTTAAAAAGGTTAACGTAAACAACACTGTGTTGTGATGGTGTTCACAGCTGCCCTTTGTGACTGCTGTCACTCCGCTTAGCTGCCACCAGGCATTTTCCCCTCTGCTCTTTTTTCCTGGTAGAATATGTGTCCTCCTTTATTTTGACAACCAGGTTTGCAAAACTGAGTATTTGGCATTTTCTGTGGCTTGAAGTATCAACGTACTAAAAAAGCTGAAGAAAGTCTAAACTTCACTGTGATTGCCACTCTTCCTGCATTATTTCTGTTCTTCCGTATACCCTGTATGCTCGTACTTCCACCCCGCGGCCTAGTGGCAAACTAATTTTATACGAGTCTCCCATTGGATCAATCACCTGAGAGCAGCTCTTCCTTATGTTGACGTTATCATGCTTGCTAGTTAATTCTCAGAAGAAAGTCCTTGAAAATTACTACCTTAAAGATTAACGACACAAACAGTTCTGGCGATGCTTGCTTCTATTATGTTCCTTTTTTTCCTCCCCGTTTAGCGACGCACCTGATATGTTTAATATTTTTTTACTCAAGGTCCAACTGCAATTCAAAAGCAGACTTCAACCATTTAGACTTGCCTTATATGGTACGTTATACACTAGCACAAATTATTAACACTAGTAAGCTGAATTAGCAACATGTATCACGTCATGATAGTTAGGCGCCCATTCTATAAAGTTGTCAGCTTGTGGCTGTTGGGTCAGGAGATGCAACAGGTTTATTATTGTCTTACAAAAGCATCTTTTGTTTATTATGTTGTAACTATATAGCCAGTAATGAAGAGATGACAGAGCCACATTTTGCCGCATTTGAATAGATAAAACAAAAAAAATAAAATAAAACAAACAAAAAAAAAAATCATATAATGCTTGTTCACTGCCCTTGCTAACATTTTGCACCCTTGCCAGATACTTAGTTCGCCTATCCCTGGGGCCGGATATTGCAAAGGGGGACAATTGGTACCTTTCGGTAAATTTATGGGCAACTCTGTCACCTTGTTGGTATATTAAAATCGATGACCTGGATCAAAATAACTGCAAGAAATTGTAGGCCTCATGAGGCCCAAAATGTAGAATCTGCAGTGAACTCCTATTACTGTCAGGTTCAGAATCTCGCAGGCTATTCCGGTCTAAAACTAAGAGCTTGTCTTTGAGAATCACTAATCCAGAGATATCACCCATTTTCCTGCGTATAATATTGGAGATGAATATTCACATCAAGGCAAAATAATTTAATCTTTATTTGAAAAGCTCTGAAAAGTAAGCTTGAGCAGAACAGATCTTCATGATAAAACCCATGTCTGAGAAAAAAAATTAATCTTTTGCCAGAATGCTTGAAGGGCATGGAGTCAGTTTGATTGGTGTTAAACGCTGATGCACGTTCAGAAAATTCTGGTTTAAGCTAGTCTTAGAAGTCACCATGCAATCAAATGGGGACTTTTTCCATCTTCAGTGGGTGTGCACGGTCATATTCAGTGTGTTTTAACCATAGATATTGAACCATAAAAATTCTGCTTTGTTCAATATGTCTAATCAAAGTGGGCTGTGATTTTCCCTGTACTGTAGTAAAAATTTCATGTACAAAATCTTGTAAGAGCTAAGACTTTTCTCAGGCTATGATGTCACAAGGCAGGGAATTTTTGAGACTGCCCTACCCCCTTCGCCAACAGAACGAAAACCGTTAGCCATTGCCAACCAATAAAATAAGGCTAGGCTACTTGCACCTCCAACTCTGGACACACCTCTCAACTTTACGCATCCCTGCCCTGCAAAGTACATCATATTCTCAGTAAGTGAGATGCCCTATATATGAAGAGCTTAAATGCAAAACGCTCTATATCCATTTTTATTGTTTTGAGAAAATCAATATTTTTTAATGAGCTTTTTAATTGGAATCCAATAACTCCAAATCCTTTGATATCGACAGAGTATGACACAGACAATTGATGCGCAAGTTCATGGAAATCTAACTTTATTAGAACTTTGAAAAAAATACAAACTTTAATTGATTTGTCTTCAAAATGCTCCGTACACCCACTTTTCTGCAAAATGCTCCATATCCATGGAAGTGTCTTTGATCACAAAATGTGCTACAGTCCAATAATTGCAGGACCTAGTGTTTCAATTCTCAGTCTCAGTAATCTCCAGTGTAGTTAGATCATTTCATACCAAAATTAGTCATCTCTGTCACTTTCATCACTACCATTCACTGGCCCACCTTGGGCATTAGCCATTCTTGGGTAGAATGCCCTAACATTCTTGTTCACACCAATGCTATCTATCAGTTTAAGCACATTGGTTTTCTTTACCTCTTTCACACAACTGACCATAGGAAGAGCACGGGGCCTAAAGTTAGTCCAGTTCTTACCCTTTTGGAGCAAATTATGGTGTCAAAATTCACCATAGTGTTGGATTCCTCCTATGCTTTCTACCTACTGGTGACAGTTCAACAGGCTCCTCTTATTTCATCAAAGTCATTCATTTTCACATTTAAAATTGACCAAAATAGATCAAAAAGCCAGAAACAGCCTTCAATCCATGGGCATAGCCATCTTGAAAAAACTTCTAGAAAGCTTGTGATTGGCTGATTGGATATGGAGCATTCTGACAGCAAAAATGGTTGGCATATGATGCATATTTCATCAAAGGGCAATTTTGAACATGCCTAATACAAGGCATAGGGAGCATTTTCACTAAAAGCATGTGGCTACTTGGATTTCTATTACCATAAGCTTGGGAATAGAGGTCTTAACACAATTTTGACAAAATGGTGTATAGAGCATTTTGCATATAAGCTATATATATATATATATATATATATACTATTCAAAAAAAGTAGGGGATATTGGATTTACAAGTACCATGAAATGCAGATCATGAGGTCAGGAAGGAAACAAATGACATAAAAACATTAAGGAAACATTTGTCAATTTATTCGAAACCCTGTGTACAGTCAGTAAAGGACAGATTCTCCAGAATAAGGGTCGACACAAACACAGGGTCACACAGCAAATTTACCACCATTGTGAAACAGAGTGAGTAGCGGGTAAAACCCCCTCGGTTGGCTAGACAAGCTCGAATTCGGCGTGGCATACTCCTAACGAGACGTCCCAGGTCATTTTGGGGAAGGTTATTCCATTCCTGTTGCAATGCTGCAGCAAGTTCTTGGACATTGGCAGGAGGTTGTTGACGTTGGCGTGGCCGCTGTCCAAGCATGTCCCAGACATGCTCGATGGGGAAAGGTCCGGACTGAGTGCTGGCCATGGTAATGTGGTGATATTCTGCTGCTGGAGGTAATCTGTAACGATCCTGGCCCTATGACATCTGGCATTGTCATCTTGGAAAATGAAACGGAGTCCTTGGGGTGCCAAGATGTTGTCCCGGTAGTACTGCCCTGTGACACGTCCAGCAACAACATGCAAGTCTGTTCTGCCGGCAGCAGTGATGCCTCCCCACACCATTACAGATCCACCCCCATACGGATCATGTCTAATGACGTTAACGTCATGGAAACGTTCGTTACGTCGGCGCCAAACCTTCCTGCGTCTGTCAAGGAAGTTCACAGTGAACCTCGACTCATCTGAGAACATTACGTTGTTCCATCGGCGATTATCCCAGCGTTGATGATGACGACACCATTGGAGTCTGGCCCTAATGTGACGATCCCTCAAACAGGGAATGACACGAGGACGTCGGGCGTGTAAGTGAAATCTGTGCAGACGATTCCTGATGGTCTAGCCACTCACTACCAAGCCAGTATCCCTTTGAAGTTGAGACCTTATCTGATTTGCTGTTACCATACGATTTCTCAAGACAATAGTGCGGATGAATCTGTCCTGAGCCTGAGTTGTTGCCCTTGGTCGACCGGATCGTGGTCTATCCTGAACAGACCCTGTAGCACGATGTCTGGACCACAATCTGCTGATGACAGACTGGGAAACATTCATTGCCCTTGCCACAACGACCTGTCTTGTGCCAACCTGTAGCATGCCAAGGGCACGTAACCTCTCCTCCTGTGTTAGACGGCGCATGGTCTCTGTTTAATTAACGACTTCAACCACTGATAATCTGATGCTTTCTCTTCAAAATCTTCCTTTACAGTGGCTCTAACCTTCCAATTCAGAGTCATGCAAATTTGTGGCACAACCCCCTTGATCATCAATAGCATCCCGTGCAGATCGTGAGAGTGTCATTGATGTGTTTGGGTGATGAATTTCTTTGGAAATGCTTCCTCAGTAAGAAACTATACAACATGGTTTCGTATCCCTTTGTATATGTGAAAATTTTGATCTCAAAATAAAATATCCCCTACTTTTTTTTGAATAGTGTATATATATATATATATATATATATATATATACTTGTGTGTATATATATATATATATATATATATATATATATATACTTGTGTGTATATATATATCAGTGGCAGCTCATGAACTGGCAACAAGGGAGGCTCAAACAATCCCTTAAAATTAATGATTGGTCACGACCTGTTTTCAATCATTCATTTAAATTACCATTACAGAAACTCCGAAAACTCTCAACATTATCAGGTGTGGCCAATTTTCATTTAGAACGCAAACCGATTACGACTCCGGACTTCTCATGCTTTTCTTTTCTTAGCGGTTGGAAGCAATGCATGTGTTTTGCGATCGTTAAAATGAAATTAGATCATTTAAAACGTCTTTATGCAATTCCATTGCTTCCAACCCCTCCACACACAAGGACTTCAATTCTGCACAAGAATCTCTTGCATACGCGTTGATTGAATAATTACTGACCACAGCAGAGGAACATAAATATGACACTTAAACTCACACCGAATGCGTTGGAGTTGACAGGTGTGCGTTATAAATGAAAACTGGCCACACCTGATAATGTTGAGAGTTATCAGAGTTTCTGTAATGGTAATTTAAATGAATGATTGAAAACAGGTCATGACCAATCATTCCTTTTAAGGGACTGTTGCCAGTTCATGAGCCGCCACTGATATATATATAGAAGATGATTCTAATGTCTTGTGGTAGGGCATCTTGTACAGCACAATTAAGCCAGACAAAAACTTTTGGCAGTAAAATGGCTCCACTGGTCATTTACCAGCAAGATGGTATTTATGAGCTTTGCTGCCTTTGGTATTCGAGTCGATATAATATTTAATACCCAGATCCCTCCATTTGAAATGCCAAGGGAATTAATAAAGTCAGATTATTGGCTTTACAGTAATACTGAAATGCAATTACTTGTCATGAGAATGGAGCATCTGCTTGCAGCTGCAGTAGGTATAATATTACTTTTATCTTATTATTATTCATTTGTTGTTGTGATTCACAGTGCCAATATAAATTTAACAAAATTTGAAATATTTGCACCACAAAATCATGGAACTGTATAAAAAATTATGGAGTAACATACATCCCTGTTTCCAAAAAAAGTTAGGATGCTGTGTGAAATGTAAAGAAAAACAGAATGCAATGATTTTCAAGTAATTTAAACTCTATAATTTACTGGCAATAGTACAAAGACAACATATCAGATGTTGAAACTGAAGTTTTTTTTTTTTTTTTGAAAAAATATCCGCTCATTTTGAATCTAATATCATCAACACATTTCGAAAAAGTTGGGATGAGGGCAACAAAAGACTGGAAAAGTGGTATAATGTTACAAAAATACATCTGGTGGAATATCTAACGGTCAGTTCGGTTAATTAGCAACAGGTTAGTAACATGATGGGTATATAAAAAATTTAAGAAGTAATGGTGTCAAGGGCTTCTCCACTCTGTTAAAGACTGTGAATAAAAATTAATGAATAATGTTTCTCAATGTAAAACTGAAAAGAATTTGGTGATTTCATTCTCTGCAGTTCACAATATCAGTAAAAAAAAATTCTGAGAATCCGATGAATTCTTTGTAAGGCCAAAAACCAATCTTGAATGTCTGTCATCCTCAGGCCCTCAGGCAGCACTCCGTTAAAAAAAGACAGGATTCAGTAGTCAAAATCACTGCATGGGCCCTGGAACACCTCTGCGAACCTCTGTCAATGAAAAAGTTTTTCACTGCATCCACAAATGTAATATAAAACTCTATTATACAAAGGGAAAGCCATATATATACAAGATCTAGAAATGCTGTCACCCTGCCTGCTGGAAAGTATAATTTCCTATAACATCACCTGCTGGTATGGTAATCTGGGGGTCAAGAGTAAAAACAAGGTGACAAGGATTATTAACACTGCCAGTAAGATCATACTAGCCCCCCCAGAAGCAGCCGGTGGAACTGTACACAACACACGTCGGGAGGAAAGCCTCCCAAATAGCTCAGGACCCTTCCCACCATCTCCAACATGAATTTGAAATGCTCCCCTCAGGCAGACGGTACAGGGTACCCACAGCACTCAGGATTATTTTTAAGAAAACTTTTATACCAGCTGCAATTAGCATATTAACTGGGTGACACAGACCTTTTTATAGCTGCTGTTCTTATTTGTTTCTTTTACATACTTATTACCCCCGCCAACGAAGTTGGGGTGGAGGTTATGTTTTCACCCCTGTTGGTTTGTTTGTTTATCTGTTTGTCTGTTTGTGAACAACATAACTCAAAAAGCAATGTATGGATTTGTCTGAAATTTTGTGGGTGGATTGCTATTACATCAAGGATGGACCCTATTGATTTTCACCGCAATCAGTGAAACAATATGGCCGCCACAGCAGCCATCTTGAAATCCTATCACATGCGATAACTCAACTTTGCTCCCACTCATGCACATTTGGATTGTGCTGCCATGGCGGAGGTTTGCACTCTACGAGTGCCTCTAGTTTATATATGTATTTATACCCTGCTCAATGCCATGCCATTCCAGTACCACATTTACCACCAGATTTGTCTCATGTCTCTTGTGTTTGTTATTCATGGGATGAGTAGCTCTTGTCTGTGTGTGTGAGTAATATGTTTGTTGTACAATTTTTGTGCATATGTGTGGTAAATGTTCTTTTGTGGGGCCGAAGACAAATTTCCGCATGAGTGGACAATAAAGATTTCTATTTCTATTCTATTCTATTATCTCTCTGGGTTCGAGCTAATTTAAAATTGACGAAGACAAAGTAAAAAAACTGTTCTGTGGTTTGATCAATCAAAATATGAAATTCTTTGAGGAGATCATGGAAGCCACATCGTCGGGGCTAAAGAGGAGAGGGACCATACGGCTTTGCTATCAGCTCACAATTCAAAAGCCAACATCCGTGATGGTATGGGGTACATTAATGCACATAGCATGGTAACTTGCGCATCTGTGAAGACACTATTAATGCTGAACGATATATACAGGTTTTGGAGCAACATAGACTGCCATTGAGACATATTTTTCAAGGAAGGCCTTGCTTATTTCAACAAGATAATGCCAGACACCACTCTCTGCAAGCATTACAACAACATGACTCTAGTAAAAGAGTAGTAAGAGTCTGGGTGCTAAATCAGCCAGTCTGCCATCCAGACCTGTAACCCACCGAAAATATTTGGTGCATTATGAATCAAACATATGACAAAAAAGGTTGCAAAGTGTTCAGATAGGCTCCGGCGCAAACATTACCCCAGTGAGGAAGAAACTAATAGATAATGGATGGCTGAAATTGACCAGACCATTTAATATCTTGCCTTCATACTGTCTTCAGTGAAAAACAAATCAAAGTTAACTTGGAAACAACTGCTTTCCATTTTTATGTACATATTTTCATACCGTCCCTACTGGGAGTTGTAGATTCCAGTGTTGTGATGAATGAGCACAGCAAAGCTGGGAGGCAAGGTAAATTACCCCCCACTCGCCCACCCCTCTCCTGTCAAGCCCACCCAAAAAAAACAACAAAAATAAAAATCAAAACTACAGGCAAAAGATAAAAACATGAAGGAATGCCTCTTTCCCTGCCAGCTCCCTAAGTGTCCTCTGGACGAATGTGGGGAATTATATCCCACAAGTCCCCCATCATCCCATTTCGTAAAAATCTGCAGAACCTGCCAGTCTTATTTCATACCCAGGATCGATGAGCAATTATTCAGTCCTAATGAAGAGAAGATTATTTGAAAATGAGGGAGACAAAATAGATGAGGCTGTTCGGCCAGGGCTTGATTGAAAAAAGTTTAAGCAGTCAAAACAAACATACAATATGAGATTTTATTTGCTGGATTCATAGCAGCTTGAAGCTGCCCATTTGTTTCTGTGTCTATCTCATTTTAATCCTATTTAAAGTGACAATGACTAATTTTAGTCATGATTAGTACCCCAGGAACCTGAAAAGGACGGTATTTATTTATTTATTTATTTATTATTCATTCATTTCCTTGTTTATCTGCATCTGTCGTAATGCATGTATTCTGTGTCTTGACATCACAGAAAGACTTTGTTTTACTATAATTTTGAGAACAATTGATAGATAAAAAACTTGATGTTTCCAAAAGGAACTTGAATTGACAGATGCACCAGATTCAACTGCACAAATTTTTTCCCTTTTTGCTTTTAAGTGGAAGTTGCACTGATTATTTTGGATTGACTGCATAATTCCTCCTCAATGCAAATGTTTATTGTGAATTGGGAATTTTGGACAACACCAAAAATGTTATCCAATTTCTTCAAAATGGTCTGAAATTAATGTACAATTGAATCAGCAATGTCTTCTCACTGAGGGCAATTACAAAATGAAACACATTGCAATAGATTGCACCACAACTCAGAGAAACCGATGCTAGCTCACCCCTGAGATGCCCACAAAATTAAACAATAATGTGTAGTAAACTGTTCTGAGTGAACTTGCTGACCAGAAGTGCATTAGAATTGGTGAATCACTCCATAGCTTCAGTGCTGTTGTACAGTCAGCTGATTCCTCAGGAATCTGGCCCCAGGTGTTTGCAGTCACCATCATCATAGAGTTCCCCCCCCTACAATCACAAGCAAGGTTTCTATGTGCAGGAATTACATCATGTCGGGCTTTTAAGGCTTATGATTTACTGTCTGTAGTGAGGCTGCATAAACCTTAGGGGACAGTGAGACTACAGGCAGAAAGGAAAGCCTATCCGGGGACACGCAAAAAACAAGGGATGGGGCTTAATTAATGCAAGGTAAATTAGAACTCAATTGGCCTTGAGTAATAATGCACAAGACACTGAGCAATTTTGTGTGACTGTGTCAGCATTGCAGCGGGTAGATCCACGATTAGCCTCCTGTTACCTGTCTCCTTCGTTTTTATGCTTCTGTTTTGATTCAGTTCGTGTTTTTGTTGTTCTCATCCACTCGTGTTGCAGTTTATTACCAAATTATACATTATGACAGCCTTCACTAGCTGGAAAATTGCATTTTTCTCTTCTGTTTTTAAATTGGTTAACAAATTTAATTGGCTTTTACCATTTGGACCTTTGGGATTCAGAAAAAGAAGGGCTGAGGTCAATATGCTGGAGCAGCTTGTTTGTTTAAATGAGGCTGGAGGCCAATCACATGTTCATGGCCTTATTTGCTGGGTTGGTCTGAGAACACAAATTACTCCCAGTAGACATTAATGTCTCATATCTGTTCCTGAACCAGAACTATGTTGTTGATACATTTTACTGGTGGAGCTAATAAGCTGTATGAAATGTCACTATTTCTGTGCTCTAACAAGACCCAATTTTGATGACAGAGTTGGAGCTCATGGCCCATCATTAGCCCACAGCAAGACAGGCATTGCACTCAACCAGCAGGGGATTTGTCCACCATTTTACATGTGTCCACATTCATCAAGCATTAACCACCTCTTCAACTGAGCCGTCTTCCTCATTTTGTTTTTCTCTACCTATACATGAGAACAAAAACCGTACTGTGTTTGCCAGCATAAACATTTCACAATGCTTTGAAGGAGAACCTCGCAATGGACTTCTTGACCTTTAATAATGGGTTTTCAAAATGGTGTTTTCCTCATTGAGAGAGCACTTTGTGCATGTGCCTACCTAGAGATAAAGTCAGTGAAAGCATTTGTCTCCTGGGGCTGAGGTTATATGATACTCTGGAGATATAATAAAACAGGCTTAGGCTGTAGTGATGGGAAGGTTTCACGTATGGTGACATATGGTCTTGATATTTGTGGGTTTACTGTAAGCAGTGTTTCTAGTATGACCCCAATGCTGTAGGTGAAGCCATACAGGCAGCTGCCTGTGGTCCAGAGTTATAATACGCTTCCATTTTATTAACTTTATCTGAGCATTGAGATGAATTATCACAAAAGAAGGCCCCAGCCGGAAGTCTTTTCAGTTAGCATATTCCCAGCAATAGCAATCATGTCACTTTCAAGCCCCTTAATTACAACCTTGTCCTGATAAGGAGTGGATGCACTACGCTGTTTCGTATTTATGTGCCATTTTGTAAGTGTTTATGCTGATAGTATCTTTACCCTCTTCCCTGCAGCTTGCGAGCTGATGAACCAGGGCATCCTAGCGCTGGTCACGTCAACAGGCTGTGCGTCGGCCAGCGCCCTGCAGTCCCTGACCGACGCCATGCACATCCCTCACCTCTTCGTGCAGCGCAACAGCGAGGGCTCGCCACGCACTGCCTGCCAGCTTAACCCCAGTCCCGACGGCGAGCGCTACACCCTGGCTGCGCGCCCTCCTGTCCGCCTCAATGACGTCATGCTCAGATTGGTAACGGAGTTGCGGTGGCAGAAGTTCATCGTCTTCTACGACAGCGAGTACGGTGAGTTCTGCCTGTCGTCGTTGCCACTGCTGCTGAACCCTGGATCTGTCAGCCAAGTTCAGTTGTGGGAAAACAGGTCTTGTGTTCACTCATTATCTTTCGGGTACGAGAATATAGTGCTGCATCTGAAATAATGGTTTTAAGATAATTACTGCTTTTCGATATTTGGAATTAATCAGAAATCTCTCATAAATTAGCTTACATGTTAACGATAACCCTCAGGAACATGAAACATACTGTATTTAATATGATGAATTCATAATTGAGTATTGAGGAAAAACAATGGGTTATTCACTTACTAGGCTCTCGTGACATCATGCTTCCGCATGTGAACTAGAGGGAATATTATTAATCAGAAAGACAATTCTTGGCTGTACTTCTCAAGATGCAGCATGAATTTACAGGCCTCTTGTTAAGTCTGATTTAAGTGTGCGGGGGTGACTACTCAATCTCTTTAAATGCTGGCTGTAATTGAGAGTGAAATCTTGGATCAAGAAAGCGCAAGAGGGTTGTGCAACACAGAAATTTAAATTGCAATGAATGTGTGAAGTATCACTTGACGCAGAAGCAAAAATTAAGGCGTACGATAGCGTGCGCTAGTCTTAAGTACCATGAATTCTTTTTATGAAAATTTGGTCTTAGATTTTTTTTGTTGTTGTTTCATTGTTTTTTTTCCCCCTCAATGTGTCAGTAGAAAATAACAATTTTGCTAATTCCAGACATTATAGTTCCAAGAAAGAAATATTACAGACATTTTAGTGGTTTTTTTTCTTTTGAAGAGGAAGCCGAACAACATATAGTCTCCATAGAGTCTCGGCATCATTAAGGCTGTGTGGGATTACCTGCAGAGATAATGACAAGCCAGACAGCCAGTCTGCAGGACTGTGACAGGCTCTCCAATTTGTTTGCAACAGCCTACCAGCCAATTTTCTTATAAAACTGAAGGACAGTGTACCTGATGCAATTGATGCAGTTTCACTGGTGAAAGGTCATCGCATAAAATATTGATATTGAACTCTCCATTGCTCTTTAGTGAACTTTTTTGATCCCTGAGACCATTTTCCTCTTTTTATTTTATCTTTGCTTTACATGTTTTTTTATGCTTAAGAATTCTTCACAGAACTGTAAATCATGTGGACATCTTTCATTACTAAATTTATCTTGGTCTGTGTTTTAGCATTTAGCATTTTACAACCACCCACTTCATGGCAGCTCGCAGTGAATTATTTCATTGCCTGCAGTGTCATCTAATAGCCTCTCTCAAAGAATATTAACATTTTATATTTCTGTTTTGTGATATCTGCTTTTAGCCAACCAGAATATTGCCAGGAAAAAGAAAACTTAGCATGAAGTTTAAAACCATTGAAACATTTGAAATATACTCCCGACTTTGTCATTGTGACATCGCATCTATTATTCAGCATGTTTATATTTGTAAACCAAAAATATTAATCCGGTGCACACCAGGATGCTAGAATAATCTATCCAAGTATCCTGGTGTGCACTGGACTCATTTTTTTGGTTTACTGTTTTGCCCTGCACCAGTTTGCACCCAGGAAAGATCATTGATGTGCACAGGGTACCCTCGGTTTTTGTTTAATGTTTATTTTTCTGTTTATTATATTATATTTTATTATGCAGGTATAAATTTCAGTTTTTATAAAATATGGTAGCAATACTATACTACAGAGAGCCAGGGGCATGATGGCTCAATGGATATCTCACAAAACGAAGGTCTTGGGCTTGAATCTGGTGTACACCCTTATAAAAATGTACCATGCTGTACCATGCAAATACCACAGTAAAATCATGATACACATGGTATATCTATGGTAATTCTGAATTGTACCATGGTACACTCTATTGGTACCATGGTTTTTTATAGTGGTACCATGGTACTTCGTTATGGTACCACGGTAATCCTTGCCATTACCATGGTACACCCTTCCGGTACCACGGTACTCCCTGCCGTTACCATGGTACACCCTTTCGGTACCATGGCACTCCCTGCCGTTACCATGGTACACTTGCCGTTACCATGGTACATCCAGCGGGTACCGCGGTACCTCCAGTCAGTACGATACTACTTCCGTATCACGATACACCCTCGGGTACCAAAATACCCCCTGCTGGTACCACGGTTTCTCTATGGTACCATGGTACTCCCTTTTGCTACTATGGTAGTGGGTACTCCCTTTGGAGCTCAGTTTCATAAAACTTGGACTCAAATTTTCCTGCGTAAACAGCATCACCTTAAGCGACTTTAATATGTACGCAAGTCATGTACAGAGAAAAAATTCATAGCATGATTGATTGTTTAACAACATACTGCAGAATTTTTCACTTCCCTTATAAAAATGTACCATGCTGCACCATGGGATTTGTGCCTTACTGTACCATCTGGTTTGTACCATGGGATTTATGCCACAGGACTTTTACCACAGTACTTCCACTAAACTGTACCGTGGGACTTTTACCATGTTGTACTGTGTGATTCGCACCATGACACCGTGGGATTTGTACCGCGCTTTACAATGTATCTTAAGGGATGTGTACCATGCTGTACCATGGTATATTTGCCATACCGTACCGTGGGACATTTACCATGGTACTAACCACGGTACGAAGTGTGTACCATGGCCCAAAATACCGTTGTACATTTACCATGGTATTAATACCATGGTACAGCATGGTACATTTTTATTAGGGCAGCCTTTCCATTTGAGGATCTCGTACTCTCCCTGTGTTCACATGATTTTATTTAGGTGCTCCAGTTTCTTCCCACAGTCCTAAAGACATGCAGCCCAGGCTAACAGGACACAAATTGCTCAGTGAATTGAGCAAGTGATTGAATTGTTAGATCACTGCAATGGAATGGCAGACTATCCGGAGTATGGTCCTTCTTCTCGCACATCGGCTCCAGTTCTCCCTGTGACCCTGACCGACAATGAGTGGTTTTGATAGCAAACAGAAAGGTGTATTAGGAGAACCAATGAATTACACTGGATGGTACGATGAGTTTATATCAGCCTTGTGTAGGCTGTAAACTGAATGACCTATATATGATTATATCATCTCTCACTCCTCAGTCCTCAGCTAATTTATGACAGTATGTTTTCTATGTACTTCGAAGCAAATTTACATTAGTCTGTCAGGAAACATTCTCATCCTGTTTCATGAGTGCTCAGGCATGGTGTTTCACATGAGACATGCAGTTAGTCCATAAGTATTTGGACATTGACAACATTAGTGTTATTTTAGCTGTTGACCACAGAATATTGGATTTGAAATTAAATAATAAATGTGAGGTCACAGTGATCCCATTCTGCTTCATTTTGAGAGTTAAAACATCAGAAATTGGGTGGACGATCTAGGAATAACATCCTTTTTTTAAGAGGTCTTCCCGTTTTGGGACCAAAAGTATTCGGACAATTGGATGCCAAGCTGCTCCATGGCCAGGTGTGTTTGATTCCCCAGTAATTTAATCAAAAAGTGAAGACATAAAATGTTGATGTTGATTTTAAAGTTACATTGAATTTGGATTCCAAAAATTCTAAAAATGCTTGTATAGATCTGAAACAACATGTTATTGTCAAATGAGACAAAGATCAACCCATACCAGAAAGATAGAGAAAGAAGGATGTAGAAAATGGGTCTAAATTGTCATAATCTGAGGCATGCGACCTCTCATCTGTGAAGAGTGGTTATGTATGAGTATATATGGCTGCTAATGGAGCTGGTTCCCATGTATCTACTGGTCATGAGGTTGTTGACAAAAGCTGGAGGATGAAATCTAAATTGAATAGAGCTTTACGGCATGCTTAGTTACAGCCAAATTCATCAGAACCAGTTGGAAAACGCTTTACATCGCCAGACGGATGATGACTTGAGAGCATACTGGAAAAACAACCCCAGATTTATTATGGCAAAGAGGTTGAATTATCTACCATAGACAAGTCAATCACATGACCAGCATCCAAATGAGCATGCATTTCAGTTCCTGATGGCGAAACACCCCAAAAACAAGGCAGAAACAGCAGGCAGCTGCAGTGAAGGCCAGGCAGGGCATCACCAGGGAAGAAACCCAGTGTCTGGTGATGTCTATGAGTTCCAGACTTCAGTCAGTCTTTGATTACAAACGGTTTGCCACTGAGTATTAAAATGACAATTTAATTACTATGTCAGTTTGTCCAATTACTTTTGAGCCCCTAAAATAAGGGGGTTGTGCATAAAATTCACACATGGTTCAGACAATATTTTTGAAAAACTTAAAATTTAAGTTGAAAGTTGCACTTCAACACATCTTGATTATTTCTTTTCAAATCCATCGGGGCTTATTGTGTCACTGTCCAAATATTTTTGGATCTAACTATATCTGTTTCCTTTTTCTTTCCCTGCTACTGCGACAGTATCTGCAACTTGGGAGAGGAGTAAACTACTGGATATTGAGCCAATACAGGAGTCTTTTAATGCCACTTGACACCCAGTGTCAGCTAATCAATGGGAGAAATGTTGAGAAGTTTGTCTGCAGGTGAAATGTGTCTCGATCAACAGTTATGCACAATATTCGCGCACATCTCGAAGGATTTTCTGAAAATTCTTGTATGACTCATAGTTCGAAGAGCTAATTATGACACTGAACAGGGAAATGCTTTACAATTCGGATAACATGCGTTTGATAAAAAGTACTCTGTGAAAGGCCACAGAAACATTTTCTCTATGCCACACCATGCACTGATAACATCGCTTGAAGGTTATTAATAGAAATGATACATCATTTTCCTTTCAAATGGATGAGATTGACAGCACCCAATATGAAGTGAAACAAAAAAGTGGCATTCGAAAACTATCCCAGCTATGAACTTTGTGAATTGAAATGAATGTCTAAGAGACATTCCAGAGTTTAAGATATATAAAATACAGTGCAAAATTCATAGGCGGACTTGTTGGGGGAAAAAAAACAGAAACTACTGATTCTTTGAAAAATAATGAAAATGAAGCTTGCAGAATAATTAAAATGTAAAATGAAACTCTAAATCAGTAAAAAATTAAATCCAATCAATATTTTGTGCGACCATCTTGCAGCAATTATGTTTGGTATGCTACACTTGGCCATTTTTCCATGCATACTGAAAATCATTCCTGGGCTTCTATGCAGATTTGCTGTCTGGCTTGCTTCTTTCTTTCCCACTAAAGGCAAAAATTAGGACTTGATAGAAAAATTTCTGCGTCGCATCAACATTTTTCATGAAATTAAGATTTGGAACTATCAATTTTGTGCATTTTTTACTGATATGGTAATGCAAAAAATGTAAAATTCTCAATTAAACACTCAGATTGTAAACACTCACTTATGTGTAATTCTCACATAAACGTGTCAGCTGGGACTATGCATACTCAATGTCAGCTGCAGAACAAAACCTGGTGGGTCGTTGTCGGTTGCATTCGATTGGCAACTTAGGCAGACTGTTTGATGCTCAGTATGGGCACATAAATGCACTTGACCTTCAGAAATCTCAAAGGGAGAAAGGTGACTGGCCAGGGGACAGGACAGTAGATGAGAGGATTGTGGCTTTAAATCTTTGGTGGCAGGCTTCTGGTGCGTCCTTGAATGAACGTTGTTATGTGAATCATTATGGTTGGGTGAATGGACATTGTTTTTCTTCTCATACAATGAAATTTGGACACATTTTCCTACAGGGGCTGTTAATCCTTTGGCACTGGGTTCTACTTTTTCGCTGTAATGTGCTTGCATATTATCTTCAATAAATGAATGATAAATTATGAATCATGGGACTTGATATTTATTATTCATACAGTAAAAATAATTCAAACCAAAAATGTTCAGTGGCATTGATAATTTAAGTATTGTAATACCTTTTTACAGAATATACAAAGGAGTATATGCAGGTAAAAAAAAAAAAGAAATTAATTAAAAAAACAGGGCAGCAAGAATGCCTCTCGCTATCCAGAGTAATATGTACCTTCATTTAATTAGCATTTTCAAATTAATATAAATTAAGATAACAGCATGACAACTTGATAAGCACAGAGATATTTTACCAAACAAAACCGATTTGCACAACTTGTTCAGCATTCTTATGAGTGCATTGTGCAAGGAGGCATCATTGCATGTCACTCCAGCATTATATTTCAAAAATTGACTTGGTTTGTTAAAACCAAAAACATATTTATTGCTGACAAATGATTTCATCAATACAGCCCTATTCAATCTAGGCTGTTCAACCAGGGTCGCCCCAAACTGAACTGAGGCTCTAATCTAAATTTTCTTTGCCCACAGCAACCCTCACCCTCACCCCCCAGTACCATCACCAGCAATAAATCCCAGAAAGCAAACAGATTCATTTTTGTTGTTGGCGAGCCTGGTGGTTGGCTGCTTGTCTATCCACTGTACAGTTGATGGTTTTGGTTCCCAGCGAGGTTTTGGACTCTGACTTCCATCCAAAGAAAAGAGGTTGGGAAGAACTCTGTGGTTGGGTCATTGAACAAGGACCTTATCCCCCAAACGAGCCTGTCCTCACAAGAAAAATGACCCGATAGGCAGTAAATGTTAGCACCCAAAAATGAGCTAGATTAACGTTTAAGGGCTAAAGTGTATAGGAGGAAATCAAATGATGCCTTTACATAGTGAGGAAGTCCACGTAAGGAGGAGGGCGGGGTGGATGGTCGGGACAACAAAATACCAAACTTTCCCACAAGATAGCAGTGTTTACTTCTCACTTTAGCGAATTTAACATTTTACATTTCAGTCGGCAACCCACAACTGTCTTTTAAAATCCACCACTGTCTCTTAAAAACCATGACTGCCTTACCCTAATCAGGAACCGTAATCTTATTGTTTAGGGAGTAGTAACTTGAAAAGAAACCACACCATTTTGCTAACCGTTTGTTTGTTTTGGAAGACGCAGTGCTGCTATTTCTTACAATAAGGCACAGTGTCGCTGTTGCTTATAGTAACTGGGGAAACTCTCCTATAGGTGGTACCAGAAAACAATCTTAGGAGTTGTAGCATGGGGTAGGGAAAACACAACCTACAATATAGTTTTGTGGAGGAACTAATCCTATCAACGTCCACAGACATTGATAGCTTTCCACAGAGCTACGCCGAAACTAGGGCGAATAGAGAAGTAAGGGATCGGAGACCCTCACTGTAGAGAGTCTTTCAGGTGGGGTAAGTACATGGGGAGAATTTCTAAATCCAGATTAATTGATTATTTATTTTGACAACCTAAGAAAATATAATATGAAATAAGGGTCGGCAGGTGCCATGCGCATTTATTCTATCCTGAAAATAACAGTTTGAAGCATGCGCATTATTATCAAATTGATGTGAAAAGAAAAGCCTCCTATTATTGTCCCCGCTCTGGGAGTTGGGAGAAGGGCT